>OY856410.1:988089334-989456834 GCA_963693085.1 Alisma plantago-aquatica | reverse complement strand
AATGCTTGTTCATCTCGTAACTACCTCACCTTCGTGCAAATGTCATAATTTTTTACGAAAATGAGAAAAGAAAATGAGGCGAAACAAAATTATGGCAAAAACTTCAGAAATCCTTTGAATTGGTGACTGCCACATCGAACTTAAGCGTTGCTCGTCCTGAGGAACATAAAACTTAAAATAGTCGCCAATGAAATCGTTCATCTCGTGATTGCCTCATCCTATTGTCATATTGTAATTTTGTTCATGGCTCAGATCGATACAACATCAAGGCTTCCTTAAATCACGAAATGCATCTTATGATATCCTCATTTCTGAGTTCACTTTACTGAAGTATTTTCTTCTCACTCTCTACTGTATCGGTCATGTTTAAAAGTTTTATGAGACTTTGAACAGACCCACATAATCAACAAAATGCATGATCAAGAGATAAGAGTCTCTCCTCTAATTGACTCAAGACTCTTATTATTGGTTGATTCCTCGAGATACTTTGAATAATTTATGCAAAACTCTGGTTGACTTAGCCTTACACCCATTTTTTTTCTAAAGGTAACTTAAAAGTGTGTATAGGTTGGCTTAAGGCTTTTGACTATGTTACCTCTTCGAGAGGAGGTAAGGGGTCATTTTTGGATCCTTAGGATCTCACTACCGGTCGCGACACATCTGCCTTTGTGAGGGCAGCTAATGTACCGGACGGGCAAGACCTTTATTAGTTATCCTTATTCAGGGCACAACTCTCATGTTTTTATTCACACTCTGGCTTTTATTCATTCTCACTTGGCTTAGGAGAAAGGGTATTTTTGGATTTTTTTGTATATTTGGGCTGCTAGGCCTCTTTTTGGAATCGGGGTAGATTTTTCACCAACCTCGATATGTGCACAATCATCATTGTATACTCTTTGAATCGAAATGAGAAGGTGATACACCCATGTTATGTATTGAGGGGTATGGAAGAAGCGGTAGTGGAAAAAGAAAAGGTGTGGTGTACCACACCAAACTTAGAGTTCGGAAAAGGTCTAGTTTACACTAGAAAAAGGTGTGGTTTAAGACACTGAACTTAGAGTTCAGAAGAGGTGTGGTTCACCACACCGAACTTAGAGTTCAACAAAGTTCTAATTTTCACTAGAAAAGAGTGTGGCGTACCAGACCGAACTTAAAGCTTTGGCATGGTTGGTGAGCAGAGAGGTATGGAGATGAAAGAAGAAGTGTAGAAGAGAGTTCGGATCATGATGCAGTTTTCTTAGTGATTCCATATGATGGGTTACTTTTCTTCATCACACTCTGCTCAAAAAGTGACATGATAAAACTTCAAATGAGAATTCCATACAGCTGATCCATGAATCAGTGAGAGGCATGATGCATTTGATCTATGTCAGTCTTATTGAAGCTTATCATCATTTTCTATTAAGGATATGACATTAGGGTTCATAGGCTATACAAGATGAAATCATTTATTGGCTAGTTTTAAGCATTGGTTTCTCATGGTTTTGCAATGAAAAGAGGTGATGACCATAGATTTGAAAAGCAAAAGTCGGCTAGATAAAGGCTTTATTTTAAGAAGACTACGGAAATGCGGAAAAATTATGAGAAAGAAACTAGAATGGACAAACATAAGGCAGTATTGATAGAGGGTGGAGTGAGAAACATACCACCAACCCTCCATCTTAAACTTATGAGTTTTCTCATCTCCGAGCAAAAACTAGGTTCAAGATGGAGGGGAAGAGTTGCACAGTGTTAACCAGGCGGCCCTCACAATTATAAGAAGGTCTGGAAAATATGTTTCATGATAGTCAGAACTGAGAGCGAGGAAGTGGCACGGACAACCTATTGACTGGGTGGTCGTGGTAACTCAAACGGGTTTTCTGGATGACTTAGATGTACATTTATTTCACCTCTTTGTCCGTCCAGAAGAATCCAGAGACCTTCCCCCATCAGTGGGGGAGGTGGAATATAAGAAATTGAGACTGGAGGACTAGGCGAGTAATTGAGGCATTACCTATTTGTGTCCTCCAGTTGTGGCTCACCCTCGAAGTTCAAAGTAAAACTGCTTTCTTCAAAATCCAGATTAGTTGATTGAGGGTCAGCCACTTGAACTTTCTCCAGTCCTGGATCGGGTGGCGGATCCGGTTCATGCTTCATTTTATCACCTGGCTTTTCTTGTGTAGAATATGGTAGTCAAGATGACGTTTCTTCATCATAGGAGTTATTTTGAGAAGTATCATCATCTTTATCAATGTTGAAATTGATATGAGTGGCATTCTTCTTTTCAAAATTTTGTTCAGCATTTTTCTCATAGAACACCCTTAATTCATCCAAGTAACTAGAAGAGGATTCGACTGGTAGAACGAACTCTTGCTCGGGTAAAGGAATCATGGGATTACGGGGTAGAGGTTCCAATGATGTCTCTTCATGGGAGGGATTAGTCCATGACATGATGTTTTGAGGACTAGAATCTCTCGATGACTCTGTTTCTTCGATATTGGGACTAAAATGCTCCATTTTTAAGTAAGGTTGTTGTTCTAGTACTTCTTCATAGTACTCCTCCAGTTCTATTAAGTTCTCAGGAAGAGTCACTACGGGAAGAATGAAACCTTGTGCATGTAATGGAAGTATCTGATTTTCTTGAATATGTGGTAGCTCAGGAGGAGCTTCTTCATAGGGATGAGTTGCTATAAGAGGATAGGTTTGTGGCTCGATGTCCTCCCACAAGTCCTTTTTGTCATTATAAGAGTCTACAAAAATATCGTAATTCGTTCCAAAATTAAGAGATGGTTCATTTTTCTCCTCATAGTGCACTATCAACTCATTCAAGTGACTAGAAGGAGATTCAATAGAAAGATCATGCTCTTATTCGAGAACTAGCTCCGTCTGGACTTCTTGTAGAGGTGGTAGCTCTGGTGACATCATCTCATGGAAAGGATTGGTTATAGATTCATCATCTTGAGACCCATCCTCCCTCCATGATTCTTTTTCATCAATTAGGGTCAGTGAGAGTAGCATGATCCATTTTTGAATCAAGATTTTGATCAGTCCCATCCTCGAAGTTTGTTTCTAGATCAGTCGAATGATAAGAAATTTCTTCATAAGGACAAATAAGATCATGTTCCAGTAATGGAGTTAGTTGAGTCTCTTGCATAAAAGATATCTCCTTATTCGAATCAATCACATATTCCTCTGAGTCTGAGTGTGAAGGAGTGTAGAGTTCTTGTGACATAAACCCTTCTTCTATGGACTTCATTGATGAGATAGCTGAAGTTTAAGAGATTTTATCATTTAGGTAGTCGATCGTTACTAATTGCTCCTAAATAGTTGGATCTGGGTCTATGAAGTCAGAAGGTAGGTAAGTGTTGAGGCTTATCTCCAATTGATCTCCTAACTGTAGAGAATCCCCATATTGTCTACTCAATCTTTCATCTAAGAGCATAGTGCATGAATCATTATCCGAGTCAAACCTTGGCCTGGAAAATGATTCTTTCTCTTGTGATGGTGTGAAGAAATCATCTTTGAGTTCAGTTATTAGCTCTGAGGATGATTCCTCACCCTAAAATGACGTTTGGAAATCATTGGAAGGCATATCCCACATGATTTCGTAATCATCATCATCATAATCAACATGTGGACTAGGGATGTAGTTAGTTGAAATTGGTGGTTGTTCTACATGTTGGTTAGAGGCGTTGGCAAATTGCATAAGTTGATCAAGATCAACAATCAACTTTTTGGTCACAACTGTCTGATCAGCTAGTTGTTGAGCCACTGACGTCTGTAAGGCACATAGTTCTTCCATTAACGTACGTTGATCTCCATAAGAAGGCTCTTCGTTGCACCTGTTGGGTTGGTGTTGATAATAGCTCTCCTCATCATAGTATTGATTTGCATTGTTTTCCAGGTTCCCTCCTACATTGCAGTCTATGCCTTGAAATCCACCATAGTTAGGTTTTTCGTAGTAGCCTCCCAGGTGATATGGATTATAACGTGCATTATATCCATAGTTGTATGAAAAGGCTGCTTTGAGTTTCCCAACTATACGATTTGTGATTACTTGACACAGAGCCATCACGTAGTGAGGAGGGACGTCGAAGCAGTAAATCGATGCATGAGAATAGTCACCACATAGTTGACATCTAACAGTTGGTGGTGTCGACTACTTCATTTTGAAGAGAGTTGGTGCCAGAAATCAAAGAACGAGTTTATCAAGCTTGACCAACCACTTCAAATCCAAGAGGATATGTAAGATTAAGTCTTTCACTTTTTTTTTAGATTTTTGAAAAGAAAAAGAAAAATCCTAGAGAAACCTAAATCGACATGGAATTCAAAAAAGACAATTCTTACACCATTTTCCCCGGCAACGACGCCATTTTTTGATGGAGCTAAGACTTACACCAAAAGATTGCTCTTCCAATGGAAGTCTTAATGTGCACCAAAAACCCTAGGGAGTTGATGTTCTCTCTAGGTTTACCTAAAACTGGTGCTAGATAAAATCTCCAACCCCACAAGAGTGTGGAAGCCTTATCATAGTACAAATTTAGGATCAAACCCAAAGGACAACGTTAAGAATCTGAGTGTCTTTATCTCATTTTGTCTCGATCTAAGTTAATCAACTATGACCAGAAGTTTGATTTGAGTTATTTAACCTAAAACACGCAAAAGTAAAGGCAAGTATAAAAACTAGCTAAGGTTTAAAATCTAAGGTTATCAGATGATGACGGATCATTGGGGTGATGTGGATATTCACCACCACTACACATGCATTGTACCTATACCAACATAGCAAGACCTGCAAGCAAGACACATGGATGTTGTACAAAACCGATGTCTTGTGGGACAAGAGTATTGTACATATCCTTCACGGGTTGAATAACTCTCATCCGGTACATATCTACGTGTCAATGAAGATATGTAGTCTCTGAAGAGAGAATCTTACTCAACCTCGTAAAATGTGCATCGGAAAACTAACAAGCGAGCGATAATTACCAATTTGATTAGTATCCTTATAGACTATCCCTCTTTCAAGGAAATAGCTACGAGAAACGTGGGAGTGTTGCAATGTTAGCCATTCCGAAATGAATGGTCAGGTACTTTGCACCACTCCCTCCATAGAGTGTGTTCCTCGACCTATTAAGGTTGCACTTTCATATGTCAACTGATTCCATTTCATAGTACGAAAGTACAATGATGGAGTGTGTTTACTCCACTCCTTAGAAAGTGTTCCTAGATAGTTGACGCAATTTTACTGTGTGCTAAAACGCAAGTGAACGTGTCGAGTAGTACATGCCTTTGTGAGGCCCGAGTCGAACACAGGGATACTCAGAATTGTTGGAGACTCCTACTAACTATTTACGATCAGCTAAGCCGAATAACAAATTGAGGGTTGTTGTTAAATTAAAAGAAAATAAAAACAAAAACGAAACAAACGATCGATTAAATGTTAATTTAATCAATTCAAAAGGGTATCTTTAGGATTGCGGTTTCACCGCGGGTTTTCATTGTATTAAATTCTATATAGCTACTCAATTTTATCTCTCTTTCCGGGTAGTGGCCTGAAAACAAAATTGCCCACTGTCGTGGTGCAATTCACTACCTAGGTCTAGGTCGGTTCCACCATCGTAGTAACCTATACCCTAAACTCGGTGCATTATGAATGATCTCTCAGTATCCACCATTAATTTTACACCACCTTGGTCAAGGGATTTATCGATTAATGTAGATTTCGTCTCTTTTCAGCCGTTAATTCTTCTTTCAAAGTGATTAAGGGCATTAGGTTATTATTATGGTGATCAATCATAACAATATATGGAGAAAACGAAACTATACCATGGATTTAAGAGATAAAATATGAATTACTATTATAAAATTGTCATACAATGAATTCCCGGGCTACTCCCGGTCCTAAAGACAAAGGGGATTAGCCCTGCATGGTCATCTCAATGAAAGACAGAGGAGTAGAGAAGAAAAACATGGGAAACATGGAGAAAACTCGTGTAACCCCTGATACAAAGGTGTTCTTGGAGATCCTCCTCGAGAAATGTGTGTTTTGCAGTCTTCCGGCAGCAAAATCGCCCGTCGGAGGTGCCCAGATCGCTCAGTTGACGGCCTTCGTCTCTCGTCTCCTATCTGTCTCTCTCCTTCTTGGATGTTGTGAAACACAATGTCCTCCCCCCTCGGGCCGTCCGTGCTCTTCTTAGGTCATAGGACCACTTTACGGCTCCGAAAAAGCTCAACTGTCGGATTAAAACGCTCCGTTTTAGTGCTGAAAATCGCCAGATCCCGACGCTGTTGATAGTATCGACCCCAAGGTCGATGGTATCGACCATGGGACAGGTTATTCCTTCCAAGATCGCGTTTTGGGGTTGCTTTTTGATGAAATGTCGATACTATCGACCTGGGGGTCGATAGTATCGACTCCGGACAATGCAAAAGTGCCTGAAAAAGTGCCGAAACATGTGTATAAGTCCGGGGATTATATAAAATCATATAAATATTATATAAGAAGTATAATTTGATGCAAAAGAGTTTAAGGGCCAACTATAGTGAATTATGCAAATATAATCAAGAAAATGACAAATACATACATAAAAGAGATATAAAATAAGCCTATAAAAGTGACTCAAAGCCCATGCATCAAACTCCCCTAAGCTTAAACCTTGCTCGTCCTCGAGCAACAAAACTTTGGATCTGGTTGAGATAAGTCAGCAACAGGACATAAATACATGAAATGAATCTACATCATTCCCACTTTCTTTCCACAAACCGGCCCTCATTGACCACAGAACACTAACTGCCATCCAGGCGACCAAAGACCTATGTAAAAGATGTCTATCCCCCAATCAGTGAAACACTATCAATTAAAGCAGTTAATATGATAAACTCATCCGGTCCATACTTGATGCATCTTGTGATCTCCTATCTACGTTGCTCATTTCCTAACTACCATCTAAATGGAAGCAGATCTCCTGATATTAATGAATGAGGAGAATATCATGGGTGGCCTACCAATTAGAGCAACGGGTGGATGGGATAGGTGGTTGTGGAAGAGATGGAAGCACATAATAGTCAATCATGCAATACAAAAATTAATGACCTATCATGATGCAAAATGCAAGTGAAAATGTCCTAATGTTACATTTTTGGTAGAATGATGCATGCACTATCATTCTGTCTCAAGGTGAGATGGAATATCTAAGAAAACTACACCATGTGCTTATTCTTCTTAGTTCTCAGGTGAGAACATGTTCTTTTCTCCCTCTTCTTCTTTATTACTTCTCAATTCTTTTTTCTTTTTTTTTCTCTTTTTTTTTCAATTTTTCTTCAATTTTTTTTCAAGCCCTTATTTTCATAGATGACAATGAATTATTTGTCGGGATCACTTCTTGTTACATACTTGTGCATCTGAAGCATTCTATTTGGAGGGTATGGAACAAGTTCATCACCTTTAATGTTTTCAGAGTAACATAAGATACATGGTGTACAATATGCTCAAAAGATGTAAATGCAACTACATAATGACAGTTATGCAACTACTATGACATGCACCTAAGGATAATGTGCATGTATAACTACTCTATCTTTTTTTTTATTTTCATTCTCATGCAAAAAATGTGAAAATAGTTGTAATGCAATCAAAGAGTGAAAGACAGTAATGTGCTCCCATTTCTTATGGTGGAGTGTGAATGAAATTGCGGTGGATCAGATCACAAGACTAATTGACAGAACCTTCCGAAAAAATCATATGTCCCTCTCTAAAGACCTGTGTACATGGTAACTGAAGGATTTCTCTCTTAAACTTTAGTCTAAGGTCACGTTAGCGTTTGGTCAGTTTGGGCTCAAACATCCTTGTCAATCACTTTTCCTTAGACAATAAAGATGGTCATTCATGTCCCTGTGTCCTGAAGCTGACTCACCCAAGCACTTCCTCAGTTATGCAACTCAATTACTCACAAGAATAAGCTCAAAAAGTTTTCAATATGCTCATATTTTCATGTGCACACAACCCAAGAGTAAAACTTGCAATTGAAACCATGCATTTATTGCTCCACAGATTACACTAGATAGATGTGGATCCTACAAAAGCGGTAAACCTATAAATAAAAACAACTAATAATTCAAAAATAAAAGCAACTAGAATAAGTAAGTAAAAACTAAGATAGAGGGTTGTTCCAACACCCCCCCTAAGATTGAATATGACTATGGCCTCATAGTCAACATTCTCACTTAAGAGGTGGAACAACGGTACCATTCGCTTTGAAGTGTGGTGAAGAAGGATGGTCAGATGCTCAAGTAGACCAAGTGATGCTTGCTATATCCCTCCTTTTTGTGGCCCATTTTTGCGTCTTAGTGGTTCTAAGACGTGACTTGCTTCATCCATCTTTCCTCAGCAAAAAACGGTTCGAAAAAATCTCGTTTTGATACCTTTTACGACCTGTTTTATGTAGCTGTCCTGCAGGTGTTGATACCATCGACCGACCCAGACTCAGCGATTTTGTTGAATCGACGCATCTAAAAGCCTGGGAAATCAAAAGTGTCGATACTATCGACCCTAGGGTTGATGGTATCGACTTTACTGGCACCAATTTTTCTGTAAATCTTCAGGAATCTCGATACTATCGACCCTAGGGTCAATGGTATCGAATTTTCTTCAGCGTTTACTTCTCCAAACTCGATACTATCGACATGGGTGTCGATAGTATCGACCTTAACATTCTGCACACTTCAAAACACGAGTTAGGGTACCATTTTTACAAAAATTATCAAAACCTAAGCAAAAACTAAGTACATAAACATAAAAGAACATAACCAAACATAAAATTGAACCTAAAGTTGGGTTGCCTCCCAACAAGCGCCCTTGTTTAATGTCCTAGGCTTGACATAAAGATACCTTTAACCTGGGTTGTCAAGAGATGTCTCCAATGAGTCATGTGGCAATTTGAATTGAACTCGATCATGTCCAATCCCCAAGGTCAATGTACCTCTCCCAATGGCAACGATGACATCAGCCGTAGCTTGGAACGGCCTTCCCAATAGCATCTCGCAACTTTGGAGCTGTGGCATGTCCATGACAACAAAATCTACCGGGAAGATGAACCTGTCTACCTTGATGAGTACATCCTCGCACACTCCATATGGTCTTACAATGGACCCATCCGCCAACTCAATCGTTGCCGCCGATTTCTTTATCTCCTTCAACCCAAGCTTTTGAAATGTGGACAGAGGCATAAGATTAATGTTAGCACTCGAATCACACTGTGCTTGTGGAAAATGTTGGTCACCTATTGAACATGGGATATAAAAACTCCCTGGGTCTTTCTTCTTCTCTGGTAAGCTCCCAAGAATGATTGAGCTCACCATTTCATTCATCCTGCATACATCAGTATCTTTGATCCGCCTCTTTTTGTTGATTATATCTTTAATGAACCTCCCATAGGCGGGAACCTTCTCAATCATTTCCACCAGCGGAATGTTGATATGCAGCTTGCGGAATATTTCCAAGAATTTCCTATAGTGCCGGTGCTCCTTCTTCGGCTTCGGATTGTCCCGACTTGACACATCTGCCGCATTGACACGCTTGTGAGGAGGCACATATGAGCTTTTCGGGGCCAACTCCCCTAAACTTGCTTCAATTACTCCCTCTGGCGTGGGCTTTATCAGAACATCATCAACATTAATCATGTGTTGTGACTCCTCCCCTGCAATAGATGCATCAACACCTTGACGGACAGTCTTACTTTGCTCTTCTCGCCTAAGCGTAGGCGCAACTATCATGTGCTCGTGGTGGGATTTTCTGAAGAGAGTGTTTCTGCCCGGCAGTCCATAATAAGTACGAGGATACGGTATCACCGGTGTTGCTTCCATATCAAACTTCATTTTTCTTTGATCTTCTGCTTCTGACACCTGAGATTCCTCCTCATTGCTTACCACAGACATGTACTTCACTTGATGGTGTGCTTGGGCCACATTTGCACTCTCGGACGGTTTCTACTGGTTGGCGTGCTTGATGGCCGCCACTTCACTTGAAATCTGAGCCACGGTGGTTTCTAATGCCCGCATCTGTGCTCCATGGCTTTGTAGCGTCTGCCCAAATTTGGTTAGAATATCACCTTGAGATTGCAATTGTTTACCAAACATAGCCATCATCTCCTGATTCTGCTGCACCATTTGACTCAGTAATTTGATGTTCTTATCTTCAGCTCTAGGCTGTGGCTTCGCCTCTGGATCCTGCAGAAAATTGTTAGGATCCTTCCAGGAGAACTTTTTGTCCTTCCTCCACGCATAGTCATTGTTTCTGTAGCCCTGTTGTTGCATGTACTTTACTTGGGCTTCCTCATCCTCAGATGAATCTTCCTTAGCTAGCAGCTTCTTGGCTAGCAGATCTAACTTGTCGTTCAGCTCCTTAATTACTTTGGATTCACCTGCAACTCTGACCTGCTCCACAGCGCCTCTTTCACCCCATGACTGTTTCCTAGCCATGTTCTTTAATATCTCCCAACATCTGGTGTTCGTATTATTCAGAAAGAATCCTGACCCAGCTGAATCAAGGTTGCTCCTATCGTGCTCAGAGAGAGAAAAATAGAATATCTTTACCTGTGTCTCCTTATCCAGCCCATGATGTGGGCACCTCCTCAGCATGACCTGAAATCTCTCCCAGGTTTCAGAATATGTCTCACCAGCCTGTTGGGTAAAGTTGTGAATCTTCCAGATCATGTCGTTAGTCTTCTCAGGAGGGAAGAACCTCTCAAAGAAAACCTCCACCATATGGTTCCATGACTCCACAAACTCATCATCCAAATTATGTAACCATTCTCGCGCGGCTCCCGCCAATGAACTCGGGAAAAGCTTGAGATACAGTGCCTCCTGTGGAAACCTATCAATTTTGACCATGTCACAGTTTTCAACAAACTGGCTGATGTGCGCGACGGGATCCTCATTCTTCAGCCCATGAAAAGCATTCGATTTCACCAGATTTATCAGCGCTGGATCAATCTTATATGTCGGTATGTTAATTGCCTGCTTCTTTATAGGCCCCTTGGAAGCTGATGCGGAATAAGCCTTGATCTTCTCCCATATGGTCTGTGTGTCGGCCATCTCTTCCTGTTCAAATTCAGAATCTATCTCTTCTTGGTGCTCTTGCTCGTAATACTCCTCGTCCTCAGGTCCCGGAAGTGGAATCTCGGGTGTGTGATTGTCGTAGTCCGTACTACGTGTCTGCACCATGCAACGTACCTGAAATGAGAAAATTTACTTCAGTACAGTGCTTTGACGAGTATAAAAATGAACGAACAATAGAAAGAAAATATTTGAAGTTGAATGAAAATAAAAAAAAAAGTGTGGCCTAGAGTGGCCGCTCGTAGCACTCGAAGTGCCAACAATTTCGCCGTATCCCCGGAAACGACGCCAAAAACTTGACGTGTATTTTACTGTGCGCTAAAACGCAAGTGAACGCGTCGAGTAGTACAGGCCTTTGTGAGGCCCGAGTCAAACACAGGGATACTCGGAATTGTTGGAGACTCCTACTAACTATTTGCGATCAGCTAAGCCGAATAACAAATTGAGGGTTGTTGTTAAAATTAAAAGAAAATAAAAACAAAAACGAAACAAACGATCGATTAAATGTTAATTTAATCAATTCAAAAGGGTATCTTTAGGATTGCGGTTTCACCGCGGGTTTTCATTGTATTAAATTCTATATAGCTACTCAATTTTATCTCTCTTTCTGGGTAGTGGCCTGAAAACAGAATTGCCCACTTTCGTGGTGCAATTCACTACCTAGGTCTAGGTCGGTTCCACCGTCGTAGTAACCTATACCCTAAACTCGGTGCATTATGAACGATCTCTCAGTATCCACCATTAATTTTACACCACCTTGGTCAAGGGATTTATCGATTAATGTAGATTTCGTCTCTTTTCAACCGTTAATTCTTCTTTCAAAGTGATTAAGGGCATTAGGTTATTATTATGGTGATCAATCATAACAATTTATGGAGAAAACGAAACTATACCATGGATTTAAGAGATAAAATATGAATTACTATTATAAAATTGTCATACAATGAATTCTCGGGCTACTCCCGGTCCTAAAGACAAAGGGGATTATCCCTGCATGGTCATCTCAATGAAAGACAGAGGAGTAGAGAAGAAAAACATGGGAAACATGGAGTATACTTGTGTAACCCCTGATACAAAGGTGTTCCTGGAGATCCTCCTCGAGAAACGTGCGTTTTGCAGTCTTCCGGCAGCAAAATCGCCCGTCGGAGGTGCCCAGATCGCTCGGTTGACGGCCTTCATCTCTCGTCTCCTATCTCTCTCTCTACTTCTTGGATGTTGTGCAACACAATGTCCTCCCCCCCTCGGGCCGTCCGTGCTCTTCTTAGGTCATAGGACCACTTTACGGCTCCGAAAAAGCTCAACCGTCGGATTAAAACGCTCCGTTTTAGTGCTGGAAATCGCCAGATCCCGACGCTGTCGATAGTATCGACCCCAAGGTCGATGGTATCGACCATGGGACAGGTTATTCCTTCCAAGATCGTATTTTGGGGTTGCTTTTTGATGAAATGTCGATACTATCGACCTGGGGGTCGATAGTATCGACTCCGGACAATGCAAAAGTGCTTGAAAAAGTGCCGAAACATGTGTATAAGTCCGGGGATTATATAAAATCATATAAATATTATAAAAGAAGTATAATTTGATGCAAAAAGAGTTTAAGGGCCAACTATAGTGAATTATGCAAATATAATCAAGAAAATGACAAATACATGCATAAAATAGATATAAAATAAGCCTATAAAAGTGACTCAAAACCCATGCATCAATAGTGAAACGGATGCGTGGTGGATACACACACTAGAAACCAACACTAAATCAATATATGATTCCTAAGAGCGGTTGTAGACAAACCACAACGAAAGAAAATAGATGCATACAAGAATGCGGCCAACATTCAAGCATGTATGAAACGATTTAGTATTGAATCAGAAAGATAGCATCTTTTAGTACATATTATAAAGCATGGGCAGCGGGGCTAGTCCGCACGCCCCAGTGTATGGAACTACTCGCTCCTCATAGAGGGAGAAACAAATAAATAGAAGAAAGAGAAGGAAAGCATCGTCGGAGTAGAAGAGTAGATCTGCGACAACCCGGTGTAGATTGCCCCAATCTTTGGGGACTGCTCTGACCAGGTCGACGAAGTCTGTCTCTCTACCTCGATCCTTGTGTAAACCTCTGAAGACGTACGAGTAGGGCGAGACAGAGATTGGTGGAGATGAGGTAGCAGTGGAGTAGCCTTCTGGCCTCCCCAGATCTGATGCCCAAATGAAGACCCTACTGGTCCTATTTATAGGCTTGGATGGGGTCTTCACATTTTTGATGTGAGAATACTTCAAACGATCTTGGCTCCAAACGGTCTTGGGTCCAAACGGTCTTGGCCCCAAATGGTCTTGGCTCCAAATAGTCTTGGCTCCAAACGGTATTGGATCCAAACAGTTTTGGCTCCAAACAGTCTTGGGTCCAAACGGACTTGGCCCCAAACGGTCTTGGCTCCAAACACTCTTGGATCCAAATAGTTTTGGCTCCAAATGGTCTTGTTGTCCAACCGGTCTGGAGTCTTAATGGTTTTGGGATCCAAACAGTCTTTCATTTATCTGCCCATCTAAACGATCTCTTGCCAACCGGTCTTGTGCCTCAGCGTCCAAACGGTCTTGAGACCGTGAGGCTTCACACGGTCTTGAGACTGTATGAAGGGTAAAACCGGTTGGATGGCCAGAACGTGAGGAGATGTAGATATGTTATCAGATGGATGAGAATGATCTACAAAGAAGAAGGAAAGTGATTAGGGGAGGATGAGATCAAATAAACGGGAAACTAGGGTAATTAGAACTAGCCATGCACCAATTACATGAAATTGAAGGGATACTTAAAGTGCATCAAAACAAGGGTAGATCAGTTGATATGAGGCACAAAATCCTTGGAATTGGCGACTGAGAGGATGCATTAGGAGGATTCATCAATTTCCCTTCTATTCCTATTGGCACCATCCATTTCCCTATCACCATCAGTTCAGATTCATCATCATCATCCTCCTCCCCCTCCTCCTCCTCCTCCTCATTCTCATCCTCATCATTATCATCCCTCATCGGCATTGTCATCATCATCCTCAATCATCATCATCATCATCATTCTCATCCTCATCATCATTATCATCCCTCATCGTCATTGTCATCATCATCATCATCCTCCTCCTCATCATCATCCACCATTATCATCATCATCTTCATCATCATCATCATTATCATCATTGTAACATCCCTGACCTGGGTTATGTACTAACCCTAGGTGTTTTGCTTAAATATGTGATTAAATGCTTGTGGTTATCTTTTGATATGTAATTAAAGCTTCTGAGGAACATATATTTTTATTTCAGTCCTTTATGAACAATGCTATAATATTGTTTTGTTAATTATGGACTAATGTGCAAATTACCCAAGTAGAGGGGTTAACTTGCAAATTTCACATGTTAAGATGTTCCTCTGATGTTGAGACATCATAAGAATGAATATGATGTAGTGTTATGGATTCCACAAGCTTGAGCACCAAGATATAGCTTGCAGAGCAATCCTTGTGCTTTAAAACCTAGTTTTGGTGTAAAGTGCAATCTACCCAAAACTTAGGGTGCAACATGTAAAATACACCCTCTAGAGTATCTCTCATGCTCTTAGTATCAAGTAGATCAAAGAAAATGAGAGGGGCGCCTCATTTGAATGATCAAGTAAGAAAGACAACCTTAATATTTAAATAACCAAGTTTTAAGCAAAATGGCCTTTCATATATATAACTTATTAAGACATATGGTTTCTTTTCCTTTAACCTTGGATAAAAGAGAGGTTTTGCATGTGAAAAGGAGGAAGAAACGTGGCCAAGGGTGGAGCAAGCATGAGTGGATGGGTTTAAGAAGTAAAAGAAATAACTATTTTTTTTCTTTGCCTTGATAATATCCAAAAACATATAAGCACCCTTTTTCCACAAAGCAAGGGAACATTTCCCTTAGTTTCTTTTCTCCTCTTCTTGCTTTGGACCGACCAAGAGGAATCTCTGGAACAGAGGAGGACGACCAAGCTGATTTGGGTAAGCTTTGATCATCACCTAGCTTGAGTTCTTGGAGGAAACCCTAATACAAGGTTGGTTTGTTAGTTTTTCTTACACAACTCTTCGTTCTAGCCATCTTCTCCATCCAAATATTGAAGAACGGACCTTGGACAACCTTTGGAGCTCAAGCCACCATTAAAGATACGAATCTTGGAGCTCTGGATCAGTCCTAGAGGTGGGTTTTATAACTTTAACCCTTAAGTTTTGTTAATGCATCTTCTTCTCCTAGAACCGTTGCTTGTTCTTATCCTTTAGACACCTTTGTGTGTTCTTGCTAGAAATTCCATGAAGAACAGCCCCTGTTCTTGAGGTATAAGATGATGACGTTATTTCCAATGTTTATCCTAAATCTTGCTTTAGCAAACGGTCTTCCACCTCTTGCACAAACGGTTTCCCAAACCGTTTGGGAGCAAACGGTTTCCCAAACCGTTTGGGAGCAAACAGTTTCAAACCGTTTGAAAGCAAATAGTTTCAACCAAGAACGCATGGAAGCAAACGATCCAAGACCGTTTGGATGCGTTAACCAGGCATTAAACATTTGGAGGTCTGTTGTAGACAATATGGACTAATCACCTACCAAAAATCATCATTTAATTCCAAGTAAATCACCAATTGAAGGCACATCAATCACCTAAACCCTAATCGGGTCTATTGTTGATTTCAATAATACAATTATGTTGAAGTTTGGGTTGAGTAGCCCAAACGGTTCCAAAACCATTTGGGGATCACCCAAACAGTCTCAAGACCGTTTTTTGATCACCCAAGACCGTTTGGAGGTCTAGGGTTAATTGGGGTTGACCAATGGAGGGTCCAATGATATCAAATTGTTGAACAATTAAGTGCTGATTTTGTGACTGAATCTAGGGTTCAACCCTTAAGAGAATGACTTGGTTTTTGATGAAATAATGGGTAAACAGTCTCAAGACCATTTGAAGAATGTCCAAACGATCCCAAGACTGTTTGGGGGTCACCCAAGACCGTTTGGAGGTCTAGGGTTGACCATGGTTAAGTGGTTGAAGATTGAAAGGCAACAAGTTGAAGTATAATCGATTAGTGACCTAATGATCAAATCAATGAATCAATCCTTAATAGGTTCAGTTATATTTTGGTGTTGACTTGATCAAACAGTCTCAAGACCGTTTTGAGGATGTCCAAATGATCCCAAGACCGTTTGGAGTCAGATCATGACCACATTGAATGATGGTTCAATGGTTTCAATGTCATTAGACTCATGTTGAAACATGTTGAAGGGTAATCGATTCCAAACCCTAATTCAATTGATCCAAGCCCTATTTGGTGATCAATTGAGGGTCAATTAAGTGTCAAATCAGTTGAGGGTTGACCTTTTTGACTCAATTGATAAGTGGATAACAAGTGCATGAACGATTGAGGGGTTCAACCTTGAAAACCCTAACTCAATTGAAGTAGTTGAGACATTTTTTGGTCCATGCGGTTTTGAGGTGGTTTGGACCAAACGGTCTCAAGATCATTTGGGTCCAAACGGTCTCAAGACCGTTTGAGTCCAAATGGTCTGAAGACCGTTTGGGACCAAACGATCTCAAACCGTTTGGTGTTCATGCGGTTTCAAGAACGGTTGTGTCCATGCGGTTTCAAAGTCAACTTGGCCAACCGGTCTTCATGACCAAACGGTTTTGAGAGTGCACTTTACCAAATGGTTTCAAAGTCAACAAAACCAAACGGTCAAGACCACCAAACATTTTCAAGGTTTGTTCAAGACCGTTTGGAGAGTTTGTGTGCAAGACCATTTGAGGTCTAAAAAGGTCAAGATCGTTTGATGCCTTAGTGGTCAAGATGGTTTAGTAGTTGATTAACCTAAACCTCATAGATACCTAAAGTGATTAAGGGACCAAGTAATTAGTTGACTAATGCATATTATGATCAATAGCGAACATTACAAAAGTACCCTTGATGGGATAGAGTAACTAATACCCTTGATCAAGTGAATCTTAATGGCCACAATAGTAATGACACAATCCATGATGTCAGTGTTGATTTGACTTAGCCTAATCATATGAGATGTAAATATCATCTTATAGAAAGAGGAGAGAGAAGACTCTTTATATGAATGAGAATCAAATAATATGCTTCCAATATGTATGAATACATCTAATTAGGGTATGATCCTTTACAGTGAGATCATGGAAACCCTAATTATGATGGTTAATGAATCTTAACCTAATTTGAGGGCATTAATGAAAGTAACCCTCATACATGATAATGGCATGATCTCAATTCATAGTAAACCCTAATCTAGGGTAATGTAATGTAATGTGAATAGTAAACCCTAATCTAGGGTAATGTGATGTAATGTGAATAGTAAACCCTAATCTAGGGTAATCTGATGTAATGTGAGTAGTAAACCCTAATCTAGGGTGATGTGATGATATGAACAGTAAACCCTAATTCTAGAATATGCTTTTAAGCATGAAACTCTATGATTGAAGTATGAAATAAGGAATCACTATTCCTAATTAAGATAAAGGGGTTGAATAACCCTAATTGAATTAAATAGGGAAAACCTAACCCTATTAAAGGCATAGTGGTATAACCCTTGAATTGAAAGGTTATCTCTGTTTTGCAATATGATGATATAGAGATAAATTGCCTATTATCGAATGAATTAATTATGCAGGTTTTTATGAAATGGTGAACATAGTCAGGTAAGGGTTATGATGTCTTATTTATTAAGGCACTTTATAAGCTTTGAAAGTAATAATATGCTATGTTTCCTAGTGAGAGGTAACATATGAGATTGATAGGTTGTGATAGCCATGAGAAATATCTGCATTGTTACAATCAAGGTCATGCTATTAAATGACTTAATGACTATATGTTACTCGGTAACAAGTGTTATGATGATCTAAGGGTTTGAACACCCATGTTTCTGAATCATAATGATGAGATGATTAGGGATTGATATCCCAATGATAACTGGATGTGAAATGAACTTGATACAATTAATACTCTTTCTTTATAGCAATTGTTTTAATGGTTTATGTTTGAAAACATGCCTGATGCTAAAAGAATGCCATAATGTACTTAAATAATCAAGTATAATGATATCATGTAGAGCCCTGACCATAGATCCATCATTGTTAGAAGTTAAATGATGGTGAAACATGTTTTCCTAAGGGAACTCCTGGAGAGCGTACTTTTGAGTATGTGGGGGTTATGGACGTGAATATCCTTACGTCCTAATGTAGGATTTGATGTGAGATGTACCTATAATCTGCCAATCCTTCATTATATGTTTATGCCGGGATGGTGTATCACTAATCTCCCGATGATGTTGTTGATGTCGCATCGATGAGAGATAAATAAGAAATCCCTCAATGGCGAAGAGAGTACAGAACGCCACTGTAACTCTAATAGCGCCTGGAAAGCTATTATGGCAGAGACATAAGATGTCCTGCATGTTGTTCCTCATATTGACTGAGGAGGATGAGGTCATAGGAATCCGACTCTTCTAATGACCTATGTATGGTACCGATTGCGATTTCATAATGGTCGGTTGGAGTATGAGAGGTGTAACTCATCTCCTCAGGGCATAAAAATGTTTGTAAAATATAATCATCCGTGTAGCAAATTTGCTTAGGTTGAACTACGAGAAACAATGATTGATGTTACATTGTTTATAGTGCTCTAGTTAAATAACTAGTATACATGTTCTTTATATTACTTATTGTTATATGTCTTTTCATTCAATTAAGTTATAATTGAAATGATTGTTTAAAAGGAGGTTGCTTCACCTAGTTTATACAATGCTAAACCTGTTGTTGAATGTTTATAGTTCTACTGCTTAATGTTATTTCATTATTGCAATAACAATGCTTATGGCGGAGAGTTATAACTCTCGCTAGGACAATTATACAATTGTCTCACCCCCGTGGGATTCAACTTTTTAGGTAGACGTCGTGGACGAAGGAACCCATCAGTGGGTGAGCAACAACAACAACAACATTAGGGATAGCAATGATCCTTAGGTGGAGACACTATCTGTCAAGTCTTGTAGATAGATTGTCCTATGTGTCATCTCTGTACTCTCAGGTCCTAGGAGTCAGTAGATGTTTAAAGATAGATCTGAGATTTTTGGCTTAATGCCTCAAGATTTTTGTATCTTGCCTTGTACAACTAACAAGGTAGTTGATGTTTGTAATACTCGAGATGTGATATTACAGAGATGTAACGATGGATCAATTTGTAAACAACTTATCATGTTTCCTTATGAAAGAGTCTTATCGTTTATAGATCTCTTTACGAAAAGTTTTAAATTTTTAGTGAATGTCCATAATTCCGCTGCTAGTTAATCGCTTCCGCATACGTTGATCTTGTTTTCTTGAGATATGTCGTCACAATCATCATCATCATCATCATCAATCATCATCATCAGATGATGACGACGAGGATGAGGATGATAATGATGAGGATAATGATGAGGATGATGATGATGATGATGATGATGAGTTCCATGTTGAAGAACAGTTGGACATCATTCCAGATGATGATGATCATCATCATCACCATCCTCCTCATCATCATCATCCTCATCATCCTCATCATCATGCTCATCATCAATTATTTCTCCGTCATGAACACGAAATAACCCATGTTGTTGTCTGTTGTTAGTACTTACATTTATATTACTTTTTCTCAACATTTTACATTGTTGTAGGCATAATGGCTTGGGCCGCTACCCTAATGTTACTATTCCCTATTGATAATAGTTGGACATCATTATAGACGATCGTACATTAGCACAACTCACTATACCTAAACATTGATGTTATCTAAATGGAAGATGCCACACGACTGGTGAAGTGACCCTAAATTTTGGAACTTCAACATCTGTTATCGAGGTTAAGTATGATGTTGATAGAAATCTTGTATGTATCCACATCCAGTTGGTGGGAGTGGGTTGGGAAGATGCTATTGGGTCGTAGTGACATGCCTTTTCTTCGTTCGGTTGTCCATAATACCATGAAGGTTTAGATAACCAACATCAACAACGAGACGCCCAATCATCTGGTCTAATTTGAGTACTCGATAGGGGATAGCACATATCTGGACTCATTCGATGAGGAGAGCACACCCGATTTTTGATGGAGCTAAGACTTACACCAAAAGATTGCTCTTCCAATGGAAGTCCTAATGTGCACCAAAAACCCTAGGGAGTTGATGTTCTCTCTAGGTTTACCTAGAACTGGTTCTAGATAAAAGCTCCAACCCCACAAGAGTGTGGAAGCCTTATCATAGTATAGATTTAGAATGGAACCCAAAGGACAATGTTAAGAATTTGAGTGTCTTTATCTCGTTTCGTCTCGATCTAAGTTAATCAACTATGACCAGAAGTTTGATTTGAGTTATTTAACCTAAAACACGTAAAAGTAAAGGCAAGTATAAAAACTAGTTAAGGTTTAAAATCTAAGGTTATCATATGATGACATATCACCTGGGTGATGCAGATATTCACCACCACTACACATGCATTGTACCTGTACCAACATAGTAAGACCTGCAAGCAAGACACATGGATGTTGTATAATACCGATGTCTTATGGGACAAGAGTATTGCACATATCCTTCATGGGTTGAATAACTCTCATCCGGTACATATCTACGTATCAATGAAGATATGTAGTCTCTGAAGAGAGAATCTTACTCAGCCTCGTGAAACGTGCATCGAAAAACTAACAAGCGAGTGATAATTACCAATTTGATTAGTATCCTTATAGACTATCCCTCTTTCAAGGACATAGCTATGAGAAACGTGGGAGTGTTGCAATGTCAGTCATTCCCGAACGAATGGTCAAGTACTTTGCACCACTCCCTCTGCAGAGTGTGTTCCTTGACCTATCAAGGTTGCACTTTCGTACGTCAACTGATTCCATTTCATAGTACGAAAGTATAATGATGGAGGTGAGTTTACTCCACTCCTTAGAAAGCATTCCTAGATACCAAAACGGATGCGCGGTGGATACACACACCAGAAACCAACACTAAATCGGTATTCAATTCCTAAGAGTGGTCGTAGACAAACCACAACGAAAGACAATAGATGCATACAAGAACACGACCAATAGTCAAGCATGTATGAAACAATTTAGTATTGAATTGGAAATATAACATCTTTTAGTACAGATTACAAAGCATGGGAAGCAAGGCTAGTCCCCATGCCCCAGTGTATGGAACTACACGCTCCTCATAGAGGGAGCAACAAAGAAAGAGAAGAAAGAGAAGGAAAGCATCATCAGAGTAGAAGAGTAGATCTGCAACAACCCAGTGTAGATCACCCCAGTCTTCGGGACTGCTCTGACTTGGTCAACAAAGTCTGTCTCTCTACCTCGATCCTTGTGTACACCTTCAGAGATGTACGAGTAGGGCAAGGAAGAGCTTGGTGGAGATGAGGTAGCAGTAGAGCAGCCTTCCAGCCTCCCCATATCTGATGTCCAAATGAAGACCCTGCTGGTCCTATTTATAGGCTTGGATGGGTTCTTCACGTTTTTGATGTGAGAATACTTCAAACGGTCTTGGCTCCAAATGGTCTGGGTCCAAACGGTCTTGGCCCCAAATGGTCTTGGCTCCAAATGGTTTTGGCTCCAAATGATCTTGGATCCAAATAGTTTTGGCTCCAAATGGTCTTGGGTCCAAACAGTCTTGGCCCCAAACGGTCTTGGCTCCAAACGGTCTTGGATCCAAACAGTTTTGGCTCCAAATGGTCTTGCTGTCCAACCGGTATGGAGTCTTAACGGTATTGGGATCCAAACAGTCTTTCATTAATCTGCCCATCTAAACGATTTCTTGCCAACCGGTCTTGTGCCTCGGTGTCCAAACGGTCTTGAGACCGTGAGGCTTCACACGGTCTTGAGACCGTGTGACCTCATGCGGTCTTGAGACCGTATGAAGGGTAAAACCGATTGGATGGCCAGACCATGAGGAGATGTAGATATGTTATCAGATGGATGAGAATGATATGCAGAGAAGAAGGCAAATGAGTAAGGGAGGATGAGATCAAACAAACTAGAAACTAGGGTAATTAGAACTAGTAATGCGCTAATTACATGAAACTTAAGGGATACTTAAAGTGAACCAAAACGAGGGTAGATTAGTCGATATGAGGCACAAAATCCCTAGAATTGGGGAGTGAGAGGATGAATCAGGAGGATTCATCACCACACCAAACTTAAGCGTTGCTCGTCTCGAGGAACAAAAAGCCTAAGACGGTCACCAAAATGCTCGTTCATCTCGTAATTACCTCACCTTCGTGCAAATGTCAGAATTTTTCACAAAAATGAGAAAAGAAAACGAGGCAAAACAAAATTAGGGCAAAAATGTCAAAAATACTTTGAATTGGTGACTGAGGATGAATCTGTAGGATTCATCACCACACCGAACTTAAGCGTTGCTCATCCCGAGGAACAAAAAACTTAAAATAGTCACCAATGAAATCGTTCATCTCGTGATTGCCTCATCCTATTGTCATATTGTAATTTTGTTCATGGATCAGATTGATACAACATCAAGGCTTCCTTAGATCATAGAATGCATCTTATGATATCTTCATTTCTGAGTTCACTTTACTAAAGTATTTCCTTCTCACTCTCTGTTGTATCAGTCATGTTTAAAAGTTTTATGAGACTTTGAACATACCTACATAATCAACAAAATGCATATGATCTGTCACTGGTGTTGAAAAAGGAGAGAATGGGGGCATGATCAAGAGATAAGAGTCTCTCCTCTAATTGACTCAAGACTCTTATTATTAGTCGATTCATCGAGATACTTTGAATAATTTGTGCACAACTTTGGTTGACTTAGCCTTACACCCAATTTTTTTTCTTTTCTAAAGGTAACTTGGAAGTGTGTATAGGTTGGCTTAAGGCTTTTGGCTATGTTACCTCTTCGAGAGGAGGTAAGGGGTTGCTTTTGGATCCTTAAGATCTCACTACCGGTCACGACACATCTGCCTTTGTGAGGGCAACTAATGTACCGACCGGGCAAGACCTTTATCAGTTATCCTTATTCAGGGCACAAGTCTCATGTTTTTTGTGGCATCCAACTTACATAAACAAGATTTACTTAAGCGGAAGCGAATCATTTGCAGAGGATTAATGAAAATCACTAAAAATTAAAACTTTTTACAAAGAGATCCATAAACTGAAAAACTCTTTCATAAAGAACCAAAGTATTTCAAATACATGCTGATTAACTAGTACATCTCTTGTACCCTTTCTTCTCGAGAGTTACAACATCAACTACCCTGTTAGACTATACAAATGTAGTATAAAAATCTTGAGGCATCAAACCAAAATCTCAGATCGATATTAAACTAACTACTGACTCCTAGGACCTGAGAGTATAGAGACAACATATAGGACTCTCTATATACATGACATGACAACCAGTGTCTCCACTTGAGAATTCATTGTTGTCCTTGGTTCTGCTGATGCTGCTGCTCTTCCCTTACTGTAGGGTTTCTGCATCTTCTGCGTCTACCTAAAAAGTTGAATCCCACGGGGGTGAGACAATTGAAAAATTGTCCCAGCGAGAGATATAATTCTCCGCCAGAAACATTATTATTGCAAATAATGGTATATAACTGAACAGAAGATTCATAAAAGATTAAAAACAGGTAATTCAATATATAACAGTTTAGGACAGTATTATCTATTCAAAGCATTTCACTTTTAACTTGATAAAGCAGCATACTAGACAAGTAACAACAACTAATGATTCTTGTATTTCAACCTTAAGCAAATATGCTACCCGACTGATTACATTTTGCAATCATACTTAGTGCCCTGAGGAGATGAGGTATACCGCTCATACTCCAACCGACCATTGCGAAATCGAAATTGGTACCATACATAGGTCAATAGAAGAGTCAGATTTCCATGACCTCATCTTCCTCAGTCAGTGCGAGGACCAACTGTAGGACATCTTGTATCTCTGTCAATAGCTTTCCAGGGTATACTGGAAACTCCACTATTAGAGTTACATTGGCATGTTGTACTCTCTTCGCAATCGAGAGATATTATAATTATCTCACATCAATCCGACATTAAGATCATCGGGAGATTGATGGTACATCCATCTCGATATTTGGGAGATTAGTGATACATCCATCCCGTCACATATAATGAAGGATTGAGAGATTTAATGTTTACCTCACATCAATTCCTCCATTAGGGCGTAAGGATATTCGTGCCCATAACCACCACATACTCAAAAGTATGCCCTCTAGGAGTTCCTTTAGGAAAACCTATTTCACCATCACCAAACTACTGACAATGATGGATCTATGGTCAGGGCTCTACATGATACTGTTTTACTTGATTGATTAAGTACATTACATTATTCTTTTAGCATCAAACATGTTTACACACATAAAACATTATAACAATTGCTATAAAGATTGAATATTGTTTCTATCAAATTCTTTTCAAAGATGTGTTACATATTGGGATCTCAATCCCTTATCACATCAGGGTAATCTCATCCCTTATCATCTCATCATCATGATTATGATACATGGGTATTCAAATCCTCAAATCATCAAAACACTTGTTACCAATTTATCGAGTAACTTAATGCCTTCAGGTTAACTAATCATTGTAAACATAATAATTGTAGTGCATGTATTTCACATGGCTCTTAAAGCGCAATAATGTCTCTTGTTACCTCTCACTAGGAAACACAATATATTATGGCTCAAATAGCCCATAAAGCAATTTCATTAGTAGAACATCATAGCTCATACATGACTATGTCCACCATTTCATGTATCCTGCATAATTAGTGCACATGATAACAATTATGTCAATTACAAATCAACACTTTACATTATCAAAATAACATTACTATTTCTTCATTTGAATTAAGATTTCCCAATTTATGTCATATAGGAATATTTAATCTCATTACCCAGATTTGGGTTATGATTATTGATGCGACGATTTTGAGTCGCATTTATAGACCTATTTCATATGTGTTTTATGCTTTTATTAGTCATTTTTATGGTTAATGTGGCATAATTCATTCACTTTGGTCTTTGCTACTATTTTATGTCAAATCCCCTTTATTTCATTGTTTTGAGCATCAATTGTCAAAATATTATTATTTGTGTGAATTTATGTGATCTTGTGTTTGAATTTCAGGACAAACAAGTATTTGCTTCTGTCGATACCATCGACGGAAGTCGATACCATCGACATGATCACAGGATGCCAGCCGCGAGTATCAGCAAAAAGTCGATACTATCGACAGGGATGTTGATGGTATCGAGCTATCATCAGGTTGCTGGTGAAGAAGCAGTCGATAGTATCGACACCAAGTTGATACCATCGATGCACAGAGGCTACAACGACGCAAAATGACAAAACTGTCGCTACAGGGTAGTCGATACCATCGACCCGCGTCGATGGTATCGAGACTACATCAGGCACTCAGACGAAAGGAAAGAAGGGCATCCGCTACTACAGCGGGTCGATACCATCGACTCGCGTCGATGGTATCGACACCGTAGGATATGAGTTGGCTTCCTAATAATCTCAATCGGACGGCTACGGTTTATTAGCGACCTAATGACCAAGATATACCTAATGACGGCCGCCCAGACGGGGGGATCATCTCATTAGCCATTGCATGAGTACTGAGGAGCAGTAGAGAGGAGAACGGAGGCTAGAAGCTCATACCAGTTGATTCGGACGCCGTAGAAGAAAGATTTCACCACCGAAAGGCGGGAGAGCATGTGTTATATGCAAAGGATCAACTGGTTCTTCTCCGTTCAGGGGTTTCACCTCTCAATTCACATTTTTCACATGATTTCCCCTATCTCTACCTTGTACTTGTTTGAGATGAACATGCGGGGCTAATCCCCTTCGTCTTTAGGACCGGGAGTAGCCCGGGGATTCATTGTATGGCAATTTTATAATAGTAATTCATATTTTATCTCTTAAATCCGTGGTATAGTTTTGTTTTCTCCATATATTGTTATGCTTGATCACCATAATAATAACCTAATGACCTTAATCACTTTGAAAGAAGGATTAACGGCTGAAAAGAGACAAAATCTACATTAATCGATAAATCCCTTGACCAAGGTGGTGTAAAATTAATGGTGGATACTGAGAGATCGTTCATAATGCACCTAGTTTAGGGTATAGGTTACTACGACGGTGGAACCGACCTAGACCTAGGTAGTGAATTGCACCACGACAGTGGGAAATTCTGTTTTCAGGCCACTACCCGGATAGAGAGATAAAATTGAGGCATTATATAAAATCTAATACAATGAAAACCCGCAGTGAAACCTCAACCCTAAAGATACCCTTTTGAATTGATTAAATTAACATTTAATCGATCGTTTGTTTTGTTTTATTTTTATTTTCTTTTAATTTCAACAACAACTCTCAATTTGTTATTAGGCTTAGCTGATCGCAAATAGTTAGTAGGAGTCTCCAACAATTCCCAGTATCCCTATGTTTGACTCGGGCCTTACAAAGGTCTGTACTACTCGACGCGTTCTCTTGCGTTTAAGCGCATAGTAAAATTACGTCAAGTTTTGGCGCCGTTGCCGGGGATACGGTGAATTGTTGGCACTTCGAGTGCTGTGAGAGGCCATTCTAGGCCACATTTTTTTTATCTTGAAACAACTTCAAATATTTCTAAATTGTTCGATAATTTTTAAAACTCGTCATAGCACTCTACTGAACTCGAATTTTCTTATTTCAGGTACTGTGTATGGTGCGGATGCGGAACACTGATTATACGCAACGCGCACCAGACGGTTCACTTACGGGACCAGAAGACGAGGACGGTTATAAACAGGACCATCTTGAGGAATCAGAGTCAGAACCTGAACAAGAAGAGATGGATGAGCCACAAACAATATGGGAGAAGATCAAGGCTTCTTCCGCATCCGCGTCAAAAGGGCCTATAAAGAAGCAAGCAATCAACATACCTACCTATAAGATTGATCCGGCTTTGATAAATCTGGTGAAGTCCAATGCTTTTCATGGGCTCAAGAATGAGGACCCTCTCGCGCACATAAGTCAGTTTGTTGAGAACTGTGACATGGTTAAAATCGACAAGTTTCCACATGATGAACTTTATCTTAAGCTTTTCCCGAGTTCATTGGCAGGAGCCGCGCGAGAATGGCTACACAATTTAGATGATGAGTTTGTGGAGTCCTGGGACCATATGGTGGAGGTCTTCTTTGAGAGGTTCTTTCCTCCTGAGAAGACTAACGACATGATCAGGAAGATCCATAACTTTACTCAACAGGCAGGTGAGACATATTCTGAGACCTGGGAGAGGTTCCTGGTCATGCTGAGGAGGTGCCCACATCACGGGCTGGATAAAGAGACGCAGGTGAAGATCTTCTATTTTGCTCTCTCCGAGCACGATAAGAGTAATCTGGATTCAGCTGGGTCAGGATTTTTTCTGAACAATACGGACACCAGATGCTGGGAGATACTAAAGAACATGGCCAGGAAACAATCATGGGGCAAAAGAGGCGTCATGGAATAGGTCTGAGCAGTAGGAGAATCTAAGGAAATAAAAGAACTGAATGAGAAGATGGATCTTCTCGCAAAGAAATTGCTCACAAAGGAGGATACTGAGTCCGAGGATGAGGCTCAAGTGAAATTTATGAGGCAGTAGCAAGGTTATAGGAACAATGATTATTCATGGAGAAAAGACAAAAAGTTATCGTGGAAGGATCCAAACAATTTTCTGCAGGATCCAGATGCCAAACCCCAACCAACTGCGGAGGATAAGAGCACAGAGCTGCTCAATCAGGTGATTAAGCAAAATCAAGAGCTAATGAATACGTTTGGCCAGCAAATCAAGCAGCAAGGAGAGTACATGAACCAATTCGAGCAAACATTGCAGAGCCATGGGGCTCAAATGAGGACCATTGAGACATCTATGGCACAGATGGCAGCTGAGATCGCCAGTTTGAAGAAACCGACACATCCAGGTTTTCCGGGGAATACCAATGTTCCAGGGGAAACCAGCAGGCAAAGGCTGTTTTGCTTAGAAGCGGCAAGAAATTGTTGAATCCAAGAGCCGAGGAGACAAGCACACCACAGGCTGAAGTAGAAGGTGAAGCCAATGAGGAGCTGCCACCACCAGTCACAGGGCAGGTTGATGACACAGCCGTGGATGATACTGAAGAATAGGTTGCAGAGGAGGAACCTCAGAAAAAGACACCTTATGTGCCACCTCATCAAAGGGCACAAGCTGTTCCGGTCCCGTATCCAAATAGTGCTAAGGCAAGGAAGGCAGATGCACAGTTCAAGAAGTTCTTAGACAATTTTAAGAAGCTTTCAGTCAATATCCCTTTATTGGAAGCCATTGAGCAAATTCCTTCATACGGGAAGTTTCTAAAAGACATCATAACGAAGAAGAGGAAAATTCCGGATACAGAGGTTGTCGTGCTAAAGGAGCAAGTGAGTGCCTTCATCATGGGCACTTTGCCTCCAAAGAGGCAAGATCCAGGGTGCTTTAACATTTCTTGTTATATTGGGAAGGTTAAATTCGGTGAAGCATTATGTGACTCAGGGGCAAGCATCAACTTGATGCCCCTTTCTACATTCAAAAAGCTGGGATTGAAGGAGTCACGACCAAGCAATATGACGATTCAATTGGCGGATAACTCTATGGTAAAACCTTATGGAATCTGTGAAGATGTGTTAGTGAAGGTGGATAGATTTGTCTTTCCAGCATATTTTGTAGTCATGG
This sequence comes from Alisma plantago-aquatica, assembly GCA_963693085.1. Classification (NCBI taxonomy): domain Eukaryota; kingdom Viridiplantae; phylum Streptophyta; class Magnoliopsida; order Alismatales; family Alismataceae; genus Alisma; species Alisma plantago-aquatica. The sequence continues at coordinate 989,427,941 of OY856410.1, read as the reverse complement.
AGATGCAGGATGAACATGGCAATGAGTTGTTACTTGGACGTCCTTTCCAAGCTATAGCCGACATGATCTTAGAGATGGGGAGAGGTCGCTTGACCTTGGGCATAGCTGATGACCGCTTTGAGATGGTCATGCCTTCTAGTACTGTGTCATCTAAGGCAAAGGAACAATGCAAGGTGATAAAACATCTGGATAGTAATATTTCACTTTGTCTTGGGAAGCCATTTCTGGACATGGCCCATGTGATGAGCAAGGTGGACAATGGAACTTTGGTTGTGGATATCATGGAGCAGACCAAAGTAGTTTCTCTGTGCAAAGTTGTGGGATTTCCGAATGATGAGGATGAGGACATTCCGCCTTCCATGGAAGATGATGTAATTGCTATTTCTGTTTTTGATGCATACCCAGAATTACCATTGGAGGCTTGTTTGGTAAATATTACACATGATTGGATTAGGAGAAAATCTCTCAAGGAGTGCGCCAAGATGCTCCAGATGCTTCCATGCTTCTATGTGAGGCATTATGAAGATCTAGGTGAACTTCCCCCGCCATTTCAACCATCTTTGATCAGCCCGCCAAATCTAGAATTAAAGCCGCTGCCACCGCATCTCAAATATGTCTTCCTAGCTGGGGAGGACAAGTTACCAGTGATCATATCTGCTTATCTGAGTGCGGAAGAGGAAGACCAACTGTTGATAGTGCTGAAGAATCACCGAGGAGCTTTTGGGTGGTCCGTTGCATATATCAAGGGGATTTCCCCTACTCTATGTCAGCACAAGATTCGGCTCGAGGAGGGAGCCAAGCCCGTGATTCAACCTCAACGACGTCTCAATCCAAGCATGATGGAGGTTGTGAAGAAGGAGGTTATTAAAATTCTTGTTGTAGGTATTATTTACGCCATATCAGACTCGACATGGGTGAGCCCCACACAGGTAGTCCATAAGAAGGGGGAATTACTGTCACCCAAAATATGTTAAATGAACCTGTCACCACTCGATTGGTAACCGGGTGGCGTGTTTGTATTGATTACCGCCGTTTGAATGCCGCCACGCTACCTGATCACTTTCCTTTACCTTTCATTGATCAAATCCTAGAGCGTCTTGCCGGCCGATCGCACTTCTGCTTTGTAGACGGGTACTCAGGGTACAACCGGATCTCGATTGATCCTTTGGATCAAGAGAAATCTACCTTCACTTGTCCCTATGGGACTTTCGCGTACTGCCGAATGCCTTTTGGTTTATGCAATGCACCTGCGACGTTTCAACGTTGTATGCTCGCCATATTTTCTGACATGGTAGAGCGCTGTCTCGAGGTTTTTATGGATGATTTTTTGGTGTATGGTGCATCGTTTGATGAATGTCTCTATAATTTGGACAAAGTCTTACAGCGATGTGAGGACACACATTTGGTCCTCAACTGGGAGAAATGTCACATGATGGTGACTGAGGGGATAGTGCTAGGACACAAGGTGTCTAGCAAAGGTTTAGAGGCAGATCCGGTCAAAATTGAGGTCATTTCCAAGTTGCCCCCACCAAATTCTGTTAAAGGGGTAAGAAGTTTCTTGGGACACGCCGGGTTCTATCGTCGATTTATAAAAGATTTTTCTAAAGTCGCGAAACCACTATCCGAGCTTTTAGAGAAAGACGCTGTATTTGATTTCAATGATAAGTGTCTACATGCATTCGACGTTTTAAAAGAAAAACTGATTTCTGCACCGATTGCTCAAACGCCGGATTGGACGAAACTGTTCGAACTAATGTGTGACGCCTCGGACTTTGCGGTAGGAGCTGTGTTGGGGGCAGCGGGTGGACAATAAACCCACCGTGATTTTTTATGCTTCAAAGACTTTGAATGACGCCCAATTAAATTATACAACTACTGAGAAAAAATTACTCGCCGTTGTTTTCGCTTTTGAAAAATTCCGGCAGTATTTAGTGGGATCTAAAGTAGTTGTATGGACTGACCATGCCGCAATCAAATACTTAATGGAGAAAAAAGACGCAAAGCCTAGACTCATTAGGTGGATTTTGCTCTTATAAGAATTTGACATAGAAATCAAGGATAAATCTGAGATTGAAAACATTGTTGCTGATTATTTGTCTAGGTTAGAAAGGGTGGATGAAAAAGATTTACATATACCCATAACCGAGACGTTTCCGGATGAACAGATTTTGAAAATTAACTCTAAGGATCCTTGGTTCACTGAGATTGTAAACTATTTGGCTTACAGGATCATCCCGGAAGAATGGTCATATCAGGAGAAGAAAAGATTTTTCCATTCTTTATGATATTATTTTTGGGATGACCCCATTCTTCTTAAGCAATGCAGGGACGGTATCTTACGCAGGTGTGTGCCTGAAGTGGAGTACGAGAGCATTTTAAGTCATTGCCACACACTACCTACGGGAGGACACCATGCGAGCTCTCGTACGGCAGCTAAAGTTTTGGAAAGTGGCCTTTATTGGCCAACCTTGTTTCGAGACGCCTACGAGTTTGTAAGGCAATGTGATTCCTGCCAACAAGCAGGTAATATCTCAAAGAGACAGGAGATGCCCCTAAATGTGTTCCAAGAAGTGGAGGTATTTGATCTATGGGGCATAGATTTCATGGGACCCTTTGTGTCCTCAAATTCAAATTTATATATTCTTTTAGCGGTTGATTATGTGCCGAAGTGGGTGGAAGCAATACCTACAAGGACTAATGATTCCACTGTAGTGTGCAGATTCATGAAAGAAAATATTTTCTACAGGTTTGGGGTACCCCGAATGATAATCAGTGATGGGGATACGCATTTTAGGAATCAGAAGTTCTCAACATTATTGAAGAAATATGGGGTTAAGCATAACATAGGTACCCCATATCATCCGCAAACGCAAGGCCAGGTGGAGGTCTCCAACCGTGAAATTAAAAAGATTTAGAGCGTACGGTGGCATCCACGAGGAAGAACTGGAGTGCCCTACTGTCGGATGCTCTGTGGGCGTACAGGACGGCTTACAAAACACCTATAGGCACCATGCCTTTTAGGTTGGCGTATGGTTGGGCTTGTCACCTGCCGGTTGAGTTAGAGCACAAAGTGCATTGGGCGCTGAGAAGGCTAAACCTGAGTTATAATGAAGCGGGGAGGAAGAGACTGCTGGAATTGAATGAGTTGGATGAGCTACAGATGACGGCATATGAGAACGCATAGATATACAAGGAGCACACAAAGCTGATCCACGACCGCCACATCCAGTTGCGCACGTTCAAAAAGGGAGATAGTGTATTGCTGTTCAATTCACGACTGAAGTTGCATCCCGGGAAGCTCAAATCCCGGTGGAGTGGACCGTTCGTGGTAGAAGAGGTCAAACCACACGGCGCGATCTTAGTGCATGATGGTGATACCACATTTTTGGTAAATGGACAAAGGCTGAAGCTCTATTTTGGTGAGAATTACAAGAGGAATATGAATGAGGTCAAACTCATTTCACTTTCGGATGCATGAGGTGCCGAAAATCGTCTAGCCTAAGACGTTAAATAAGGGCGCTTGTTGGGAGGCAACCCAACCATCGGTACCTTAGTTTAGTTAATGTACAATCGTAGGTTGATTTGTTTTGGTTCAATTTTTAGTGTAAAAAAGATACCGTGATCGGTTTGTTCTTTGTGCAGGCTGGGGCAGAGTCGATACCATCGACACATTGGTCGATGGTCTCTATCATGGCACAGGTTGACGACTGCGGATTTTGCTCTGCGTCGATACCATCGACGGCCTCGTCGATGGTATCGACCTACCTATAGGCAGGTCGTGAAGAAAAAGTCGATGGCATCGAGATGCCTGTCGATACCATCGAAATATCTAAAGATTTACAGAAGAAATCGACTCAGGAAAGTAGATACCATCGACGGGCGTGTCGATGGTATCGACACTTTCAAGTGAAAAAGGTGGCGGCTGGGCTTCACGAGGATTTACCCTAATCAGAGGGTCGATACTATCGACTTCCGTCGATGGTATCGACCATCCACATCACCGATCCGCACGAACAAATCAACGGCGATCACGACATCAAGACGGTCAATCCGGGTGCCGCGTCGATACCATCGACCCATGTCGATGGTATCGACACGTCAGCGATTCGGGTTTCCAAATCCAGCCATCGACGACCGTCGATACCAGTGAGGGGGCGGATACCATCGACAAGTGTCGATACCATCGACTCGCGTCGATGGTATCGACGGGCCAAAAGTGGCGCCGGCCAAGTCTATTTAAGGAGATTCAATACGTCAGTTGACGTCACACCTTCAGAGCCATCTCCTCCCTTTGCGCCGAGCACTCCCACGAGCCATCCAAGCCCGAAGAAAAGCATCACCGAGCAGAGATTCAACTCTCCAATCTGCACTGAGCTCTCTTTCTGATCCCCATTTCTCGTCGCTAACATGGCGTATGTGGCCGGAGCTTCCTCCTCGCGCGCGAATCCGATGGACATTCCGAAATTCGTGCCACCACCGCCATCGTCGATCGCACGTCCCCGACTTGTCCATCCTTCCTCAGAGGTCTAGAAGATCTATGAGGAGATCATGCGGAGGAAGATAGAGCCCACCCGGTATGTGGACCGGGAAATGATCCGAGATCTCAGATTCGAGGCCAACTTGGCCTACGTTCTGAAGGGGCAGGACCGCCACACACCAATAAGGCCTGGCGAACTGGAATTTCATGCAGATGGCCAGCCGTTCTTCGGCGACTGGCCCATGTACAAGGAATTAGTGGCGGAGTTCATGGCGTCACTGGACGTCTGTGTCATGCCCAACAACATCGTAACTACCGATCGTGAGTGGATCAAGGGTCGGGTGACTTTCCGGCTGTACAACCACGACTACACCCTCACGCTCAAGCAGTTCAACAGGATCTTCAACTGGAACCATTCTCAGTACGACCACCGGTGGCCGGACAACCGCACCGATTACGACGTCATCTTCTCTGAGTTGGTGACGATGCCACAAGGGAAGTCGATGAGCTACCACAATGTCGCGGTAGCTGATTTTGAGCACCCTTTTGTCCGGGTACTGCACCGGATGCTGAGTTCTACGCTTTTTGCCCGGGATGATCTGGCCCTCAGCAAATTTCAGGGGTCAGACTTATTCTTTCTGTATAAACTCATGAAGAGACAAGAATGCAATTGGGGTGCCTTCTTTCTGCAGCGAGTATTGGACGTGAAGAGGAGTACGAGGAAAGCCCCGATTCACTTTGGCGGGCTTATCACTAAGCTGGCCATCTACCTGGGGTTGAATCTCGAGCAGCTGACTCCTCTCTCTACAAGAAGCAAGGTGAACTTGCAGCATTTACACCGGTCCAATCTCCTACTTCTCTGAGATGGCGTGGTGTTTGCGCATTGCCATGTCAACCACACCTACCAGGAGTGCGCGCTGCCCGATCTGGTCTTCAACATCGACGGGGCACAACATTTTCGATGGCCAATCATAGCCATCGCCGACTCCGATGAAGAAGGCGGCAATGACGGCGGCGACGACGGACATGAAGACGAGGCTGAGGAGGCCTTTACACCTCTTCGAGCACGAGTGGCACCTCGGAAGCGTCCTCGGATGCATCCGGGTGCATCTTCATCATCACATCCTATGCCGCCACCACCACCGCCCTCGCAGCCAAGCGAGGATGCCTATTCCATGCAGGGCATGTACGCGATGCTGCAAGACATCCAGCAGACCCAGCATGACCAACACAACCACCTTTGCCGGTATTCAAGATACTACCAACCGGCTCTTTGTCAATCAGCAGGCGATCTTTGAGAATGATGAGCGCCTTTTGTTCGAGAATCAACAGAACATCCATGACCGGATGCACAGGATGGAGGAGCAGCAGCATCCATTTTTCGATCATTACTGGAGCCAAAATTATTTTGGGGGGTATCCACAGCCTCCTCCGATGCCTCAGTATGATCCGAATTTCCAGGGGCAATACCCGTCTTGGGACCCCACGGCACCGCAGTACCTGCCTCCACCACCACATGAATGATTTGGTATCACTATTCCAATCCTTAAGTTTGTTTTTGACTATGAGGCCATAGTCGGATTCAAGCTTGGGGGGGTAGTTGGAATAGCTTTATCTTTTACTGTTTTTAGTTTTTAACTTTATTGTTTTTGTTCTTGTTATTTATTTCTTGCAATTTTAGTTTGTAGGATCCACATGCTATCTAGTGTAATCGTGGATGTCATAAAGTTTGTGTCATATCTAGAGTGTGCATGGGAAAAATCAAGGGAATTAAAAAAAAATTGTACATGTGCAAAGCTTGTCGTGTTTAATCTTGTGCAATTAACCTATGAAAATGATTGGTTCTGTCAACTCTAAAACAACAATTCACAACTGTACTCCTAATGATTCATGAAAGTGGACAGACATGTTTGTTTGAGCCTAATCCGACCAAATGGTAATGTGACTTTAATCGGAAGTAGGAGAGAGAAACTTCTTAACTACTACACAGGTCAGTAAGGAGGGACACATAATATTTATCTAAGGTTCAGTCACCTAGTCTTCTGATCTTTCCACCTTTTTGCTTTTTGCAATCCACCACAAGAATTGGAAGTACCTTACAGTTTTAACTTCTTTGACTGCATTGCACGTAGATAGGGCTTGCATTAATTCTTTTTCCATATGTTTTGCATAAAAAGAAAGAAAAAAATGAGAATAGTGATACATGCACATTACCTTTAGGTGCATGTCATGTAGATGCATTCATAATTTTTCATGCATAAAGTATATCATGTATCTCAATTTTTCTTCAATGGTGAATTAAATTGTTCCATACCTTCTAAATAAGTGCAAATTTCTGAGTTATGAAGAAAAATAAGCCCAATAAAATATTCATTATCAATTATGGATATAAGGGTTTGAAAAATGAAAAAAAAGAGAAAAAGAGAAAAATATGAAAAATATGCATAATGAAAAGAAAAAAAAGGAAAGAGTTATTTAGAAGCAATTAGAATAAGAAGGAGAAAGGAACATAATATCACCTTCATTATTGAGTACATGATGTAGCTTACATAGACGTCCATCTCGTTTTGAGGTGGATGGTTAGTGCATGCATCATTCCACCCAGTTTTAGGCATTAGGGCATTTCTCATGTGCATTTGCATCATGTAGGACATTTTTGTATTATGCATGTTGAAACTGTACAATACTTCCATTTTCTTCCATGAACCACCCATCTTCATCCACCCGTTGCTCGGATTGGTAGGCCACCGTGAATTTCTCCTCACTAATGTATATCAGGAGAACTGCTTCCATTTAGATGGTAGTTAGGGTGAGCAACGTAGTATAGGAGATCACAAGATGCACCAAGTCTGAACCGGAGAGTTTTATTATGTTAACTGCCTTACGTGATAGTGTCCATCAATTTTGAGGTCAATTTCTCTTATGGATGATTACTGTCACCTGCAGGGTAATTACCATTCTTTGGTTAGAGAGGGCCGGTATGTGATTGTTAGGTGGGAGTCATTTGGATGTTGGTTGTGATGCATTGTTCTTTAGTTGACATTAGCAATTCTATTCTAAGGATTAGTTGCTCGAGGGCGAGCAAATTTCAAGCTTAGGGGAGTTTGATGCGACGATTTTAAGTCGCATTTATAGACCTGTTTCATATGTGTTTTATGCTTTTATTAGTCATTTTTATGGTTAATGTGGCATAATTCATTCACTTTGGTCTTTGCTACTATTTTATGTCAAATCCCCTTTATTTCATCATTTTGAGCATCAATTGTCAAAATATTATTATTTGTGTGAATTTATGTGATCTTGTGTTTGAATTTCAGGACAAACGAGTATTTGCTTCCGTCGATACCATCGACAGAAGTCGATACCATCGACATGATCACAGGCTGCCAGCCGCGAGTATCAGCAAAAAGTCGATACTATCGACAGGGATGTCGATGGTATCGAGCTATCATCAGGTTGCTGGCGAAGAAGCAGTCGATAGTATCGACACCAAGTCGATACCATCGACGCACAGAGGCTACAACGACGCAAAATGACAAAACCATCGCTACAGGGTAGTCGACACCATCGACCCGCATTGATGGTATCGAGACTACATCAGGCACTCGGACGAAAGGAAAGAAGGGCGGCCGCTACTACAGCGGGTCGATACCATCGACTCGCGTCGATGGTATCGACACCGTAGGATATGAGTTGGCTTCCTAATGATCTCAATTGGACGGCTACAGTTTATTAGCGACCTAATGACCAAGATATACCTAATGACGGCCGCCCAGACGGGGGGATCATCTCATTAGCCATTGCATGAGTACCGAGGAGCAGTAGAGAGGAGAACAGAGGCTAGAAGCTCATACCAGTTGATTCGGACGCCGCAGAAGATGGATTTCACCACCGAAAGGCGGGAGAGCACGTGTTATACGCAAAGGATCAACCGGTTCTTCTCCGTTCAGGGGTTTCACCTCTCCATTCACGTTTTTCACATGATTTCCCCTATCCCTACCTTGTACTTGTTTGAGATGAACATGCGGGGCTAATCCCCTTCGTCTTTAGGACCGGGAGTAGCCCGGGGATTCATTGTATGACAATTTTATAATAGTAATTCATATTTTATCTCTTAAATCCGTGGTATAGTTTCGTTTTCTCCATATATTGTTATGCTTGATCACCATAATAATAACCTAATGCCCTTAATCACTTTGAAAGAAGGATTAACGGCTGAAAAGAGATAAAATCTACGTTAATCAATAAATCCCTTGACCAAGGTGGTGTAACATTAATGGGGGATACTGAGAGATCGTTCATAATGCACCTAGTTTAGGGTATAGGTTACTACGACGGTGGAACTGACCTAGACCTAGGTAGTGAATTGCACCACGATAGTGGGCAATTCTGTTTTCAGGCCACTACCCGGATAGAGAGATAAAATCGAGGCATTATATAAAATCTAATACAATGAAAACCCGCGGTGAAACCGCAACCCTAAAGATACCCTTTTGAATTGATTAAATTAACATTTAATCGATCATTTGTTTTGTTTTATTTTTATTTTCTTTTAATTTCAACAACAACTCTCAATTTGTTATTAGGCTTAGCTGATTGCAAATAGTTAGTAGGAGTCTCCAACAATTCCCAGTATCCCTGTGTTCGAATCGGGCCTCACAAAGGTCTGTACTACTCGACGCGTTCTCTTGCGTTTAAGCGCATAGTAAAATTGCGTCAATTATCATCATATTGTCCAAAGTTTATGGTCTCAAACATTACAACCCAAAATTAGGGTTCCACACATCTTTATCCTATATCAGTATAGGATTTCACTTTAAAGAGTTACATACCAGTACATAGTATCACCTTGAATTAGGTTTTACATCTTATCATTGCATTAGGATTTCATTTTGACATTAACCTTATCTAGAGCTTCACATGACATCACCCTTGCTTTAGGGTTTCATATAGTTTCACCCTTGATTAGGGTTTCTCATGTCATAATCCTCAAATAGGGTTTACTATTCACATTCAATCAAGGTTTATTACTAAAATACCCTGAATTAGGGTTTCTCATGTCATTACCCTAAATTAGGGTTTACTATTACCATGGATTAAAATTTCACCTATCATTGCCCTCAATTAGGGTTAACTATCACCATGGATTAGGGTTTCACTTCTCATTGCCCTCAATTATGGTTAGGGCACATTAACCTTATTATTTAGGGTTCATGGTCTCTTAATCAAGGATCATACCCTAATTACACATTCATTTATGTTGAGAGTGTTGAGAATTAATCATTACATGATAATCATTCATGTAAGAAGTTCTCTCTCTCTCTCTCATCCTTATAGAATGATATTTACATTAGACTTGATTGGATTAGGTCAACTTCAACTTGATTGGAGAGCTAACACATGTGTGGTGTCATTACTTCCATCATCATCATCATCATCAAAGATTAATCATTCATAAGGTACTAATCACCCTATCCTGTTATGGGTACAATTACCATAATCATCCTTGAATTGCATCATATAATACTCAATAGCACAATTGACCTTTAATCACCTTAAGTATCCATACAGTTTGGGTTAATTGTTTCTCAAACGATCTTGGTCACTTAGACCCCAAATGGTCTTGACCAATCAGACCTCAAACGGTCTTGCTTGAGATACCTCCAAACGGTCTAAGACCGTTTAGACCTTCAAACGGTCTAGGTCTTGCGGTTTTGAAACTGTTTGGTAAAGTAGTGCTTGAAATCGTTTGCCAACGTAAAAGTTTGAAACCGTTTGGGTCTCAACCAGTTTGGGATCATTTGGTCCCAAACCGTCTTGAGACCGTTTGGTCCAAACCTCCTCAAAACCGATTGGATCAAAGATGGTCTCAAACACTCAAATTGATTTAGGGTTTCCAAGGTTAGTCCCCTCATCAATTGAATTCATACAATTACTCATCAATTGAACCTAAGCACCATGCTTCAAGTGAGGTTAATAATTCATCCCTCAATTGATTTTGACTATCAATTAATCATCAATTAGGGTTTTTAATCCAATTGGGTTAGGGTTTGAAATCGATGAACCTTCAATATTAGTCATAATGAAACTAATTTTTTTGAAATCATTGAACCACCAATCAAATTGGGTATGACCTAACCTTAAACGGTCTTGAGACCATTTTCCCATTCCATCATGAAAATTTGTGGAATCTAATTAAGGTTTATGTCATTGGATTGATCATCAAATCAACAATTGATTGCATTACAATTTGGTATCTTTAGATCTTCAAATACCCAACCAAACTCAACCCTAGACCTCCAAGCGGTCTTGGTTGACCTCCAAACGGTCTTGAGACCGTTTGGGTTAATCAACCCAAAGAATTAAATTAAACAATTGCAAAATCAACACTTAACCTGATTAGGGTTTCAAATGAGATGATTGTCCACATATTAATTTAATTAATTGGAGTCATTAGATCCTCATTCCAAAAGTACTAGGGTTCTGACCTCAAACGATCAACCCAACCAAATGGTCAACCATCTTAAATGGTTTGGGGGTTCAAGGCTCTAAATGGTTTGCAAATCGTTTAGTCTCCAAACAGTTTGGTGAAACCGTTTAGATCAAAGCATCAAAACTGTTTGCAAGGGAAAGTTGTTGGATTGCCTGCCCAAGATGATATTATCATCATCTACCTTCATTCTTTCAAGGATCACTGCCGTTTTCATGGTATTTACATCAATGAATAAAAGGAATTGCAAAATAGAACAAAACGTTCAACAAATCATGGAGATTTCAAAGTAATAACAATATTTAAGGGTTTGAGTTATATAACCCACCTCCAATTGAGCTTCAAAGCTTGGATCTTGATGTCAACAATGGTGGAGGAAGCTTTTTCAACTGCCCAAGGTCCGTTCTCAAGCTTTTTGGATGAAAGGATTGGGTAGGATTGAAGAGAGAGTGAAATAGAGAAGAAATTATGCATTGTTTTATGATTTTCACCACGAAATCGAGGTGAAAGAAGATCAAGAAGCTTACCAATAGGTTGGGGGTCGTCCTCCAGCTGCTCTAGCTCCCTTGGTCGGTTTGCAAGTAAATAGAAGAAGTGGGTTCGGAAAAAGCCTCTCAAATGAGTTGGAATGGGTGTTTTTATAAGAAATTCAATGAGAGAGAAAATGTCTTATAAAATTATTTTAATTCCAAAATTTGTGCCACTTCTTCCCCTTAATTCCTTGGCCACGAAGCCATATTCATCCATTTGCAAAACCTCTTCTTTATCCAAGAATTAAAAGAAAAGGAATTAAGCACCTTAAACATATTATACTAATATCCCCTTTTTAGTGGATATTACTTTTTCCTTTAATAATGGGAGTGAGTTATCCATTCCCTTTGATATTTTCGTTGCCTTTACAAGCCTTTAATACATGGTTTGCCTTATGCAACAGGCGGTAAGTGAGAGAAAGCTCCATCTTCTCTCTAGAAACATCCCCTAGGTCCCATCCCCCCACCCGGGTTAGCCTCCGTCCGGTGTCCCCCAGCCATCACTCCTCTGCCCTCCACGATCAACGCCTCGGAGGTTTGGGCCTCTCCGGGCTCGACCTTCTCCACCCAGTCCGTTGAGCTCCACCCCCAAAACCACATCATCAGCCTCTCCACCCTGGTAAGTCCCAGTCTGGCGAGCCCTAGCTTCCGCACCCCTGTCCTTCTCGGTTTGCGCTTCAGAGGAGAGTGTCGATCAGTGCTCAGTCTCCCCCCTGTCGGGCAAGCTCAGCCTTGATCTTCTCAGTGTAGTGGGAGCGTTATCATTTCAGGTAACCGATAAGATCAGGCACATCCTCCCCTCCCTCATCTTCTGACATTTAATCAACTGCCTAGTGCGCTCAGCGACGGCGTTTTAAAGGTACATCCTCATAACTCATCCACCCCTTTCACTCCTCTACATTAAATCTTGGAGCTTTAGACCGCTCCCGAGGCACCTCGCTTGCAAACCCAAGATATTATAGCGACATGCATACCTTTAAAACTTAACACATGTTTTCCTCAACTATAGCGGTTGGGGCATTTTCACTCTCAATGGCGCCCAGGACAGTCGGATACTCCAAAACATCCTTTTCAAAAAGTCTCAACTAACTACATACCATTCTACTGGCTATCACTTCCCCCCTGTGCCTTAACTGTAGTCACATCAGTCCCGATTCTTTGCTCCCCAGAGAATATCTTTTTCAAAATTACTCACCTGCCAAGATTACATCATGAGAACGGGCGGCCTGCTCACCCTGGCCTCATGCATAAACAAGACCCATCTATCCAAAAAAGGAAAGACAAAAATCTTTAGGATTGCCCTAAAATAGAGTAAACCCTCCGCGTTTGACGACAGCTTGAGGGTTTTAGAAACACCTCCAAAATTGGACTCGCGTTTCACCTTCATGGAGTTCCCGCTCTCAAACCATGCGCACTCTACCAGTGTTCCCCTACCGAAAGCTTGAATCTACCACAAGTTTGACCTATCACTGGGATCCTGCATGATCAACATTGGTCATCGTTCCTTCCCAGTGAAATTCACTTGGTCTTCCCAGGCTGATCACCACTGGAAAAACAAAGCTTCAACCCTCCTCATCTCTGAGGGTTGGGACCTGTTAATCTCAGACCTCAAGCTCAAGCCAGAATGGTCTATCTTCATCAATCCGATCGGAAATCGAACCTTCTTGGCGTGGGTTAGGGATTTCAATGCCGACACACCACCTGAGCTAGCACATCTTTATAAAAAATACGACCAAGAAAGCTCAACTTCATCAAACTCAGATGATCAGCTCTTCATTCGGAGCGTTTATCAACCCCCAATCAGAACAAAGGCATGGCCCATCTCAGTCTCCTCTTGCTCAGAGGAGGAAGATGTTGTGGACACAGTGACAACACCACATCAAATAAGCTCCATCACAACGAGGTACCATCTTTTTTCCTCCTAAAAGAAAAAAACGACCAAAAAACTCTCTCTCTTCACTCCACAAAACCCTAAACCCTCGATCCTTCACAATGGATGAAATAATCCCCAAAGACACGATTATCCTAAACCGCACTTTTCCTATTTTAGGACAAGCAAAATCTACACACCTCATCAACAAACTCCTAGAGGTAAACCCCACCGCCCAAATCTGGAGAACGACCCTTCCCAGAAAACCTTTTCGGGCCCTTCACTGTTCTCTTTGCAATAGTAAGCACCATTCGGATTCCATATGCCCTTCCCGCTTTACCTGCTTCAGATGCCACCAAGTAGGTCACACCAAAAGGTTCTATAAAACTCGCCCACCCCTGTTAAGATCAGAACTCATGCAGACCCTGAGCTTTTCTTCCCTAGGTACTTTTCTGGAAAAGGTTCAACTTCCTATGAAAACCTTTGAGTTCCAAAAAAAGAGATACAGACTCTAGACGGACAAAACAACCCCCTCCCTTTCCCCCACTCACAAGCAACACTTTTGCATGCCTTACAAACCTCCCGCCCGAACATGCAGGCACACCCAAAGCTCGATACCAGCATAAAAACACTAGAGTTGTGCCTATATCAAAATCCTACCACAAGCCACCAAACCACTTAGCTTCTCCACCAAAACCCCACTCCTCCTACGCTCCCTCCGTTACCTCCAATCACTACTCATACACCTTACCTACACCATCAGCCATGAAAACTCCGGAACACCTTGAATATGCGATAGCCCTTGACCTACCAAAAAACTCCTTGAGGCTACTCAAAGTCCTCACCTTGAGAAGCATCCTCATCTCAATTGAAAACAACATAGACAACAACCCTATAAATGTCCTAGATATCACCCGCGCTCTAGCCCTCCTCATCCCGGGATAGACTATCCTCATGCCAAAAATCATTTCGCCAACTCAACTGATATACACTGTTCCTGAAGGTACAAAAATCAACCATCTCTTCAACCGAGTTCTCACGATACCATGTGGATCTAGTTTCATTACAGCCAGATTGTCAAAATGGTCGACTGACCTTGGAGCTTACCCAGCTCCAGCTGGCAGCTCCGACTGGGTTGCAATCACCAACCTCCCACCCCACCTCTGGGAAGTTGAGATTTTTATAGGCATAGCCCACTCCATCGGGGCTACTCTACAATACATCAACCCGGAAACCATGCATCCTACCCAATACATTAAAGCCTTTTGCCTCCTTACAGTCAAAGCAGCCATTTCCTTACCACCTTCCATCAACATTAGGATTGGAGAATCAATCTATAACATCAAACTGTCAGCCGAACATCCTTCTGAAAATAAAAAAACCTTCTCTGATCTTTCAAACCATCCACCTTCATGGTTTTGCCCAAATAAAGATAGAAAGACACCTTCCCTTACCCATTTTATAGGTGATCGACACCATGTTTGGGAAAGAAAGAACTCAAACAACACCTCCTCCAATAACACAAACCTCCTCACAAGTAGGAAAAGAACCGGAACCTCCACTCCCTCCCTACATGGAAACACCTCTCCACCATCTAGCACCATTTTCCCCTCCCCAACGTCTACCAAGGAAAGCTGCCAAGAACAAAACCCAAACCAAACCTCTTTAAGAAAACTTAAGCATTCCCAGCTAAAGGATGTCAGCTCTTCACAGAGTCCTCAAAAGAAGAGCCCAAAACAAAGGCAAGAAGACAGCTACGCCCAGAAGCTTATGATGCAAGGTCCAAAAGAGGCAAACAAAAATATCATAGTCAACAGACCAGATTCAGGTACATCCACAAACACTTATCTCAATTCATCCTGTGTAAAATCTTCTATTCTTAATATATCTTCCCCACCTTTTACAAAGTCTTTAAACTGCGACATAGACAACATTGAGGACCTTGCATCATGGTCATACATCAATAGTTTTACAAAATTTGCTAAAAATATAGGAATACATCTCAAAGATGAAGACAAGGCTCATAAAACCCTAGATGATATTGAACTCTTTATGGGTTGGTCAAACAAAAGAGTTTTGGAAACTACCAAGAAAAACCTTGAACTTCTCAAAATCGACTAGCCTGCTTTTAGAGCTGACCATCTCCCATCATATCATTTCCACCAAATATGCGTCTTTCTTCTTGGAACGTCTGTGGGGCTGCAAACCTCCAAAGACGTAAGGAAATCTGCTCACACACATACAAAAATAAAATAGACCTGATCACTATCCAAGAAACAAAAACTAGTCTTTCCCCTTTTGCTCTCAAAACCATAGGATGTAATAGAATCACTGACTAGGTCCAAATCCCCCCACGGGCTTTAAATGGGGCCTCTTAGTTGGTTTCAACAATCTTACCTTCTCCGCCCTAAACACCACCACTCTAGACTACTCCATAACCATCACCTTTAAAAACACATCTGATGGTTTTTGTTGGAATTTTTCTGGGGTTTATGGTGAACCTGGACAAAATAAATCTGCCTTCTTGACTGAACTAAAATCACTCATGACAAACTACCATATGTCTCCCTGGGTTATTAGTGGAGACTTCAATTTGATAACCCAAAACTCTGATAGAACAAACCCCACAAATTCTGCACAAACTATGTCTGTAGCTGACAAACTTTTCAGCCATCTCCTCACAAAACATGCATTGATGGATATAAAACCATCAAATGCATCCTTTACATGGTCCATAAATCAAACTTTCACCAGACTCGACCATTTCATCTGCTCCACCCTATGGAAAGACAAACACCCTCTCTCCATTGTTCACATCTCTCACAGAGCCATATCCGATCATTTCCCTCTAATTCTAGACACTAATACCATTTCATGGGTCGGTGTACTTTCAAATTTGAAAATGGTTGGCTCTCCATAAACAACTTTACCAACACATGTGTTGAGCATTGGAAATTAGCTGACTCCCAAACCACAAACCTAGGACTCCACATTATCCAAAACACAAAAAGCATCAAAATACACATCAAAAACTGGAAACTCACAAACCCAAACAAGCTCTACGAAACACAAAAAAACCTAGAAGAACAACTCCTCCTTGTGGACAAGGACCCATCAGCATCTTGTCCTGTCCATTAAAGCTGACCTTGATTTCACAAAAAAGTGTATTGACACCAGGTGGAGATAAAGGGCTAAAATCACCTGGGTAAAAGAAGGGGATAAAAACACAAAGTTCTTTCATAAAATCTGCAACAAAAATTATCAAAAAAACTCCATCACATACCTTCGAATAAATGATAGGATGTCAACCCACAAACAATCTATCACAAACCACATCACAAACCATTTCAAAAAAATCTTCAACAAAAATTACAACCCCTCCTGCCTAAATGACTTGGACTGGTCTATGATATGCCCTACAAACATAGAAAACCCTCAAGACCTTATAAAACCTTTTCCCCCAGGGGATTTGGACTTGGCCATATCTACATTAGGATTAAATAAATCGCCTGGACCAGATGGCCTTAATGTAGAATTCTACCTTGCAAACTGGGATCACTACAAAATTGACTTCCTAGCTCTGCTTAAGACTTTCTATGAAAGTGAAAACCCCCACAACATCATCAAGCACCTAAACCAAACTTTCATCACCCTAATAAAAAAAACCAATCAACCTGACCTTATCTCCCAGTTCAGACCCATCAGCCTTATCAACACTTCATACAAAATCTTAGCAAAAAAAAATAGCAAATAGAATAAAACCACTCATGAACAAAATCATTCCCCTCAATCAAAATGCCTTTCTCAAAGGTAGAAGCATATAAGATGCGTACCTGATGGTTAACGAAACAATACATCTCTGCCACAAAAATAGAACACCTATGCTGGCCATCAAATTGGACTTTGAGAAAGCCTTTGACTTTGTCAACTAGAACTATTTAACAAAAATGCTCACTGGCTTTGTTTTTCTACACAAATGGGTCAAATGGATACATGCTTGCATTTCCATAAACCACTTTTCAATAATCATAAATGGTGTTCCATTTGGTTATTTTCATAATTCAAATGGCCTCAGATAAGGCGACCCCCTCTCCCCCTACCTGTTTATTATCATCACAACCATTCTCACTCGTATGATACAACTTGGAAAAATCAGTGGCCTCATTAACTCACCTGAGGAATGCAAAGAAAACATTATACAATTTGCTGATGACACAATAATCCTCTCCTCCCCAGAAGACGCCTCCTTACTCAATATCTTCAGAATCGTAGGCATTTTTTTTCCTATATTTTGGGGCTAAAAATAAATCTCCACAAATCATCCATCTTTGGGGTTCACCTTGAAGAATCTATCTTAGAAAGATACAAAGATCTCCTTAGATGCAAGATTGATGACTTCCCCATCCAATACCTAGGACTCCCAATACCCCCCCACAACATCACAAATTCTACCTGGTCTCCCATCATGGAGAAAATAAATAAAAAACTCTCTGATTGGATAAATAACTTTCTAAATCTCTCAGGAAGACTTACTCTCCTAAACAGTGTCATCACTCCTATCACCACACACTTCCTGAGTTGTATACCCCTTCCATCTAACACTAAAACACTCCTTGATAAAGTGAGAAGGAAATTCCTCTGGAATAACTATCACCCATCCACAAAATCCGGAAAACACTACCACCTTGTAAATTGGAAAACTATTGCTGCACCTTTAGACCAAGGTGGCTGGGGAATTCTAAACATTGAAACCCATGCCTTCTGCCTCATAACGAAAATCATCAACAGTCTGGTAAAAAATAGGACAAAAATATGGTCGAGCCTGATCAACTTCAAATACTATCAAAAATCCCCTCCCTGGCATAAAGTTCTAAAAAATCAGCCTCACCCCTTTGGAAATACATAAACAAAAACATCCAAATTATAACCCAACTCATCAACACTCCTCCACACTCCCACCAAAAAATCTCCTTCTAGAACGATCCCTGGTTTGAAAAAAATTCCGTTCTAAACCTGCACACAAATTGGACCATCCCAGACAATCTCCTCAAGATCAACATTGACAAGGTCCTCTGCCTTCTAACCAGCAATAGGAAAAACTCTCTCAAAAGATGCATTCTCATGCATCTCAAACCTAATGACCTCTGTGCCTTAAAGCAAACACTTGATAACAATTCATCAAACAATATCACTTGGCGATGGGGAAACTCCTACTCTATAAAGAAAGCTTGCACTTACCTATCCTTCAGAGGCTTTTCCCCACATACCAAAAAAATATGGAAACAAAAATGGCAACAAAAACATAAAACCTTTCTCTATCTACTCCTTCACAACAAGCTTCTCACTAGCGAAAACCTTTCCAAGAAGGGCTTCATTGGTCCTTCCAGATGCCCTCTATGCAAATCGGACTCTGATTCGGTAGAACACATCTTCTTCAAGTGTAACACCTCACTAAACATCATCTCACACTACACACGAAATTACCAATTAGAACTAAAATCAGCTACCTCCCCCTTCAGATCACACCAAACAGACACTACAACTCCTTCAGGGGAAACGACATCTTCATCATCATCAGCTGGAACCTTTGGCTTGATAGAAACAACAGAATATTCAACAACAATAAAAAATGAGGCAAAATATTATCTCACAAATAGATGCAGATCTTCACTTGCTCTCAATATGCAGGTAAGCAGGTCCTAGATAGGAAGGAGGACTCCAAAGAAGGTGAATCTTAAGCCCATTTTCTCTGCGACCTGAAGGCCATGGTGGACGATGAAACGAGCGTTAGTTTGCTGCAACAACTTTAGTGATACCATCTGTCTAGGAGCTGAAAACTTTTCTCAGATATTTTGGATTAGTGCTACTAGAGGCTTGTTAAGGGGTGCCTCCCCCAAACAACTAAAACATCTCTCTTTTCTCCACCCAACAAAACATTTTTCTTTCATATTCACACCCTATACGAACTTGCCAAAGCAGGTGTTTGCTTGCTTTGTTTTATCTGAATATATGCTATGACCTTTACCTTCAAAAAAAAACAAGGCACAAAGAGCGTCCAACCCTTTGCGAATTCATCCCTCAACTTTTGGTTGAAGGGCTCTTCAATTAATATATTTCTTTTTGCATTAAATTAAAGTAAAGTTCCTTTTATTCTTAAATCTTGATTATTTTAATATCAATATTCTCTCTCCTCCAAAATAATTCAAATGAGGCGCCCCTCTCATTTTATTTTCTCTAATTGATGCCAAGAAACATGGGGGACCATCAAGAAGTGGTATTTTGCATATTGAACCCTAGGTTTTGGGTAAATTGCACATTACACCAAAACTAGGTTTTAATGCACAAACATTGCTCAACAAGCTCTATCTTGGTGCTCAAGCTTGTGGAAACCATACCACTGCATCATTCTCATTATTATGATGCCTCAACATCTGAGGAACATATTATCATGTACAATTTGCAAGTTAACCCCTCAACTTGGGTAATTTTCACTTTAGTCCAAAACAACCAAAACAATGTTTCAACATTATACAAAAAGGACTAAAATAGAAATATAAGTTCCTCTTGGGCCTTCATTACTTTCCAAGAAATATGAACAAGCATATAATCAACATTATTAAGCAAAACATCTAGGGTTAGAGCATAACCCGGGTCAGGGATGTTACATTTTTATTCACACTCTGGCTTTTATTCATTCTCACTTGGCTTAGGAGAAAGGGTAATTTTGGATTTTTTTGTATATTTGGGCTGCCATGCCTCTTTTTGGAATCAGGGTAGATTTTTCACCAACCTCGGTATGTGAAAAATCATCATTGTATACTCTTTGAATCGAAATGAGAAGGTGATACACCCCTGTTATGTATTGAGGGGTATGGAAGAAGCGGTAGTGGAAAAAAAAGAGGTGTGGTGTACCACACCAAACTTAGAGTTCGGAAAAGTTCTAGTTTACAATAGAAAAAGGTGTGGTTCACCACACCGAACTTAGAGTTCAGAAGAGGTGTGGTTCACCACACTGAACTTAGAGTTCGACAAAGTTCTAATTTTCACTAGAAAGGAGTGCGGCATGCCACACTGAACTTAAAGCTTTGGCATGGTTGGTGAGCAGAGAGGTATGGAGATGAAAGAAGAAGTGTAGAAGAGAGTTCGAATCATGATGCAGTTTGCTTAGTGATTCCATATGACAGGTTACTTTTCTTAATCACACTCTACTAAAAAAGTGGCATGATAAAACTTCAAATGAGAATTCCATACAGCTGATCCATGAATCAGTGAGAGGCATGATGCATTTGATCTATCTCAGCCTTATTGAAGCTTATCATCATTTTCTATTAAGGATATGACATTAGGGTTCATAGGCTATACAATATGAAATCATTTATTGGCTAGTTTTAAGCATTGGTTTCTCATGGTTTTGCAACGAAAAGAGGTGATGACCATAGATTTGAAAAGCAAAAGCCGGCTAGATAAAGGCTTTATTTTAAGAAGAATACAAAAATGCAAAAAAATTATGAGAAAGAAACTATAATGGACAAACAGAAGGCAGTATTGATAGAGGGTGGAGTGAGAAACAGTTTGATCATTTCCGAGCAAAAACTAGGTTCAAGATGGAGGGGAAGAGTTGCATAGTGTTAACCAGGCGGCCCTCGCAATTGAAACAAGGTCTGGCAAAGATGTTTCACGATAGTTAGAACTGAGAGTGAGGAAGTGGCACGGACAACCTGTTGACTGGGTGGTCATGGTAACTCGAACGAGTTTTCTGGATGACTTGGATGTATATTTCTTTCACCTCTTTGTCTGTCCAAAAGAATCCAGAGACCTTCCCCCATCAGCGGGGGAGGTGGAATATAAGCAATTGAGACTGGAGGACTAGGCGAGTAATCGAGGAATTTCCTATTTGTGTCCTCCAGTTGTGGCTCACCTCGAAGTTCAAAGTAAAACTGCTTTCTTCAAAATCTAGAGTAGTTGATTGAGGGTCAGCCACTTGAACTTCCTCATGTCCTAGATCGGATGGCAGATCCAGTTCAGGCTTCATTTTGTCACCTGGCTTTTCTTGTGTAGGATATGGTAGTCAAGATGACGTTTCTTCATCATAGGAGTTATTTTGAGAAGTATCATCATCTTTATCAATGTTGAAATTGATAAGAGCGTCATTCTTCTTTTCAAAATTTTGTTCAGAATTTTCCTCATAGAACACCCTTAATTCATCCAAGTAACTAGAAGAGAATTCGACTGGTAGAACAAACTCTTGCTCGGGTAAAGGAATCATGGGATTACGAGGTAGAGGTTCCAATGATGTCTCTTCATGGGAGGGATTAGTCCATGCCATGATTTTTTGAGGACTAGAATCTCCCAATGACTCCGTTTCTTCAATATTGGGACTAAAATGCTCCATTTCTGAGTAAGGTTGTTATTCTAGTACTTCTTCATAGTACTCCTCCAGTTTTATTAAGTGCTCGGGAAGAGTCACTAGGGAAGAATGAAACCTTGTGCAGATAATGGAAGTATCTCATTTTCTTGAATATGTGGTATCTCAGGAGGAGCTTCTTCATAGGGATGAGTTGCTATAAGAGGATAGGTTTGTGGCTCGATATCCTCCTACAAGTCCTTTTTGTCATTATAAGAGTCTACAGAAATATCGTAATTTGTTCCAAAATCAAGAGATGGTTCATGTTTCTCCTCATAGTGCACTATCAACTCGTTCAAGTGACTAGAAGGAGATTCAATAGAAAGATCATGATCTTGTTCGAGAACTGGCTCCGTCTGGACTTCTTGTAGAGGTGGTAGCTCTGGTGACATCATCTCATGGAAAGGATTGGTTATAGATTCATCATCTTGAGACCCATCCTCCCAACATGATTCTTTTTCATCATCAGGGTCAGTGAGAGTAGCATGATCCATTTTTGAATCAAGATTTTGATCAGTCCCATCCTCGAAGTTTGTTTCTAGATCAGCCGAATGATAAGAAATTTCTTCATAAGGACAAATCAGATCATGTTCCAGTAATGGAGTTAGTTGAGTCTCTTGCATAAAGGATATCTCCTTATTCGAATCAGTCACGTATTCCTCTGAGTCTGACTGTGAAGGAGTGTAGAGTTCTTGTGACATAAACCCTTCTTCTATGGACTTCAATGATGAGACAGCTGAAGTTGAAGAGATTTTATCATTTAGGGAGTCAATCATTGCTAATTGCTCCTCAATAGTTGGATCTGGGTCTATGAAGTTAGAAGTTAGGTAAGTGTTGAAGTTTATCTCCAAGTGATCTCCTAACTTTAGAGAATCCCCATATTGACTACTCAATCTTTCATTTAAGAGCATAGTGCATGAATCATTATCTGAGTCAGACCTTGGCCTGGAAAATGATTCTTTCTCTTTTGATGGTGTGAAGAAATCTTCTTTGAGTTCAGTTATTAGCTCTGAGGATGATTCCTAACCCTACACTGACGTTTGGAGATCATTGGAAGGCATATCCCACATGATTTCATAATCATCATCATAATCAACATGTGGAGTAGGGATGTGCTTAGTTGAAATTGGTGGTTGTTCTACATGTTGGTCAGAGACATTGACAAATTGCATAAGTTGATCAAGATCAGATATCAACTTTTTGGTCACGACTGTCTGATCAGCTAGTTGTTGAGCCATCGACGTCTATAAGGCACGTAGTTCTTCCATTAACGTACATTGATCTCCATAAGAAGGCTCTTCGCTGCACCTGTTGGGTTGGTGTTGATAATAGCTCTCCTCATCATAGTATTGATTTGCATTATTTTCTAGGTTCCCTCCTACATTGTAGTCTATGCCTTGAAATCTGCCATAGTTAGGTTTTTCGTAGTAGCCTCCCGGGTGATATGGATTATAACTTGCGTTATATCCATAGTTGTATGAAGAGGCTGCTTTGAGTTTCCCAACTATACAATTCATGATTACTTGACACAGATCCATCACGTAGTGAGGAGGGACGTTGAAGCAGTAAATCGATGCATGAGAATAGTCACCACATAGTTGACATCTAACAGTTGGTGGTGTCGACTGCTTCATTTCGAAGAGAGTTAGTACCAGAAATCAAAGAACGAGTTTATCAAGCTTGACCAACCACTTCAAATCCAAGAGGATATGTAAGATTAAGTCCTTCAATTTTTTTTAGCTTTTTGAAAAAAAAAATGAAAAACCCTAGAGAAACCTAAATCGACACGGAATTCGAAAAAGACAATTCTTACACCATTGTCCCCGACAACGATGCCATTTTTTGATGGATCTAAGACTTACACCAAAAGATTGCTCTTCCAATGGAAGTCCTAATGTGCACCAAAAACCCTAGGGAGTTGATGTTCTCTCTAGGTTTACCTAGAACTGGTGCTAGATAAAAGCTCCAGCCCCACAAGAGTGTGGTAGCCTTATCATAGTACAAATTTAGGATCGAACCCAAAGGACAATGTTAACAATATGAGTGTCTTTATCTCGTTTCGTCTCGATCTAAGTTAATCAACTATGACCAGAAGTTTGATTTGAGTTATTTAACCTAAAACACGCAAAAGTAAAGGCAAGTATAAAACTAGTTAAGGTTTAAAATCTAAGGTTATCAGATGATGACAGATCACTGGGGTGATGTGGATATTCACCACCACTACACATGCATTGTACCTATACCAACATAGCAAGACCTGTAAGCAAGACTTATGGATGTTGTACAATACTGATGTCTTGTGGGACAAGAGTATTGTACATATCCTTCACGGGTTGAATAACTCTCATACGGTACATATCTACATGTCAATGAAGATATGTAGTCTCTAAAGAGAGAATATTACTCAACCTCATAAAACGTGCATTGAAAAACTAACAAGCGAGCGATAATTACCAATTTGATTAGTATCCTTATAGACTATCCCTCTTTCGAGGACATAGCTATGAGAAACGTGGGAGTGTCGCAATGTCAGCCATTCCCGAATGAATGGTCAAGTACTTTGCACCACTCCCTCCACAGAGTGTGTTCCTTAACCTATCAAGGTTGCACTTTCATATTCCACATGATTCCATTTCATAGTACGAAAGTACAACGATGGAGGTGCATTTACTCCACTCCTTAGAAAGTGTTCCTAGATAACGAAACGGATGCGTGGTGGATACACACACCTGAAATCAACACTAAATCAATATTTGATTCCTAAGAGCGATTGTAGACAAACCACAATGAAAGATAATAGATGCATACAAGAACGCGGCCAACATTCAAGCATGTATGAAATGATTTAGTATTGAATCGGAAAGATAACATCTTTTAGTACATATTACAAAGCATGGGCAGCGGGGCTAGTCCCCACGCCCCAGTGTATGGAACTACTCGCTCCTCATAGAGGGAGCAACAAAGAAAGAGAAGAAAGAGAAGGAAAGCATCGTCAGAGTAAAAGAGTAGATCTACGACAGCCTAGTGTAGATCGCCCCAATCTTTGGGGACTGCTCCGACTAGGTCGACAAAGTCCGTCTCTACCTCGATCCTCGTGTACACCTCTGGAGATGTACGAGTAGGGCAAGGCAGAGCTTGGTGGAGATGAGGTAGTAGTGGAGCAGCCTTCTGGCCTCCCCAGATCTGATGCCCAAATGAAGACCCTACTGGTTCTATTTATAGGCTTGGATGGGGTCTTCATGTTTTTGAATTGAGAATACTTCAAACGGTCTTGGATCCAAACGGTCTTGGCTCGAAACGGTCTTGGCTCCAAACGGTCTTGGCTCCAAACGGTCTTGGATCCAAATGGTTTTGGCTCCAAACGGTCTTGGGTCTAAACAGTCTTGGCCCCAAATGGTCTTGGCTCCAAACAGTTTTGGATCCAAATGGTTTTGGATCCAAATGGTCTTACTATCCAACCGGTCTGGAGTCTTAACAGTTTTGGGATCCAAACGGTCTTTCGTTGATCTGCCTTTCTAAACGATCTCTTACTCACCAGTCTTGTGCCTCAGCGTCCAAACGGTCTTGAGACCATGAGGCTTCACACGGTCTTGAGACCGTGTGACCTCACGCGGTCTTGAGACCGTATGAAGGGTAAAACCGATTGGATGGCCAGACCGCGAGGAGATGTAGATATGTTATCAGATGGATGAGAATGATCTGCAGAGAAGAAGGAAAGTGAGTAGGGGAGGATGAGATCAAATAAATTGGAAACTAGGGTAATTAGAACTAGTAATGCGCTAATTACATGAAATTGAAGGGATAATTAAAGTGAATCAAAACAAGGGTAGATCAGTCGATATGAGGCACAAAATCCCTGGAATTGGCGACTGAGAGGATGAATCAGGAGGATTCATCAATTTCCCTTCTATTCCTATTAGTACCGTCCATTTCCCTGTCATCATCAGTTCAGATTTGTCTAACAACAACGAGCTCTGTGACATAGCAATATAAACAAAGTAGGTCCAAGCAACAAATTTACTTTCTCATCTTATGCACATGTTTAGGGGTACAACAAGCCCCTTATTTAGTTACTGTCATGTTTATTTTCTAAACTTTGCTGTCATAATTAGTATTTTGATAACATATTAAACTTTGAAAGACACACTTATATATAATGTATAAATGAATTTTTTAAAATTGTCTTATCTATATACATGTGTTTGTGAATATGGAATGAATGAATGTTTCTACATGTGTGTGAACGTGAAAAGAGACGAATGAATGGAACTGCAGGTTGCTAAATGTGTGTGAATATGAAATGCAGGAATGAAATGGAACTATAAGTTTCTACATGTGTGTGATGAATCATATTTTTAAATGTGCTTATACATGTGTGTGAATCACATGATTCCATCCAATATATAATATTATACATCTTGTTAATATTATAGGTTTATGGCATGTTGTTGGCTGAAATCAAAGGCTGTTGTAAATCTACAGTTCAGAACTAAACTGTAGGTTTTGCATCCTGCTGACCACCTGGACATCAGGCTTGGGAGCTGATAAGAAAAAAAACCAAAACATCAACTTTTGTTAAAAACTAAAAACCGACAACAAATGCTTAATGTGTCGGTTGTTTGCTAGAAACCGACGCCTATGGTCTAACTGTTGATGCTTTCGGGTTGTAATTGGGAACGACTTTGTGTCATCGGTTATGTAACCAACACTGAAGGAGTCTAATTTTAGTGTCACCCACTTGGGTGTCACTTCAAAACTGACGACAAAAGTCTTACTTAACCGACGCTAAAGGTATTATATGTACTAGTAGCAACAAATCGTTTTCTCATACATGTGAATGTATGAGACTTGAAAAATTAGTGGAATCTACAATGTTGTGGTTTTTTGCTTCCTCATCCTATATGTATATAAAATGAAATGAGGGTTAGAATGTCTAAAGATAATTTGTCTCCTACATGTAGGCATATGAGCAAAAAAAATAGTATAATCTACTATGCATTGAGCTAGTTGCTTCTTTATTTTCTTTAATGAGCTAGTGACATGACTTTTCAGAGTGTTATGCATATTACAACTCAAAGTATGGATGTCATCTTTTAGTTGTTAAAATATACATAGATAAACAACAAAAGATTCCATTTGAATGATACAGTGAGATCAAAACAAAGAAATCGAGTATGTCTATTCATGTCAATGATGGTTATCTTACTAGTATCAATTCACTAATCATGTTAATTAATTACTGATTATCCATGTTGTCATTGGTTGGATACATACTACACATTGCATCAAGAAATTTGTATATTTTTCTTTGAGGACAAGCATAGATGTTTATGTATACAATGTACATAAAATCTAATCTGGACATTCGGGTTTTCGGGCCTGAGTTTACCTCAACCCCTACCACTAATAAAATATGGGTTTAAATTTTATGTCCGACCCACCCATATTATAAACATGATTTGGATCAAGATTAGGTTATGTAGGTTGGGTCGCATGTCGAATTGGGCCAGCCCAACATGATGCTCATCCCTACCTCCATGGCTCCATCCCTATCTGACCTAAAGTGAACAATATCTACCATGGTCCAATTTAAATGGGAACTCATTCACTAGTTTGATGTGGGATTAAGAGAGGTATTCTCTCCCTCTCTTGCTCGTTTGATGTGTGTAGGGGGGTATGAGATTTTGGAGAAGACAAAGGTGATTTTGGGAATGATGTGGCATGAGTTGAGTGGCGTGTGTAGAAAATATAAGTAGGAAAAAGAAAAAATTAAGTAGAATAAGTTGAGCTCTCATTTTTCAGGGAGAAAAAATGCCAAAGAAGAGAGGAGGTAGTGATTGTGGGAAATCAAATAAGTGATAGGGGAAGAGGAGGGGAGTTATGAAAGTAAAGAAAGGAGATAAGGGAAGCAGGGAGGGAAGTAAAATGAGAAGAGGAGGGAATAAAAGAAAAGAAGTGAAGTGATTATGTAAGTGACCAGAGGAGATTAGAGAAGTGAGCATGAGAAGTGATGGGGAAAGAGGAAGTGAGGTAGGAAGTGATGGTAGAGGTGAGAAGTAAATGGGAAGGGGAGGGAAGTGATTAGGGTAGATGAGGAATGTGAAGAGTGAGATAATGGGAGGGTGTGATGAGGGAATTTATGGGGGTGGTACAAGGAGGGAAGATGAGGAAAGTGAGGAGTGAAGTGAGGGGAATGGAGGCACAAAGCTAGAAAAAGGAGTGCAAAGAGATGAAAATTGGGTGCAAAAAGAAAAAAAAAACACAAAGAAGATGTGCATTCCATGTAGAAGAATGAGCCAAATCTCCAAAAAATGCATGTGCAATAAAAAAACAATAGGTATTTGAGCATAAGAAAAAGAATGCATTGCATGCAAAAGCATGCGCAAAATTACCAACAAGTTGTGTCAAATTTTCAAAAAGATGTGCATGTTAAAAGAAAGATAATATGTGTACATATCAAAATATAAGGCAAATGAGCCCATAGAAGAAGTCCATATAAAGCAAAAGCATGTGTGTAATCAATAAAAATTGACGTAGAATCTCCGACTATTATAAAAATATCTGAACACACGAAGGATGCCTATTGTATGCATAAGCATGCACCGAATCACCAAAATGAGGCTCTATATCTCAAAAAATATGCACGCACCTTAGAAAAAATAAGATGTATATATATTAAAAAAAAGTAGACGCATGACCATAAAAAGGAAGAGTAATGCATGCAGAAGCATGTGCAAAATTACCAAAAATATACGCTAAATATCTAAATATTTTGAAATAGGCACATTATTGAATTTCTAACTTTACATGAGATAGTAGGCGCATTATCCAATGGAAGAGACATATTTGATGCAAAATCATGTGCATAATCACTAAAAAAAGATGTGAAATCCCAGGTTGTTACTTCCATCGTCAAAAGGAGGCTCAAATCACTAGAGAAGGAGAAAAGGAGGTGTGAAAAAAAGACAATGAGGCAAAAATGCATCAAAAATAGGCACAAACATCAAATGAGATGAAAAACATGCGATGTAAATTGGCATATGAGGTGTCGGTAATGTAGGAAAAAGAGGCATAACTAAAAATAAGAATCATGAGTTGCAAAGTGACCAAAATAATACTTTTTTACCCTTGGTCATTGACACCACATTTTCTACTATTTGTGCCTTGTTTTAAAAAAAACAATGCCTCTTTTTCCTACTTTGTGCCTCCTTTTCTTCTCTTTGCGCCTCCTTTTTCTCTATTTCTTGTACCAAATTTTCCTGATTCTGCACGCCCTTTTCCATATTCACTAGTACAAATCTGACATTTAATGTTACTTTGGTTGGCATCGATTATTTAGAAAAATCGACACCAATGCACCAACAACGTCGATTTTTAATGACAACCGTTACCATATGTAAAGTCTTGCCGAATTAGAAAAGACAGGAATACCACTTTCACTTTAAAGTCGGTTTCTTTTCATAGAAATCGACATCTTAAATTGCATGCAAAATATAAAATTTTAGGGAAAAATTTGTCTCCAAAATTTCTAGTTCGGCGGAAATTTTGTATATAACCGACGATAAAATGTTCATGCCATCTCTCCATAGAAAAAATTATCCTTGTATTAATCCTCACGTCTACCAATCAACCGACGACTAAGTACTCCTGGTGAGACACAAACATTTTATTTGGAGATGGGTCTATATCATCAATTTTTTAGATGAAACTGATGACTAGATATTTTCTGCGTCATATCTCTGTGAAAATGTTTTCTCCCCAAATTACTTCTTGGTCGTCAATTTCTCTTGCAAAACCGACGACTATACCCCTAACCCGAGATTTTTTTTTGATATGTAGTTAGTTGTTTGTTTTTTAGACATAATCGACGACTATGACCCTAAACCAGTGTCTATTTTTGTTTGGTTTAGGAGTTATTTGTCAATTTTGTATTTTTAACCGATGGTTATACCCCTAACCCGAGGGCAATTTTTTGTTTGGATATGTAGCTAGTCATCAATTTTATTCAGACATAACCGACGACTATGGCCGTAAACTGGTGTCTATTTTTTGTTTAGTTTAGGAGTTAGTCATTGGTTTTGTCTTCTTAACCGATGATGATGTACTTGTTCGTAATTTTTTTAAAACAAACGACGACTAAGGGTGACTTCATAGCACTTGTGCGAAACAAACTTTCTCCTAGTCTATGTTTCATCATTATTTCCCCCCTCCAGCTTAGGTCTCTAGTGACCCCCCCGCTCTAGCTGCTCAATCTGCTATCGCCGCCATTGTGTCAGTGCTCACCGTAGCCATTTCTCACTATCGCTCTCATTAGGCACTCTTCCTCCAGCCATCGTCAGTGTGTCATATGCCATCTCCAGCTAATTGCTTCCATCTGCCACCTCCAGCCACCAACGCCAGTGCATCACTGTCGTCGTCGCCGCCACCACCACTGCTATCATCACCGTTGGTAGAGGTAAATCCATCATCGCCGCCAAGACCACATTTCCTTTGCTAGAGGTAAAAATCTTTTCACAACCTAAATTTGCTCATACCTTAACTATTTTTACAAAAATACTTGCTTTGAATCTCTTGAAGATGATTCATGTTGCTACATACTCAATATTGATCTTTTGTGATCCAAAACATGACAGTATCTCTAAATTTACAAGTTAACGTTACTTTTTACTTAAGAAATATCTTGTATCATCTTGATGTACCTCTAATGACTATTTTGACCTAAAAGTAACTCTTTATGCTAATGCATATTCTTTCCTAATCAACACTTAAACTTTGATTTGATTATTCATCAAATGACTACCCCATTTTGAAATCAATAACATTCATGCTGCTATGTGACATTTTAGATAAGATATCATGCCTCTTTACATGGGTACCTCACATGACATAAAGATTCATCTTTGTAAAATAATTAGACCTAACATAATCTTCATGCACATATTGAACTGTAATCTATTAAGATTCATTATCTAATATTACACATGTTATCCTAGGACTTCAAATCAGTAGATTTATCATACTTGTAGCCCTAAATCCCAACTTGGACTACCTTGTGCTCTTTTATGATCATATGACTTGAAAATAAGACATTATTCCACGAAATTGATTTAATATGACTTAACCACTCTGTACAACACATGGTACATGAACCTGATCCACAAACCCTCATAATATAGAGTCATAGAATCATCCCTCATAATATAGAGTCATATATTCACTCCTATAGTGGGGGCGGGATGAAGTGCCTGATGACACTAAGATCATAGGTCTATAAATGACAACATTATATTATGGCCTAGAAACCCGTCAGAGATTTACTCATTAGGAGTAAATCTTGGATAGTCCCCGGTTTGGGACTGTTCTTGAACACTTAATCTCACTTAGGATGTAAGTGTATAATGTATATTCAGTTATCAAGATCTTTTGTTAGCAATTTCCCATTTGTTCTCTAAGTACATATCTTGGTGTACATTTGTCCATCTACATAGATGTACTTGGAGAACTATGGGGAAATGCTACCAAAATTTTCTTGAAAATCAAATACACATTATACAATTACTAGTGAGATTAGGTGTTCAAGAATGTGATAGGTGGTACACACATTCATGATTGAACTATAAACCCTATTATGTAAATCATAAACCCTAACCTTTAAACCCTAAACCCTAATCTATAAACCTTTATCCCTAAATGTAAAACAATAAATCCTAATCTATCTATAAATCCTTAACCCATATCTATAAACCCTAAACCTTAATATATTTTTTCTCTTTGATGATAGAATGGATAGATCATAGATGTCCATTCCAAATTGTTGCACGCCAGAGTTTATTACTGGTCTTGATCAGTTTATAAGATTTGCAGAGGAACATAGGAAACAACCTGGAGATAAGTTCTATTATCCATGTTGGCATTACAGTAAGAACTTGAAAGTCAACACTGGTGACGAAATCAAAAGTCATGTCATGTGCAATAGGATTGTACAGGGCTATACAGAATGATACTGGCATGGAGAGATTCCAAACTTGAGATGAGTAGATGTTGATAACAGTACTTGTGTTGAAGAAGAAATTTCTGCCGATGATGTAGATGTGAACAAACCAAATCCGATAGACATGGTTGATGTGATGCTAGATAGTTATGGGGTAGAGCATACTGATCCACCTTCCTTATTTAGGAACATTGTGCATGATGATGAGAGACTATTATACATAGGTTGTACTAAGTTTATGAAGCTGAGTGTTGTGTTGAGATTGTATAATATAAAAGCTAACAATAGATGGAGCGACAAAAGCTTCATGTCATTGTTGTCTTTGTTGAAAGAAATTCTTCCTGAAGGCAACGAGCTTCCATTCTCAACATATGAATAAAATAAAATGTTATGCCTAATGTGAATGAAAGCTAAGAAGATACATGCATGCTTGAATGATTGTGTGTCATTTCAAAAGGACTATGTTGATTTGAAAGATTGTCCAAAATGTGGGGCGTCAAGGTATAAAATGACAACTTTGGGGAAGTCCAAAACTGGCTCTCCTGTCAAGGTGATGTGGTATCTACCTATAATACCATAGTTTGAACACTTGTTTTTCAATCCGATGGATGCGGGGAATTTAAGGTGGCATTCAAAGGTTAAGAAAAAATAATGATGGGATCCTACAACATGTGTCTATTTCCCCACTGTGGAAGAAGATTGATTTATTATACCTTAAACTTGGTGAAGAAGTTAGGAATCTAAGACTTGGGCTTTGAACTAATGGGATGAATCCATATGACAGATTGAGTAGCCAACATAGCATTGGGCATGTTATGCTTGTTATATATAATCTTCCTCTATGGGTGTGTATGAAAAATAAGTACGTTAAGTTGTCGTTGTTGATATCAGGCCCTAAAAAAATTAGAAACAATATCGACATTTATCTTGAACCTCTAATTGATGACTTAAAGAAACTCTGGGATGAAGGTGTGATGATCTATGATGCTTGGCATAGAGAGACATTTCATTTGCATGCTATGTTGTTTTGCACTATTAATGACTTTCTAGCATATGGGAATTTGTCTGTATACAGTGTAAAAGGATCCAAAGCATGCCATATATGTGAAGAGAAAATTGATTCAATACAACTAAAACATGGTAGCAAGACTGTATATCTTGGTCATCAAAGGTTTCTTCTAAAAGTCCATCCTTATTGAAGTTTGTGCAAAGAGTTCAATGGATCGAATGAGGAATGGAGTGCCCCTAAACCTATAGCAGGGGAGGTTGTTTATGAAAGAGTAAAAGACTTTTTCAATGAATTCAGTAAGAGATCACAATGTATCATTCCCATACATAGTGAAAAATCTGTATTCAAGAAGAGGTCAATATTCTAGGATCTTCTTTATTGGAGTTCTTTAGAAGTTAAGCATTGTATCGACGTCATGCATGTTGAAAAAAATATATGTGATAGCATCATTGGTACTCTATTGAATATACCAAGTAAGATTAAAGATGGCATCAAATCCAAAATAGACCTATGTGAAATGGGAATAAGGAAAAAATTAAAAGAAGTAGTTATAAGTGATCGAAAAACATATTTACAACCTACTTGTTACACATTGTCTAGAAAGGAGAAGAAATTTTTTTGTGAGTGCTTTCTTAATGTCAAGGTACCACAGGGATCTATAGACCGGTATCAATGAAAGATCTGAAGTCGATAGGTCTTAAATCACATGATTGTCACACTCTAATGAAATAAATATTACCCATGGTAATTCGATCTATACTGTCAAAGTATGTAAGGTTTATAATCACCAGACTTTGTTTTTTCTTCAACACTCTATGCAGTAAAGTTATTGATCTTGAGAATCTCGATAAGTTAAAAAGATAAGTGGTTGTTACCCTATGCTGGATTGAGATGTATTTTCCTCCTTCATTCTTTGATATCATGGTACATCTCATTGCCCATTTGACTAGGGAAGTGGAAATGTTGAGACCAATTTTCTTGCATTGTATGTATCCTTTTGAACGATACATGAGTATTTTTATAGGTGATGTTCGAAACCGTTATCTGCCTAAAGGGAGTATTATTGAGGGTTATGTGGCAAGGGAGGTTATGGACTTTTGCAGTGACTTTCTAAGTTTTAATGAAGATCTTGTAAAAGACAAGAATATTGAGGACTATTCCAACAAAGGGACTTTAGGAGCATGAGTGAAACTAATCAGTCGTGAGCTGTGGGAACAAGCACAATTGTATATTTTATACAACATTGACGAAGTGAGTGTTTATATCACCAAACATGTCAATTTCATCAAGAAACAATATCCTCGATCCAATTCAATGTGGCTTGCTAGAGAGCATAAGAAGATATTTATTAGGTTGTTTGAAGATAAAGTCTTACGTCAACTATCTCAAACACCTAATATTATTGCTGAAAATATTAAATGCCTCACCTTTAAACTAAAAATGAATGTTATTCTGATGAAGGGTTTGACATAAATGGGTTCTCATATTACAAAAAGTGCCAAGACGATAAGAGCATCATCCAAAATAGTGGGGTCGCCCTTCAAGTATCTTCATTGTTTTTTCTAGTGCAAAGGGTAAGAGTTTAGGGAAGCTAAAATGTCATATTATGGTGTCATCGAAGACATATCAGAGTTTATGTATGTAAATTTCAAAATTTTGGTCTTTATGTATAACTGGGTTGATAACACCAAAGGAGTTGTAGTGGATGAATTGGGTTTCACATTAATGAATTTTGAAAAGATCGACGAGAAGGGTGAACCATTCATTATGACATCATAGGTGAAGTAAGTATTTTATATCGATAATCCTACAAATGAAAAATGGTTGGTTGTTCTTTATGGTAAAATACAGTTCATTGACGATCCTATAGATGAAGAAGAGTACCATGACAAGTATGATGACTCCAGTCCTTTCTCAATTGGCTTGACGATACCAAATATTAAAACTAATGCTGAGTTATATGTGCGTGGGGATCACACTGACGGGATGTTATTTGATAAAAAATATCAATATTAGAGGCATGTTTTTATTTGTTTTTAATGTTAGATATGCATTTTATAATCTTATATTTTATTGTTTGACTATTTTTATATGACATTTTTTTAGATGACGTTTGACCATGAGTATGATGACAGTGATGAAGATTACCATGAGGATGAGTAGCATTCTATTGACACCGGTGTAAGTTGTGTATTATTTTATCAACACTCTGTGCATTTTATAATATGTCTAACTAGTTGTATCACATTTAATAAGTTATATCTATTTATGACCTATATGTGCTTTTTTTGCCAATTTTAGGTTGAGAATGTACGTCTTGAGGATCTTGTTCGGCTTGAGAACAACATAAAAAAACAAAAAATAAGGGGCATCACCATCATGAACAAGTTGATACAATAAAGGGGTAATGGATCAAATTTGGTCGTTGAGTATGATCATGTAGGAAATCCTATTGGAAAGGACCAAAGCTTTTTTATTTTATATCTAGGGGTTCTTACTCGTAGCCATTGTAGTATAGCAGTAGAATCTTAGTATAAAATTGATAAAATCAAGAAAGACTTCATATGCAAAGAGCTATGTGTGAGATATTATCATTTGTAATTTTATTTTTAAAACTATTTACAATTCTATTTTTAAAAATATTCCATTAAATATATGAAAATTTGC
Source organism: Alisma plantago-aquatica (assembly GCA_963693085.1). Lineage (NCBI taxonomy): Eukaryota > Viridiplantae > Streptophyta > Magnoliopsida > Alismatales > Alismataceae > Alisma > Alisma plantago-aquatica. Next base: position 989,392,503 of record OY856410.1, on the reverse strand, counting down.
AGAGCATATTGACCTCGATGAAAATTTGCATTGTAAAAAGGTGATGCAACGTTGTGGGAGGGTACTGAGGAATTATAGAACAAATCTAATAAGACTATACAGACGAGAGGTTGAGAAGAGGAAGAAGTCAGTCACTGATCAATGAAGCTATCTTGAACCTGTCATGCAGGAGGTTGTTTTTGCTATGAGAAACACCGACGACTCAAGGTATTAAGCCTCACTCCCCATTCTGAATACATTCTTATGAATTATTTTTTTAAAAAAATTGGCCATTCTATTAATCCGGTGGCCTGGGCTCGATGCTGGGATCTCTCGCTAACAAATCGAGTGTCTAACCATCTTGGTGTCTTCCATTAGACCTTGACATAGTAGGTTATGTTTTACTTACCAATTACTATTGATGATTGTTACTAACCAGGATGCAAGTGATGCTCAAAGAGAAAGACGTGCAAAGAATATGTACAACCACATGATGGGTCGAGGTGGCTATAAAAATCTTCGTCAAAAGTATCTACATGTGTCTTCTTCTCAGCAACCTACTCTAGGGACTGCTGAGTCTTCTACTACTACTATTGAACCTCTACTTCGTCGTGATATATGGATAGCTGTGAGGCAATCCAAATCTGGAGAAATAACCAACCCCACAATTATTGAGTCAACTACAAAAATGGTAAAATTCAACTCTCAGAGCAATTAGTATTGATGATTATTATATTTTACTTACCAATTACTATTGATGATGATTGTATACACTGATGTGGGTATAAGAGCATCCTTGACGTGTTAGGATTGTATACACTGATGTGGGTATAAGAGCGTTCTTTGGGCCATCAGAGCGCAAATTTGTCTAAAATGAAGATTCTCAAAAGAAGAGGTAAAGGAGTTAATTGCAAAGTGTCACATCCTAATTTTCAAGTACGTTATCATAATCTCTTAAGTACATACTATGCATGGTCATAACTTATATAAAAAGGCGTGTTTATTTTACTTGGGTTGTTATCATGCGCCTAGGATTTCTCTAATAAGATAAAACGTAGTAATATAGTATTAGACACAATTTCAAGATCTAATTGTTTTTACATAATTAGTTATTCAATACGAAGGCTTTATCTTATTTTAATTATAAAAATCTTTCTGGCCACCTTCATGCAAAATGAACCATGCTAGAATGTTCTACACATAAAATAAGGCAAGTGGTTAAAATTTGGAGATTATTAGAGGTATTTTGACAATTGGTATTAAGTTATATAATCATGGTAAATACATCATGGAGTGTTAAATGAAAATGATCAAAGAACGAGTTGTGATACACATGGTCAAGATTTAGAATTTAGATTTGGAACGAAATTCCGTGCTTGAGATAATATGGCCTTATCATGTCATCCACGCAACTGACGCTTTTAGTTTGTTATGTATATTACGGATGATGGTTTTAATAATCAGTACTTAGTTGTGTTAATTTTATACCCAGACTACTTACTCTTACGTGGAGGTAGGAACAGAAGTTTAGTTTCCTCCGTTGGGGTTATTAAGCATAAGTATTGCCGTGAACTTGTTAGTTTTCCTTTATATAGGAATATTTCAATTATCTTGGGATCAAGTCTAGCTCTTGATAAGATGGGATCACTTGTTTATATACCAGAGGTTGGGGACCTTAAGTAAGTCCGTTCAAACATGGTCATTGTGAGGTTTTTTTTCTTCAGGCTACGAGGGTGATCAGGAAGACCCAAGATACGTATCCAGACACTGAACTCACTGGCCCAAATTTCATTGCCTAGAAGAGCCCGATAGGATGCTCTTCCTCTCCCGGCTAGTTACTACTGTGACTACCGGACAAGCACAGCCGGTAGATGCTGAAGGGTACCGAGGTGAACTAATAAAAACACGAGCACACAGCCGGTTCGAGGTGTCTAAGCTGCCGGCATATGCTGTGCTTTTTTTTACTCACCAAAACGAAAGCAGTGAACGAAAGCAGAACGAAAGACATGGTTATGTTTGTTCCGTTGTTGGATTCACTCAATTACACCCAACTACACTGTACCAAATTAGCCCTTAGATGCATCCAGTCTTCACGAGCGACCAGCCACCTACAGTTCTCCTGAGCCATGATCGTGGGGGGTGTGGAGGAGCAAACCGCCGGAGAGAAACCTCACGGTGGTCGCAGACCCTCTGATAAGTTTTCTGCCGCAGGAGTCCCACTTTCGTGAAGAATCATAGGACAAAGAAGGAGATGACTGAGAGAGGTGCATGTGTTGTTCTGCAGAACTGGCTGCAGCCACATCTAGATGCAATGGGTGTGCCCTCCTCCCCAAGTCTGACCTGCGGTGAACCAATAACCTGACGAGAGGGTGGCCACTGGAAAGCTTACAGAGTGCGCAACACCATCAGATGTTGAGGCGCAGCAGGTTCGGTCGTAGCCAGGATGTTGTCTGATCACGTGTAGCGGGAGCGCGTCTCCTATTCCCTGAGTTCTGCAAACTGGACGAAGAAGGAAGGGAAGAGTAGAAGCGGATTGAGCAGATCGCATCTCAGGCGGATCCTCCGTGGTCCAATTAATGGCCAACTAAAGTAAGTAAAGATTTATTAATTGAAAATTGCACGTAACTTGCACAAATTATAGAAAATGGTTCCTTGCTTGGAAATATATGAACCATATATGAACTTTAATCAGTTTTTTTGGAGATCTAGACGATGGACTAAGTTTTAAAGAGTGATCTAACTCCAAGTTTCCCTCTTTTAACCTAGAACCATGAAATCTTAGGAAAACAAAGTGAAAGTAATTTTTAATGAATGATTATTCAATGAACAAGCTATTTAGGATTTCAATCACTCAAGGAGATGATTATGGTTGTTCAACCTAAGGAATGTAACTACGATTTACTCTAAGAGAGGTAAGTGGTCCATGCCCATGAGTACTCGTATTTAAAGTTTAGTACATTTATATGTTTCTTAAGTAAGACTTTCACGACCCAATGTTCTAAAATTTTAAGTTAAGATATGCAAGTAAGATTGGCATATTTCATGGTTATGTCCTTTCATATGGTCGATATCTCAAGTAGATATATGTTATTAAAATCTCTTAAATGATTAAGATCTAAGAATCAAGCCCAAGATAAGTTTATAAGATAGATTAAAGTCATGATTAAGTTCCAACATAAGATTTTATTAATATTTATGATTGAGTCATGATAAGAATATGAGAACAAGATGCTTTAATATTTATGATGTAAGTCAATTAAGAAGTATGCTTTTAGATCATCATAAGATTCTATAAGATTCATGTATTTACATTCAAGATAGTAGTTCATGATAAGACTATAAGATCAGAATGCATTAAGATTCATATTAAGATCAAATTTAGTAAGATAAGATCAATTTATGGAGTTGGACCTAGGCCTTAGTGCAGGCCAACTTAAGAAAGACATGACCTAGACCCTTTGTGCAAGTCATGTGGCCCAGACACCCTAGTGCAGGCCAATATAAGAGAAATATGACTAAGGCCCTTTGTGCAAGTCATTAGGCCCAGTACCTTAGTGCAGGCTGATTCAGATTCATAACCAAGGCCCTTTGTGCAAGTTATGTGACTCAGGCACCTTAGTGCAGGTCATGAGACCCAGGTATCAGAGTACATGTCTCTAGAGAAAGATAAGTAGAAAGATAATAATTAAGTTAAAGAAAGAAGCAATATTTATGTTCCGATTTCATACAAAGTTTTATATTTTTTTGTTCACCAAAAATCCTATTGCTTTTTTTGATTTTTTTGGGAGTACAAAATGAAAACGTAAAAGAAGCAAAAGGGTAAAGAAAGGGGAGAAGGGAGAGAAGGAAAATACAGATCATCCCACGCAGGGGAGGGTGAAGGGAAAAACAAGAAAGGATATGTAAATGTAAGAACAATAAAAGGTAGATATCTATGTAAAAGAATCTATGTAAAAGTAAAAACCATCTTAAGGAACCAACAAACCATCCACAAGAGGAAACCAACTCACTGGGCATCAGGAGGAAACATGCTGCATAAAATTTGAACTTCAGACTTGATAACTTTCCAAAGAATAGAACTTGAATGACATGTTTCTTCATGCACTCTTAGATTTCTTTCCATGCAACAATGATACATAATAGCAACAACACAAATGTGTGTTGTCCTACATTTGAAAACCCTTAGATCATCCCAACTACAAGGAATCACATGATTGAAACCTTCACTGAAAGCGTACGACCATATCTCTCTGATGAACTGATAAGAAAATGAGAGATGGAAGGAATCCTCATACTCCTTATTACAAAGAAAGCACATAGAAGCAAGCTGGATGCCTCTGGGTCTAGAGTAATCAGAAGTCGGAAGCTTATTGAGAGCAACCTTCCACACATGAGTAATAAATTTGTTTGAAGTTTTGACCTTCCACAACCAAACAAAGAAAATATTTTCCTCCTTTCTATTTCTAATAGCCTCCCACATATCCTTAAGATTTGGGTTAGATTTACCATTAATAGTCATTGAATCCTTTCCAAAAATCACGACACATGCAGAATAACATCTGAGCATCTACTAGAAGGAATGTTCCATGCCCCATTACTAATTATACTGTTAAGATTAGCATAGTTGTACAGACCAAATGTAATAGGGATAGAGTTGTCCACCACATCAAGAAGAAATATACCCTTCACCCAAGGGTCATTCCAAAGGATGAATAGATTACCTGAGCCAATATTGAAACTGATCAAGGATAGAAGGTTAATTCTCATGCGAAGAATATTATTGAAGATCCAAGAAAAGTTAGGAGATTCCTCTATACCCTAGAAAGACTACCTCTTAAGGTACTTCTCATTAATACATTTTACCCAAAGAATATCCTTCTTTGACGCAATGTTCCGAGCATTCAACATTAAACAAGCTTTAGCCACTTCCCTTGTTTTCCTTATACCAAGATCACCCTCTTTCTTCAGAAGAGAGACATTTTCCCATTTAATTAAATGTAGACTTTTCTTCTTATCATTGCCCCATAAAAAATCTCTACAAATTCTATCGATTTCATCAATAATGGAACAAGGAAAAGGGAAGGATAAAATTCAATATCAATGAATCAAAGACAAGGTCAATTTGATCAATTCACACCTTCTAGAAAGAGAAAGGGTTTTTTATTTCCAAGATTCTAGCTTCCTTTTAACTCTATTAATCAAACCAACAAAAAGGTTCTTATATAGTTTACCCATGAAAATAGGTAACCCAAGATATTTAACAAGGCCAACATTCTCTTTCATATTAAGAACATCCATGACAGACTTATCATCTCTCTTACTCAAGAAGACTGAACTCTAATCAAAGTTGATAGATAAACCTAACATACCAACAAAGTTAGAGAAAACTTCTTTAAGATTCCGAGCTTCCACTTTATTAGTCTTCATAAAGACCATAAGGTCATCTGAAAGTAAGATGAGAAAGATTCATATTCTTAGAAACCTTAATAGGTGTGATTTTCTTGTTTTCAATATCCTTCTTCATGAGTTCTGAGAAACCTTGCATAACAATGACAAATAGGTAAGGAGCAATGTGATCTCCTTGCCTAATGCCTCTAGAAGGTACAAAAGAATAAGAAGGTTCCCATTAATCAAAATCTGATAAGAGGTAGAATAAAAGATATTTTTGACCCATTTGATCAAAATAGGAGGAAATCCCATATTGTACAACAAAGAAAAAAGGAATTTACAATCAACAGAATCATATGCCTTTAAAGTGTCAGCCTGCACACAAAACTTGGTAGAAGAAGAAGTGCCTTTTTTAAAGTCATTAAGGATCTCATTAGTAGTTAGGATAGAATATCTAACATTTATCCCTTTAACAGATTTTATCAATAATAGAATCAAGGAGAGGTTGTAACTGTAACACCCCTGACCTGGGTTATGAACTAACCCTAGAAGTTTTGCCTAAAAATGTAATTATATACTTGTGAACACTCCCTGGCATGTAATTAAGTTCCTCAGGAACATTTACTTTCAATTTTGCTCCTTTTTGTATAAAGTTGTAGCATTGTGTTGTATGTAGGGACCTATGTGCAAATTACCCAGTTTAAGGGTTGAACTTGCAAAATTCACAAGATAAGATGTATCTATGATGTTGAAACATCATGAGAATGGTTATGGTAAAGTTTGAGGGATTTCCCAAGCTTGAGCACCAAGGTGCAGCTGTGGAAGCAACCCCCATGCTTAGAAACCCTAATTTGGGGTAAAGTGCAATTTACCCAATTTGAGGGGTGCAACTTGTAAAATACATCATCTAAAACATCTTTTATGACTCTTGGAATCATTTAGAAGATAAATGATGAAAAGTTTACTTCATGTGAATAATCATATAGTAAAGAACATCTTTGTGATTGAATAATCAAGGTGTATGTATAATAGCCCTTTTATGTATATGCTTTAGTGATGGGTTGATCCTCTTTGCCTTCAATTCTTGACCTTAGAAGGAGTTTGTCCTTAGAAATAAGATGTGGGGACGTGCAAGGAAGAAAGGGAGTACTTAGATGAGAAATGAGAAAACATATGTTCTTATGTTGAAAATTCACCTAAGTATATATACAACTTTTCTCACTTAGCAAGGGAACGACCCTCTCCCTTTCATTTCATTTCCCCTTGCTCAAACCGACTAAGGAGAGCTCTGGAGCTCAGGAGGACGACCAAGGGAGTGCAAGGTAGGTTTGGATCATTCCTTTTGCTTGAATTCATGGAGGAAACTCGTTTTCAAGGTTGAATTCATGGCTAGCTCACCTAGCTCTATCTTTCTAGCTATTCCTTTCCAACCTTTCCTTGGAGAATTCACCTTGGCCGACCTGTGGAACTTCTAGGACGCCATTAAAGGCTTGGAGCTCGAAAGCTTGGAGCTCAAGGAGCAAGCTTTAGGCGGGTTTTATAACTCTAAACTTTATGCTTGATTATACATCCTTTTCTATGCATATAGTTGCTAGTTCTTCTTCTTCCCTATCTTTCCTTGCATCCTTGCAAGCAAAATCGTGAAGAACTGCCACTGTTCTCAAGGTAGAAGATAAGGGCGTTAATTCCTATGCTTATCCACGGATTTTCACTTTATCAAACGACCTCCACCTATTGCTCAAAACGGTTTCAAACCGTTTGGTGGGCAAACGGTTTCAGGGTCGTTTGAGGGCAAACGGTCTTCAAGACCGTTTGGTCCCGTTGACCAAGCGAAGACCGTTTGGGAATATTGTTCATAATTATGTAGGTTAATCACACACAAAATTTGAGAGGTTAACTCCAAAGGAATCGTGAGTTATGAGCAAAACAATTAGCAAAACCAATTGAATTATGTGCTGATTTTCAACCTGATTAACTTGACCTGGTTGAGCAAACGGTTTCAAGACCATTTGAGATGGTTGACCAAGCATTGACCGTTTGGTATTCCTGTTCATAATTGTGTTTATTAATAACCCTCCAAATTTGAGGGATTAACTCCAAAGGAATCGTGAGTTGAAGCCTAATCAATTAGGGAAACCTAATTGGATTAAGTGCTGATTTTCAACCTGAATTAATTGAACTTTTTGGGCAAACGGTCTCAAGACCATTTGAGTGCGTTGACCAAGCGTTGAACGTTTGGGATTACTGTTCCTAATGATGTGATGTAATGACTCACCGAATTTGAGGGATTAACTCCCAAGGAATCATGAGTTGAAGGCTATTCAATTAGGCAAACCCTAATTGAAAACAGTGCTGAAATTTCAATGAGTTAAGTTGAGATTTTGGGTTGATTAGCCCAAACGGTTTCAAGACCGTTTGGGAATCACCCAAACGGTCTCAAGACCGTTTGGGGGTCACCCCAAGACTGTTTGGAGGTCTGGGGTCAAGTATAGTTGATCAATTGAAGGTCCAAAGGCACCAAACCATATTGCAATTAAGTATTGATGTGATGATCAACTCTATAGATCAAACCTTGATGAATTTTCACTAGAGTCCAAAGGATGGATGGGCAAACGGTCTCAAGACCGTTTGGAACTCATCCAAACGGTCTCAAGACCGTTTGGTGTCAACCCAAGACCGTTTGGAGGTCTAGGGTTAAGGTAATTGACCAATTGAGGGCCCAATTACAGTGGGTTAGTGAAACAATCAAATTGCTGTTTTCTAAGTATAGATCTTGTTGAGTTTTGGGTTGAAGGACCCAAACGGTCTCAAGACCGTTTGGGGGTTCCTCCAAACGGTCTCAAGACCGTTTGGGCACAACCCAAGACCGTTTGGAGGTCTAGGGTTGAGATAATCTAATGGTTTGAAGGTCCAATTGCAATAAGTTGATGAATTGATACAAATACTGATTTTAGACCTAATTGGAGTTCAACCCTAGTCCAAACGACTTGGTTTTTGGTCAAACTTTGGGCAAACGGTCTCAAGACCGTTTGTAGGATATCCAAACGACCTCAAGACCGTTTGGTCCAAGTTTGAGCCCAATTGGAGGTCAATTGATAGGTTCAACCTTGAATTGATTCACATTGTTGAATATTGATGACCATCCGATTTGAAACCCTAATTGAGGAAGATTCAACCCTAATTGGCTTTCAATTGAGGGTCAACTTGGTGTCCAAGTGATTGAGGTTCATCCTAATTAACTCAATTTATAAGTGGTTATCACGGATTTGGTTAATTGAGGGGTTCAACATACATATCCATGACCAATTGTAACTTTTGAACCACTTTGGAGGTCCAAACGGTTTGAGCCCATTTGGACCAAACGGTCTCAAGACCGTTTGAGGCCAAATGGTCTCAAGACCGTTTGGGACCAAACGGTCTCAAGACCGTTTGGGCTCAAACGATCTCAGGGTCGTTTGGTCCAATCGATCTCAAGTTGATTTGATCAAACGGTTTCAGACCGATTGAGCTCCAAACGGTTTGGAAGGTCAACTCTTCCAAACGGTCAACACATCCAAACGGTCTCAAGACCGTTTGGAGCAAACGGTCTCAAGACCGTTTGAGACCAAACGGTTTCAAGACCGTTTGGTGGTTGAAACCGTTTGAAGGTTGAAACCGTTTGAAGGTGTACATGGTGGTTTGTACTTAATCAATTGATGGTGTAATTAGTTCAATGGTGATCTAATCTAAACCCTAATGGTAACCTAGGTCATTAAGGGACTAAGTGATTAGTGAGTTGACCCATGATGGTGATCATGAGGCAAATTACCAAAATACCCTTGAGGGGTCTAAAAAGGTAAAACCTTGTTCTAATCAAACCCTAATCACATGATGATGATGTTTTGGCTTATGTAAGTCAATGAGGACTTAACCCAACCTAATCTAGAGTGGTGTCATCACCATCTACTAGTGAGAGGAGAGAGAAAGTATTCCAAGAGAGAGAAAGTATCCTAGAGAGAGAAAGTACCCTTTTTAAGGTGGAAACTCAAGTGAGATACTTCAAATACACATGAGTGTGCATGATTAGGGAATGACCCACCTATGTGAGGTCATGGAAGCCCTAAATATGATATCTAATGGATCTTAATCTTAATTAAGAGTCTTAATGATGATGTTTCTCTTACATGATGATGTAATGAGTACCATTCACCATGGTGTGAATAGTAAACCCTAATTTTAGGGTGATGACTTGAAAGATGAATAGTAAACCCTAAATTGTTGAATTGTTTACTATTATCTGTTGAACTAACTATGCAGGTTATTATGAGATAATGGTCATACCCAGGTATGAAATACCATGTTATATTCATTGAAAGCATGTCTTAAGCTTTATGAATAGTGAATCATCTTGATGCACTGCTAAGTGACATCTTTTGTGATTTATGGGCTGTAAGAGCCATAAACACCATCAAGGTCATGCTTGACAGATGACTTGTGATGAGATAATTGAGATCTGGTAATTGAAATGAGTTAGGCCTGCTACATTTTAGTATTCTCATATATAGCTGTGATGCTAATGTTTTTGTATGATGATATGAATACTGAATGTACCTAACTAATCAAGTGAAATGTAGAGCCCTGATCATAGATCCATCATTGTCAGAGTCTAAATGATGGTGAAACAGGTTTTCCTCAGGGAACTCCTGGATCACATACTTTTGAGTATGTGGGGTACATGGATGTGTAGAACCTTACATCCTAGTGTAGGTATTTGATGTAGATTCTTGTAGTCCGTCATACCTTCACTATAAAAGAAAAGGTGAGAGGATGATGTAGATTCTAGTAGTCCACCAGACCCCACCATAAAGTCCTAAAGGTGAGATGTATATCTACACTCCCTTAAAGACACAAATACCGTATCGGTGAAAGATAAACAAGAAATCTTCCGATAGTGAAGAGAGTACAGAATGCCACTGTAACTCTAAAAATAGCGAAGGACCAGAGTACCCTGGTGAGCTATTATAAAGACATCCCGCCAGATGTCAAACAATCAATCCTCTAACTAACTGAGGAAGATGAGGTCATAAGAATCCGGCTCTCTTAATGACCTATGTATGATACTGATGTGACTTCTTAGCGATCAGTTGGAGTATGAGTGGTATGCCTCATCTCCACAGGGCATAATAATGTTTGAAAAACATAAACAACAGCGTAGTATATCTGTTAGAGTTAATTACGAGTTATTTGATTGATGTTACCTTGAATAGCATAGATGTTCTCATATTTTAATATTGATTGAACTCTTGCTTATCATCAGAACTGCCAGTGAATATCTTGAAGGCTCTTATTGCTTTAGTTATTCCTTGCTTTGCTTATAAAGCCTAGTGGAGAGTTATAACTCTCGCTGGGGCAATTATGTATAATTGTCTCACCCCGTAGACTTCTACTTTTTAGGTGGTCGTCGAAGACGAAGGAACAAGAACTCAGGTGAACAATCCCAGCAACAGCAGCATCAGGAGCAGTAAATATCTCAGGTGGAGATCTAGTCTGCTTCATGGTGTAGTTAGAGTCAAGTCCTATGTGTCCTCTGTACTCTCAGGTCCTGGAGTGTTTTGGAGTATGAATTCTTGAGAGTTTTGGTATCATGTTGTATATAATTACTCAAGAAGTAATTGTCAGTGATGTAAACAGTTAAATCCTTTTTCTATGGAAAAGGTTTGTGGTTTCAAGCTCTTGTCTCGAAAAAGTTTTAATTTCCCGTGATTTTTGTCTTCCGCTGTTTACCGATTGCTTCCGCACATGATTAAATCGGGATTAATTCGTGGTTTGGAGATCGGAGCCCACAATTAAGTGGTATCAGAGCTCCAGGTTCATTCGAGTCTACAGAGGCATAGGACTTAGGAAGTCGAGTCTATCTTTAGTATTCCTTCCTTATCTAATAGAATCTTCTACTCCTCAGGAGAAGAAGATACTTAAGATGTCAGAGCCACATGATGAGAATGTGGAAGAAAGTAGTGCTAGTGCACCTCAAGGTGGTGCAGGAGTACCAGGATTGGAACAGCCTGTACCAGAACAACCTAGAGAGCCACCCCAGTTTGATCCAGATGACATGGGTAACCCAGCAGTCCAGACAATGTTTGGGCAGTTTATGACTGCCATGACACACATAACCGATAGGTTGCCTATGACTGCACCTAGGGTACCTGCCCAGCCTGAGGGGCAAGGTATCGGGAAGACGTTCGAGCGACTACGTCGTGTCGGAGCTACCGAGTACCATGGGACTGCTGACCCCGCAGATGCTGATCTGTGGATGACAGAGCTGGAGAAGGCTTTCAGGATCCTCAACATCCCTGAAGTTGAGAAGGTTAGACATGCTGTCTATCTTCTCAAAGGAAGTGCTGGTCACTGGTGGACCATGGAAGAGCAGAAGAGACCTGGAATAGAGATCTCGTGGGAAGACTTTCGGCGGGAATTTGTCCAACGATATTTCCCAAAGACCTTCCTAGACGAGAAGATCTCTCAGTTTGAGAGGCTGAGACAGGGCATGATGAACATTAGCGAGTACGAAGCTAAATTCATGGAGCTGTTGCGGTTTTGTCCGCACATGGCTGCCACAGAAGAAGAGAGAATCAGGAGATTCGAGAGGGGTTTGAATGCTGACATGTCTACCCCAGTGTCTGCCTTAGAGAACCGAGAGAGATTCTCTACCTTCGTTGAATCAGTCCGAAGGATAGAGAGATCTGTGGTTGAGAAGAGGCAAACCCAGAAAAGATATCCACAATTCCAGGGTTCTTCATCTATGGACTTTAAGAAGCCTAGATCCTCTACACCTAACCCTCCACCATCTAGACCTAGTTCTCATACTGAGTGGTCTCCAAGTAGAGGTAAAGGACAAGGACAACTACCGCAGGAGACTCACAACTCTGCATCAATGTCCGTTACTGGACCACTAAGACCACAAGAAAGAAGATGTTATAACTGTGGTAAGGTAGGACATTTGATGAAGGATTGTTGGTCAAAGCCTGTCAGTGTGACACAGCCTCCGAGACAAGGACATCAGGGATCACAAGGAGGACAATCTCAAGGAATAGGTCGAGGACGCGGGCAAGCATCTCAAGCTGGATCATCAGCACCACCTCAACAACAAGCTACGGCAAGGTTCTATGCTATGAACCCACCAGAGGAAATGGAAGATCCACAAGTGGGGACAGGTCAGATGAAACTTTTATATTCTGATATGTCTAAATATGGTGTAGTATCTGTTCTGATTGACCCGGGTGCTACGCACTCTTTCATCACTCGAAGAGTGATTCGTAAACTGCAATATGACATCTAGTCATAAGGCAGGTAGTTGTCGTTGGAGACTCCATTGAGTGAGTCTTATATCTTGACATACTTACTTCTATGAGAAGGTAAGTTACTAAAGAATTGATCTGGAAATAGAATTCAGTAAAGTTAATATTTTATGATTGTAAGAAAGAGAAAAGAGAAGGAACATGGAAAAATGTAAGTACATATTTTCTTATCTCAGTAATCATATACCCTCGCCAGGTATACAATTACTGATGATAAAGTAAATATGGAAGCTCTGGAAATATTATCTTTTGATTACTCTAATTAAGTAATCTATTTGAAACAATCCAAAGAGATATACAGTTTTGATAATACAAGTAAGTAATATTAAAGTAAGAATGTTAAGAACAACCCTTGTTAGGGGTTTATGTTCTTGAGTAAAGATAGAATTTTAAGAACATCCCTTGTTAAGGGGTTTATGTTCTTAAAATAAACATATCTGCTTTCCCCTTTTCTTCCTGAGATTTCGGGGACGAAATCCTTGTTAGGGGTTTATGATTTGTAACACCCCTGACCTGGGTTATGAACTAACCCTAGAAGTTTTGCCTAAAAATGTAATTATATACTTGTGAACACTCCCTGGCATGTAATTAAGTTCCTCAGGAACATTTACTTTCAATTTTGCTCCTTTTTGTATAAAGTTGTAGCATTGTGTTGTATGTAGGGACCTATGTGCAAATTACCCAGTTTAAGGGTTGAACTTGCAAAATTCACAAGATAAGATGTATCTCTGATGTTGAAACATCATGAGAATGGTTATGGTAAAGTTTGAGGGATTTCCCAAGCTTGAGCACCAAGGTGCAGCTGTGGAAGCAACCCCCATGCTTAGAAACCCTAATTTGGGGTAAAGTGCAATTTACCCAATTTGAGGGGTGCAACTTGTAAAATACATCATCTAAAACATCTTTTATGACTCTTGGCATCATTTAGAAGATAAATGATGAAAAGTTTACTTCATGTGAATAATCATATAGTAAAGAACATCTTTGTGATTGAATAATCAAGGTGTATGTATAATAGCCCTTTTATGTATATGCTTTAGTGATGGGTTGATCCTCTTTGCCTTCAATTCTTGACCTTAGAAGGAGTTTGTCCTTAGAAATAAGATGTGGGGACGTGCAAGGAAGAAAGGGAGTACTTAGATGAGAAATGAGAAAACATATGTTCTTATGTTGAAAATTCACCTAAGTATATATACAACTTTTCTCACTTAGCAAGGGAACGACCCTCTCCCTTTCATTTCATTTCCCCTTGCTCAAACCGACTAAGGAGAGCTCTGGAGCTCAGGAGGACGACCAAGGGAGTGCAAGGTAGGTTTGGATCATTCCTTTTGCTTGAATTCATGGAGGAAACTCGTTTTCAAGGTTGAATTCATGGCTAGCTCACCTAGCTCTATCTTTCTAGCTATTCCTTTCCAACCTTTCCTTGGAGAATTCACCTTGGCCGACCTGTGGAACTTCTAGGACGCCATTAAAGGCTTGGAGCTCGAAAGCTTGGAGCTCAAGGAGCAAGCTTTAGGCGGGTTTTATAACTCTAAACTTTATGCTTGATTATACATCCTTTTCTATGCATATAGTTGCTAGTTCTTCTTCTTCCCTATCTTTCCTTGCATCCTTGCAAGCAAAATCGTGAAGAACTGCCACTGTTCTCAAGGTAGAAGATAAGGGCGTTAATTCCTATGCTTATCCACGGATTTTCACTTTATCAAACGACCTCCACCTATTGCTCAAAACGGTTTCAAACCGTTTGGTGGGCAAACGGTTTCAGGGTCGTTTGAGGGCAAACGGTCTTCAAGACCGTTTGGTCCCGTTGACCAAGCGAAGACCGTTTGTGAATCTTGTTCATAATTATGTAGGTTAATCACACACAGAATTTTAGAGGTTAACTCCAAAGGAATCGTGAGTTATGAGCAAAACAATTAGCAAAACCAATTGAATTATGTGCTGATTTTCAACCTGATTAACTTGACCTGGTTGAGCAAACGGTTTCAAGACCGTTTGAGATAGTTGACCAAGCGTTGACCGTTTGGTATTCCTGTTCATAATTGTGTTTATTAATAACCCTCCAAATTTGAGGGATTAACTCCAAAGGAATCGTGAGTTGAAGCCTAATCAATTAGGGAAACCTAATTGGATTAAGTGCTGATTTTCAACCTGAATTAATTGAACTTTTTGGGCAAACGGTCTCAAGACCGTTTGAGTGCGTTGACCAAGCGTTTACCGTTTGGGATTACTGTTCCTAATGATGTGATGTAATGACTCACCGAATTTGAGGGATTAAATCCCAAGGAATCATGAGTTGAAGGCTATTCAATTAGGCAAACCCTAATTGAAAACAGTGCTGAAATTTCAATGAGTTAAGTTGAGATTTTGGGTTGATTAGCCCAAACGGTTTCAAGACCGTTTGGGAATCACCCAAACGGTCTCAAGACCGTTTGGGGGTCACCCCAAGACTGTTTGGAGGTCTGGGGTCAAGTATAGTTGATCAATTGAAGGTCCAAAGGCACCAAACCATATTGCAATTAAGTATTGATGTGATGATCAACTCTATAGATCAAACCTTGATGAATTTTCACTAGAGTCCAAAGGATGGATGGGCAAACGGTCTCAAGACCGTTTGGAACTCATCCAAACGGTCTCAAGACCGTTTGGTGTCAACCCAAGACCGTTTGGAGGTCTAGGGTTAAGGTAATTGACCAATTGAGGGCCCAATTACAGTGGGTTAGTGAAACAATCAAATTGCTGTTTTCTAAGTATAGATCTTGTTGAGTTTTGGGTTGAAGGACCCAAACGGTCTCAAGACCGTTTGGGGGTTCCTCCAAACGGTCTAAAGACCGTTTGGGAACAACCCAAGACCGTTTGGAGGTCTAGGGTTGAGATAATCTAATGGTTTGAAGGTCCAATTGCAATAAGTTGATGAATTGATACAAATACTGATTTTAGACCTAATTGGAGTTCAACCCTAGTCCAAACGACTTGGTTTTTGGTCAAAATTTGGGCAAAAGGTCTCAAGACCGTTTGGAGGATATCCAAACGACCTCAAGACCGTTTGGTCCAAGTTTGAGCCCAATTGGAGGTCAATTGATAGGTTCAACCTTGAATTGATTCACATTGTTGAATATTGATGACCATCCGATTTGAAACCCTAATTGAGGAAGATTCAACCCTAATTGGCTTTCAATTGAGGGTCAACTTGGTGTCCAAGTGATTGAGGTTCATCCTAATTAACTCAATTTATAAGTGGTTATCACGGATTTGGTTAATTGAGGGGTTCAACATACATATCCATGACCAATTGTAACTTTTGAACCACTTTGGAGGTCCAAACGGTTTGAGCCCATTTGGACCAAACGGTCTCAAGACCGTTTGGATCCAAACGGTCTCAAGACCGTTTGAGGCCAAACGGTCTCAAGACCATTTGGGACCAAACGGTCTCAAGACCGTTTGGGCTCAAACGATCTCAGGGTCGTTTGGTCCAATCGATCTCAAGTTGATTTGATCAAACGGTTTCAGACCGATTGAGCTCCAAACGGTTTGGAAGGTCAACTCTTCCAAACGGTCAACACATCCAAACGGTCTCAAGACCGTTTGGAGCAAACGGTCTCAAGACCGTTTGAGACCAAACGGTTTCAAGACCGTTTGGTGGTTGAAACCGTTTGAAGGTTGAAACCGTTTGAAGGTGTACATGGTGGTTTGTACTTAATCAATTGATGGTGTAATTAGTTCAATGGTGATCTAATCTAAACCCTAATGGTAACCTAGGTCATTAAGGGACTAAGTGATTAGTGAGTTGACCCATGATGGTGATCATGAGGCAAATTACCAAAATACCCTTGAGGGGTCTAAAAAGGTAAAACCTTGTTCTAATCAAACCCTAATCACATGATGATGATGTTTTGGCTTATGTAAGTCAATGAGGACTTAACCCAACCTAATCTAGAGTGGTGTAATCACCATCTACTAGTGAGAGGAGAGAGAAAGTATTCCAAGAGAGAGAAAGTATCCTAGAGAGAGAAAGTACCCTTTTTAAGGTGGAAACTCAAGTGAGATACTTCAAATACACATGAGTGTGCATGATTAGGGAATGACCCACCTATGTGAGGTCATGGAAGCCCTAAATATGATATCTAATGGATCTTAATCTTAATTAAGAGTCTTAATGATGATGTTTCTCTTACATGATGATGTAATGAGTACCATTCACCATGGTGTGAATAGTAAACCCTAATTTTAGGGTGATGACTTGAAAGATGAATAGTAAACCCTAAATTGTTGAATTGTTTACTATTATCTGTTGAACTAACTATGCAGGTTATTATGAGATAATGGTCATACCCAGGTATGAAATACCATGTTATATTCATTGAAAGCATGTCTTAAGCTTTATGAATAGTGAATCATCTTGATGCACTGCTAAGTGACATCTTTTATGATTTATGGGTTGTAAGAGCCATAAACACCATCAAGGTCATGCTTGACAGATGACTTGTGATGAGATAATTGAGATCTGGTAATTGAAATGAGTTAGGCCTGCTACATTTTAGTATTCTCATATATAGCTGTGATGCTAATGTTTTTGTATGATGATATGAATACTGAATGTACCTAACTAATCAAGTGAAATGTAGAGCCCTGATCATAGATCCATCATTGTCAGAGTCTAAATGATGGTGAAACAGGTTTTCCTCAGGGAACTCCTGGATCACATACTTTTGAGTATGTGGGGTACATGGATGTGTAGAACCTTACATCCTAGTGTAGGTATTTGATGTAGATTCTTGTAGTCCGTCATACCTTCACTATAAAAGAAAAGGTGAGAGGATGATGTAGATTCTAGTAGTCCATCAGACCCCACCATAAAGTCCTAAAGGTGAGATGTATATCTACACTCCCTTAAAGACACAAATACCGTATCGGTGAAAGATAAACAAGAAATCTTCCGATAGTGAAGAGAGTACAAAATGCCACTGTAACTCTAAAAATAGCGAAGGACCAGAGTACCCTGGTGAGCTATTATAAAGACATCCCGCCAGATGTCAAACAATCAATCCTCTAACTGACTGAGGAAGATGAGGTCATAAGAATCCGGCTCTCTTAATGACCTATGTATGATACTGATGTGACTTCTTAGCGATCAGTTGGAGTATGAGTGGTATGCCTCATCTCCACAGGGCATAATAATGTTTGAAAAACATAAACAACAGCGTAGTATATCTGTTAGAGTTAATTACGAGTTATTTGATTGATGTTACCTTGAATAGCATAGATGTTCTCATATTTTAATATTGATTGAACTCTTGCTTATCATCAGAACTGCCAGTGAATATCTTGAAGGCTCTTATTGCTTTAGTTATTCCTTGCTTTGCTTATAAAGCCTAGTGGAGAGTTATAACTCTCACTGGGGCAATTATGTATAATTGTCTCACCCCGTAGACTTCTACTTTTTAGGTGGTCGTCGAAGATGAAGGAACAAGAACTCAGGTGAACAATCCCAGCAACAGCAGCATCAGGAGCAGTAAATATCTCAGGTGGAGATCTAGTCTGCTTCATGGTGTAGTTAGAGTCAAGTCCTATGTGTCCTCTGTACTCTCAGGTCCTGGAGTGTTTTGGAGTATGAATTCTTGAGAGTTTTGGTATCATGTTGTATATAATTACTCAAGAAGTAATTGTCAGTGATGTAAACAGTTAAATCCTTTTTCTATGGAAAAGGTTTGTGGTTTCAGGCTCTTGTCTCGAAAAAGTTTTAATTTCCCGTGATTTTTGTCTTCCGCTATTTACCGATTGCTTCCGCACATGATTAAATCGGGATTAATTCGTGGTTTGGAGATCGGAGCCCACAGTAACCTATTGGCAAGTATCTTCAATATTATCTTGTAAAAACATTACACAAGGAAATTGGCCTCCAATTAGATATGTAGTTGGTATCACCATTCTTAGAAAGAAGGCAGATAAAATTTTTGTTAGCTTCCTTCAAAAGATTACCATTACAAAAGAATTCCTTCACAACTTTAAACACATCATTACCAATAACCTCCCAAGTATTCTTGTAGAAATAGCCATCAAACCCATCAGGCCCAGGAGCCTTATCAGTGTTAATATTTTTTACCACTTCATCCACTTCATTTCTTATAACAGGAGCGATAAGGGACTTTTTCTATTTAGTAGATAAAAAATTTCCGGAACAAGCACCCTCCCATCCATTAGTTTGGTTGCTACTGCCCTTAAAAAGATCTTCATAGAAACCAGCAATAGCATTCTTAATAACAACATGATCAAGGGAAACAATATCGTTGACATTGAGACTCAATATTCTATTATGGTGTCTTCTAGTTTTGAGAGAGGAGTAGAAGAATTTCGAGTTACTATCACCCTCTTTAATCCATTGAACCCAAGACTTTTGTCTAAAAAAGACTCCTTTTTTTAGAACTAAGATCGGCAATAAGCCTACTCTACTTAGCAATATTTCTCATATTATCATTAAGAGAAAACATGTCCGCCTTAGACTAATCTAAATCAACATTAATTCTATAAGTTTGTTCTTTCTCAAAGATATTTCCAACATAATATTTGTTCCAGGATGTGAACTTACTTTTAAGATGATTGAGTTTCCTATAGAGACAATATATTGGAAACCCTTCAACATCATAGGACCATGCATCCCTAAGAAGAGAATCAAAATCTTCATGTTCCACCCAGGCCTTAATAAATCTGAAAGGGGCTTTAACTCTCCTCGGTTCACCAATAGAGAGAAGGATTTTCCTATGACCATTGACACTATTTGATATAACTTCACCATTAAACTCAGGAATATTCGATTGAAACATATCATTGTAGATGATTTTATCAATCTTAGATGTGACAAAACACTCACCATCTTGATGGTGATCCCATGTAAAGTATGGACCATTCCAGTCAAGTTTAGTAAGACCACAATTGATTATGCAACTATTAAAGTCAAGCATAGATTTGTTCAAAGGGGGTTGTTTACCAATTTTTTCAGAGTGTTTCCTAACAACATTGAGATCACCCAAAATGACCCAAGGGCTATCCATACTCAAATGAACATCCTCAAAACTGTTCCACAAACTAGTTCTTTCATAATCACCATTATGGATGTAGACTCCAATGGGATAGAAATTCAAATCTCCATAACCTCTAGATGAATAACCTTGTCACATTCATTAATCTTAGAAATCATACAATTCTTCCAAAGAACAATGACTCTACCAATGACATGTGAATTGTGGTTAGAAACCCACCTATACTCAGGAAAGTGCTTCTCCATAAACTTACCAATCCCCTTTCTTCTCAACTTTGTTTCCACAAGAATCACTATCTCACTCTTGGGATGTCTAACTTCATCAAGAACACCTTTAATCTTATTACTTATTCCTCGGGTGCTCTAAGATGAGATGGAGAGAGGTGTAATCATTTGGACACTTGGGCTATTGATCTGATAACCTCAGCACTAGAGTCTTTGTTGATAATTCCCAAGACACTAAAACTATTATGCATTGGAGAAAAAAAATAGAATTATTAATAGGATGATAAATACCCACATTCACAAGAGAAGTTTTATATGGATTAGAGGTGTTTGCTTTTGAAAGACATTTTGGAAGTGACTTAGATTTTTGGGCAACTTCTTTAAACCCTAATTCACTCAACACAGTAGGACCAACCTTTTCATGAAATACTAGAATAGGGGTAGAGGGAACGGATCTCGCACACTGATCGATATCAACCATATGTTGGTGGACAAGAGTCTCATTATGATCAGACAGAAGGGAATTCATAGATGTGACATTCTCAATAGGATACACCTCATGTAAAGGACTACAACCATATGATGTATCTATACTTGTGAGGCTTGCTTATTTTGATATTAACCCAACAAAAGTTTCTGGATGCAGAGGTGCAATAGGGGTAGGTTGAGTCATACTCTCTACACTTTCAGATTTAAATGATTCTTGATGAGTTAAACAATCAGACTGACTTGAAGAAAGCTTGCTCAAGACACTTTTTGTGACAACAGAGACAATAGATGATGTTATTCTTGGAACATTAACATAAGATATACTTTTCTCCTTCCAAACTTACTTAGGACATTCACAAGAATCTACAACGGGTTTTGGAGGATTGCACACATAGTCTTCATGCCAAAAAAGAACCATAGAACTGGCATTTATAAGGCAGCCATTCAAATGCACATCAAGAGTATGAACAATTCCAACATTGCTAACTAGTGTGATATGATTTGGAAACTGAAAATCAAATGACAACATGACTTGAACTCTAGCAAATTCCATTCTCTTATTGGTTCATCTGAGCAAATGGGTACACCAAACATGGGGCCAATTCTCTCGAACATTCTGGGGTCCCAAAGAATAATAGGAAGATAATACATACGTACACATATAGGAATCTCTTTGATCTTCTTCTTTACGAAATCATCTCCCTGTTTCCATCTCGCAAGAATCAGGGGTTTATTCTTGACAACCCAATTTTTTGATAACACGTAGTTGAGATCTTGAGACTCAGAAAACCTTAGTAGGAAAACTTTGTCACCACGGTTCAAAATCCCCAATGATCCCTCCAGCTTTTAGATCCACTTTAGAAAGTTTAGGAGAGTTAGGATATGCAGAACAAAATCAACCACGTAACCAACTAACATGTTATTCTACTAATGGCATTTTCTTTAGCTTCATAATTATGGTAGAGAAGTTTACCATTCACCACAGATACCTTTGTATGACGTAGAGGCAAATGAGCAGAAGTTCTCGCCAATGAAGAATAACATGCCCATCCTTCTAGTTGTTCCAATGAAGACACATTAGTATCCAGAACAATCCTTGAGGCCTCATGAGTATTTTTAATGTTTCGATGCATCACTGGAGCTCAAAATATGAAGTTCTCCGGCCGATGGTGTGGAATCGTCCCGCAGCCACCCCTATCACTTCAATGCTCTCTGCCATCACTTAACTCTACACAAAGCTCTATATTAGTTTCATGCTTATAATGTTTCAAGAATATTTTGTAGTATTTTATTTCTTCAATTATGAATATATTAGAATACTCATTCCACTTATGCTAACAACTATTTTTCCAATGTATAGCTGGGGACGAGATATCTATAGGTGAGGAGCAAGAGCAGAGTAGATCCCAGAGACTCTAGTATAAGGATAGAGCATGATAAGATCTAGTGGGGTGCCAACTATAAGATGATCCTTATAGTTTCAGCTACATGTTTCTATATTTAGAACTTCTCAAGATGTTAAGTTAGTTTTCTCGTCATAGCCATTATATTACTTTTGTAAGAACAATCATTAATGTTTTTAACACTTCAGTTGTGTGATTGATTATGTTATTGTTATGAATGCCAGTTTTATGTAATGCCCTCTTGAGTACATGAGTTATGGACAACTCTATGTTGCTTCCACTATGTGCATGTATGTGCTTAGGGAGGGCGTATCATAAAGGGAATTGAAGAAGTAATGAGCTAGTGGGAGGCTTCTCAGTCAGCTACTCATACGATACCAGTTGTGCCACCCAACTCTTCATATGAGGTGGACCCCCCTACGACAGAGGTGTTTGGGAGTAATCTTGTGGACCCAACACCTAGCATATCCGTTGTAAGTATTTTTAGGACATAGTAGTCTTTTCAAGATGATATGTTTATATATATATACATATACATATATATATATATATATATATATATATATATATATATATATATATATATATCACTCTATGCAAATATGTAGGGGTTGAGGCCATGCCGTCTAAAATTACAAGAATATGTCATTGTTGTGGGCGAGGCTTACCCACCCCTTGTAGGTGTCACACTTCATGTGCTCTGTTACTTGTCGATGCGGTTGGCGTGTGCCCGAGGCTTGTCTACAAAGCTTAGAAGAAGTATCCACTACCATATGTCCACCCCGACACTGTGATAATAGGTGAAGCAGAAGGCAACACGGTCATGTGGCCCAAAGCGGGAGTTATCTATATTGATCATGATGTATGGTAAATTTACATTATATTTGTATATGTATATACATGATAATTGATATGAAATTATATATATGTAGGACATAGCACCTAAGAAACCCCTTAGAGCTCGTCCTCCTCCTCAATTACCTGATTGGCTTGCACAATGCCTATACGACTCGATAGGTCCTCAATGTAAGGGTATGTCACTATTTATAGATGAGCATGAAGAATATTCGCCTATGATGGTTTCTATTAAGGAGGATGTTGAAGGTCAATGTTATGATACTAGTATATTTACACAAGCTATTTTAGAGTTGTTTTATTTTGCTTGGTTGAATACATCTGTGATAGAACTTTGGATATGGTGAGATCTTATATAGCTATATACCTCATTTTATCTATGGTGATCTGTTTTCTTTCTAATACATACATGATATATATTTTGCAGCCACTTACATAGGGTATGTATAAAGTTTACAATGACCCATGTGGGATTTCTAGTTCCATCCTTGATTAGCCGTGTAATCAAAGACCCTACATCTGTTATCCTATACTGCTCTATTGCATTTAAATATTTTGCTAAAAAGAAAAAAGAGTGTGATATTAGGTCCATACAATGTTGGGTAAGTTTACTTACTTTGAAAGCAAATTTTGACTTAAGAAATTACATCTCATTGTGGATTTTGAGTTAATTTTTTACCTTCTTATCACTCAGGAATAACCCTCAGGTCTTATTGGTTATTGTCCCTGTGACACTATTTGTTTATTATCTAGATCCTAAGGGTGAAAAAATAGACGATGGGGGACACGATTTGGAAAAGTAATTATTCACGTGAGTAAATTTTTTTATTTATATCCGTTAATATATATATTACATGTCTATTTACTAATGGAAATTCAATGTGTTACATTAACGTATAGGGCTATAATATGTTTCAAAAAAGTTGGAGGAAAGGTGGGCACGAAAAAGAAAGTGATAGCTTGGGAGAATGTTGAGGTAGTTTTCTGACTCCAATGCATATTTATGCCAACTATGCTTACTTATATTTATTAACATTTTGTATGTTGAAATTTATAACATTATGGACAAGACAACGGTTGGGCATGCACACACTACATGATGCAGTGTATGGACATGATTGTGAGATGTGCGGTAGTAGATATCGACGAGCTACATAATGTAATCCATATATGTATAGTCTTGATCATCATAAGTATATAGTTTCATTAGATAATATGAACATATCAAACTTATTAAATATATACATAATTCTCTTCATAGATGTTTAAAATGAAAGAATTCTATATGCAAGAAAATCTAGTAGACGTACACATTCCCTATATGAGAGAACAACTAGATGAGACACGAGAACAATGGGCAGAAGCCTTCAAAAGGGAAGTAACCTTTGAATTTTTTTGGGATGAAGAAGATGAAGAAGAACATTGAATTCTATAGTATATGTGGTGCATATGACTTCTTGCAACTCTAATTTTGATGCATGCATATGTGAATGATGATCTATATACATGTGTGTGAATGTGAAGATGAATGAATGGATGCTTCTACATGTCATGAGAATGAAATTGGTATATATGTAAATGAAGTAACATGTGTGTGAATGAATATGAAGATAAATGAATTATGATTGCATATGTGAAGAAATGGAATTGGGGAATGAATAAAATTATGTGCATATTATGTTTGTTATTGTATGTTTGGTGGCATGTTGTTAAGCTGAACTCATAGGATATTGTTAACTTACAATTCAGAACTAAACCGTAGGTTTTGCATCCTACTGACCAGTCGGGAAGTAGGCTGTAGGCCTGCTATTAAAAGAAACAAAACTTAGTCATCAGTTGTACCAGAAAAACTGACACTATAGTCCTAAGTCGTCGATTTTAATAAAATAATCAACATTAAAGGACAAAATCAAAATGGTTGTGATGGACAACACGACCTCACTGGGTAGCATGTCATAGTCGTCGATCTGTTAGATATAATCGTCACTTTACATCAAAAATTTTGGTTATTTAGGCTGCAACCAACATTGTGCATCTTGATAGGTGTTGGTTTATTATGAACCAACAATGTAAGGTCTTTTACCAGTTACAAATGTGACCTCGCATGGCTCTTTCAACATCGATTTTTGGCATGCAACCAGTGTATAGGACCCCTTTGGTGTCTGTTTCTTTTATCCACACAACCTACGCTAGATCTCTGGCATCAGTTATGCCTTTCTAAAAGAACCGATGTCTTAGACATGTGGTTATAGTGTCGCCCACTTAGGTGTCAGTTTTCAACCAGTGTTATTGGATTGTTTTAGCCGATGTCAGAGATAGTTTCTATACTAGTTATTCAACACATCCTTTTCCCACTTTGTACCTCATTTTGTAAATTTGTCTCTTCCCCATTACTTCCCTTCTCACTTTCCTTCTCTTTTCACTACTTTCATCATCTTATATTTCTAACTCCTCCATGACATTCCTCATCTCCTATATTCCTTCCCTTTTGTCCCCCTATTATTTCTTTCTTTCCCCCCAAGATTTCCTTTATCTCTTCCTATTACTTGCATCATCTACCTAAAAAATTATCTCTTTTCATCCATTACTTCCCTCATCTCTCATTTCTTTCATCCACTCTCCTTTTTTCATACTTACTTCCCTCCTCTTTTATTTTTCCCATGGCAAAAAGAAAAGAACCTAAGAGAGCGAGTGGATGGGGGGGGAGAGAATAAGTGGAGCATGGGGACCACTTAGTAGGAGGAGACATGTGCATCATGGGGGGGAGGGGCGACTAGAAGAGGGTTGGTTTCCCATCTAATATGCAAACATGAGTACCACCCCCTACATGTCATCAAAATTAAACCCATTTGCATATATGTGTAAACCATGGAGTAGTGGAAAAAGAAATTTAGGATGAAGTTCTTAGAAGCTTCTCGAGAAACATGAAGAAACAACCATGCTAAGAAGAATCATGACCATGGAATGAGACCTTTGTCAATTGGGTATCTTTACATCACCTACCATCAAAGGAATAATGACAATGTATTTGGTTTGCACCACTGATAACTACTTTAAGGGGAATGGAGTTAGGCATTTTGGTCTTTATTGTTGGTGTGGTTGTCCAATGACCATCAGCAATCAGAGGGAAAAACTTGAGCAACCCATAGTTTAATGACTTATAGGCATGGATTCGAACAAATGGTGGTTGAAATAGATGGGGTGAGTGAGGATCAACAAATTATGTCTAATAGGGGTATTTAGATAAACCCAAATATGAGGGATTTGTAACTTGGTGGATGCCTTTTTTATTAGACACTTTTTGGAAATAAACATGTGATTATGGTTGAGAAAATTGATTAGAATCCTATCTTAGACTTAATACTTCAGACCAAAAAAGTTTGTATGAGTTGTTATCATTAGAAAATTAAGATTAGGATCATCAAATAGATGTCATTAGATGCCTTAACGCATAGGTTGTTTCATAAAAGAATATGGATCAACAAATCTTGGGGACCAAAAGGAAGGAGTATAAATATTTGAATTTGGTTTGATAGGTTATGTTCATCAGTAATTAGACCTTATAGTTAAAATCAAATTGTAACTATCATTAACATAGACATACACTCAAGGGTATATCCATTTGTATGAATTTGAATAATGAAAGGTGTTATCATTTGAAATCATTAATTTTTTAATTTAATTAGCAGTTCTTGTGAACCACCTCACAGGCACATGTGTATGACCCAATTTATAAAATTAAATATACTAATATAAGTATAATATATGCATATATTCATAAATGTTGCACGTTTATGAAGCACTAAAATTACATATGAAAGTATATTGACGAGTAATTTTTATACAAATATCTAACGTGCAATGACAAAATATCTTGTTATTTTTATGTACAACAACTATATTATTTTCTCTCTCATTTACATCAAATACAAAATAATCAATTGTCATTTTTTCTTTCATTTTCACATTAAAATTAATCAATTACACATATAATAGCTAAAAACATCTTGTTGATTGGACAAACACTATATAGGCATTCTTGAGATGACATGTAACCTCCTACATCAAGTTGTGTTGTGGTTTTGTTACACCTTCTTAAAATTGTGTTTCTTAACCTGTACCTACAATGACCCCCTCCACCTTTTAACATGTCTAAGTATACTCCAATACCCATAAATATTAATATTAAAAAAATGTGTGGAACTTTTGGAAATAAATTGTTAGAACACCTTAGGACTGACCTATATTTTAGCAAATCTAGTAGATGGTATCATGCCCAAACATGTTATAATTGCACATATATTATACAATATGACTACTTTATACTCTAGGCACAAAGTTAGTAAAACAACTTGTATATTTGTATCATTTCATAATATACTTTAAGATAAACATCTATATAAATATAGACACTAAATGTCGATACAAGATAACATAATATAAGATTTCCTAAGTATGTTTTATATCATAATTATAAAAGTGATGTTCTTAGGATGTGATGAGTGTAAATTTCTAGTAATAGGTCCTAGGGTGATGAAGGGCCTTTGTGTGTATAATTTTTTGTCATGCCCTATGGTTGGAACATGAACTAGAGAGAAATCTCCACATTGACATAACTACATTCAGAGTGGGACACATTTCCATGGACTCTACACATCATGGGAATAAGCATATAGTCAGGTCATATAATGTTCTGGTAGACTTCTACACAAATCCATATTATCAAGTGGTGTGCATGTCAGTTCGATACAAGATTGTTAAAAAGTTTTGACGTGCACTTGCACAACATAATAAATATAGTTTTTTAGTCAGGTTTGAGCCAGTCATAATACAAACAATTGATAATTTCCAAAACTGATATATTGATATGTGAGAATTCTATTTATGAAGAAGTATGGAGGGTATGAGATGTAATTTATGCTATATATATAAATATAATTTGGACAAGCCATTATATTATATATTTTAT
This sequence comes from Alisma plantago-aquatica, assembly GCA_963693085.1. NCBI lineage: Eukaryota > Viridiplantae > Streptophyta > Magnoliopsida > Alismatales > Alismataceae > Alisma > Alisma plantago-aquatica. The sequence continues at coordinate 989,364,825 of OY856410.1, read as the reverse complement.
ATTCTGGGGGGGGGGCATATTTGATTTTTCTATAATTTTAGAGACATTCTATCCAATAACAAAATGTGAAGATGGAAGATTGTGGGTGTATATGTGACGACCCCCTCTCCCAACTATCCACCATTGAAAGCAAACCATCGGAAAAAAGACCATCATCTCATTTTTTTTCCAGTATCCAAACACAAAAATAACCAACAACAATTAATAATTCCAATAATATAATTTTTATTATTATAAAAGAATATAATTTTCCAAAGAGAAAGAGATACATGATATGAATTATATTTTACATATGTCAATGTTCCTTGTGCCTTTAGCTTATTGGTATTTGATGCATTTATCTAGATTTCCATATCTTCATATCGTCAATTGTAAATGTATGTCATCTACCTAAAAAGTCAACAAACAAAATACAAACCAATATATAGCTATATTTTGTACGTGGGTGCATAAAAATTATGCATATGTGTGCAACAATATATAAAGCATATTGAGCCATTATTAACAAAATTCAAACATTTCATTTTTGTGTGTAATTCTTTAACACATTTTTATCTATCTCTTAAGGTTCAATAATTTCCCTTTTTATTCCAACATTGGACTCGTAGGGTATACCAATGCTCCCTTTGTTCCAACATTGGACTCGTAGGGTGTGGGGATTATTCTAGAATTAGATTTATCCCAATGTTTTCATTGGATTTTTGGGATTATTGGGAGTATTAATCCATATCAAATTTCCCATAAGAGAGAGTTCATTTTGGGTTCATAGAATTATTATTTATATATGTGATACACATAGGGCGTTATAATTGAACATTGATGCAAATAAACATCTGAATAGTTTATCATGAGATCAATCATCTAAAAACATTGGCACTCCTTAGAAGTTGATATTGTGAGGTTAGCCATAACATAACCATGTACCTGCTATGTAATGTAAAAGTAGATCAAGTCAAATAATTTCATCAAATCCAAGTCGTAGTCCAAAAAATATCAAATAACACTCAATGTGTTATTATAAACCATAAACACCCGAAAACATGCCATTGAATAACTCCCAATGCATATGATTTTTGAATTAAATATATGGAACTCAAGGGTTCTTATAGATTCAAATCTAATTTTAAGAGATAAATCTACTTTTAGACATAATAATTAATTTTAGGATCAAGGCTTGTGTTTTCATTAATCAAGAGTTCTCTTAGATTTGTGAATAAAGTTTCTAAAAACTTGTCAGATTAGTTTCATATGACAGCAAGTAGTATTTTTCATAAGATCACATTATCCTCTTGAAAGCATGCATAATATACTACTTTTGGATTTTTAATTATGATAAGAACATACTCCAATTGTGATTTCATTTCTAATGCATTCCTTGAATTTTTTTTAAATGAATATGCATTATTTACTTATACTTTTTGGATAAAGGATGAATTTAGTATCAATTTAAGATGGAGGTATTTATCTAATTATAAGCCAGATAGACCGAGAAATACCTAAATTGAAAAATTGATGGCTTCTAGACCCCTTGGTGGTCGTGGAATGAGTTGTCCCACCCAATAGCAACCTATCACATGCATGGCTAATCTCGCCTACCGTCCTAGTCTTTGGTCAACTCAAGACCAGGATCAAATGATCCACACAAGTCTGCCCACAACTAGACTGGCACACATACCACAGTAGATAGGCTTTTCAGAGTGAAGGGGTTGTGGGTGCGAGAGAGAGAGAGACACTCACGGTGTGGAAACATTCCATCTATGTTATGGGGTATAGAATAGACCCAATGGCAGGGTATTTGTAGGGAAAGGTTATAGAATATGATTCCAAGTTTAGGGTTTAGAGAGGATAGATGATGATGAGATTTTCTTGAGCATCAAGGATTTTTTTGTTTTCCTATAATAAGGTTTCCAAGTTGTTTTAAAAAGAGGAATTAAACAGTACTACTATTTTTATTAGTGTATAGATAAGACAAAAATAGGAGAACTAGGGTTTGGGCTTGTCAATGCCCCTTTCCTAGTTGAATGTGGGGGTAGGAGACAACAACCCAATAATTGATCTCTAACCAGTGGTCACAACTGTCTTGAAGCATTATGGATGTGTGAGGCTATCATTACCTAAGTCAATACCATTTAATAAGTTTCCAATCAATGAAAACATGTTTTTGTTAAAATTGGTTCCTTCTTTCTTATCAATTTTCTTAGGCCACTAGGCATGCCCTTTTGCTATAAAATTTGAATGGTAACTCATTAACACTCTCTCCAACTTAGATTTTTAAAATGATATTTATTTCGATAACCCACATAGCCAATTCTTGCTCTTCAAGTACTTTTATAAATTAATTTTTGAAGTCACAAAAAATAATATTATCTTTTCAATTCTGGATTTCTTTTTCTTAGTTATGATCTGATTCAGCCCTATTTTAGGGCTTTATCTTGTGCCATTTTGCATTTCAGCCATATCTATACTTGTTAGATTACATGTTATTTCCCCCAATATACTTATTTATATCAAATGCACTTATGGAGGCTTTTTGCATGTTTTATAGGTACTTTATCCACTACTTGATGGAATGGAAAGAGGATGGTCCAATCTAGGGTTTCCTCAGGCTTGGAGGAGCCCACAATGAAGCCAAAACAACTTCCAACCTACCCCAAGTGGTCCAAGAATGTTTTGAAGCAATACCCTCCATGGATGATCAAGTTTAAAGCTCAAACGTATGGGAGAGACACCACCACGACCGTGGTACCCCACCACGGCCGTGGTGGACATACCCCAAGCACAAAAAATCACTAAAACTCCCAGAAATTGATGAAAATGGCCAAAACGACCGTGGTGATCGACATGCCTGTGGCCATAGGTCCCCACCACGTCCGTGGTGAGCCCCCAGGGCCATGGCCATCAATGTACATATCCCTGTGATCTCCAAATTTTAATTCCCATGACCGTGCCCATCCACCACGGCCGTGGTCTACCCTACCCACCACGACTGTGGTAACCTACCACGGTCGTGCTACTCACAAAACCCACATAGTTTCACTACTTTACCTATTTTACCCCTAACTTAACCCTAGACCCCCTAGACACCTATATATACCTAGGTGATGGCTGGGGAACAAAGCTAGATACCTTCTACCCCTTCCTAGCTCCCCAAATCGCCACCCACTCCATATCCACCTCAAATCCACTCTATTTCACCATTTCCACCACATAACCCCCCATATCTAAGCCTTCCATCCACTTCCTTTCATCATTCCACATCATTTCATCCTTGGAGGAGGGAGGAGGACGTCCTACAACTGCTGGAGAGGAGGATTGCTTCATCTACACCGAGCTCCATGGCTTCTTCTACCTCTTTCTTCTCTCTTTTTGTATTTTCCATTTCTATGAGTAGCTAGGCCCCTGTGGGTGGGCTGTTTGGGGGAAATTATGTTACTTTGATACCATGTTGGGGGAAAATGACATGTAAACGTTGTAATTCCATTTGATAATGATTATATTCTATTTGCGTCTCGCTCTACATGAATTGCTTGTTGGTTTGTGTGTGAAATCACCTAGGAATTTAGGCAAATTGCTTGTATGTGTGAAATTTGGGATTTGCCCCTAGGTCCAATTCTTAGATCCCTAGGTTGCCTCCCATCTTCCTACATCCTAATCAATCTCCCTAAACCTAAGTGAGAGATATAAGTAGCTAGATTAGATAATTCTAGTGTAATTAGCATGTAGCCTTCTCAAGGCTAGAATGTGGGGGAATTGGGGTCCAAAACCCTAATTTCACCTCCCCATTACTACCCTCAGCCCCTAATTTCCCTAGGAATGTCTAATGTAGAAACCTAGACTTGATTATACTCTAATTGGATTGAACCTAACCCCTAACCCAATTGAGCCTCGTAAGGGTAATGGGGGGGGTGTTAGGGACTAGTTCCCCTATGCACAACCTAGCATATCCATGGCCAGTTAGTAGCTTAGGTTAATTCATTAGACTCTAACTTGTTGTTTAGTTTGGATAATCTAAATGGAATCATAATGTTCATATGTCACCCCCAACTTAAGTGATAAGTTCATACCCCTAAACAGCCCACACATCTCTTTACTGCTTGAAACCTTAGTTTTGTGCTTGCTTAGCATAATTAGTTCTTTCCTTGCTTAGTTAGCTTCTTGCTTTGCTCTTGTCTTGTTCATGCTAGTGTAGCTCCTTAATTGTTCTTTTGCTTCTCTCTTGCTTGCCTTAGTATAATTTGCCTTTTCAAACCTAGCTTAATCCTTTCTTGCTTGTTTAGCCTTAATCTAGTCTAGGGTTAACGTAGATTTCATTTCTGCCTTTAACTACTTTCTTGTTCATCCTTAGTTAAAAATCAAATCAACCTTTAAACCCTTAACCCTAGTCTCCGCAGTAGGAACCCAGCAAAACTAACCTAGCTCTAGTGCCCCCTCTTTTCCCTGCGGATCAACCCTATACTTGCCACCTTCCTATACTACAACACGACCCCGTACGCTTGCAGGTGTAGTTGTTTTAGTAGATGTAGGTGTGTTAGTTTAGGTCTTATAAATTTCGAAAGCAAAAACCCATCACGTGTGTTCCGACCTCGTGGGGCGCATCTATTCGAGTCAAATGGGCTAGTGTGTTGCACCTCTAGTGGAAGCGCACCATGATCTTGTATTGGAACAACAGCTGGGTCCAAGCAGGGTAGTTGGTACACCAAAATTGACATTCAAGAAAACAAGGGATATTGCATTATATAATTATCCAATTAATTAACCAACTTGAAATCTTATAGAACTTTTAGTCCTTTCTCTTCATACTACATAAGCAATATTTAATCATTAAATAAGAACACAAATTCTTTAAATTTGGAAAATTTTCCCTCTAAGATCAAATTGCACAAATTCATACATTTTAGATAACTTCAAATTCATCATTGAGATATTATGTTTAATTATTACTAGAGTTTGATTTTATCCTTATATCTTGAACTAGACCCAAAATTTCCAATTTTTAGGTTGTTATATTATACATAAGGTATTAGACTGAGCCAACTGTTAATGTCAAGTCTAGACCCCCATAACTCAATACAATTTTGACCCATAGAACTTAGAAAGGTGGGTCATGCCAAGAACTTTGATGATAATTTTGTATGGGCTAGGCCCAAACTGAGATAAACACTGACCGAAAATTTTGAATACTTATATTTATCAAACATACAATTAAATCTATCTATCCACCCATTCCGTATATATAATATAGTAGTAATAAGATATGTAATTTTCATGAGAAAAAATTCCTTATAAATCCTAGAATAATTTGTTTACAAGATATGTACTTTTCATAAGATTGAATTTCATCCAAAACACATTTTTCTACAAGATATATTTGATTTAGTTTATTTAAGTATATGTTTGCATATATTGTTTTTGAAAATATTCATCTTTATGTATTATACAGTTTTTGTCAAAAACCTATGTATGTAATCTTGGTCAAGTATATGATAAAACTTGTCAATAAAATCTGAGACCTAAACCTAACTAGCGACCTTGTTAACGATTTGATTTTGAGCATCATCCTACCAAAACTTGGTATGATCTATATATATACTCACATAATTATATATGTGGAGGGTATGAAGATATGTTTAAATTACATGTATGTTGATTTCTAATGAGGCCCTTGAAACATTAAAATCAACATTTCTTGTATATCAATGAGTAGAGTAGCATAAAGTTTCTCTTTATTTTAGGACAACCACACAAAGATTGCACACACACATAGTATAAATAAATAACATAAACCCTAAAATGGTAAGTTTCATGTATATATAATAACATTTTATAGATTACATTTGGAACTTTAGAACATATTTGAAATTGGTGACCATCTAATTGAGAATCTCTACCAACTAATTGAGAATAATACATCATCATGTGAATGGAATGAGATGAGGTATCTAAGGAAGGATGTATAGTGAAGGTTTTGGTATAATTACTCCCAATTAGCTAAGGTGGTGGCCAGTGGGGTTTCATCACTTTACATAACGACATGGCCAAATTGATTTCTACTACTTGGGAAAATAAAAAATCCTAAGCAAACTTACCAACCCAAACCAATGTGTAACAAAAGAAAACGTAATTCCACTTATAGTATACATACCTACTCAGAAAAGTGTATGTCACAATAAATTTGACAAAAATAACATGTACAATTGTGATTTTGAAATATGATAATGTGAGAAATAAATTAAATGATTTCCTTATAGAAATATAATCACAACATTTTAACAACTCATGGAGCACAAATTGAATGTCACTTGGAATTAACATAACACTAGAACTATTACTGTTAGATTGAGGATTAGAAATGACATTTAGAATTTCTCCCCAACATGTGTTAATAATATGTTGAAATAGGATAAATATTGATCATACACATGTCAATCTTTAGAGGACTAATAAGATATAGACTTGAATTTGATATAAACCATGACCCACACAAAAAGGGAGGAAAAACAAACAAAGTACATCTACATTCTTGACGCAATAAAGTATCACATGAAGATTTGTGACAACATGTATTGAGTTTTAAACTTCTCCACCTGAACTTAATAAGTTTAGTTTATCTAATGGTTTTGTGGCATAAGAAATTTGACAATAAAATTGCGCACCCATAATGAATATCCTCAATATTTGTACCCAACATAGCACTAGATGTCTTGTATGGACTAGTCTTAGTGCCCAACTCAATAGTAGATACACTTTTCAAGTGATATTTGAATCTAAGTCACTTTATTAGTAAGAGATTCATATGTCAATATTAGTAGGATCTATGCTAGTGAAAGAAGAGTAAGAATTCTATGTTTTAGTTTAGTGTGACATTTGACAAAGCATGATTAGTATGATGGAGAATTGTGACTTGGTTCTCACATTTGACTTTGGCATGATTTTTAGTATTATATCGAATAGTTTCTCCACGAAAGGGTATTTTCTTGTACTACTATATGTAAAGAAAAAGGATTGTATTGAATCTCTTATCTATGATTTCCTAAACAAGTCACAACTAAGGAGGTCTGACGTAAGTAGGAGAAAAAGAAAAAGAGAAAGTACAACAGGAGGGATACATGAATGAGTGTACATAAACTCATGAGACCTATACTTTGATGAGGAAGGGGAGAATGTTATTATTTTTAATCATACCATTTACACCTATTTTTATGGCTACTTGAATCCTTCTAAGGGGTGGAGAGTAATACATGTGGGACAAGTGATAATTTGATTTTGAGGAAGAAATCTACTTCAAGAGGTGGAGAGTTGTCACATACTGAAATTTTACTAAAACTATTTTTAGCTACAACTCATAACCACCCCCTGAACTTGACTTCATTTATGTTGTGATCCCTCATTTGAATTCCCAATCATCATTTGGATCAAATTGTCAAGTTCTTGGATACAACTTAGCCTCAAAATGAGATACTTGTGCCTAAATGAGTTCATTCTCCTTATCTGAGTAATATTCACAAATTAGTTCTTTAATTTATCTTTATGAATCACTTTGACAACTTTTTGTGCAACTTGAGGTTCTAATGTGCAAATATTGTGACAAAGTTTTGTAACTCAATAATACACTTATGTTGTTAACTAACGGGTTTGAATCCAATTGAAATTTTATTTAGAATATTGTATATAGATTAATGAATGATTTAAGGAGAAATTTAATAGGAAAGATGGTGCCTTGAGTAGAGGCTTTAGTAGTTTTCTTGTTTGACTTAATATCAATTAGACACATGGTCAAATTCTCATAGAAATAGGAGATATGGTTCTAAATCTAGGAAAGAAAGTAGGCAATTGGAAAAGTAATGGTCCTTCTCACAATTAACTTTATATTATTGGCTAAACAAGAAAAGCAAGAAACACCACCCCGTCCCTCACAGTGATCGTGTCTTCTCCTACCTAGAAAACAACAATGAAGTCATTCCTCATTATTGAACCTCCTTATATGTTGTTGAACCATTGATTTTCTTCTCCCCTCAATTGCCTGTCCTTCTCCTCTGCCTTTCGTCATACCCTAAACATCCTAAAATTGTAGATTATTCATGTATATATACCCTTAGACCAAAATTTGAGAGAAACCTAAACCTCCACCTCAAATCAGATATGCACCATAAATGTACGACACCAAAACCATGCTCACCATGTAGCCGTCAGACACCATGCCTTGACCTTGATCACCCATGCTTAGTAGTATGCAAAAATGGTAACCAACCCTCAACATAGTTGATTCACCTCTCAAGCCAAGTCTCCACCCCTATGCCACACACCATCTATCACGAGATCCCACTACCACATCTTGGATATCTTCAGCTTCTAAAGGAGAAACAACAAGATGATGATCAACCTTGGTATCTCAACAATAGTTTTTGAGGCTGGCTCAAATATAGCAGCCACTAAGGAACCTGGTGGCCACAACCTGAAGCCCCAAATGCCTCACCTTCCTCCAAAACCATCGTTGCTTATTGCCACTGTTGTTTTATACCAACCACTGTAGACTGAACACGACTTGTTGAACCATGTGTTTCTTACTAGGCTCATTTGGCTCGTCTTCCTTTAATCCACCTTCTACTATAGATCAAGGGATAGAAGATGAAGATGAACACTGCATCTGATGCTACTGTCATCTACCTCAACACCACATGCAATGTAAGTTGCCTCTTCTTATCCAATATTCCATGAGGTCAAATAAGTATAAGACCTCCCTATTCCAGCATGTATGATACCTTAGAACATTTCTTAAGTCTGCAATCTACTGCCATGATCCATAATGAACTAGAGTACCAAACTCTAGAGTTATCCATGGAATCACTGTCGATTCAAGATGCACACCTTGTAACGTGCTACTGCCATATTTAGGAGTATTGATACCTGGGATTTCTCTTAGATAAATGCAACCCCAACGAGGATATATTGACTAATTTGCATATTTGTAGGTATTTGTGCCTCCTTTAAATTGATTATTAACCATATTAACATAAATGATGTGACTAGATCAAATGAGTTTATCTGTAACCTTGTGGGTATCAAGTCATGCACATACTAGTTGATTAACTCTTACATATTAGGATATGTATACTCATGTATTATTACTCAACCATGTAATGTTAGTATTCATGTTTAATATAAGTAATATATTAAGAAGCCAATAGAATTTATGGCATAGAGAAAATGGTGATAGTTTGGGTACTTAGTATACAAAACATAGTGACATGAATAGCCTACATTACTCTATTACTTCATATGAATAATTTGAGTCCAAATATTAGTATATTCTCTTGATGTAATAAAATTTGAGGAACTGTGGTTCCATCTACTAAATATCCTTATTTAAAAAAATTGTTTAAAAGAGATGGATATGTACACTAATCGATCAAGTACATAATCACAACTATCAATATTTTAGTACATATGCATAGCAAATTAGTAATCCCTAATTTCAAAAAAAATAATAGAGAAGACAATTTAGACATGAAATTATGTATTAATCAAAATATATGATATGCAAAGCATGATTCATATGACACTCTAACCTAGTTGGTCTACTATCCCAACATTTATGAAAAGTTATTTTAAACCCTATATACATACATGCATGCATATATAGATGATGTTATTTCAAAATACAAATTGATTTATAGGTATGTTTATAGAGATAAACTGGTATTTATCTAATTGGTATACATGAGAAAGAACCTCAATGAGAAAGCTGATTCATGAATTAAGATATGAATGACCTAATATTTTTATGAATTTACTCTAGATGAAATGATATGTTGGACTATACATGAAACCTAGATTTCAATTACATCAAGGTGTATTAGTCCATTATAGTAGTTAGGTATAAGTATGCAATTTATGCACCTATTAACATGTATAAAGTGTCATATTATACATCGTTGGAAATGAAAACCAAGAAATGGATGGAAAACATACCATGAACAACTTATTGACAATTTATGAGTAATTTGGATCCAAATTTCCATCCCCTCATTTTAATAAAAATCTAGAAAGGATATCTTATCTAAGAAGAATTTTAGTGTGGATATTTAAAATTTAGTCACTTAGAATTACATGTAATGTTACTATAGTAGGGAATACTATAATAACTTGAATGAATCAATGATTGTGACCATTAAGAAATTTATGTTAAAAGATATAGTAGAATGGGAATGAGAAACATTAGATCAAAAACTATAATGTGAATGCTGACAATTGGATACAGAGCCATGAGGATGACATACACATCTAATCCACTAATCTTGTAATCCCTAATTAGATAATGATATATGTGTGATCATGGATGACTACACATGACCCTACCTTGAAATAGACATATACATGATATGTATGTATGCTCACTTAATAATATTAAGAACATTGAGAGATAATATGTTCAATTGACAAATATACACAATGTGGTGGTTATCTAAGTATAAGGAAAATGAGTTAGTGGAATGGATTATATATGCAATTCAATTAGAAATCCTAGAATGAGAAAATGAAAGAACCATGAAAAGATAATAATTAAACATTGAACAATAATTGGTTCCAAGCCAAGTAATAACACCATTATACTACTTTGTAGATTCTTCCTCTTGGATCCTTGTTGTGATTGAGTAATCTATTGATATTTGAATAATTTAAGGTAATATATTCTCGATTTACTTATTGAGTTATTTCTTTTCCCTCTTGATATTCTCGATTTACTTATTGAGTTATTTCTTTTCCCTCTTGAATTTCACACATTTGATTTGGTGGTGAACCATACATTATTTTATAAGTCATTCATGCCTCTTCAAGGTCACCACCCCTAAACTTATAATTGTTGGACGATGTTAAATATTGAGATAGCATAAGAGTTTATCTAGGAGTTTTGGCTCCCTTTGGGATTAGGACTCTTAGATCTTTGGCTCACTTGAGGTAGGGTACATCCCGCCCTGTGCACATGATAAAATAAATTAGTTGTCCCCTAATTGACCAGTTAAAATAGCAATTAGGCTATTTTTTATTCTTTCATAGATGATTGAACACATGGAACTTTAGCCCTTGAAAGATTTGATATTACAATGATCAATCCTAATATTTAAATTTGATCATTTTGTTGCACTCTTGATATCTTGAGCATGGATAGTCTTGAATGGTTGATAGATACTCAACACTTTGAAATTACATCTTGAATTGTGAACACAAAAAACATTTGTGCTTGTGATCCTTATTATAATAAACTAAATCCACTAAATAATCCCCTCCTAGAATTGATCTTATACATGAGTCATAATTTGCACCTACTTTTTAAAATAACTCAATATAAGAATATAGTACCAACAATTGATAACCCCTTCTCCCCTTTGGTCCATGTCATGAATTAGTTAGCCCTTTTGGGATATACATGGATAAATGATCGAGGAAGATCTAAAGGAGTCATGTAGGAGATGTTCTCTATTAAAGAGTAGATAGGAACCATCTATGTGTTTTTAGTTTTGGTTCACATGTATAGGATTTTGTGGCTCTGATTGTAAAGCATGAATGCACCTAGACTAGTTTATATACGTTTTGATTTGAATCATGTTAAAGAAAAAAAATTGGTCTAAAAGATCGAGTTTCTACAACATGTTGTTAGAGATATAAATAGTCGGTACTCATGTATGTCTAATGGAAAATTAGGGTTAGTTAGGAATACAAATGGAGTAGTTGATACTTGGAAAATAGTTGACTACAAACCCTAGTATCATTGGCCCAATTATTAGGATATTCCTATAATGCATGTAAGAAACACAAAGAGCCTAGGATGTGAAATAGAAACCTTAATCTTGACATTCATGAAACATATCAAGCTCATTTACTAGATGTTTCACTTCCATAGGCATAGTTATGTGAAGATATTATTGAGGAAGAAGTATTCAAATTACATGTATGTTGATTCATAATAAGGCCCTAGGAAAATTAAAATCACCATTACATGTATTTAAATGAGTCGAGTACCCTAGAATTTCTCTTTAATTTAGGACAAACATAGAAAAATTGCATGTATGTATAGTATAAATAAATAGCATAAACCCTAAAACGGTAAGTTTCATGTATATATAATCACATTTTATAACCTTCAATTGGAACTTTAGAACATATTTGAAATTGATGAACGTAATAACCTACTTCAAATTTGTTAGTGTGCCAATTAATTGATAATTATCCATCACCATGTGAATGGAATGAGATGAGGTGTCTAAGGAAGGATGTTTAGTGAAGGTTCTGGCATAATTACTCCCATTCCACTTAGGTGGTGGTGGGGTTTTTGTACTTTATTAACTTGAGAGTTAGACATTGTCCATATTTTTATAATGACTTAACCATTCCTTCATATGTATCTAATATGTTTGTTTAAGATAAATTTTAGGTATTAGGTACATGAAAAGGATCAAATTCATCAAGCCTTAGCTTGTCAAAGTTCAAGTCAAAAGTAAAGAAAATGTGCATTTTGGGAAAATGCTCAAAATCACCTTAGAATGATTTTTTTAATCATTTGTATTGATGATATGACTTGTAACTAAGATGAGAAAAAATTAGGGACACTTAATTCCATCATTTGATCAAAAATCATTTTGGAAAATTCATCACAGCAACTCCATTGGTGGAGTTTGAAACTCGACTGATCCGTGATGGATTTTGGGGATGATTTTGATCAATCGAGTGGTACACTCACAAAACTCTATCGACCAACTTTCTGTCCAAAGTTTATTTTGGTGAATCAGTCGAGTTACCCCAGAACAAACTCGACCGATCATTTGGAAATTGGCTTTGTTAGATAGTGGATCAGTTGAGTTATCTTTATTGAAACTCACAAAATACACTATACAAAAAATGCAGAAAAAGTGATTCCAATCATTGGAGAGTTGTTAGAATCAAAAATATATATTTTTACAAGTTGTAAAACATTTATTTCTCATTCTTAAGTGATCCCACACTCAAAGGAACACCCACAACTGTAAATAGGACGTTTTGGAGTTCATTCCACTCATTCATGCTATCCTTGGTCCTTGCTATAGTTGAGTGTGAAAAACCCCTTTGAGCCCTGACGTGTAGCTTTTTAGTCATCCTCAGGCATATTTTCCTTGGTTTTATGTATTGATTTATCATCTATTTGATTAATTATGCATAAAATGCTATCAATAGTGTGTTCTATCTAAATGCATTATATTATGTGATTGTTACTGTTTGAAATAGTTTAAAGTTCATCCTGAGTGCTTATGTACATTCTTGTGGAATTTTAGGTACAATAGAGTTTCATAGACTCGATACTATCGACATCCAAAGTTGGTGGTATCGACTTCACGTCAGTAGAATCAGAAAATTGTCCAGACTCAATACTACATACACCAAAAGTTAGTAGTACAAATATCACATCAGAGAGGCGCAAGAAATGATTTGTAGAAACTCAGTACTATCGAGTACACAGACTCAATACTATCAAGATGGCATTAGGGAGACAGAGTTAGATCAACCCAAAGACTCGATGCTATCGAGACAGTTTGATAGTACCGACATTGTGGAAGCACGTCTTCAACCTAACAACTCAGTATATCAACTTCTCAGTCGATACTACCGAGTCTGTCTGATCAGGAAAATCCAAAGGCAACACTTTAATCCAATGGTTGGCATTATTTCACACCCTAAATGGATCTTATGACTTGAGGGGAGTACGATCAGACCTAAGAAGGCAGCCATTTTGCATTGCATGAGTCTGGAGAGAGAGGAGAGGAGAGAATAGGACTGAAGGCTTCATGGAGGATGATCTGAGCACATCTGGTGGGTGATTCTGTAGTTGGAAGACAATAGATTGCACGTACGTCAAATGAGACCATATGGATCGACTATTCTCCAGGGGTTACTTTAGTTTTTTCTAATGTTTCCCACATTTTTCTCTTTCTCTACCATGTATTCGTTCATAGAAACAATGTGGGGCTAATCCCCTTAATTCCTTAGCATCCGTGAGTAGCCCAGATATGCATTGTACTTGACTTTTATGCATTATCACTTTTATCCCTATTTTCTAGATATAAATCTATGAGATTATCTTGTTCTATCTATGCTTGGTCACCATAAGTAGATTTTTATATCCTTAATCATTTCAGAAGAGAGGTTAAGGGCTGGAAAAGCATAGATTTATCCATTTACTGTGCCCTTTGGAATGGGAGGAGAAACCCATAGATTATTCATAAAGTACCTAACTAATCAACCAATTACTATGGAAATGGGATTGGCATTAGGATAGGTACTGAACAATACTGTGGGAGTGGGTAGTTCTTGCTATAGGTTCTTTGTCCAGGGATAGGGTAATAGATGTTAGTGTGTAGAGTTAATTGTAGTGTTGTCTGTGGTGAAACCACTATCTTGAGGAGTTCATTTAAATCTGAGTTACTTATTCTTCAATCTTGTTTTGTTTCTGCATTCACTTTTACTCAATCAAACCAATTCAATTATTTTTACCAACTTAGCCGATCAGATCATAGTTAGTATTAGTATTCTAGAATCCATTTCCCAGTGTTTGGCTCAGGCCTCACAAGGCATGTATTACTCGATACATACACTTGCGTACTACACACGTTATACACATGTCAAGTTTTTGGAACTATTTCTAGGGAAACAAAAACATCTAGCACTACGAATGTTGTGGTTTTCCACTCTAGGCCAACCCTTTTCAATTTTTAGTTTTATTTCACTCAAAGCTGAATTATAATATCATTATTGTTTCCATCACCAATATCATGTTCTGACAATTATTTTGCCGCTCTAAGGTACTAGTGCATGGTGCATACCCGAGCCCACAAGTACGGAGAGCCATCTTCATCAGGTTTTGGTCAAGCATAACTCCTTCACAGAGAATGGGAATTTGAAAGATCTGTAGACAAATTCAATCAAAACCCACCACCAACACCTCCGCTTGAAGGACCTGATCCACACGAGGAACCTGAATCAACAGAAATGGGTAATGGAGCAAAAGAGTCGACGATCTGGGAGATGATCAAGGCCTCTTCGTCTAAGACTCAAAAAGGTCCAATTAAAATACAAGCCTTCAATGTGGGTAGCTATAAGATCGATCAAGGATTGATCTCATTAGTTAAGTCCCAAGCTTTTCACGGTCACAGTTCTGAAGACCCTATGACGCACATCAACAACTTTATTGAAAACTGTGATATGGTCAAGATAGAGAGAGTACCGACAACTATCATATACCTAATACTGTTCCCATCATCTCTAGCAGACAACACAAAGTCTTGGTTTCACAATCTCGATGATGAATGTATCGAGACATGGGATCAAATGATTGACGCCTTTTTTGAGTGTTACTTTCCTCCATAAAAGACAAATGACATGGTAAAGAAGATCCACAATTTCAGACAACAACCCGATGAATTATATTCTGAAGCATGGGAGAAATTCTAAAATATCTTGTGGAAGGTACCTCATCACGGTATTGATTTGTTTGGACAGGAAAAGATCTTCTACCATGGTATGCATAAAGGAGAGAGAACTACGCTTGACAATGCAGGAGTAGGTTTCTTCCTCAATAACAAACCTGTCTGCTGTCATGATATATTAAAGAACATGTCTAAGAACCAGGCATGGGGTAATGAGAGAGAGCTAGTGACAACCATCAAAAGTGTCGGGGAGTCCAAGGATATATCTGCATTAAATGAAAAGTTGGACCTAATTGCTAAAAAGTTATGTGCTAAGGATGGACCATCTTCGAAAGGAGAAGAAGAGGAATGCAAGTTTGTGCGCCAACAACAACAATATAGGAACATCGACTACTTGTGGAGGAAGGATCCTAAATTCTCATGGAAGGATCCCAACAATTTATAACAAGACTCGTCGTAGGTGCAGCAAACCAAGTCACAATAGTTTGGTGGCCAAACACAACATCAACAAGACAGGGGTCCCAACAAGATTGACCAGATTGAGGAAATGCTTGGAAAGCTGGTTAGCCAGAATGAATTAGTTATTGGTCAAAATTAGAGAGAACTCCAGGAACCAAGGGGAATAGATCTGCAACATTGAAACCCATATCTCTCAAATAACAGTGGATGTGGGTACATTGAAGCAGCCAAACCAGTAGGGGTTCCCAGCAAACACAAATGTGCATTTCGGAAATCAACACATCAAGGCAGTCCTACTCTACAATGGTAGGAAACTACTGAATGATGCACCATTAAGTTTAGATGCATGTGACATTATAGGAACAACATCTCAGTGTGTGACAGTGGGTGCAGATGAACCAGATGCGTTAGCACAAGAGAAGACAACTGAGGAGCAGACTGATGAGGTGGAGGGAACAAGAACAAAAGCATATATCCTAACTCACCAGAGGACACCAGTAACCCCAATGCCTTTTTCAAATAGTTTGAAGGAAATAAAAGTAGACTGACAGTTCAAGAAGTTCTTAGACGATTTCAGGAAATTATCTGTCAATATTTAACTCATCGATGCGATTGAGCAGATACCATCACACAACAAGTTCTTGAAAGACATAATCACCAAGAAGAGAAGGATACATGAATCTGATGTGGTAGTGTTAAAGGAAGTAGGTGAGTGCATTCATTCTGGGAATGCTACCCCCAAAAAGATAGGATCCAAGTTGTTTTAACATTACTTACTTCATAGGGAAGGCCAAGTTTGGAGAAGCTTTTGTGATTTAGGGGCAAGCATAAACCTTATGCAACTTTCAAGATGTTGGGTCTTAAGGAGTCCAGGAAAAGTAGTATTACTATCCAATTGACAGAAAATTTTGTGGTCAAGCCATACGACATTTGTGAGGATGTTCTGGTGAAAGTAGACAATTTGTTTTCCCTACAGATTCCTACAGATTTCGTGGTAATGCAAATGCAGGATGATTATGACAATGAACTTTTTCTAAGGAGACCATTCCAAGCCACAACTAATATGATTTTGGAGATGGACATAGGACATTTGACCATGGGTATCCAAGACGACTAGTTTGAGATCAAGATGCTTGAGCACTCAAAAGCTATGCGGGATACAACATAGTGCAACATGCTTCAGCAAGTGGAGGGAAAGATTTCTTTATTTATGGGGAATCCATTCCTTGACATGGCCCACGCGATGACTAAGGTAGAAAAGGACACTTTATTAGTTGATATCATGGAAAACACTAAGGTGATCTTGTTATCCAAAGCAATGTGTTACCCAGAGGATGACGAAGAAGATTATGACCCAGATACCATAGAGGAGGCCACTGCTTATTCCTTGTTGCAGACATATCTAAAGTTACCTTGGAGGTGTGCTTGATGAATATAGTGGATGGAAATACACGCAGTCTCTCTCTAGAAGAGTGTGTATTGATGTTGAATGCGGTATCCTATCACTTTGCAAGACATTTTGAAGGTCTTAGACCACCTCACCCGCCATTAGTCCCATCTCTGTTGAGCCCACCTGAGTTACAGTTGAAGTAATTGCCACCACATTTAAAGTATGTCTTCCTGGCCACAGAAGAGAAGCTCCCAGTGATTATATCATCATCCTTGAGCAGTGAAGAAGAGAAGAAGTTACTTGCTTTGTTGAAGAACCACCGAGCCACATTTGGGTGGTTGATAGCAAACATAAAAGGAATCTCTCCCGGCTTATGCCAACACAAAATCTGGCTAGAAGAGGGAACCAAGGCGATAGTTCAACCTTAGAGGTGACTCAATCCCATCATGACCAAGGTAGAGAAGAAAGAAGTGGTCAATCTCCTATCGACATATATCATTTATACTATTTTGGATTCTATGTCGGTTAGACCAACTCAAGTAGTTCCTAAGAAAGGGGGATCATCGTCACAACTAATGCTACAAGTGAGTTAATCTCAACTAGGTTAGTGATGGGGTGGCATGTATGCATAGACTACCGACATTTAAATGCATTCAATTTAAAAGATCATTTTCTTTTTCCTTTCATTAATCAGATTTTGGAAGGACTCGCCGGTCGTTCACACTTCTGTTTCCTCGATGGGCATTTTGGTTATAATCAGATTTCGATTGAGCCAAAGGATCATGAGAAATCTAGTTTCACCCCCCCTTATGGAACTTTTGCATATAGACGGATGTCGTTTGGCCTTTGTAACACACGCACAACTTTCCAACGTTGTATGCTTGCCATCTTTTCTGATATGGTAGAGTGATGCTTGGAGATGTTTATGGACAATTTTTTGGTATATGGGGAGTCATTCAATGATTGCATGTATAATCTCGGTAGAGTTTTACAAAGGTGAGAGGACACTCACTTAGTCTTGAACTAAGAGAAGTGTTATATGATGGTAAGTGAGGGCATAGTGGTTGGACACAAGGTGTCAAATAAGGGTATGGAAGTGGACCCAGTTAAGATAAAGATCATCTCCAAGATACCTCCGCCGACATCTGTGAAGGGAGCAAGGAGATTTTTGGGACATGTTGGGTTCTATCATCATTTAATAAAAGACTTTTCAAAAATTGCTTAACCTTTGTCTAAATTGTTAGAAAAGGATGTCGACTTTTCTTTTGATGAACAAATTGCTTGACTGCTTTTGAAGTGTTAAAGGAGAAGCTGATCTTCACACCCATTGTGTAGGCTCTAGATTGGAGCCTACTTTTTGAACTGATGTGTGATGCATCGAACTATGCAGTGGGATCTGTGTTGGGTCAACACCAAGATAAGGCTCCTACAGTCATATATTATGCGTCTAAAACATTGAATGATGCACAACTCAATTATACAACCACAGAAAAGGAAAATTTGGCAGTTGTTTTTGCATTTGAAAATTTTCACCAATACCTAATTGGGGCCAAGGTGATTGTGTGGACTGATCACACTACCATCAAATACATGTTACAAAAGAAAGATGCTAAACCTAGTTTGATTAGGTGGATTTTACTACTATAGGAATTTGACATAGAAATTAAGGATAAGGCAGGGGTGGAAAATTTTGTAGCAGATCACCTATCTAGGTTGGAAAGGGTGAATGAAATAGATTTAGATATCCCTATTGTTGAGGAATTCCCTAATGAAATTTTTTTTACTCTTAAGACCAAGGATCCCTGGTTTGCAGACATTGTTAACTATCTAGCATGCAAGGAGATTCCTGAAGATTGGGGATACCAAGAGAAGAAGAGATTTTTCCATTCATTAGGGCTTTACATATGGGATGATCACATTTTGCTTAAAGAGTGTAGGGATGGAATTCTGAGGAAGTGTGTACCTAAATGCGAGGTTGAGAGCATTTTATCACACTATCATTCTCTACCTACAGGGGTCATCATGCTAGCTCTAGGATGGCAGACAAAGTCCTAGAGAGTTGGTTTTATTGGCCAACCCTATTTAAGGATGTTCACAATTTTGGTCGTCGTTGTGATGCATGTCAATGTACATGGAATATATCTAAATGACATGAAATGCCACTAGATGTATTTCAAGAAGTTGAAGTGTTTGATCTGTGGGGCATTGTTTTCATGGGCTCTTTTGTGTCATCTAATTCTAATATATACATATTACTTGCTGTTGACTATGTATCTAAGTGGGTGGAAGCAATTCCAACCTACACCAATGATGCACAAGTTGTGTGGCAGTTTATTAAATATATTATTTTCTATAGATTTGGTGTCCCATGATTGATTATTACGACAACCAACATTGGGTATGTCAACAATAGTTAATGGAGATGGATAATGCATTCTTCAGTGATTGGCCGACCTACTTGAAACTCGTTTGTGAGTTCTTGACATCGCTGGAGGTCCTTATCACCCCCAAGAAACAAATAGGAGGTGAATGGAGAGAAGGCAAAGTCAGTTTTTGCCTCTTCAACACCAACCACTCCATCACCATGCAGGCATTAAACCACATCTTCAACTGGCCTCATGTTCGAGAATGCTCTACTCCCTCTGACTTCGACCATCAACTTGCATGGGAGTGGCTGACCGAGGTGCCAGAAGGTTTCTGCATCAGTTGGCACATCAATTCCATCATCGACATCGAGCATCCTTTTGCTCAGATTCTACATCACCTCTACACCAACACCAATCTTACTCGCTCTGCCCAAGCCCAAGGGAAGGTCCAAAAGACAAACCTCTTCTTCCTTTACAAACTATTGAAGGGAGAACTTGTTAACTTTGGGCCCTTCCTTCTCCTCCACATGGTCATAGTTCGGTGCATGGTGTAGATGAAAGTGCCAATTGATTTTTGGGGGTTGATTACCCCTATCGTGTTGCACCTCCATCTCAACATGTCTACTTTCACACCTATGGTGTATTCAAGGAGGTTGGATATCCAACATTTCTGGAAGGTGAGTATTCTCAGCTTGTACTATAACACAATGTATGTGTGCTGCACGGTGGGAGGAAGGTACCCAGAGCGTAGCCTTCCCGACCCTATTTTCAATCTACAAGGAGTTGAGCATCTTCAGTGGATGGTCCACAATGATGAGGACAACAATGAAGCCGAGGAAGCAGCCCATGACGACCTCGAACAGCCACATGATGACAACAACAATGTTGTGGAGGTGGAGCCCACCATCCCATAACCTAGAGAAGTCCCGCGCAAACGGACATGCACTTACGTTGCCTTGAGCTCAGCTGCCCTACCACCTTCTCAAGAGGAGCATGACCCGTTTGACATGGCAGGTATGTATGGGATGCTGCAAGACATTTTAGACAGGACAACAACAACATCAAGCGACATTGGCTGGTATACAGGAGATATAAGGACGACTATACCAAAATCAGTAGGCAATATATGAAAATGAGCATCTTCTCTTGGCCAACCAAGAGAATGTCCATATGTTCCTGTAGCGGATGGAGAAATATCAACAACCATTCTTCAACCATTACTAAAACCAGGGGTACTTTGGAGGATACACGCAACCACCACCAATGCCACCGTCAGATTTTTCTTTTTGGGAATGTTTCCTCCCCATGACCCCAACATGCCACATCCACCACCTCCTCCATTCTGAGCATGGTACAACTGTTCCACCTCTTAAGTGAGAATGTTGACTATGTGTATATAGTCATATTCAAGCTTGAGGGGGTGTTGGAACAAACATCTATCTTAGCTTTTCATTTCATCTTATTTTAGTTGCTTTATTTTATTTTAAGTTTATACAATTATAGGATCCACATCTATCTAGTGTAAACGTGGAGCAGTAAATGTATGGTTTCTTATATCAAATAGATTGTACTCATATATGTCTTTGTAAGAAAATGGTCACATTTTTATAGCTTATTGCAAAAATCCTTATGTAACACCACTTGAGGAAGTGTTTGGATTATTCAACTTTAGGACGTAGGATATGAATAAACATCTAAATAACCCTTAGAATGTGAATGAAGATGTTGTTGAGCCAAAGATGATCAAACCTTTAACAAGATCTTAAATGGAAATCTAAGAAAGAAACCTTAAGTTTACCCTATACATAGGTCATTAGAGAGGGACATATCATAATCTTATGAAAGGTATTGTCTCTTAGTTATGTGATTCCATCCATTTTTGACTCACCACCTCAAGATGAGCGAGTACTCCAATTTATTTCCTATTGATTGCATGGCATATCATAATAGGTGACATGATAAATTAGTTTGTTCTTTGTTACATTCGAAAAAAATAAAGTTACATTTGTATGCATGAACAATTTTAGTGCATACCAATTAGTTGCATAACAATTTCATGTAGATTACATACATTCCATAGCATTCAATTATTTTGTTCATGTGGATTTTAGTCTCAATTTATGAAGATTTAAGTGTAGGGACATACCTCCACATCTAAAAAAAAGAAAAAAAATAGAATGACATGAAAGCCCGAGCATCAATCATGCTGAAAGAAAAAAAATGGGCTAGAAAAAAAAATAATATGTAGTTTGTCAATGTTCAAAGTAAGGGAGAGAATATGCCTTAAATTCTTCTTGAAGATACGAAGTAATCCACATGGTGCATTCTTTTGTTTTCTTATGACAGTTTCATTTATTGATGAGATTGCTTGACACACACATCATTTGATAGAAAAAGAAAAAAATACATTAGGCATTAGGATTCATGCATGACATTATTTCCACTCATGTAGATTCATCATACTTTTGCATAAATAAGTTGGATGTACTTGTGATTCTTCAATTGCCACCCAATTCATACACTCAATTGCTCTTATTGATTGGCCACTCAAATGATTTATTTCCTCATCCATTTTTATAAGGAGATCTGCTTCCAATTAGTTGGTAGTTAGGAAAGAGAAATTTAGAATAGGGAATCACATAATGCACCAAGTGGATGCTTGAATAATTATAATATTAACTGCTTTCTTGATAGTGGTCATTGAAGGCCGGTTTAGGGATTGTTGGTGGACATGATTAAGAAAAGAGTTCATGTACTAGTACAGAAATGTCCTTTAGTGTTGGTTATATAAGCCTTTTGGCGTCGGTTTCCAAGCGACACCCAAGTGGGCACCGCTAAAAGTATACACTATCAGTGTTGGTTTCATATCCGACACCATAAACCTTCCCGCCACTAATAAAACATGCCAGTAAGGGCACCATAGGCGTCAGTTTATATCAACAACCGACACTATAACCCTGCTAAAAGACGTCGACTTTATACTAATAACTGATGCCATACCTCATCCCGAATAAAAAAAATCAGCCCCCCAGAAAGGAATAACGACGTCGGTGTTTTACTAATAACCGACACAGTAAGGTTTTGTTGTCACTTTTATACTAATAACCGACGCCTAAGTTCTGATTTTTTTCCTTATCAATTTGCAGGCCTGCTGTCCGGCTGGTAAGCAGGATGCAGAACCTACAGTTCAGTTCTGAACTGCAAGTTTACATCACCCTTTAATTTCAGCCAACAACATACCACAAATTGCAAAATTAACAAGGATAGACAACAATTTATGATCATGTGATTCACACACGTGTATAAGCACATTTAATTCATATTATTTTTCATCACACACATGTAGAAACCAGTAGTTCCATTTCAAATTTCTTCCATTTTCACACACATTTAGCAACCTGCAGTTCTATTCATTTCATCTCTTTTCACATTCAGACACATGTAGAAACATTCATGTATTCATCTTCACATTCACACATATGACAATTCAAAAAAATTCATTGAGACATATATATAAAAGTTTCACATGTCATCAAATACAAAAAAAATTATGAGAACAAAGTTTAGAAATATCATTCTTTATTATTATCATCATCGTTATTATCGTCATCAATATTCCAATCACAATAAAAAATTCCCACTACTTGTAAGACTTTTGCCCATTGTTCTCTTACATCATCTAATTCTTCCATTGTATAGGGAGTATGTACATCTAATAACTTTTCACCTGTAGTGAAGTCACTGGTTTTAAACACCTGCAAAGAGAATGACATATATATATATATAATTAATAATATATAATAAGATTTATATATTTTATATTATCTAATGAGACTATATATAATACCTGTTGTATGGCATCAATTTCCATTGCAACATATTTGTTAATTAGGTCCATAAATCACATCACATAGTATGCACATGCCCTTGCGTTGTCTTATTTAGCACACTATAAATTGAAACATACAAAATGTTAAAAAATACAAACAAACATAGTTCACATAAATAATATATACATTGGAGTCGAGAAATTACTTTCACATTCTCCCAAATTAGTAACTGTTTCTTTTTCTTGGAGTTGTTTCCTCCAGCTTTTTTGAACTCTCTTAAATCCCTACATGTTAATGTAACACATTAAATTGTATAATTAAATAGTAATTTAATAACAAATGTTAACAGATACAAAAATATGAAATATTTCTCACGTGAATAATGGCCTTTTCATTGGGTGTCCATATAATGTGTCCAATTCCATCCCCACAAGATCTAGATAATAAACAATGAATGTATTGGGGACAATAACCAGTAACTCCCAATGCCTACCACTAGAGGTAAGAAAGTTAAAAATTAATAACTTAAAATCCACAATAAAAATTTAATTTTCTTAAGTCCAAATTATAAGCAAAGTAAACTTGCTCAACATTGAATGGAGCTATTATCACCGACTTCTTTTTTGTACCAAAATAATTAAAAGTGACAGAGCAGTGTGAGGTAACTGATGAAGGATCTTTATCTACGAGACTGATCAAAGATGGAACTAGAAATCCCACATGGAAAAATAAAAAATATTTACAGATCGTGTGTAAGTGGCTGCAAAATATGTATTACGTATGCATTAACATATAAGAAACCAGATCACCGTATATAAAATAAGGTATATGGATGTATGAACAAGATCTCACCATATCCATAGCTCTATCATAGATGTATTTAGCTAATCATAATGAAACAACTCCAAAATATCTTGTATAAATAGATTGTTATCGTATGATTCACCTACAACATCCACTGGAATAGAAACTTTTATAGGACAATTTGGGTTATGTTCACCTATCCATACTACCATACCATTACAATTAGGACCTAACGAGGTGTATAGGTCCCTTAGAAGCCAACTAGGTACTTCCGGAGGTGGAGGTGGAGGCCGAGATGTTGCAGGTTTCTTCCTTTTGACCTGTATATATAATTTTAGATCAATTGACTCATATATACACACTAATAAATTAGCGTAATATAAATTTACCATACAATATCAGTATAGACGACATTCGTATTGGGCCACAATATCACTCAGCCTTCTGCTTCACCAAGTGTTTTAGATCCTGGGTGGGCATATGGTAATGGATGATCCCTCCAATTGGGGAGTACATGTATTAGGCTCACACAAACCACACCATATGGTACTAGAGTCCCATGAAATGTGTCCCCTGGAAGGGGTGGGTAAGCCTTGACCTCTGCAATGATAAATTCTTTGCTTTTTAGACGACATGGCTTCAACCCCTACAAATTTACGTAAGTAATGTTATATACATATATACATAAACATATCATCTTTAAAAGACTAGCTACTATGTCATAAAAATACTGACAGCGGACATGCTAGGTGGTGGGTCTATAGGATTACTCCCAACCTCTATAGTAGGAGAAGAGAGGCACGCCACAGGTACTGTCTGAGTGGCATTCTGAGATGCCTGCCACTTGCTAATTGCTTCACGGAGTCTCTTATCAAGTGCTTCCTCGACTATCCTATTAATTAACTCATCGACCTATACATGGATAAAAGAAACGTTGGCTTTTGATTATTGAATTCCATTTTGTAATAACATTCTAAAAAAAGAATAGGTTACCTCAGCTTGTGAAAATCCCACTTTTGGGATAGGTTTGTGCTGTGATGGCCCAAAAAACGCTTTTATGCCCACACCATTGCCTGCACCCCTAACACATCCAGGATGCTCTAGGTTACCAAGAGCAACTGTCAATTCATCCCTTGTGCCCTCAGGGATGAACTTGCCTTACTTCCTCTACTCGTGAAGCTCCCACTAATCACCATCAACAGAATTTGGTAAGTAAACATAACAATAATCAATATCGATTACTCTAAGAGTTGAATTTTACCATTTTTGCAGCCGCCTCAGCAGTTGTGGGCTTGGTTATATCTCCTTTCTTGTTTTTCCTCCCAGCTATCCACATAGTATGGCGAGGCAGAGGTGCGGGAGAAATAGTAGAGGACTCCACAGTCTCCTGAGTAGTAGCAGACTGAGAAGTAGACTCATCCTGTAGTCTTTGGCAAACGCCTTCATAGCCTTTTGGACCCATCGTGTGGTCATGCACATTCAGTGCACGCCTTGCTCTTTGAGCATCGCTGATAGCCTTATTAGTAAGCACATTGATTTGGTTAGTAACACTAAAGGTTAATCTTGAATAGGTGAATACATAAGAACGTATATTAATTAAATTGGGAGTGGCTCTTAATACCTTGAATTCATCAGTTTTTCTTTTGGTAACAAACTCCTCCCAGTCATTGGGGTCCAGGTAGTTCTATTGCTCAGTGGCCGACTTCTTCCTCTTCTCAGCATCTCATATGTAATCTCGGGTGAGATTTGTCCTATAGTTCCTTAGGACCCTCCCATAGTGTTGCATCACACATTTACGATGCAACTTTTCATCTAGTTTAAATATACTCTGCAAAATAGAATTGCTATTAATTAGTATCCTAAAAATTAGTAATCTACAAAATAGAATTGCAAATAATAATAACTCACGCATAGTTCCTTCCATACTAAGTCTTTCTCCCACTTAGGAACTTTATGTCAAGATTCTACATTAGGACTACAATGGCTACGAGTAAGAACCCTAAGATATGAAATAAACGAGTTGCGGTTCACTCCAACTGGATTTCTTGTATAATCAAAATCCACATGCAGTTTGGGTCCATTACCCCTTTGTTGTAGTAACTTGTTCATCATAGTGATGCCCCTCACTTTTTCAATTTTTTTGTTGCTCATCAAGTGCCCCGAGTTCTTCAGGGGGTACATCATCAACCTAAAATTTGACAAAATAAATACACTTACAAGATATAACTACAAATGGACATATAGATAGAAATATAGGATATATTTTTAAAACTTACATTGTGAGGCGGTGCATTGATATCCTCGCCCTCACGGTAATCATCATCACGGTCATCATGCTCAGCCATTTGAAATCAAACATTTAGCATTTGACATAACTAGAAGATAATAAAACATATAAAAAATATAAACATACATGCCTCTAATATTGCAATCTTTTATCAATTAACATTCCTTCATTGTGATCTCCGCGCACATACAAGTCATCATTAACTTCAATATTTGGTGGTGTTGGCAACCCAACTGAGAATGGAATGGAGTCATCATACTTATCATATTACTCTTCTTCATCTATAGTATCTTCAATGAACTGTCTTTTACCATGAAGAACAACTTACCATTTATCATTTGCAGGATCATCGATATAAAATACTTATTTCTCCTGTGATGCCAATATGAATGGTTCATCCTGCTCACCAATCTTTTCAAAGTTCACTAATGTGAAACCGAATTCATCCACTATAACTCCTTTGGTGTTATCAACCCAGTTACATTTAAAGAGTGAAATTCTGAAATCTACGTAGTCAAACTCCCATATGTCTTCAATGACACCGTAATATGATATTTTAGCTTCACGTGGGCTCTTATCCTCTGCACTTGCAAAAAACAATGAAGACGCTTGAAGGATGACCCCACTGTTTTGGACGACACTCTTATCATCTTGATGCTTTGTGTAATATGAGAATCCATTAATGTCAAACCCTTCATAAGACATAACATTCAATTTTGGTTTAAAGACAAGGCATTTGATAGTTTCAGTAAGATTATTTGGTGTTTGAGATAGTTGATGTAAGACTTTATCTTCAAACTACTTAATAAATGTCTTGTTATGCTCTCTAGCAAGCCACATTGAATTGGCTCAAGGATATTGTCTCTTGGTGAAATTGGTATGTTCCTCGATATAAACACTCACTTCGTCGATGTTGTGTAAAATATACAAGTGACCTTGTTCCAACTGCTCACGACTGATTACTTTCATCCATGATCCCAAAATTCCGTTGCCAGAATACTCCTCAATATTCTTGTCATTAACAGGAACGTCATTACCACTCAGAAAGTCATTGCAAAAATCCATAACCTCTCTCTCCACATAACCCTCAATGATACTCCCTTCAGGCCGACTACGGTTTCGAACATCACCTTTAAAAATACTCATGCATCGTTCAAAAGGATACATCCAATACAAGAAAATTGGTCCCAACATTTTCACTTCCCTAGTCAAGTGAACAATAAGATGTACCATGATATCAAAGATCGAAGGAGGAAAATACATCTCAAGCTGACATAGGGTAACAACCACTTCTCTTTGCAATTTATCAAGAGTATCAAGGTCAATAACTTTTCTGCACAGACTATTGAAAAAGAAACAAAGTCTGGTGATTGCAAACCTTACATGCTTTGGCAATATAGATCGAATTTCCACAAGCAATATTTGTTGCATTAGAGTGTGACAATCATGAGATTTAAGGCCTATCAACTTCAGATCTTTCATTGATACCAATCTACAAATGTTGGATGAGTAACACTGTGGCACCTTAACAATAACCAAGCATTCACAAAAAGTTTTCTTCTCCTTTCTAGACAACGTGTAACAAGTGGGAGGTAAGTATGTTCTCCGATCGCTACTAACTACTTATGTTAATTTTGTCCTTATTCCCATTTCACGTAGGTCCATTCTGGATTTGATCCCATCTTTAGTCTTACCTGGTATATTCAACAGAGTACCAATGACGCTATCACATACATTTTTCTCAACATGCATGACATCGATACAATACCTGACTGCCAAAGAACTCCAATAAGGAAGATCCCAAAATATTGACTTCTTCTTAAATAAAGATTTGTCACTCTACATGGCCATGGTACATTGTGATCTCTTACCAAATTCATTGGCAAAGTCTTTTACTCTTTCATAAACAACTTCCCCTGGTATAGGTTTAGGTGCACCGTTCCTCATTCCATCCATTGAATGCTTTCCGCAACCTACGATACAGATGGAATGTTAGAAGAAACCTTCGATGACCAATATATACAACCTTTCTGCCATGTTTTAGTCGTATTGAATCAATGTTCTCTTCACATATAGGACACTCTTTAGATCCTTTGACACTATATCCAGACAAATTCCCATATGCCGGAAGGTCATTAACAGTGCAAAACAACATAGCGTGCAAACGAAATGTCTCTCTTCGTGAAGCATCATAGGTTATCACACCTTCACCCCAGAGTTTCTTTAAGTCATCAATCAGAGGTTCAAGATAAACTTCAATATCATTTCCAGGTTGTTTAGGGCCTTATATCAACAATGACAACATAACATACTTATTTTTCATACACAACCATGGAGGAATATTGTATATAACAAGCATAATTGGCCAAGTGCTATGCTTGCTGCTCAATGTCCTGTACGGATTCATCCCATCTGTACAAAGCCCAAGTCTTAGATTCCTGACTTCTTCACCAAATTTAGGGTGCAATACATCAATCTTCTTCCACTGTGGGGAATCAGACACATGTCGTAGGGTCCCAACATTATTTTTCTTAACATCTGCATGCCACCTCAAATTCTTCACATCTATTGGATTGGAAAACAAGCGTTGAAACTGTGGTATTATAGGTAGATACCACATCACCTTGGCAGGAGAACCAGTTTTGGACTCCCCTGAAGTCGTCAATTTATACCTTTACGCACCACATTTTGGACAATCTTTCAAATCAACATAGTCCATCTGAAATAATACACAATCATTCAGGCATGCATGTATCTTCTTGGACTCCATTCCCATTTTCCATAACAATTTCTTTAACTGGTATGTTGAGATTGGCAGCTCGTTTCCTTCAAGAAGAATTTCTATCAACAAAGACAACAAGGACGTGAAGCTTTTATCGCTTCATCTATTGTTAGCTTTCAGCTTATACAATCTCAACACAGCGCTAAGCTTTGTAAACTTAGTATAACCTATATATAACGGTATCTCATCATCATGCACAATGTTTCTAAACATGGGAGGTGGATCGGTGTGCTCTACCCCACAACTACCCAACATCACATCAAAAATGTCTACTGGAACTAGTTTGTTCACATCTACGTCATCGGAGGCAATTTCTTCTTCTACACAAGCACTACTATCGACATCCACTAATTTCAAGTTTGAAATCTCTCCATGCCAGTGCCATTCTGTATAGCTGTGTACAATCCCTCTACACATGACATGACTTTTGATTTCATTACCAGTGTTGACTTTCAAGTTGTTACCACAATGCCTACATGGACAACAGAACCTATCTCCAGGTTGTTTCCTATGTTCCTCGGCAAATCTAATAAACTGATCAAGACCAGAAATAAGCTCTGGGGTGCATCAATTTGGAACATACATACATGATCTATCCATTCTATGATCAAAGAGAAAACAAGTATATATTAGGGTTTATGGTTAAAAGTTTAGGATTTAAGGTCTTATATATAATAAATGTGTATTTTCTATCCCATTCTTGAACACCTAATCTCACTAGTAAGTGTATAATGTGTATTGGGTTTTTAAGAGAATTTCGGCAGCATTTCCCCGCTGTTCTCCAAGTACATATGTACTTAGAGAACAAACAGGGAAATGCTGTCGAAATTTTCTTGAAAACCCAATACACATTATACACTTATATCCTAAGTGAGATTAAGTATTCAAGAACAGTCCCAAACTGGGGAATATCCAAGATTTACTCCTAATGAGTAAATCTTGGATGAGTTTCTAGGCCAACAAATACATGTATGTTGTCATTCTTATACCTACAATCCTAGTTTCATCATTCTTATATATAGTCTTACCGCCACATTTTAGTTGTATTGAAGTAGTGTTCTTTTCACATATAGGGCATGCATTGGATCCTTTTATATTGTATCTAGACAAATTCCCATATGCTAGAAAGTCACTAATAGTGCAAAACAACATAGCATGCAAACAAAATATATCTCTATGTGAAGCATCATAGATCATCACACCTTCTCCCCAGAGTTTCTTCAACTCATCAATCAGAGGATCAAGATAAACATCAATATCATTGATAGTTGGTTAGGGCCCGATATCAACAACTACAATATAACATACTTATTTTTCATACACAACTAGGGAGGATATATATGTACAAAATTAAGATTTACGTTTCATATCAATTCCGTGTAAATATAAATGCATAAATCCATAAGTCACATACATCTAATCATCATTTCATCACATAACATCTAATATCCTTATTAGTGTTCATACTAAAATTCACATTCATGTTTCTATGCTTAATGAGAATTAATCTCTCACGCTTTTAGATATATTCACCCAATCATTCATTACATATTTTAGATATTTTCCCCATAAGAATCATAATTTTTCTCCTACTAATTATCAATCTTAGGCTATCGTCTCTCATCAAGTATTGATGTTTCTCATTAGACAACTTGGTTCTAATAAGATTTGGGTTATTAATCACCCAGATTTTCAAATCATCATCTAGGAATCCTACCTAATTAGAAAACCAACACATACGCTATTAAACAACTAAAAAGAAAATTGAATTAACATTTTACCTTATTCATCATTCACATGTATAATATTCATTTAGGATGCAAGAAATGAGAACTATTATCATTTAAGTAAAAAAATAAAAAAATGCCTCGGTCTGTTGGCGACAATAGCCAGCAGTAGTGACACAGAGGAGTAGTAGTAATAGATACAAAAGAGGCGATGACGATGATGGTGGCAACAGTGGATGCTCCACTTGTGACAACAGCTAGCAGCGGAGGCGAAAATGAGCTCCAATTATGGTGGCAGCAAGCTCCAATGATGGTGTGCTCCAACTGCGATAGTAGCAACAAGCTTCGATGATGGCGAGCTCCAGTGATGGAGATAGTGGTGAGAAAACTAGGACGACACAACAACTCGAGAAGAGAAGCGACAACGACAATCGCTAGAGCAGCAGCTCCGCAGTGGTGGCAGGGGTAGTACAGTGGAGGAGACAACTAGGAAGCCTAAGAGCGGTGATGGCGGTGGCTAGAGTAGAAGAGAGAGCAGCGGCGGAGGAACAAATCGCCAGAGCTAGCTAGGTCAGACAGAGAATGAAATAGAGAACAGGGAAGGGGAGGAAATTTCACTGTTCTTAAGTGGCACATAGGCACCGGTTAAAAGAAAACCGACATCTATACACATATTTGTCATCGGTCCTACCAAAAATGACACCTATGTGCAACCATAGTCGTCGGTTTCTATAAAAAAAACCGACGTTTATCCACATACGCCGATTTTTTTTTTGCGGAAAATCACTCAATTGAATCTGGTCGTCGGTTATTCAGAGATACCACCTTTGGGGCAGAGGCAATTTTTTGTGTGAGGGCATGGCTCGAACATGTACTGTGTCATTTCTATGAGAAGAACTGATGAACTGTGTTATAAACCGCTTGCATCGGTTCATTTATAAGAAACTAACACTAAAGACCTCTAGGGTACATGCAATTTTCTGCGCGGGGGCATGGTGCAAATAGCTGTTGTGTCGGTTTACCATTAACTGACGACATAACTATAATGATTTGGTGGAAAATTTTGGCACCAAATTTTTGTATTTCGTGGGCCACATCGGACTTCGGTTCTACTACAACAAACCGACATTGTATATAAAACTGGTACCCGTGGATTTTTTATGTGGGTAGGTCCGTTGCTCATATGTGTCAGTTTGCTTCAGAAACTGACATTTTTGTTTCTTTGTGTCCTTCTGCTAACTTATTTCAAACATATCTAAGAGAGTGTTTCTCGAGGACGAGCAACATTTAAGCTTAGGGGAGTTTGATGCATGGTTTTTTAGTTGTTCTCACAGGCATATTTTCGTTGGTTTTATGTATTGATTTGTCATTTATTTGATAAATTATGCATGAAATGTTATCAATAGCATGTTCTATCTAAATGCATCAAATAATGTGATTTTTAATATTTGAAATAGCTTAAAATTCATCTCGAGTGCTTATGTACGTTCTTGTGCAATTTCAAGTGCAACAAAGTTTCACACACTCAATACTACTGACATCCAAAGTCGGTGGTGTCGACTTCACATCAGTAGTAGATCATAAACTCACCCATATTCGATACTACTGACACAAAAAGTCGACATTACCGATATCACATCAAAGAGGCATAAGAAATGGCATCAGAGTACACATACTCGATACTATCGAGATGGCATCAGGGAGACTGAGTTAGATCGACCTAAAGACTCGATGCTATTGAAATAGTTTGATAGTACTAACATTGTGGAAGTACAAGTTCAACCTAACAACTCAGTACTATTGACTTCTTAGTCGATACTATCGAGTCTTCCCGATCAGGAAAATCTAAAGGCAGTGCTTTAATCCAATGGTTTGCGTTATTTCACACCCTAAGTGGCTCTTATGACTTGAGGGTAGTACGACCAGACCTAAGAAGGTAGGTGTTTTCCATTACATGATATTCGAGAGAGAGGAGAGGAGAGCACATGACCGAAGACTTCTTTCGGGACGATCTGAGCACCTCCGGTGGGTGATTCTACATCCAGAAGATAGCAGATTGCACGTACGTCGAAGGGGACCATCCAAATCGACTATTCTCCAGGGGTTACTTTAGTTTTTTCTAATGTTTCTCATGTATTTCTCTTTGTATACCATGTATTCATTCATGGGAACCATGCAGGGCTAATCCCCTTGATTCCTTAGGAACGGGAAGTAGTTCGGATATGCATTGTACTTGACTTTTATGCATTAATATCACTTTTGTCCTTATTTTTTGGATATAAATCTTTGAGACTGTCTTGTTCTATTTATTCTTGATCACCATAGGTAGATTTTTAGATACTTAATCATTTTGTAAGAGAGGTTAAGGGTTGGAAAAACATATATTTACCCGATTACTATGCCCTTTGGGAAATGTGGAGCGTAAATGGGAGGAGAAACCCAAAGATTATTCATAAAGCACCTAACTAATCAACCAATTACTATGGAAATAGGATTAACTTTAGAATCGGTAGTGAACTGCACTATGGGAGTGGGTAGTTCTTGCTACATGCTCTTTATCTAGGGATAGGGGTACTAGATGTTAGTGTGTAAAGTTAATTGTAGTGTTATCTGCGGTGAAACCACAGTCCTAAGGAATTTGTTTAAATCCAAGTTACTTATTCTTAAATGTTGTTTTGTTTCTAAATTTATTTTTACTCAATCAAACCAATTCAACTATTTTTACTGGCTTAGTTGATCAGATTATAGTTAGTAGTAGTATTCTGGAATCCGTTTCCCTATGTTTGACTTAGGCCTCACAAGGCATGCATTACTCGATACATACACTTGCGTATTACACACATGTTATACGCATGTCAAGCACCTTTCTCTCTCTCTCATTTACAAAGCATTTCATAATTATGAGTGAGTTAGGCATGTTGTAAGAGAGATACCTCATTGTTATCTTGTAAATCTCTCCATCTCTCTACTTCCCAATCCCCTTTCCTCAAGAGCAAAGCATGAAGTGATATTCTCTGAGTGAAGGAGGAGTTGTTCTTCTTCTTAAATGCTAAAGAAGGTGTAAAGATCTTCTCCAAGTGAAGGAGGACAAAGAGTAAGATCCAAGGAGCTGAGTGAATAAATCCTCAAGGCTGAAGACTTGTTGCAAGGAGGAGATATCCTGGGAGAAGGAATTGAGCTGCTTGCAAGAGTGGGTAAGACCTGTGGTGAGGTAGAAGACTAGATCTTGGATAGGTAAGCACTTGGGTGTAAGGAGGTCATCTTAAATGTCTTGTAATAGAATGTAAGTATACATGGGTTGCAAAGTCCTAGAGGTTGACCTCCCTAGGTAGTGGATTGACAGTCTCCTAGTTTGGAGATTGTAACCAATCTAAACACCTTGTCCAAATGTTTTTTTTTTCAATCTCTCTCATCCTTGCTATTCTTATTTAGATAAGACTTCAAATTCATTTTTAGAATTTGGTTTTAATTGTTAGAATTTGAAGGTCTAACTATTCTTGTTCAAGTTTTGAAGCTCTATTCACCCTTTCTAGATCCCTATATCCAACAAGTGGTATCAGATCAAGGATCTTCTCCAACAACTCTCCTATGAGATGAGAAGATGGGTGATAACCTACTTGGTTTCCTCAACCTAGAGGGAGCTTCTCCATACACCCCTCGGTCTTCGACAACACTAACTTCCTCTATTGGAAGCGGCGAATGCAGTTCTACATTCTAGGAATGAATTTTGACATGTGGAAAGTGATGATTGCACCCTAAAAGGAGTTGACTAGAGTTGTAGAAATTTGAGATGAAGCAGCTCTAAAAGTAGCACAACTCAATGCCAAAGCTATTAGTATCATCTATGCAGCCCTCACTCCTTTCGAGTTCAACCACATCTCCTCATGGGACACAACCCATGAGATACGGGACAAGTTGTGCATCACTTATGAAGGCACAAAGCAAGTGAAAGAGGCAAAGATCTACATGTTGAACAGCCTTTTAGATAACTTCAAGATGGGAAAGAAAGAGGGAGTGACCAATATGTATTCAAGGCTCAACATCATCATCAACGACCTTGTTGCTTTGGGGACATACTTTGGATAGAGGAGCAATCAACTCAAAAATTCTAAGGTCTCTTCCAAAGAGATGGGAGTCAAAGGTGACCTCCATAGAAGAAGTAAGAAGTCTTGGTGATCTTCCAACCGAGGAGCTTATTGGTAATCTATGAGCTCATGAGCCAAGACTTGATAAGAAAAAAGAGGAGGCAAAGCAAGATGAAAAAGAATCAAAGAAGATCAAATATCGTGCCTTCAAAGCTCAAGTGGGGCTCTCATTCTTCAACAACAACTTGTTTGTCGGACCTCTCCCTCATCCTCTTGTGATGATGATGGCCCTAGTGAGCATGAAGCCAACTTATCCAAGGGAAAGCACTTCAAAGGGAAGCCATCTTCCCCATATACTCCAAGGTGCTACAAGTCTGGTAAAAAAGACACTACAAGAGTGAATGTCATAAGGCTAGAAAGTCACACCACAAGAGTAGCTCCAAAAAGGAGGAAGACTACAAGAAAGATAGCAAATACAAGAGGACAGACAAGAAGGATAGGAGGAACAAAGATGCAGCTCATGCCACATGGGAAGGATCTTCCTCTAGTGGCTCAAGCTCCGATGAAGATGGATAATGCCACCATGCACTCATGGCATGCACAAGTGAAGACATTGGTGAGGTAATTGAGGTAAGTGAGGTAAGTTTGCATGAGTTATATAAATAAATTCATATTGATACACTTAATCCTACCCATTCTTCTTATTCCAAGTGTAAATCTAAAAAGAAGAGATTGGGTAAAATTATTGATGATTTGTATGCTAAGCTTGATATTCTTGAGGAAAATGAGAAAATTCATCTTGAGAGCGTTGATTCTTTACAAGGACAACTTTTTGATCTTGAGCTCCAATATAATGGGGTTAAATTTGAGAATGGGATCTACCTTAAGAATGCTACTAGTCTTAAGGAAGAGAACAAAAATTTCCCTGATGAGATTGAGTTGCTTTAAACTGAAAATGTTGAACTTAAAATTATTAGTGATGCTCATATAGATGAGAGAGATGTTTATCTCAAAGAAATTCAATTACTTAAAACTGAAAATGCTAGGTATCTTTCTCAAGTAAATGATTTATCTTCTAGACCTATTTTACCTAGCAATGATGTTGCTTCTATTAATCTTGAAAAAGATTCATATTTGACTAAAAGCCTCTATCTAGAGACTGACCTTTTACATGCTCAAGATGATCTTGCTAGTTTGTTTGCTACTATTATATTTGTTACTGATGACAATCATAGACTTAGAGCCTCTCTGTAGAAATTCCTCACAAGGAATAACTCCCTAAATGAAATCCTTGATCATTCTACCAAACAAAGTGGTACTAGTGGTTTGGGATTTGTAGGGGGGCTCCTAAGGGCAAAAACAAGGCCAAAGGTAAGAAAAAGAGTAAGGAACCTCCTTTCTTCCATGGAGAGTCTTTTGGGGTCAAATAACCCTATGATTTGTTCTCATTGCAAGAGTGATGATCACTATTCTACTTATTATCCATACAAACCTAAGGGGACCAACCCAAATATAAAGTGGGTCACCTAGATAACACCTGATCCCAAAGTTTGAGTCGGGAACTGACATTCTCCTTTCTTGTAGGAAAAAGGAAAATGGATTGTTGATAGTGTCTGCTCAAAGCACATGACATGTGATATAAGCCATTTCAACAATTTTACAATGAAGAAAGGATGGTTGATTACTTTCGGGGACAACAAGAAAGGTAAAGTAAAAGGTGAGGGTGATGTAGGTGGATCCTTATGTATCAAGAATGTTCTCTTTTTGGATGGCCTACATCACAATTTAATAAGTATTAGTGAATTATGTGATAATGGTTTCCTTATGTTGTTTACATGTTTTGAATCTTGCTCCTAGATTCCCTCACTTATAATGTCATATAAAGGGAACTAGGAATGGTAATCTTTTTGTAATTGTGCTTGACTCTATTAAGCTTGTTGTTGGTAGATGCCTTGTAGTCAATTTGAATGATATTTCTCTTTGGCATCATCGGCTAGGTCATGCAAATATACATCAATTGAAGAAGTTGAGCAAAAATAACTTGGTCAAGGGACTTCCCAAATTGCATTTTGAAAAGGATGAGGAATGTCAACCTTGTACACAAGGAAAGCAAACTGAGTCCTCCTTCAAATCCAAAGGAGTCCTTAGTAGAAAGAGATCTCTTGAAATTCTCCATATTGATCTATCCAGACCTATGATAAGTCAATCGCTTTATGGTTCCAAGTATTTTCTTATTATTGTCAATGATTTTTCTCGATATACTTGGACCTTATTTCTCATTTCTAAGAGCGATACTCTTGATGTTTTCTCTAGCTTTTGCAAACAAGTTGAAAACAAAGTTTTTTCCGCATTATTTCTATGTGTAGTGATCATGGGGGAGAATTTGAAAATGATATTTTTGAACGGTTTTGTGAAGAGTCTGGATATGCACATGAATTTTCTTCACCTCTAGCACCTAAAAAAATGGGGTTATAGAGAGGAAGAACATGTCACTACATGAAATGTCTAGGACCATGCTTCTAGAGTTTGACACTCCACAGAAGTTTTGGACTGAAGCTCGTTCGTACTTCATGTTTTATATAAAACTGAGTTTTCATACATCCCTATTTGAAGAAAACTCCCTA
This sequence comes from Alisma plantago-aquatica, assembly GCA_963693085.1. NCBI lineage: Eukaryota > Viridiplantae > Streptophyta > Magnoliopsida > Alismatales > Alismataceae > Alisma > Alisma plantago-aquatica. Next base: position 989,327,019 of record OY856410.1, on the reverse strand, counting down.
TATGACCTATGGCGTGGTAGGAATCCTTTCGTTGAGTATTTTCACATTTTTAGGTGTCCTTATTTTGTTTTGAACACAAAAGATTCTCTTGACAAGTTCGACCCGAAATTGTATAAGGCTTTCTTTTGTGGCTATAGCACTACTAGCAAGGCTTATAGAGTGTATAATGTTGATCTATCTAAAGTAGAAGAATCTATTAATATCAAATTTATTGAGACTAAACCCTTTGTTTACAAGGATATTGCCAATGATGATGTTGCAGAAGAAGTAATTCTTATCATAAAAGAACTCAACATCACTCAAAAGGGAAAAGAGGTGGCCACTTAAGAAAGAGGTATAGATGAAGAAAAGAAGGATCCAACCCCCGACTTTACAAAGAATCATCCTAAAGAGCTCATCATAGGTGACCCCTTTGAAATAGTGAAGACGCAGGCTGCCTACAACAAAGAACAAGCCAACAACACCTTCATCTCACAACTCGAGCCAAAGAATGTCAGAGAAGCTCTTGGGGATAGTGAGTGGATCCTAACCATGCACGAAGAGCTGGAGAAATTGAAAAAGAACAAAGTGTGGACTCTCATGCCAAGACCATGTGATAGAAAGATCACTAGTACCAAGTGGGTCTACCACAGCAAGCTAGATGGAAGCAACAAGGTGGTAAGAAACAAAGCAAGGTTAGTGACTCAAGACTATAATCAACAAGAAGGTATAGAATTTGATGAAACATATACACTTGTAGCTAGACTTGAGTCAATTATAATGTTTCTTGCTTTTTCTAGTTACAAAATTTTTCTTCTTTATCAAATGGATGTTAAAAGTGCATATTTGAATGGTAAAATTGAGGAGGAAGTATATGTGTTGGATCCTAGATGGGTGATTAGATGCTCTAGAAGGGGATGAATAGAGCTGAATGCATTTAAAAAAAATTATTAGACCTTCAAGATATATCACAAGATAAGGTTGCTAAATAGGAAATTTGTGTGCAACTAAAACATGCATATCAAGGGAGAGAGATATTAAACATACACCAATTGACAAGCTGTTTAGAGTGGTTCCACACTTCAAACTAGAAGTGAGTCAGTCCACTACCTAGAGAGGTCAACCTCTAGGATTTCTTAACCTTGCACCTTCATTATATTCATTATAAAAGATACAATACATGACCACCAACAGACTTACCTATCCAATACAAAGAGTCTTCAACCTTATCAAGGACTTACCCACTTTGCAAGAGCCTTCTGCCTTCTTCCAAGGACTTACCTACTCTTACACAAGTCTTCAGCCTTCAAGGAATTACCCACTCTTCTTGGATCTTCTGCCTTTGACTTCAGCTTCACTCAGAGAAGCTTCCACCAAGGACTTACCCACTTGAGCAAGGAGTCTTCTGCCTTCACCAAGGGATTACCCACTCTTGCTCCAAGTCTTCAGCCTTGACCTTCACCAAGGGACGCCTTCCCTTGTTCTTCTTCGCCTCTCTTAGCTAAGAGAGAGAACCTTCATCTTCAAGGTTGAAATGAGAGATAGAGAGGTGGTGGAAGTGAGATCCTCACAAGATATACATGTAGGACTAGCTCTCTTACATATTTCCTACTCACTCTAACGAATGTAGCAAGTGATTAAGCTTAGAGAGAGAGAGGAGGCTATAGAAAGCACTCAACTATAGAATAGGAACCTCACATAGAGTTTTGCATTGAATGCTCAACCTTGGAATGAAGCCCAAGGGGTCCTATTTATAGCTGGGGATGCTTCTTAGCCTTTGGGAACACTTGAGAATGAAAACTAGCCATTTGTGGCTTGCAATGGGTATATTTTCACTTGTTGCAACTCCACAATGGCTAGAAGCACTTTTCTGCACTTTTCCATACAATGCAATTGGTCGAGTTTCTATAAAGGTAACTCGACCGATAGAGTAAAAGACAAAGTTGATATTTAGATCATCGATCGAGTTTGTCCTGGGGAAACTCGACCGACCAATGAAAATCGAATTGGTCAGGTACTCCATCGGTCGAGTTCTGTGAATTGTAAACTTGACCGATCAAAAGTCATTTTCAAGATCCAATCAAGATTGGTCGAGTTTGCAACTCACAGAACTCGATCGATGAACAGCCTGATGTGAATTTTGGAAAATGATTTTTGAGTGCTTAAACATTCGATCTAAGTGCTCCTGATTTTTTCTAAGCTTAATTACAAGTCATACAATCATTACAAGTGATTTACAACATGATTCTAATGGATTTACATCATATTACAAAAATGTGCACTTGTATTGACTTTGACTTGTCTTTTCTCCAATTTGATATGCACAAGTTAGGGCATTTGGAGTGTGTCTATACCTAATCTAAAATCACTCAAATAGAGACATTAGACACCAATATGTGGAATGGTTAGTCATCATCAAAACATGGGTTTAGTCAATTTAGACGTGAGTCAACATTGACCTAATTGACCTTGACTCAACATTCTCCCCCTTTTTGAAGATGACAAACCATTCCATAAATGTATTGAAAGCTTTTAAGTAAAATCATACCTTTGTAGAAACCTAGGGGTTTCAATAGGATTGAGCTCATATGCTCCCCCTCAATTGATGCGCATGGAGATCTCATACTCCCCCTCAATTGATGTTATTTCTCTTGCACGGTTAGCTTTCATAAAATTTATAGAATACTATATCTTCTAATCATATATGTTCTACACATATATGTCTTCTCCCATTTACCTTCTCCCCTTTACATGGACGTACTTCTCCTCTTCATGTAAGACATGCCTTCTCCTTGTTTTGTCAAAAGAAGACATACCTTCCCTCCCTTTGTCATTTCAAAAAGGTGGGGGTTTGAAGAAATAAGAAACACCACTTGTTAAAGGAAAGGAGATAATAAAAAGTTATATAGGGAGAGTAGAAGAGCACGGATATATAGGGGCTTATCCAAGAATAGAAAGAAAAGCAAGTTAAATCATATACTTGAACAACCCAAAATATAAGATAAAGTGATGCAGAAAAACAATAAATCGCAATTTTGACCCTCAAGATGACAGAATTTGCCCAAAAAGTGTCAGGTCTTATGTTAAAGCAATGAGCCTTGCTCAAAAGGTCGTTTCTGCATAAAAAACACTATTCTTGCACCAAAAACTGAAACTGGAGCCAAATCTGCATGAAAACAAAAAATACTCCATTTTCTACATACAATGTAGCTTTATGTACCCTGCATCACAATGTTATGAAAGCAACTCAAGATAGTAGATATGCAATTCAATGAACAAGTTTGAGCAAGTTTGAAACAAGACACTGGCATATCATATAGTGGAATACCACTAGATGAGCGAATGTTACCAATTATAAATAAGGTTGGAACTACATGTATGTGAACTACTAGTAGTTGTTATCACAAGTTAGGACTACTAGTAGGATCTAGATCATAGCAAGAGATACCAAAAGATACACAAGATAAAGCAAGCTATGAGTATATGTAGAGATATATCCAAACAAAGAGATATGCAATTTTAGAAGCAAGTAAGGATATAACTCACTAGATATGCATCCTTACCATAAGATGATTACCACTAAGAACCTCAAGGCTCTATTAAAACAAGATATACACCTAGATAGATGTAGCAAGTTAGAGTACAACAGAAGCAATTTTTAGACATACCCAGGAGATCCAAAGAGATCATCATCAAAACCTGCAAAACAACTTCAAAGCAAGTAATTGCAAGATATAGGTATACCAATTTAGAGCAATTAGAGAGATAAAGTTGTAAGCAAGATAGGAAATTTAGAACATGGCAATATGTATATATAAAGGTACCAAATGAGAGTACCAAAGAATAAGGCTATTGGTTGAGAAAATCTAGTTGAGAGGGAAATTCTCATTCAATAAGCCAACTGTGTATTCTGTGCACATTGTTTTTGGTCGGGTTTTGTGTATTGACAACTCAACCGATGATAGCTGTTGGCAACACCCATTGGTGCCTATCGGTCGAGTTTTTATCAGGACAAACTCAACCGACAGAGTTATTGTCAAAAGGCACATATATTTCATAAAAACATATTTAAATGCATGCTAAAAATATAAGCCATATCCAAACATGTGTAAGCAAGTTAGTAATGCACTATAGAAGCATTAGAAATAGTTTTTGAGCAAGAGTGTGAAGAGAATCACAAAATACCACTTTTGACTCAAAAACCACATGCATAGTGCACACTAACTTGACAAAAACAAGTTAGAAATGGTTATAAGCAAGAAAACATTTACCTTTATTCTTACCATTCCTTTTTCCATTTGTTCTCACCCTCTACACATCTCACCTTTCTTCTTTCATGTGTATTGAGAAGTCAATTTGCAATTCAATAACTCAAGTCAATCCATTTGCATGTGACCTACAAGAAGAAAGATGAAATGGTCCCCAATCATGTTTTTGGGTTCGTAGGAGTTAGCTTTGCAACCCAAGTCCTAGTGCTCTTGGGTGCTTTCCTAAGAGGACAACAAGTAGAATAATGACCAAAATCATTGCAATAGTTGTATGTGCCCATAGTCATGGAACTAGAGGATTCTCCATGGAATATTGGAGGTCCTTTGCCCTTTGACTACCATCATACCCCAAACCATGTCTACCAATTTGTTTGGTAGTATTGTGTAGGATATCGTTAAGGCTCTTCTTACCAACTAAGAATCTTTTCAAAGAAGATCTCAAACTATCATTATCATGCATAAGAGAATCAACAATTAAAGTATGCTCTTCATTAGAACTAGGCATGAGAGGTTGAGCTTCTAGAAATCTAATCTTATCAAGCAAACTAGCATTTTCAAGTTTAAGAGAGTCTACTTGGCTAAGGCAAGCATTTTTGTCATCAAGAAAGCAAGAATTAGCATGTTCAAGATCATTTAATTCTACATGCAAATTATCAACAATTCTAGCAAGTTTTTTCTTTTTCCTTTTATAAGACTTAAGAGAGGCACAAGTATCATGAATAATAGCAATCAAAGATTCTTTATCTAAAGAGTTTAGATTTACCTCACTTGAGTCTTTACTTGTTGATGCTATAAGAGAAAAATGGCATTCTCCTTCATCACTAGAGATTGAGCTTGATCCTTCACTTAAATCTTCACTTGAGCTTGAGTTGGAGGAGTCACTTGAGCTTGAGTGTCATTTCTCCTTCTTCTTGTAATTCTCTTCTCTTCTCTTGTGAAGATGTGTCTTTTTACTTTGTGGGCAATCTTCCTTGTAGTGACCCTTGTTTCCACATGTGAAGCACCAGATGGAGGAGGACTTGCCTTTGTAGAGTTCACCCTTGGAGTACATGGCATTTTCTTCAACTTGAGGGGATGGAGAAGGCTGGCCAATAATAGCCTTGATTTGAGCTTTCATTTCAACCTTCTTCATTCTCTTGAGTTCTTTCTCTTCTTGTCTTTCTACTTCCTCCCTTTTGTCAAGTGTGGCTTCATGTGCTTGTAGATTTCCAATGAGCTCTTCGATAGGGACATCCTTAAGAGACCTTGCTTCTGCAATGAAAGTCACCTTGGGTTCCCACCTCTTGGGAAGAGTTCTACGGATCTTTGAGTTGATCTCTCCACTAGACATAGGATGTCCTAAAACAACAAGACCATTCAAAATGGTGTTGAGCCTTGAGTACATGTTGGCTATCCTCTCCTCCTTTCCCATCTTGAAGTTCTCAAGTAGCCCTTTGAGCATGTAGTCTTTACTTTCCTTCACTTGATCTGTCCCCTCATAGGTGATGCATAGCTTTCTCCATACCTCATAGGCCGTCTCGCAAGAAGAAATCCAATTGAACTCGGTGGAGGTCATGGAGGCATAGAGGATGTGCATGGCTCTAGCATTCAAGGTTGCTTTCTTCAAGGTAGCATCATCCCATTCTTCAATCTTTATCTTTGGTAGCTTTTTTTTAGGTCAATCATCATCATTCTATTACTCCGAGGTCAAAGATGGCTCATTCCAGTTTGCTACAGACTGAGGAAAAGACAACGATAAGAAAAAAGAGCTAGAACTAATGACGGCTTCATGAGCTAGCAGGTGTGCTAGTCCATTTGCCTGTCTTCTACAGAAAGCAAAACTAATAGACGGAAAAGAAGAGCTTAAGCTATAAATGTCTGCAAGCAGAGTTCCGAGCAAGTCCGGGCTTTTAACTTTTTCCTTTATGAGCTGGATGATTGTGTCCGAGTAAGATTCCACCACAAGCCTTGGTATATTCTGGTCCTTGGTTTGCTGAATGCCCTCCCTTATTGCCCATGCTTCAGCTATCAAGACATCCTGGCATGATGGACGCCTGCTCCCCGCAACATGCAGCACGCTCCCAGCATGGTCTCGCCACACGAGCTCGATGCCGTCGAGGCCCTGCACATGCACAGCTGCGTCACAATTTACCTTAATCGTGTCTACATCAGGTGCCACCCAACCTGTCTTCCTCTTCTCTTGTGCTGCCGTCCGGTCTCCTATTTGTTGCTGTGCCTCGTGGTGTCCGACGAGGAGTGCTAGGAATTGTCACTGGATTAAGAGAGGTGGCTTTGGCTGTTCCTTAAAAATGATCGTGTTCCTCCTGGTCCACACCGCCCACATCGCTGCTATCATGATGTGATTGTCATTTTCACGCTGCTGGGTAATGAGGCTCCTGATTCCGCTTCCCACATCGGTCTCCCCCACTTGTCGGATCCTTGCTTGCACTGCTTCCGGAATGTCTTTCCAAAGCTCCCACGCCTGTGGGCATCTAAACAACATGTGCCTAATATCTTCTTTCTCCCTTCCAGAGATGATGCATATTCCGTCTGGATGACAATGCCGGTCATATAGTCGCCACAAGGTGCCTAGCGCCCCGGTCAGGCATCTCCAAAGGAAATGTGCCGCCTTTGGAACAAGGTTCTTCCTCCATACTAGCCTCCAACCTTCAGCCTCCTCTCGGTTTCTATGTACTTCTCTTCCTGTCGGGTCTTGGGATGCCATCCAATAGGCCGATTTTACTGTGAATTCTCCTCTTCTGTCTGGTCTCCAGTAGATACCGTCCTCCCGCTTGTTGAAGCCAAGTGGTATTGCTAGGATCTTCTGTGCTATTTCTGGATTGAAGAGGTTGTAGATGCCTTCCTTGTCCCATGTGGTAGAATCCTCCATCATGAGCTGGTTCACCCATTGTGCATTGGTGCTCGAGAAGCTATATGCACTTTCTATGCTTCCTCTTATTCCCGGGATCCATGGGTCTTTCCATATGTTGATATTTGTTCCGTCTCCCACTCTCCACTGCATCCCTTCCAGAATGATGGCCTTTGCATTCCATATACTCCTCCAGGTGAAGCTTGGATCATGTCCCCTTCTGGCGCTGAGTACTGTCCCCCTAGGAAAGTATCTTTCTTTTAGCACACGGTGGACTAACGTATCGTCTCTATGGAAGAGTCTCCATATTTGCTTTGCCAGAAGCGCTTGGTTGAAAATGTGTATGTTTATGAACACCAATCCTCCTTGATTCTTGGATTTACACATGTTGTCCCAGCTGACCCATGACATCTTCCTCTCCCCGTCTTTTGCCCTCCACCAAAATCTCACTATAGTGCTGTTTATAGAATCGAGAAGGTATCCTGGAAGCTGAAAAATACTCATGTTATACGATGGTATGGAGTGTGCCACCGCTTTGATGAGGACTTCTTTTCCTACTTTGGACAGAAATTTCTCCTTCCACCCTTGTAGCTTCTTCCATATCCGCTCCTGTATATAAGAGAACACTTGTTTCTTTGACCTCCCAACAGCCGTAGGCAGCCCCAGATATTTCCCATGCTTGTCTACTTATTTGACCTACAAGAGTTGTGTTATTTCTGCTCTCTTTTCCCGCTCCACCCCTTTGCTGAAAGCGACCTCAGTTTTGGATAGGTTGATTTTCTGACCGGATGCCCGCTCATATTGGCTGATAATCTCAGCTAACTTCAGACATTCTTCTTTGGTTGCTCTCGCAAAAAGGATGGAATCATCTGAAAAGAAAAGATGTGAAACCCGAGGGCCTTGGCGGCTAGCTCGGATTCCTTGGATAACCTTTTGCTGCGCTGCCAAGGTTAGAGAAGTAGAAAAAGCTTCGGCACATAAAATGAAAAGATATGGAGAGAGAGGGTCACCCTGGCGAAGTCCTCGGGAAGGTTGAATATTTCTGGTCCGCTCCCCGTTGATGGCAAATGAATGAGTCACAGTTGACATGAAATCATATACCTTGTTCCTCCATTTCTCCCCGAACCCCATTTTTTCTTGCACATAATCAACAAACTTCCATTCCACTCTGTCATAGGCCTTCGACATATCCAGCTTGAGTGCTATGTGTCCCTTCTTAGCTTTGTTGCCCCTCTTCATGGTGTGGAACAGCTCATATGCAATAAGAGCGTTGTCTGTAATGAGTCTCCCCGGGATAAAAGCACTTTGGTTTTCGGTTATGATTCTGTCCATGAACGGCCACAGTCTGCTTGCTATGACTTTGGAAGCTATCTTATAGACGACATTACATAAACTGATGGGTCTAAACTCACCAATCTCCATGGGCTTCTGAGTTTTTGGGATTAACACCACCAGCGTGTCATTGATCTCTGCTATACTTCTTTCAGATTTCCACCACCCTTTAATATAGTTGGAAACATCGTTCCCTACTATGTGCCAATACTTCTGAAAAAATAGAGCTTTCATACCATCCGGGCCCGATGCTTTATTCGGATGCATATACTTCAGTGCCGTCAAGATTTCCTCAGATGTGACTTCTTCCTCAAGCTCCTTATTCTCAATCTGACTGAGCTTGTTATTGATTCCTCTCGTAGCCTCCTCCCATCCGCATGGATCACTGGTCTGAAAAAGATTTTGAAAAAAATTCAGCACTATGCCTTCTATTTCTTCTTCCTCCTCTTTCCACTGCCCATCTTCATTTTTTGGACCTTCAATCCTATTTCTCTTCCTTCTTTGTGACGCCTTATGGTGGAAGTATGCAGTGTTTCTGTCTCCTGACCTCATCTCATTCACCCTTGCTCTGGCATGCCAGAACGCCTCATCCCTTCTATGCCATTCTTGGAGTTTTGTCGTTATGTGGGTGCACCTCTCTAAATTTGTCCTGTCAGCCGGTAAATTTTGTAGTTCCCTTAGCACCTCTTCCAACTGTTTGATCTTTTTCCTTCTTTCCCCGAATTTTCCAACAGCCCATTCTTTCAATTTAATTTCACAGTAGCCCATCTTTCCTTGAAGATCTGAACTGTGTCGTTCCTCCCAAGTAGATTTTATGATGTGTTCACAAGCATTATCCTCCGCCCACATAGGCTCAAAGAAAAAATACTGGTTGTTCCTTGCCTTCTTCCTTTTTTTATACTCAGTATTGATGATGATGGGTACATGATCGGACTCGTATTTGATGCAGTGAATCACTCTTGCCTGTGGAAATTTTGCCACCCATTGTGCACATCCCAGCGCTCTATCAAGGCGTTCCCTTACTAAGGTTTCCGGAGTGAGACCTCTCTGCCAAGTGAAGATGCTACCACTGTATCCCAGGTCCGTGAGATCACAATCATCAACTACGTCCATGAAGTCCTGGATGAACCTGAGAGGTTTAGGGGGCCCACCAATTTTTTCTGAATTGGAAAGAATCTCGTTGAAGTCTCCAAAGAAAATAGTAGGTAGGGTCGAGATTCCTTTCTGTTCTCTCATTAATTCCCATGTCTTATGCTTTTGTTGTTGTGCTGCCCATCCATATATGCCAATAGCTCTCCACCTACTGTCACTGTTATGCTCCTTTATATCGCAGCTGCAATGGTGTTGTGAATATGATGTAACTGTGAGGTCGAAGTCCCTCCACCAAAGACCCATCCCCCCAGCTCTTCCTATACTAGAAATGCAAACTCCTTGAGTGAACCCACACTTGCCCATGACCACCTCCAAATCAGCACTAGAAATCATAGTTTCCATCACAAAAACTATACTCGGGCCCTCCCTCATGCACCTAGACTTGAGGGCAGTAACCGTGTCAGGGCGGGCTAGACCCTGACAGTTCCAACTTAAGATTTTCATTGCTCTTCGCGGGGATGGCTCAATCCAGCCTCCGCTACTTGGGTTGTACACCCTCCTTCCTGCTGCCCTTCTCGGATCATGTTCCTTGCTTTTTTCCCTGCCTTCAACTCAGTATCATACGAGTCAAGTTCCATATCACAGTACTCAGATTGCCTTCCTCTTTTCCCTACGATTGTGCTCCATTCCACTGCATCTTCTGGAATACCCAAGCGTTGGCCCCTACTCATCTTATAAACCCATGGCGGGTCTCTCTTCTTATATTGGTTTGACTTTGCCTTTCTCCCTATTTTTCTTCTATTTTCTTTCTCTCTTTGTGCCCTTGTTTTCACAGCTGATATCACTTCCTTTTTACTGTTCCACACTTCTTCATTCGCCATTGTTTCCTGCTGCATGTTTCCTCCTATTCCGATCCCATCCTCCTGCCCATCCACCTCGACTGTGGCCTGTAAGCTGTTCTCCTGTGCTCCACTTCCCCCTGTTGTTGTTGATTTTTCCTTCATGATCTGGGTTCGTAGTTGCTCTCCTGTCCGCCTGTCATATTCCCTCGCTTCCGTAGCAGATAGTTCTTGGTCGTTGCTTCCTCCTTTCCTCCTCTGATCGGACTGGGTAGTTCTCTCCGGGAACAACTCGCCCAGATTGAATTCCACCTCGTCACTGCCTTCATCATCATTCTGCATCTGCGCTTGAACTTCTGCTAACCCAAGCTGATCTTCCTCGAGTTCGGATCCTACCCTTCTTTCCCCGTCGAGTTTTGGTCCCTTCTGTTTTCCCTGCTCGCTGCGCCCCTTCTTCTCAGTTTCTGCTTCTGGTTTATATTTGAATTGGATCTTCTTGCTTAACCTGCTGTTCCCGTATACCTCCTCCTGGAGAGAACGCCTTGGCTTCCTCGGCGACGCCCTAAGCCATGCTCCCCACTGCTGTTCCCGCTCTTCGCCTTCATCACTACCCTCACAATCTTTGACGACGTGGCCAAGACGACCGCAGCCATGACAGAAATTGGATAGTCGTTCATATTTCAGTTCGATCTCGATGACATTACCTTTGCTTCCTCTCATCCGCAGCACTCTCTTCAGCGGCTTCGTGACGTCGAGGTTGATTCTCACCCTCGCCGACTTTTCCCATCCCAGCTCGTCCAGGTCTGTCGCTAGCACTGTGCCTACTCTGGCCGTGATCTCTTCAACACTTCTTTTGTTCTGAAACCCTAGGGGTATGCCATAGAGCCGGATCCAGAAGGGGCTATGGTTTATGACAATTTCCCCCGGCTTCTCTTCCCTCTCGATGTTCTTGAACAATAGGAGCTTATTGTCAAAATTCCACGGAGAGCCTTCTTCTACCTTCTGCTTATCTCGCCAGTCGAAGAATTGTATGATGAACCGTCCTCCTTCAACCTGCTTGAAGACAACCTTCTCGTGGAGACCCCACGCCTGCGTTAGGGTCCGCTTCATAGCCCAGAAATTCACCGGCCTGTCTGATAAGATCCGCGCAAGCAGCGCCAGACTTAGGTGATTTTGATCTTCATCGACCTCCGGCTCCGCTAGCTCTATTAGGTCTTCTTCCTCCGGTGTCAACTGCAACTGTGCACATCTCTCCGCCAGTTCGTCTGCCATCACTGGTAGAGGACCAGAAGGATCAACCGCCCTTGGACCTGCAAGAGAAAAACCCATGGTGGTGGAGGAGGGTGTCCCACACTTCAAACCCTAATCGCCAGAGCGACGGGTCGGACGCGGGGAGAGAGAAGAAGTCTACATCTTTATCTTTGGTAGCTTGTATGGGTTGTTCACCATTTTTCACATCTCAAGACTTGATCCTTGGATGTAGAATTGAAGTCTTCTTCTCCAATAGAGGAAATTGCTCCCATCAAAGATTGGTAGGCTGATCAAGTATCTCCCTCCTTGGTAGTCACCCATCTTCTCATACTTGTTGAAGTATGCTTGGAGAAGCCCACTTTGATACCAATTGTTGGATCCTAGATGATTGATTAGATGCTCTAGAAGGGGGTGAATAGAGATGAATGCACTTAAACAAAATTCATTAGACCTTGAAGATATATCACAAGATAAGGTTGCTAAATAGGGAATTTGTGTGCAACTAAAACATGCATATCAAGGGAGAGAGAGATTGAACATACACCAATTGACAAGATGTTTAGAGTTGTTCCATACTTCAAACTAGAAGTGAGTTAGTCCACTACCTAGAGAGGTCAACCTCTAGGATTTCTTAACCTTACACCTTCATTATATTCATTATAAGAGATACAATACATGACCATCAAAGGACTTACCTTTCTAATACAAAGAGTCTTCAACCTTACCAAGGACTTACCCACTTTGCAAGAGTCTTCCACCTTCTTCCAAGGACTTACCTACTCTTGCACAAGTCTTCAGCCTTCAAGGAATTACCCACTCTTCTTGGATCTTCCGCCTTTGACTTCACCTTCACTCAGAGAAGCTTCCACCAAGGACTTACCCACTTGAGCAAGGAGTCTTCTGCCTTCACCAAGGGCTTACCCACTCTTGCTCCAAGCCTTCATCCTTGATCTTCACCAAGGGACGCCTTCCCTTTTTCTTCTTCACCTCTCTTAACTAAGAGAGAGAACCTTCATCTTCATGGTTGAAATGAGAGATAGTGAGGTGGTGGAAGTGAGAGCCTCACAAGATATACATGTAGGACTAGCTCTCTTATAGATTTCCTCTTACTCTAACGAATGTAACAAGTGATTAAGCTTAGAGAGAGACATGAGGCTATAGGAAGTACTCAACTATAGAATAGGAACCTCACATAGAGTTTGACATTGAATGCTCAACCTTGGAATGAAACCCAAGGGGTCCTGTTTATAGTTGGGGATACCTCTTAACCTTTGGGAACACTTGAGAATGAAAACTAGCCATTTTGTCGCTTGCAACAGATATATTTTCACTTGTTGCAACTCCACAACGGCTAGAAGCACTTTTTTGCACTTTTCCATACAGTGCAATCGGTCGAGTTTCTATAAAGGTAACTCGACCGATAGAGTAAAAGACAAAGCTGATATTTAGATCATCGGTCGAGTTTGTCCTGGGGAAACTCGACCGACCAATGAAAATTGAATTGGTCAGGTACTCCATCGGTCGAGTTCTGTGAAGTGTAAACTTGACCGATCAAAAGTCATTTTCAAGATCCAATCAGGATCGGTCGAGTTTGCAACTCACAGAACTCGACCGGTGAACAGCCTAATGTGAATTTTGGAAAATGGCTTTTGAGTGCTTAAACATTCGATCTAAGTGCTCCTGATTTTTTCTAAGCTTAATTACAAGTCATACAATTATTACAAGTGATTTACAACATGCTTCTAATGGATTTACATCGTATTACAAAAATGTGCACTTGTATTGACTTTGACTTGTCTTTTCTCCAATTTGATATGCACAAGTTAGGGAATTTGGAGTGTATCTATACCTAATCTGAAATCACTCAAGTGGAGACATTAGACACCAATATGTGAAATGGTTAGTCATCCTCAAAACACGGGTTTAATCAATTTAGACGTGAGTCAACATTGACCTAATTGACCTTGATTCAATAGTATGTTCCACAACCCCCAAGCTTTGAACATGATAACCTACCTAACCATGTTTATTTGTTGCAAAAAGTTCTCTATGGTCTCAAACAAGAACCTCACACTTGGTATGAGAAACTAAAGAATGTATTGTTACATCATGGCTATATCATGGGAAAAGTATATTCTACCTTGTTTCTAAAGCACACTTCTAACAATTTTGTTATCATTCAAATTTATGTTGATGATATCATTTTTGGCGGAACTAATCTTGATCTTTGAAAGGGGTTTAGTGATCTTATACAGAGTGAGTTTGAGATGAGCATGATGGGGGAGCTTACATTCTTCCTTGGAAAGCAAACAAAGAATGGGGACTTTGTCAACCAAGGCAAGTACACGAGTGAACTATTTAAGTGCTTTGAGATGGAGAATACCAAGACAATGGACACTCCCATGTCAAACACTGCCAAGCTTGACAAAGATGAAGAAGGTGAAAAGGTAGATGAGAAGCTCTATAGAGGTATGATTGGAAGTTTACTTTATTTAACTGCCTCTGGACCTGACATAATGTTTAGTGTTGGCTTGTGTGCTCACTTTCAATCAAGTCCTAGGAAACCACATCTTATAGTTGTTAAGAGGATTTTTAGGTATGTAGACAAAACCCAAAATTTTAGACTATGATATCCTAAGTCGAGGGACTTTACTCTTACTACTTATAGTGATGTTGATTACGCAGAATGTTTGATTGATAGAAGGTGCACAAGTGGCACTTGCTTCCTCCTAGGACCATGCCCGGTGTCTTGATTTTCCAAGAAGTAGAGAACAATGGCTCTACCAACTACTGAGGCTGAACACATTGAAGATGGAAGTTGTTGTGCCCAAGTCCTATAGATGAAGCAAATGCTCCAAGACTTTAACATTTATTTTGACACTAAGCCTCTCTATTGTGATAATACTAGTGCAACAAATTTATCTTACAATCCTATATTGCATAGTAGAGCCATGAATATAGAGGTTCTTCATCAATTTCTTCACGATCACATTGCCAAGAAGGATATTTATCACACATGTGGACATAGAAAATCAGTTGGTGGACATTTTTACTAAACCTCTAGTTAGAGAGAAATTTAGTTTCATTAGATCAAAACTACTTTGTATGATATTGATATGCCATCTAGCTAATTGTAATCTATCATATATACTTTGCTCATGTCTTGATCACTTTTTCTTACTAAAGTGCTAATATTTCATGTTCTTATGCCTTATTTTCACTTGTTTTGGGTATTTTACACAAATGATTGTTATCTCAAAATAGTACCCTATGATGAGTGACATGTTCCTTAATATGTCTAAAATGCAAAATGGACTAGAAAAATAAATTTAATTGGCATCCAAATGGATAGAAACTAAAATTTCTTATGTTGGGACAGGTTGACCATTAATCGAGTTGCCAACTCGACCGATCCATGACCAAGGGCTTATGCAAAAAGTCATTCAGTCGAGTTTCTTTCTCTAAGAACTCGACCAATGGATGGACTGGACCAAATCTTAAGTAGGTTTTGAACGACTATTCTCCCTCTCAACTAGAGAAAAGTCGATCGATTCTTACTCCAACTCCCATAAACCCTCAATCCTTTGCCTCAACCTTCCATTTCCTAGCCCTATCCAGCCTCCATTTTCCCTACATTGCCTCTATCCTCTCTGCCCTAGGTGGGTAGACAACCCTTGGTGGTGTTTCTTCTCTTGCTTGACCACTTATTCTTCTCCATTTTGCCTTCATGGCCTCACATAGAAGAAAGAGGGTCGTACCTACTAGATCTCCATCATCATCCTCTAACTCAGTCCTCATTCTTTGTAATGACACCTTCTTAGTTTCAATCAAAGCTCTAAATAGGTTTAAGGAAATCCTTCCTGGGAACCCTTTTCCATTTCATGCTTTGTTTGAGCCTCGTCTGTGTAAACAAAAGGTCGTAGATGAGGTAGTTGAGTTTCTCTAGAACCATCACCTAGCCCCCCTCAGCATAGAACGTCGATGCTTTCATAATTCAGTTACAAGCACCAAAGCAGTCCATGAATTTTATGCCAATATTTCATGTAACTACAACTCTCTTATACCCCCTCCTAATACTCAAGTTATTCTTACTTCTATGATTGCCGGTAAGAAATTCACTATCTCAGAAGATGCCTTGAACATCTTTCTCAATGGTACAGAGGTCATTGACACATGGAGGAAAGATTGTCCTAAGTATTTTGACTTGCTTGACCCTGAGTGTTTCTACAAACACTATGATATTACTCTCTTTGATACTCATAAGTTCTTGAAGAAGCCTTAGGTACACTATAGGAAGAAATCCACCATACCATCCTCTTCCTTAGATCTCAAAAACTAAATACTCGCTCTGGTAGTCAACTACAATATTCATCCCAAGAAGAATCAAACTGAAATTATAGAGAATACCACTGTGATTATGAACTGTCTTTTGAAGAACATAGGAGTCAAGTGGTCTATATACATTCTCCACCACGTGACCTACTTTGACTCCATGAATAATACCTGAGGTACCCACCCACCCTACCCAGCCCTAATCTGTGGTCTTTTCACCTTTGCTACTGAGAAGTCTCTTTTTCATGATCTTCATTACAAACCCTCTAGAAAAGGAGTCTATATCAGCGAGACCATAATCAAGAAAACCTTTTTCCCTACATACTCTTCCACCACACCTGTAGCCTCTACCTCCACCTAGGAACTACCACTCCCACCACCATCCCAACCTACCCACACCTCATCCCATGTATCCAATGAAGCCCTCATGGGATAAATGATGCATCAACTGACATACAACCTATAGGTTCAGGAGCACCTATATCAGGACCTCTTCCAGATCATGACAATCATAAACCTGTCCTGTACCCATCCTTACCCTACCTACCAGTCCTATCCAAGCGGTGACTATGCTTCTTATGCATATAGTCACTTCTACCTGACCCCTCCACCTGATACTTCTGCTTCCATATCCTCTACTGCTAGTAAACCTACCCCTAAACATACCCCTGGAGTGATTCCTCTGCCTACTGGCCCACTTGCTATCCTTCTTGCCAACATTGGTACTTCTGCTCCCTCTTTCCGTCAGGCCAAGGAGATACATGATCTTGGCATGTCTTGGGATGAGTAGAATGCCATGTGGCCCGGTTGCAGTTTCAGTCCTTCTACCGATGAGGAGATGCCCAACTAGGTTGATGAGGATGCTACTGATGATGATGAGGAAGCCACTAAGGATGATGGCCCCTATGATGGTTCTGATGATGGCTTTGATGGTGCCTCTGGTAATGAAGCTTCTACTATCTCTACTGCACCTTCTAATGATGACGAGGACTATGAGCCCGAGGATGAAGTAGATGTTGACATGTTGTACTTAGATACCTTAGATGTCTAGATGTTTTAGTTTTTAGTCTTTATATGCTGATCATATATATCTTTCTAGACTACTTTGTACCAATTACATTTGGGCACATTATTTGAGTTGTACTATTTATATCATCATGTTGCTTTCATCACTGGTTTGTACTTGTTTTGAGAACATGCATTTGTGTTGTAATCTTAATCCTATGTATCATAACTCTATGTGTGCTCTATCATATGAGTTCTTGGTATGCTTTTCCATATTTTGATTATGACACAGGTTGCTTGTTTCTCTCTATTCTCGTCTCTATTTTGGTTTGTGCTACTTGTACTTACATGTTTTTGGTTGTGCTTGGAGAAGACATGTTTTTATGCTCTTCTACCCCCTTACTTTTTGATAATGCCAAAAGGGGGAGATAAGTTTGAGATGTTTTGAAGCTCAATCATATTGTTTTCACTGCCTATATGATCATTTTCTTGTCTAAGTATATGTTTATCATGTGACTTGCTAAAGGACCATATCGTATACATGTTATATAGCTTTGTGTAGAAAGACTAACTATGTGGGTAAGAGTGAGCATAGACTGAATGGGAGAAATTCACATTGTTCAAATTTTGAATCCCCTTAAAATTCACAAGTCTAAGGCATAATTCACATATCCTTTTCAATATGTTGAGGAATGGTTTGTCATTGTCAAAAAGGGGGAGAATGTTGACTTGAGAGTTATACATTGTCCATATTTTGATAATGACTTAACCATTCCATTCACATGTATGTAATATGTTTGTTTGAGATAAATTTCAGGTATTAGGTACATGAAAAGGATCACATTCATCAAGCCCTAGCTTGTCAAAATTCAAGTCAAAAGCAATGCAAATGTGCATTTTAGGAAAACACTTAAAATAACCTTAGAATATCTTTGTAATCATTTTGTATTGAGGATATGACTTGTAACTATGATGAAAAAAAACCAGGGACACTTAATTCCATCATTTGATCACTTAAAAATCATTTTGGAAAATTCATCACAACAAATTCATCGGTTAAGTTTGAAACTCGATCGATCCGTGATGGATTTTGGGAATGATTTGGATCGATCGAGTTGTACACTCATAGAACTTGACTGACCAACTTTCTGTCCAAAGTTGATTTTGGTGAATCAATCGAGTTACCCCAGGACAAACTCGACCGAACATTTGAAAATTGGCTTTGTCGGATAGTGGTTCGGTTGAGTTACCTTTATTAAAACTCAAACATACATATAATGCAGAAAAAGTGATTCCAACCATTGGAGAGTTGTTAAAATTGAAAATATGTCTATTTCAAGTTGTAAAATGATTATTTCTCATTCTTAAGTGATCACACACTCAAAGGAACACCCCCATCTATAAATAGGACCTCTTGGATTTCATTCCACTTATCCATGCTATCCCTGGTCCTTGCTATAGTGGAGTGTGCAAAATCCATTTTGAGCCTCTTTCTCTCTCTCATTTACAAAGCATTTTGTGATTATGAGTGAGTTATGCATGTTGCAAGAGAGCTACCTAATTGTTACCTCATAAAGCTCTCCATCTCTCCACTTCCCAATCCCCTTTCCTCAAGAGCAAAGGCTGAAGTGATATTCTCCGAGTGAATGATGATTTGTTGTTCTTTTTTTTGGATAAGGTAAAGTATTACTAATAAAAGAAAAGTATAGGTGAGCCTATACTGCACAGAGGGAGTTTAACTACAAAACCCCATTGTAGTCAAACAACAAGGTCAAGACCAGGGGAGATTAACTACAAAAAAACCCACTAAAATCTGACAACTTGGTCAAGACCCTTATAAATCTCAGGTCTGACCTTACAAACCATGGCTATCCTCTCATTGAGATCATAAAAACAAGTCACTCTATCAACCTCATCACCCCCATGAAGTCTTCTATTCCTTTCCTGCCATATGAGATAGATGATGACGGCCATCCCCGTTCCCCCAAACACCAACATGTTCTTGTTCTTGGTAGTTAGGGACATGATCCAAGAAACCCCTTCGGCCAACGAAAGAGGTGGCAACCAGCCCCACACACATTTCAAAGACCAGCGAGTCCATACATATCTGGAGAAAGAACAAGAGAAGAAAAGATGACCATGTGATTCCTCCTTGGACTTGAAGAGAAGGCAGAGGGGGTTCACCTCCATCCCCCACCTGATCAATCTATCAGCAGTGGGAAGACGGCCCATAATCGCTCTATACAAACAACAACTCCACTTAGGTGAATGGAGCATGTTCTAGAGCAGCTTTGCCCACAGTACCTCATGTCCAAGATACTTCAGAATCCAAGGTTTCTTTGCTATTCTCATACCCACAACATTTTCATCAAACAGGTACTTGCTCCTCACTTTTGGCCACCCCTATTTCATTCTCCGCCAGGTAAGCGAGCACCTATATTCTCCTTCAGCACTCTCTAGGTTGTCGTACCGCCGCTTCATCCACCTGGACCAAATGGATTTAGTATCCATCAAGAGCCTATCAATTATTTTGAGTGTAGATCCTTCCGCCAAAGCTCTAGTGTCATGCAAACCCAGACCGCCCTACTTCAGGTCCCTGGTAATGGTGTCCCAAGAAACACCATGGGCCTTACCACCCCATAGGAACCCACTGATAAGGCTTCAAATTTTATCTGTAATGAATAAGGGTAGCTCAGTTTGATTACACCAAAACCGGAATTTGGACGTCAAGACATACTTGCACAGCACCAGACGCCCCACGAAGGACATTGAGATCCCAACCCACTTGTCAATGGTTGTTCGGAGATCATCCACAAGCTGCCCAAAGTCTTTACCTCTTCCCCTACCTCCCAATAAAGGGATTCTAAGGTATTTCATGGGGAAGCACCCTCGGGTCATACCAGCCGTAGCTCTGAGCCTACCACGTCTGTTGTCACAAGAGCGGGAGAGGTACACCTTAGACTTGATGGCACTGATGTAAAGACCAGTGAGCTTCCCAAACTTTTCTAGAATGATTCTCACCCTCCATAGGTATTTGTAATGACCGGATATAAAAACCATAACGTCATCAACGAACACCATATGAGAGATGGTAGGCGTATTTCTGAGTTTGAAAACCTTGATTGTGCCTTCTTCTTCCTCCTTATTAATGATGTGAGAGAGGCCTTCCATAATGATTGTAAACAATAAGGGTGATAAAGGGTCTCCCTGACGAAGACCATTAAATGCAATGAAAATACCATGGGGAACCCCGTTCACCAAAACTGAGAAGGAAGTCATCTCGACGCATTGTTTGATCAAATTAGTCCATCTGCAAGAAAAACCCATAGCATTCATGATCTTCCATAGAGCAGACCATTCGATGTGGTCATAAGCTTTACTGATGTCTAATTTAAAGCAGGTTTTCTTAGTAGACTTTGCTTGGTTGAAGGAGCTAAGGAACTCAAAAGCAAGAAGCACCCCATCAGCTATAGACTTGCCCTGAATAAATGCAAGTTAGTTAGGAGAGATGACAGATGGTAGAGTCCTCTTGAGTCTATTCGATAGTACTTTGGATATGATCTTGTAGAAGGTTGAGCAGTAGGCTATGGGATGATAGTTAGCCATCGACACTGGAAGGTTCGTCTTAGGAATGAGTCTAATAAAAGTGTGGTTGACTTGTTTAACCATCTTGCCTCCAACCATGAACCATCATATAGCACGACAAGCATCATGCTTGATGATCTCCCAGGTAGCCTGAAAGAACCTACCATTGAAGCCGTCTGACCCCAGAGCTTTGGAAGTGCCAATACTAAACACTGCATTCTTTATCTCATGTTCCGATAACGGGCCACACAAATTTCTGTTCATATCGACCATTACCCTGCTACTTGGGAGAATACACTCGTTAGTGCGGTGGTTCTTATTGTACATGTTTCTGAAGAAATTAACCACTTCATCTGCCACTTCGTTAGGCCCTCTGGTGGTTGAACCATCGGCTTTGATCAAGCCATGGATGCAGTCTTTCATGTGATTTTTCTTAGTAGCATTATGATAAACTTTGGTTTTGCGATCACCATCACTAATCCACTTCAATCTGCTCCTCTGCCAATGATAGAGTTCCTCCATCTTCTCCAACTGTGAAAGTCTGGTTCCTTTCTGCTCCTCCTCCTTGATTTTATCTGTGTCAGTGGGGTGGGTTCTCAGTACGAGTGACACCACCCTATACTCCTCTTCCGCTTTAATCACCATATTACTCAGGTTTACATGGCCTTTCGACCAATATTTGAGGCCAACTTTAGTTCTTCTCAATTTCTCCACCACACAGTAGATAGGATTGCCAACCACTCTTTCCTCCCAAGCTTTAAGAACAATGTCATTGAAACCCAGCCAATCCACCCAAAAATTTAGGAATCTAAATGGCCTGTTTCTCATAACATTGCCATCCAGCTTCACCAACAGCCATGCATGGTCACTATTGGGATGGCCTCCCAGACAAACATTAGCTTCTGTAAAAATGTCCAGCCACGCTGCATTAACCAGCCCCCTGTCCAGGTGACTAGAGATCCTATGTGTCATAACCCTTTTGTTCTGCCAGGTCATAACTCCACCCTCCATATTAAGTTTGATGAGGCTAGCTACATCAATAGCCTCATTAAATCTGCTCAAAATGGAATCCGTGATAGGTTTACCCCCATACTTCTCCCCTACCTGCCTGACACGATTAAAATCACCTATAACAAGGTGAGGGACAGGTTGTTGAGTAGTTTCAGTTATGGTTTCCCAATAGTGCCTTCTTCTTGCTTCGTCATTATGGCCGTAGACTCCCGACATGACACAATGGAACCCCCCATGGTTGATGCAGCTAGCAACCATAACCTGGTCAGTCTCATGAATGATCTGAACATCCCAAATGTCTTTGTTCCAGCCCATAGCTATCCGTCCTCCATCAATTTGTTCCAGGTTTGAAGAATTTCCCCAACCCCTGGGGAATAACCATGCTATTTTCTCCTTATATTGTCTCTTAATTCTAGTCTCGAGGTAGAAAACCAAGGACACATTCAAATCCCTAATTATCTTCCTCACCCTCATCTTCCTTTTTGGCCTTATCACCCCCTCACATTCCAGGAGAGGATGGTCATCTAATGCTTGTTAGACCCCCCTTTTCCAGGAGTGGTCATTCTCAGTGATGTTCATCTGCCTCTAGAGCTACTGTTGTTGTAGGTAGTTCTTCTCCTACTAGATCCCAATCCAGACAATTCATCCAACAATTCATCTGGGTCCATATTTTCTAGAATTGAGAATCGGTTAGTGATGGCTTGGACCTGGGATCTCACCCCTACATCCACTTCTCCTTCCTCAAGGGTCTTCTCAATGATCTCTACAATCTCCGTCATAGGTTCTTCTATGATCCCACCTACTCTCGTAGAACCTTCAGTAATCTCCATCACATGTTCTTCTATGATCCCACCATCACTCGAAATACCTGTGAGAGGAGTGGATGTGCTCTTATCCTGGTTGGACGCCTGACCATCTGTGTTTATAGCCACTTGCTTGTCAGCCTGGTTTGTCATAGTCCGTTGTCTGCTCCTAATCTGGCGTCGTCTTTGGGTTGGCCTTTTACTCTTGTCCCTGCCTCACTTGATGGGGGGCTCCGAGCACGAGGCTCTCTCGCCAGGGCAACCACCATGGGAATGGCTGAAGACTTTGCAATGCTCAGGCAAAAGGATTCACCCAAACATTTTACGTGGATTAGCTTGAGACATTTTCTCCAAAAAAAGGATTTCCTCTATTCAAATTATGATCTCCTTGGTGGCCCATTTTGTTTGGCCACTTTTTTAGCTTGATAAAAAAGAATGCCTTCCTTCATGGTGATTACTTGGAGGAAGTCTCCATGCAACAACCCCCCAGATTTGTTGTAGAGGAGGAATCTTCTCACAAGGTTTGTTGCCTTCGACAATCACTTTATGGTCATAAGAAATCTCCATGGGCCTAGTTTAATAAACCAATCTCTATTCTTGAGAAACTTGTCTTCTAAAGATCTGATATCGACCATTCCCTATTCTTTTAAAAATAGTATAAATCCTACATTCTTATTGCAATTTAATTATATTGATGATATAGTGATCACCGGCAATAACAAAGTGGCCCTTTCTCAATTGGAATAGTCCTTATAGTCATGTTTCCACACAATCTTTTGGACATATTTTTTCCAACACAATTCAAATCAGAATACATATAACTAGTCTGGGTACATTCATGCTTTACAATAAGAGTCACAGAAGCCTATACATGTGAACTACAATTAAAAATACATAGATGGTTCCTACCTACTCTTCAACATAGGACATCTCCTGGACTTCTCTTCTAGATCTTCCATTGATTATTTGTCCATGTATAATTCCCAAAGGGATAAATAACCCACAACATGGACCAAAGAGGAGAAGGGGTCAGCAATTGCTGGCACAAAATTCTTATATTGAGCTATTCTAAAAAGTAGGTGTAAAGTATGATTCTAGTATAATATCAATTCTAGGTGGGGATTATTTGGTGGATTTACTTTATCGAAATAAGTATCGCAAGCATAAATATTTTTAGTGTCCAAAAATTAAGATGGCTTGCGTAAATATCAACTATGCAAGATCATTCATACTCAAGATATCAAAATACTCAATATTTTTTACAACAAAATGATTAACTTTAACTATTAGGATTAAGCACTCTAACATCATTTATTTCGAGGGATAAAGTGCCATGTGTTCAATCATCTCTGAAAGAACAAAATAGTAGCCTACTTGCTATTTTAACCAATTAATTGGGGAACTAGTCGATTACAATCTATGCACATGGTGGCTAAATGTAACCTACCTCAAGTGAGCCAAAAATCTAAGGGTAAAAAACCCAAAGGGAGTCAAAACTCCTTGATAAACTTTGACTCTATCTCAACATTTAAAGAATATCCAACAATTGTACATTTGGGGGTGGTGACCATCAAGAGGCACAAATGGCATATAAAATAGTTTATGTTTCATTATCAAATCAAATGTGTGAAATTCAATATGGAAAAGAAATAACTCCATAATTAAATCAAGAATCTTGTACGTCAAATTATTCAAAGCTCCTTACATTTCTCAATCACAACAAGGCTCTGAGAGGAAGAATATACAAAGTAGTATAAATGTGTTATCACTTGGATCATAACCAATTATTTGTTCAATGTTTTCTATTATCTCTCCCATTTATTTTTATTATAGTTTCATGATTCTTCCATTCTCTCTCTTGTTAGGGTTTCTAGTTGAACTGCATATATAATCAATTTTACTAGTTCATTTTCCTTATACTTAGATAAACACCGCATTGTGTATAGTCATCAATCCATCATATTACCTCTCTATATACTTATTATTATTAAGTGGGTATATATACATAGCACATATATGTCAGTTTCAGTGTATGGTCTTTCATAGTCGTCCATGATTACACACATGTCATTATTTAATTATGGATTATAAGATTAGTGTAATATGTGTGTATGTCATCCTCATGGCTCTGTATTCAATTGTAAACATTCACATTATAGATTTTTATCTAATGTTACTCAATAACATTCTACTATATTTCCTAACATAAGTTTCTTAATGGTCATAATCATTCATTAATTCAAGTTATTAGGGTATTCCCTACTATAGGAACATTACATGAGATTCTAAGCAACTAGGTTTTAAAGCATTCACACTACATTTCTTCTTAGGTAAAATCATATTTCTAGATCTTAATATAATGAGGGTATGAAGATTTAGATCTAGGTCACTCATAAATTGCAATCGAGTTGTTTAAGGTATCTTATCCATCCATTTCTTGGGTTTTCATTTTCAACAATGTATAATATAGGCATTAAGACCTAGTATTGGGTACATAAATTGCATACATCTATGTAACTATTGTTAACAGACTAGTACACATTGATGTGGTTAAATCTAAGTTTCATGAATAGTATAAACCATCATTTCATCTAGACTAAGTTCATCAAAATATTAGGTCATTCATACCTCATTTCATAAACCAACTTTCTCATCGAGGTTCACTCTCCCAAATACCAATTAGATCAATTAAGTCAAACTATATAAACATAGCTCCTAAATCTATATGTATTTTGGAATAACATCAACTATATATATGCATGCATGTATGTATCTAGGTTTTTCAATAACATGTGATAAATGTTAGCATAGTATACCAACTAGGTTAGATTGTCATATGAATCATGCTATGCATATCTATATTTTGATTAATATACAATTTCATGTCTAAATTGTCCTCTCATTATTTTTCTAAAATTAGTGACTACTAATTTGCTATTTGTCGGTACTAAAATATTTATAGTTGTTTTAATTTACTTGATTGGTTAGTGTACATATCCGTCTCATCTAAAAAAAATCTAAAAATAAGAATGTTTAGTATTCTAGTCCATAATGTAGCATATTTTAATGCATTTAGAGAATATAATTATATGTAGACTCAGATGATTCATATTAAGTGATAGAGTGGCTAAGATAGGCTATTTTTGTCATCACATTATGCATACAATGTAACTAGAATATCAACATCTCATCTATGTTACATCTTATCAGCTTATAAATATATCATTTATATTAATCAAGAAAATTAGAGGTACATGGTTGAGTATCATTACACTAGTATACATAACCTAATATATAGGAGTTCATCAATTAGTAGGTGCATGACTTGATACCCATAGGGATACAAATAAACACATTTAATCCAGACATATTATTTATGTTAATATGATTCTAAAATCAATTGAAACGAGGCATAAATTCTTACCCGTAGATGTGTAGATTAGTCAACATATCCTTGTAGGTTCTGGATTCATCTAAGAGACACCCCAGGTGTCAATTCTCCTAAAGATGGTGGTAGCAGTTCATAGTGTGATGTAATATGCATCTTCAACTAAGAGTGATTCCATAGATATTTCTAAAGTTTGGTACTCTAGTTAATTATGAACACCATAGGACTATGACAGTAGATTACACACTAGAAAGATGTTCTAGGGTATTGTATATATGTACATTCTAAGGGAGGGAGGTCTTATACTTCTCAGACTAGTTGGAAGCTTGGAGAAGGAGAGGGAACTTGCATTGGTTGTGGTGTTGTGGTAGATGATAGTAGTGTCAGATGTAGTGTTCATCTCCCTCTTCTATCCATTGATATATAGTAGAAGGTGGACCAAAGGTAGATAACTCAAAGGAGCCTAGCAAGTGATGCATGGGTCGATGGTGGTTGGGATAAAAAGACAATGGCAATAAGCAGCGATGTGGTTGGAGAAAGGTGAGGCATTTTGGGCTTCACGTTGTGCCATTGTGGTGCCTTGGTGGCTTCAAGATTCAAGCCTGGCCTCAGAAACTATTGTGATGGCACCAAGGTCAATCATCATCTTGTTGTTCCTCCTTCAAAAGATGAAGAAATCTAAGATGCAACAATGTGATCTCATGATGGCTGGCATGTAGCATAGGGGTTGAGAGTCATCTAGAGAGGTGATCCATCTATGTTGTAGGTTGACTACCATCTTTATAGACTATTGATCATGAGTGATCGAGGTCAAGGCATGGTGGTTGTTGGTAGGGTAGAGCAAGGTCAATGTCATAGTCTGTGGTGAGCATAGATTTGGTACTACAAGTTCATGGTGCAAATCTAACTAAGTTGTAGGTCTAGGATTATCTCATATTTCATTGTCTAAGGGTTTATATACATGAAACTTGTATGGTTTTGGGGTGTTTGGGAATGAGGAAAGGCATAGGAGGAGGTGAGGTAGTGGAGGGGAGAAGAAAACGGATGTGCTAACAACACCTAGGGAGGTTCAATGATGAGGAATGACTTCATCTCCATTTTTTGGTCATGATAAGATGTGATCATGGAGGGGATGGGGTGGTGTCTCTTTTGTTTCTAGTTTATTCAATAAATAGACAATTATTATCACAAGGTCCATTGTTTTTCCAATTAACTACATTCTTTCCTATCTTCAAAATTGAATCTCCTATTTCTATGAGAAATTGACCATGTTTTAATTGCTATTAAGTCAAATAAGTAAATTACTGAATCCGCTATTCAAAGTCCCATATTTCCTATTCAATCTTCTTACTTAAACCATTCAATAATAAATGTATAGCATCATGATAGTATTTTCATTTGATTTCAAAGTCGTTAGTTAGCAATACGAGTGTGTTATCTAGTTACAAGACTTTGGCCCAGAATCAACACACCACGACCTCAAGTTGCACAAAAAGATGTCAAAGAGATCCATAAAAATAATTTAAGAGACTAATTTGTGAATTTTACTCAGGTATAGAGAATGAACTTGTTTAGTCACTAATACTTCAATTGGAGGCTAATTTGTATCAACAAACTTGGCAAATTGATCAAAATAACATTTGGGACTTTGAATGAGGGAGCACTATAAAAATGAACTCAAGTGCAGGGGAATTTTTTAGTTGTAGCTCAAAATAGAATTAGTACACATATCTTCGTATGCTACAACTCTCCACCTATTAAAGTATAGTTCGTCCTTGAAATCAAATTATCTCCTCATTGGTGCCCCACCTTCTTACTAGATGTGACTCATTTATCCCACATTCCTCTGTCATTATGGTGGATGTGTGGGTAAAATGAGTCACTCATCATTGAACTATCCTACTTTCCTCTACACTTAAATTGTCTACCTTTGACTTTTTTTCTAACTTCCCATACAATCTCATGTCGACTTCTAAAATTATTGATTCTCTTTGATGATTTGTAACATTTGGTACTTCGAGTTTAAACTTACATGATTGGAGGAATTCTATGGTGATTGGGTAGGGAGTGCACTCTGGTGATCTCTATTACTTCTTCTCCCCATCACCAAATTAGACGCATGCACTCCTTGCTTCCACTCCACTACAGTTGCACCTACGCTTTGGCCATGTACCCTTAGATAAGCTTAAAATTTTATATACTTATGTTTCCTCCTGTTGGTATAACTTATGTAATGCATGCAAGCTAGGAAAACACTATCTTGTATCTTTCTGGACTCATATTACTAGACAATTGATGGAGCTTCCACTTATGTGGAATTGCGTGCACCAACTAAAAATCCTAAAGATAGTAAGTCTTTAGGTTTAACCTTGCATATACTAGATAGAGAACTCCACCCACGTATGCTAGGATACGTGGAAGTCTTATCGTAGTATAGTTAAGGGTCGAATCCTCAGGACAACGGTCTTGTTGCAAGCAACAAAATGGAAAACGTTGGAATTTCACTTGGTCACTTAATAGTAAGTACTTAAATCGAAAGTTTGGTTTTGTTGTTTTAAACTAAGAACATGCAAAGTAAAGAAAGCAAGTAAATCTAAGGAGTTAAACTATGATAAAAGTCACTAGGGTGTGATCGGTTTTTCACCGCCACTACACATGGATCAACACATGCAAAGCAAAACATAGCCTGCAAAAAGAGTCTAGTCAGTTAGTATCTTTGTAGACTTAGCTTCCTTTCGGAGAGCGAACTACGAGAAGTGCGGGAATGTTGCAACGCCAGCCATTCCCGAACAAATGGTCACTTACTTTGCATCATTCCCCTCGCGAAGTGTGTTCCTCGACTTACCAAGGTTGCACTTTCATACGTCAACTGATTCCATTTCATAGTATGAAAGTGCAACAAATGATAGTGAGTTTACTCCACTTCTTGAGATATACTTCTAGATACCGAAACAGATGCATGGTGGATACATGCACCAAGAACCAACATACAAACGAGTTTCAAATCTAATAGTATAAATGTAGACAATTCATACTAAAAGATAAAAGATAACAAAAGTTGGTGATCAAGCAACAAGCATTAATTAAACGTTTGATGTTAAACTGAGAAGATGAAAACTCTATATTGCAAACTATGGATTACATTTACATGATATGAAAGCATGGGTAGCGGGGCTACTCCCCGCACCCTAGTGAGAGAGACTACTCACTCATGACTAGGACAAAGAAGGAGGCAAGAAGAGATAGAGAGAGCGTCATCCCCATAAAGGAAAGAGGAAAGTCAACCCCTTGGAGAGAGAGAAACGATCCGCCAGCTTCACAGGTTGCTTGATGATGAGATCTCCCTCTTCCCACCTTCTTTGGTGGAGAGAGAGAAAGCAGCTTCGAGATGGGGTGTGGGTCTCAAACCGGCAGCCCCTAGGTGGAGGATGGAAGTCGGATTTGCTTTGGAGTGATTGAGGCAGCCTTTGGACGTATAAAAACTTCATGCTTGATTGAGGACCCTTGGGGTCTTATTTATAGGCCTTGAGTGAAGTCCAAACGGTTTGGAGACCGTTTGGACCTCAAGACAGTTTGGACCTCGGGACTGTTTGGACCTTGGGACCGTTTGGACCTCAGGACCGTTTGGACCTCAGGATCGTTTGGAATCATGCGGTCTCGGGACCGGTTGGCTTCATGCGGTCTTGAGACCGTGTGACTTCAAACGGTCTCGGGACCGTTTGACTCCATGCGGTCTCGAGACCGATTGGCTTCATGCGGTCTTGGGACTGTTTGGCTTCATGCGGTCTTGGGACCGTTTGACTCCATGCGGTCTCGGGATCGATTGGCTTCATGCGGTCTTGGGACCGTTTAACTCCATGCGGTCTCGGGACCGATTGGCTTCATGCGGTCTCGGGACCGATTGGCTTCATGCGGTCTTGGGACCGTTTGACTCCATGTGGTCTCGGGACTGATTAGCTTCATGCGGTCTTGGGACCGTTTGACTCCATGCGGTCTCAGGACCATTTGGCTTCATGCGGTCTGAGGACCGTTTGAGTCCATGCGGTCTTGAGGCTGAGTTAGTCTTTTATGATATTTTTTTTTTGTGTTTTTCTGCATATATAAATGGGAAAAGTTAGTCTGATAGTATATTTATAATAAGAGGGAAAATTTAGGGATTATGTATATATTTAATTTAAAAAGAGTACGGAAAACTAAAGAAAGAGACTAAGATAATCATCAAAGTTGGAGGTTATCACCCTCCCTAACTTAGAGTCTAGCTTGTCCTCAAGTTAGATAGAGCTGAGACATGTAATGGCGAGGCGATTTTATTTAGTTAGAATTTCCATACTCTTGCTTCAATTCTTAACCTGAGTTCTCCTAAGGTCATATCAGGTCTCATTGCTTGCCTTGACTCTTTCAGGTTTCGAGAGTTGCTTGGGTCTCAGGTTCCTTCCGCATCTCGTAGCTCGCATCAGGACCACCTTTATTTTGTGCATGTTGTTGACTCCAATCAGCTTTATACCTCTCTAAAAGACCTATTGGAAGCTAGAGAGGGTATGAGGGTTGGCTAAAGGCTTGAAGTGTAACTCCCCCTTCAAGTGGGAGAGGGGTTGTCTATGCTTTTAGGATCTCACTACCGGGAACGACACATCTGCCTTTGTGAGGGCAGCTGAATGTACCGGCCGGGTGAGTCCTTTATAAGCCTTTCATATATTTGGATACCTTAGGGTTTCACTATCGGGCACGACACATCTGCCTTTGTGAGGGCAGCTGAATGTGCCGGCCGGGTGAGACCTTCATCGGTTCTTTATATAGATCCTTATTTAAGGCACAACTCTCATAATTTTATTCGACTCTCTGGCTTTTATTCAAAGACTCGCAGGCTTGGGTTTTGGGGTTTTGTTTGGGAATTTATTTTGGGCGGCCAAGCCTCTTTTATTTTGAAGAGAGGAAAGCTGTTCTTAGAGTTTTTCAACATGCATTTATTTGGTTTGTGGTCCACTTGCAGAGCTTCTTGATTTGGAAGTTGCATGATGCCCCTCTCACCCTTGAGAGCCTGGCTTATTTCTGCCTTGATATTGATCTGTGGAGAGTCAGATGAAGAAGTGAAGCAAAAGCATGAAAATCAATAGTGGAGGGACATTATTAAATCGCCATAAAATGTCTAAGTGCTATTTACTTTTGGGGACTAACATGATTCTAAAGTTAAGAGGGTTATTTTAAAAAGAAAGTTAAAGAGGAAAAAGAAGAAAAGAAAATATGTGCAAACAGAGAAGGGAGAAAAAGGGGATGGAGAAAATGGTACCTCGCCCTTGTCTAATGTACCCCCCCTAACTTATCACTCACTCTGTCCTCAGAGTATCAAAGTGATAGGTTGAGAAGTAATTAGGACAAGGGCTGCAGGCTAAGTTAATTCTTCATTTGCCCCCGGGGAATGAAGTAGGTTTGCTGCGAACTGTGCTCGTAGAGCGTGGTAATCCATGTCAGTCATTTCTTCTATTGGTCTTTGGAGAACGATGATGGTGTAAATCCAGTAGAGGACATGGAAGTCGCAGTCATTTGATTCCCGGATTTGCTGGGGGCATTTGTGGCAGAAGGAAGGGCGGTGAAAATGCTCTTTGTCATACGCCCTTGTATGCTGACTTTGAAAAGCGATTAACTTGTCAGCACACTCCTTTGCCACTACCTCTATTGGCGTCCTTGGTGTCACGACATAGTTCTTTTGTCATGGATTGTACTGGCTATCGGAACTGTTATATATTGTAGTTGTTCCTTCTGGGAGATTTGTGGCCAATAGCAGCCAGTGCTCATGATAGAGGAAGGGTAACATGATGAACGTCGGCGTTGTGTGCTGTAGATAGGATATGAGCACGTCAGTTGTGCCAAAGTTCTTGAGCTTTAGGAGATCATCCTTCATGTATGGGTACGCCATATATGTAGTGGGGTTATTTTGGCCGAGTAGGAACTGGTAAGCGGCCATAAGGCTTACAGAGAGGGATCCTTTAACCTGTAAAGTCTCTCGGAGCGTGTCTGCCATAATTAAAATGTCTCTAGACATGAATACGAGTTCATCCTTCTCGGCTGAGAGTCGCGACATAATGAGACGTAGTTCGATGTCGGAGAGACCTTTGCAAGCACTGTGATCGAAGTCAGGAAAAGTTGGTTCTATGGCAGATAAAGGATCGATGTCTCCTTTACTTTGCTCGGTAGCTGCGACTGGCACTGTGGTTTTCTCCGACTCCTTCAAAGTTTGTCGGAAAGGTTGCCGCTACGGTTGGTGGATAGCTGAGAAGAGGTAGCGAGGGATGACATCTGGTGCCATAGTCGGGTCCTTGAAGAAACGTCTATCACAGATGAGCTCCATGGCATAGCGCCTGCGCAAGGAATGAAAATCTTCAGCAACCAGATCAGTAAATGGGATTTCCTGGTTCAGCGCTTGGATGTGATGTATGGTGCAGAAAGCGCAATCCCCAGATCCCTCGGCGGCTTGAACTTGAGGGTTTATGATTTTGAACCAAGGCTGGCTCCAATCTTGGCGGAGAGATGGGCTTGCAACCCAAATTAACTTAAGCAGCCGGAAGGGTATACACCTTGCTTCTCCTGCTGCTTCACCAACGAAGTTTATTATGCCGGCTGGTAGCTCGACACCACAGAAATTATACACCTTGGCATCCTGAGCCTCGGTATCCATGATCATAAAAAGCTAGTGGTCCGAAACTTGGAAGGGCATGGTAAGAAAACATGTCCGACGTGCTAAACCAGCACGCAACCTCTCGATCGACTTTGCTCTTATGTCTTTGTATAAAAGGCCAACAGATAGAGCAGGCGAGGTGTTGAAAACCGGTTGTTGCCTCTTATGACTTCTATTAATTTCGATGCTATTGGCAAGAAGGACACGGAAGATCGCCATAGGTATCGTGGACTGAGGTCGCAGGATGGTACGGAAATCTTCTCGTGTCAACTTGCGTCTAGTTTTGGTATTATTATAGATGATGTCTTCCCTTGCCTTCACATCATCCACAATAGTGTTCAGTATAAAAATGTCCTGAGCATCTAGTGTGGAGATGGCCTCCATGTCCAGGTCATGCATTTTATGCGGTAGAGGTGGTGGCGGGGGAAGTTCCTGAGGAGTGGGGGAAGAAGGGTGATCCATGACTTCAGTATAGGTATGTAGATCGTCATCGGAGGCAGAGTCGAGTTCTTCATCAGTATATAAACTCACTTGCTCTGCCTCGTCCTGGTCAAGGGGGAGGGCATAGATGTGCCAGGTGCGGAGAGAGGTGGGGCGGATGTTGTGGGTGGGCTGACGCTGGTTCCTAATAGGCATTGTTGGAGCTCAGCGAAAGCCGCGTCTTTAGCGGTTTCCCCGATTGACCCTAGAGAGGAATAATCAATGAATTGATCCTCATATGACATGTTAACATTATCATTGTGTGGGGACTTGGGGTGATGTTCATTGTCATGCTGATCTTTATCGGAGCCTTTGTGAGAAGGTTCGGCTGCATTGCCTGGGTCCTCTCCGTCATATGATTTGCCACCAGAAGAGGTGGTATCGTTGTTTGAATCCGCAGATGAGTCGGAGTCTTCATCTTCATCTTCGTCACTATCACCATCATTGTCGTCCACCGCCTTATCTGCTGGCTTTTTGCTTGCGGTCTTGTTGCACTGCCGATGGGTGGCTTGTAACTCATCGTAAGACACTTGCAAATTCTCGTGTGTTTCGAGCAGTGCGTCATGGGATTCTTTGATGTCATTATATTGGACCTCGGCGGAAAGGAGACGTGTTGTTAGATATGTAACTTGAGCACGCATCTGCTGGATGTCATTGTTAGTTGATTCCTCTTGGCGATTATATAGCTGTGTGAGGGTGTTTTTGATG
Organism: Alisma plantago-aquatica; assembly: GCA_963693085.1. Taxonomy (NCBI): domain Eukaryota; kingdom Viridiplantae; phylum Streptophyta; class Magnoliopsida; order Alismatales; family Alismataceae; genus Alisma; species Alisma plantago-aquatica. Next base: position 989,293,425 of record OY856410.1, on the reverse strand, counting down.
GTGTCCAAGCGCGTGCTCAGGAGTGCTTGTTGTTACTGGATCTCACGGAGAGTCTCTGGCAGAGGTTGAGTCTGTGTAGAGATCTCATCGACTTGCTTTGTTGTTTCTTCTTGTTGGCGCTTCGCTCCAAGAACCAGGTCCGGCAAGTTGTTGTAGTGGTTGTTGATGTGCTCAACTTGCTTAGCCACCTCATCTTGTCATTGCTGGAAGCCTTGGAGGATGGTGTGCAAGGCTCGGTGTTGTTCATCGATCGTGGCCACCTGTCGTGATAAACCCTGCACATAAGAAAAAATAGAATGTAAGAAGTTAGAAGGATCGGTGAGGAGGTTTCGGACAGCGTCTAATTGACGGCCGAATTCCTCACTGATATTGGCAAAAGGGACCCCAGAGGTGGAAGGGTGGGGTGGCTGGGGTCTATGTGGGAGGGTGGTAGTGCCTTGCAGAAGAGACACTGATGATACCCCGAACTACGTGGTGACTGTGGATGGAGTCACCAGCGGTGTCGGGGTGGTGGTGGATGTGAAGGGTGGTGGTATCTCAGGTGAAAGCGATGGGAGTGATAGAGATGGGGTAGAAACTGTGGAGGGGAATAGGAAAGTGGTAAAGTCGGGCATAGGGGTGGAGGAGGGAGAGCCCAAAGGAAAAAGGGGTGAAGAAGCGGATGTGAATGGTTGCATGGATGTGGTGAAGAAAGGAGGAGTGGTAGATATTGGAAAGGTGGAAGGTGGAGTGGTGGTGGCGGTTAGCTGGTCATGCAGACTCTGAATGAAAGAGTCAATTGATGAGGTGGTTAAGACATCTTCATGGAGGGTCTCAGCCTCTGGATTTGGCTTTGATGTTGGTGTCCCCGACAGCTGTTGTTCTTGCAACTGCCTTCTGGAAGGTCGTTTGACAGGTATTTTGGATGGATGAGCTGACGGGGCTGTGATGCTCAGCTCCGTCTGTCCCGCTGTTGCTTTCTTTTCGGTTGTTTTAACCGAAGCTAGGAGTTGTGTAAGCTCTTTGTCATAGAAGATGAGCTTTTCTGTGTCGTAGTTTGCTAGCTCCGGAAGCAGGAGGAGTGTTCTGGATGACTTGACCGTAGGGAAGATGACATAATGTAGTTTCCCATCCTTTTCCTTGATGATGAAGGAGTTCTTCAGAGTTTGTTCATTGGTAAGGATGTCGCCCTTTAGTTGCGTGCAGCGAGGTAGGGGTCTGTCCATCTTGAGGTATTTTATAATGGATGTGACATGACCCCCCATGCAAATTTCCATCCTTAGGGCAAAAGCTGATAATTTCTGGATCATTTGTCGTCCAATGTTAACTGGCTTTTCGTTAAGAATGGACCAAAGAACAAAAAGATCTGAGATTGTAACGTTCCCCCCTTCTGTCCTGGGGAAGAGTGCGCCAGCAAGAATTTTGTGTAGGGTGCGCACAAAACCAGAATGTATGTTCGATGCTTTGCATGTCTTAGCATCATAGGTGGGGAGCCCAGTTAGAGATTTCTAGAATATGTGTCTGTTGAACTCAGGGTGCTCGGTTCCCACCGCCTTGGCTTTTTGCAGCTGTTGCTAATTGTCAATAAAAACTTCGTTCAATATGTTTTCCGTTAAGACCACCTTGTTGCCGAAGATTTGGGTGACTAGCCTTCTGTCACCTCCATCCCGTGATCTATCCATGATATCTACGGGTTCTTTTGTAAGAAAGGTGAAGAATTCAGTGGTGGTCTCAGTGTATGAGATCTCAGGTACTAAACATAGCCTTGCAAGGTTGTCTTTGTCTAGTGTGTTGAAGATTCGATCATTGATCCCCATCTTAATTAGTACGCTGGAGCAAACGTACTTAGTGGGTTTGAGGATTTTGTCGATGGATTGGATGGTCTGGATGTAAAGGTTTTCTGGTGGTGGTGTTGTGGTGGTGACAGGAGGGAAGGTGGGGGTGGTAACAGGGATGGTGGTGGTAGGTGTTGCGAGGGGTTGGTCCATAGTAGAGGCAGGGCGAACTTGTTTTCTTTCCCTTTTCTTGGAGGGCTGCCCAGTTGCAGTCTCCAGGACCTTGCGTTTCCCCTTTTGTTCCTTGGCTGGGGAATCCTCCTCAAGATTTGGTGTGTACTCTGAGCCTTAGTCGTCGTCGGAGGAGATTTCTTCCACTTCTTCATCAGTTGCCTCTGCTAGGGATCTGGTGAGATGGTCAATCTCGCACAGGACATCCATCATCTTGGTCTTTGGTGGGATCTCCCTAGTCTTGTTGAAGACATCCCTGATCTTCTGGAGCCTGGCCAGCTCTTCCATCATCTGCTCCCTTGTTTGAGAAGGAACAACTCCAGATCCGATGGCCTTCTTTGCTGGTGATGCCATATCTGCAAAGTGGGAAAGCATGAGTTAGAACAATATGTTTAGAAACAAATTAGATTTTATTTGTATTTATGTGTTTTTGTGGTTTTATGGAAATTAAAGGAATGTGGAAGGCCAAACGGTTTTAAGACCGTTTGGTCCCAAACGGTTTCAAGACCGTTTGGTCCCAGACGGTTTCAAGATCGTTTGGTCCTAGACGGTTTGGGAACCGTTTGGAAGGCGGAACGACAGATAACCAGCCGGCGAAGGCAAAGACGAAGGCAAAGCGGCGCAGAGACGGCGGATGCGTTGGCGACGACGGTGAAAACGACGGTGAACATCGGTGATAAAAGTGACGGTGAAGACGACGAGGCAGCTTCGTCGGCGGAGAAGCGGAAGCGCCGTGGCAGCGCCGAAGACAATGATGGCGGTGAGGAAGGTTTGCAGAAGAGGAAAAATTTGGCCATGCTACTACGGTTGCTGGAGTACCTTGCAGTTGGTGGTAACGTCGACGGCGAGGAAGGGAAGGGCAGTAGTATGGAGGTACGGTTTCTGTGTAGAAGCGCGAGAACCAAGTCGCCGGAGGAGAAATGCGCGGGAACAGGGGAATGCAAGAGCAATGGAATAGTTCTTGCACAGAAGCACAAGAAAGTTCAAGAGTCGAAGAGAGAAAAATGAAGGGGTAGGGTTTATATTTATAGGAAACGCGGGGTTGACTTCGAAAAAAACCCTAGGTCAAACGGTTTGAAGACCGTTTGGTTCCAAGCGGTTTCAAGATTGTTTGGTTCCAAACGGTTTGAAGACCGGTTGGCTCCAAACGGTTTCAAGACCGTTTGGTTCCAAAACGTTTCAGGACCGTTTGGTTCCAAACAGTTTCAGGACCGTTTGACTCCAAACGGGTTGAAGACCGTTTGGTTCCAAACGGTTTCAGGACCATTTGGTCCCAAACGGTTTCAGGACCGTTTGGAAGGGTAAAGGTTGAAAGGTTTTTATATTTTTTATGTTTGTTTTTTTATTTATATATTTTTATGTTATTTGTTTTGGTTTTTTTTTGGTTATGTGGATTTTTTTTATATTTTCGTAAGATAAAACTAAGGTAAATAAAAGAACGGGAAATAAAGGAAAAAGTTGAAATCTTGGGTTGCCTCCCAAGTAGCGCCTTGGTTTAACGTCGTTGGCTCGACGAAGCTGTAATGTAGTTATGATGTTGGTATAGCATCTTTGATTTCGATGGTTTGTCTTGGCATTTTGTCTTCCGGAGTGTAGTATCTTTTTAAACGGTGATCGTTGACCGTACTTTCTCCTCCGTTGTTGTCTATAATAATGGCAGCTCCAGTTGGGTAAATATGTTTTATAGTGAAGGGCCCAGACCATTTTGTTCTAAGTTTTCCGGGAAATAACTTGAGCTAGGAGTTGAAAAGGAGCACTTTGTCGCCAACGGTGATATCTTTTCTCCTGAGATGACCATCGTGCCATATTTTTGTTTGCTCCTTATAGATTCTGGCACTGTGATAGGCAGTCATTCAGAGCTCTTCTAACTCCTGCAACTGGAGTTGTCTATTCTCTCCTACACTTTTAAGATCAAAGTTAATTGTTTGATGGCCCACCAGGCTTTATGTTCCAGCTCTACTGGAAGATGACAGGACTTCCCGTACACCAAACGGAAATGAGTTGTTCCGATTGGTGTTTTATATGCAGTTCAGTATGCCCAAAGGGCATCAGGAAGTTTGGTGGACCAATCAGTGCGGTTTCTGTTCACCGTTTTTTCAAGAATTGCCTTTAATTGTCTATTAGATACCTCTACCTGACTACTAGTCTGTGGATGGTAAGGCATGGCGACTTTGTGATTGACTCCGTACTTTTTCAGTAAGGCTTCAAAACTTCGTTCCAAGAAATGGGTCCCGCCATCTGATATGACAGTTCTCGGAACTCCAAATCTTGGGAAAATAATATCTTTGAACAATTTAATAACAAGCTTGGAATCGCTGGACACAGTGGGTATAGCTTCAACCCACTTTGAGACGTAGTCCACTGTGACCAAGATGTAAGAGAAGCCATAAGATGAAGGGAAAGGGCCCATGTAGTCTACCCCCCCCCCACACACACACATTAAAAAGCTCAATTTCCTATCACATAGTGAGGGGCATTTCATCTCTTTTTGATATGTTGCCAGAAAATTGGCATTTGTTACAAGCTTTCACAAAATCGTATAATCCTTTGATATGGTGGGCCAGAAGAAACCAGATTGTAAAACTTTTATAACTGTTTTTTTAGCACTTACGTGCCCCCCCGTGGGTCCTGAATGGCAATGCTCAAGGACCGGGGTTATTTCTTCTTCTGGCAAACAACGACAGAAAAGTCTGTCAGCACAAAGGTGAAACAGGTAGGGTTCATCCCAATAATATTGTTTTATGTCATGAAGGAACTTCTTTTTGTCATGGTAGGAAGCAGAGGGGTGGATAATACCTGTGGCTAGATAATTGACGATATCCGCGTACCAAGGGAACCCATGGGTGGCCTTCATAAGCTGGTCGTCTAGAAGAGAATCCCGGATAGGGATCTTGTCTTCTTCTTCAACCTCGATACGGCTGAGATGGTCAGCTACAACGTTCTCCACTCCACTTTTATCCTAAATTTCCAGGTCGAATTCCTGAAGCATCAACACCCAGCGGATGAGCCTGGGTTTGGCATCTTACTTTTGAATCAGATATCGAATGGCGGAGTGGTCGGTATAAACAATGACCTTAGAACCAATCAGATATGAGTGAAATTTTTCGAACACATAGATGACAGCCAAAAACTCTTTCTCTGTGGTAGTATAGTTTTTCTGTGCTTCATCTAGCATTTTGGATGCGTAGTAGATGACGTAAGGTTTCTTACCAATTCGCTGTCCTAAAACAGCCCCTATAGCGTAATCACTTGCGTCGCACATGATTTTAAAAGGCTGCGACTAATCTGGGGCTCTTAGAATAGGCGCAGAGATTAAAGCATTCTTGAGGGTGGAGAAGCTTTCCATACATTCTTGATTGAATATGAACTTAGTATCTTTAGTCAGAAGTTGGGTCATGGGTTTTGCTATCTTCAAAAAATCTTTGATGAATCTTCTGTAGAATCCCGCATGACCTAAGAAAGCTCGTACTCCCTTTATATCTTTCGGTGGCGACAGTTTCGAAATAACATCAATTTTTGCTTTATCCACCTCGATCCCCCTATCACTCACCCTGTGCCTGAGGATGACTCCTTCTGTTACCATGAAATGGCATTTCTCCCAATTCAGGATAAGGTTCATTTCCTCACAGCGTTGCAGAACTTGTCCAAGATTGATTAAACAGTTATCGAAGGAATCTCCGTAAACTGAGAAATCGGCCATAAATACTTCCATGATGGATTCAGTTAAACCAGCGAAGATGGGAGACATACACCATTGGAAAGTAGCGGGTGCATTACACAACCCGAACGGCATTCTTCTAAAGGCATATGTCCCAAAAGGACAGGTGAAGGTAATTTTTTCCTGGTCTTCCGGGTGTATGGGTATTTGGTAAAACCTGGAATAACCATCGAGATAGCAAAAATATTTCTGATGAGCTAGGCGTTCCAAGACTTCATCAAGGAAGGGTAGAGGGTAGTCGTCTTTCCTCGTGGCTTTGTTCAGCTTCCTATAGTCAATACACATCCGCCACCCTGTTACAGTCCTGGTGGGCACTAACTCGTTTTTGTCATTAAGAACTACGGTAGTACCTCCTTTTTTTGGAACAACCTGGACAGGGCTGACCCACTGGGAGTCAGAGATAAGGTAGATTATGCCAGCTTTGAGTAATTTGAGGACCTCCAGGCGAACCACCTCCTTGAGATTAGGATTCAGTTTTCTTTGATGTTCGCGGGATGGCTTGAATTCTTCAACCATTGGAAGTTTGTGCATACACAGGGCTGGATTTATGCCCGTTAGGTCAGTTATCTTATATCCAATGACCTTTTTATGCTTCTTCAGCTCATCCAGAAGCTTTTCTTCCTGATCTTCTGTAAGGGTAGAGCTGATGATGACCGGGCATAGTTTTTCCTTATCTAAGAAAGCATGTTTAAGTCTTGTTGGTAAAGTCTTCATTTCAGGGGCTTTTGGTGGCTCAGCTGCTTCTATAATGATAACAGCTTTAAGTTCTTCAAAAGTGGTCGTTGATGCTTCTTTGACCTTTTCTAAATGTTGCAGACACTGTTGAACTAGTTCGTTCGCAGAGAATTCAACATCCGGATTGATTAGGACATTTTCTAGTTCGTCATCTGACTCAGATATTTCTAACTGAGACATTTGTTGTATTGCGTCAAGAAGAAAAACCTCCTCTTGGATACTAGGGCCTTTCATGCTATTAAGGACTCAGAATTGAATTGCTTCTTTTCCGAGCCTAAGAATGATGGTGCCAGCTTCGACGTCGATCAGCGCCCTGGCAGTAGCGAGGAAAGGTCTGCCGAAAATGATCGGGTATCTCAAGTCTTCTTTAATATCCATGATAACGAAATCGCATGGAACGTAGGCATCCTTGCCTATCCTTACTGGAATGTCTTCAATGATTCCCAGAGGTGCGGTTATGGTGGAGTCAGCTAGTTGAATAGTCATTGCTGTAGGAAGCAATTCGGTAAAACCCAGACGTTTACACATTGAGTAAGGCATAATGGATATGCTGGCCCCAAGGTCAGCTAATCCTTTCTTTGTAGATGCATTTCCAATGCAACATTGGATTCCGAAGGAACGTGGGTCCTTCTTCTTTTTTAGCATTTTGTTTAGGATGATGTCAGAAGTGGTCTAAGCAAGCTTGACAGTTTCTTGCTCCTCGGTGATATACTTTCTTGATAGCAAGGTTTTGAGATATTTTTCCCACCGACACCTCGGAAAGAGCGTCAAGGAGTGGGATATCGATGTACAGTTTATTCATCGCCTCCTTGAACTTTTGAAACCTGGTGTCCATCTTTGTTTCTCGCAGTCTACCCGGATACAGAATCCTTGGTTTAAATTGTGAGACTTCGGGTTCTGCGGACACTTGTTCTTTATTTTTGCCCTTTGTGCCTTCTGTGAGTTTTTCCATTCCTTGTTGCGGGCTTTCACTCGTCATAAAAATCGGTGTGTCATCATTATCAAGATTGATATTGGTAGTTTCATGAAGAATGTGTCCATATCTGGTGGTGACAACATTCAACTGTTCATGCCTATTCTGACCATGCTTAGGGTTTGATTCAGGCTTCCCAGCAAATGTACCTGCTGGGGGCTTTAATTGTGCAGCGATCTGGGCAAGTTGAGCTTCAATTGCTTTCTGCTGAGCCTGTTGGTAAGCAAGCATAGTTTGCTGTGATTGTAACATCTGCCTTATCAAGGATATTTCATCTTCCGGTTGGGCAGGAGCATTTTTCAGAGGAATTGGTTGTTGCCCTTGCTGAGGTTGTTGTGGTGGTAGCGCCAACTGAGGTTGCTGAGTATGCAGCTGTGGATGGAGCAGAGGATGAGTGTACTGGTAGTAGGCCGATTGGTTCCTGGGATAGTTAGCCCTAGGGAAGTTAGTCCTGGAATTCCCTTGATTTTGGTTGAAATTGTTTGGGAACCCAGGTGGTAGCCTACTAGAGGATCCTCCATGTGTTTGATATTGTGGATTAGCGGTCCCAGCAGGGTTTCCATACTGAAATCCTGGATGATTCCTTGGCTGATTAGGGTTGTAATAGACTTGTCCAGAGATAGAATGGATAGAGTTGACTTGTTCCGGTAGTTGTTCTTCAGACTGGTCGGTGATGGGTTCATATGGTTGTGGTGGTGGATGCAGATCCATCATCACATTATAAAGCATACCGCAGGAAAGGGTCAGATGGTCAGAAGCATGACAGGCCTCACAGGTCTCTGTGGCGGACTTGACTTGTTGAACTAGAGTATTTTTCTTCTTATCAAATTCTCCGAGAGAAGTCTCGAGACCTTGTTGTTTATCAACTATGGTTTTCAGGGCTTCAGCTATGTCCTTCATCTCCATTGATTCTTCAGCTTTGTAGACCTTGAGGACACCTTTACCGGCTGACTGTCCCCAGTTAGACTGGTTTTCAGCTCCGAGCTTAACAATTTTCCAAGCATCTTCATAATTCTTTCTCATGAAGTTTCCTCCAGAGGAGGAATCTAAAAACTGTTTAATATCATCGCTCACTCCCCGATAGAAGGTTTCTATCAGTTGGTTCTGGGAGATTCCATGATGGGGACACTTCCGCAAAAGTTCTTTAAACCTTTCCCATGCTTCAGCGAGGGTTTCTCCGGGTAGTTGAGAGAAGTGATTGATCTGCCCTCTGATCTCATAAGTCAGTGAGGGGGGAAAGAACTTCTCTAAGAACTTTTCCTCTAGGGGAGCCCAAGTGGTTATTATAGGTTCCCTATCAAGTGATTTATACCAACTCAGAGCTCTCCCAGACAGGGTGAAGTGAAACAGATGAAGCATTATTGCATCAAAGTGACTCTGGCTTGCGGGACCAGGCGGCAAAGTGCCTTAAACCTCTTCAGATGATCCATGCAGTCATCTCCAGAGCCTCCAGAGAATGAGATGCCCTGCATGATCTGGATCCATTGAGTCCGAATCTCAAAGTTGGGGATGTTGATGATCGGAGGTCGGACCGGATGGTTGTCCTCGTAGTTCTTTGGGACAGCGTAGTCCCTCAGCTGCTTGTTCCTTAATTCCAACTGAGCGGCTTGGGTTGCTGCTTCATTTCCAGCTCTAATGCGGGCATGTTCTTCCGCATGAATCTCCGCTTGAATCTGGGCACGAGTATCAGCGATGAGTTGTGACCTTTAAGCGGCGATGGTGGCATTGACCCTCTCCATCACCAAAGCATCCTGGCGTTGATCTTCAGCCATTTTCCTGGCCCTTTGGCGATTGAGTCGAATGCGACGGTGGAAGCTTCTCTCTACCTCAGAGTCGTACTCTGGATCAGAGGAGAATATGAGGTTATGCATTGGTTGCATACATGTTTTCTACCTGAGTAGAGAGAAGAAAACACCTTTTAGATGATGGCGGAGATATAATGAATTTAAGAAGATATGGTTTAATGATTAAAAGAAAGTGTAAAACCCTAACCAACTAGCAAGATACTAAATGAAATTAAAACGTTTCGTTGTCCCCGGCAACGGCGCCAATTTTTGATGGAGCTTCCACTTACGTGGAATTGCGTGCACCAACTAAAAATCCTAAAGATGGGAAGTCTTTAGGTTTAGCCTTCCATATACTAGATAGAGAACTCCACCCATGTATGCTAGGATACGTGGAAGTCTTATCATAGTATAGTTAAGGGTCGAATCCTCAGGACAACGGTCTTGTTGCAAGAAACAAAATGGAAAACGTTGGAATTTCACTTAGTCACTTAATAGTAAGTACTTAAATCGAAAGTTTGTTTTTGTTGTTTTAAACTAAGAACATGCAAAGTAAAGAAAGCAAGTAAATCTAAGGAGTTAAACTATGATAAAAGTCACTAGGCTGTGATCGGTTTTTCACCGCCACTACACATGGATCAACACATGCAAAGCAAAACATAGCCTGCAAAAAGAGTCTAGTCAGTTAGTATCTTTGTAGACTTAGCTTCCTTTCGGAGAGCTAACTACGAGAAGTGTGGGAATGTTGCAACGCTAGCCATTCCCGAACAAATGGTCACTTACTTTGCATCATTCCCCTCGCGAAGTGTGTTCCTCGACTTACCAAGGTTGCACTTTCATACGTCAACTGATTCCATTTCATAGTATGAAAGTGCAACAAATGATAGTGAGTTTACTCCACTTCTTGAGATACACTTCTAGATACCGAAATAGATGCATGGTGGATACATGCACCAAGAACCAACATACAAACGAGTTTCAAATCTAATAGTACAAACGTAGACAATTCATACTAAAAGATAAAAGATAACACAAGTTGGTGATCAAGCAACAAGCATTCATTAAACGTTTGATGTTGAACTGAGAAGATAAAAACTCTATATTGCAAACTATGGATTACATTTACATGATATGAAAGCATGAGTAGCGGGGCTACTCCCCACACCCTAGTGAGAGAGACTACTCGCTCATGACTAGGACAAAGAAGGAGGCAAGAAGAGAGAGAGAGAGAGCGTCATCCCCACAAAGGAAAGAGGAAAGTCAACCCCTTGGAGAGAGAGAAACGATCCGCCAGCTTCACAGGTTGCTTGATGATGAGATCTCCCTCTTCCCACCTTCTTTGGTGGAGAGAGAGAGACAGCAGCTTTGAGATGGGGTGTGGGTCTCAGACCGGAAGCCCCTGGGTGGAGGATGGAAGTCGGATTTGCTCTGGAGTGATTGAGGCAGCCTTTGGACGTCTGAAAACTTCATGCTTGGTTGAGGACCCTTGGGGTCTTATTTATAGGCCTTGAGTGAAGTCCAAACGGTTTGGACCTCAAGACCGTTTGGACCTCAAGACCGTTTGGACCTCAAGACCGTTTGGACCTCGGGACCGTTTGGACCTCAGGATTGTTTGAATTCATGCGGTCTCGGGACCGGTTGGCTTCATTCGGTCTTGAGACCGTGTGACTTCAAATGGTCTCGGGACCGTTTGACTCCATGCGGTCTCGGGACCGATTGGATTCATGCGGTCTTGGGACCGTTTGGCTTCATGCGATCTTGGGACCGTTTGACTCCATGCGGTCTCGGGATCGATTGGCTTCATGCGGTGTTGGGACCGTTTGACTCCATGCGGTCTCGGGACCGATTGGCTTCATGCAGTCTCGGGACCGATTGGCTTCATGCGGTCTTGGGACCATTTGACTCCATGCGGTCTCGGGACCGATTGGCTTCATGCGGTCTTGGGACCGTTTGACTCGATGCGGTCTCGGGACCGTTTGGCTTCATGCGGTCTGAGGACCGTTTGAGTCCATGCGGTCTTGAGGCTGAGTTAGTCTTTTATGATATATTTTTTTTGTGTTTTTCTGCATATATAAACAGGAAAAGTTAGTCTGATAGTATATTTATAATAAGAGGGAAAATTTAGGGATTATGTATATATTTAATTTAAAAAGAGTACAGAAAACTAAAGAAAGAGACTAAGATAATCATCAAAGTTGGAGGTTATCAACAATCCTCCAAATTTCTTGAATTAATTTATAGTGATATTTGTGGTCCATTTCAGAGTACTAGTTATATGGGTTTAAATATTTTCTTATCATTTGTGGATGATTTCTCCAGAATGTATTGGATTTATCTCCTTCAAACTCATGATGAAGTTTTTTTCTCCAATTCACGTGTTTCACAAGATGATTTCTATTTAGTTCTCCACATCCCCTGGAGTATACACAAAAGATTGTTCCTCTTTTTACCAAGATGTTGGAATAATTCATCAACGCTCCTGCACTTATTCTCCACAATAAACTGGCATTGTTGAGTGTAAAAATCATCACCTTATTGACATTACACACTCCCTTCTCATTCATGCTAATGCCCCAAAACATTTTTGGTCGCATGCAGTTCTCACTGCATGTTTTCTCATCAATCATCAACCTTTCTTGGTACTTCAGTGACAAAACCCCTTTTCCTATTCTATACCAACAATTGACACTATTGATGTTGCCTCCTTGGGTTTTGGTTGTGTCACCTTAATCCATAATTTTGATCCCAAGGCCAACAAAATATCACCCTAAGCTATTTGAAAGGTGTTCTTAGATATCCTTACTCTAAAAATGGGTACAAGTGTATTGACCCTACCTTAGGCCAAGTTTATATTTCTACAGATGTCACTTTCCATGGATATGAACTCTTTTTCTCATCATCCTCATCATCCATTTGTTAATTCTTACACAATGGTCTCATCACCTGATCCCTTCAACCAATCTACATTATGCACAATAGAAACATTACAATGACACATGAAGGATGAATCTTATGCACCTCCTCCACCATCTTTGTCAATTCTAGACCAATCTTCTCTACCTGTGGCACTGTGGAAAGGTACAATCTCCTACACTATCAAGCATCCTATCTCTAACACATTATCTAGCATGTCTCTCTTTTGTTGTCTCAACTTTTTCCACAAAATGTCCAACTAAGTCCCTAAGATGTCCTAGTTAGAAATCAACCATGATGGGGGAGATGAAGGCTATACACGCCAATCAGACATGGGACCTAGTTACACTACCACCAAATAAGAACATTGTTGGTTGCCAATGGGTGTTCACTATCAAACACCATTCTGATGGTTCTATCGAGCGACTCAAGAAAAGGCTATTGCTAAGGGATTCACCCAAACCTTTGGCATGGATTTCTTTTAGACATTTTCTCCAGTAACAAGGATTTCCTCTATTTAGATTATGATCTCCTTGGTGACCCATTTGTTTGGCCACTTATTCAGCTTGATATAAAGAATGCCTTCCTCCATGGCCATTACTTGGAGGAAGTCTCCATGCAATAACCCCCCAAATTTGTTGTAGAGGAGGAATCTTCTCACAAGTTTTGTTGCCTTCAAAGATCACTTTATGGTCTTAAGCAATCTCCATGGTCCTAGTTCAATAAACCAAGCTCCATTCTTGAGAAAATTGGCTTCTAAAGATCAGATATCGATCCTTCCCTATTCTTTTCAAAATAGTCCAAAGGCTACATTCTTATGCAATTTAATTATGTTGATGATATAGTGATCACTAGAAATGAAAAAATGGCCAACTCTCAATTGGAACAGTCCTTATAGTCACATTTCCACACAATATTTTGGACATATTTTTTCCAACATGATTCAAATCAGAATACATATAACTAGTCTGGGTACATTCATGCTTTACAATAAGAGTCACAGAAGCCTATACATGTGAACTACAATTAAAAATTCATAGAAGGTTCCTATCTACTCTTCAATAAGGACATCTCCTGCACTTCTGTTCCAGATCTTCCATCGATCACTTGTCTGTGTATATTCCCAGAGGGATAAATAACCTTCGACATGGACCAAAGAGGAGAAGGGGTCAACAATTGCTGGTACAATATTCTTGTATTGAGTTATTCTAAAAGGTAGGAGTAAAGTATGATTCTAGTATAACATCAATTCTAGGTGGGGATTATTTGGTGGATTTACTTTATCAAAATAAGGATAACAAGCATAAATATTTTTCATGTCCAACAATTAAGATGGTAATTTACAATGTTGTGTAACTATCAACTATGCAAGATCATTCATACTAAAGATATCAAAATACTCAATATTTTTTGCAACAAAATGATTAACTTTAACATTAGTATTAAGCACTCTCACATCATTTATTTCGAGGGATAAAGTGCCACATGTTCAATCATCTCTGAAAAAACAAAATAGTATCCTACTTGCTAATTTCACCAATCAATTGGGGAACTAGTCCATTACAATCTATGTGCATGGTGGCTAAATGTAACCTACCTCAAGTGAGACAAAACTCTAAGGGGAAAATCCCAAAGGGAGTCAAAACTCCTAGATAAACTTTGATTCTATCTCAACATTTAAGAATAATCAACAATTGTAAGTTTGGGGGTGGTGACAATCAAAAGGTACGAATGGCATATAAAATAGTTTAGGGTTCACCATCAAATCAAATGTGTGAAATTCAAAATGGAAAAGAAACAACTCAATAATGAAATCAAGAATATAGCACCTCAACTTATTCAAAGCTCCATACACTTTCAATCACAACAAGGATCTAAGTGGAAGAATCTACAAAGTAGTATAATTGTGTTACAACTTGGCTCTGAACCAATTATTTGTTCAATGTTTTCTATTTTCTTTCCCATTTATGGTTATTACAATTTCATGATTCTCCCATTCTCTCTCTTGTTAGGGTTTCTAGTTGAAGTATATATAATCAATTTCACTAGTTCATTTTCCTTATACTTTGATAACCATTGCATTGTATATAATCATCAATTCATCACATTACCTCTCTATATTCTTATTATTATTAAGTGAGTATATATGCATAGCACATATAAGTCGGTTTAAATGTATGGTCTTTCGTAGTCATTCATGATCACACACATATCATTATTTAATTAGGGATTATAAGATAAGTGGATTATATGTGTATGTCCTCCTTATGTTTTTGTATTCAATTGTAAACATTCACATTATATATTTTGATCTAATGTTACTCAATAACATTCTACTGTGTTTCCTAACATAAGTTTCTTAATGGTCATAATCATTCATTCATTTAAGTTATTAGGGTGTTCCCTACTGTAGGAACATTACATGAGATTCTAAGCGACTATGTTGTAAATTATTCACACTACATTTCTTCTTAGGTAAAATCATCTTTCTAGATTCTTATTATAATTAGGGTATAGATATTTGGATCCAGGTCACTCATGAATTGTTATCAAGTTGTTTAAGGTATCTCATCCATCTATTTCTTGGGTTTTCATTTCTAACAATGTATAATATAGGCATTTAGACCTAGTATTAGGTATAAAATTGCATACATATATCTAACTATTATTAATGGACTAGTACACATTGATGTGATTAAAATCTAGGTTTCATATATAGTCTAAGACATCATTTCATCTAATGTAAGTTCATCAAAAGATTTGATCATTCATACCTCTCTTCATAAAACCAACTTTCTCATTGAGGTTCACTCTTCCAAATACCAATTAGATCAATATAAGTCAAACTATATAAACATAGCTCCTAATATGAATGTATTTTGGAATAACATCACCTATATATATGCATGCATGTATGTATCTAGGTTTTTCAATAACATATCATAAATGTTAGGATAGTAGACCAACTAGGTTAGATTGTCATATGAATCATGCTATGTATATCACTTATTTTGATGAATATATAATTTCATGTCTAAATTGTCTTCTCATTATTTTTCTAAAATTAGGGACTACTAATTTTCTATCTATTGGTACTAAAATATTTATAGTTGTACTAATTGACTTGATTGGTTAGTGTACATATCCACATCACTTAAAAAAAATCTAAAAATAAGAATGTTTAATATTCTAGACCACAGTGTAGCATATTTTAATGCATTAAGAGAATATAATTATATTTAGACCCAAATGATTCATATTAAGTGATAGAATGGTTAAGATAGGATATTTTTGTCATCACATTGCGCATACAATGTAACTAGAATATCAATATCTCCTCTATGTTATATCTTATCAGCTTATAAATATATCATTTATATTAATCATGAAAACTAGAGTTACATGGTTGAGTATCAATACACTAGTATACATATCCTAATATGTAGGAGTTAATTAACTAGTAGGTGCATTACTTTATACCCATAGGGTTACAGATAAAAACATTTGATCCAACCATATTATCTATGTTAATATGGTTCTGAAATCAATTGAAAGGATGCACAATTACTTACATGCACATGTGTAGATTAGTCAACAGATCCTTGTAGGGGTTGGATTCATCTAGGAGACTCCCCAGGTATCAATTCTTCTAAAGATGGTAGTAGCATGTTGTAATGTGATGTAACATGCAACCTCAACTAAGAGTTATTCCATAGATATCTCTAATGTTTGGTACTCTAGTTCATTATGGATCCCATATGGACTATGGTAGTATATTACATACTAGAAACATGTGTTGACCTAGAGGTTATACATTGTCCATATTTTGATAATGACTCAACCATTCCATTCATATGTATCTAATATGTGTATTCAAGATTGATCTCGGGTTTTAGGTACATGAAAAGAATCAATTTACACAAGCCCTAGCTTGTCAAAGTTCAAGTCAAAAGCAATGCAAGTGTGCTAATTAGGAAATCCATTCAAACGACCTTAAAAGAATGTTGTAATCACTTGTATTGATGATATGACTTGTAACTAAGATGAGAATTTTATGTGGGACACTTAGTACCAAGTTTTAATCACTTTTTAACATCATTTGAAAATTGACCACAAACTACTAATCGGTCGAGTTACAATCTCGACCGATTCCTTGGATCAATTTTCTGATGAGCGCATCGGGTGAGTTGTGCATTCACAGAACTCGACCGATCAGGTTACTGACCAAATGTGATTTTAACTGATCGGTCAAGTTTCCCAGGATAAACTCGACTAATAGTTTGAAAATTGGGTTTGTCTTTTAGCCGATCGGTCGAGTTACCTTTATTGAATCTCGACCGAATGTATTGTTAGGAAAATGTAGAAAAAGTGATTCTAACCGTTGGTGACTTGTTTGGACAGAAATAGATTTGTTTCCTTGTGCAAAAATGACTATAATTCGACCCTAAGTTTTCCCCAACTCAAGGGAGCACCCCCAGCTGTAAATAGGACCACTTGGAGTTCATTCCAAGGTTTCTCATTCACTACAAACAAGGTCCTTGCTATAGTTGAGTGTGCTACCAACCCTTGAGCCCCTTTATCTCTCTAGTTTACACTTCATTTCATGATTTGTGAGTGAGTTAGGATTATTTTAAGAGATCTCCACCTTTGTGCATGTAAAGCTCTTAATCTTCCACTACTTCCCTATCCCCTTCTTTCATGAAGAAAAGTTAAAGCAAGAAAGCTCCATCAAGTGAAGAAGGAGTTGTAGCTGGTCCTCTTTAAGGTTGATGAAGAGGTGGTGATCTTCTCTAGGTGAAGGAGAAGGCAAAGGTAGAAGATACAAGAGGAGAAGAAAAGTCCTTCAAGGTATAAGACTTGAGCTTGAATGGGTAAGACCTAGGTGAAGGCTGAAGATTCAAGCTAAGTGGGTAAGTTCCTTGTTAAGGTGGAGATCTCCTTATGATTGGATGGGTAAGTCCTTTGGTGGTCTATTGATGTAATCTCTATGGTGATATAATAGAGAAAAGCACTTGCAAAGTCCTAGAGGTTGACCTCTCTAGGTAGTGGACTGACTCACTTCTAGTTTGAAGTGTGGAACCACTCTACATCCCTTTATCAAGTGCTTGCTATCAATCTCTCTCATCCTTGCTATGCTTGTTAGATAGGACTTCACATTTCCTTAAGCTATTGGTTCTAATTGATATAATTTGAAGGTCTAATCTATTTGGTGAGAAATTCTATAGCTCTATTCACCCCCCTCTAGAGCCCTTAGATCCAACAAATAGTATCAGAGCTGAGGATCTTTTCCAACAATCTCCCACGAGATGAGAATATGGGTGACAACCTACTTGGTTCACTCAACCTAGAGGGAGGCTTCTCCATGCGTCCTCCGGTCTTTGATGGCACCAGCTTCCTCTATTGGAAGAGAAGAATGCAGTTCTACATTCAAGGGATGAACTTTGACATGTGAAAGGTGATGGTCACACCTTATAAAAAGCCAACCAGAGCTATTGCCACATGGAGTGAAGTTGCTCTCAAAAAGATCAACTAAATGCAAAGGCCATTAGCATCCTCTACGCAACCCTCACTCCCACGGAGTTCAACCAGATCTCATCATGGGACACCGCCTATGAGATTTGGGACAAGTTGTGCATCACATATGAAGGCACAAAGCAAGTCAAGGAGGCAAAGATCTACATGTTGGGCAGCCTCCTAGAGAACTTCAAGATGGGAAAGAAAGATGGCATTGCGGAGATGTACTCAAGGCTATATGTCATCGTCAATGGGCTGGCTGCTTTGGGCACTCCTTTGGAAAGAGGCGTCATCAACTTAAAGATCTTGAGAACTCTTCCTAAGAGATGGGAGTCAAAGGTTACCTCCATCGAAGAAGTGAGGAGCCTTGGCAACATCCCAACTGAAGAACTCATTGGCAATCTTCAAGCCCATAAGCCAAGACTTGACAAGCAAGAAGAAGAAGCTAAGCAAGAAGAGAAGGAAGCCAAGAAGATCAAAGATAGTGCTTTCAAAGCACAAGTGGAGGTTGTCATCCTTCAACAACAACTTGCTTGCCAGACTTATTCTCCCTCCTCTAGTAAAGATGAAGGCCCTCCAACTACATCAAGGGCAAGAACTTCAAGGGAAAGCAAGCCTCCTCCTCCTGTACTCCGAGATGCTACAAGTGTGGTCAAAAGGGACACTACAAGAGTGAATGTCCAAAGTCAAGAAAGTCTCACCAAGATAGCAACTCAAGGAAGGATGAGGGTCACAAGAAGGAGAGTAAGCACAAGAGGAAGGACAAGAAGGAAAAGAGATACAAGAATGCAGCCAGTGCAGCTTGGGAAGCTTCATCTTCAAGTAGCTCTAGCTCTGAAGAAGATGGAGAGTGCCACCTTACTCTCATGGCTCTACAAGTGAAGACATTGGTGAGGTAAGTGAGGTAAGCTTGTATGAACTGCCTAAAGAAGCTATTATTGACATGCTTGTTACTACCCATTCTTCTTTTGCTAAATGTAAATCTAAAAAAAAATGGTTAGGAAAAATCATTGATGATCTTTATGCTAAGCTTGAATTTTGGAATTGAATGAGAAAACCAATCTTGAGAGTATTAATAACTTTCAAGGGAAATACCTTGATCTTGAACTCCAATACAATGGGGTTGAAGTTGAGAATGGTGTCTACCTTAAGAACATTGAAAATCTGAAGGAAGAGAACTAAAATTACCTAAAACAACTTGAATTACTTAAAATTGAAAATGCTAAATTTAAGTTGCTTATTGATCTTGTAGAGAGAGAGATGTTTATCTCAAAGAGATTCAAATGCTAAAATCTAAAAATGCTAGGTTTCTTAGTCAAGTAAATGATTTATCCTCTAGACCTTTATTGCATAGTGTTAATGTATCTGCTATCTCTCTTGAAAAGGATTCATATCTTACTAAATCTTTATGTCTTGAGGCTGATCTTGTGCATGCTAGGGATGATATATCTAGTTTATCTTCTACAATTGTTTCTTTGAATGATGATAACTATAGATTAAGAGCATCCCTGCAGAAATTCCTGAAAGGGAAGAACTCCCTAAATGAAATCCTTGATCATTCTACCCAACAAAGTGGTACTAGTGGTTTGGGATTTATAGGGGGAGCCTCAAAGGGCAAGAGCAAGGCCAAAGGTAAGAAAAAGAGTAAGGAGACCTCTTTCCTTGTAGGAGAATCTTCAGGCACTAAGAATCCTATGGTTTGTTCTTATTGTAAATGTGATGATCATTATTCTACTTATTGTCCTTACAAGCCTAAGGGGACCAACCCAAACATGAAATGGGTCCCCAAGCTAACTCCGGATCCCAAAATTTGAGTTGGGAACCAACATTCTCCTTTCTTGCAGGGAAAAGATCGATGGATTGTTGATAGTGACTGCACAAAGCACATGACGGGTGATGTAAGCCATTTCAACAATTTCACAAAGAAGAAAGGAGGATCTGTCACCTTTGGGGACAACAAGAAAGGTAAAGTCAAAGGTGAGGGTGATGTAGGTGAATCCTTATGCATCAAGAATGTTCTTTTTGTGGATGGCCTACATTACAATTTAATAAGTGTTAGTCAACTTTGTGATAATGGTTACCTTGTTCTATTTACTTCTTTTGAATGTTTGATTCTAGATTCCCTCACCTACCAAGCTGTATATAAGGGAACTAGAAGTGGTAATCTTTATGTTAGTGTTCTTAACTCTATAAACATGTGGTTGGTAGATGCCTTGTAGCCAACTTGAATGATTTTGATCTTTGGCACCTACGGCTTGGTCATGTAAATATGCATCAATTAAAGAAGTTGAGAAAAAAGAATTTCATCAAGGGACTTCCTAAATTGGATTTTGAAAAGGATGAGGAATTCCAACCTTGTACACAAGGAAAGAAAACCAAGTCCTCCTTCAAATCTAAAGGAGTTCTTAGCATTAATAGATCTCTTGAGCTTCTTCATATTGATCTATTTGGACCAATGAGAACGCAATCACTTCGTGGTTCTAAGTATTGCCTTGTTATTATTGATGATTTCTCTAGATATACTTGGACCTTATTTCTCATTTCTAAGAGTGATATGCTTGATGTTTACTCTAGTTTTTGTAAACGAGTTGAGAATGAAGCTTCTTGCCAGATTATTTCCATCTGTAGTGACCATGGGGGAGAATTTGAAAATGAGCTTTTTGAGTGTTTTTGTCTAGAATGGGGTTATGCAAACAACTTTTCTTCACCTCGTACACCTCAACAAAATGGGGTTGTAGAGAGGAAGAATAGGTCTCTACAAGATATAGCTAGGACCATGCTTCTTGAGTTTGGTACTCCTAAGAAGTTTTGGGCTGAAGCTATCAGTACCTCTTGTTATGTGCAAAACTATGTTTTCACGCATCCATCGCTTAAGAAAACCCCCTATGAACTATGGTGTGGTAGGAAGCCTTCTATCGAGTATTTCCATGTTTTCAGATGTCCTTGTTTTGTTTTGAACACGAAGGATTCTCTTGACAAGTTTGATCTGAAATCGTATAAGGCTTTCTTTCTTAGTTATAGCACTACTAGCAAGGCATATAGAGTTAATAATAGGGATCTTGCTAAAGTAGAAGAATCTATAAATGTAAATTTTATTAAGACTAACCCTTCTATTACCAAAGATATTGCTTCAAATGATGATGTTGCATATGAAGTAATTCCTATTCTTAAAGAACTCAACATCACCCTAAAGGGAAAAGAGGTGGCTGCTCAAGAAGAAGAAAAAAATGATGAAAAGAAGGGTCTGACTCCCCGGTTTGCAAAGAATCATCCTAAGGAGATGATCTTAGGTGATCCATTTGAGAGAGTGAAGATGTGGGCTGCATTCAACAAAGAACAAGCCAATAGAGCCTTCATCTAACAACTAGAGCCTAAAGATGTCAAGGAAGCTCTTGGGGATGAAGAATGGATCCTAGCTATGCAAGAGGAGTTGGAACAATTTGAGAAGAACAAAGTTTGGACCCTTGTGCCAAGACTAAGTGATAGAAAAATCATTGGCACCAAATGGATCTACCGCAACAAGCTAGATGAAAGTGGAAAAGTAGTAAGAAACAAAGCAAGGTTAGTGGCTCAAGGCTACAATCAACAAGAAGGTATTGACTTTGATGAAACATATGCACATGTAGCTAGACTTGAGTCCATTTTTATGTTGCTTGCTTTTGCTAGTCATAAATTTTTTCTTTTGTATCAAATGGATGTTAAAAGTGCATTTTTGAATGGTACAATTAAGGAGGAAGTGTATGTTGCACAACCACCAGGCTTTGAACATGATAATCTACCTAACCATGTTTATTTGTTGCAAAAAGCTCTCTATGGACTAAAACAAGAACCAAGGGCTTGGTATGAGAAATTAAAGAACTTTTTGTTAGATCATGGTTATATCATGGTAAAAGTGGATTCTACCTTATTTTTAAGGTACACTTCTAACAATTTTCTTATCATTCAAATATATGTTGATGATATCATTTTTTGCGGAACTAACCTTGATCTTTGCAAAGAATTAATTGATCTTATGCAGAGTGAATTTGAGATGAGTATGATGGGTGAGCTCACATTTTTACTTGGCTTTCAAATCAAGCAAACAAAAGATGGGAACTTCATCAACCAAGGTAAGTACACCAATGAACTACTTAAGCACTTTGGGATGGAGTACCGACCCGATGGACACACCCATGTCAAACACTGCCAAACTTGATAAAGATGAAGAAGATGAGAAGGTAGATGAGAAGCTCTATAGAGGTATGGTTGAAAGTTTACTTTACTTAACTGCCTCTAGACCTGACATAATGTTTAGTGTTGGCTTGTGTGCTAGATTTCAATCAAATCCTAAGAAATCTCATCTTATAGATGTTAAGAGGATTCTAAGGTACCTAGACAAAACTCAAAATATTAGACTATGGTATCCCAATTCAAGGGACTTTACTCTTACTGCCTATAGTGATGCCGATTATGCAGGCTGCTTGATTGATAAAAAGTGCACAAGTGGCACTTGTTTCCTCCTAGGACCATGCTTGGTGTCTTGGTTCTCCAAGAAACAAAGCACCGTGACATTATCAACCATCAAGGTTGAGTACATTGCAGTTGGGAGTTGTTGTGCTCAAGTCCTATGGATGAAGCAAACGCTCCAAGACTTTAACATTCATTTTGATGCTTCTCCTATTTTTTTATGATAATACTAGTGCAATTAACTTGTCTTACAATCCTATATTGTAAAGTAGAGCTAAACATATAGAGGTTCTCCATCACTTTCTTCATGATCACATTGCCAAGAAGGATATTTATATCACGCATGTGGACACAGAAAATCAGTTGGTGGACATTTTCACTAAACCTCTAGCTAGAAAGAAATTTAATTTTATTAGATCAAAATTGCTTATAACTGCTTTGGATGAATCTGATATGCCTTATATCTAGTAGTCATCTATCCTATATGTTTTGCATCTATCTTGATCATCTTTGAGTGCTTATATGCTTAAAATTTCCTTTTTCATGTTCTTTTTGCCTTGTTTCTCTCTTGTTTTTGGGTATTTTTTGTAAACGCGTGTTTTATCACAAAATAATACCCAATGATGAGTGATATGTGCCTTATAAGTATGTTTAATATACATAATAGACTTGAAAAATAAATTTAATTAGCATTCAAATGTCTATAAATTAAGTTTGATGGTTTTAGGTTAGGTTGACCATCAATCAAGTTTCCCCCAGGACAAACTCGACTGATCCCTAGTCGAGAGGTTTTTAAAAAATGACCAATCGGTCGAGTTTCAGACTCATAGAACTCAATCGATCGGTGGGTTGTTGCCAACTTAAGTTGGATTTTGCCGACTGTTCTCCCTCTAGAGAATAGACTACCGATTCCCCTTCTTCTAGCCCTAAGCTCTCAGCCCCAAACCTTACCTTCCCCAACCTAGCCCTAATCCGACCTAGATAGACCTTTCCCCTTACTCAACCTTGGTGTGTGATAACACCAATTCTTGTGATGTTTTTGCCCTTTATTCTATTATCAAAACTGCCCTTTTCTGCTATTTTCCTCTCTTTTATTAGTACTTTCGCAATAATTGGCCAAAGCAATGCTCTTAATCCAATATTTCCATCTTTTGCAGAGTTTTCCTCATTTTGGTACAATAAGGCCGTCCCGGCCCACAAATAAGTCCAGAGTCTGTTTCGGCCTTCCTGACGCCCGATACGACCTCTTCCCGGCAGGGTGGAGTGACACAATGATGCATGACGAAGGGATGCCACGCAAGAAGAAACTGACGGACGACATGTCTTCTACCCGACAGGGAGCCACACTCGCCTCGACAACCCAAGCTTGTCGGGCGACACAGCCACCCACCGGCAAGTGTGCCGCCCGTCACGCGACCGATAGCCGACACCCCTACACTGAGCGACACTAGTATCAGTCGTCCACCGACCTACGAATAAGGAGGACACGTGGCGCTTCGAGCACCATAACTTCCCCGACTGCTGCCTATAAATAGCAGCTACAGGAAGCTGAAGGGACAGTTCGGACAGTCGGGAAATCTTGAGCGATCTTCGGAGGGAACTACGAGAGCAAGAGTATCGCGCCCCAGTGCTCGTGTCGGGCAACTCTAGGTGAGCTCTTCCTCGTCCCGAGAGGGAGGGGATGGTTCACTTAGGACCGTCCCGGGCAACACTGCGGGCCGATATCGGCCAACGTCGATGAGCGACACAAGTACCCGACAGTAGAACGCGCCGCTCCATGCCCGACATGATATCGAACCAATACGCTTCGCCCGTCATAGCGTGCCACCCGAGAGGGTGCGCCGCCCGACAAGCGCGTATCGTCCAGGGTTGTTACAACCCCAATTTTTGGGTTCCTTTGGTGAGAAATGTAATTTCTCATATTAAAGATATTTGGACAAATAATGATATAATTTGTTGTGAATAAATGGATTTCGTTTAAAATAGCCTTGTTGTTTGATTTGTGGGCTTTATTGGATATTGGTCCCAATAACAAGGAAATAACAAAGAAAATTCAAATAGTGAATGAATAATTGGATATTTGAGAAAAGAAATATGTAGAAACCTCTAGAAGGCAAATCCAAAGAGGATTTCATGCCTCTTGGGTTCCTTGGGTACCAAGGAGTCCAAGGTTGCAAAAAGAAAGAAATAAGAAAAGAAAAGATTAATTAAGTATTTCTTTATGAAGAAAGAAATTGGAAAATAATGATAAAAGGTGGAAAATGAGTGGAAAGAGGCATAAATGAGATTTCTTGGGGAAATTTCGTATCCATGAGGTTGCTAATATTAAAAGGAATGCCAATAAGGAAAATAAAAGAGAAATAAAAAGAAATCCTCAAAAAGAGATGTTTAAATGAGAAATAAACAAGATAATGTGAAATAATGCATAAAGAGGCATCTAGAAGGATAATAAGTATCCAATAAAGAGAATTTTGAAATAATAAAGTTTCTTGGGTGCCAAGGAGCCCCAATAATGGGAAAGGAAGAGAAAATACCATAATTATAAAATAAAGAGATAATGGGAAAACATAATCCATTAATTATGTAAATTTGATAAAAGGAAGTATTTTCCTAAGGAGATATATATATATATATATATATATATATATATTCGTGGCCAATAGATTAAAAGGCACATAAAGAGAGTGAAGGAGAGGAATTTCAAATTCCTAATATTTAAAGGAAAGAGAATATCAAAATGATTAAGAAGAGAGAGAAGGTTTTCTTATCCTTGAAGGAATATGATTCCTTTTGGGAAAGGGGCTCTTTGAGCTGTGTATATACAACTCATGTCTTCGTTTCTCACCCTATATGAAAGGGGTAGACCCATTGGGACGAGTTCCAGAGAGTTTCCGCACTTCCCACTATCTTACCTATCTTCTTCTTATTCTTAATCATGCAAAACCCTAACCATGAGGGTATGGTCCTATCCCTGGGCGACGGGAAGTGGTTTGTGGTCGGGATCGAGTCGGGGAAACTCCACGACCATCCAGGAGTGAGCGGTTACCAACTCAACACCCATGTCATCACGCAACTCGTGTCGTAGGTCTGCAAGCTTGCAGCTATCGCAGCAGCCATGAAGGATTAAGTTTCGCTTGGAAGCGACCGTTTTGGCTGCAAACTCTGGGTGCCTCGCATGCACCGAGGTGCGTCGGAGCTAGGGCTCCCATCTGCGGTGGTCTCCGAGCCTCCAGGAAGGAGGGGCAGGCCGCGGGAGGGCTGCCAGCGGTGGCCGCAGCCGCGGATCTGAGGAAGAAGACGATCTGTATACGTTGGACAGAATTGCCCTTCGCGGGCTGAAGCAACGACTAACTTAAACGGGGACAAGTTCGTAATTTGGTTATGTTTCCTGAACTAAGGGCAACGTTGCATGGAGCACACGTGGCGCAACCTGATTGGCCAAGTAAGTAACTTTTTGCTAAAATCATAATTAATTGTAGGAAACACGGATTAAAACAAGTTATATATGAAACTTGATCCTCAGAACGAGAGGAACACAAAGAAATTATGTTTGAAGCCAAATTTTGTATGCTATTCAAAAAGTAGTGTAAATCATCATCTTTAATGAATTAAAGATTAAGAAACACTATTTTGATATGATTAATGAGTTTAATAGGGTTTAATGGATCATTAGAGTTGATGTTAACATGTTAAATGTTAAAAGGTACATTATGTTCAAAAAGGAAGAACTTTGCATATGATTAGTCTAATTTAGAGTTTATATGCTTGAAATTGGAAAAGTACATAAAGTTATCATCTTTAGTGTTTTAATTAATGAAAAAACCTTAGATTTGATGATAGATGGATTTAATGTTGTTCAAAGGATGATTTTAACATGTTGTTGATAAATATGAGGATAGGATCTAAAAAGATGATCTTTTTATATAATTGGCTTAATTAGGGTTTCGTGCATGATTATGCATTAATGAGCTTGAAAACCCTAATTAGATGAATATGTCTTTTAATTGTTTTAATTGTTCAAATCTGTAAATAAATAGGGATATGATGATCCTAAGTCAATTTGGGTATAAAAGATTATTAAAATGAATAGTTGAGCAATTAAGGTTCATATAAATAGAAAAGAGTATTTTAGGGTTTGTTGACCTAAAATGGATAAAGCTTGAGGTAAGAAACCCTAATGGATATTAATGAAACCTTAATGTGGATTAGAAACCCTAGAAAGTGAATCCAAGTCAATAAAGTAGATTCTTGATAAAGCGTGTAATAAATAGAGTACATATTTATTTCAGGAACTATGTGATGATTGAATTACTTGCTTGGATTTGTTGATTGGCTTGATTGTATATACATGAAGTAGATGTTGAATAATCTGCATGACTCATCAAATCAGGTATGTGGTTACGCTTATGAATAATCACTCTAGTTTCTCGGCCATTCCCGAAGTTTTAATCGGTTGCTTGAAAATAACTGTTGGATGTTTATTTAATTCATGCAACTATAAAGTGACTATGATTATCACTATAAATGTGCGTATATAACTGACTGAATCCGGGTCCACCTCTATTGCTTTGAAAGGCTAAGAAAAAAGGGGTAATCCTAGAGCAAGGTCTAGGTTACCGAGAGTTAGAAACTGGGATACCTACGTGTAGTGCCATGAGACTCATTATCCTGTCATGAGTTAAGGAGTGGGCTACTTACGGGTAGTGCCATGTGACTCAACCCTAGAAATTGGTTCGCTTATAGGTGAATCATGAGGGGTTTAATGGGGACAACATAGAGGATAGGGTACTCTTGGATCACAGAGTTATATCTAAAATGTAATCTTGGTTGTTAAATGATTAATTGAATGATTACATTGTTAATGTATTTACATGATTATTGTTTCCCCCACATACCAGCTTCGGCTGACCGACGTTTTGTTTGTCGGAGTTTTAGGAACAAGCCAAAAGGACAAACAGTAAATCGTCACATTGTGAAATACATGAAGAAATATACAAGGAGTATTAGTTAGAGTAGAATCCTTAAGTGGATAGAAGTTTAGCGATCCAAGTTTTCAAAAAGGTATGCAAAAATTTATTTTCTTACAGCTTTTCAGTATAGTATGTTAAAATTTGATAATTATTCTTGGTTAATTGTTGAACCTTTGATCCGGAAGTTATGGGTGCGTCTTCGACCTCTCGGTCTCCCTTAACTGGGGGTTATCGGGAGGTGGGGTCGTAACAAGGGTCCTTGAACGATACAGTCGGCCGTCACGGTGTGCTGCCCGACACTGCTGTATCGGGCTAGGCTCCTGACCAGTATCGGGCTGGAGAGCCGCAGTAGCCTGTCTCCCTTCTACATCGAGAAGGCGACATCTATCTTTAATTCTGTTATTTAATTCCTTACTTACGCAATGTATTAAGACCTTTAATGTTTATGGGAATGGAAAAGCTTAATTACTTGCTGCTCTATGCTTGGTGCAATATGTTGGATGACTGCTATGTTTGATATCTGAACTCTAGTTTGCATGTTTGGATCGCGTTTTGCTTAGCTACCGAATCATGTTTTCCCGTCGCAAAAGCTTCGAGAGTTGTGTTGTGGCTCTAGTGTTTGGTCCGATTCTGGAGTACGAGAGTGCCTAGAACGGAGTTGTTTCAGTAACATTCCACTCTAACTTAAGTCCAACAACCTCAAGAGGGGTGTTGATGCTTGGTTAAAGGTACCCGCTCAAAGAAGGAGGGGTGCAGGATGTTACTGTTGCCGCTTGTTTTACTGAAATATTATCCTTCGTACCTTGATCTAGCTCTGGTCTTATCTTTCTGTTTCTATTGCATGAAAACCCCTAAAAACTGCTAAATGACTAAAACCTTAAATCTTTCTTGTAGCTCCATTTGGAGATAGTTTTCTTTGTTTTGTTTGTGACATCTTACTGTTTCCTTTTTGGGAATTTTATTATATCCCTATACCTGCCGGAGTGTAGCGTGTCGATTCTGGGTTCTCAACACTACCACCTTTGTCCCTGTGTTCGACCCCGTATATCTACTCCGACCCCATAAACAAAGTTGCGGGGGCCTAGAAGGATTCGGGTTATAAATGTGAAAGCTCAATTACCTCAAATCCGCCTCCTAATTTAGGACGCGCGATTTAGGCCGGTCAACTTTCTGGCGCCGTTGCCAGGGACAAGGCAAAAACGGTACTGTAGATGAATTCGAACCCACTAACTACACTCCCGTGCCTCAAGCTTAGAAATGAGCTTGACATCACTCTTTTCCTTTTTTATTGTTATTCTTTGCCTAAAAGTAAAAATTCAATTTTCTAAACTTGAATTTTCGTGCCATTTCAGGAACTCTGAAGAACTGTGACTTGTCCCGCCGAGCTTTGATCTTGTCCCGCCGAGCTTTGATACCATGTCTCATTGCGGGCAGTCCCTTTCTAAGAGTGAATGTCAGGGCCAAGGCGAGAGGTCGAGCCAACCTAACTTGGTTGGTCAGCTTTTCGCCTACATAAAGAGACAGGACACCATCATCAGCCAACTGGTGCAGGGCGCGCTTCCTAGCCCTGGAGCTCTGAATTTAAAGCAACGCCAGATGGCCAGCTTGCAGATGTGCCAACGTGAGGTTGATCAGCGGCTGACCCAGATGACTGCTCTAATGAAGGATCCTGCAATAAAAGCACTCCCATACCCTGAAACTGCCAGAATGGCAGTACTAAGGTCTGGAAGAATGCTGGAACGCCCTGATGAAGCTAGGCCTGAGCCCGAGCAAAGGCCTGAGGGTGCAGCTCTAGCAGAGGAGGAAGAAAGACAGGCAGATGCTCGAGAGTCTGCGCAAAGGTTCCCTAAAGAGCTACCTGGAGGAAGGAATGCTTATGCTCCTAGGATTCCGTTCCCGTATAAGCTAATAAAGACGAATCTGAAGAAGCATCATGAGAAGTTCATGGAGTCGATCAGGAAGCTGCATCTCGAAGTGCCCTTCCTTGACGCATTGGAGGAGATGCCTACATACGCCAAGTTCCTCAAGGACCTTATCACAAAGAAAAGAAGGGGGGAGGATTGAAACAGTGCACCTAGTTTCTGCTTCCTCTGCCTTTGTGAAGCCCGACATGTCAAATAAGAGAAGGGACCCCGGAGCTTTCACAATCCCGTTCACCATCAGGGACAATGTCGAGCGAAAGGGTCTAGCAGACTTGGGGGCAAGCATCAGCCTCATGCCCCTAAGTTTCATGCAAAGGGTGGGTTTGACCGACATGGTTCGAACCAACATGCGGATTGAACTGGAGGACCACACCTTTAAGAGACTCGTCGACATTGTCGAAGATGTGTCGATCAGGGTTGGCGATTTCTTTATCCTTTGCGATATAGTCGTCGTCAACACAACTGAAGATCCCCGCTGCCCGATCATCTTTGGGTGCCCTTTCTTGGCAACAGGGAGAGCGTTGATTGATGTCTCTGAGGGGATGGTCACTTTGAGGGTCGGAAACGACCATATGGACTTCAAGCTGAAGGAGATCATGAGAAGTTCGTCCCTGTCTGAATCAGCGTGTTTCGCAGATAGCTATAATAAATTCTGCGAGGAAATAGAGGAGGATATCCGGACAGTAGACTCCCTCTTGAGGGCTATAAGCTGTCAGAATCCCGACCTCGAAGATCCTGAAGTCGTGGAGTATCTCAACCTTCTCGACCTTTCTGATGAAAGCTTGCAAGAAGAGGATAAGGTGGTGGAGTTCGCAATGTATGCCTCTCTCGAGGGAGGGCCTCAAGAGAAGGCACCCAGACCAAAGCCAGAGTTAAAAGCGTTGCCTGAAGGCCTGAAGTACGAGTTTTTGGATGAAGAGCACAGAAACCCTGTCATCGTAAACACCAATCTTTCAAGCAATCAGCTAAACCAACTCCTTGAGGAGTTAAGGCTCCACAAGGGGGGCTATAGGATATTCAGTGGATGATATCAAAGGCCTTAGCCCTGCCTTGTGCATGCATCACATCAACTTAGATGAATCTGCCAAGCCTCTGGCTCAACCCCAGAGGAAGCTGAACCAGATGCTCAAGGAGGTCGTCAAGAAAGAGGTAATAAAGTTTAGGGATGTGGGGATCATTTACCCAATCAGCGATAGCAATTGGGTGAGTCTGATCCACATAGTACCTAAAAGGGGTGAAATGATAGTGGTTAAGGGTGAGAAAGGTGACGAGGTGGTGGTTAGGACCGTCACGGGATGGAGGATGTGCATAGATTACCGAAAGCTAAATCAGGCTACAAAGAAGGATCATTTTCTGCTACCTTTTATTGACCAAGTCCTTGAAAGATTAGCGCATCACGATTTCTTTTGTTTCCTTGATGGCTTTTCAGGTTTTTACCAGGTACCCATCTTGCCCGACGATCAAGAGAAAACAACATTCACCTGCTTTTACGGCACTTATGCCTTCAGAAGAATGCCCTTCGGACTCTGCAACGCCCCCGCCACCTTTCAAAGATGCATGACATCAATGTTCTCAGATTTTCTATAAGACATCGTAGAAGTTTTCATGGACGAATTTTCAGTTTATGGGAGGGACTTCGATAGCTGTCTGAAAAATCTGTCATTGGTCCTTCAAAGGTGCGAGGAGAACAACCTAGTTCTGAACTGGGAAAAGTGCCATTTCATGGTGCGTGAGGGCATCATTCTAGGGCATAAGATCACAAGGCGTGGGATCGAGGTGGACGTAGGCAAAGTTGAATCAATATCCAAACTTCCTCCAACGAGATCCGTGACGGGGGTGCAAAGCTTCCTCAGGCATGTCGGATATTACCGAAGATTCATCAAGGACTTTTCAAAAATTTCCAAACTGCTATCCAATCTTCTAGTAAAAGATGTCGAATTTGTTTTCTCTAACGATTGTCTCAGTGCTTTTCAGGCCCTGAAAAATGCTTTAATATCACCACCTATCCTTCAAGCGCCATAATGGGGTTTACCTTTTGAGCTGATGTGCGATGCTAGCGACTACGCGGTTGGAGCAGTCCTGGGACAAAAGAAAGAAAATAAGCACCATGTGATCTGCTATGCTAGTCGCACGTTGGACAAGGCTCAGGTGAACTACACAACAACTGAGAAGGAGATGCTAGCGATCGTCTTCGTGTTTGATAAGTTCAGGTCGTATCTCGTCGGAGCTAAGGTCAAGGTATACATAGATCACGGGGCTATAAAATACTTAATGCAAAAGAAAGACGCCAAGCCCAGATTGTTGAGGTGGGCCTTATTGCTCCAAGAGTTCGACCACAAAATTATCGACAAGAAGGGAGCAGAAAATGTGGTCACAGACCACCTATCAAGGATCGTGGTTGAGAGACAGGGAGGGCCTCCAATCAACGACAACTATGCCGACGAGGCTCTTATGTTGGCCAAAGCTCAAGAAGAGAGCTTACCCTGGTTTGCAGACATATGCAATTATCTTGCTTGTGGAGAACTGCCTCCTGACATCACGTACAATCAGAAAAAGAAGCTATTCGCGGATGCTAAAAACTACTACTGCGATGATCCTCTCATGTTCAGAAAATGCACCGACAACTTATACAGGAGGTGCATCCCAGAAGAAGAAACTGCGGACATCCTGAAGGAATGCCACGCCTCCCCCTACGGTGGACACCTGGGTAGTGAAAGAATTGCCGCAAAAGTGCTACAGTCAGGTTTCTACTGGCCCTCCTTATTTAAAGACGCTGCACAATTTGTAAAGATTTTCAAAGAGTGACAGTTTACAGGGAACATAGGGCGGAGGAATGAAATGCCAATGGCGAGCTGGATCGAAGTAGAAATATTTGACGTGTGGGGGATCGACTACATGGGACCGTTTCCCCCATCCCGGGGGTATCAATACATACTCGTGGTGGTGGATTATGTATCGAAGTGGGTAGAAGCGGTAGCCACCCAAACATGCGACGCCAAGTCGGTTATTAAGCTATTCGAGAAGACCATCTTTCCTCATTTCGGTGTACCATGCACTATTATAAGCGACAGAGGGTCACACTTTGGAGAGAGACAGTTTGAAGCACTCCTACGCAAGTACGGAGTGAAGCACAAGATCGCTACACCCTACCACCCACAGACATCGGGGCAGGTAGAAGTTTCCAACAGACAAATCAAGCAGATCTTGGAGAAAATTGTCAGCCGAACTAGGAAAGACTGGTCCATGAAGCTTGATGACGCGCTGTGGGCCGACCGTACTGCTTACAAAACACCCATTGGAACCACCCCCTACCATATTATCTACAAAAAGTCCTGCCATCTGCCTTTGGAATTGGAACACAAGGCCCTTTGGGCAATCAAGTTCCTAAATATGGACCTTGACAAAGCAGGAGAAAAGAGGTTTTTGCAGCTTCAGGAGCTCAAAGAGATGAGAATGAATGTCTATGAAAATGCAAAAATCTACAAACAGAGGACAAAATTGTAGCATGATGTCCACCTCAGGAGAAAAGATGTAAGCGAAGGGGATAATGTCTTGTTATTCAAGTCCTCTATTCGTCTTTTCCCTGGGAAGTTACAAACGAGATGGTCAGGATCGTTCACCATGTCAAAGATATACCCATCAGGAATGATGGAGAGAGGTTTTTGCAGCTTCAGGAGCTCAAAGAGCTGAGAATGAATGCCTATGAAAATGTAAAAATCTACAAACAGAGGACAAAATTGTAGCATGATGTCCACCTCAGGAGAAAAGATGTAAGCGAAGGGGATAATGTCTTGTTATTCAAGTCCTCTATTCGTCTTTTCCCTGGGAAGTTACAAACGAGATGGTCAGGATCGTTCACCATGTCAAAGATATACCCATCAGGAATGATGGAGCTTTACGACAAAGATGATCCGACCAAAGTCTTTCAAGTGAATGGGCACATGGTGAAAAGATTCTATGAAGATGAAGCGTTTGTCAGGAGAGCAGAGATCAACCTGCAAGATATGGGTACAGTCGAGGGTTGAACAAGATGATCTTACACTGGTCAAGCTGGCGACGCAAACTTCACCGCTCCTCTGGAGGCAGCCTGAGTTTTTCTTTCTTTCCTAGAATAGGATGCATTTTTCTTATTACCTTTATGGATTGTAATAAGGCCCAAGTCAATGCACGCGTCGAGCGAACCGACTCTTCTGTTTTAATAGGTCATCACTGAATTTTGCTAAGCATTGAGGAGTAATTCTGTCTGAGTTTCAGACACCGTTTTTACGCCGTGTCGGGCAGCAGCTCAGCTGGCACGCGATCACGCTTGTATCGGGCTGCAGTTTCTTGGGCACCGCAACAGCCGTGACGGATGGTATTCTCAAGCGACAACCGTATCGTGCATGGGAATAAATTTCCTTAATTAGACTGACGGGACCGTCGTCTCGGGAACGGCATATCTTAAATGGCCGATGCGTGCCCCAGAACTACCCGATTTGCCCCCAGCTGAGTTTTCTATATATATAGTAAGGTGGATTTACCGTGTCGGGCTATCACACTTACTCCTTTTAGCCACCCGTATTTTTCAGTAAGCGGCTTTTGCTCCCGTATCGGCCAGCTTGCCTTCACCCTTGTATCGGGCAATGGCTCCAATGAGCAAAGGTATAGCCCGACAGACTTATCGCCTGACACGAGTTTTCATATCGCGTGCTGCTCGTCAGGTTTATGAGCCTAGTCGATTTTTGTATCGCCCGACGCAGTTAAAACACGACATAATGACCGATAGTGTTTGCCTGATACGCCATATTGGGCGACACATTTTTCTCTTGTGACGTCATGTCGGGCAGTTGCTCTTTGGCGACCTTATCGCCCGATATACCTGTATCAGGCGGTGTGTCGTGCAGTGCATCTCTCCTCGTATCACCCAATCTTGAATCGACTCGAGTTTTCTTTTGATGGACGATACCTGGATTTTGAAATAAGTCAAGTTTTATCGAGTTTCTTTTGCTTTTCCTATCTAACATTTAAATGGTTAATGAACTTGATAACAGGTACAATTGCGGCCACAACTAAAGCAACAACTGTCGGACAGAAATGTCAGAACCCCGAAGAGGAGCACTTCCTTATCATAGTCTGTCTTCTGTGGTGGTTTAGGACCATTTCCAGAGACATCACAAGTCTTGCCCCGATGGCCTCCGGATTCTGTCTGGGCATTCCGGTTCTATCCTCTTAAAGAGGGGGGAAGCATCTAAAAGTTTTTCCAAGATCTCTCTATCTACCATGAACAAGCTTCGAGCTTCCTTTTTGAGAGCTTTGCACTTGTTTCGGATGCTTCCAACTGGGGAAATAAAAGGGTTGCAGCAAAGAAGCATATTGCAGCTTCTCCAAGGCACAAGCGAGCCCGCTAGATAACCTTCACTGGGCTAACATGACCTCACCCTGTATTCTTCGCTACTCTAGGACAGAGTGTGGAGTAAGTTTGGGGGGGTACCCATGTACCAGTGAAGGAGGTATAAAAAAAAATTTCTTTGCCTCCACCCCTTGTGCCATTTTGTTCTTGCGCTTTATCATGTGTATGTACCCATGATCGTATAAAATCTCATGATCATATAAAATTTTTTGAAAATTTTTGCTTTTATCGCCATGCACATGTACAAAGTTGCTATAATAGTGAATAACTATTGTGACTTCTTGCAAGGTTTGTTTTCTATGTGCTTAGCGAGATGCAAGTTCTGTTATATCTTTTTGATAATATTGCCTCAAACGAATAAAAGATTATGTTTTGCCATGCCAAAAATTTCGAAAAATATAATAATCTTGCAAACAGATAAGAGACGAGTATGGAGAAGGAAAAAGCTGCCCAAATAGTGGAAATCTCTTTGTTTTCCCTCACCCAATGAAAATCCCAAAAAGAGAAAGAAGCCTTATGAGTGTGAATAAAAGCATGAGAGTTGTGCCCAATAAAAGAAAAAATAATATATATATATATATATATACACACACTTGTTTTCCAAAAGTACCCATTTTTAGGCATGGTAGATCTGGGGTAGTGGTACGTAGGATGTGAAATCACTCCTCTAAAGCCAACTGGCTTGGACTACAGGGACCACTTGCCCGCTAATGGACCCTTACCTGGATGGACTGATGGGAAACAAGAAAAACCCCAAAAAGCCTTAGCCTACCCATTACACAACTTTCTGTCCCAAACATAAAGTTGTTTGGTGTGTAAGCTAACTTCGGAATCATACAACAAAGTCTCGCCGAAGCTGTAGAGAAACATCTTATACAATAAAGGCAGGAAAAAACAAAGTCTTTTGTTCGTAGTGAGACAGCATTATCTCTAAAGGCATTGCGATTCTTGTTTCACCTCTTGGCCTGAAAGCTACTCCGAGCAGAAGAAGCATCACTAAACATAGTTTAAATATTGATTGGGGACAATCAAAATGCTAAGTTTGGGGGAGTTGATAACACTAATTCTTGTGATGTTTTTGCCCTTTATTCTGTTATCAAAACTTCCCTTTTCTACTATTTTCCTCTCTTTTATTAGTACTTTCATAATAATTGGCCAAAGCAATGCTCTTAATCCAATATTTCCATCTTTTGCAGAGTTTTCCTCATTTTGGTACAATAAGGCCGTCCCGACCCACAAATAAGTCCAGAGTCTGTTTCGGCCTTCCTGACGCCTGATACGACCTCTGTCCGGTAGGGTGGAGCGACACAATGACGCACAACGAAGGGATGTCACGCAAGAAGAAACTGACGGACGACACGTCTTCTACCCGATAGGGAGCCACACTCGCCTCGACAACCCAAGCTTGTCGGGCGACACAGTCACCCACCGGTAGGCGCGCCGCCCGTCACGCGACCGATAGCCGAGACCCCTGCGCCGAGTGACACCAGTATCGGCCGTCTACCGACCCGTGAATAAGGAGGACACGTGGCACTTCGAGCACCATAACTTCCCCAACCACTGCCTATAAATAGCAGCTACAGGAAGTTGAAGGGACAGTTCAGACAGTCAGGAAATCTTGAGCGATCTTCGGAGGGAACTGTGAGAGCAAGAGTATCGCGCCCCAGTGCTCGTGTCGGGCAACTCTAGGTGAGCTCTTCCTTGTCCTGAGAGGGAGGAGATGGTTCACTTAGGACCGTCCCAGGCGACACTGTGGGCCGATATCGGCTAACGTCGATGAGCGACACAAGTACCCGACAGTAGAACACGCCGCTCCATGCCCGACACGATATCGAACCGATACGCTTCGCCCGTCATAGTGTGCTGCCTGAGAGGGTGTGCCGCCCGACAAGCGCGTATCGTCCAGGGTCCTTGAGCGATACAGTCGGCCGTCACGATGTGCCTCCCGAGAGGGTGTGCCGCCCGACACTACTGTATCCGGCTAGGCTCCTGACCGGTATCGGGCTGGAGAGCCGCAGTAGCCTGTCGCCCTTCTATATCAAGAAGGCGATATCTATCTTTAATTCTGTTATTTAATTCCTTACTTACGCAATGTATTAAGACCTTTAATGTTTATGGGAATGGAAAAGCTTAATTACTTGCTGCTCTATGCTTGGTGCAATATGTTGGATGACAACTATGTTTGATATCTGAACTCTAGCTTGCATGTTTGAATTGAGTTTCGCTTAGCTATCGAATCGTGTTTTCCCATCGCAACAGCTTCGAGAGTTGTGTTGTGGCTCTAGTGTTTGGTCTGATTCTGGAGTACGAGAGTGTCTAGAATGGAGTTGTTTCTGTAACATTCTACTCTAACTTAAGTCCAACAACCTCGAGAGGGGTGTTGATGCTTGGTTAAAGGTACCCGCTCAAAGAAGGAGGGGTGCAGGATGTTACTGCTGCCGCTTGTTTTACTGAAGTCTTATCCTTCGTACCTTGCTCTAGCTCTGGTCTTATCTTTCTGTTTCTGTTGCATGAAAACCCCTAAAAACTACTAAGTGACTAAAACCTTAAATCTTTCTTATAGCTCCAGTTAGAGATAGTTTTCTTTGTTTTGTTTGTGACATCTTACCGTTTCCCTTTTGAGAATTTTATTATATCCCTATACCTGCCGGAGTGTAGTGTGTCGATTCTGGGTTCTCAACACTACCACCCTTGTCCCTGTGTTCGACCCCGTATATCTACTCCGACCCCGTAAACAAAGTTGTAGGGGCCTAGAAGGATTCGGGTTATAAATGTGAAAGCTCGATTACCTCAAATCTGCCTCCTAATTTAGGACGTGTGATTTAGGCCGGTCAGTGTTTGAACGGCTTTGGTGGTTTATTTTGTGTGTTTGCTGTCTTCTTCTCCATCTTTTTGCCTCCATGGCTTCTCACAGAAGAAAGAGACCCGCCCCTAGCAATGCACCATCCCCTTCTTTGTCCTCTCACTTGATTTCGTTTGATGAGACCCTTTTTGTCTCAATAGAGGTTGTAAATAGGTATAAGGACCTTCTTCCTATGAGTCCTTTTCCTTTTAGTGCCTTATTTGAGCCTAGCCCTAGGCATCAAGCTATCATCGATCAAGTGGTGAGGTTGTTATCCGTTCATCAACCACCATCCAAAAATAAACAATAACAACACATAACCCAAAACTAATTCATATTATATTACTCTAGGGCTATTGAGTCACACAACATGCTTAATAGGGAGGCAAGTAAAAACTTATAGTCAGATTTACAAATTAATCACCACATAAGTGATCATCATTATTGACCACCTCAAATTGGGCATATAACAACAAATTGAGTTCCATAATGAACAAGGCATAATAAAGATTTCAAAAGAAAGTCATGAAGATATTATGTTCACAAGATCAACAACAAGTAGGGTACTTCACATGAAGCATAATTTCAAAAGGTAAAGATATGGTTTTTAGGTTATTTCCCATAGGATCAAGAGAAATACAATTTAGGTCATGCTCAATAAAGAAAAATAGGAGATGCAAACATATCCGCCCTGGCTATCGAGCGTGATTGATTTCATAATTTGACGTCTCGCACTAAAGCAGTTCACAAATTCTATACAAATTTGTGTTGGAATTACGACTCCCTTGTACCCCCTACAAATACTCAAGTAATCCTTACTTTCATGATCTTCGAGAAGAGATTCTAAATCTCTGAGGATATCCTGAATGTTTTCTTTTCAGGATAGATCCCAATCTAGGTTTCCAAAGCACCTAATATCATATATGTGAGATTAGGGTTAGAAGTGCATTGATTATTCAAAACCCTAAAAATCATCTTTTATTATGTGAATTTAGGTCATCAAAACCACGCCATATTTTAGGTTATATTTTTATGAGTTCAAAATATATTTTATTATATTTTTCTGACTTATAAATATTTAGTTATGAATTATACAAGTTATTATCTTATTTAATTAGATCCATTAAAATCACCTCTTTAAAACATCAGATTTAGATGACCAAATCAAAACCATTGGAAAGCTTGCATTTTTCTAAATCTAATGAGTATTTATTTGAAATTTTTGGACAACCACAACAAAAGATATGAATTTTTGAAAATTGGCCATGAGAAACCAATGAAAAGCCATGTCGGTGTTTGTGAGAAAGCAAAAGAGAGAAAGAGAGGGGACCCATTTGCCGACATGGCCCAATCAGAGGAGGACACGTCGCAGGGTCAGCGGCCATGTTGACTCATCCAAAGCGAGGAGAACAATGGAAAAAGACCAATATACCCTTGATGAAGAAACAAAACAAAAAGCTCGATTAAGGGCATTGTTGTAAATCCATAGGGGATCACCCCCTCCCACAGTCGCAGCCATGGCTGCAAGAAGCAGCAGGCTGGACCTTAATGAGGTTGGGCAAATCCATAAGCGATCTTGATTTTTTGAACTAAGGACATGAAATCGAAGTACAAGAGACGAGGAACTTATCTTGTGGTCGAATTGAACCAAAGTGACTGTCAGAGACGGTTATAGGCGTCGCAACTCCAAGAAGAAAAATCCCTTCAGCGACAACAAAAATGCGAACAACACAGAAATTTACATAAGGGAAGGTTAGGGTAAGGTGTGATGAAGTTGGGTGTGAAGTCCCCTATTTATAGGGTAAAGTTCTAAAGCGAACCCACCATAGCCGTGAGAGAGGTTAGAGACTAGAATTGGGTGTTTCTAAAATACTTGCCAAAACGGAACAAGTAATATATCAAAAGATGCAAAATTTTAAATGCAATGTGTGGGCAAAGAAATTATTCAATTTTATTTAGAAATGAATGAGAAATTGCAAATCAAGAAATTACCTTTTGTGGTGCTACAGTACGCGTCTGACTCAAGGAGGAAGATGACATGTATGTGGTTGCCAATTCAATTTGGAGTATAGTTATTATTCAATCATTTAATATTTTTTCTTTCCTTATTTGAGGGTTCAACTGAACTCCAAATAAATCTAAATTTGGTAGGTTAGCTAATTTTGAGTTGTAGAATACGAATATAGAATTAGATTTTCCTTTTGAAAACTTATGATTTATTAATTAAGAAAAACTTATTTTCTCTTTCCTCATGTATTAATGCCTCTAGGATTTTCTAAAATTAATGGAACTTTATCCATAAGTCATATTAAGTGTGTTACACACGAATTTGCCATTATTTATATTTATTAAAGTTTTTTTGTTATTTTAAATCAATCATTTGAAGGTTCTACATACTTTCTCTCTCCTAAAATCACCTTCTCATCAAATATTTCCCAAATTGAGTCAAAATTCATCAAAAGATATATTTTAACATATGGAACACGAATTTGACATTATTTTATTTTTAAGACTTTTATTATTTTATTTAACATGTTTAAATATTATCACTTATTTCATCCTTTTAGTTTATTAGAGGCATATAGAAACTTTCTAAAAATATAAAATTTGGCCTATAAGCAATACTAAACGTCAGGAACACTATTTTGACATTAATTATTTTTTTCTCAACATATATTTAATATTTTAGGTCTTTAAATCATTTTCTCTCTCCTATATAAAATAAAATATTTAACATTGATCAAATTAGAAGCAAATTCACACATAGACTTATTTTGACACGTAGATTACAAATTTGAGGTTTATTTCCACTTTCAATGTTTTTTATAATTTATTTAATAATTTGGAGAAAAACCCATTTTTTTTATTCTAATAATGTAAAGATAATTATTAATTTTCCAAAATTGTGAAACTTGTCACCTAAGTAAACTTTAACCCAAAGAAAACTAATTTGGGCTTAGAATTTTTGTTTAAGATCCCCTTTTATGAATTTTAGGCAATTTTACTCATATTTCCACTATTATCACATTAGAGCAATTAATGCATTATTTTATTGACTTTAGCCTTTTCTATTTTGTTTCTTTTTCTATTTATTATTCCAAAAGGCCTTAGAAGATTCTAGAATGAAATATTTACTATTATCCCTCTTAAGTGGTGAAATTACATTTTAGTCCATCATTGAAACATCCATTAAGATATTTATGCATATGACCTTACATTGACATAATTAGTGTTCAATTTCATTCCAAACTATTATTATTTCCACAAATTAAACATCAAGGTTAAGACATGTGACACGATTTTACTGTGCATATAATGTAAGTGCATGCGTCAATGTAATACATGCCTTGTGAGGCCCGAGTCGAACACAGGGACACAGAATTCTAGGTAGACTCCTACTAACTACTCGTGATCAGCTAGACCAATTAAAAAGATTTGAGAGTTGATTTGAAAAAGAAAGTAAAAGAAAAATAAAAAAGAAATAAAACAAAGCAATCAATTAAATGGTTGGTTTAATCAATTTAAAATGGCATCTTTAGGATTGCGATTTCACCGCAAGTTCTCATTGACAATTTGTCACACAATTATCCTAATTCGTCTCCTATTCCGGGTAGTGGCTCGTAGTTAGAATTTCTCGCTTTCGTGATGCAATTCACTACCTAAATCTAGGTCGGTTCTACGGTCGTAGTAACCTATACCCTAAATTAGGTGCATGAAGATCATACTCTAGGTTTCCACCATTAATTGTACATCACCTTATTCAACGGATTTATTAGTTAATGTGATTATCGTCTCTTTTCAACTGTTAATTCTTCTTTCAAAGTAATTAAAGGTATTAGATTATCATTAGGGTGATCAATTATAATGATATAATTGAGAAAACGACATCATACCACGGATTTAAGAGACAAATTATGATAAACTTTGTAAAAAGTATCATACAACGATTACCCGGGCTACTCCCGGTCCTAAAGATAAAGGGGATTAGCCCCGCATGTTCATCTCAATGAAAAACAACATGAGGAAAGGAGAAAACGTGGATAGATGTTGTGTAACCCCTGAATAGAGAAGATCTGGGCGTTCCTTGGCGTGGGTGAACGTTCTACAGCCTTCCGGCGATGGAAAACGTCTTCTGCAGCTCTCAGAATGATTGGGGCATAGCTCTCGGCTCTATTCTTCTCTCCTCTCCTTCTTGAGACTTGTCTGGCGGCTAATGACATCATCCCCTCCTTAGGGCCACCGTAGTTAGGTATATGCACCACTTTTGGTCACCCAAAAATCACCACCGTATGATTAGACACGATCTTTAGCAAAACCTGATCTGACGGCGTCGATACCATCAACGTGGGTCGATGGTATCGACCTTCTTGAGGCACCGGCGCTTGCGCGATTCTTGGGGTTCTCTCTGATGTTGCCTCGATACCATCGACGGTGTGTCGATGGTATCGACACCTTAGGCATCACTTTTCTCTAGAATCCGACGTTGAAGCTGATTTTGCTGAGGCGAGGTCGATAGTATCGACTTTGGGTCGATAGTATCGACAACTGGAAATCTGGATCGCAGACGCTCTCTCGATACCATCGACAGTACCATCGATGGTATTGACTTCTGGTTG
This sequence comes from Alisma plantago-aquatica, assembly GCA_963693085.1. NCBI lineage: Eukaryota > Viridiplantae > Streptophyta > Magnoliopsida > Alismatales > Alismataceae > Alisma > Alisma plantago-aquatica. The sequence goes on along the minus strand of OY856410.1, from coordinate 989,251,618 downwards.
CTCTTCTCCGACAATGCATTGTGACCAGGTCGATGGTATCAACCACACGTCGATGGTATCAATGTATTTAGATATTTGAATTGTCTGAAATGAAGAGAAGAACACCAATCAAATACAACAAATATGATCTTTTATACAAAATAAGGTGAAATGAGGTAAATTTGATGCATTTTGAGATCATAGACTAAGGAAAGTGAATCATGCGATATTAATCACAAATATGATCAAAATACACATAAAACGTATGCAAAACCAGTCTATAAAAATGACTCAAAACCCCTGCATCAAACTCCCCTAAGCTTGAACATTGCTTGTCCTCGAGCACAAAACTGTAGAATAGAATTGTGAGAGTCAACAAAAGAACATATTAGCATAAAAGACAGCTCAATATGACTCCCACATGTCATGCACATGTCGGCCCTCACTGACCATAGAACGATAACTACCCTGAAGGTGATAATGATCGTCCATAAGAAATGTCCACCCCAAGATCATCAAACACTACCAAATAAAGCAGTTGATATAATGAATTCCTTCGGTTCAGACTTAGTGCATCTTATGATCTCCTATCTACGTTGCTCAAGTCCTAACTACCATCTAAATGGAAGCAGATCTCCTAGTATACAATAATGAGGATATAATCATGGGTGGCCTACCATTTTGAGCAACAGGTGGATGAAATGGGCGGTTGTGGAAGAAAGAGAAGCACCAAATAGTTTTATCATGCAAAATCAACAAAATGACCTAAATGATGCATATGCATATGAAAATGACCTAATGCCTAAATTTTAGGCAGAATGGTGCATGCACTATCATTCTGTCTCAAGATAAGATGGAATGACTACTAAAACTACATTATGTGCTTATTCCTTTTTTTCTTTATGTATACATGCAGGTGAAACAAGTTCCTTTCTCCCTCTCCTTTTTTTTCTTACATTTTTTTTCAAGCCCTCATTTTTCAACTAACTAGAAGAACATTCACAATATTTTTTTTCGGGCTTAATTCCACTTAGCTAACATCATTGATGCCTTACAAATTACTTTTCAGAGGGTATAAAATAATTTTACCATTTTGCTTATTTTCCAGAAGAAATAAGGCACAAAAAGTCCTATATGCTCTAGAGTATGCACAATGCAACTATAATGACATGTACTTGAGAATGTGTGAATGCATAGATGTAAAATCTAGATCCAAAGAAATCCTATCTATATGTCATGCAATCAAGAGATGAAAAATTATAAGTGCTTCCAGTTCTTATGGTGGATATTGAATGAAATGAAATGGATAGATCACAAGACTAATGTACAAAACCATTGGAATAGATTATATTTCCCTCTTTACTGACATGTGTAATAATAAATCAAAGGGTTTCTCTCTCACACTTTTGATTAAAGTACCATTACCGTTTGGTCAGTTTAGGCTCAACATCCATGTCTGTCCACATTTCTTGAATCATACGGTTGTACAATTATGATCTTCTATTTTAAAGTTGACAAACCCAATTATGTTCATAGGTTAAGTGCTCAATTTCAAACAAGTACAACTTACAACTTCCTGAATTTTTTTTATAAATATGCTCAAATTTCGCACCCCTAATTCCCATGTGAAAAGCATAGAGATGACACATTACATTAGACATCCACGGATTACACTAGATAGCAAGTGGATTCTAGAAAGCCTTAAATAATAAAATTACTCAAAACTAGAAGAAATTGTCAAAATCTAAGATGACATGCTAAAATAAAAGAAAAGTAAATAAAACTAAGATAGAAATTGTTCCATCTCCCCCCCCCCCAAGCTTGAATTCAACTATGGCCTCATAGTAAAAAACAATCTCAGAAGGTGGAACAGTGATACCCATTATTGTTCTGGCAGTGGAAAAGGTGGGTGTTGTTGGGTGTTCGGGTCCCATTCAGGATATTGCCCCTGAAAGGTGGGATCATATGGCGACATGGGCAGAGGTTGAGTATATCCCCTGAAGTAATTTTGGCTCCAGTAGTGATCATAGAACGACTGTTGCTGCATCTCCATCCTATGAAACCTGTTGTGAATATTTTCTTGGTTGGTGAGGAGGAGGCGTTCGTTCTCATAAATTGCCTACTGATTCACAAATAGCCAGTTCGTAGTATCTTGAATACTGGTGAAGGAGGCAGTGTGCTGCTGATGTGTCTCTTGGATGCTCTGGAGCATAGAGTACATACCCTGCATTGAGTAGACATCCTCTGCTTTCTGAGAGGGTTGTGGTGGCAGTGGCTGAGAAGAGGATGAAGCTCCCGGGTAGAAGCGTGGATTCTTCATCGGGACTACTCGAGACTGAAGAGTAATGAGAGGCTCTTCTTCCTCCTTGTCGTCGTCGCCTACATCATCGTCTTCATCTGCAGATTCAACTTCTTCCTTAGACTCGACAATAGGAATGATGGGCCACCGAAAGTGTTGGCCCGCCTGAATGTTGAAGATGGGGTTCGGGAGTGATAGTCGCAGATATTCCTTCCCGATGTGGCAATGAGCATATGCCACACCGCCATCGACGATAATAAGGCTGGAGTGGTGTAAGTACTCCATATCGACTTTATTTTTGTTGACCAGCAAAGTGAGTTGTGACAGATCTAGCCTGAGATAGAGAGCTAGCAGAGTGATAAGACCCCCAAAGTGGATAGGGGCTCGTCTGGTACTCCTCCATACATCCAACACACGTGTTAAGAAAAACGCGCCCCAGTTGAGTTCCTCTTTAGTCAGCAGTTTGTAGAGGAAAAATAGATCTGTCTCTTGAAATTTACTCAGCGCTAGATCACTGCGAGCAAAGAAAGTGACGCATAACATGCGATGTAGAACCCGAACAAACGGGTGCTCGAAGTTGACCACGGCTGCATTGTGATAGCTCATCGCCTTTCCTGCTGGAGTGGTCACCAGATCAGTAAATATAGCATCATAGTCTGCCTGATTGTCTGGCCTCCTGTGCTAGTTAGGAGAATGATACCATTTGTAGATAGAATTGAACTGGTCAAGGGTAATAGTATAGTTGTTGTTGAAGAGTCAGAAAGACACTCGCCCTTTGATCCACTCCTGATTGATGGCGATAAGGTTGTTGGGCATGATGTAGATATCAAGAGATACCATGAATTCCACCACCAACTCCTTGTAAGTTAACCATTCGCCAAAAAAGGGGTGGCTCTCGGCGTGGTATTGGACTTGGGAAGGAAACCTTCGGGTATGCCTGGCCTGACCCTGAAGGACATAAGCAAGGTTGGCCTCAAACCCGAGGTCGCCGATCATAGCCCTATTAACATATCGGGTAGGCTCGATTTTTCACTTAAATAGCTCCTCATAAATCTTCCTCACTTCCGCCAAAGGGTGAACGATCCTCAGATGGGGAATAGAGCCTGGTGGTGGTGGAATGAACGCCTCAATCTCCATGGGGGCCGCCCATGAGGAAGAAGCTCCTGCTATCCTCACCATTGTGAACAGAAAAGGATAACGAAGAAGAGCTTGGTGAAGGCCGGAGAAGATGATCCCCGCAGTTGATGAAGAGCTCGGGGAAGATTGCTCATTCGCATATGCTCGGTGAAGACCTCTAGTTGCTCACAAGTGCTCAAGCACAAGTTGGAAAGGAGAGGGTCTGAAGGTGTGAAGAGAAAATGAATTCAACCCCTCCTTTTATAGCTGAGATCACCGCCACTGTTGACCCGTTGATACCATCGATGAGGTGTCGATGGTATCGACACCTGTAGCACAATCTGGGTATTCACTGCTATCGAAGGTCGTTGATGGCTGGATGTGGGGGCCCGGATCGATGACATGTCGATACTATCGACTGGGGTCACTGGTATCAACCCATCCCACAGATCGACTTATTGATTTGGCGGGCCCCATTGATATCTTCTCACAGATCAGTGACATGTCACGTCGATACCATCGGCAGGTGGTCGATGGTATCAACCCTTTCTATTTCAATTACCCTCGTGAGGCCCGGGTGTCACTTCCTCACTGTTGTCGTGTCGATACCATCGACAGGGATGTTGATGGTATCGACTTTATTGAGACAGATTTCTCTGAAAATCTTCAGGGATCTCAAGAGCATCGACTTCTTGGTCGATACTATCGACCCGACGCTCTCTTTTTTCTGATATCGCTTATGGTAGGTCGATACCATCGATGAGTCCGTCGATGGTATCAACTCACAAAATTTTCTGTAGCCGCTTGCCTGCACCCAGGTCGCTACCATCGACATAGTGGTCGATGGTATCGACTTTTAAACAGTATTGCACACTGAGAAAACTTATTAGGGTATCATTTTTACACTAAAAATGAAATCAATCAAAACTAACTTGAAAACACGATAGAAAATAAAATAACTAGAAAAATGTGAACTACCGATGGTTGGGTTGCCTCCCAACAAGTGCCCTACTTTAATGTCTTAGGCTAGACACAATCAAGCTCATCATTCTTCCTTAAGTGCCATGAGCTTAACCTCATGCACCTTTCTCGTGTAATCCTCCCCATAGTAGTGCTTCAATCTTTGACCATTCACTAAGAACGTTATCTCTCCATCTCTCACCATAATAGCACCATGTGGTCAGACATCTTCCACCACAAAAGGTCCACTCCACTGGGATTTCAGTTTCCCGGGATGCAACTTTAATCTCGAGTTGAACAATAACACGTGATCTCCCTTTTTGAAAACACGCTGTTGAATGTGGCGATCGTGGATTTGTTTTGTTCTTTCTTTGTAGATCCTTGAGCTTTCATAAGCGTTCATCCTTAGCTCATCTAACTCATTTATCTCTAATATTCTCTTCTTCTCTGCATCATCATAACTCATATTAAGTTTCCTTAACGCGTAGTGTGCCTTGTGTTCTAACTCCACCGGCAAATGACAAGCCCGCCCATAAACCAACCTAAAAGGCATGGTGCCTATAGGTGTTTTAAAAGCAGTCATGTATTCCCACAGTGCATCCGGTAGCAACGCACTCTAATTGTTCCTTGACGAGGCCACTATGTGTTCCAAAATCTTCTTAATTTCTCTATTCGACACTTCCACCTGCCCTTGTGTTTGCGGGTGGTACGAGGTACCTACATTGTGCTTAACCCCGTATTTTCTCAATAACGCAACAAACTTCTGATTTATGAAGTGGGTGCCTCCATCGCTAATGATCATCTGTGGCACACCAAACCTACAGAAAATATGATCTTTCACAAACCTGCACACTACAATAGCGTCATTAGTCCTTGTGGGTATTGCCTCACCCACTTCGATACATAATCAACGGAAAGCAAAACATATAAATTGGAATTTGAGGACACAAAGGGTCCCATGAAATCAATGCCCCACAAATCAAATACCTCCACTTCTTGAAACATGTTGAGGGGCATCTCTTGCCTTTTTGAGATGTTACCTGCCCTTTGACACAAATCACATCTCCTCACATAATCATAGGCTCGGAAGAGTGTAGGACAATAAAGATCGCTCTCTAGCACCTTGGCCGCCGTCCTTGAGCTTGCATGATGACCTCCGGTGGGTAGTGTATGACAGTGACTGAGCACACTATCATATTCACCTTCTGGTAAACACCTACGTAAGATGTCATCCCTGCATTGTCTCAACAAAATGGGGTCATCCCAAAAATAATATCTTAAAGAATGGAAAAATATCTTCTTTTCTTGATAAGTCCAATCGTCTGGTATTTCCTTACATGCAAGATAATTCACAATATTCGAAAACCATGGATCCTTAGATTTTATTAAAAGGATTTTCTCATCGGGAAATGTCTCAGTAATGGGTATATTGATATCTCTCTCATCTACCTGCTCTAACCAAGACAAGTGGTCCGCAACCACATTTTTTATGCCCGCCTTATCTTTAATTTCGATGTCAAACTCTTGCAAGAGCAAGATCCACCTAATCAATCTAGGCTTGGCAGCTTTATTTTCCATTAAGTATTTGATGGTAGCGTGGTCCGTCCAAACCATAACTTTTGACCCCACTAAATATTGCCTAAAATTTTCAAATGTGAAAACCACGATAAGTAGTTCTTTTTCATTGGTGGTATAATTAAGTTGTGCATCATTTAAAGTTTTAGATGCATAGAAAATCACTACGGGTTTATTCTCAAAATGCTGCCCAAGAACAGTCCTTACAGCAAAATCTGACGCATCACACATAAGCTCAAAGGGCTTAGTCCAATCTAGCGTTCAGACAACCGGTGCAGAAATTAATTTTTCTTTAAGGACATTAAAGGCATGTATGCATTTTTCATTAAAATCAACACAAAATCTTTTTCAAGCGATTCAGACAACGGTTTAGCGATTTTATAGAAATCCTTAATGAAATGGCGATAAAACCCTGCATGACTGAGAAAACTCCTTACCCCTTTCACTGAATTTGGTGGAGGTAGTTTGGAAATAACCTCAATCTTGAATGTATCCACCTCCATTCCCTTGCTAGACACCTTGTGTCCAAGCACAATTCCTTCATTAACCATCATATGACACTTTTTCCAATTAAGGACTAGATGCATGTCCTCACATCTTTGTAAAACTTTATCCAAATTGTACAGGCACTAATCAAACGATGCACCGTAGATGGAAAAATCGTCCATGAAAATCTCTAAACATCGCTCAACCATATCTGAGAAAATAGCAAGCATGCGGCGCTGAAAAGTAGCTGGTGCGTTGCACAACCCAAACGACATGTGGCGATATGCAAAAGTCCTATAAGGACAAGTGAAGGTAGACTTCTCTTGATCCTTCGGGTCTATAGAAATCTGATTATAACTGGAATAACCGTCCAAAAAGCAAAAATGAGAGTGGCCATCTAGCCGCTCTAAAATCTGATCAATAAATGGAAAAGGAAAATGGTCTTTTAAAGTGGCAGAGTTGAGGCGACGGTAATCAATACAAACTCACCACTTGGTTACCAATCGGGTGGTGACAGGTTCATTTAGCAAATTTTGAGTGACAGTAATTCCCCCCCCCCTTTTAGGGACTACTTGTGTTGGGCTTACCCATGACGAATCTGAAATGGCATAGTTGATTCCTGCAGAAAGGAGCTTAATCACCTCCTTCTTGATGACCTCCATCATGCTCGGGTTGAGTTGACGTTGCGGCTGTATCACATGCTTGGCTCCTTCCTTGAGCCGAATCTTATGCTGACAAAGAGTAGGGGAGATCCCCTTAATATCAGAGACTGACCACCTGAATGCACCACATTGGTTCTTTATCACGATCATCAATTGTTCTTCCTCCTCGAAACTCAGACATGCCGAGATGATCACCGGGAGCTTCTCATCATCCGCTAAGAAAGCATACTTCAAATGAGGGGGTAGCGGCTTCAACTCAAGATTCGGTGGGCTGACCAACGAAGATTGAAGCGGTGGTGGCAGCGGCCCTAGATCTTCATAATGCTTAGCATAGAAACAAGGAATCACTTGAAGCATCTTTACACATTCTTGTAAAGACGTGCTTCTCATCCAATCATCCATGACATTCAATAGGCATGCCTCAAGGGGCAATTTCATATATGAGTCGATCATCGAGACTGCTATAGCATCATCCTCAGTAGATAGAGAAATTTCTTACTCTTCATTGTTTGGATAACCCACAGCCTTGCAAAGAGATACAACTTTTGTTTGTTCCATAATATCCATGACCAGTATTCCCTTTTCTACTTTAGTCATAATGTGATCCATATCTAGAAATGGATTCCCTAAATAAAGAGAAATATTCTGATCATAGTGCTTCACCTTGTGACATTTCTCCTTTGCCTGTGATTGTTTTGTGTTTGGTGACATGACCATCTCAAATCTGTCATCAGCTATTCCCAATGTCAAACGACCTCTACCCATTTCCAGTATCATATCAATAGTAGCCTGGAAGGGTCTTCCTAAGAGCAACTCATTCCCTTATTCATCTTGCATCTCCATAACTACAAAATCGGTTGGAAATACAAATCTGTCAACTTTCACCAAGACATCCTCACAAATTCCATATGGCCTAACCACAGAATTATCCGCGATTTGAATCATCATGTTGCTTTGTCTAGATTCTTTAAGTCCCAGCTTCTTAAAAGTAGATAGGGGCATCAAGTTTATACTTGCCCCGAAATCACACAATGCTTCACCAAATTTCACCTTGCTAATGTAACATGAAATATTAAAGCAGCCCATATCTTATCGCTTTGGTGGAAATGTGCCCAAAATGAAGGCACTAAATTGCTCTTTAAGAACTACCACCTCAGTATCAGGAATCTTCCTCTTCTTGGTAATTACATCCTACAGAAACTTACCATAAGAGGGTATATGCTCGATAGCTTCTAATAAAGGGATGTTAACTGAAAGTTTCCTAAAACTATCTAGGAACTTTTTCAATTGAGCATCCACCTTCTTTGCCTTCAGACTATTTAGATAAGGGACTGGGACAGTCTGTGCCCTCTGATGTGGTGGCACATATGGCGTCCTCTTTTTAGTCTCTTCCTTTGCAATGGGCTCTTCTGCGGCCTTCTCTGCAGCATCATCCACTATCTCTGTGATTGTTTCTTCCTCTGTGGCCTCACCTGTGGCTTCTGGCTGGGGTGTGCTTTGTTCATCGGCGTTAGAGTTTAAAGTCTTCTTTCCACTCATCAACATAATTGCTTTGGCTTGTTGATTTCCTCTTGGAACATTTATATTTCCTGGGAAGCCTTGTTGTGTTGGTTTCTTTAAACTTGAAATATCTGTTGCCATCTGTGCTAAAGACGTCTCAAGTGTCCTCATTTGAGCCCCATGACTTTGCAGAGTTTACCCAAACTGATTCATAAACTCTACTTATTGCTTGATTTGTTGACCAAAGGTGCTCATCAGCTCTTGATTCTGCTTTATCACCTGGTTGAGCAAATCATTGCTTTTGTCCTCTGCCGTGGGTTGTGGCTTAGCATCTGGATCCTGAAGAAAATTATTTGGATCCTTCCATGAGAACTTTTTGTCTTTCCTCTAAGAGTAATCATTATTTTTGTACCCTTATTGTTGACGCATGTATTTGACATGCGCTTCTTCCTCTGATTCCTCCTCTTATGCAAGTAGCCTTTTCACAATTAAGTCCATCTTGTCATTGAGTTCTTTTATGGCTTTGGCAACTCCCACAACTTTAACTTGTTCTGGTGCATCTCTATCACCCCAGGACTACTTTTTAGCCATGTTTTTTAAATTCTCCCAACACCTTGTATCTGTGTTATTCAAGAAGAAACCCGAACCTGCTGAATCCAGGTTGCTTCTATCATGCTCAGAAAGAGCAAAATAGAAAATCTTGACCTGCTTCTCCTTGTCTAACCCATGATGTGGGCACCTCCTCAGCATTATCTGAAACCGCTCCCAAGTCTCAAAATATGTTTCACCAGCTTTCTGGATGAAGTTGTGGATCTTTCTTATGAGATCATTCGTCTTATCAGGCGGGAAGAATCTCTCGAAAAACACTTCAACCATGTGATCCCACGATTCCACATACTCGTCGTCCAAATTATGTAGCCATTCTCGTACATTTCCCGACAGAGAACTGGGAAATAACTTCAAGTAAAGCACCTCCTGTGGAAACCTGTCGATCTTTACCATGTCACAATTCTCCACGAACTCACTTATATGGGTCACCGGATCTTCGTTTTTTAAACTATGGAATGCATTAGACTTGACCAAATTAATTAGGCCTGGATCAATTTTGTAGTTAGGAATGTTGATGGCCTTCTTCTTAATTGGTCCCTTAGATGCGGAAGAGGAAGAAGCCTTGATCTTTTCACATATAGTTTGTTCCTTAGCCATGGCTTCTGGTTCGGAATTTGAATCTAAATCCTCGGGTTGATGACTGTGTGTAGTCTATGCGTAGTCTGTACTATGCGTTTTCACCATGCACCAGTACCTGCAAGGTAGTAAATTTGATTAATTACAGTGCTAGGCGATTACTGAATATAAAAGATAAACGATTAATTTCAAAAAATTTAAATTAAAAATGAAATGTGGCCTAGAGTGGCCGCTTGCAGTACTCGTAGTGTCGACAATTGACGTATCCCCAGAAACGGCACCAAAAACTTGACACGATTTTACCACGCGTATAACACAAGTGCACGTGTCAATGTAATACAGACCTTGTGAGGCCCGAGTCGAACATCGGGACATGGAATTCTCGGAAAACTCCTACTAACTACTCGTGATCAGCTAGACCAATTAAAAAGGTTTGAGAGTTGATTTGAAAAAGAAAGTAAAATAAAAATAAAAAAGAAAGAAAACTAAGCAGTCGATTTGAATTATTTTGTCATTTTGTGGGTACAATTCACCAGACTTCTTATGCTTATACACTCCAACAGAATGGTGTTGCTGAAAGGAAAAATAGGCATTTACTTGAAGTTACTAGAACTATCATGTCGCATTTTAATGTTCCCAAACATTTTTAGCCAGAAGCAATTCTTACTGCCTATTTTTTTATAAATTATATGCCTTCCTCTATTATTGGGAATAATATTCCTGTATAAGTACTACAACCCAATCTTCCTCTATTTTATGTACCTCCGAGAATTTTTGGGTCAACTTGTTTTGTTCGCTTGCTTGGACCAACTCAAGACAAGTTGTCTCCTCGAGCTGAAAAATGTATTTTTCTGGGATACTCACAGACTCAGAAAGGATAGCATTGCTATAGTCTTGTTACTAAAAAGTAGTTCACGAGCAGTGATGTAGTTTTCTTTGAGGACACTCCATACTTGTAACATCCCAGGATTTGAGGCCTTGGATAACATAATCTTAAAAGAAATGATTGGACTACCCATATCACCAAGGTGCACCTCCTTTTCCGGGAGCCCATCACTAAAGAACTCCATAGTTAAGTGTGCTCAGCTTGGAGTAGTACTAGGATGGGTGACCAGTCGGGAAGTTGATCCTGGCTTGCACATCAGTGTGGACAAAGTGCACAGTTAAGGCTAGTGGTGGTTTGTGGGGCCAGTCGTAATTCCTGAAACTCTACTAGAGCCATGGGCAGTGGGCCCAGGCATTACAATACTACTCTAATAAGGGAAACATGTTGAGTTTAGATCTCATTGCAGCGCCTCTTCCCATTATTAGTGATTCTACATCTGTGGTGCAACCTGATGAGACTACATCTCCTCCTCTCATTGTTTACCAACATAGGAATCAGCCACCGCATCCCACTCCTGCTCAAGACCCCCCACAGACAACCAATCTTCTCCTTTAGAAGGTCTTACCCCTGCCGAGGTAACTTCTGATCTATATTTACCTATTGCTCTCAAGAAAGGTACTAGATCATGTACGTCTCATAATATTGCTAACTATGTCTCTACTGCGCATCTGAATGTTCATGTTAGTAATTTTGTTGCTTCTCTCTTTGTTGTCTCTGTACCCAAAAATGTGTGTGATGCATTACAGAGTACGGCCTAGACACATGCTAAGACTGAGGAGATGGTTGCTCTCACTGACAGAGGTACCTGGGATCTGGTTGATCCTTCTTTTGATTGCAAACTTGTTGGATGTCATTGGGTTTACACTATCAAGTATCATCCTGATGAATTGTTGAATGCCTAAAGGCCTGCCTCATGGTGAAAGGGTACACTCAGAGTTATGGTATTGATTACTTCAAAACTTTTTCTCCTATTTCTAGGCTACATTCTATGTGGGTTTTTCTCTCTGTGACAATCAATCTAGATTGGCCCCTTATCTAGTTGGATGTGAATAATGCATTCCTTTATGGTGATCTCCAAGAGGAGGTCTATATGGAGCAACCACTTGGGTTTGTTGCTCAGGGGGAGTCACATAAAGTCTATTGCCTCAAAAATTCTATTTATGGACTCAAGCAGAACTTGTGTGTTTGGTTTGATAAACTAACCAAGATTCTATCTACCTATGGCTTTCTCAGATCTCATGTTGATCATTCTATCTTTATTAAAAAGATGTCCTCTGGTATTGTGGTTCTTATTGTGTATTTTGATGACATTATTTTATCTGGCAGTGATCTCTCTGTAATTAATGCTACTAAAGCCTACTTATGCAAGCATTTTGTCACTAAAGATCTGGGTAAATTGAGATACTTTCTGGGGATTGAAGTTTCTAGGACTGCTAATGCTCTTGTTCTATCACAAGGAAAGTATGTTCTTGATCTTATACAGAAAACTGGAATGCTTGGAGCTCGGCCTACTAATACACCTCTGAATCCTAATGTGAATTGGGATGATGATGAATCTCCTCTATATCATGATAGTAAAAGATATAGAAGACTAGTTGGCAAATTGATCTATTTGACTGTCACTAGAGCTGATATTTCTAATGTTGTTGGTCTTGTTAGTAGGTATCTTGACAAGCCTAGACGGTATCATTGGGAAGTACTGTGTCATATCTTGAGATATCTGAAGAAAGCTCTTGGTAAAGGCCTATTTTATAGAAAATATGGTCATTGCTCTCTTGAAGGCTATTCTGATTCTGACTATTTTGGAAGCAAAATAGACAAAAAAATCTACCTCTAGTTATTGTACCTTTGTTGGTTGAAACCTGGTTACCTGACAGAGCAAAAAGAAAAATGTTGTTGCTAGATCTAGTGTTGAGGCTGAGTACCTTGTTATGCCTCATACTGCATGTGAACTTCTGTGGGTGCATTCACTTCTAAAAGAACTTGATGTGGGATCTTCTGCTCCTATTCCTATGCACTGTGATAATAGAAAATCTATTTTTATTGCAAATAATCTTGTCTTTCATGAGCGGACCAAGCACATTGAAATTAACTGCCACTTTATTAGAGAATCAATTCTGACTGGTCGTATCTACACTCCTTTTACTCGCTCAGAAGACCAAGATGTTGATATCTTCACAAAGCTGCTGGCCAAGAAGCATTTCAGCTCTCTTGTGGACAAGTTGGGCATGATTGATATCTATGCTCCAACTTGGGGGGTGTTAAATAGTGTTTTATTTAAGTTCTTTATATTCAGTTTTTATTTTCCTATTCTATGTGGACCTCTATGTAATTGTTCTATTTATAAATATATAGGGTACACACATTGTGCACCCTAACCCTTACAAACAAATCAAGACTAATCAATTGAGATTTGACTAGATGTGCCCCACAAGATCGGGACACGCAAGGGATAACTTTCAAAATTTATAAAGGACCTAAACCAACACACCTACTTCTACTAAAACACTAAATTTGTAATATAGGAGGGTGGTGAGTATAGGGTCAATCCATAGGGAGAAAAGGGGGCACTAGAGATAGTTTAGTTTTTGGGCTAGGTTCCTATTGTGGAGTCTAGGGTTAAAGGGTTTAAAGGTTGTTTGCTGATTACACTAAGGGTTGAGCAAACAAGCAAGTAAGGGAAGATAGGTAAGAATCAAAATCTAAGTTAACCCTAGACAGTTAATTCTACTGAGCAATAAAAGACAAGGCAAGTAAGAAAAATAGAAAACTATGCTAAGGTAAGAAAGAAGAGATCTATACTACACTAAGCTAGTAAGTAATGCAAAAGAGAATGAATATCTAAACTAGTAAGAGCAAAGCAAGAACAAGGCAAGAACCTAACTAAGCAATTAGGTTGGATTGTGACATGTGAATATTATGCTTTCATTTAGATTACCAAACCAAACAACAAGCTAGAGTCTAATGAATTGCCCTAGACTACTAACTGGCCATGGGTTGGATAGGGTGTATATAGGCGAACTAGTCCCTAACACCTCCTACCACCCTTACGAGGCTCAATTGGGTTAGGGTCTAGGTGTAATTCAATTATAGTCTAAACAAAATTAGGTTTCTAGGTCAGAGGATCTTAGGGTATATAGGGGTTGAGGGTAGTAATGGGAGTGGAAGCGAGGTTTTAGGCCTCACATCACCCACATTCTAGCCTTGATAATGCTCCCTGCTAAGCACACTAAATTGATCTAAACTAGCTACTTAGATCTCTCAACTAGGGTTAGGAGAATTGATCAACATGTAAGAAAATGGATGGCTAGCTAGGGGTCCATGAATTAGACCTAGGAACAAATCCAAAAATTCACACATATAAGAAATTTCCCTAAACTCCTAGGTGATTTCAAGCACAAACCAACAAGCAATACATGAAGAATGAGATATAAATAGAACATAATCATTGGCAAATGAAATTACAATGATTACATATTATTTTCCCCAACATGGCATCAAAGTAACATTTTTGGCCTCAAACAACCCACCCGATGAGCCTAACTACTCATTGAAATAGTAAATACAAAAAGAAAGGAGAAAGAGGTAGAAGAAGCCATGAAACTAGGTCTATATGGAGCAATCCTCATCTTCAGCTATTGCAAGACGTCCTCCTCCTTCTTCCAAGGTGCAAGAGCATGGAATGATTGTAGAATAGGGTCAAAACACTAGGAAACTAGGGTTTTGGTGGTGGAAATGGTGAAATGGAGTGGAATGGAGGTGGAAATGAATTTGAATGCAAAAATGGGGAGCTAAGAGGTGGTAGAAGGTAGCTAGCCTCAACCTCCTGCCGCCACCCGTATATATAGGTGGGGAGGAAGCAATAGGTCAAGTAGGGGTAAAGTGGGAAATGCAGTAGAAAATAGCTAGGTTTTTGTGAGTAGCACAGTCGTACTGGTCAACACAGTAGTGGTGGGTTGGGGTCATAACGGTCGTGGTGGAGTGGAATGGCCGAGGTGAAAATGGGGGGAAATCACATTAACGTTGGTGGTTTTGAACTGAAGGTGGCACGATCGTGGTGGTCACTACAGCCATAGTGGGATGTGGGTGGCACGCCGTGGTGGGTACTTGATGCACGGGTTTTGAGTCACTTTTACAGGCCTATTTTATACTTATTTTGTGCATTTATTAGTCAATTAATTGGTCAGATATGCATAAATCATATTTTTTGTCCAGTACACTCTGATTGCATCAAATTATGTTTATCTTATCATATTTACATTATTTTATGTATTCCCCGGCCATATACACATTTTCTGTATTTTTAGGTACTTAATGTACAATGCAGAGTCGGTGCCACCGACCCTTCAAAGTTGATGCCACTGAGATCGCAACATTGGACGGGCAATAAGAGAATAGAAGACTTGGTGCCACCGACCCTCACAGTCGGTGCCACTAAGATTTGTTTACAGAGGCGGATCAAATAGGCACATCAGCTGGGTGCCACCGGCCATCACGCGTCAGTGGTATCGACTCAGCAGGGCAAAGGTTGCAACCGAAAGCAGTCGGTGCCACCGACTCTGCTAGAAATCAACAATCCGATCAGATCGCCTAGATCTGACATTCCACGTTATGTGGTACCGTAAGTTGGCCTATGACCTAAAAAAGGACGGCCCGACCTAGGTATCATACCAGGTTGCATCCCACGAAGATTAGAGAAGAGAGAGAGAGCAGTACGGAGCTGAAGGACGTCAACCGGGAGATTCGAGCACCTCCAATGGATGATTTTGCTGTCAGAAGACTGCAGAACATGCATTTCTTGAGGAGGAACATCTGGAACACCTTCTCTCCAGGGGTTACATGAATTTCTTTCATGTTTCCCATGTTTTTCTCTCCTCTCTCTCTCTCTCCATGTATTTGCACTTGAAAACCATACGGGCTAAACCCTTGCTCCAGACCGCTACATTGCGGTTTATCCCAAACTGAGACCGGGAAGCTGCTCCCCGATGTCTCGCGGTCACAGAGAGCCCAAAAATGCACAGAGGCGTGCACAGGTGCAAGGAAAGGAGGCCCGAGCTGGCCGGAAACAGGGGAGCAAAGTGCGACTGAAAACCAGAGATTACGAAGGAGAAACCACCGGCTAAGGCCGTAAAAACACTAGCGGAGGCACGAGAATTCAAAACCACTCCTCACCGCGGGCGGAGGAGCACCAAAGCTCAAAATCACAGGTGGCGGCGGAGGTCATAACCGTGGTCTATAGGACCCAGCGATCTAGAGCACCACGAGGAAAACAGGGAGCAGGAGAAGGAAATCGAGGCTCCGTAGGTGCTTACTGAGGCATTGATTGAACCCGAGGTGCAGCAGGTGGCGGTACTAGCTGGGAAACTCACCGGAGAAGAAACTGAGTAGGTTGGGGTGACAGAGAGCAGACGAGAAGAAATTGAAGGAGGAGGAAGAAGGCTCGAAGCCTGGGGGTGCTCCGCGGCCCCTTAAGTAGGCGTGGGGATGGTCGGTACCTGCTCTGATACTCCATGGAGGAGAGGAATCGAGGAGGCACTTTGGGCATTTGGTCTACAATGCGTTACAGCATGCGAGCAATAGCTCATCTTGATTGGAGGAGAACGGCAGATTCAAGGGCGAAGAAACCAGTCAAAAAGATCGAGTAAAGGCTGAGAAATCGACCGGGGAGCTCGGCGGTCGGGTCTGCTCCTATGCTCGCGGACAACCTGAGCTAGGAGACAACTGCTCATCTGTTAGATCAGTTGGGCAGCAGATCCCGGCCGTTGGATCGTGCGCAGGCCCAAAAGGGGGTGCGTGACAAGCGAAAATAAACCAAACCATAGCGTTACACATGAAATCAATGAGATCGATTAATGCACTATATTCATACCATGTAAAAGCTTATAAAATAGATTTGAAGGGTCAAATGAAGTCCAAATGACACCAAATTTGAACCATAGGTTCATAATGACGCATATTACAATGCTATATAATTAGATTTCGCATTTAAATCCAATAAGGCCCTCAATTAATATATTGCTCATTAAAGTGTATTTTAACACATTAAAAGGTGTGCATTATTATGAAATGACTACATTAATGCAATTAGTGAGTCAAATTCGAGGTGATAGTTATATATGAGTATTAAGAGCAAAATATCAACCTTCAAATATATTTTCACACATTTATCATTAAATTGGAGGAGAGAGAAAGTAAAGAGGTTAATATACTCATAATTAATTCAAATGCTTATTATTATTAATATATTTATCCAAAAAACTCCAAATTAATATTATCTACTTATTTCCATCATTAATGAACAAATCACATTATTGACCCTCACATTTATCCTAAATTGGGTTATTTGTGCAAACACCCCTCCATTATCATAAATGAGGGAAAAAGGCGATTTTAAACATTGAATTGTGCTCAAATTGCACAAGGGGTCCAAAAAGAATATAAAACAAGGGAAATTTATGAAAATGGTCCAAGTGGACTAGAAAGCAAAGAAAATCTCAAAAGTGGGTAAATTGCAGGGAAGACCCTGAATTTCAGTATGTTACAGCACACCACCCCTTAAAGAGGATTTCGTCCCCGAAATCACATCAAGAGGGAAAGAGAGGGTGGGTGCCCAACTTCCCAACCTTAAAAAAAACTAGGCTATAACCCTTAATCTAGGGTATAACACAAAATCTACATAAGTCAGGTGTTACTAAGGTTTTCACAAAACATATAGCCTTTTATTAAACTTAAACTAACATTTTTGCCTCATAAATATAATCTACATCATGAAGAGGTCTCTAATATATTATACTACTACTTGTGCCACATTTTATACAAAACAATTACATCTCAATATTATATCATGTGTATTTCCCTCATCAAGGGTTTTAAGCACAATTAGGGTTTACTAAGCCATTTCAGCATTAATTAATGTATTAGGTCAAAAACCTTAATTACATGAATTCATTTTCCATTATCCTCTTAAAACTATCATGTAGAACTATTACAAATTATTTTGTAGAAAAGGTTAATATTATCCAACAAGTTATTAAGCCTATTTTAATTCCAAATAATGTTCATATTACACATTTTCATATCATCTTTTTATACTCATCTTAATGACATCATTAATCATTTTCTTCCATTATACTACATATTATGAATTATACATATTTTAATACACATTAGGCATTTATGAATATTTATGTGAATCCAATTATTCCTTATCATGTTTGAGTCATTATATGCATTTTAGTGAATATGATGTAACACATTAAATATTAATGAATTAATTCATATATCAAATTATGATGAGGTGTTCATTAGAGAACAAGGTGATATACCTTACATATATTGATATCTTAGTGACTATAATCCATTTATATGTATTATGGTATATTATGTGATGATGATACCTAATGTCACTAATGTATCATGAAAGACATTAAGGGTATATATATGTAGATGTTGTCAAAACTAGATGATTACATATTAAGGTTTGGGTCCACTTGATCATTACATGTTGAAGCATCCTTAGGGTGTATTTTACCATACACATTTTACCATTAGGGTGACTTAATCAAAACTATGTATATTCACATATGAATAATTACTGATTATGTGCATCAAGAGTATATTAAGGTTCAAGCATGAGAATTATATGACTTATCCATTTGTTCATAAGCAAACAAGATGAATTACAATCATATTAGGTTTGTTCAACTCTCACGAAACCCATGTCTAAGGAGTTAGAGTTTCTTGATTTCAATGCATTGAGGGACTCCACCCCCCCTAAAGAGGATTTCATCCTCGAAATCAACAACCCCAAAATATAACAAGGTACTAACACTACCTTTCCACTCAAAGGGTTGACTAAGTCAAACTATTTTATGGGTATAAATCCCAACATTAAAAGTCTTACTAAAATCTATCATCCAACTCAAGGTATAACATAGGGTTCACTAAACCTTAAACATGGAAACCTAAGGCTCGTGGAAGATACTTAGGGATTACTAGTTGATTTTTGTTTGAGAAAAGAAATCAAATCATCATATAAAAGTTACTAGGGTTACTCAACAATAAGGTAATATGTCTAAGGGTAGACTATTTCGAGTTTTCCGTTTCAGATCATGCCAGGCTAGGTCATATGAGCTCAGGAGTCCTCGTGACCAAGCTAGTGGGGAGGAGGAAAATATTGCCAACCCCCAAGCTCTGACCCTTTCTAGACACCATCACTTCAACTTATTGCTCTAGTAGCTTCTCAATAGACAATTCACCAAAAAGTTGACAAATTTTATTTTTAATTAATTATTATTATGATACTAAATCAAACTTTCATGCTAGGTCAACTCTAAGGTAAAAATCTAACTAGACGGAAACTATATAAGATAAGGGTTCTATCTAGGAGACAATTTTGAATTAGTCAAGAATCCGACTACCTTGATGCTCTGATACCATGCTGTAAAGACCAAGTCTCTACTATTAAACATGATAAACAAATCACCAATTGTGTGGCAGCGGAAGAATTAAATCTTGACTTTATTCAAAATGCATAAAGAGTACATTACAATTTTTTCCCAATTGGAGTACATCTTTATACAAAAACAAGGATCTAGGTAGAGGAAGACTTAACTAATACAACATTGTCTCCAAACCAAATAACTATATAACATAAAAGCAAATATGATCAAGCCAACTATATGATTCTTTTCTTCTTTTCCTATCCTTAGCCTTAGGTTCACCAAGCTTCCATGCGCACTCTGATCCTTACCTGGATGGTTGGGGTCATCCAGCAAGAGAAAGATAAAAGGTATGTGTAAAAAGAAAGTATTGGACAAGAAATAAACAACAACATTGCATAATAAAGGATTCTCCATGATACAAGAGTTTAAAAGAATGAGATAGATATTAAAATAAGAATATGAGAATTGCCATATACAATCACCACAATTGTAACATCCCTGACCTGGGTTATAAACTAACCCTAGGTGTTTTGCCTAAATATGTAATTAAACTCTTGTGATTATCTTTTGGCATGTAATTAAGTTCCTAAGGAACATACATTTTCATTTTTGTCCCTTTTAAACAATGATTGTAGTATTGTGTGGTAATACAGGGACCTATGTGCAAATTATCCAGTTAAGGGGTTTAACTTGCAAATTTCACAAGTTAAGATGTTCCTCTGATGATGAGATATCATATGAGTGGATATGATGAGGTAAGATGGATTTCCCAAGCTTGGGCATCAAGATGCAGCTTGTGGAATGATCTTTATGCTTAAAACCCCTAATTTGGATTAAAGTGCAATTTACCCAAATGTGGGGTGCAACTTATAAAATACACCATCTAGAACATCTTTTATGACTCTTGACATAATTTAGAGTAAAAATGGTGAAAGGGACACATGAATGAGTGATCAGATAAGAAAAATGATCTTTGTGCATAAAATTCACTAAGTATGAGGATGGAGACTTGTCATATATGAACTCTAGTTGAAAGTTGGTTTTCTTTACCCTTAAATCTAGATTTTTGATGAGATTTACATAAGTTTCATAGCTTGGGCATGCCTTAGAAACAAGGAGGGACTTAGATGAGAATTCCATGATTTAGAGGTCCTTCTGGTGGAAAATAGCCTGAAGTATATAAGCCTTCACCCTTGCAAACCAAGTGAACGTATCCTTTATCCTCTTCATTTCTCATCTTTCTCAAAATGGCCAAGGCAGAGATCTGGACCTCAGGGAGATGACCAACTAGTTCTAAGGTGAGTAGGAACCATCTTCAAGCTCGAATTCATGGAGGAATTCTTCTTAAAAGGTTGGTTCTATGGTTAACTCACTTAGATTCTTTGTCTTAGCCGACCATTCCCATATTTTCCTTGAAGAAACAACCTTGGATGACCTGTGGAGCTCAAGATTCCATTAAAGTCTTGAATCTTGGAAGCTTGGAGCTCTAGGAACCACGTTTAAGGTGGGTTTTATAACTCTAAACTCCTAGCTTTATTATGCATATCTTTGTTCTTACTTTTAGTGCTTAGTTCTTCTTCTACCTCCCTTCTTCCTTGCACTTTTGCAAGCAAAACGGTGGTGTAACCGACCTGAACAGAGGTTGAGGATGATGGGCATGGATTCCTAGGTAACTTTATCAAACGAACTTGGACCCTTTTGGTCCAAACGGTTGCAAACCGTTTAAGGTCAAACGGGTTCAACCCGTTTGATCTCAAACGATCTTGCAAGATCGTTTGGATCAAAACGGTCTCAAGACCGTTTGATAGGGTTGAACAAGGAACGACCATTTGAGGGTCTGTTGATAATATATTGAATTTCATTTCTACAAAGAATTATAAACTAATTCCTAACCAATTGAGAGTTGAAGGCACTTCAACACCCTAACCCTAATCGGGTTGAAATTGCTGATTTCAAGTATTGATCTTGTTGAGTTTTGGGTTGAAGGACCCAAACGGGTTCAAAACCATTTGGGGGTTCATCCAAACGGTCTCACACTCGTTTAGTGACACCCCAAGATCGTTTGGAGGTCTAGGGTTAAGGAAATTTGATGGTTTGAGGGTCCAATTTCAATAGGTTGATGAATTGATAAAATTGCTGATTTTAGATCTATTTAGGGTTCAACCCTTATCCAACCGACTTGGTTTTTGGTCAAACTTTGGGCAAACAGGTTGACACTCGTTTAGGCTCAAACAGGTTGACACTCATTTAGGATCAAACAGGTTGACACTCATTTAGACTCAAACAGGTTGACACTCGTTTAAGGCCAAACGGGTTCACACTCGTTTAAGGCCAAACGGGTTCACACTCGTTTAAGGCCAAACGGGTTCACACTCGTTTAAGGTCAAATGGGTTCACACCCATTTAAGGTCAAGTGGGTCCACACTTGTTTAAGGCTCAAATGGGTTCAAATTAGTTTGAGATTAAACGAGTTCAAGGTCGTTTAAAACCTAAATGGGTTGAAGGTTGAAGGTTAAACCCTAAACCAATTGGAGGCTTTCAAGTTTATGTATACTTAATCACTTGAAGGTGTAAATGGTTCAATGATGATCTAATCTAAACTCTAATGGTAACTTAAGACATTAAGGGACTAAGTGACTAATGAATTGACCCATGATGATGATCGATGGGTAAATTACCAAAATGCCCTTGAGGGGTTAATTTGAATGATACCTTATTCTAATCAAACCCTAATCACTTGATAGTGATGATTTGGTTTATGCTAATCAAGGATGACTTGACCCAACCTATCTAGAGTGGTGTAATCACCATCTACTAGTGAGAGGAGAGATAAAATACCGTTTATGTTCAAAACTCAAGTAAAATACCTTCAATGTACCCGAATATGCAAGATTAGGTATGATCCACTTATGTGAGATCATGGAAACCCTAAATATGATAATTGGTGAATCTTAATCTTATCTGAGGGCTTTAATGATGACGTTCCTCATACATGGTGATATTATGAGATCAATTCACCATGAGGTGAATAGTAAACCCTAATCCTAGGATGATGACATGTAATGTGAATAGTAAACCCTAATTGGTGAAAATCAGGGAACCTAACCGGTACAACTTTTGATATGAATTGCTTACTATTATCAGTTGAATTAACCATGCAAGTTCTTATACATGATGATGATCATATCCAGGTAAGGATTATGATTTCATATTCATTGAAAGCATGTTATTAGCTTTATGAATAATGACATATGTTGATGCCTAGTAAGTGGCATCTTATGAGAATGATAGGCTGTGAGAGCCATGAGTATCATAAAGGTCATGCTTGTCAGATGACTTGTGATGAGATGATTGAGAAATGATAATTGATAAGAGTTAGACTTGATACATTTAGTATTCTACTTTCATAGCTGTTGTTCTAATGATTAATGTTTGAGAACATGTATGATGATAAAAAGAATACTGAAATGTACCTAACTAATCAAGTATAATCATACCATGTAGAGCCCTGATCATAGATCCATCATTGTCAGGAGTTAAATGATGGTGAAATAGGTTTTCCTAAGGGAACTCCTGGATCACATACTTTTGAGTATGTGGGGGAATATGGATGTGAATACCCTTACATCCTAGTGTAGGAATTGATGTAGATGTATCTTAATCTATCAATCTTTCACTATGTGTTTATGTCGGGGTGATATAACACTAATCTCCCGAGGAATTCTTTTGTACCGCATCGATGAGAGATAAACAAGAAATCTTTCGATGGCGAAGAGAGTACAGAATGCCACTGTGACTCTAATAGCGAAGTACCAGAATACCTTGGTAAGCTATAGTAGCAGAGACACTAGATGTCCTGCATGTTGATCCTCATACTGACTGAGGAAGATGAGGTCATAAGAATCCAACTCTTTTGATGACCTATGTATGATACCGATGTGACTTAATAGTGATCGGTTGGAGTATGAGCGGTATACCTCATCTCCGTAGGGCATAATAATGTTTGTAAAACATAATCAACCGCGTAGAATATCTGCTTAGGTTGAACTATGAGATACAATGATTGATGGTTACACTGTTTAGTATACATGTTCTTCATATTCCTTAAATGTTGTTGTTCTACTTGATAACAATCTGCTGTTGATTACCTTAAAGCTTTATTGCTTATGTTGATCTGTGATTGCTATAATAAAGCTTCTGGCAGAGAGTTATAACTCTTGCTGGGACAATTATTTAAAATTGTCTCACCCCGTAGATTTCAACTTTTTAGGTGGTCGCCGAGGATGAAGGAACCAGTCTGCAGGTGATCAGTATCAGCAGCAAGAGCACCAGGGGCAGCAGTGAATCTCAGGTGGAGATACTGACTGCTAAGTCATGTAGTTAGATAGTCTTATGTCGTCTCTGTACTCTCAGGTCCTTGGAGTTTGTTAATCTGAGATTTTGTATTTTGTTGTATGTAATCACTTGAGAAGTGGTTTCACAGAGATGTAAACTGTTACCTTGCTTTTATGAAAGAAGTTTCATGTCTTCAAGATCTTGTCTCGAAAAGTTTTAATTTTTCGTGAATTTTTGTATTCCGTTGTTAATCGAATTCTTCCGCTGAGTTTATATCGTGGTTTATGAATCGTGTCATTTCAGAGTGGTATCAGAGCTCTAGGTTCACTGAGTCTACAGATACATAGGACTTAGAATGTCGAGTCTATCCTTAGTACTTCTTTCTTATCTAATAGAGTCTTCTGCTCCTCAGGAGAAGAAGATAATTAAGGATGTCTGGACCACAGGAGGAGTACGAGGCAGAAAGTAGTGTTGCTGCACCTCGAGAAGGTGCAAGGAACCTAGAAATAGAGCAACCTGTACCTGAGCCACCTATGGAGCCACCTCAGCTTGACCCAGCTGACATGGGAAACCCAGCTGTTCAAACTATGTTCGCGCAGTTTATGACTGCCATGACACACATCACCGACAGGATGCCCATGCCTACACCTAGGGCACCTGTCCAGTCTGAGGGTCAAGGTATCGGTAAGACGTTCGAGCGACTTCATCGTGTCGGAGCAACCGAGTACTTTGGAACAGCTGATCCTGCAGATGTCGATCTATGGTTAACCGAGTTAGAGAAAGCTTTCAGAATCTTGAACATCCCCGAAGGTGAGAAGGTTAGACATGTTGTCTATCTTCTCAAAGGTAGTACTGGTCACTGGTGGACCATGGAAGAGCAGAAGAGGCCTGGAGTGGAGGTCTCGTGGGAAGATTTTCATCGGGGATTTGTTAACAGATACTTTCCAAAGACATTCCTGGACGAGAAGATCTCTCAGTTTGAGAGATTAAGATAAGGCATGATGAACATTAGCGA
The DNA here is from genome assembly GCA_963693085.1 of Alisma plantago-aquatica. Lineage (NCBI taxonomy): Eukaryota > Viridiplantae > Streptophyta > Magnoliopsida > Alismatales > Alismataceae > Alisma > Alisma plantago-aquatica. The sequence goes on along the minus strand of OY856410.1, from coordinate 989,227,176 downwards.
GTACGAAGCTAAGTTCATGGAGTTGCTACGATTCTGTCCGCACATGGCTGCCACAGAAGAAGAGAGGATTAGAAGGTTTGAGAAGGGTTTAAACGCTGATTTGACTACTCCCGTGTCTGCCCTAGAGAACCGGGAGAGGTTTGCTACCTTCGTTGAGTCAGTCCGGAGGATAGAGAAATCTGTAGTCGAGAAGAGACAAACCCATAAGAGATATCCGCAGTTCCAGGGTTCTTCATCTAGAGACTTTAAGAAGCCTAGATTCTCTGCACCTACACCTCCACCACCCAGATCTAGTGCTCAGACACAATGGACACCAAGTAGAGACAGGGGACAAAGCCTACCACTACAAGAGACTCGCAGTTCAGCATCAATGTCAGTCACAGGACCACCCAGACCACAACAACTGGAAAGAAGCTACTACAACTGTGGGAATGTGGGACACTTGATGAAGGACTGCAGGTCTAGGCCTGTCCGTATGACACAGCCTCAGAGGCAGAATCAACAGGGATCACAGAGAAGGCAGTCTCAAGGAGCAGCTAGAGGATGTGGGCAAGCATCTCAGGCTGGATCGTCAGCACCAACTCAACCTCAGGTGATAGTGAGGTTCTATGCTATGAACCCACCAGAAGCAGTGGTCAATCCACAGGTTGTGGCAGGTCAGATGGAACTTTTATATTCTGATATGTCTAAATCCTGTGTTGTATCTGTTTTGATTGACCCGGGTGCTACGCACTCCTTTATCACTCGAAGAGTGATTCGTAACTGCAATATGACGGTCAGTCATAGGGCAGATAGCTTGTTGCTAGAGACTCCGTTGAGAGGGTCTGCTGTGTTGCAAGAGGTATGCTCTCCCTGCATCCTCTTCTTTTCTGATCATCGCATTCAAGTGGATCTTATACCACTTGAGATGCAAGGATTTGATATAATCCTTGGGATGGATACCTTGGAAAGGTATAGGGTTGTCTTGGATTGTGAATCCAAGCATGTTGTATTTGCTGATGAAAGCAACACATGGATCTTTCAAGGAGAGAGAAAGATTCTACCCACCTATCTTGTGTCAGCTATGGTAGCTGATAAGTTGATGAGGCAAGGATGTTATGCATTCTTGGCCCATGTGGTAGATACTATCATGGAGAGTCCTAACCATGTTGAAGTTCCTATAGTCAGAGAATTCGAAGACGTGTTTCCTGAAGAACTTCCAGGTGTGCCACCGCCTCGGGAAATTGATTTTGAAATCAATTTGATCCCAGATACCCAACATGTAGCCCGGACACCGTATAGGACGGCGTCTGCTGAGATGGCAGAACTCAAGGAGCATCTTCAAGAGTTGCTTGAGAAGGGTTTCATCCGACCGAGCACTTCACCCTGGGGTGCTCCAGTTTTGTTTGTTAAAAAGAAAGACGGGTCAATGTGGTTGTGCATTGATTACAGACAAATAAATAAAGTAACAATAAAGAATAAGTACCCTCTATCGAGGATTGATGATCTCTTTGACCAGTTTTGTGGTGCAACCGTCTTCTCAAAGATAGATTTGAGGTCTGGATATCATCAACTTCGTATTAAGGACAGTGACATACCCAAGTCTGCTTTCAGAACAAGGTATGGTCACTATGAGTTCACAGCTATGTCGTTTGGACTAACTAATGCACCGGCTACATTTATGGAACTCATGAATAGAATCTTCCGACCTTTCCTCGATCAGTGTGTTGTTGTCTTTATAGATGACATTCTGATCTATAGTAGAGATGCTCAGCAACATGAACAACATCTTCGTCAGGCTCTAACTTTGCTAAGACAACATGAGTTATACGCTAAGTTTAGCAAGTGTGAGTTCTGGTTGCCGGAGGTATGTTTTCTTGGACATGTGGTATCTGCCTCGGGAATTCGTGTTGACCCTAAAAAGGTAGAATCTGTTCTACAGTGGGAACAACCGAAGACACTGACGGAGATTTGTAGTTTCTTAGGGTTGGCTGGCTATTATCGAAGGTTCATTAAGAACTTTAGTTCCATAGCCTTACCCTTGACTAAGTTGACCCGGAAGGAAGTTCCTTTTGACTGGAGCGATAAGTGCCAGCAATCTTTTCAATTACTAAAAGAGAGGTTGACAAGTGCACCTGTACTTGTGCTACCTGAGCAAGGCAAAGGATACATAGTTTTCTGTGATGCCTCAAAGAATGGACTCGGATGCGTGTTGATGCAGGATAAGCAAGTGATTTCTTTTGCTTCCCGACAGCTTAAGAAACACGAAGAGAATTATCCGACACACGATCTGGAGTTAGCTGTTGTGGTTCATGCCTTGAAGATCTGGAGACATTATCTCTACGGAGAGACATTCCATGTTTTCACAGATCACAAGAACCTTAAGTATATCTTTTTTCAGCATGAACTTAACATGAGACAACGTCGTTGGATGGAGTTAATCAAGGACTACGATTGTACAATCGATTACCATCCAGGGAGGGCCAATGTGGTTGCAGATGCCTTGAGTAGGAAATCAGCAACATCAACCATGGATAGAGTACAACTAAACTCTTTAGTATGCTCTAAGAGAGATATGCTTATCTCTTTAAGGAAAGACAATGTACAGTTGAAGGTGTCATTGTTAGCCGGGTTGTTGGCTGAGATGCATATAAAACCTACCCTAAGAGAGCAGATTAAGGAGGCACAACAAGTAGATGCAGCAGTTCAACAAATTATATGGGAGTATGGTAATGAGAAATGAGATGGTTTCCATGACTCAGATGATCAAGTAGTATGCTATCATGGGAGGATGATAGTGCCAGATAAGGATAACTTGAGAAAGTTAGTCCTGGAAGAAGCTCATTCTTCGATGTATGCTATGCATCCAGGAAGCACCAAGATGTATCGGAACTTGAAAGATATGTATTGGTGGCCCGGGATGAAGAAGGATGTTGCAGAATTTGTGATGAGGTGTCCTGTGTGTCAGCAAGTTAAAGCTGAACACCAGAAGCCTGCAGGGATAATGCAACCTTTACCCATATCACAGTGGAAGTGGGACCATGTGACCATGGACTTTGTTGTTGGCCTACCTAGGACAAGCAAAGGACATGATTCCATCTGGGTAATAGTTGATAGGTTGACAAAGACAGCTCATTTCTTACCTGTCAAAACAACCTATTCTGCTAAAAGGTTATCCCAATTATATGTTCAAGAGATAGTGTGTTTGCACGGAGTTCCTGTCACTATAGTTTCTGACAGAGGTCCCCAGTTCACAAGTCATTTTTGGGAACAGTTGCACAGAGCTTTAGGCACCCAGTTAAGGTTTAGTATAGCCTTTCATCCACAGACTGATGGACAGTCGGAAAGGACTATACAGACCTTGGAAGACCTGTTGAGAGCATGTGTTCTCCAGTTTACCGAGAGTTGGGATCTACACCTAAGCCTAATAGAGTTTGCCTATAACAATAGCTATCAACAAAGTATTGATATGGCATCTTATGAAGCTTTGTATGGTAGACGTTGTAGATCACCCTTGTATTGGTATGAGACTGGTGAGCATCAGTTGTTAGGTCCTGATCTTGTGCAGCAGACCACAGAGAAGATTAAAGTGATACAACAACAGATTCAGACTGCACAGGATAGGCAGAAATCTTATGCTGATAAGCGTCGTAGACCGTTAGAATTCCAGGTTGGAGACAGAGTGTATCTTAAGGTCTCGCCTTGGAGAGGAGTCCTTCACTTTGGAAGGAAAGGAAAGTTAGCTCCTAGATTTATGGGGCCTTATCCAATCATTGAACGGGTTGGAAAGGTAGCCTATAGACTAGATTTACCACCTAAGTTGTAGAGGTTACACCCTGTGTTTCACATTTCTATGTTAAGGAAATGTCATCCTGATACCGAGTCAGTTCTACAACCTATGGAAGTAGAATTGAATGAAGATATAACTTATGAGGAAGGACCAGTGTCAATCCTTGATAATAGAATTAAAAAGCTAAAGAAGAAAGATATAAGCCTTGTGAAAGTCCTCTGGAACCACCGTGGTGTTGAAGAAGCCACTTGGGAACTAGAGGATGAGATGAGAAGGAAATACCCTGCTCTTTTCTCTTAATACGTTTTATCGATTTTGGGGACGAAATCCTTGTAAGGGGTGGATAATTTGTAACATCCCTGACCTGGGTTATAAACTAACCCTAGGTGTTTTGCCTAAATATGTAATTAAACTCTTGTGATTATCTTTTGGCATGTAATTAAGTTCCTAAGGAACATACATTTTCATTTTTGTCCTTTTTAAACAATGATTGTAGTATTGTGTGGTAATACAGGGACCTATGTGCAAATTATCCAGTTAAGGGGTTTAACTTGCAAATTTCACAAGTTAAGATGTTCCTCTGATGATGAGATATCATATGAGTGGATATGATGAGGTAAGATGGATTTCCCAAGCTTGGGCATCAAGATGCAGCTTGTGGAATGATCTTTATGCTTAAAAACCCTAATTTGGATTAAAGTGAAATTTACCCAAATGTGGGGTGCAACTTATAAAATACACCATATAGAACATCTTTTATGACTCTTGACATCATTTAGAGTATAAATGATGAAAGGGACACATGAATGAGTGATCAGATAAGAAAAATGATCTTTGTGCATAAAATTCACTAAGTATGAGGATGGAGACTTGTCATATATGAACTCTAGTTGAAAGTTGGTTTTCTTTACCCTTAAATCTAGAGTTTTGATGAGCTTTACATAAGTTTCATAGCATGGGCGTGCCTTAGAAACAAGGAGGGACTTAGATGAGAATTCCATGATTTAGAGGTCCTTGTGGTGGAAAATAGCCTGAAGTATATAAGCCTTCACCCTTGCAAACCAAGTGAACGTATCCTTTATCCTCTTCATTTCTCATCTTTCTCAAAATGGCCAAGGCAGAGCTCTGGACCTCAGGGAGACGACCAACTAGTGCTAAGGTGAGTAGGAACCATCTTCAAGCTCGAATTCATGGAGGAATTCTTCTTAAAAGGTTGGTTCTATGGTTAACTCACTTAGATTCTTTGTCTTAGCCGACCATTCCGATATTTTCCTTGAAGAAACAACCTTGGATGACCTGTGGAGCTCAAGACACCATTAAAGGCTTGAAGCATGGAAGCTTGGAGCTCTAGGAACCACGTTTAAGGTGGGTTTTATAACTCTAAACTCCTAGCTTTATTATGCATATCTTTGTTCTTACTTTTAGTGCTTAGTTCTTCTTCTACCTCCCTTCTTCCTTGCACTTTTGCAAGCGAAACGGTGGTGTAACTAACCTGAACAGAGGTTGAGGATGATGGGCGTGGATTCCTAGGTAAATTTATCAAACGACCTTGGACCCTTTTGGTCCAAACGGTTGCAAACCGTTTAAGGTCAAACGGGTTCAACCCTTTTGATCTCAAACGATCTTGCAAGATCGTTTGGATCAAAACGGTCTCAAGACCGTTTGATAGGGTTGAACAAGGAACGACCATTTTAGGGTCTATTGATAATATATTGAATTTCATTTCTACAAATAATTATAAACTAATTCCTAACCAATTGAGAGTTGAAGGCACTTCAACACCCTAACCCTAATCGGGTTGAAATTGCTGATTTCAAGTGTTGATCTTGTTGAGTTTTGGGTTGAAGGACCCAAATGGGTTCAAAACCGTTTGGGGGTTCATCCAAACGGTCTCACACTCGTTTAGTGACACCCCAAGATCATTTGGAGGTCTAGGGTTAAGGAAATTTGATGGTTTTAGGGTCCAATTTCAATAGGTTGATGAATTGATAAAATTGCTGATTTTAGATCTATTTAGGGTTCAACCCTTATCCAACCGACTTGGTTTTTGGTCAAACTTTGGGCAAACAGGTTGACACTCGTTTAGGCTCAAACAGGTTGACACTCGTTTAGGCTCAAACAGGTTGACACTCGTTTAAGGCCAAACGGGTTCACACTCGTTTAAGGCCAAACGGGTTCACACTCGTTTAAGGCCAAACAGGTTCACACTCGTTTAAGGTCAAATGGGTTCACACCCGTTTAAGGTCAAGTGGGTCCACACTCGTTTAAGGCTCAAATGGGATCAAAGTCATTTGAGATTAAACGAGTTCAAGGTCGTTTAAAACCTAAATGGCTTGAAGGTTGAAGGTTAAACCCTAAACCAATTGGAGACTTTCAAGTTTATGTATACTTAATCACTTGAAGGTGTAAATGGTTCAATGATGATCTAATATAAACTCTAATGGTAACTTAAGACATTAAGGGACTAAGTGACTAATGAATTGACCCATGATGATGATCAATGGGTAAATTACCAAAATGCCCTTGAGGGGTTAATTTGAATGATACCTTGTTCTAATCAAACCCTAATCACTTGATAGTGATGATTTGGTTTATGTTAATCAAGGATGACTTGACCCAACCTATCTAGAGTGGTGTAATCACCATCTACTAGTGAGAGGAGAGAGAAAATACCGTTTATGTTCAAAACTCAAGTAAAATACCTTCAATGTACCCGAATATGCAAGATTAGGTATGATCCACTTATGTGAGATCATGGAAACCCTAAATATGATAATTAGTGAATCTTAATCTTATCTGAGGGCTTTAATGATGACGTTCCTCATACATGGTGATATTATGAGATCAATTCACCATGAGGTGAATAGTAAACCCTAATCCTAGGATGATGACATGTAATGTGAATAGTAAACCCTAATTGGTGAAAATCAGGGAACCTAACCGGTACAACTTTTGATATGAATTGCTTACTATTATCAGTTGAATTAACCATGCAGGTTCTTATACATGATGATGATCATATCCAGGTATGGATTATGATTTCATATTCATTGAAAGCATGTTATTAGCTTTATGAATAATGACATATGCTGATGCCTAGTAAGTGGCATCTTATGAGAATGATAGGTTGTGAGAGCCATGAGTATCATCAAGGTCATGCTTGTCAGATGACTTGTGATAAGATGATTGAGAAATGATAATTGATAAGAGTTAGACTTGATACATTTAGTATTCTACTTTCATAGCTACTTTTCTAATGATTAATGTTTGAGAACATGTATGATGATAAAACGAATACTGAAATGTACCTAACTAATCAAGTATAATCATACCATGTAGAGCCCTGATCATAGATCCATCATTGTCAGGAGTTAAATGATGGTGAAATAGGTTTTCCTAAGGGAACTCCTGGATCACATACTTTTGAGTATGTGGGGGAATATGGATGTGAATACCCTTACATCCTAGTGTAGGAATTGATGTAGATGTATCTTAATCTATCAATCTTTCACTATGTGTTTATGCTGGGGTGATATAACACTAATCTCCCGAGGAATTATTTTGTACCGCATCGATGAGAGATAAACAAGAAATCTTTCGATGGCGAAGAGAGTACAGAATGCCACTGTGACTCTAATAGCGAAGTACCAGAATACCCTGGTAAGCTATAGTAGCAGAGACACTAGATGTCCTGCATGTTGATCCTCATACTGACTGAGGAAGATGAGGTAATAAGAATCCGGCTCTTTTGATGACCTATGTATGATACCGATGCGACTTAATAGTGATCGGTTGGAGTATGAGCGGTATACCTCATCTCCGTAGGGCATAATAATGTTTGTAAAACATAATCAACCGCGTAGCATATCTGCTTAGGTTGAACTACGAGATACAATGATTGATGGTTACACTGTTTAGTATACATGTTCTTCATATTCCTTAAATGTTGTTGTTCTACTTGATAAAAAACTGATGTTGATTACCTTAAAGCTTTATTGCTTATGTTGATCTGTGATTGCTATAATAAAGCTTCTGGCGGAGAGTTATAACTCTCGCTGGGACAATTATTTAAAATTGTCTCACCCCGTAGATTTCAACTTTTTAGGTGGTCGCCGAGGATGAAGGAACCAGTCTGCAGGTGATCAGTATCAGTAGCAAGAGCACCAGGGGCAGCAGTGAATCTCAGGTGGAGATACTGACTGCTAAGTCATGTAGTTAGATAGTCTTATGTCGTCTTTGTACTCTCAGGTCCTTGGAGTTTGTTAATCTGAGATTTTGTATTTTGTTGTATGTAATCACTTGAGAAGTGGTTTAACAGAGATGTAAACTGTTACCTTGCTTTTATGAAAGAAGTTTCATGTCTTCAAGATCTTGTCTCGAAAATTTTTAATTTTTTGTGAATTTTCGTATTCCGCTGTTAATCGAATGCTTCCGCTGAGTTTATATCGTGGTTTATGAATCATGTCATTTCAACAATAACAAATCACATAGCATGAATATATTAAGACACAAACTCATCTCAATGTAGGGTTAGGCACCTTCCGGACCTCACCAATGGCAGGGGGACTAAAACCCCAGTGCCTAAAAAGTGGCAGGGGGACTAAAACCCCAGTGCCTAATATAAAATGGCAGGGGGACTAAAACCCCAGTGCCCGGCAGGGGGACTAAAACCCCAGTGCCCGGTAGGGGGACTAAAACCCCAGTGCCCTATGGGTGGTTTGTACTCATGTACACTACATTGTCATTTGGCCTAAAATACATCATGCTTAAATAGTCACTTGGCAGTATAGTGAAAAGTAACAAGATTGCATTGGGAATAAAACCCAAATAAATAAATAACAAGACCATCATAGGTCACAACCATATCCAAGAGTTCCAAGAATTAAAAGAGTCAACAAGCATCAACATTATACAATGTTCCAAATATTTCAAAAGGATAAGCCAACATAGGCAATAACGAGATTACAACATTTCCATGTAAAGGAGGCAACATATGTACTAGCATGATTCACATGTTCCAATTGGATGAGTCACAATGGCATAAGAAAAGATAATAAGGCTAGCAAATATAAATGGTGGGGTTGGATAAAAGCCCAACTGAGAGTAGGTGTATTGCACATTACCATCACATTTAGATTCCACAATTAAAATAGGATCCACATAAAAAGGAGCCACATACAAAATAGGTTTCACATACTGAAATAGGGCTCACATGCCTATTTTTAATATTTACCATAACATTCACCAAGTTGATTGCATCCAAACCATAAACCCTAGTTATGAACATTACACATGAATTAATATATATAAATACATAATTCATAGGAGAAACCCTAATTTTACAAAACCACGATTTATGGTTCAAAACCAAGCCCAAAAGATTAGTCATATTCTCCTGAATAAGAAAACATATTTTATTTATAAATTGGAGTTAAAATGGATTAATTATGTATTTTAGAACATTTTATATATTTAAAAAGGCATTCAAAACAAACTTCGAAAAAAGGAATACAAATCAGGGGTCAAAAACTATAAATTCGGATTCTACATTAAAAATCCTTTCCATCGACTATTTATTTGCATTTTTCTGACAATGGATCGATTTACTATGAATTAAGTAAATCTGACCAATCAGATTGCAAGAAAACCTTAGCGTGACAGGTAATGGAATTCGATGTAAATAGAAAGTGAAAAGACTAAACTACCCCTGCTCGTTTAATTAAAACGATTAAAATGATGAGGGTAATATGGTCATTCAGGGATAGCAAAGAACTCGCAGCCGAAAAAAGCAATAGACGGGAAGTTACCAAAATGCCCATGTCTGCTTAGTTAGCTACACACCGGGGCTAGGTAACAATGGTCATTTCGTGACCCAGTTTCTTCCACTCGCAGCAATGGCAAGGGAGCAACCTGGAGCTTGGGCTCCCTTGCTCCAGACCGCTACATTGTGGTTTATCCCAAACTGAGACCGGGAAGCTACTCCCCGATGTCTCGCGGTCACAGAGAGCCCAAAAATGCACAGAGGCGTGCACAGGCGCAAGGAAAGGAGGCCCAAGCTGGCCGGAAACAGGGGAGCAAAGAGCGATTGAAAACCAAAGATTACGAAGGAGAAACCACCGGCTAAGGCCGTAAAAACACTCGTGGAGGCACAAGAATTCGAAACCACTCCTCACCGCGGGCGGAGGAGCACCAAAGCTCAAAATCACAGGTGGCGGCGGAGGTCATAACCGTGGTCTATAGGACCCGGCGATCTAGAGCACCACAAGGAAAACAGGGAGCAGGAGAAGGAAGCCGAGGCTCCGTAGGTGCTTACCGAGGCATTGATTGAACCCGAGGTGCAGAAGGTGGCAGTACTAGCTGGGAAACTCACCGGAGAAGAAACTGAGTAGGTTGGGGTGACAGAGAGCAGATGAGAAGAAATTGAAGGAGGAGGAAGAAGGCTCGAAGCCCGGGGGTGCTCCACGGCCCCTTAAGTAGGCGTGGGGATGGCCGGTACCTGCTCTGATACTCCATGGAGGAGAGGAATCGAGGAGGCACTTTGGGCGTTTGGTCTACAATGCATTACAGCATGCGAGCAATATCTCGTCTTGATCGGAGGAGAACGGCAGATTCAAGGGCGAAGAAACCAGTCAAAAAGATCGAGTAAAGGCTGAGAAATCGACCTGGGAGCTCGGCGATCGAGTCTGCTCCTATGCTTGCGGACAACCTAAGCTAGGAGACAACTGCTCGTCTGTTAGATCAGTTGGGCAGCGGATCCCGGCCGTTGGATCGCGCGCAGGCCCAAAAGGGGGTGCGTGACAAGCAAAAATAAACCGAACCATAGCGTTACACATGAAATCAATGAGATCGATTAATGCATTATATTCATACCATGTAAAAGCTTATAAAATAGATTTGAAGGGTCAAATGAAGTCCAAATGACACCAAATTTGGACCATAGGTTCATAATGACGCATATTACAATGCTATATAATTAGATTCCGCATTTAAATCCAATAAGGCCCTCAATTAATATATTTCTCATTAAAGTGTATTTTAACACATTAAAAGGTGTGCATTATTATGAAATGACTACATTAATGCAATTAGTGAGTCAAATTCGAGGTGATAGTTATATATGAGTATTAAGAGCAAAATATCAACCTTCAAATATATTTTCACACATTTATCATTAAATTGGAGGAGAGAGAAAGTAAAGAGGTTAATATACTCATAATTAATTCAAATGCTTATTATTATTAATATATTTATCCAAAAAAACTCCAAATTAATATTATCTACTTATTTCCATCATTAATGACCAAATTACATTATTGACCCTCACATTTCTCCTAAATTGGGTTATTTGTGCAAACACCCCTCCATTATCATAAATGAGGGAAAAAGGTGATTTTAAACATTGAATTGTGCTCAAATTGCACAAGGGGTCCAAAAAGAATATAAAACAAGGGAAATTTATGAAAATGGTCCAAATGGACTAGAAAGCAAAGAAAATCTCAAAAGTGGGTAAATTGTAGGGAAGACCCTGAATTTCAGTATGTTACAGCACACCACCCCTTAAAGAGGATTTCATCCCCGAAATCACATCAAGAGGGAAAGAGAGGGTGGGTGCCCAACTTCCCAACCTTAAAAAAAACTAGGCTATAATCCTTAATCTAGGTTACAACACAAAATCTACATAAGTCAGGTGTTACTAAGGTTTTCACAAAACATATAGCCTTTTATTAAACTTAAACTAACATTTTGCCTCATAAATATAATCTACATCATGAAGAGGTCTCTAATATATTATACTACTATTTGTGCCACATTTTATACAAAACAATTACATCTCAATATTATATCATGTGTATTTCCCTCATCAAGGGTTTTAAGCACAATTAGGGTTTACTAAGCCATTTCAGCATTAATTAATGTATTAGGTCAAAAACCTTAATTACATGAATTCATTTTCCATTATCCTCTTAAAACTATCATGTAGAACTATTACAAATTATTTTGTAGAAAAGGTTAATATTATCCAACAAGTTATTAAGCCTATTTTAATTCCAAATAATGTTCATATTACACATTTTCATATCATCTTTTTATACTCATCTTAATGACATCATTAATCATTTTCTTCCATTATACTACATATTATGAATTATACATATTTTAATACATATTAGGCATTTATGAATATTTATGTGAATCCAATTATTCCTTATCATGTTTGAGTCATTATATGCATTTTAGTGAATATGATGTAACACATTAAATATTAATGAATTAATTCATATATCAAATTATGATGAGGTGTTCATTAGAGAACAAGGTGATATACCTTACATATATTGATATCTTAGTGACTATAATCCATTTATATGTATTATGGTATATTATGTGATGATGATACCTAATGTCACTAATGTATCATGAAAGACATTAAGGGTATATATATGTAGGTGTTGTCAAAACTAGATGATTACATATTAAGGTTTGGGTCCACTTGATCATTACATGTTGAAGCATCCTCAGGGTGTATTTTACCATACACATTTTACCATTAGGGTGACTTAATCAAAACTATGTATATTCACATATGAATAATTACTGATTATGTGCATCAAGAGTATATTAAGGTTCAAGCATGAGAATTATATGACTTATACATTTGTTCATAAGCAAACAAGATGAATTACAATCATATTAGGTTTGTTCAACTCTCACTAAACCCATGTCTAAGGAGTTAGAGTTTCTTGATTTCAAGGCATTGAGGGACTCCACCCCCCCTAAAGAGGATTTCGTCCTTGAAATCAACAACCCCAAAATCTAACAAGGTACTAACACTACCTTTCCACTCAAAGGGTTGACTCATTCAAACTATTTTATGGGTATAAAGCCCAACATTAAAAGTCTTACGAAAATCTATCGTCCAACTCAAGGTATAGCATAGGGTTCACTAAAGAAGCTACTAGAGAAGAATAATAATTTATCAAATGAGGAAGGACAAGTGAAGTACATGCGGCAGCAAGGATACATGAACAATGATTACTCATGGAGAAAGGATCCCAAGTTTTCTTGGAAAGATCCAAACAACTTCCTGCAGGACCCGGATCAATGAAACCAACATAGGAACAGTCAACAACAATGACCTGCAGCAGAGGAGAGCACAAATGAAATTCTTAATAGGATAGTGAAGCAGAATGAACAATTGATAAACAACTTCCAACGTGATCTCCAGAATCAAGGGGCCCAGATGAGGAGTTTTGAGACAACTTTGTCTCAGCTAGCAACAGATGTGGCGGCCTTAAAGAAGCCTACACAATAGGGTTTTCCAGGAAAAATTGACACTCCAACTAGAAACCAGCAAGTTAAGGCCCTACTACTGAGAAGTGGGAAGAAGACATTAACTCCAAGGACCGTAGAAACTAAGGTGACCAAGCATATTGACAGTGGTGACCCAGTGGCAGAGCCACCACAAATATAGATGGAGGCAGGAAACACAGGAGAAGAATAGAATCAAGAAGCTAAAGTGGAAAAGAGGGCTTCATATGTGCCAGCACATAAGAGGACACAGACGGTACCAGTTCCATATCCTAATAGCTTGAAGGCAACAAAGATGGATCAGCAATTCAAGAAATTTCTAGATAGCTTTAGGAAGCTTTCCGTGAACATACCGTTGATGGATGTGATTGAACAAATACCATCGTATGGTAAATTTTTGAAGGATTTTATTAATAATAATGAGGAATATTCCAGATGTTGAGGTAGTTGTACTGAGAGAGCAAGTCAGTGCCCTCATTTTAGGCACACTTCCACCAAAGAGACAGGATCACGGTTGCTTCAACATCACATGTTACATCGGGAAGACAAAGTTTGGGGGATGCACTCTGTAATTCAGGGGCGAGTATCAACTTGATTCCCTTGTCTACCTTCAGGAAGCCCAGTCTCAAAACATCTAGGAAGAGCAGCATGACAATCTAATTGGCAGACAAATCAGTTGTGAAATCGTATGGTATTTGTGAGGATGTACTTGTCAAGGTGGACCATTTTGTTTTCCCTACAGACTTCATGGTAATGGAGATGTAGGACGACCATGGCAACGAACTACTATTAGGGAGACCCTTCCAAGAAATAGCTATTATGATCTTGGAGATTGGTAGAGGTTGTTTGACATGGGAATTAAAGATGACAGGTTTGAGATCAATATGCTAGATAATTCAAAGTCACCCATTGATCAGGAGCAATGAAATATGATGAAGCACATGGATAGAAATATCTCTTTGTTTTTTGGAAAACCATTTTTGGACATGGTGCATGTAATGACAAAGGTGGACAAGGGTACAATGGCTGTGGACATCATGGAGAACACTAAGGTGGTCTCACTTGCCAAGGTAGTAGGGTATCCGGATGACAAACATGAGGAATTAGGTTTATCAATTGTGGATGAGTATGGAGAGGAAACTATAGTACAGATACATCCACAGCTCCCACTAGAGGCATGTCTAATGAACCTTATAGATGATTTTGTGTGGAGCCAGTCACTAGAAGAATGTGTAAGGCTACTGAAGGCTTTTTCGTGTTACTACATAAGACACTTCAAGGATTTGGGACCACTACCACCACCATTGGTTTCTTCACTCCTGAGCCCACCTGAGTTGGATCTCAAGCTGCTGCCACCTCATCTGAAGTATGTGTTTCTAGCTGAAGAGGAGAAGTTGTGAATTATTATAACTGCATCATTGAGTGAATCGGAAGAAGAATAATTGATTATTGTGCTAAAGAGCCACTGAGGCACATTCAGGTGGACTTTGGCTGACATCAAAGCGATCTCTCCTACATTGTGCCAACACAAGATTTGGCTAGAAGAAGGAGCAAAGCTGGTCATTCAACCTCAGTGTCGCTTAAATCCAATCATGACAGAGGTAGCCAAGAAGGAGGTAATCAAGCTACTGTCGGTAGGTATATTTTACGCTATTTCTAATTCCATGTGGGTTAGTCTGACAGAGGTAGTACCAGAGAAGGAGGGAATTACTGTCACTACTAACTCCTCTAATGAATAAATAACCACTAGATTAGTGATAGGATGGTGAGTTTGCATTGATTATCGCAGATTGAATATCGCCACACTTAAAGATCATTTTCCATTACCGTTCATTTACCAGATTTTGGAGCAACTCGTCGGTCGCTCCCACTTTTGTTTTCTTGACGGTTATTCGGGATATAATCAGATTTTAATCGAGCCTAAGGATCACAAGAAGTCTACCTTCACCTGCCCTTATGGCACTTTTGCATATTGTCGTATGTCGTTCGGGTTGTGCAACGCACCCGCTACTTTTTAGCGGTGCATGTTGGCAATTTTCTCAGATATGGTGGAATGATGTCTCGAGGTTTTTATGGACAACTTTTCTATCTATGAGGCATCTTTTGATGATTGTTTGAAAATTTTGGATAATGTTTTGCAAAGGTGTGAAGACACACACTTAGTGCTTAATTGGGAAAAATGTCACATGATGGTTAGCGAGGGCATAGTGTTGGGATACAAGGTGTCCAACAAAGGATTGGAGGTGGACCCGATTAAGATATAGGTGATTTTAAAACTTCCTCCACCAACGTTGGTGAAGGTAGTTAGGAGTTTTCTAGACGATGTTGGGTTTGTCGTCAATTTATTAAGGATTTTTCAAAAATCACTAAGCCATTGTCTAAGCTCTTGGAAAAGAATGTTGAATTCAATTTTGATGAGAAATGTTTAAAAGATTTTGAAATCTTGAAAGAGAAACTCATATCTGCACCGGTTGTGTAAGCTCCAGATTGGAGCAAACTTTTTGAACTGATGTGTGATGCATCAGATTATGTTGTGGGGGCGGTGTTGGGACAACGCTTAGACAAAGTTCCTACGGTCATATATTATGCATCTAAAACACTTAATGATGCACAACTAAATTACACCACGACTGAAAAAGAATTATTGGCTACTGTCTTTGATTTTGAGATATTTAGACAATATCTTGTAGGAGCTAAGGTGGTGGTATGGACCGATCATGCGGAAATTAAATACTTGCTGTAGAAGAAGGATGCAAAACCAAGATTGATTAGATGGATCCTTTTACTGCATGAGTTCGACATTGAGGTCAAAGATAAAGCAGGGATTGAGAATGTGATGGCTGACCACATATCTAGACTAGAGAGGGTTGATGAAAAATATGTTAATATATGTTAATATACCCATTCTAGAAAATTTTCCTGATGAACAACTATTCACCCTTAAGCAAAGGGACCCTTGGTTTGCTAACATCATGAATTATTTAGCTTGCAAGGAATTACCCGATGATTGGGGGTACCAATAAAAAAGAGGTTCTTTCATTCATTGCGCTATTATTTTTGGGATGACCCTGTTTTGCTGAGACAGTGCAGGGATGGAATATTGAGGAGGTGTGTACCTGAATGTGAATATGAAAGTGTGTTAAAGCATTGCCACACACTACCTACAGGTGGACACCATGCCAGTTCTAGGACAGCCACAAAAGTTTTAGAGAGTGGTTTATACTGTCCGACCCTTTTCAAAGATGCATATGATTTTGTTCGCAGTTTTGACGCATATCAACAGTCAGGTAACATATCAAAGAGGCAGGAGATGCCATTGAACGTGTTTAGGAAGTAGAGGTATTTGATTTATGGGGTATTGATTTCATGGAACCCTTTGTGTCCTCTTACTCTAACCTCTATATCTTACTGGTTGTGTATTATGTGGCAAAATGGGTGGAAGTAATTCCAACCCGCACTAATGATACCAATGTCATATGCAAATTTGCCAAGGATCACATTTTCTGTAGGTTTGGAGTGCCAAGGATGATTATAAGCGATGGGGGAACTCATTTCACCAATCATAAATTTGGGGCACTCTTAAGCAAATATGGAGTAACGCACATGTGGGTACACCGTACCACCCACAAACTTAAGGGTAGGTGGAGATTTCAAATTGTGATATTAAAAGGATTCTTGAGAAGACGGTGTCATCTAGTAGAAAAAATTGGAGTGAATTTTTGGTTGATGCGCTATGGGCCTATAGGAGTACCTATAAAATACCAATAGGAGCTACACCCTATAGGCTAGTCTATAGACGGGCGTGTCATCTCCATGTGGAGTTAGAACATAAAGCTAATTGGGTGTTCAGGAGGCTCAATTTTGACCTTGATGAAGTAGGTAAGACAAGGATGCTGGAGCTGAATGAGCTTGATGAAATTAGGATGAATGCCTATGAGAATTCACGATTGTACAAGGAGAGAACTAAGAAAATACATGACTCGCATATAGCAAGGAGAGTCTTTTATCTGGGAGAGAATGTGTTGCTTTTTAATTCGAGGATGAAATTACACCCTGGGAAACTAAGATCTAGGTGGAGTGGACCATTTATCATAGAAGAAGTGTTTCTACATAGGGTGGTTAGAATCAAAGGTGGAGATAGATCCTTCTTGGTTAATGGCCAAAGACTGAAGCACTACTGATAACACCCAAATTTATGCATTTATGCTAAGCATTTATTTATGATTTTGTGTCACTATAGCCTTAATATGCCCAAAATAACCCATGTTTCTTATCTTTTAATAATTTATGTCTTTTCTTAGATAAAGTTGTTCAACTAGCCAATTTTGGGACTTGTAGGAACCAGACCTGAAAAGACATCTATTCTCCATGATTTCTCCCCAACACATAGTTTTTGTAGCAGCTTGACTCCCAACCGTCACGACCACGGTGGACTAAGCACCGCACTATGTGCACTAGCTTAGGAGACGGTGGTCCCGCTAACTAACTAGTGGGCCCAAGAAACTTTTGATATCTTGGACCTTATTTTTGATGGCCAGTCCTTTATCAGGATGCACCCTCACCAATCAAAAGGGGCTCATCGACGTGGGCCCCTCAACCACCAGTAATACCCCCCAGGGTGGGTTCATTCCATGATGTCGTGACTGCGGTCAAGATGAAGTAACCTTGACCCCGATCGAGGTACATCTTCCTCAACCTCGATCGCGACCGCAGTATCTACTTGCCTCAAAACCACGATTGAGGCATCCACCTCGACCACAATCCAAACCTCAACTGCGACTAAGGTACATCTTCCTCGACCTCGACAGCGACTGTAGTATCTACTTGCCCCGAAACCACGATCGAGGCATCCACCTCAACCGCAATCCAAATCTCGACCATGACTGCAAGATTGACCGCGATCGCGGGGTGCAGCGCAACCATGACTGAGCAAGACCGTAGTTTAGATCAGTACCTTGACCATTTCGCCTATAAATACACACACCCCACAACCTGGAGAGGGGTTCCAATCTAGGGAGTTTTTCCACCTAGTGTCCCGACCTGGTGAGGTTCCCAGAGCCCCGTGAGAGAGTCTAGAGGTCAGAGAAGGCCGAAGTGCTCGTACTATGCCTTTCTCTTCAGGGTGCTTCCACCCCCCATCATCTTCCACCTCTAGTCTTTGATCTCTAAAGGTGGAAGTTGAGGAGAGAGAAGACTAAGGATCCATCTTCGAGAGAGAAGGAGAACGTCCACACCATCATCTTCCACCCCCATCCACCAACCAAGTTGTTGTTCAGGGTGAATCTAGAGAGAAAGGAGGCCAAGGAGTCCAGAAGATCAAGGAGTATGACCCAAAAGATGAGATCCGACCTATATAGAGGCTAGGAAGCGAGAGCCACCTCTCCTCCACGGGTTAAATCTCTTCTTCTTCTCCTTTCTTCTACTATTCTCCTTTGTTTCTGTATAAATGATGTTCTTCCATCTTTGTTCGGTGCCAACTATGCTTTTCCATGTCTAGTTGAGCTCCTTCTTGGCGATGTAGCCCGCTTTGGGCACGTTTATATACTTTTACCTTAAGAAAGTAGTTTTATTTCAGATCTAACATGTTTTATGTTCTATCTCCTCTTTCTGGTTATGATTGCTAGTTTGGTTGATCTCTTTCTTGCTTGAACTGCTATTTCTTCCTATATCGAGTGATTTGTTGTAGAAATAGACAAGAGAAGATAGTTTGGATCAGAGTCTAAAAGGAGGATAGTTCAAGGTCATCTGTTCCTAACATCCCAGAATATTCTAGACCTGAGAGGGTATCTAGAATATTCTAGGATGTTGGTTTGTCATCCTCGAGAGAGGTTTCATACCATCGATGGGTTTTAGTCTCACTTCACGAGAGGGAGTGGGATGACCCACAAGAATAGATACCATAATACGTGTTATTTTTGGATGTAGATTGCTTGTTGAGGTGTTTGAGGGTTGTCTACACCCGAGTATGGGTGCATAGACTACCCAACTTGTGGTTACATAGCCAGGATCTCCTTCTCTATGATTAGTAGAATCCTACAGACTCTGTTTTATTTTCTTTTCTTTGTTTTGTTTTAATTCGTGACAACCCGCTAGACTAGTTCTAGCTCCATACTTTTATCGACTATCGTCTTGTCTCATTTGACTCAAGAACAAAATCTCAAGCATCCTAAACGTCACCACGTCCCTATGTTTGACTCTGTATATCTACTTCGACCCCGTAATAAATTTGTGGGGGTCCTTGAAGGTTTTGGGTTATAAATTTAAAAGTTTGATTCCTTCTGAGTCCGCCTTCCCTTCTAGATGCACGAATTCTGAACCATATCAACTACTTTGGATAATACTTCAATAGTAAGGAGCATGAGGTGAAACTCATTGCTCCTAATTGATCTCAAGAATGGACTTGTCTAGCCTAGCACATTAAACAAGGGCGTTGTTGGGAGGCAACCCAACCATTAGGACATTTATTTCATTCCTTTACATTATTTTAGTTTAGTTGTACTTAGTTTTTCATAATTTTTCATAAAAATGATACCTTGACCCATTTGTTAAGTGTGTATGACTGTGCAGGGTTGGTGCCACCGAATTCCAAGTCGGTGGCACTGAAATCGTGTCAGTGCGAGGGCCATTTCGATTGAAAAAAGTCAGTGACATCGACAGGTGAAAACATCGATCCATGGGTGCCCACATCGATGGTCCAGATACACCCATGATCAACGGTCGGAAGCACTGATCCACTGAAAGTCGATAGCATCAACCGTTTTGTCGGTGCCACTGACTCATCGACAGTCTGCCTATTCAAGATGGCGCACTGATGGATGTCGATGCACTGAGGCCACAGATAAGCCCCAAAGTCGATGTCACCGACTTCACCATAGCAGGGCCGCCCCAACTCTATAAAAGGGGAGGTGGTGGATTGTTTTTCTCCACACCTTCAAGCACCACTCCTCCCCAAGTGCAAGTGACTACTCCGAGCATGCAGAAGCTACATAGAGCTCTATTTTCTCAACCTCCTTCCCCGATCACTTCAATATCATGGCAAGGAGAGCAGCTTCCACCTCAGTGGCAGGATCCTCTGGCGGTCTGACACCACAACCCAAGATCAGTCACCCTTCGATGGAGCTGCAAAAGGTGTATGAGGAGCTCACTAAGATTTTGTTCACTCCAACAAGATATGGAGACCAGAGGCTAATGGAGGACATAGGCTTCAACGACAACATGGTGGCTATCCTCGAAGGGCAAGAGTTTGACGGAGGGTCCATGAACCCTATCTTCGGTGGGTGGCCCACATATAAGGAAATCGTGATTGAGTTCCTAGTATCTCTGGAGATATGTGTGGCTCCTGACCCAGCATATCCAGTGTGAGGAGAGTGGATAGAAAGGAAGGTGGACTTCTTCTTTACAACACCAACTACTCCATTACCCTTCTCACCTTCAACGAGATCTATGGATGGCCTCATGTGCCATGCTGCCGGCCCAAGAATGTCAATTTTGATGCAATATGGAAGGATCTTGTGATAGTGACAGAAGGCTACAAGTTAAACTGGCACCACTGCTCATTGGCAGACCTTGAGCACCCCTTTGTTTGGGTTCTACACCGCATGCTCACCAACACTCTCTTCGTGAAGTCTATGCAAGGGCAGACAAAGGTCTAGCGGTCAGACTTATACTTCCTCTACCAGCTTCTAGAGAGGAGGTTGGTCAACTTCGAGGCATTCTTCCTCACTCATGTGATGGCAGTGAAGTGCAACATAAGGAGGACCACACCTATCCTTTTTGGGAGACTTATAACCCCCATTTCTCTCCACTTAGGTTTGGATCTCTGTACTCTTGAGAATCTACAGCCCAAGCTTCACATTGACCACCTCCACTTCAAGTAGGTCGGTCTTATCATTATTCAAGACAAAACCATCTTTGCAAGTTGTTCGGTCAGTGGTAGCTTCTACGAGCATCAATTACTTGATCCTGTATTCAGCATCCGGCAAGTTGACCACTATAGATGTCCAGACATGGATGATGACGATGAAGAATAAGAAGGAAATGATGAGGAGGAGGAGGAGCCAGACAATGACGACATGGAGTAGGTGGATCCCACCATTCCCATGACGCATCTACATCTTCTGCCCCGCCACCCTCTCAGGAAGGAGAGGAAGCTTATTCTATGGCGGGCATGTATTCCATGTTGTAGGATATTCAGACACATCAGCAGAAGCACACCACATCTCTGACAGGAATTCAAGAGGTGCATGGACAGTTTTACACCAACCAACAAGCGATCTACGAGAACCAATGTCTTCTCTTGGCCAACCAAGAGAACATGCATCAGTGCCTGTAGAGGATGGAAAACTACCAACAGCTGTTCTTTGACCACTATTGGAGCCAGGGATACTTTGTAGGATACCTGATGCCACCGGATATGCCTTCTTCTGATCTGACTTTCCAAGGGATGTTTCCTCGCCAGGACCCTATCCATCCACCACCACCACCATCATACTAGTCGGGTATCTCTATTCCACCTCTTAAGTTGGAATTTTGACTATGAGGTCATAGTCATATTCAAGCTTGGGGAGTGCTGGAATAGCTTCTATCTTAGTTTTTCTTTCATTTTAGCATTTTGTTTTTATTTTCGTAAAATTAGTTTTCTTTTTAGTTTTTCTATTATGTAGGATCCACAATTTATCTAGTGTAATTTATGGAGAAGTAAATGCATGGTTTCATTTGAGTTTATCAATCTCTAGGGTTGAGTGCACATGGGAAAAAAATGAGCAAATTTTAAAATTTTTGTGAGCCTATCTTGTGAGTAATTGAGTTGCATAAATGAGGAAGTGCTTGGGTAAGTCAGCCCCAGGACGTAAGAATGTGAATGACCATTTTAATTGTCTAAGGAAAGTGATTTACAACGGTGTTGAGCCCAAACCGACCAAATACTAACGTGACCTTAAACTAAAATTTAAGAGAGAAACCCCTTGATTATCCTGTACACAGGTCATTAGAGAGGGACATATGATATTCTCTGAAGGTTCTATCTCTTAGTCATGTGATATCATCCACCGCATACATTCGCATCACACTCCACCATAAGAAGATTGAGTACATGTTATCATTCTTTCTCTTGACTACATTTACATTGCATAAGTAGATGTTGCATAATAGTTGTTTGTTTTTGCTTGCATTAGTGAAAAAATGAAAAATATAGAAGAAGAAAAAAAGCATACATGCACGACAAAATTCTGGTGCATGTCATGTAGTTGCATAACATCTTATTCATGTAGTTTGCATATGCATTACATATCATCTTGCAAATATCGTGTCTAGTTATTCTACTCTAATATAAGAAGGTAGTGATTTAGCCCATACCCTTAAAAAAAAGGAAGAGAAGCATTGACATAAATCAAATGTGTAGTGCAAGTGGAAGCCTAAAGTAATTCTATCATGTTGAAAGGGGGCTTGAAAAAAAATGAAAAAAAGGATTGAGTATAGTGTCAGAAAGTGAGGGAGAAAGGGCATGATCCTACTTGATCATAAGGAAGAATTAGTACATGATGTAGTTTGTAGATATTTCATCTTATTGTGAGATGAAATGATAGTTGCATGCATCATTCCACCTCAATGATTAGGCATTAGGAGCATTCTATAAATTCTCATCATCATAGGTTCATCATAATTTTTTATTGCATGAATGATTTTATGTGCTCATGATTCTTCCACAGCCACCCATCCCAACCACCTATTGCTCTTATTGGTAGGCCACTCATATGATTTTATCCTCATTCATTATCTATCAGGAGAAATACTTCCATGTAGATGGTAGGTAGAGAAAAGTGCAATGTAGATAGGAGATCACACGATGCACCAAGTATGAATCAGACGAGTCTATCATATTAACTATTTTAATTGATAGTATTTCATTGATTGGGGGATGGACATCTTTTATAGAGGTTTCTGGTCACCTAGATGGAAGTTAGTGTTCAGTGGTCAGTGAGGGCCGATATGAGGACCAAAGGTGGAGACTTTTTAGATGTACCTTATACACTTATGTCCTTCAGCTGACTTATCTCAATCAGATCCAAAGGTTTTGTTGCTCAAGGATGAGCAAGGTTTAAGCTTAGGGGAGTTTGATGCAAAACTTTTACAGACCTATTTTATACTTATTTTGTGTATTTATTAGTCAATTAATTAAGCATATTTGCATAAATCATTATTGTTGGTCTGTGCACTTTTTTTGCATCAAATTATGCTTATTTTATCATATTTACATGATTTTATGTATTCCCGGACCTTATACACATTTTTCTACATTTTTCAGGTACTTCATGTACAATGCAGAGTCGGTGCCACTGACCCTTCAAACTCGGTGCCACCAAGATCGCAACAGTGGTCGGGCAATAAGAGAATAGAAGACTTGATGCCACCGACCCTCACAATCGGTGCCACCGAGATTTGTTCAGGGAGGCAGATCAAATAGGCACATCAGCTCGGTGCCACCGACCATCACACATCGGTGGTACTGACTCAATAGGGAAAAGGTTGCAACCTGAAGCAGTCGATGCCACCGACTCTGCTAGAAATCAGCAATCCAATCAGATCGCCCAGATCCAACAGTCCACATTATGTGGTACCGTAAGTTGGCCTATGAACTAGAAAAGGATGGCCCAACCTGGGGATCATACCAAGTTGTACTGCATGAAAATCAGAGAAGAGAGAGAGGAGCACGGAGTCGAAGGACGTCAACCGGGAGATCCGAGCACCTTCGACGGATGATTTTCCTGCTACAAGACTGCAGAACGTGCGTTTCTCGAGGAGGATCATCCAGAACACCTTCTCTCCAGGGGTTACATGAATTTCTTTCATTTTTCCCACGTTTTTATCCTCTCTCTCTCCTTGTATTCACACTTGAAAACCATGCAGGGCTAAACCCCCCCTTCCTTAGGACCCGAGAGTAGCCCAAGGAATCATTGTATCGACTTTTGCATGAATTAATATAGATTTCTCTTTATTCATGGATATATAACTATGAAATTGAATGATCTATCTATGCTTGATCACCATCGGTAGAATTTTATACCGATAATTACTCCGGAAGGAAGATTAGAAGTCCAAAAATCACAAGTTATACACTTTCCTACGCGTTCCTTGGGAAGGTAACATACAATTAGTGGAAAGAAACCCAGAGTCTTCGATAATGCATCTAGACTAAGATATAAATTGTTACAGATGTGGAATTAGCTTAGATCTAGGTAGTGGATTGCACCGTGGAAGCGGGCCATTCTGACTACAGGCAATCTGTCTAGGGTAGGAGTAAATTTTTTATTAATTTGTTAGAAATAAGATATAACGAGACCCCATGGTGAAATTGGTAATCCTAAGGAATCCATCTCATTTGAATCAATCACCCTTTATTTTTATTTAATTTTCTTTTATTTTGTTCAAACTCAAACTCAACCTTTTATTCGGCTTAGCTGATTGCACCGTAGTTAGTAGTAGTCACTGAGACTACATCTCCCTGAGTTCGACTCGGGCCTCACATAGACCTATATTACTCAATACGTTCACTTGCATTTATACACATTGTTTTAGTGTGTCAGTACCATGACCATGGTGACTTAGAAATGCTATGATCATTCTTTGCACCGTACCCGTTCTGCTCTAAATGTCACACGGCCGTGTAAGATGGAACAGTTGTTATGTGGTCTCATGGAACGGCCATTTTAGATCTTTGTACTTTCAATGCTTTGAATCTATGAGTTTGGGTGAGCCAACATGGTCATTCTAGTGTACCACAACCGTGTTGTTCACTGCAACAACACTTCGACTGGAATCTTTATGTTTCCTTAGACATCTTTGCTTCAATAGATCTTTGGCCACTAGGGGTAGGTTGAGGGAGCCTTGGACTTCACTTTGGGCCTCTCTAAGTGTAGAGAAACCCTAGGATCACTAATCCCTCTCTTCCATACAAGTGTGGTCCAAATACCTAAAAATATGCAAATAATGTCCATAAGTGCATTTTATACAAATATGCATATTAGGGGAAATAGCATGTAGCTAGAAGTTATAGATGTGATTCAAATGCAATAAGATACAAAATTAAGCCCTAAAATAGGGATGCATCATCACCTCCAAACCTAAAACATACTTGTCCTCAAGTATTCTCCAACTTAATCTCTCTATAATTTTTCCACAATTGACAAGTGACAAATGCAATGCAATAGATAAATATTAACTAAATGGGCTCAAAGATGACTAGGTAGATGCATTCTACCTCTATCCTCTCCTCTTTCACAAACTAATCATGATTGGAGCATTGAGCCTGCAAATTTTAAATGTAGAGCATAGAAAACACAATCAATCCATATGGTTGTAATATAACTCCGTGTAACCCAAGTGGTTGTGAAAAAGGGAAAAATGAGCTAGGTTTGATACTTCCTATCTCCATGGTCATGCAAAAGGAATAAAGGGTTGCGGTAAGAGTTTAGAGTGAATTTACACATCTTTTCTTTGTTTAGATACTCTTAAATAGGAGCATCTTTTATTTTCTTTTTGCAATTTTTTTCTTTTTCTTTGCCCTTTGTAACACCCCTGGTCTGGGTTTTGGGATAACCCTAGAATATTTGCTTAAGTAAGTTGCTTATAACCTTGTATTAATCCTTTAAAAAGTAATTAAGACTTGAGAAGATTTTATTTCTCAATTTTGAACTTGTTTGCAAATTGTTTGTGCCTTATATGATAACTTTGGTAAAGGTTGCAATTTACCCAATTGAGGGTTTTATGTGCAAATTATCACATGTAGAATGTCTCTTATCTCTCTTAGTATCAACTAGAGGAAAGAGAAATAAGGGGGTGCCTTGTTTGAATCTTGGTTGAATGATAACACTCTTTGTAGTGAAAGAACCAAAGAAGTGTTGAGTGTTTTGAACCCTAGATGAGGTTTTATCAAGTTATGAAGAGTATATGGGAGTGCCTATCAGCTTGGAAGCCATAGAGGAGGTCCCATATTTGTTTGATAACCTTTGAAAGTGCTCATGATGGGCTAAGAACCTCAAGTATGTGAAGTCTATCGGTTTGCATGTTCCTTGCAAAAGTTGAATCGGTTTGCTTATAAAGTAAGATTGGGTTGTGATATCTTATCAAGAAAGATACTCAAATGGCCGATATCTTATCTATGGATTATCCTCAAGAGTTTTGCATGAAAAGATAATTATGGTTGCATGAAACCACCATGTGTGGACACGTATCACTTAAGTGTACATGGTGATGACACCTTATGCATACTCTCTTTCATAAACCTCAATTATATATACCTCTCTTTTCACATCCTATTAAAAATTTCGGCTTTTTTACTATCTCTTGATTGGAGGATGATCCTAGGATCTCAAGGAGCAAAAAGAAGGTTGAGCATCTTGCCTAAGTTGAAGCCACGATCATCTTCAACCTTGGAAAGACGGTGCTTCTCAGATCATGATTCTTTCCTTCTCTTCTTTCTTCACCAAATTCCTAACTATGATATCTTCTTTGATATAGAAGTGTTGTGATAGAGTCTTAGACTTTTGATAAGTCATCTTCAACCTTGGTAATGTGGATCTTTTGAGCTTGAATCTCTTGAGTTGATCTTGAGGCAGGTTATATAACTTGAAGTCAACTTTATTAATATTCACCTTCTATCATGCAATACTTGGTGATTCCTTTTCTACTTTGACTTTTCTTGTTTGAATGATGGTTTTATGAGTTCTAATGGATATATGGGGATGTTGTACATGAACTGAAGTAGTAATGGACGAATAGTTTGAGCTTGAAGATGATGAAACCGATATGCACAAACCAATATTGGTTTGTGGGAAACTCTAACCCGATATAAGGGAATAGGCATGAAAACTGGTATACATGAACTCCTATCCTTTTGGTCTGTAACATGAGTAGGACTACTGTCCTCTCAATTTTTTAATCTATCACCTAAATTCTAAGAATAAGGCAGGCCGATATCTAGAAGATATCCAAGTCGACACATACATACTTGCACCATTACATGGATGGCCGATATGACTTGTGATACTCTAAAATGATATGTTGTTGTTAGGATGATATGTCAGATGCTCTAAAAATGATATGCCTTATAGGCATTAAATTTCCATGACCAAGAGATGTCTAGTGAAGATAGAATATCAAATTATGATACTTTAGTTGAGTGTAGAGGCCAACATGGTCAACACTAACCCTAATCTGATACACTCACAATCCGATATCCCTTTAGCCCAACCCATGTGTGATGGGATACACCCTTAGCCTGACATACTTGTGTAAAGTATGGGAAACACATACTTTAAGGTCTTGGCCGATACACTAAGAAGTGGTGGGGACAATAGGTGAAAGAACTAAGGTGTTGAATGAGGGATCATCTGATACAATACAAAACCCTAGAGGTCGATACCCCATAGGGGGCAATGGCCGATATTCAAAGGGTTAGCTAGGCGGATACCCTAGCTGATGTTGAGTGGCCGATACACTATTTGATTGAGATGGTTGATACCCTGGTTGATGGTGAGGCTGAGATACAATGAGTTGAGGTGGATGATACCCTAAGTTGATGGTGTGGCTGATACACAAGTCGATCGAGTGGTCGATACACAATATGATAGTATGGCCGATACACAAGAATAGTCTATGGCTGATATACCTCAAGCACCATACAAATGATACTACTCTAAGCATCTCTAAACTGATATCATTTGATATGCCTTGGCCGACACAAGTAGATGTCACTTGGATGATACAAGTAGATGTGCCTTGGCCGACACAAGTAGATGTGTCTTGGCTGACACAAGTACATGTATCTAGATCGACACAAGTGGATGTGTCGAGGTCGACACAAGGATTAAAGTGGAGGCTGATACACCTTGTTGAACATAGGCTGATACACCTTGATGATGGTAGGCCGATACATTTTGAATATAAACAATGGATACATCTTGAATGTAATGAGATAGATACATTTTAATAAGTGTAGGTTGATAGCCCTAAAGAAGGCTAAATCAATGTAATAAGTATGTTGAAGTCAATATCCTAGTAAGGATGAGAGAGAAACTTATATTACTCACATAAGAAAGATAATACTTCATGTTGATAATCAATTGATGATATTTGATGAAGTATGCTTGAACACTTATGGAAATAATATAGCTCTTATGATGTGAATTAGGGTTTGATTGATAAATATGCATTTGAAACCCTAAAACAGTTACAAGGGAAAGCCCTAACCCTAATTATGAGAGGGTTGCAATTTGAATGGTTCTCTTTATGGCATGGTCATGATAATTACTTGATATTGCATTTTCTATGAAATCCTAACCATGCAGGTTATGAAATGATGAACATAGACAGGTATGAGCTATGATGATTTAGCATAATACAAATTATATAAGGCCTTGTGAGCCATGTGATATACTTATGCAATAGATATGACTTACATGTGGGTTTGATGACCTAGAGATGATTGTTACCTGGTAAAAGGTGACACTGTTCAATAATGAACTGAGGGTTTGATACCCAAACATATGATCCTGATAATGATAATGTTGAAGGGATGAGATTCCCAATAATGTGTTCAGGGGACCGAGATCCCAGGATGAGTGTAAAAAGATATGTACCAATTGATATAATATCTCTGAAAAATATGTTACACCTTTCCATATAGCATTTATCTATAATTCATTCTTATAACTTGATTGATGCTTAAAGATGTTGTAATGCACTTAATCTATTGAGTAAACTAAAAATGTAGTTGCCCTGGCCATAGATATATTCGGTGTCAGGATTTGCTGAATGGTGAAACGAATTTTACTCATAATGCATATTATTGAATATGCGGGGTGCAAGTTGAGTTATCTCCTTGTATCCTTAACTAATAGGATTGTCTATGGGCCATACCTAAAGATTAGTATTGACTTTAGGTCTTACCCTAATAAGAGTACAATTGTACCGTGACTCAATAAACAATCAGGATTGGTTATGAACCATGCCCTGATATAATTAGGATTGATTATGGGTCATACCCTGATAAGAGAACATGCTACGAGTTGTATCTCTATAGTGAAGTGCCTATATACACCGGACTATCTATAATGTAGTTTGACTCATAATGTCACTGTCAATAATCTTGTACTGACTGAGAAAGGAGAGGTCGTGGATTCCGTATCTTCCATAGACCTATATGGCATTGATGCTTTACATCACAGTGGTCAGTTGGAGATGGAAGGTATATTCCCATCTCTTCAGGGCATAAAATGGAAATGTTAAAGATGTAATCAGCCGTGTAGTATATTTGTTTAAGGATCAAATATGAAAACATTGGTTGAAGCCTTGCTTTGATTTTATACTGTTTAGTTATAATAGTTATATATGTTCTTCATATTCCTTTTAAAAGTGATTAAGTGATCTATTACTCAGTTGTAGATAATTGAACTAATGAGATATTGAGACATGCTCTATCCTGTATATAATCAGCAGTTATACATGTTTTAATCAATAAAGATTTCTTCTTCTCTCATTCATAAAAGTTTATCTGTGATTATACTACTATTGGAAGAGAGTTATATCTCTCGTTAGGACTTGTTGTCTCACCCCGTGGGTTCCATAACTTTTCAGTGGGATGTGCACGAAGAGGTAGAGATCATGCAGTAGAGAGCGGGCAACAACAGTAAGACTAGCGGTAACAACTCAGGTTGAATGTGTTGTTATGTGTCTTGTAGATATATAGTCCTATGTGTCATCCCTATACTCTCAGGTCCTTTGGGAGATAGTACGTAAACAATTTTATAATCGATCTGAGATTTTGGCTAGTACGCCCCGATGCATAATGTTGCTTTTGTGTATGTTTTAGTAAAGCAATTGTTATCTCATATCCTTGAAAGGTGATGGAACAATGTATGTACAAAGTGAACCATGGTGTATATATGGAACTGAAAAGAATTTCCTGGTAATGGATCTCTTAGAAAAAAAGGTTTTAATTTTTAGTGATTTTTGGTAATTTGTTGTTAATGGTTATTTCCGCATAGTTTTTTGTGATTAAGCTATCGGTTTGATGGCGGTCGTCACAATTTTTGGTATCATAGCCTTAGGTTCTCTGAGTCTACGTTGACATAGGATTAAGGTCATTGAGTCTATTCTAGTGTCCTCCAGTTTATCTTATAGTGACTTATGCTTATATAGAAGAAGAAGTAAAGTTTCAAGATGTCTAGAGAACATGAAGGACATGTTGCTGAGAGCAACATTGTTGCACCAGGAAGAGGTGCAAGGGAATAGGAGAGAGAAGAACAAGTGTTTGAGAATCCCTAGGTGGATCAGACTTTGCTGGAGAACCCTACTTTCCATGCTCTGTTTGGGCAGTTCATGATGACAATAACACATATGACAGACAGGATACCAACACCATCCCCTAGGGCACCAGTTCCTAACGAACCATCTGGTTCTAGTGAGACTTTTGAATGGCTATGCCATGTGGGAGCCATAGAATATGCTAGAACAACTAACCCAGCAGATGTAGATTTGTGTCTCATTGAGTTAGAAAAAGCTTTCAAGATCCTTAGCATCCCAGAAACTGACAAACTTAGGCATGATGTGTACCTGTTGAAGAGAAGTGTTGGCCACTTGTGGGTCATCGAAGAGGAGAAAAGGTCTAATGTTGAGGTTGGATGGGAGTAATTTCGACGTGAGTTCACCAATATGTACTTTACTTGTACGTATCTAGATGAGAAAATCTCACAGTCTTAATGGATTAGGCAAGGGCCTATGAAGATTAATGAGTATGAAGCTAAGTTCATGGAGCTTTTGCAGTTTTATCCAAACATGGATACTACAGACTAGGAGAGGATTCAACATTTTAAAAAGGGTATGAACCCTGAGTTGACCACACCTGCAGTTGCTCTAGAGAATAAGGAGAGATTTGCTACATTTGTGCAATCAGTTAGAAGAAAAGAAAGGTCAGTAATTGAGAAACGTGAGGCCAATTTTAGGAAATGACATGTCCAGTTCCAAGGATAGAGGTTCGGAAGTTACAAGAAACCAAGGTCCCAACCCAAGTTAAGTGTTCAGCCACACATGTTTACGGGAAGCATAACGATGTCACAAAATGATAGATACATCAAGATCCACAAAGAGAAGAGGGAAGTATAGCGAGATGGAAGTGATAGATCTAGATAGAGAGAGGAGAACGTGATACAACATAGTACTTCTTCAAATCTAGATCCAGTAGATCAATGGTGTGGACATTCTCCTTCTTTCGAAGAAGATGGAGCCTTCAGTCTTCTCTGTCCTCAGTTTCCGTCTTTGGAGATCCAAGACTAATTGGATGGACGGGAATGAGTCTGGAAAGTGGCAACACTTCATGATCCTTTGAGATCTAATGATTTGACAAGACATGTAGGTGGCCTATTTATAGACGTGGTCCACTGACTTAGCTTCTCGACTGTAGTCGAGGTCTGGTCTTGATCAAAGCATGATCATGGTTGAGGTTGTATTGCCATCCTCTCCTCAGTCGAGGTTGGTTAAGTCACCTTCTCAGTTGCGGTCTGGATGTTGTATCCTTCGATCAGACCATGGTCTAAATCTCAGTCAAGTGCTTCACACTGTGGGTGTGTAGACCACGGGTGTGAGAGCACGAGGCACTATGAGTGTGAGGGGTCACAGGTGCAAGGCATTGAGGTGATTATGGAGACCTCGACTGTGGTGGGATGGTCCTTGATGGTCGAATGGGCCGTGATCGAGGTGTCGACTGTGACCTTGGCTTGATGTGACCTTGCAACCATGGAGAGAGTGTGTAAGTGAGATACTTGGCATAAAGTGCTAAAATAAGTGGAAAAAATCTATAAAAGGTATGCTAGGGGTGGTATAAAATATATGTGAGAAGTGTATAAAATGAGGTGTTATCAATATCTTAGACACCTTAAAGGATGGCACCAGCTGAGATGGCAAAATTAAAGAAACAGATGCAAGAATTACTTGATAAAGGTTTTATCCAGCCAATTACATTGCCATGGGATGCTCCGGTACTTTCTGTAAAGAAAAAGGATGGATCTATGAGGTTATGTATAGACTATAGATAGTTAAACAAGGTGATAATAAAGAACAAGTATCCTCTACCAAGGATAGATGGTTTGTTTGACCAGTTGCATGGTGCAACAATGTTTTCTAAGATAGACCTAAGGTCAGTATATCATCGGTTACGCATTAAGGAAGATGGCATACCCAAGTCAGCCTTTAGGATAAGGTATGGTCATTATGAGTTCATAGTTATGTCGTTTGGACTAACTAATGCACCAACAACATTCATGGATCTAATGAATAGAGTGTTATGGTCGTTCCTTGATCAGTTTATAGTGGTCTTTATAAATGACATCCTAATATAAAGCTGAGATATCCAACAACATGAAAAACATCTTCGTCAAGCATTGACTTTGTTAAGACAACACAAGCTATATGCTAAGTTTAGTAAGTGTGAGTTTTGGTTGTTAGAAATATCTTATCTAGGACATATCATATCTGCTAAAGGTATTTTTTATCCTAAAAAGGTAGAGTCTGTTCTAGAATGGGAACAACCCAAGACATCAATAGAGATTCGTAGTTTCCTAGGTTTGGCAGGTTACTACAAGAGGTTCATAAAAGATTTCAGATCTTTAGCATTACCCCTAACTAGGTTAACTAGGAATGATGTTCCTTTTGTCTGGAATGACAAGTGTCAACAGTTTTTCCAATTGTTGAAGGAAAAGTTGGCCAGTGCACCGATATTAGTTTTACCCGAACAAGGGAAAGGATACATTGTCTTTTGTGATGCTTCAAAGAATGGGTTGGGATGTGTGTTGATGCAGGATAAACGAGTGATTTCTTTTTCCTCTTGATAGCTTAAGAAACATAAGGAGAATTATCCTACACACGATCTGGAATTGGCTACAATGATTCATGCCTTGAAAATCTAGAGACATTACTTGTACAGGGAGAAGTGTCAGATTTTCACATACAATAAGAATTTGAAGTATATCTTTTCACAGAAAGAATTAAACATGAGACAACATCGCTAGATGGAACTAATTAAATACTATGATTGCATGTTTGATTATCATCTAGGTAAGGCTAATGTTATGGTAGATGTGCTAAGCAGAAAGTCATCATCTTCATGCACAAATAAAGCACAGTTGAATTATTTAGTGTGTCATAAGCGGGATATGCTAGTTTCCTTACGACAGATGAATGTAATCTTTACTAGCCAGATTTTTGGCAAAGATGCAAGTGAAATCTACACTGAGACAATAGATCAAAGAAGTACAAAAGTCTGATACTGTAGTACAGCAGATCAGATCAGAATATGGCAGTGAAAAGTGGGATGGCTTTCATGAGTCAGAAGATGGAATAGTTTTTTACCATGGCGGTATCATTGTACCTGATGTTAATAACTTAAGGAAGATAGTTATGGAAGAAGCTCACTCATATATGTATTCTATGAATCCAAGAAGTACCAAATATATCACAATCTAAAAGATATGTATTGGTGGCTTAGTTTGAAGAAAGATGTAGATGAGTTCGTTATGTGATGTCTAGTGTGTCGGCAAGTTAAGGCTGAGCACTAGAAGTCGGCAAGAACATTACAACCATTACCTATGCCATAGTGGAAGTGGGATCATGTGACAATGGATTTCGTAGTTTGTTTTCCTAGAACAAACAAAGGTCACGATTCCATTTGGGTCATTGTTGATAGGTTGACAAAGTCAACACATTTTCTTCATGTTAAGATGACATACACTATTAAGAAACTTGCACAGGTTTATGTAGATGAAATAGTACGGTTGCACAGAGTCCCAACAACAATTGTGTCAGATAGAGGTCCTCAATTTATAAGCCACTTTTGGGAGCGATTACATACAACTTTGGGTACGCATTAAAGTTTAGTAATGCTTTCCACCCTCAGATAGATGGACAATATGAAAGGACTATACAGACATTGGAAGACTTGCTTAGATCATGCGTTCTTTAGTTTATAGGAAGTTGGGATATAAATTTGAGCTTGATAGAGTTTGCTTACAATAATAGTTATCAGAACAACATTGATATGGCACCATATGAAGTGTTGTATGGTAGATGTTGTAGATATCCGTTATGCTGGTATGAAATAGGAAAATACCAACTTCTTGGTCCTGAACTTCTATAACAGACAACAAAAAAGATTAAAGTGATACAATAATAGTTGAAAGTAGCACAAGTCAGACAAAATTCATATGCTAATAATCGTCGTAGACCTTTAGAATTCCAAGTAGGAGACAAAGTGTATCTCAAGGTTTCTCCTTGGAAAGGCATTCTCAGATTTGGTAAGAGGGGTAAGTTGGCTCCTAGATTTATGGGACCCTATCTGGTGATAGCACGTGTCAGAAACATAGCCTATAAGTTGGAACTACCACCTGAGTTACATAGATTACATCCAGTATTTCATGTATCTATGTTAAGAAAATGTCACCCTGATATAGAACTTGTATTACAACATGTAGGGGTAGAATTAGATGAGGATATATCCTATGTGGAAGGTCTAGTGTTGATTCTTGATAGAAGAATCAAGAAGTTTAAAAAGAAAGACATAGTGCTTGTGAAAGTTCTTTGGCATCATCGTGGCATTGAAGAAGCCACATGGGAGCTGGAAGAAGAGATGAGGAGGAAGTACCCTTCTCTTTTCTCTTGAGATTTCGGGGACAAAATCCTTGTTAGGGGTTGATAACTTATAGCACCCCTGACCTAGGTTTTGGTATAACCCTAGAATCTTTGCTTATGTAAGTTGCTTAGAACATCATCTTAATCCTTTGAGAAGTAATTACAACTTCAAAAGAGTTTATTTCTCAATTTTGAACTTATTTGCAAATTGTTTGTACCTTATATGATAACTTTGGTAAAGATTGCAATTTACCCAATTGAGGGGTTTGTGTGCAAATTATCACCTCTAGAATGTCTCTTCTCTCTCTTCGTATCAACTATAGGATAGAGAAAGAAGGGGGGGCTTGTTTGAATCTTGGTTGAATGATAACACTCTTTGTGGTGAAAGAACCAAAGAAGTGTTGAGTGTTTTGAACCGTAGATGAGGTTGTATTAAGTTATGAAAAGTATATGGGAGTGCCTATCAGCTTGTAAGCCATAGAGGAGGTCCCATATCAGTTTGATAACCTTTGAAAGTGCTCACGACAGGCTAAGCACCTCAAGTAGGTGAAGCCTATCGGTTTGCATGTACCTTGCAAAAGTTGAATCGGTTTGCTCATAAAGTAAGATTGGGTTGTGATATCTTGACAAGCAAGATACCCAAATGGCTAATATCTTATCTATGGATTATCCTCAAGAGTTTTGCATGAAAATATAATTATGATTGCATGAAACCACCATGCGTGGATATGTGTCACTTAAGTGTACATGATGATGACATCTTATACATACTCTCTTTCATAAACCTCAACTATATATACCTCTATTTTCATCTCCTAGTAAAACTTTTGACTCCTTTACTATCTCTTGCTTGGAGGACAATCCTAGGAGCTCAAGGAGCAAAGAGAAGGTCAAGCATATTGCCTAAGGTGAAGCCATGATCATCTTCAACCTTGGAAAACTATTCTTCTTGGATCGCCATTCTTTCCTTCTCTTCTTTCTTCGCCAAATTCCTTACTATGATATCTTCTTTCATATAGAAGTGTTGCAATTGAGTCTTGGACTTTTGGTAAGTCATCTTCAATCTTGGGAACATGGAGCTTTAGAGCTTGAAGCTCTTGAGTTGATCTTGAGGCGGGTTATATAACTTGAACTCAAATTTATTATTATCCACCTTCTATCATGCAATACTTGGTGATTCCTTTTCTACTTCGACTTTTCTTGTTTGGATGACGGTTTTATGAGTTGTAATGGATATATGGGGATGTTTTCCATGAACTAGAGTAGTAATGGATGAAGAGTTTGAGCTTGAAGATGATGAAACCAATATGCACAAACTAATATTGGTTTGTGGGAAACCCTGACCCAAGACAAGGGAATAGGCATGAAAATGGATACACCTGAACTCCTATCCTTTTGGTTTGTAATGTGAGTGGGACTACTATCCTATCAATTGTTTAACCTATCACCTAAATTCTAAGAATAAGGTAGGTCGATATCTAAAATATATCCAAGTCGACACATACATACTTGCACCATTACATGGATGGCCAATATGACTTGTGATCCTCTAAAATGATATGTTGTCATTAGGCCAATATGTTAGATGCTATAAAAACAATATGCCTCAAAGGCATTATCTTGCCATGACCAAGAGATGTCTAGTGAAGATAGAATATCAAATTATGATACTTTAGTTGAGTGTAGAGGCTGACATGGTCAACTCTAACCCTGATTCGATACACTCACAATACGATATCCCTTTAGCCCAACCCATGTGTGATGGCGACACCCTTAGCTCAACATACATGTGTAAAGTATGGGAAACACATACCTTAAGGTCTAGGCTGATAACCTCTGTAGTTTGGGGCCAATGGGTGAAAGAACTAAGGTGTTGAATGAGGGATCATCCGATATAATACAAAACCCTAGAGGTCGATACCCCATAGTGAGAAATGGTCGATACTCAAAGGATTATCTAGGTCGATACCCTAGATGATGTTGAGTGGCCGATACAGTATTTGATTGAGGTGGTCGATACCCTATTTGATGGTGAGGTCGATATACAATGGGTTGAGGTGGTCGTTACCCTAAGTTGATGGTGTGGCTGATACCCAAGTTGATTGAGTGGCAGATACACAATATGATAGTATGGCCGATACACAAGAATACTCTATGGCTGATATACCCCAAGCACTATACAAATGATACTACTCTAAGCATATCTAAACAGATATCATTTGATATGCCTTGGCTGACACAAGTAGATGTACCTTGGATGACACAAGTAGATGTGCCTTGGCTGACACAAGTAGGTGTGCCTTGGCCAACACAAGTAGATGTGTCTTGGCCAACACAAGTACATGTGTATAGACCGACACAAGTGGATGTGTCTAGGCTGACACAAGGATTAAAGTGGAGGCCGATACACCTTGTTGAACATAGGCCGATACACCTTGATGAGTGTGGGTCGATACATTTTGAATATAATCAATGGATACATCTTGAATGTAATGAGATGGATACGTTTTAGTAAGTGTATGTTGATAACCCTAAAGAAGGTTAAATCAATGTAATAAGTATGTTGAATTCAATTGTAAGGATGAGAGATAAACTTCAACTGCTCACATAAGAAAGATAATACTTCATGTTGATAATCAATTGAAGATTTTTGATGAAGTATGCTTGAACACTTATGGCAATAATATAGCTCTTATGATGTGAATTAGGGTTTGATTGATAAATATGCATTTGAAACCCTAAAATAATTACAAGGGAAAACCCTAACCCTAATTATGAGAGGGTTGAAATTTGAATGATTCTCTTTTTTGCATGGTCATGATAATACTTGATATTACATTTGCTATGAATACCAAACCATGTATGCGTTATGAAATGATGAACATAGCCAGGTATGAGCTATGATGATTTAGCATAATACATATTATATAAGTCTTTGTGAGCCATGTGATATACTTGTACAACAAGTATGACTTGCGTGTGGGTCTGATGACCTAGAGATGATTGTTACCAGGTAAAATGTGAAACTGTTCAATAATGAACTAAGGGTTTGATACCCAAACGTATGATCATGATAATGATAATGTTGAAGGGATGAGATTCCCAATAATGTGTTCAGGGGACCGAGATCCCAGGATGAGTGTAACAAGATATGTACCAATTGATTCAAGATTTTTTGAAAATATGTTACCCCTTTCTATATAACATTTATCTATAATTCATGCTTATAACTTGGCTGGTGCTTAAAGACAATGTAATGCACTTAATCTATCAAGTAAACTAAAAATGTAGTTGCCTTGGTCATAGATCCATTCGGTGTCAGGATTTTCTGAATGGTGAAACAAGTTTTACTCGGAATGCATATTATTGAATATGTTGGGTGCAAGTTGAGGTATCTCCTTGTATCCTTAACTAACAAGATTGTCTATGAGCCATACCTGAAGATTAGGATTGACTTCGGGTCCTACCCTAACAAGAGTGTGTTTATACCGTGACTCGATAAATAATCAAGATTGGTTACGGACCATGCTCTGATATAATCAGGATTGATTATGGGTCATATCCCGGTAAGAGAACATGCTACACATTGTATCTCTATAGTGAAGAGCCTCTATACACCATGCTAGATATAATCCAATTTGACTCATAATGTCACTGCCAATAATCTCATATTGACCAAGAAAGGAGAGGTCATGGATTCCATCTCTTCCATAGACCTATATGGCACTGATGTTTTACTTTGTAGTTGTCAATTGGAGATAAAAGGTATATCCCCATCTCTTCAAGGGATAAGATGGAATGTTAAAGATGTAATCATCCGTGTAGCGTATTTGTTTAAGGATCAAATATGAAAACATTGGTTGAAGCCTTGCTTTGCTTTTATATTGTTTAGTTATAATAGTTATACATGTTCTTCATATTCCTTTTAAAAGTGATTAAGTGATTTATTGCTCAGTGGTAGATAATTGAACAAATGAGATATTGAGACATGCTCTATCTTGTATATAATCAGCATTTTTACATGTTTTAATCAATAAAGGTTTCTTCTGCTTTCATTCATAAAAGTTTATGTGTGATAATAATACTGTTGGCAGAGAGTTATATCTCTCACTAGGACTTGTTGTCTCACCACGTGGGTTCTACAACTTTTTAGGTGGACGTGCATGAAGAGGTAGAGATCACGCAACAGAGAGTGGGCAGTAGTAGAAAGACCAGTAGTAACAACTCAGGTTGAATGTGTTGTTATGTGTCTTGTAGATATAGAGTCCTATGTGGTGTCCTTGTACTCTTAGTTCCTTTGGGAGATACTACGTAAATAGTTTTATAATCAATCTAAGATTTTGTCTAGTACACCTCGATGCATAATCTTGCTTGCATGTATGTTTTGGTAAAGCAACAGTTATCTCATATCCTTACAAGGTTATGGAACAATGTATGTACAAAGTGGACCATGATGTATATATGGTTTGGTTCTTTCTAAAAAGAATTTCCTGAAATGGATCTCTTGGCAAAAAAGATTTTAATTTTAGTGAATTTTGATAATCCATTATTAATGTTTATTTTTGCATAGTTTTGTGTGATTAACTTGTTAGTTTGATGGTGGTCATCACACCCTTGATGTGGGTAGGGCACATGATGATGAGAGTGTTGGATAAATGGACATCTGTAAATCCCTTTGTTTTGATAATGACAAACATTTCATTCTTGTTAATCTAATGTGCTACTTGAGTGTTGCAGGAATAAGGTGGATGACAAAGCACTAGGGAATCTATATGCTTGAATGATTGTAAATGTCATGAAATGTAATCAATTGTAAACTTGTACAAATATATAATGTACAAGTACTTAGACTTCATGTAAATCAAGCGTTAGATCTTCCCTAGCTAAACACCACATTTAGATAGGTCATCCCCTTCAACAGTGTCACATATGCACACTCATACACACACTTAATGTCTTCATTTGAAACATTGAAACAGGGTCTATCTCGGTCGACAAATTCTCGACCGAGACACTCTCGGTCGACAAACTTCTCGACCGAGAAAGACCCAAGTAGCCGTTAGACACAGCTGACAAGGTAGTTGGCAGTTGGAGATAAATGTTGCAAACACTTGATCCAGAGAGCCTGTCGGTCGACAAAACGTCGACCGAGTAGGTGTCTCGGTCGACCATTTCTCGACCGAGATGGTCTCTGACAGCAACTGCAGAATTAATTAACTAGCCGTTGTTAAAGCAATTAACTTATATCTAACGGCTAGTTAAGCACTTAGAAACCCTTAGAAAGTGTCTAGAACGTCCTTAAGCACTTGAAGGACATTCCTATAAATAGGACATGCCTTAGGACACCTAAACTCACTTGATTCCACACTTGAGCAATCTTTGAGCATACATTTACATTGAGCAATCTGTTTGTGAGCAATTAAGCATATTGGCAACTAGCTACTTCCTCTCCTAGCTCAAATTTCGTGTCCTATAGGCTATCATCTCCTAATCCACAGCAATCACAATTCCATACACATTGGTTAGGAGATCTACACGCTTGATCTAGGCAAATCAAGCCTTGTGCTTCAAAGGATAAGTTGTAATTTCCATTTTCCTTTCTTGTTCACTATTATTGTTTGTACTCTCCTTGCTACTCCTAGGTTGGAGGCTGCGGATTGGAGAGGTTGGAAGATCTTCTTGGTGAAGAAGGGGACCTTGAACTACTTCAAGAAGGCTGGTGCAATGGGAGGTTACTTCTAAAGAGGAAGGCTACTTCAAGGGGGAGCTTGGAGTTACTTCAAGAAGGCTACCTCGAGTTGGTGCATCTACTTCAAGTGAAGGCTGTTCAAGGGGTGTAAGAAAGTATTGTATTTTGTGTAAATCCTTGTGAAGGTAATAAAATTGATACTTTCAAAATCTCGGTTGGGTAAGCAACCGGGTAGTGGACTGACAATCTTAGTATTTGCTAAGATTGGAACCACTCTAAACACTTGTCTCCTTCTTCCATTTTCAATTGCGGTTGTTTGAGTTAAATAATTGTTAAAATAATTTAAAAACTCTATTCACCCCCCCCCTCTAGTGTTTTTCAATTGGTATCAGAGCAAGCTTCAAGGAACCCTAACAAGGTCTTGAAGAATGGGTGACGGGGTGCTTAACAACCTTAACCTTGAAGGGACACGTGTTGCTAGACCTCCAGTGTTTGATGGAACAAACTACACATATTGGAAGAGAAGGATGCAGTTCTACTTCCAAGGCATCAATTGGGACTTATGGAGGATGGTGTCAACCCCATACGAGCTTCCTCAAACACAATATGCAGAGTGGGATGCAAATACGGTAAAGTTGGCTCAAATGAATGCCAAAGCTGTAAGCATTTTATATTGTTCAATTTCAGTAGGAGAATTTAATAGGATATCAAACTGTGACACAGCCTATGACATTTGGCATAGACTGTCCATAACTTATGAAGGAACAGTTCAAGTTAAGAATTCTAAGATTAGCATGCTTAAACAAAAGTTTGAACACTTCCGTATGGATCCAAATGAATCTATTAGTGAAATGTTTGCAAAATTCTCTTCTATTGTTAATGGTTTAAATGCCCTAGGAAATTTTTTTCTTGAAGGAGATCAGGTATCAAAAATCCTTCGATCACTTCCTCCTAAATACAAGCCAAAGGTGACAGCCATTGAAGAAGCTAATGACCTCACTCGACTGAAAATGGAGCAACTCATAGGCAATCTAGAAGCTCATGAAGCAACCCTAGAAGAGGAAGAAAGAAGAGAACGTGAACTTCAGCAAGGAAAGAAGAAGGATGTGGCTCTAAAAGCTTCAAAGATAATCACACCAGAAAGTGAGGAGTCAAGTGAAGAAGAAGGAGAAGAAGCCTTGATTGTCAATGGTAAGAAATATAAAAGATTTAAATCTAACAAAATTTCTAGTTCTTCTTCTTCTCCTCCTAGGTGCTTTGAGTGTGGAAAGAAAGGACATTTCAAAAATGAATGTCCTAAAGCAAAGAAAGGAAAGAAAAGCTCACACAAGAAGAAGGGAGAAAAAGCCTATAAAGCTGCATGGGACGAGTCAAGTGAAAGTGAAAGCGGAGAAGAAAAGGTAGAATGTCTAATGGCAAGAGAAGATGATGAAGACTCTCAAGAGGATTGGGTGGTCGACAGTGGATGTTCCAAACACATGACCGGAAATAAGGATGCATTTCAAACTTTTGAAGAAAAGAAGAGTGGAACATTCACTTTTGGAGATAACGGTAAAGGTAAAATCGTTGGAATAGGTAACATTGGTACAAACCTCAAAATAAAGAATGTTCTACTCATTGATGGTTTGCACCATAACTTAATAAGTGTGAGTCAATTATGTGATAGTGGCTATGATGTTTTATTTAACAAAACTTGCTGCAAATTATTAATAGAAAACACTACAAATGTTGTCTATGAAGGAAAAAGAGTTGGAAATCTTTATATTCTTAGACCTAACTCTATGAAATATGTAGTAGGAAAATGCTTGCTTGCAAATGAAAATACTTTACAACTATGGCATAAAAAGCTAGGACATGCTAGTTCACATGTTATCAAAAAGTAAGTGAAATATGATCTTGTTCGTGGTTTGCCTACTTTATCCTTTGATCAAGTTGAAAATTGTGAACCATGTACATTGGGAAAGCAAACAAAAACCTCTTTTAAACCTAAACATGTACTTAGCACCAGTAGATCTTTAGAATTAATTCATATGGATTTATTTGGACCCATGAGGACACAATCTATTGGTGGCAAAAGATATTGTTTTGTTATTGTTGATGATTATAGTAGATATACATGGGTACATTTTATTGCAACCAAAGATGATACTATTCATGTTTTTATAAAATTTTGTTCCATGATTGAAAATCTATTACAAAGCAAAATATGTACCATTAGAAGTGATCATGGTGGAGAATTTGAAAATCATGTATTTGAAGAATTTTGCACATCTCAAGGGTACACTCGCAATTTTTCTGCTCCACGCACTCCACAACAAAATGGTATAGTTGAAAGGAAAAATCGATCACTACAAGAAATGGCTAGAACTATGATGCTCGAACATAACACACCCAAAACCTTTTGGGCTGAAGCTGTAAGCACCGCATGCTATGTGTTAAATAGAGTAACTGTTCACTCTCATTTGAAGAAAACTCCATATGAAATAATACATTCTAAGAAACCTAGAGTTGACTATTTTCATACCTTTGGATCTACATACTATATCTTAATACCAAAGATGATAGAGATAAGTTTGATTATAAATCCCACAAAGCATTCTTTTTGGGATATTCTACCTCTAGCAAAGCATTTAGAGTCTACAACACTATCTCTAGAAAAGTTGAGGAATCTATTCATGTCTCTTTTCATGAAGAGTCCAAATCAGAAAATCTAGAAATAATTGATCTTCCTAATCAATTCGAAAACTTAAACATACCAAATGATAGTGAGAAAGATACTACAAACAATAACCAAGTTGAAACACAACCTATACCTAGACTTATTAAGGATCATCCTCAAGAATTAATTATTGGAAATCCAAATGATAAAGTAAAAACTCGGTCTTCCTTTAAGGATGTCGCAAACATGGCTTTTGTTTCTATCATTGAACCTAAGAAGATATCTGAAGCTCTTAAAGATGATTATTGGATAATAGCAATGCAAGAAGAATTAAACCAATTCACAAAAAATGATGTATGGGATTTAGTTCCTAAACCACAAGATAAAACCATCATTGGAACTAAATGGGTTTTTAGGAATAAGCTAAATGAGGCAGGAGAAGTAATAAGGAATAAAGCTCGGTTAGTAGCACAAGGATATAATCAACAAGAAGGAATAGACTTTGATGAAACGTATGCACCAGTAGCTAGACTTGAAGCTATTAGAATGTTACTAGCTATTGCTGCACATAAAAACATCAAACTCTACCAAATGGATGTAAAAAGTGCATTTCTAAACGGAATCATTCAAGAAGAAGTATATGTTGCCCAACCACCCGGTTTTGAAATACCGGAAAAAGGTGACTATGTTTATAAACTTAAGAAAGCACTTTATGGTTTAAAACAAGCACCTAGGAACTGGTATGAAAGGCTCAAGACATATCTTTTTGATAATGGTTTTTCTATTGGAAATTCAGATTCTACCTTATTTTTCAAAACATATTCATCTGATTTTCTAGTTGTTCAAATATATGTTGATGACATTATTTTTGGAGCTTCAAATGAATCGTTGTGCACACAATTTAGTGACATTATGCAAAAAGAATTTGAAATGAGCCTCATGGGTGAACTAACTTTCTTTCTTGGTTTCCAAATTAAACAAACGCCTGCCGGGATTTTTATAAGCCAAGAAAAGTATACTAAAGAACTCTTAAAACGTTTTGGGATGGATCAGTGCAAACATGCTACTACTCCTATGGCCACTTCTACTAAAATTGATAAGGATGAAAATGGGGAACCTATTGATGATTCCTTATATAGAGCCATGATTGGTAGTTTTCTTTACTTAACTGCTTCTAGACTGGACATCATGTTTTCCGTTGGTCTTTGTGCTTGATTTCAATCACAACCTATGCACTCTCATTTTCAAGCAGTTAAACGAATTCTTCGATACTTAGCCGGCACTACATGTTTTGGTTTATGGTATCCAAAAGGACAATCCTTGGATTTTAAAGCTTATACTGATGCTGATTATGCTGGTTGTCGACTTGATCGCAAGAGCACTAGTGGTGGTTTTTTCTTGTTGGGGAGAGCTTTAGTATCTTGATTTAGCAAGAAACAAAACATGGTTGCCCTTTCTACAACTGAAGCTGAATATATGGCAGCCGGATCTTGTTGTGCTCAAGTGCTTTATATGCAACAAGTATTAAATGATTATGGTTTTATTCTTTCATCTACACATATCTTTTGTGACAACACAAGCACTATAAACTTAGCACACAATCCTATTTTACACGGTAGAGCTAAACATATTGAAATCCTTCATCACTTTTTAAGGGATCATATTTCTAAAAATCATGTTTCCCTTCATCATGTTGATACGGAAGATCAATTGGCTGATATTTTTACAAAACCGCTTCCACTAGACCAATTCAACAAAATAAGGAAGCAATTGCTTATCACTTCTTTGGAAGATGTTTTCTTTGATATTTGTGCTTCTTAACAATGTCATTTATTTGCATCATTTTGGCTTTTAATGGACATCTTTGTCATTGAATTTGTTGGGACATCTAATTAAG
The DNA here is from genome assembly GCA_963693085.1 of Alisma plantago-aquatica. NCBI lineage: Eukaryota > Viridiplantae > Streptophyta > Magnoliopsida > Alismatales > Alismataceae > Alisma > Alisma plantago-aquatica. The sequence continues at coordinate 989,182,178 of OY856410.1, read as the reverse complement.
GGGGAGTTTTATTTTTAACGGATATTTTTTTTGAAATGACAAAGGGGGAGAAATAAATATAAAACTTAGTAATTGTGCAAAACTCAATTAATGAGTTTCATAAACTCTTGGCTTTACATTGAAAGTTGCTATATTCCCTAAAGAATTGGATTTCATGTTCCATAATTCATGGGGAATAATAAGCACACATTTTATAAATAAGAGAAGAAATTCACAAAGGTAATCTTCAGGTATGAAACTCACATGTTTTATATTTTCTTATTTTATATTTAGGAAATGTTTGTCATCTTCAAAAAGGGGGAGATTGTTGGCTAAATGGACATCTGTAAATCCCTTTGTTTTGATAATGACAAACATTTCATTCTTGTTAATCTAACGTGCTACTTGAGTGTTGCAGGAATAAGGTGGATGACAAAGCACTAGGGAATCTATATGCTTGAATGATTGTAAATGTCATGAAATGTAATCAATTGTAAACTTGTACAAATATATAATGTACAAGTACTTAGACTTCATGTAAATCAAGCGTTAGATCTTCCCTAGCTAAACACCACATTTAGATAGGTCATCCCCTTCAATAGTGTCATATATGCACACTCATACACACACTTAATGTCTTCATTTGAAACATTGAAACAGGGTCTATCTCGGTCGACAAAATCCTCGACCGAGACACTCTCGGTCGACAAACTTCTCGACCGAGAAAGACCCAAGTAGCCGTTAGACACAGCTGACAAGGTAGTTGGCAGTTGGAGATAAACGTTGCAAACACTTGATCCAGAGAGCCTGTCGGTTGACAAAACGTCGACCGAGTAGGTGTCTCGGTCGACCATTTCTCGACCGAGATGGTCTCTGACAGCAACTGCAGAATTAATTAACTAGCCGTTGTTAAAGCAATTAACTTATATGTAACGGCTAGTTAAGCACTTAGAAACCCCTAGAAAGTGTCTAGAACGTCCTTAAGCACTTGTAGGACATTCCTATAAATAGGACATGCCTTAGGACACCTAAACTCACTTGATTCCACACTTGAGCAATCTTTGAGCATACATTTACATTGAGCAATCTGTTTGTGAGCAATTAAGCATATTGGCAACTAGCTACTTCCTCTCCTAGCTCAAATTTCTTGTCCTATAGGCTATCATCTCCTAATCCACAGCAATCACAATTCCATACACATTGGTTAGGAGATCTACACGCTTGATCTAGGAAAATCAAGCCTTGTGCTTCAAAGGATAAGTTGTAATTTCCATTTTCCTTTCTTGTTCACTATTATTGTTTGTACTCTCCTTGCTACTCCTAGGTTGGAGGCTGCGGATTGGAGAGGTTGGAAGATCTTCTTGGTGAAGAAGGGGACCTTGAACTACTTCAAGAAGGCTGGTGCAACGGGAGGTTACTTCTAAAGAGGAAGGCTACTTCAAGGGGGAGCTTGGAGTTACTTCAAGAAGGCTACCTCAAGTTGGTGCATCTACTTCAAGTGAAGGTTGTTCAAGGGGTGTAAGAAAGTATTGTATTTTGTGTAAATCCTTGTGAAGGTAATAAAATTGATACTTTCAAAATCCCGGTTGGGTAAGCAACCGGGTAGTGGACTGAAAATCTTAGTATTTGCTAAGATTGGAACCACTCTAAACACTTGTCTCCTTCTTCCATTTTCAATTGCGGTTGTTTGAGTTAAATAATTGTTAAAATAATTTAAAAACTCTATTCACCCCCCCTCTAGTGTTTTTCAGAGAGTGAAGCAGGGGGTATATATATGGCCACCCCAAACTTTTGGAGGTGGCCAAGGCTGAATGTGTGCACTTTGGCATCCTTTCATGAGGTGGAGAGATAAGAAAATGGTAGAAGAAAGGTGAGTCAAAGAGGGGTTACTAGTGTGGATATCAACATAAGATCTCCTGCATGGAAGTTACTCCAACAATTTCATCAAGCAATGACACACCACATGAATGATCAATGTTAAAATCACATTTCTATCATGAGATTCTACAACGCTGTAAGCATTTACGACTTGCTTCAATCACAATTCAACCAAACAGTTCATAAGCATGAGAGAGGTGGTTCACGTGTAAAAAGTCAAGATTGAGGCCATTTAGAAATAAACCGTGATAATTCACTTGCATTTGTTAAAGGTCATCCTTTTCAATCCAAAAGGTAGAGATAGGGTCAAAACATGCTTTTTGGGCAGAACATTCTGAATATGGGAAAAATTGGCCAAAATGGTGCCAAATCACCTTCAATCACAACTAATCCTACATTGTGGAACATAAAGTAGAAGACAAGCAAATTCTAACTAAAACATGCAAAAATTACAAAAATCTACATGATATGCAATGTATGACAAAAAGAGCAAAATTTGACAAAAAGTAAACTACATGACATGCGAGTATGCAAATCAAGTGCACAGAGTATGGATACACAAGTATGAGATGGATATACTATTTGATCATCTTGAGCAAAAATTTAGAACAAGGAACATAGAGAAAAGTAGGGTAGAGAAAGAGCTTATCGCCCTGACACCCCAAACTTTTGAACCATGTTGTCCTCAGCATGAAATAGAAGTTTAGGATGATAGGGTAGAGAGCACAGGGCATAATAGACAAAATCCAAGAGGGGAGAGAGATCTCAGGGTGTCTAGTGAGCTGGGGATATCTACCACAGCTGTGGTGGCCACCATGACGTTTTGTATTGCCTCCACTAGGGTCGTGATGTGTGGCATGAATGTGCTGGTCTCCTTCCTGTAGCTTTTCTACTGATTTGTAATTTTCTCTTCAATTTCGATCTTCTCCTTGGAAATATCATCCATGCATCATCCTCTTTCTAATGTACATGTCCTAACATGATTCACAAATAATAAAATCATCAAGTATAAAGTGTGTGTGTTTTCTTGGAACAAGTGTTAAAATAACCAAAAAGTATCAAAAATGAAAGGTTGCGTGAAAAAATCCCCAAACATAGGTGGGTTGCCTCCCACAAGTGCTAAGTTTCATGCCTTAAACTTCAAGTCTTAGAGATTCTTATATCATTCATCCATTTGGCATCATAATGTGTCCATTCTTGCAATAAATGCATCTCTCACTTGCATTCAACCTATGTTCCTCATCTCTTTGATCACTAAAGCTATCCTCAAGTCTTTCATCTATATCTCCTTCTCTCAAATGACCAGTCAGACTCTTGAAGTGACAATGTCCAATATCCTCATCTCGAACTTGCCGGGTTGAGGTCTTGTATATCCTGATCTTTATCTTCATGTCCATGAAAGAGACTATCATTGTGCCATTGCACAAATGTATTTTGACATCAACTATAGATAAGAATGGCCTTCCCAATATAATGGGAATCCTCATATCCTCTGACTCCATGTCATGAACAATGAAATCTCTCGGGAACACTGTGCCTCTTTCCTTATTTACCATCACCATAACATCATCAGGCACATTGATGGAACTTTCCGCCAATTGGAGAGTGCAATGTGTCAATTTCAACTTGCCTAAGCCTAGCTCAACATAGACACCATATGGCATCAAATTCACAATTGATCCCAAATCAAGTAGGGATTTGTCTATGCAATGCCCCCCCCAATGTAGCTAGGTATGAGTGGGGCTCCTAGGTCTTTCCTCTTCACAAGAAGTGAGTGTTGGATGATAGAGCTCACTTGCTCAATCAACTTGACTCTCTTTGGTATTCTCCCCATTGACCTTCTATTCATAGTGCATAGGTTCTTGAGGAACTTGGAATATTATGGGATCTACTTGATAGCATCCAACAATGGAATGTTCACCTTCACATGGCTAAACACCTTAAGAATGTCAACATTGTGCTTTTATCTCCTCTTACTTCTGGTGGCTCATCTAATGCTTCAATGAATGTTGGCTCACTAGCTTTGGCCTTACTTGATTCAACATGAGGTCGAACACTAGGGATGGTGGGACCCACAAATGGAGTAAAAATTGGAACACCTGGCATCACATGCTCAAAATGAGGCATCACAAAATCATCTTCAGCAATCCCAATCACAGTATCACCACTTGGTTGCCTTTGCTTTGCTTTATCACCCTTTCTTTGACTTGTGTGTTGCTCAAGAGATTTCCCACTCCTTAGAACTATCACAACACTCCCTTTCTTATGGTGGATAGGGGGGTCTAGTTTTGTCTGTATAGAAGGTGGAGGTGATATTTGGTATTGAAATTTGGGTGGAGGGGGAAATTGAGGTTGGAAGGTGAATTGGTTGGAAGGTTGTGGTGATGGGTGGGAGGTGTGTAAGGCTTTGGATGGCCTTAGAAGTGGTATATGGGTTGCACTTTCATGGGAGGTTGACTATAGAAAATTTGTGAGGAAGGCATTGGTCCACTTGCTTCATTGAAACTTAAGATGGGTTCTGAAGATAATTTTTCTTCTTGGAGAGCAAGTATGGAAGATAGTTGCTCTATTCTCTCCTCAAGCCTTGTAACATTCTTTTGGACATCATCAAATATTTTCAACAACATAGAGAGAACTTCTTCCTCAAACCTTGAGCTATATCTTGGACTTTGTGGTTCCCGGTAGCTATAGGAGTGAGGTGTCTTCATTTCTTCACCAAAATACTCAATAGAATTGACCGAGTGATAAGGAACACTTCTCACTTGGTTCATCATGAAGCTCACAGTGTCACCAAGAATCTTCATCCCCTGTGGGCTTAAATCACTATGAACATGAGATGTCACACCAAAGGGGTGGTCACCGTCATTCATCATGCTAGAAGCTCAGATTCTTGAACCTTCTGTCAGCTGCTCAAATAATGGCCATATCTCCTCAGGTGGCCTAGCCCTGAAAACTCCTCCACAAGAAGAATCTACTGTAGTTTGACCCGTTGGAGATAGATCGGTGTAAAAGGATTGAACTAGCTGCCACAAAGGGATCTCATGGTGCGAGCACTCTCTCAACATCTTTTGGAATCTCTCCCAAGCAATGTGAAATCGCTCATTGCCCATTTGACTTAAACTCACTATGGCACGCATCATTTGTGTTAACCTTGCAATGGTGTAGAATTTCCTCAAAAAGGCATTCTTCATATCTTCCCAACTCATGATGTCCCTCCTTGAATCCTACTAATATCTGGCTTTGTCCTTGAGGTAGAATGAGAACAAGGTCAACTGGATTGTGTCATCACTGGTTGTTGGTGTCCTAAAGGTGGAGCATACTTCAATAAATGAGTCCAAGTACTTATAGGGGTTCTCACTCTTTGAGTCGTAGAAGGCGGCTGGAGCCCAAGAAGGCCTGGAGGGATGGATAATTGCTCCCCTGACAGTTGATCAACTCTACTAGCAATTGGCGATTTGTAGTTGCTATGCATGAAGTAATCTTGAAGTGGCTTGTGAGGTGCATTTTGGCCTTCCATCTTGTCTTCCCTAAGTGGCTTGTCACATGTACGAGGCACAACCAAGTAAAAGAATGCAAGTTAGCAAACCAATATGCACAAAGAATACAAATAATAATGAATAAAGAATAGCAATGATGAGGGCGGTAGGAAAAGATCAAAGAAAAACTAACTAGCTAGGCCGAGTGCCTTTCTCCCTAGTAACGGTGCCAGAAAGCTTCGTGTGTCCTGCCAGAGGTGCACACACGAATCAATTGGGATTTGACTAGATGCGCCGCACGAGATCGGGACACGTGAGGGATAACTTTCAAAATTTATAAAGGACCTTAACCAACACACCTACTTATACTAAAACACTAAACCTGCAAGTGCACAAGGTCATGTCGTAGTATCAGAGGGTGGCACGTATAGGGTCGATCGACAGGGAAAAAAGGGAGCACTAGAGCTAGTTTAATTTTTGGGATAGGTTCCTACTGAGGAGTCTAGGGTTAAAGGGTTTAAAGGTTTTTTGTTGACTACACTAAGGGTTGAGCAAACAAGCAAGTAAAGGAAGACAAGCAAGAATCAAAACCTAAGTTAACCCTAGATAGTTAATTCTACTGAGCCATAAAAGACAAGGCAAGTAAGGAAAAGAGAAAACTATGCAAAGGCAAGCAAGAAGATATATATACTACACTAAGCTAGCAAGCAATGCAAAAGAGAAATTAAAGATCTAAACTAGCAATAGCAAAGCAAAAACAAGGCAAGAAGCTAACTAAGAAAGTAAAGAGCTAACTAAGCTAACATTAGTTAAGCAAGAAGGCAATTCGGGTTTTAAAGCAATAAAGGGATGTGTGGGCTATTTGGGAGATGCACTTATCAATTAGGTTGGGGGTGACATGTAAACATAATGCTTTCATTTAGATTATCAATCCAAACAACAACATAGACTCTAACAAATTGCCCTAGACTACTACCTGGCCATGGGTAGGATAGAGTGTGTATAGAGGGGTTTAGTCCCTAACACCTCCTACCACCCTTATGAGGTTCAATTGGGTTAGGGTCTAGGTGTAATTCAATTAGAGTCTAAACAAGCCTAGTTTTCTAGGTTAGAGGATCTTAGGGTGATTAGGGGTTGAGGGTAGTAATGGGAGTGAAAGTGAGGTTTTAGGCCTCACATCACCCAGATTTTAGCCTTAAGAAATCTCCCAACTCAACACACTAAATTCGTCTAACCTAGCTACTTAGATATGTCAACTAGGGTAGGAGAATTGATCAACATGTAGGGAGACATGTCGCTAGCTAGGAATCCATGAATTTGACCTAGGAGCAAATCCCAAAATGCACACATATAAGCAATTTCCCTAAATTCCTAAGTGATTTCAAGCACAAACCAACAAGAAATACATGAAGAATGAGATAGAAATAGAGCATAATCATTAGCAAACAAAATTACAATGTTTACATATCATTTCCCACCAACATGGTATCAAAGTAACATTTTTAGCCCCAAACAACCCACCCTAGGAGCCTAACTACTCATGGAAATGGAAAATACAAAAAGAAATGAGAAAGAGGTAGAAGAAACCATGGAGCTCGGTGTATATGGAGTAATCCTCCTCTTAAATTGCTATGAGATGTCCTCCTCCTTCTTCCAAGGTGCAAGAACATGGAATAATGGTGGAATAGGGTCAAAACACTAAGAAACTAGGGTTTTGGTGGTAGAAATGGTGAAATGGAGTGGAATGGAGGTGGAAATGAAGTGGAATGGGTGGAATGAAAAAAATGGGGAGCTAAGAGGTGGTAGAAGGTAACTAACCTTGGCCTCCACCCACATATATATTGGTGGGGAGGAAGCAATAGGTCAAGTAGGAGTAAAGTGGGAAATGCAGTGGAAAAATAGCTAGGTTTTTGTGAGTAGCACGACCATGTTGGTCAACATAGCCGTGGTGGGTTGGGGTCAGAATGGTCATGGTGGAGTGGAACGACCGAGGTGAAAAATGGGGAAAATCACAAAAATGTTGGTGGTTTTGAATTGAATGTGGCATGGTCGTGGTGGGGTGTGGGTGGCACGACCATGGTGGGTACCACGACCGTGGGGACTTGGAGATGCTCTGCCCATTCTTCACACCACACGCGTTCTGCTCTGAATGTCACACGGTTGTGCAAGATGGCATGACTGTTCTGTGGTCTCATGGTACGACCATTCTTGGTGGCACGACCGTTCTAATCTTTGCACTTTCAATGCTTTGATTATGTGGGTTTGGGTGACCCAACATGACCATTCCAGTGTACCACGATTGTGCTGCTCACTGCAACATCACTTTGACTTGAATCTTTGTGTTTCCTTGGACATCTTTACTTCAATGGATCTTTAGCCACTATGGGTAGGTTGAGGGACCCTTGGACTTCACTTTGGGCCTCTCCAGGGGTAGAGAAACCCTAGGATCACTCCTTCTCTCTCTCTTCCATCCAAATGTGGTCCAAATCCAAAAGAATGCAAATAATGCCCATAAGTGCATTTTATACAAATATGCATATTAGGGGAATAACATGTAATCTAGCAGGTATAGATGTGATTGAAATGCAATAAGACACAAGATGAAGCCCTAAAATAGGTTTGCATCTGTATATGTGCCCAAAGAGCTACCCATATGATGATTGTGATGGCATATGACATAAAGGATTTGATTAATAACTATAAAGGCAAGCTTCAGATTCATTATGTTTCACTCAATTATGAGACAATGAGGAAACATAATGAATGTATAAAGAATGACAATAATCAATGACGTACGTCTTCAAGTACGTGATTTGAACAGTGGGATCATACATATGTTAAGAGTATGTACATTCTTAGTATCTCCCTAGTCATATGTTATGGTGGAAGGCAGATAGAAAATAGTAACACTTAAGACTAGAGTGTGTGTTGGTTGATGACAGAATCTCATCAGTCATGATATGTGATATCAAAGCAAGCACACATATACTTGTTAGGGAACAATGTATCAGACAGACTCACCTTGAGAGTATCACATGGAGACCATCATTGGTGGTCATAGTCATCTATCATAGTGAAGGTCGTGAATTGTGATTGTGGTTCTTAGACCTAAAGTCACTACACTCATCACATGTCGTTCGGTGTACTTTTACATCATCCACCATGATTTTGAATAAGGGTTATTATAAAGGTGATGATCAGATGCACTCTTACACATGGGGTTGATTGTGAGTGATGTAGATGGGATTTGTCCCTCCAACTAGAGTTTGATATCCTGTCCACTTGATAAGTGAGACTGAGAAAAGCATGTGCATGCACATGTGAATCAATATATGATATTGAGGTTGCATATATCTTAGACAGTCTGCTCTTGGTTCAAGGAACATAGATTGAACATTGAAAGGGTGACAGTTCCATGCCTTGAGTTCAATCTGGATATCAGAGATAGAGGAATTAGACAATCACTATAACACCTTACAAAGATTTTAGGTTGAAGTTGTTCTCTAACTTTCCATTCACTTGGGTAGCATTGATGTGTGACTAGGCACCACTCTTTGCTTGTGATGTCATAAACTAGTTATATACATTCACTTCCAACGTGATATGGGACATATAGGGTCACACACATAGTAATTCATCTAGAAGAGGAGTTTATCCATGAATGATGTTTAATTTATTACTAAAGATGTTTAGGTATTCAAATAAACAACCAATTAACCAACTGGACTCAGAACCATCAAGTTGAAGTGCTGAACTAACTGGTTAGGGTGTCAGATTGATTAGAAATTGAATTCGCTAAATTCTGCATGAGTCAGGACCCCAACTGATCAGCTCACTAGGTGAACCGATTGACTTAGGGTTGGCGAGATGACCGGTTCACCTAGTGAACCAATTGGCTCAGTCAAGCTAGCCAAAACCTCTGGTGATTTTCCCTATTCATGAAAATAGTTTATTGTTTCACTTTTTTAATTTGTTTGGTACAAGGAATTAATATTGGACATTAATTGGAGACAATTTGCAAATTCAATTGTCATTGAAAAAACACTACAAAATGATTGGCTCACTAAGTGAATTGATCAGCTCATTGTGCCAGTCGATAGGTTCACCAGTGAACTGACAGGTTCACTTATCGCAGGTTGTGAAATTCATGAAAATTACAGACCCTTCTACTCCCACATAGACTGGGAACCCATAACCTAACACCTCCTATAAATAGAGGGGTATTGGGGGCTTCCCAACACACACAATTGAGAACTCGTTGCTCTAAAAATTGTTATCCTCTCTGGTTGTGGTAACCAAGAGAGCCCAAGTAAGTCCTACCTGACTAGGGAGGGATAGCGAGGGAGAGAACAACTGAGAACAATTGTGGAAGAGAAGGTTGGTGACAAGTACGCCAACATAAGGGGACAACTCCTTATCGTATGTTCTAGTATAATGACAAGAGTTTTAGGTGGTCTGTGTGGATTTTTCTATAGGCGTGGATACTATTCTTGCTAGGAGAGCAACATCATCCTGTAGTCTGTGGAGGAGTTGCTGCAAACGTCGTCTGAATTTGCTATCCGTGGTGGAGACCGGGAGATGTTGCAGACGAGTCCCAATATAACTAGGAGTGTTACACTACTACAACAAGTTACGGTCATTAGACTTGCTCCAGGACCAAGTATGAACTCGTGAAACCATCATTCTCATTATATAGTTGTTGATGCAATCTTACTATTCTGGGAATATGGATAGATAAATTTTTATTTCCGCTACCTACTTTGTGCCCATATTTTTCAATAAAAGTCACATAAAATATCTAAAGAGGTATATAAGATTTTGTCTCAATAGATTATCTATGTAGTTGGGTTAGGGTCATAACATCCAACCCCAAAAGTAAGATTTTGAGCAAATGAGTTCAAACCAAGTCATAAACTTTTTCCACTAGTATTCATCCTAACTATGAAATCCAATCCATTAAATTCACAACCAGATCATCCTTAAGCTCTATCAAGGGATTCAACATGAAAGTGTACTCTATATACATACTACATGACATATTGATATCACTTATCCAATATTCATCAATTATACTTCAATTTGACTGGAACCACTTAGCTAAATAGGTTGAACATAAAAACTCTAAGTATGCGCCGTAGACAATATGCCTTTGGGTAAGGAAATTCAAGGATGGCATTTATATAAAATATGTATTCATTATTGATATGGCTTATAACAAGGACAATAAAGTGAACTCTTTTTCAACCTATATAGCCACTAGCCTTAACAATAATGTAGCGAAGTGCTTATATAAAGAAAAACAAAATCAAATTTTAAAGTACCGATTTTCTATGTGAATATTTCCTCAAGTGGACATTACAATATCATTTTAAATTTTCTCTTGGCTTCGTTTTGGAACACAATTTTTGATACTGTATCTATACTATATAAGAAAGCCCACAAAGGGGAGGGGTGATGCAATTTTCTATATTATTTTTGAAATTACGTGCTAGTCCATGTGTGTACACCACCAATGTTCTGAAATGCATTACGTGGTATGCGTTCGGTTAAGGTACCACATAGAGTATAAATGGAATGTGGTAGCATTAGAGGGGCATATGCATTTTTATTTTTTAATAAATTCTATATTTAATACATATATTTATAATGAAAAAATATAATCATGATCATGAATTTTATATAATGTAGATACACAACCTGATAGACAAAATGTACCAATAGATCATTACATCGTGGAAGAAGAAACGCATGTTTTCCAATCATCGAGAAAAAAATCAACCAAAAAAACCTACGTTTATATAATGTACTAGAATAAACATGTAACACAACACACTAACACATGTAATTCATGGCAGAACATTTATTGAATGAACAAAATAGGAAAAATCACATAAATACAACACATGGTAGTTCAAAGTAAAAATAGAAAAAGACATCAAAAACATAATAAAAACATCAAAATAATATGAAGAAGTCAAGTCAGTCATAAATAGAGAAGAAAATGTCATAGGAAATAGAAATTACTCCCTAGGAAACAAACATAATTGATACTTTATAATAAAAAATATCATATCCAATTAAACTTTGCAATAGATTCCCCTTTCCTATGAGACAGAATAAGAACTGTTGCAAGTGCAACATGTTCCAATCTTAGAGAAAAATAGAAGATAAAAAGAGTAAAGGAAAGATCATAACGAAACATTGATAATGTGAGGGAAAATGTAATGATATATTATGCACCACTCATTCAAAACAAAATTATTTATCAGTTAGTAAAATTTCAATATCTGATCTAAATCAACCATATAGAAGAAGTTGCCATTCAATTTGGTTGATTTTATTTGAGATTTTGTTTATATTTTTTTATTTAAGTCACCAAATGAAATGTGGGGCCTAAGCAGCCACATATGCAGACCGTAGGTCGCCTATTCAGTCTGTGTCCAAAAATGACACTTCATAGTTATATGTGGAGCGACTGAGGACTGCATACGCATATGCGACCGCATGAACCGCTTTTCAGAACACTATATACCACACATGTCTTTAATTTTTTAGATTATAAACTATATTAGAAGGCTCATTTATATCTATACTATATAAGAAAGCCCTTCAAGGGTGTTGAATGCAATTGTCTCTATTGTTTTTAAAATTACAAATTGGTCCCTATGTGTATGAAAAGACCAATTAGTATACTTATTGTACATATTTGTTTGCATCTTCTTTTCTTAAAATTTAATGTTCAAATTACTCATGGTAGTATACTAAAACACTTATGCATAATATAGATTTATACCTAGTTATATAAGAAAGCCAACAGAGGGGGTTGGATGCAATTTTCTCCATTATTTTTTGAGATTACATACCGGTCCATGTGTGTGAACACCACACTTTTGTCTTTAATTTCTCAAATTATATATTATATTAGGAGACTCATCTATACTATATAAGAAAGCTCGCAGAGGGGGTTGAGTGAAATTTTCTCTATTATTTTTTGTAATTACAAACCGGTCCATTTGTGTGTACACCACACTTTTATCTTTAATTTTTAAATTATATATTATATTAGGAGACTAATCTTTACTATATAAGAAAGCTCGCATAGGGGGTGGATGCAATTTTCTACATAATTTTTTAAAATTACATACTAGTTCATGTTTGTGTACACTACACTTTTGTCTTTAATTTTTATGTTATATATTATATTAGGTGACTAATCTATACCACAATATAAGAAAGCCCACAGAGGGGGTTGGATGCAATTTTTTCCATTATTGTTTGAAATTACATACTGGTCCTTGTGTGTACTCCACTTTTGTCTTCAAGTTTTTTTAAATTATATATCATATTATGCAACTCAACCATAATATATAAGAAAGCTTGTGGGGGAGGATGGATGCAGTTTTCTCCATTATTTGCTGAAATTACATACGATATGTGCACACCACCCTTTTGTCTTTATTCTATAAATTATATATTATATGAGGAGACTCATCTATGTTGTATAAGAAAGCCTGTAGTACGAGTTGGATGTAATTTTATCCATTTTTTTTTTAAATTACATACTGGTCCCTATGTGTGTACACCACACTTTTGTCTTTAATTTCTTAAATTATATATTATGATAGGAGACTCATTTATACTATATAAGAAAGCCTATGAAGGGGGTTGGATGTAATTATTTCTATTATTTTTTGAACTCGTGTGTGTACACCACACATTTATCTTTAATTTTTTAAATTATATATTAAATTAGGAGACTCATCTATACTATATAAGAAAGCCCACGAAGGGGTTGGATGCAATTTTCTCCATTTTTTTTTTGAAATTACATACTGGTCCATGTGTATGTACACCACACTTTTGACTTTAATTTCTTAAATTAGTTATTATATCAGTAGACTCATCTATACTATATAAGAAAGCTCGCAAAGGGGTTGGTGAAATTTCCTCCATCATTTTTTGGAATTACATGTTGATCTTAATTTGTTCACACCAGAATTTTATCTTTAATTTTTGAAATTACATGTTATATTAGGAGAGTCATCTATGATATGTAAGAAAGTCAACATAAGGGATTGGATGCAATTTTCTTCATTATTTTATTAAATTATATACTGACCTTGTGTGTACACCACACTAAGAAATAGCAAAAGATAGAAACTTAAAGCAAACAAAAAAAACTCCCCTCTTCTCTTAAAACCCTTGTGCCAGCATGGAGCAAAGCAAGCAAGGCAAGATGCTACAATGAATGAAGAATCGTAGTTTACATCGACCATCTTTAATTTTCAAATTAAATATTATATTAGGAGACTCATGTATACTATATAAGAAAACTCACAGAGAGGGGTTAGATGCAATTTTCTCTATTATTTTTGAAATTACATACTAGTCCCTGTATGTACGAGAAGACTTGTTAAACTACGTATTATACATATTTATTGCATCGTCTTTTCTTAAAGTTTAACCTATAAATTACTCATTGCAGTTTACTAAGGCACTGTAAGGACCCTGACCCATGTTTTGGGCTAAACCTCTTTTCTTTGCTTATGAAAGGTGATTAGAACCTTAATATAATCTCTTAAGATGTTTTGATATCATGTGACAAGCTCATGTTTCCAGTTTGGTCCTGTTTGGATGTTGTTTGAGCAATGTTTGCTTGTTTTGGACCAAAGTGCAATTTACCCAAAGTAAGGGGTTATATTGCAATATGTCACATGTAGAGCATGTCTTTAGTTCTATAGCATCATTATAAAGAGAATGATGTTGTGGGGTGCCTTGTGGAAGACCTATGTTCCAAGTTTGAGTTTGGGTGGTTGATGCTTGTGCTTTATGTGCTAGTTTTGGTGTAAATTACAAATTAGCCAAAGTGGAGGGTCAATATGCAATTTATCAGCTCTAGAGTCTTCTTGCTTATGTTTGGAATCACCTAGTATGAGGATGGAGGTTGGGGTGCCTTGTTTGGATGTTTGATGAGGAGTGACATCTCTACATGCTCTTTATAACATATATGTGTCGCATATGCCACCTTGTACTTTAGTATATCGACTAGGGCTTGGAGGTATGTCGCCCAAGAGGGATGTATCGGCCATGGAAGTTGCCCATCTACATGATAGACATTCTAGAGTGTATCACCAGGCCATGCATGAGCTGTTAGGGTGGCAACATGTGGCATTAAGTGTAAGAGCAAGTAGCACCTTGGTTTATGTGGTTATGACACCTTGATGAATGCATATCCATCATAGAATTCAATTACCATATTGGATCAAATTAAATTCAATACATCCAATTTCACTTACTAAATAACAAGATGTGTAAAATTACTTAATTGGTCCAATTATCATGATTTTAATGGAATTTATGTTAATTTGATGTAGGTCTTGATAAAGGTTGAACAGTCAGCTGGGACCCACCTTCGCCCACCCTTGGTTCTGACCAATCGATCTGACCAAACGGTTTCATCCAATTGGTCTGACCAAATGGTTTCATTCAATTGGTCTGACCAATTGGTTTCATCCATTCGGTCTCGAGACCGAATGGACGTGCTCACCCCAAAACCGTTTGGAGCTTGGAATGTCGAGATTGTTTGAAGAGTTTTGGTCTCGAGACCGTTTGAAGAGTTTCAGTCTGTGAGACCGTTTGAAGAATTTCAGTCTGTAGACCGTTTGAAGAGTTTCGGTCTGTAAAATCGTTTGGAGCTCGGTCTGCGAGACCGTTCGAGGAGTTCCGGTCTGCGAGACCGTTTAACGCAGCTATGCACAAACTTTTTAATGTTTGAAACCGTTTGAGAAGATCGTTTGCTAAAGTTGGCATGCAACGCATAGACCGAATGGTCACATGCACGTAGACCGTTTGCTGCTCAAGCATGAAGACCATTTGAGCATGATGGCAGCAAACTGTATGAGATGATCATGTGAAGAACGAGCAGCTGAATGCATGCAGACCGTTTGTTAATTACTGAAGAACGAGACTGTTTGCTCAAACCGGTCGCAAGACCGTTTGTTGTGCAAGAAGTAAAAACCGAATGGCCACCGAATGAAGCTAGAGATTGTTTGCTGCTAGAGACGTGAAACCATTTGTTGTAGACTCGCAAGACTGCGTGGAATAGTCATTAGCTTGAGATCGTTTGATAAACCCATGCATGAAGACCGTTTAGAAAAGTTGCCAATACCAAAACCGTTTGAGAAATTATGCGTGAAGACCGTTTGCAAACAAGCAAAGACCGTTTGCAAAAGATGGAAGCTGCGGAACCATATGGACAAGCTGCTGACCAAACATTTGATAAATCACGTGCATGAGTTTGCATGCAGCACTAAGACCGATTGAATAAAATATTACCAAACCATTTGATAATGGAAGGCATCAGGACTGTTTGGGGTGAATGATAACTTACAACTGAGACCGGTTGAATTAGCAGCACGTGAAGATCGTACGGTCGCGCCTATTAATCGAAACCGATTGAGCACATGCAATGCTGACCGGTTGCTCAATGCATGAAGACCGTATGGAAGCCCAAGCGCGACCGTTTGCTGATTACTAGGGCTTGTTTGGTTGGGTGTAGTAGGGTGTAATTATGTGAGTTCGCAATGTAAAAATGTACATCAAACACGCACTTTGTCGTCGGGCTACACCCTACCAAACAGGCCAGTAGCAAAGACCGTTTGCAGCCACGCGAAGACCGTTTAAGCTAGAAAACTATTTGCGCATGCATAGCAAACCGTTTGGATCAGCTGAAATCACGTATGTAGACCGTTTAATAAAGTGTATTCGCCCAGACCGTTTGATAAAGGGGTAGCAAACCAAACCATTTGAAATAGATATTTACCAAACCGTTTAGACTAAAATCACTCCAAAAGCGTGAGGACTTGTCCAGTGCCTATAAATAGGACCAGCAGGGTCCTTATTTCAGCATCGGTTCTGGGATGCCGACAGGCTGCCTGTACACAGGTCCGATCCAGATTTAGTGCAATCCACGCCAGTTTCATTCCACATACTGCCTGTATTGTAACCAAGGAGACTGAGAAGAGAAGGAAGACAGAGCGAGGGAGACTGTCCAGTCTGTCTTGGCATCTCCCGTTCGCGTCTAGATCTGCTCCGACACGACGTAGATGGCTGCATCATATTCTCCGAGCTGCGACTACGTTCTGCATCGAGTTCATGGTAGATTTCTCTCTCTTTCTTATTCTTCTTGTTTCTCGCACCATGAGCGAGTAGTACCTTTTCACTGGTGTGCGGGGACTAGCCCAACTGCCCATGCAAGAATGTTCTTTTGTTAAGCATTCCATGGAAATGTATATAACTTTCCATTTCATCATTAATTGATATGTTTGTAGTCGATTATCTACTTGCTTTCATCTTGTTCTTTCCTTTACAGTGAAATATTCTATATATGGGATGGAATGGTGGTTTACAAATTCGACTCCTTGACGAGAACTTTTGGTAGGATTCCTTGAGGTTGTAAGTGTATGATCCGTGAGGGGACGAGACATCTAACTACGGTGACGCTTCTGTGGTCTAAACATCCCTCAGGGAGGACCACAGCCTTAGTTGGATTTTGTATCATCTTGTTTATCGTCGATGTTAGTTTGTAGATCTATCACCTGCTTGCTTATCAGTTAATGCGGTTGACTCCCAAACTAGAAATAGAATGGGATTTCTTCGATGTTGTAAGTGTATGATCTGTGAGGGGACGAGCCATCTAGCCTTCGGTGATGCTTCTGTGTGCCTAACGCTTGTATAGGGGGCCCACAACCTTCGTTGGATTTCTGTATCTTTGGAGCCGTAAGTGAGTGATCCGGTTGGTGACGAGACATCTGATGCCTAAGGTGATGCTTACGCGAACCTAACACTCATATGGGGGGTTCTGCAACAGCTCTATTTGAATTGTTATATCTTGCCTGGATTGTTTGCAATTGAATGTGTTTGCGTGCGTAGCAGTGGTGAAACTCGGTACCGTCCCAGCGATTCCATATCATTGATCTAAATCCTACTTAAATTCTGCTCTTTTACTTTCTTGCATTTAGTTTGATAAACCTCAACCAAATCAATCGTTTTAAATATTAGTCTTACTTAGAGCTAGATTTGGATGACAATGATTCTTAAAAAGATTGTCCTTTGGGTTCGATCCTTAACTATACTGCGATAAGACCTGTCCGCTTGCGGGTGGTATTATTGCACTTTGGTTTTGGTAAAAGCTCGGGGATTTCAACTCCGAGTGATTTTGTCAGTGTGATAAAATCCCACGTCAAATTCTGGCGCCATTTCCGAGGACAACGGAATCAGTTAGTCAAATCTAGTTCTTTTAAGACTAATTTAGGATTTTGCTTTTTCTTTTGACACAATCGACCATCTACTTGAAATTTGACTCTACTCCGTGTTTCTCACGTCAAATTCTTCTATCTCAGGTACAATTCAAGGCGTAGTGCATGCACCGTTCGAACAGCCCCAGACTAACAGCGAGCTTATTTTCTCAGGAAGAGGAAGTAGCCCGAAGGGTGGCTCAAGCCATCAATGCACAGAGAGAGAGGCTCATGCAAGAAGCCAAGGTTGTGGTTCAAAAGGAAATCCTAGAAGCGCAAGCAGCAACACAAGCAGCGGAACTACAAAAGGATCTTAGAGAGTTCTCAATCCCAAAAGATGTGAATGTGCATCATCTAGTACAACCTCCCCACATCAATGTTGCCAATTTCGAGATACGACCACATTGGATCACCTTGCTTCAAAACAACCCTTTCTATGGAAAACAAGGTGAAGATAGTCCAGAACATCTTCTAAGTTTTATTGATCTTTGTGCTATGACAAAGCAAAATGGAGTGTCTGATGATGCCATTAGACTCCGCCTCTTCAAGTATTCTCTTGCTGATAGATCCATAAGTTGGTACAATTCGTTGCAAAGTGAAATACCCATCACCACCTGGGAACAACTACAAAATGTGTTTCTAGAAAAATTCTATCCTCCATCTCTCACATATAAAATCAGAGGGCAAATAACAAATTTCACTCAAGTCCCCGGAGAAAACCTTGCTGAAGCCTGGGACAGATACAAAGAGCTTCTACGCAAGTGTCCACACAATGGAATTCCCAAGAACCAACTCATTGAGATTTTCTATAGGGGTGTGGATGATGATATTAAGAGATTCATAGATTCTTCATCTGGAGGAAACTTCGTGCGTCAAAGTTATGACAGCGCATGGAGAGTCGTCACCCTTGGAGCAGAAAATCAAGCCAATTGGGGTAGATCTGTAGGTAAAGGAGTTTTAAAAGTAGCTATGGCCAAAGCTACTCCCGAGTACAAGTCTATCGTTGAAACCTTGAAACTCTTAGTAGCCAAGAAAGACCATATTGAATCATCTCTTGTTGCTATTAGAAGAGGACGTTCGTCCACTCGATAACAAGAATAGATCAAGTCAGCTTCACTGATCTATGAAGCATGTAAAAGTACTAATCATTCCACATTAGCATGTAATGTTCTTTACGATGTTGTTCTAAGCAACGTATGTGGACAAGGAGATAATGGTCAAATGGAAAATCTTAATGTTGTTAGTACCATCCCTGGTCAAAGTTACTACAATCCGAATTAGAATAGGAATCATCCAGGATTTCAATATGGAAACCCCTCTGGAGTAGTAAACTCACATCAATTTGGTTCGAACAACCAACCACGAGGACCACCAGGATTCCAGTACAATCAACAACAAAATTTTGGAAATCAAGGAAATTTCAAGGAAAACTTTCAGAATAGAAACTTCAATAACTATCAAAACAACTCCCAGTACCAGAGTCTTAACCAAGTTCCTTATCAACAACAAGGATAACAAGCAGGTATAGTTTCTCCTGATGACAAACTATCAGCCATTGAAAAGATGTTACAAACTCAGCAAACTATGATAGCTAACCAACAAGCTCAGCAGAAGGCTATTGAATCTCAACTAGCTCAACTTGCAGCTAGCATAAAGTCGCCTGCTGGGGCCTTTGCTGGCCAACCCGAGAATAATCCTAAGCATCCCGAACAATTGAAAGCTATCACCACCAGGTTGGGAAAAGACTATTCTAATCCTCCTATCAAGACACATGTGGTTGTTACTAATGAGGATGAGCATGTGATCATTCAAGACTCAACAACACTGGAGTCTCAACCAGAAGAACCAGCAATTGCTGATAAGACAGATAAGGAAAGTCTTGAGAAACCTATTGACGAAGAAACTAAAACACCAGAACCTGATATTCCTATATAGAAGCCTCGTATACCGTTCCCTGCTCGTTTAAGGCAAACAAAGCTGGATACTCGGTTCCATAAGTTTAAAGAAGCTATGAAGAAACTTCATGTTGATATACCCTTTTTGGATGCGTTGGCTGAGATACCAGCTTGGACAAAGTACTTAAAGTCACTCCTCACCAGGAAATATATAACTAAAGAATATGAGACAGTCAAGTTAGCTAAAACCACTTTGGATATCATCCATAGTAAGATGCCAAAGAAACAGAAAGATCCAGGATCTTTTGGGATTTCCTGCCATATCGGTGATTCTTCATGCAAGAAAGGACTAGCAGATCTTGGTGCTAGCATCTCCATCATGCCACTCAGCCTTTGCAAAAGGCTAGGGTTTGTTGAACTTATTCTAACTGGCATGACCATACAACTCGCAGACAATTCGATAAAATGTCTGTTAGGAATTATTGAGGATGTACATGTCAAGGTAGGGAAAGATTCTTATGTTCCATGTGACTTTGTCATCGTGGACATAAAAGAGGACGCCATATATCCTATCATCTTTGGACGTCTGTTCCTCACCACTGCAAGAGTTCTAATTGATGTTGAAGTAGGAACTTTGCTTCTCATACTTGGCAAAGAAACTCTCGAATTCAAGGTTTTTGAAAGCATGAGAAAACCAAGTATGCAAGAAGAAGTTTATCTGATTGATTGCATCGGACAAATATCACTCCTCACACAAGAAGGATATGAACAAGACGATCCTTTAGAAGTGACTCTAACAAACCCCTATACTGATAATTCCATCAGTGAACGAGTTCAAGAGTGTGTTCTTGACCTTTACACTACCGAAGAAGATCCTGAAGCTACATTTGAAGGACTCAAGGCTGTGGAAGCTACTGAAGAAACATGCGAAAAACCAGAGGCCCCCGAAATGAAGCCCCTGCCTGAGGGACTGAAGTATGTGTTTTTGGATGATCTCAAGGTTTGTCTTGTAATAATAAATTCCGATCTTACAACCGAACAAGATGATAAACTCCTTAAAGAATTGAAGGAAGGAAGAAAGTGATTGGCTACATAATGAATGACCTAATTGGGGTTAGTCAAGCAATGTGTATGCACAAGATCCCTATGATGGAAGATCACAGGATAACTATTGAGCATCAACAGAAATTGAATCCAAATATGAAGGAAGTAGTTCGTCGTGAAGTCATTAAACTGCTCACAGTTGGAATAATCTATCTGATATCATACTCACCATGGGTGAGCCCAGTGCATGTAGTCCTGAAGAAAGGTGGAATGACTGTTATATGAAATGAAAACAATGAACTCATCCCCACTCAAACAGTCACAGGGTGGAGGATGTGCATAGATTATAGGAAATTGAACAAAGCAACTCAAAAAGATCATTTTCCAATGTCTTTCCTTGATCAAGTCCTAGAAAGGTTGGCTCACCAAGAATATTTCTATTATCTTGATGGTTACTCTGGATTCTATCAAATACCCATACATCCAGACGAACAAGAGAAAACTACTTTTACCTGCCCATGCAGAACATACACATTTAGAACAATGTCGTTCGGCCTCTGCAATGCACCTGCAACGTTCCAACGTTGCATGGCTGCCATATTTGCCGGTCTCACCGAAACCATTATGGAAGTTTTAATGGACGATTTTTCTGTATACGGATATTCATTCGATTCATGTTTAAATCACCTCTCCCTAGTCCTCAAACGATGTGAAGAAGCACATCTTGTGCTGAATTGGGAAAAGTTCCATTTTATGGTAAAGGAAGGCATTGTCCTCAGCCATAGTGTCAGAAATAGAGGAATTGAAGTAGATAAAACCAAGATTGAAGTGATTTCTAAACTGGCTATTCCAACAAATGTAAAAGAAGTTCGTGCTTCCCTAGGTCATGCAGGATTTTACAGAAGATTCATAAAGGACTTTTCAAAGATAACCAAGCCAATGACAAATTTGTTACTAAAAGATGTTGAATTCAATTTCGATGAAGAATGTGTCAAAAGCTTCAACACATTAAAGCAGGCTCTCACAACAACACCCATCATTAGAGATCCCAATTGGGACCACCCTTTTGAAATTATGTGTGATGCCAGTGACTATGCTGTTGGCACTGTTTTAGGGAAATATATAGAGAAGAAACATTATGTGATTTATTATGCATCAAAAACTCTCGATGAAGCCCAGAGGAATTATGCAACTACTGAGAAAGAACTTCTAGCAGTCGTGTATGCCTTTGACAAGTTCAGATCCTACCTAATTGGTTCAAAGGTCATTGTCTACACAGACCACACTACCATTCGTTACCTTCTGGCAAAGAAAGATGCAAAACCCAGGTTGATTAGATGGATCCTCCTATTACAAGAATTTGATTTAGAGATAAGAGATAAAAAGGGTACAGAGAATGTTGTAGCAAACCACCTCAGTCGCATCCACACTCTGGATATTGAGAAGATTCCAATCAATGATTCCCAGCTGGATGATCAACTAATGAAGGTCTCAGAAGTTGTACCGTGGTACTCAGATTTTATGAACTACCTTGATGTTGGGGTTATCCATCCTCAATGCACTAGAAATTCACTAAAGACATTTATGCATGATGTGAAACAATATCATTGGGATGAGCCATATCTTTTTAAGCTATGTGATGATGGTCTTTACAAATGATGTATCGTTGAGGAAGAAACCAAACTCATTCTAGAGCACTGCCACTCTGGCCCAGTTGGAGGCCACATGAGTTCTAAGAAGACTGCGATAAAATTTTTGCAATGTGGATTCTTTTGGCCAACCATATCCAAAGATTCCTACGACTTTGTCCTATCATGTGACAAATGTCAAAGATCAGGCAATATAACAAAGAGAGATGAGATGTCGCTGAATCTATGGCAAGAAGTAGAGATATTCGATGTTTGCGGGGGTGGACTACATGGGTCCATTCCCATCTTCTCATGGATTATCATACATCCTAGTAGTAGTGGACTACGTCTCAAAATGGGTTGAAGCCATACCAACTGTCACTAGTGATTCCAAACCAGTCATCAAATTATTCAAGGATATTATTTTTCCCCATTTTGGTGTCCCACGCACGGTGATATCTGACGGAGGTTCCCATTTTCTTGAAAGAAGCTTTGAAGCATTGCTAAGAAAGTATGGTGTTACTCACAAGGTAGCCTCACCTTACCATCCACAGACAAGTTGATAGGTGGAGGTTTCTAATCGTCAACTCAAGAGTATCTAAGAAAAGACAGTAGGCCACAATCGGAAAGATTGGTCGGTGAAAATCAACGACGCATTATGGGCCTATCGAACTGCTTATAGAACTCCCCTCGGGACTACACCTTTTCGATTAATATATGGAAAGGCTTGCCACCTGCCAGTCGAACTGGAACACAAGGCATGGTGGGCAATTAAACAACTAAACTTTGATATGAAAGAAGCAGGCCAAGCCAAGATTCTGCAACTCCAAGAGCTGGATGAACTCAGGATGATAGCTTATGAGAATGTATGAATCTACAAAGAACACACAAAACTTTGGCACGATGGACATATGAAAAGAAAAGACATACAAGTGGGAGACCAAATTTTACTATTCAACTCAAGGTTGAAGTTATTCCCAGGAAAAATCCGCTCATGCTGGTCTGGGCCTTATATTGTCAAGAGCATCTACCCACATGGTGCTTTATCTTTATGGAATGATAAGACGGGTGAATTTGTGGCAAATGGTCAACGATTGAAGAGATTTTTCACCTCTACTGATACATGCTCTAAAATGATGCTGGAACTCTCCAATCCAACATATCCGCCGTAGAAGTTGAAGAAAAAACGTCGAGCCATCGATGTAAAATAAAGGCGCTTGTCGGGAGGCAACACGATAAATAAATTCGAATTTAGTTTAATTTTGAACTAGAAATTTTTCGTTAATTTTGTTTTCACCTTTAAGATAATTTGGCACCAAATAAAAGTCACATTGTGAGATGCTATCTTGAGTTCTGATTGATCTTGCTTTTCTAGATTTTCAGATGGAGGACACACATTGTCTGGAATGCAACCACATCCAGTGGTCCAAACGGCATGAAATTTCCCCTCCATCTCGGATTTAGAGTTTTCTCAGGACGAGCAAATTTCTAAGTTTGGGGTGGACGGTGGGTGGTACGTATCTTACTTTCCACCTTCACCCATCTAAATCAGTCTTAGATTTTCATCGTCACATTTTTGACCAAAATTTTCAAAATTTTAAAGTTTTAAAGCTTTCAAAGAATTTGAACAGATACTTGATGAATTTTTGACACTTCCTGGTTTCATTAAAAGTCACTATCTAACCTACTATGCATTTTGAATCATTATATCCTCCTTATTCGAAGTAAATCCTCAAAAGGACCACTTTTTGAAACTAGCCTTTTAACTGAAATCATTTTGTGAAGCTTATGACTCCTAACATCATGATACTTATGCAAATATGGCAAGTATATGTCAAACTAATAGGGATCAAACACATCGTGCTTCCTAACTGAGTAGTGGAACAATAACATGGAATCCCCACTGGATCCTCATCAAGCCATTATTTGAGCAGAATATGATAAAGAGAATGACCTGGTGCACGAAATTATAAATCAAGTTGCATTCTGATCTGAACTCTCTTCTACACTTCTTCCATCATCTTCGTACCCCTCCATCCATCAAAAAGAAACAAAAATAGCCAAAATAGTGCAAAACCCTAAGTTCGGAGTGGCACGCCACTTTCCTCTATATATCCACTTCTTCCATACCCCTCAAAAATTTATAGGGGCGTACCACCAAAAATGCAATCTCGAGTCGAATAGAGGAGAGATTTGCAAACAAAAAGATGCCAAAGTGCACACAAAAAGAAATGCAATCTCGAGTCGAATAGAGGAGAGATTCGCACAAAAAATGCAATAAATGAAATTGCACATCATAAAATAAAAAATCTCGAGTCGAATAGAGGAGAGATTTACTTCTTTCTTCCACACCACCTTTCACTCCCTTTTCTACCTAATGACACTATGATTGCCTACCCTATCCTAAAAAACACCAGTGTCAGATCAAACGCACACTTGTTGTTCTGCGGGTGTCTCTGGACTCTCACAAAACTCTTTGACATACTTGTTGTTGGAAAAAGTGAGCAGGAAGTGATTTTGGAAAATGAACTCAGGAACGAAGATATGGTAAGATGCGTTTAGTGGTCTTAGGAGGTTGAGATACTGAGTCATACTGAGCAAAAAGAAAACAATCGTGATGTGAAGAGGAGGCAATTACACGAATTGAAAGTATTCATTTGGCGACTATTTCAGATTTTGTGTTACTCAAGGACGAGCAACGTTTAAGTTCGGGGTATTTTGATGAATGCATATTCATCAGGGAATTCAATTACCATATTGGGTCAAATTGAATTCAATGCATCCAATTTCACTTACTAAATAACAAGATGTGCAAAATTACTTAATTGGTCCAATTATCATGATTTTAATGGAATTTATGTTGATTTGATGCAGGTCTTGATAAAGGTTGAACAGTCAGTTGGGACCCACCTTCACTCACCCTTGGTTCTGACCAATCGATTTGACCAAACGGTTTCATCCAATCGGTCTGACCAAACAGTTTCATTCAATCGGTCTGACCAATTGGTTTCATCCATTTGGTCTCGAGACCGAATGGACGTGCTCACCCCAAAACCCTTTGGAGCTTGGAATGTCAAGACTGTTTGAAGAGTTTCAGTCTCGAGACCGTTTGAAGAGTTTCAGTCTTGAGACCGTTTGAAGAGTTTCGGTCTTGAGACCGTTTGAAGAGTTTCGGTCTGCGAGACCATTTGAAGAGTTTCGGTCTGTGAGACCGTTTGAAGAGTTTTGGTCTGCAAAACTGTTTGGAGCTCGTTCTGCGAGACCGTTCGAGGAGTTCCGGTCTGCGAGACCGTTTAACGCAGCTATGCACAAACATTTTAATGTTTGAAACTATTTGAGAAGACCATTTGCTAAAGTTGGCATGCAACACGTAGACCGAATGGCCACATGCACGTAGATCGTTTGCTGCTCAAGCATGAAGACCGTTTGAGCATGATGGCAGCAAACCATATGAGTTGTTCACGTGAAGAACGAGCAGCTGAATGCATGTGGACCGTTTGCTAATTACTCAAGAACGAGACCATTTGCTCAAACTGATCGCAAGAACGTTTGTTGTGCAAGAAGTAAAAACTGAATGGCCACCGAATGAACTAGAGATCGTTTGCTACTGGAGACGTGAAACTGTTTGCTGTAGACTCGCAAGACCGCGTGGAATAGTCATTAGCTTGAGATCGTTTGATAAACTCATGCATGAAGACCGTTTAGAAAAGCTGCCAATACCAAAAATGTTTGAGCAATTATGCGTGAAGACCGTTTGCAAAAGAGGGAAGCTGTGGAACCGTATGGACAAGCTACTGACCAAACATTTGATAAATCACGTGCATGAGTTTGCATGCAGCACTAAGACCGATTGAATAAAATATTACCAAACCGTTTGATAATGGAAGGCATCATGACCGTTTGGTGTGAATGATGACTTACAACTGAGACCGATTGAATTAGCAGCACGTGAAGACCATACGGCCGTGCCTATTAATCAAAATCGATTGAGCACATGCAACGCTGACCGGTTGCTCAATGCATGAAGACCGTATGAAAGCCCAGGCGCGACCGTTTGCTGATTACTAAGTAGCAAAGACTGTTTGCAGCCACACGAAGACCGTTTAAGCTGGAAAACTGTTTGTGCATGCATAGCAAACCGTTTGGATCAGCTGAAATCACGTATGCAGACCGTTTAATAAAGTATATACACCCAGACCATTTGATAAAGGGGTAGCAAACCAAATCGTTTGAAATAGATATTTACTGAAATAGATATTTACCAAACCGTTTGGACTAAAATCACTCCAAAAGCGTGATGACTTGTCCAGTGCCTATAAATAGGACCAGCATGGTCCTTATTTCAGCATCAGTTCCGGGACGCCGACAGGCTGCCTGTACATAGGTCCGATCCAGATCCAACGTCGTCCATGTCAGTTTCATTCCACCTACTGCCCGTGTTGCAACTAAGGAGACTGAGAAGAGAAGGAAGATGGAGCGAGGAAGATTGTCTGGTATGTCTTGGCATTTCCCGTTCACGTCCAGATCTGCTCTGACACGACGTAGAGGGCCGCATCATCTTCTCCGAGCTGCAACTACCTTCTGCACCGAGTTCATGGTAGATTTCTCTCTCTTTCTTATTCTTCTTATTTCTCACACCACGATCGAGTGGTACCTTTTCGCTGGGGTGCGGGGACTAGCCCCGCTACCCATGCAAGCATGTTCCTATATTAAGCATTCCATGGCAATGTATATAACTTTCCATTTCGTCATTAATTGGTATGTTTGTAGTTGATTATCTACTTGCTTTCATCTTGTTCTTTCCTTTATTGCGAAATCTTCTATATATGGGATGGAATGACGATTTACAAGTTCGACTCCTTGACGAAAACTTCTGATACGATTCCTTGAGGTCGTAAGTGTATGATCCGTGAGGGGACGAGACATCTAGCCTACTGATAACCTCCCATTTTGGATGATTATCTTAGTCTTTTTTCTTTAGTTTTCCATACTCTTTCTAAATTAAAATTATACATAATCCCTAAATTTTCCCTCTTATTGTAAATATACTATCAGACTAACTTTTTCCTTTTATATATGCAGAAAAATACAAAAAAAATCATAAAAGACTAACTCAGCCTCAAGACCGCATGGAGTCAAACGGTCTCAAGACCGCATGAAGCCAATCGGTCCTGAGACCGCATGGAGTCACACGGTCTCAAGACCGCATGAAGCCAACCAGTCCCGAGATCGCATGGAGTCACACGGTCTCAAGACCGCATGAAGCCAACCGGTCCCGAGACTGCATGGAGTCACACGGTCCCGAGACCGCATGAAGCCAACCGGTCCCGAGACCGCATGGAGTCACACGGTCCCGAGACCGCATGAAGCCAACCGGTCCCGAGACCGCATGGAGTCACACGGTCCCGAGACCGCATGAAGCCAAACAGTCTTGAGGTCCAAACAGTCTCAAGGTCCAAACGGTCTTGAGGTCCAAACGGTCTCAAGGTCCAAACGGTCTTGAGGTCCAAACGGTCTCAAGGTCCAAACGGTCTTGAGGCCCAAACGGTCTCCAAACCGTTTGGACTTCACTTAAGGCCTATAAATAAGATCCCAAGGGTCCTCCACCGAAAAGAAAAGCTTCAGACGTCCAAAGGCTGCCTCAATCACTCCAGAGCACATACGACTTCCATCCTCCGCCCTGGGGCTGCCGGTCTGAGACCCATACTCCATCTCGAAGCTACTTTCTCTCTCTCCGCCAAAGAAGGTGGGAAGAGGGAGATCTCGTCATCGTGCAACCTGTAAAGCTGGTGGATCATTTCTCTCTCTCCAAGGGGTTGACTTTCCTCTCTCCTTTATGGGGATGATACTCTCTCTCTCTTCTTGCCTCCTTCTTTGTCCTAGTCATGAGTGAGTAGTCTCTTTCACCAGGGTGTGGGGAGTAGCGCCGCTACCCATGTTTTCATGTCATGTAAATGTAATCCATAGTTTGTAATATAGAGTTCTTATCTTTTCAGTTCAACGTCAAACGTTTAATGAATGCATGTTGCTTGATCTCCAACTTGTGTTATCCTTTATCTTTTAGTATGAATTGTCTACGTTTGTACTATTAGATTCGAAACTCATTTGTATGTTGGTTCTTGGTGCATGTATCCACCATGCATCTGTTTCGGTATCTAGAAGTGTCTCTCAAGAAGTGGAGTAAACTCACTATCATTCGTTGCACTTTCATACTATGAAATGGAATCAGTTGACGTATGAAAGTGCAACCTTGGTAAGTCGAGGAACACACTTTGCGAAGGGAATGATGCAAAGTAGGTGACCATTTGTTCGGGAATGGCTGGCATTGCAACATTCCCGCACTTCTCGTAGTTAATTCTCCGAAAGGAAACTAAGTCTACAAAGATACTAACTGACTAAAATCTTGTTGCAGGTTATGTTTTGCTTTGCATGTCTTGATCCATGTGTAGTGGCGTTGAAAAACCGATCACACCCTAGTGATTTTTATCATTGTTTAACTCCTTAGATTTACGTGTTTTCTTTACTTTACATGTTCTTAGGTTAAGACAACAAAACCAAACTTTTGATTTAAGTGTCTACTATTAAGTGACTAAGTGAAATTCCAACGCCTTTCATCTTGTTGCTTGCAACAAGACCGTTGTCCTGAGGATTCGACCCTTAACTATACTACGATAAGACTTCCACGTATCTTATCATACGTGGGTGGAGTTTTCTATCTAGTATATGCAAGGCTAAACCTAAAGACTTACCATCTTTAGGATTTTTAGTTGGTGCACGCAATTCCACGTAAGTGGAAGCTCCATTAAAAATTGGCGTCGTTGTCGGGGACAACGGAACGTTTTAATTTCATTTAGTATCTTGCTAGTTGGTTAGGGTTTTACACTTTCTTTTAATCATTAGCCTATATCTATATCTTCTTGAGATCATTATATCCTTACCATCATCTAAAAGGTGTTCTCTTTTCTCTACTCAGGTAGAAAACGTGTATGCGATCATCGCAAATCTTGGATTCTCCCCTGATCCAGAGTTTGACTATGAGGTAGAGAGAAGCTTCCATCGTCGCATTAGACTCAATCGCCAAAGAGCCAGGCAAATGGCTGAAGATCAACGCCAGGCTGCATTGGTGATGGAGAGGGTCAACGCCGCCATCACCGCTCAAAGAGCACAACTCATCGATGATACTCGTGCCCAGATTCAAGCGGAGATTTGTGCGGAAGAATAGGCCCGCATCAGAGCTGAATATGAGGCAGCAACCCAAGCTGCTCAGTTGGAATTAAGGAACAAGCAGCTGAGGGATTACGTTGTCCCAAAGAACTATGAAGATAACCATCTGGTCCGGCCTCCGATCATCAATATTCCCAACTTCGAGATTCGGACCCAATGGATCTAGATCATGCAAGGCATCTCATTCTCTGGAGGTTCTGGGGATGATTGCATGGATCATCTGAAGAGGTTTAAGGCACTGTGTCGCCTGGTTCCGCAAGCTGGAGTCGCTTTTGATGCAATAATGCTTCATCTATTTCACTTCACTCTATCTGGGAGAGCTCTAAGCTGGTATAACTCACTTGACAGGGAGCCAATAATCACCACCTGGGCTCCCCTGGAAGAAAATGTCTTGGAGAAGTTCTTCCCCCCTTCACTGACTTAAGAGATCAGGGGGTAGATTAATCAATTCTCTCAACTTCCCGGAGAATCACTTGTTGAAGCATAGGAAAGGTTCAAGGAGCTTTTATGAAAGTGCCCTCATCATGGAATCTCCCAGAACCAATTGATAGAAACCTTCTATCGGGGAGTAAGTGATGATATCAAACAATTTTTGGATTCCTCATCTGGAGAAAACTTTATGAGAAAGAATTATGAGGATGCCTGGAAAATTGTTACACTCGGAGATGAAAATCAGTCCAACTGGGGACGATCAGTTAGAAAAGGTGTCCTTAAGGTCTACAAAGCTGAAGAATCAATAGAGATGAAGGCAATAGCTGAAGCCTTGAAAACCATAGTTCACAAACAACAAGCTCTCGAGACTTCTCTTGGAGAGTTTGATAAGAAGAAAAATCCTTTGGTTCAACAAGTCAAGGCCGCCACAAGAATCTGTGAGGCCTGGCATGCTTCTGACCATCCGACCCTTTCCTGCGGTATGCTTTATAATGTGATGATGGATCTGCATCCACCACCACAACCATATGAACCTATTACTGACCAGTCTGAAGAACAACTACCGGAACAAGTCAACTCTATCCACTCTATCCCTGGACAAGTCTATTACAACCCTAATCAGCCAAGGAATCATCCATGATTTCAGTATGGAAACCCTGTTGGGACCGCTAATCCACAGCACCAGACGCAGGGAGGATCCTCTAGTAGGTTACCACCTGGATTCCCAAACAATTTCAATCAAACTCAAGGGAACTCCATGAATAACTTCCCTAGGGCTAATGTGACGTCCCCAGATTTTGATTTCTCCAAACCCTATTGGGAATGAGACGTCAGAATCCGAAAACATCATCCAATCATATCAGAAAGTGATGCGGAAGCATAATACGCATACATGAACATACAACCATAACATACTCAACATTCAACATGCATATTTATACAATATGAATTATTACAACATGATTTACAGTTACATATTGAATGAAAATTCTACAAGTCAGAACATGTATGCTAACAGGATCTTAGACAATAGGTACAACCTAAACAACTACTCACTTTCCTTCTTTTATCCCATGCTATCTCTGAGCCTAAAACATATGTGAAACAGCGAATCAACACACAAGGTGTTGTGCACGTGGGTAGAAAGATACATACTAATATGTTTGCATAACTGAAATAACTTGAGAAAGAAAGATTAAAAGAAAACATTATTTAAAGTGATAATCAGGTAAACATTCCTTTTATTACATTCACTTTGATGTGGTTGTACTACACATACTTGCACTTGACTTACATCTAGTGTGGGCAATATAGTGTCATCATACATCTAACATGGGCCAAGGAATCATACATCCATGTTAGGCAACATACATCCACACCAGACTATGTGCTCTAGTAGCTACAACCCATCATACTCATTTATGTTCTATTAGATTTGGCGAAGTATAACTCATACTAGTTCAACCAAGCAATCATATCCAAATACGAGCATTCAAGATATTACATATCATAGGCAACCAGAAAACTAGTCTTATACTTAATAAAACCCACGTTCCTGAGTTCAGAGATTCCTATTTACATTCTGGATCATCTACATATCTTGTCATCACCTTTTGAGCCAATGAGCGTCGGTCACGTGGCCACTGTGGGGGAACGGGTCAAGGCTTGGGCCGCTCGATTTATGACTTGGACCGATTGGTCTTAGATTGTGCTGGCCTGGTTCATCAGTTGGCTGACTTGAGCATCTGCTTCCTTTCTCACGATCTGGCTTCCACAGCGAGACCTATCTGTGACCGCTGCCACCGCTCGGAGCCCCACGCTTGCATGCGTCGTCCCCTCCTCTTCGTGTGCCGCTGCATCCAGGTCGTCCGGTGAGTGTCGCCGCATCCAGGTCCTCCGGTGAGCTATGTCATAGCTAGGTCCTCCTATCGTTCTTCAACATTGCCTCAATCCCACTGTCGAGCTTCTCTTCTGCACAACACCGATGTATCCCGATGCTCCGGAGAGATGGTGCCATGCCTTCTCCTCATCGTCATCCTCTCGATCTTGGTTGAGGAGACCTGGAGTGGCGAGTCCATGAGATCGTCAGCCCTGCTCTTCCGTGGAGAAACAGGGAGCAACTTGGACCTCCTCAGATCTCCTCACCTTCTGGATCTTCTCAACGGTCCCGACCTCCATGCTGACGGGTGGTTTAGGTGGTGGCGGAGGAGCCCAGTCTCTCTCTCTCTCTCTCTCTGTGTCCCACTCCCTCACACACGGAAACCTGATGCTGCTTGGGAGCGTTGTTGTATAGGAGGACACCGATGAGTAGGGGAAGGATCTCGGGGTCTCTTGCGTTCAGGGAAGGAGGTCTGGAGATGCAAAGCATCTCCCAGAACCAACAACACCTCAACTGCTCGGGAGAGATTAGGATCTCAAAGCCGTAGACTAGTTGCAAACTCCAGCACCACAGGCGTGAAGAAGAGGGGAACCAGGAGCTTTAGTTGCCTCCGTCTTCATCCTAGGCTTACAAAGCATCATAACACATCCAAGAAGATGAAACGGGGTATAGATCATGCTGGCAGGGTTCCTCATAATGGAGTCTCCTCCTCACGGTTAGTGTTGCAACTCCTTGTCCGATCTTCCTCATGTTTTCTCAATTACGGAAAATAGGGTACCGCCTAGGGCATCAAGCAAAGCTAGTTCCCACTCACCCAACTAGCCATGTCCGGGAACTCTGAGGTCGACACAGTCATTGGTAGAAGTGGTGCATTCTATAGGGATGGAGATCAGGTCATGCCCTCGTACTAATCCGTCGGGGGGGTGGTTTAGATCCGCTAGGTACGACAGGTTCAACTAACACTCCCATAAACTTTGCACTTGACTCCTTCATCAAAGATTGAATGAAGGCAACCTCCTCCCAACTTCTCGGAGTAGATAGGCAGTGTGATCATCCATAAACAACACCCACCAGAGCCTGCTAGCGTGACAGACCTAAATATAGGCTCAATAAAAAAAGGCCATAACTATAATCCTAAATTCACATATTTAACCATCAATATGCAATATTAAAATTCGAATAACCTAGTGTACGAGAAACATTAAATCATCAAAATTGGACTATTCATTGATCATCATTAAGATACCTTATACCACAAAGTTCATCCGAATCTTCTGCCCTTGACCAAAATGATACTAGTTTTTCATAAAGGCTCGTGTATAGGTATATTGAATCCCAATGCATCTCAAATAGCATCCAACACTAGCAAAATAAAATGAAACTTACTTTATTTCACCAGGTCATACTTGATGATCCATCCTTAGACACTTTTGACTCATACATATCACTTAACTTCACAAGTACTCACATGACCATTAATAAGTGATATTGGTAACTCACAGATGCCACTAATATTCCTCAATTGCATTATGTTGTAAAATACCTTCAAATTAGGATCAAAACATCCATTATATACAACCAATTCCTTAGTTTGATGCCAAACTATTTCACAACATCGTTGGCCTTAAATACTATACTAGATGTCAAAACCCTAAAATCCAGGCTATGACATTCACCCCACCTTATGTGGAATTTCGTCCTCAAAATTCAATTGATCTTATACTCAAGGTGGTATCAAGAGGCATAGCTTCATATAGTCACCGCTTTTTGGTGCCAAGGCTAACATAGTTCTAGACGTACCCTAAGTTATCAACTTTGGTATTAGAGCATAGGAGGTGTACCAACCCCACCTTATATAGGTTGAAGCATCATTTAATGTCTTAGTCATAGCATGAAAAAAAAATTACAATCTACATCCCCATAGTACCTTAAGGATAAGGGTTTTACTCATACATATGAAGTTAAGAAGGTACTACTCAAGGCTTCATGCTTCACCCCATTAATCATATGGTGATGTCAAGTTTAATGCCATCATCTATCTACATTATTAGGCTTAGCATCATTAGTGTAGCTTTATGATCAACATCATATCATAATTTCATCATGTGAGAGGGTCTTAGTTAACATGCTTGAATATTAGGGTTCCACCTCATGGTGTGGTTGATTCTCAACTATAATATTGGATTTAGAAGGATTAAGGTTAAGCACTATATTGTCATGCTATATATATGATCCAAAGGGACCTTTGTGTCAAGATCATGCTTTCATAACTTATATCTTTCCTGTATGACAGAAGGGGAACGAGAATATACTAGGCCGATCTTATCATTATTTCAACTTGGATATTACATGTATGATATAGGAAGGGAATATAGAATAGGTCAAGCTTATATGAGTGACGCCTCATATATAAATCATCTATATAGCTCAAGTGAGGTTTCTATCATCGTATATTAAGAAGGAGAAGAATAAGAAGGGAGAACATGCATGTTGAGTATCTTTTGCACAAAGCATCATACTCTCGTAACTAGAGTTCATATATTACCTCATTTGCAACTAATGATGAGATCCACAAAATATGTCACTCAAGCTAGGACCTAACTCAGCCAAAGGATTGAATTTATCATATGGGTCATCTACCCATCCTTTTCATTTATCCAATTCTCACATATAGGTTTGAATCATGCATAAGGACTCAACTCAACACTCAAGAGTAATCTAGTATAAGACATTTTTTTAACACATATCTCATATATTGGAGGCTAGGTCTTATGACCTTCTCCCTATGGGTCTTACTCTCTCTAGTGTTCACCACATATATCATCCTACCACTAGATATCCTCCTTGTATAAGAGCTTGAGGGTCATGCACACTCATCTCTATCTTAACTTAACTTATCTTAAGTAGGAAAAGGGAATGTACTTTCATCATCAAGATTTTACATAAATTCTACAAAATTGGATTCGACAAGTATACAACTTATACCTTTATAAGGAAACTTATACCGTCAAAGATCAAACTTAGATAAGATTTCACATGCTTATTTCAACTATCGTTCTATCATCTACTTTATGTATCACATATCTTGATAAGGCTCTAGACATCTAATCTAGACTACTCTCTCTTCTAGACTGATGTCACTCCTTTTCACTTAGGTTGCATGAACACCCACTACTCTCCTGTGTGAGGGACACATTTTTATATTTACATATATCTAATAAAATATTATATAGTTTTTTTTTCTCCGAGAAAGAAGACGTCAGAGAAATCTATCGAGGCTCGAGCCGATTAGAAAACAAAACCAAATTAGCAAAATCGAGTGTCCCACACACAATAGATAGTCTAGTGTCATGTCACCTAGTGAAATGGTGAGAACATGGTGTAGACTAGTGCAGCTACCCAATACATATGAGCTCTATATGGAAAGGGTTTCTCACACTTGTCAAAACCTAGTTCTCGAACGTCTAGGTTCTAACTTAGAGGCTAAGTCAAACCTTATTCCTATAGAACAACTTACTATGTTTCTAAGGTGTAAAGTTAAAGGTGAGGTTTAGATTTAATGTTTCATGGTGAGCAATTGTTAGGTGTAGCTATTGTTCATGCTCTGATACCAACTGTGACGTCCCTGGATTTTGATTTCTCCAAACCCTATTGGGAATGAGACGTCAGAATCCAAAAACATCATCCAATCATATCAGAAAGTGATGTGGAAGCATAATACGCATACATGAACATACAACCATAACATACTCAACATTCAACATGCATATTTATACAATATGAATTATTACAACATGATTTACAGTTACATATTGAATGAAAATTCTACATGTCTGAACATGTATGCTAACATGATCTTAGACAATAGGTACAACCTGAACAACTGCTCACTTCCCTTCTTTTGTCCCATGCTATCTCTGAACCTAAAACATACGTGAAACAGCGAATCAACACACAAGGTGTTGTGCACGTGGGTAGAAAGATACATACTAATATGTTTGCATAACTGAAATAACTTGAGAAAGAAAGATTAAAAGAAAACATTATTTAAAGCGATAATCAGGTAAACATTCCTTTTATTACATTCACTTTGATGCGGTTGTACTACACATACTTGCACTTGACTTACATCTAGTGTGGGCAATATAGTGTCATCATACATCTAACATGGGCCAAGGAATCATACATCCATGTTAGGCAACATACATCCACACCAGGCTATGTGCTCTAGTAGCTACAACCCATCATACTCATTTATGTTCTATTAGATTTGGCGAAGTATAACTCATACTAGTTCAACCAAGCAATCATATCCAAATACGAGCATTCAAGATATTACATATCATAGGCAACCAGAAAACTAGTCTTATACTTAATAAAACCCACGTTCCTGAGTTCAGAGATTCCTATTTACATTCTGGATCATCTACATATCTGGTTATCACCTTTTGAGCCAATGAGCGTCGGCCACGTGGCCACCGTTGGGGAACGGGTCAAGGCTTGGGCCGCCCGGTTTATGACTTGGACTGATTGGTCTTAGATTGAGCTGGCCTGGTTCATCGGTTGGCTGACTTGAGCGTCTGCTTCCTTTCTCACAATCTGGCTTCCACAGCGAGACCTACCTGTGACCACCGTCGCCGCTCGGAGCCCCACGCTTGCGTGCGTCATCCCCTCTTCTTTGTGCGCCGCTGCATCCAGGTCGTCCGGTGAGTGCCGCTGCATCCAGGTCCTCCAATGAGCTCCGTCGCAGCTAGGTCCTCCTATCATTCTTCAACATTGCCTCAAGCCCAGCATTGAGCTTCTCTTCTGCACAACACCGATGTATCTCGATGCTCCGGCGAGATGGTGCCATGCCTTCTCCTCGTCATCATCCTCTCGATCTAGGTTGAGGAGACCTGGAGCGGCGAGTCCATGAGATCGTCAGCCCTGCTCTTCTGTGGAGAAATAGGGAGCAACTTGGACCTCCTCAGATCTCCTCACCTTCTGGATCTTCTCGACGGTCCCGACCTCCAGGCTTACGGGTGGTTTAGGTGGTGGCGGAGGAGCCCAGTCTCTCTCTCTCTCACTCTCTCTCTCTCTCTCTCTGTCCCACTCCCTCACACATGGAAACCTGATGCTGCTTGGGAGCGTTGTTGTATAGGAGGACACCGATGAGTAGGGGAAATATCTCGGGGTCGAGGGAAGGAGGTCTGGAGATGCAAAGCATCTCCCAGAACCAACAACACCTCAACTGCTCGGGAGAGATTAGGATCTCAAATTCGTATACTAGTTGCAAACTCCATCACCACAGACGTGAAGAAGAGGGGAACCAGGAGCTTTAGTTGCCTCCGTCTTCATCCTAGGCTTCCAAAGCATCATAACACATCCAGGAAGATGAAACGGGGTATAGATCATGCTGGCAGGGTTCCTCATAATGGAGTCTCCTCCTCACGGTTAGTGCTGCAACTCCTTGTCCGATCTTCGTCATGTTTTCTCAATTACGGAAAATAGGGTACCGCCTTGGGCATCAAGCACAGCTAGTTCCCACTCACCCACCTAGCCATGTCCGGGAACTCTGAGGTCGACACAGTCATTGGTAGAAGTGGTGCATTCTATAGGGATGGAGATCAGGTCATGCCCTCGTACTAATCCGTCGGAGGGGTGGTTTAGATCTGATAGGTACGGAAGGTTCAACTAACACTCCCATAAACTTTGCACTTGACTCCTTCATCAAAGATTGAATGAAGACCACCTCCTCCCAACTTCTCGGAGTAGATAGGCAG
This sequence comes from Alisma plantago-aquatica, assembly GCA_963693085.1. Taxonomy (NCBI): domain Eukaryota; kingdom Viridiplantae; phylum Streptophyta; class Magnoliopsida; order Alismatales; family Alismataceae; genus Alisma; species Alisma plantago-aquatica. The sequence continues at coordinate 989,144,685 of OY856410.1, read as the reverse complement.
TGTGATCATCCATAAACAACACCCACCAGAGCCTGCTAGCATGACAGACCTAAAGATAGGCTCAATAAAAAAGGCCATAACTATAATCCTAAATTCACATATTTAACCATCAATATGCAACATTAAAATTCGAATAACCTAGTGTACGAGCAACATTAAATCATCAAAATTGGACTATTCATTGATCATAATTAAGCTACCTTATACCACAAAGTTCATCCGAATCTTCTGCCCTTGACCAAAATGATACTAGTTTTTCATAAAGGCTCGTGTATAGGTATATTGAATCCCAATGCATCTCAAATAGCATCCAACACTAGCAAAATAAAATGAAACTTACTTTATTTCACCAAGTCATACTTGAAGATCCATCCTTAGACACTTTTGACTCATACATATCACTTAACTTCACAAGTACTCACATGACCATTAATAAGTGATGTTGGTAACTCACAGATGCAACTAATATTCCTCAATTGCATTATGTTGTAAAATACCTTCAAATTAGGATCAAAACATCCATTATATACAACCAATTCCTTAGTTTGATGCCAAACTATTTCACAACATCGTTGGCCTTAAATACTATACTAGATGTCAAAACCCTAAAATCCAGGCTATCACATTCACCCCACCTTATGTGGAATTTCGTCCTCAAAATTCAATTGATCTTATACTCAAGGTGGTATCAAGAGGCTTAGCTTCATATAGTCACCGCTTTTTGGTGCCAAGGCTAACATAGTTCTAGACGTACCCTAAGTTATCAACTTTGGTATTAGAGCATAGGAGGTGTACCAACCCTGCCTTATATAGGTTGAAGCATCATTTAATGTCTTAGTCATAGCATGAAAAAAAATTAGAATCTACATCCCCATAGTACCTTAAGGATAAGGGTTTTACTCATACATATGAAGTTAAGAAGGTACTACTCAAGGCTTCATGCTTCACCCCATTAATCATATGGTGATGTCAAGTTTCATGCCATCATTTATCTACATTATCAGGCTTAGCATCATTAGTGTAGCTTTATGATCAACATCATATCATAATTTCATCATGTGAGAGGGTCTTAGTTAACATGCTTGAATATTAGGGTTCCACCTCATGGTGTGGTTGATTCTCAACTATAAGATTGGATTTAGAAGGATTAAGGTTAAGCACTATATTATCATGCTATATTTATGATCAAAAGGGACCTTTGTGTCAAGATCATGCTTTCATAACTTATATCTTTCCTGTATGACAGAAGGGGAACGAGAATATACTAGGCCGGTCTTATCATTATTTCAACTTGGATATTACATGTATGATATAGGAAGGGAATATAGAATAGGTCAAGCTTATACGAGTGACTCCTCATATATAAATCATCTATATAGCTCAAGTGAGGTTTCTATCATCGTATATTAAGAAGGAGAAGAATAAGAAGGGAGAACATGCATGTTGAGTATCTTTTGCACAAAGCATCATACTCTCATAACTAGAGTTCATATATTACCTCACTTGCAACTAATGATGAGATCCACAAAATATGTCACTCAAGCTAGGACCTATCTCAGCCAAAGGATTGAATTTATCATATGGGTCATCTACCCATCCTTTTCATTTATCCAATTCTCACATATAGGTTTGAATCATGCATAAGGACTCAACTCAACACTCAAGAGTAATCTAGTATAAGACATTTTTTAACACATATCTCATATATTGGAGGATAGGTCATATGACCTTCTCCCTGTGGGTCTTACTCTCTCTAGTGTTCACCACATATATCATCCTACCACTAGATATCCTCCTTGTATAAGAGCTTGAGGCTCATGCACACTCATCTCTATCTTAACTTAACTTATCTTAAGTAGGAAAAGGGAATGTACTTTCATCATCAAGATTTTACATAAATTCTACAAAATTGGATTCGACAAGTATACAACTTATACCTTTATAAGGAAACTTATACCATCAGAGATCAAACTTAGATAAGATTTCACATGCTTATTTCAACTATTGTTCTATCATCTACTTTATGTATCACATATCTTTATAAGGCTCTAGACATCTAATCTAGACTACTCTCTCTTCTAGACTGATGTCACTCCTTTTCACTTAGGTTGCATGAACACCCACTACTCTCCTGTGTGAGGGACACATTTTTATATTTACATATATCTAATAAAATATTATATAGTTTTTTTTCTCTGAGAAAGAAGACGTCAAAGAAATCTATCGAGGCCCGAGCCGATTGGAAAATAAAACCAAATTAGCAAAATCGAGTGTCCCACACACAATAGATAGTCTAGTGTCATGTCACCTAGTGAAATGGTGAGAACACGGTGTAGACTAGTGCAGCTACCCAATACATATGAGCTCTATATGGAAAGGGTTTCTCACACTTGTCAAAACCTAGTTCTCGAACGTCTAGGTTCTAACATAGAGGCTAAGTCAAACCTTATTCCTATAGAACAACTTACTAAGTTTCTAAGGTGTAAAGTGAAAGGTGAGATTTAGATTTAATGTTTCATGGTGAGCAATTGTTAGGTGTAGCTATTGTTCATGCTCTAATACCAACTGTGACGTCCCCGGATTTTGATTTCTCCAAACCCTATTGGGAATGAGACGTCAGAATCCGAAAACATCATCCAATCATATCAGAAAGCGATGCGGAAGCATAATATGCATACATGAACATACAACCATAACATACTCAACATTCAACATGCATATTTATACAATATGAATTATTACAACATGATTTATAGTTACATATTGAATGAAAATTCTACAAGTCTGAACATGTATGCTAACAGGATCTTAGACAATAGGTACAACCTGAACAACTGCTCACTTCCCTTCTTTTGTCCCATGCTATCTCTGAACCTAAAACATACGTGAAACAGCGAATCAACACACAAGGTGTTGTGCACGTGGGTAGAAAGATACATACTAATATGTTTGCATAACTGAAATAACTTGAGAAAGAAAGATTAAAAGAAAACATTATTTAAAGCGATAATCAGGTAAACATTCCTTTTATTACATTCACTTTGATGTGGTTGTACTACACATACTTGCACTTGACTTACATCTAGTGTGGGCAATATAGTGTCATCATACATCTAACATGGGACAAGGAATCATACATCCATGTTAGGCAACATACATCCACACCAGGCTATGTGCTCTAGTAGCTACAACCCATCATACTCATTTATGTTCTATTAGATTTGGCGAAGTATAACTCATACTAGTTCAACCAAGCAATCATATCCAAATACGAGCATTCAAGATATTACATATCATAGGCAACCAGAAAACTAGTCTTATACTTAATAAAACCCACGTACCTGAGTTCAGAGATTCCTATTTACATTCTGGATCATCTACATATCTGGTCATCACCTTTTGAGCCAATGAGCGTCGGCCACATGGCCACCGTGGGGGAACGGGTCAAGGCTTGGGCCGCCCGATTTATGACTTGGACAGATTGGTCTTAGATTGAGCTGGCCTGGTTCATCGGTTGGCTGACTTGAGCGTCTGCTTCCTTTCTCACGATCTGGCTTCCACAGCGAGACCTATCTGTGACCACCGCCACCGCTCGGAGCCCCATGCTTGTGTGTGTCGTCCCCTCCTCTTCGTGCGCCGCTGCATCCAGGTCGTCTGGTGAGTGTCGCCGCATCCAGGTCCTCCGGTGAGCTCCGTCGTAGCTAGGTCCTCCTATCGTTCTTCAACATTGCCTCAAGCCCAGCGTTGAGCTTCTCTTCTGCACAACATCGATGTATCCTGATGCTCTTGCGAGATGGTGCCATGCCTTCTCCTCATCGTCATCCTCTCGATCTTGGTTGAGGAGACCTGGAGCGGCGAGTCCATGAGATCGTCAGCCCTGCTCTTCCGTGGAGAAACAGGGAGCAACTTGGACCTCCTCAGATCTCCTCACCTTTTGGATCTTCTCGACGGTCCTGACCTCCAGGCTGACGGGTGGTTTAGGTGGTGGCGGAGGAGCCCAGTCTCTCTCTCTCTCTCTCTGTGTGTGTGTGTGTATCCCACTCCCTCACACGGAAACCTGATGCTGCTTGGGAGCGTTGTTGTATAGGAGGATACTGATGAGTAGGGGAAGGATCTCGCGGTCTCTTGCGGTCAGGGAAGGAGGTCGGGTGATGCAAAGCATCTCCCAGAACCAACAACACCTCAACTGCTCGGGAGAGATTAGGATCTCAAAGCCGTAGACTAGTTGCAAACTCCATCACCACAGATGTGAAGAAGAGGGGAACCAGGAGCTTTAGTTGCCTCCGTCTTCATCCTAGGCTTCCAAAGCATCATAACACATCCAGGAAGATGAAACGGGGTATAGATCATGCTGGCAGGGTTCCTCATAATGGAGTCTCCTCCTCACGGTTAGTGCTGCAACTCCTTGTCCGATCTTCGTCATGTTTTCTCAATTACGGAAAATAGGGTACCGCCTTGGGCATCAAGCACAGCTAGTTCCCACTCACCCACCTAGCCATGTCCGGGAACTCTGAGGTCGACACAGTCATTGGTAGAAGTGGTGCATTCTATCGGGATGGAGATCAGGTCATGCCCTCGTACTAATCCGTTGGAGGGGTGGTCTAGATCCGATAGGTACGGCAGGTTCAACTAACACTCCCATAAACTTTGCACTTGACTCCTTCACCAAAGATTGAATGAAGGCCACCTCCTCCCAACTTCTCGGAGTAGATTGGCAGTGTGATCATCCATAAACAACACCCACCAGAGCCTGCTAGCATGACAGACCTAAAGATAGGCTCAATAAAAAAGGCCATAACTATAATCCTAAATTCACATATTTAACCATCAATATGCAATATTAAAATTCGAATAACCTAGTGTACGAGCAACATTAAATCATCAAAATTGGACTATTCATTGATCATCATTAAGCTACCTTATACCACAAAGTTCATCCAAATCTTCTGCCCTTTACCAAAATGATACTAGTTTTTCATAAAGGCTCGTGTATTGGTATATTGAATCCCAATGCATCTCAAATAGCATCCAACACTAGCAAAATAAAATGAAACTTACTTTATTTCACCAAGTCATACTTGAAGATCCATCCTTAGACACTTTTGACTCATACATATCGCTTAACTTCACAAGTACTCACATGACCATTAATAAGTGATATTGGTAACTCACAGATGCAACTAATATTCCTCAATTGCATTATGTTGTAAAATACCTTCAAATTAGGATCAAAATATCCATTATATACAACCAATTCCTTAGTTTGATGCCAAACTATTTCACAACATCGTTGGCCTTAAATACTATACTAGATGTCAAAACCCTAAAATCCAGGCTATCACATTCACCCCACCTTATGTGGAATTTCGTCCTCAAAATTCAATTGATCTTATACTCAAGGTGGTATCAAGAGGCATAGCTCCATATAGTCACCGCTTTTTGGTGCCAAGGCTAACATAGTTCTAGATGTACCCTAAGTTATCAACTTTGGTATTAGAGCATAGGAGGTGTACCAACCCCGCCTTATATAGGTTGAAGCATCATTTAATGTCTTATTCATAGCATGAAAAAAAAATTAGAATCTACATCCCCATAGTACCTTAAGGATAAGGGTTTTACTCATACATATGAAGTTAAGAAGGTACTACTCAAGGCTTCATGCTTCACCCCATTAATCATATGGTGATGTCAAGTTTCATGCCATCATTTATCTACATTATCAGGCTTAGCATCATTAGTGTAGCTTTATGATCAACATAATATCATAATTTCATCATGTGAGAGGGTCTTAGTTAACATGCTTGAATATTAGGGTTCCACCTTATGGTGTGGTTGATTCTCAACTATAAGATTGTATTTATAAGGATTAAGGTTAAGCATTATATTGTCATGCTATATATATGATCCAAAGGGACCTTTGTGTCAAGATCATGCTTTCATAACTTATATATTTCCTGTATGATAGAAGGGGAACGAGAATATACTAGGCCGATCTTATCATTATTTGAACTTGGATATTACATGTATGATATAGGAAGGGAATATAGAATAGGTCAAGCTTATACGAGTGACTCCTCATATATAAATCATCTATATAGATCAAGTGAGGTTTCTATCATCGTATATTAAGAAGGAGAAGAATAAGAAGGGAGAACATGCATGTTGAGTATCTTTTGCACAAAGCATCATACTCTCGTAACTAGAGTTCATATATTACCTCACTTGCAACTAATGATGAGATCCACAAAATATGTTACTCAAGCTAGGACCTAACTCAGCCAAAGGATTGAATTTATCATATGGGTCATCTACCCATCCTTTTCATTTATCCAATTCTCACATATAGGTTTGAATCATGCATAAGGACTCAACTCAACACTCAAGAGTAATCTAGTATAAGACATTTTTTTAACACATATCTCATATATTGGAGGCTAGGTCCTATGACCTTCTCCCTGTGGGTCTTACTCTCTCTAGTGTTCACCACATATATCATCCTACCACTAGATATCCTCCTTGTATAAGAGCTTGAGGCTCATGCACACTCATCTCTATCTTAACTTAACTTATCTTAAGTAGGAAAAGGGAATGTACTTTCATCATCAAGATTTTACATAAATTCTACAAAATTGGATTCGACAAGTATACAACTTATACCTTTATAAGGAAACTTATACCATCAGAGATCAAACTTAGATAAGATTTCACATGCTTATTTCAACTATCATTCTATCATCTACTTTATGTATCACATATATTGATAAGGCTCTAGACATCTAATCTAGTCTACTCTCTCTTCTAGACTGATGTCACTCCTTTTCACTTAGGTTGCATGAACACCCACTACTCTCCTCTGTGAGGGACACATTTTTATATTTACATATATCTAATAAAATATTATATAGTTTTTTTTTCTCCGAGAAAGAAGACGTCAGAAAAATCTATCGGGGCTCGAGCCTATTGGAAAACAAAACCAAATTAGCAAAATCGAGTGTCCCACACACAATAGATAGTCTAGTGTCATGTCCCCTAGTGAAATGGTGAGAACATGGTGTAGACTAGTGCAGCTACCCAATACATATGAGCTCTATATGGAAAGGGTTTCTCACACTTGTCAAAACCTAGTTCTCGAACGTCTAGGTTCTAACTTAGAGGCTAAGTCAAACCTTATTCGTATAGAACAACTTACTAAGTTTCTAAGGTGTAAAGTGAAAGGTGAGATTTAGATTTAATGTTTCATGGTGAGCAATTGTCAGGTGTAGCTATTGTTCATGCTCTGATACCAACTGTGACGTCCACGGATTTTGATTTCTCCAAACCCTATTGGGAATGAGACATCAGAATCCGAAAACATCATCCAATCATATCAGAAAGCGATGCGGAAGCATAATACTCATACATGAACATACAACCATAACATACTCAACATTCAACATGCATATTTATACAATATGAATTATTACAACATGATTTACAATTACATATTGAATGAAAATTCTACAAGTCTGAACATGTATGCTAACAGGATCTTAGATAATAGGTACAACCTGAACAATTGCTCACTTCCCTTCTTTTGTCCCATACTATCTCTGAACCTAAAACATACGTGAAACAGCGAATCAACACACAAGGTGTTGTGCACGTGGGTAGAAAGATACATACTAATATGTTTGCGTAATTGAAATAACTTGAGAAACAAAGATTAAAAGAAAACATTATTTAAAGCGAAAATCAGGTAAACATTCCTTTTATTACATTCACTTTGATGCGGTTGTACTACACATACTTGCACTTGACTTACATCTAGTGTGGGAAATATAGTGTCATCATACATCTAACATGGGCCAAGGAATCATACATCCATGTTAGGAAACATACATCCACACCAGGCTATGTGCTCTAGTAGCTACAACCCATCATACTCATTTATGTTCTATTAGATTTGGCAAAGTATAACTCATACTAGTTCAACCAAGCAATCATATCCAAATACAAGCATTTAAGATATCACATATCATAGGCAATCAGAAAACTAGTCTTATACTTAATAAAACCCACGTACCTGAGTTCAGAGATTCCTATTTACATTCTGGATCATCTACATATCTGGTCATCACCTTTTGATCCAATGAGCGTCGGCCACCTGGCCACCGTGGGGGAACGGGTCAAGGCTTGGGCCGCCCAGTTTACGACTTGGACCGATTGGTCTTAGATTGAGCTGGCCTGGTTCATCGGTTGGCTGACTTGAGCGTCTGCTTCCTTTCTCATGATCTGGCTTCCACAGCGAGACCTATATGTGACCGCCGCCGCCGCTCGGAGCCCCACGCTTGCGTGCGTCGTCCCCTCCTCTTCGTGCGCCGCTGCATCCAAGTCGTCTGGTGAGTGCCGCCACATCCAGGTCCTCCGGTGAGCTCCGTTGCATCTAGGTCCTCCTATCGTTCTTCAACATTGCCTCAAGCCCAGCGTCGAGCTTCTCTTCTGCACAACATCGATGTATCCCGATGCTCCGGCGAGATGGCGCCATGCCTTCTCCTCATCGTCATCCTCTTGATCTTGGTTGAGGAGACATGGAGTGGCGAGTCCATGAGATCGTCAGCCCTGCTCTTCCGTGGAGAAATAGGGAGCAACTTGGACCTCCTCAGATCTCCTCACCTTCTGGATCTTCTCGACGGTCTCGACCTCCAGGCTGACAGGTGGTTTAGGTGGTGGCAGAGGAGCCCAGTCTCTCTCTCTCTCTCTCTGTCCCACTCCCCTACACACGGAAACATGATGCTGCTTGGGAGTGTTGTTGTATAGGAGGACACCGATGAGTAGGGGAAGGATCTCGGGGTCTCTTGCGGTCAGGGAAGGAGGTCTGGAGATGCAAAGCATCTCCCAGAACCAACAACACCTCAACTGATCGGGAGAGATTAGGATCTCAAATCCGTAGACTAGTTGCAAACTCCATCACCACAGACGTGAAGAAGAGGGGAACCAGGAGCTTTAGTTGCCTCCATCTTCATCCTAGGCTTCCAAAGCATCATAACACATCCAGGAAGATGAAACGGGGTATAGATCATGCTGGCAGGGTTCCTCATAATGGAGTCTCCTCCTCACGGTTAGTGCTGCAACTCCTTGTCTTATCTTCCTCATGTTTTCTCAATTAAGGAAAATAGGGCACCGCCTTGGGCATCAAGCACAGCTAGTTCCCACTCACCCACCTAGCCATGTCCAGGAACTCTGAGTTCGACACAGTCATTGGTAGAAGTGGTGCATTCTATAGGGATGGAGATCAGGTCATGCCCTCGTACTAATCCGTCGGAGGGGTGGTTTAGATCTGATAGGTGCGGAAGTTTCAACTAACACTCCCATAAACTTTGCACTTGACTCCTTCATCAAAGATTGAATGAAGGCCACCTCCTCCCAACTTCTCAGAGTAGATAGGAAGTGTGATCATCCATAAACAACACCCACCAGAGCCTGCTAGCGTGACAGACCTAAAGATAGGCTCAATAAAAAAGGCCATAACTATAATCCTAAATTCACATATTTAACCATCAATATGCAATATTAAAATTTGAATAACCTAGTGTACAAACAATATTAAATCATCAAAATTGGACTATTCATTGATCATCATTAAGCTACCTTATACCACAAAGTTCATCCGAATCTTCTGCCCTTGACCAAAATGATACTAGTTTTTCATAAAGGCTCGTGTATAGGTATATTGAATCCCAATGCATCTCAAATAGCATCCAACACTATCAAAATAAAATGAAACTTACTTTATTTCACCAAGTCATACTTGAAGATCCATCCTTAGACACTTTTGACTCATACATATCACTTAACTTCACAAGTACTCACATGACCATTAATAAGTGATATTGGTAACTCACAGATGCAACTAATATTCCTCAATTGCATTATGTTGTAAAATACCTTCAAATTAGGATTAAAACATCCATTATATACAACCAATTCCTTAGTTTGATGCCAAACTATTTCACAACATCGTTGGCCTTAAATACTATACTAGATGTCAAAACCCTAAAATCTAGGCTATCACAGCTAACTACCCCAGGAACCAATCTGCCTACTATCAGTATACTCATCCTCCTCTACACCCACAACTGCACCCTCAGTTGCAGCAACCTCAGCTAGCACTACCACCACAACAATCTCAACAAGCCCAACAACAAATTCCTCAGAAAAAAAACTCCTACTCAGCCAGAAGATGAAATGTCCTTGATAAGGCAGATGCTGCAATCCCAACAGACTATGCTCGCTAATCAACAAGCGCAGCAAAAAGTAGTAGAAGCTCAGCTTGCCCAGACCACCTCTGACATCATCCTAAACAAAATGCCGAAGAAAAATAAGGACCCAGGTTCCTTCGGAATTCAATGTTGCATTGGGAATGCATCTACCAAAAAGGGATTAGCTGACCTAGGGGCCAGTATATCCATCATGCCTTATTCTATGTGCAAACGTTTGGGTTTCACCGAATTGCTGCCTACATCAATGACAATTCAATTAGCTGACTCCACCATAACCGCACCTCTGGGAATCATTGAAGATATTCCAGTAAGGATAGGCAAGGATGCCTACGTTCCGTGCGATTTCGTTATCATGGATATTAAAGAAGACCTGAGATACTCGATTATTTTTGGCAGACCCTTCCTCGCTACTGCCAGGGCGCTTATCGACGTTGAAGCTGGCACCATCATTCTTAGGCTCGGAAAAAAAGCAATTCAATTCTGAGTCCTTAATAGCATGAAAGGCCCTAGTATCCAAGAGGAGGTTTTTCTTTTAGACGCAATACAACAAATGTCGCAATTAGAAATATCCGAGCCAGCTGACGAACTAGAGAATGTTCTAATCAATCCAGATGTCGAATTCTCAGCGAATGAACTAGTTCAACAGTGTCTGCAACATTTAGAAAAGGCCGAAGAAGCACCAACGACCACGTTTGAAGAACTTAAAGCTGTTACTATTATAGAAGCAACTGAGCCACCGAAAGCCCCTGAAATGAAGACTTTACCCACATGGCTTAAACATGTTTTCTTAGATGAGGAAAAATTATGCCCGGTTATCATCAGCTCTACCCTTACAGAAGATCGGGAAGAAAGGCTTCTGGATGAGCTGAAGAAGCACAAAAAGGTCATTGGATATAAGATAACCGACCTGACGGGCATAAATCCAGCCCTGTGTATGCACAACTTCCAATGGTTGAAGAATTTAAACCATCTCGCGAACATCAGAGAAAAATGAATCCTAATCTCAAAGAGGTGGTTCGCCCGGAGGTCCTCAAATTACTTAAAGCTGGTATAATCTACCCTATCTCTGACTCCCAGTGGGTCAGCCCTGTCCAGGTTGTTCCTAAAAAGGAGGCACTACTGTCGTGCTTAATGACAAAAATGAGTTAGTGCCCACCAGGACTGTAACAGGGTGGATGATGTGTATTGACTATCGGAAGTTGAACAAAGCCACGAGGAAAGATAACTACCCTCTACCCTTCCTCAATGAAGTCCTGGAATGCCTAGCTCATCATAAGTATTTTTTCTATCTCGATGGTTATTTCGGGTTCTACCAAATACCCATACACCCGGATGACCAGGAAAAAACTACCTTCACCTATCCTTTTGGGACATATGCCTTTAGAAGAATGTCGTTCGGGTTGTGTAACGCACCCGCTACGTTCCAACGGTGTATGTCTGCCATCTTCGCCGGTTTAACTGAATCCGTCATGGAAGTGTTTATGGACGATTTCTCAGTTTACAGATATTCCTTCGATAACTGTTTAATCAATCTTGGACAAGTTCTACAACGCTGCGAGGAAACGAACCTTATCCTGAATTGGGAGAAATGCCATTTCATGGTAACGGAAGGTGTCATCCTCGGGCACAGGGTGAGTGACAGAGGGATCGAGGTGGATAAAGCAAAAATTGATGTTATCTCGAAACTGTCGCCACCGAAAGATATAAAGGGAGTAAGAGCTTTCTTGGGTCATGCGGGGTTCTACAGAAGATTCATCAAAGAATTTTCAAAAATAGCAAAACCCATGACCCAACTCCTGACTAAAGATATTGAGTTCATCTTCAATCAAGAATGTATGCAAAGTTTCTCCACCCTCAAGAATGCTTTAATTTCCGCACCTATTCTCAGAGCCCCAGATTGGTCACAACCATTTGAAATCATGTATGACACAAGTGATTACGTAATAGGGGCTGTTTTAGGACATCGAATTGATAAGAAACCTTACGTTATCTACTACGCATCCAAAATGCTAGATGAAGCACAGAAAAACTATACCACCACAGAGAAAGAGTTTTTGGCTGTCATCTACGCGTTTGAAAATTTTCGCTCATATTTGATTGGTTCTAAGGTCATCGTTTATAGCGACCACTCCGCCATTCGATACCTGATTCAGAAGCAAGATGCCAAACCCAAGCTTATCCACTGGGTGCTGATGCTTCAGGAATTTGACTTGGAAATTAAAGATAAAAGTGGAGTGGAGAACGTTGTAGCCGATCATCTCAGCCGTATCGAGGTTGAAGAAGAAGATAAAATCCCTATCCGGGATTCTCTTCCAGACGACCAGCTCATGAAGGCCACCCATGGATTCCCTTGGTATGTGGATATCGTCAATTATCTAGCCACAGGGATTATTCACCCCTATGCTTCCTACCATGACAAAAGGAAGTTCCTTCATGACATAAAACAATATTATTGGGATGAACCCTACCCGTTTCACCTTTGTGCTGACAGACTTTTCCATCGTTGCTTGCCAGAAGAAGAAATCACCCCTGTCCTAGAGCATTGCCATTCAGGACCTACGGGGGGGCACATGAGTGCTAAGAAAACCGCTATAAAAGTTCTACAATCTGGTTTCTTCTGGCCCACCATAGCAAAGGACTCTTACAATTCTGTGAAAGCTTGTAACAAATGCCAATTTTCGGGCAACATATCAAAAAGGGACGAAATGCCCCTCACAATGTGGCAAGAAATCGAGCTTTTTGATGTGTGGGGGGGTAGACTATATGGGCCCTTTCCCTTCCTCCTATGGCTTCTCTTACATCTTGGTCGCGGTGGACTACGTCTCAAAGTGGGTCAAAGTTGTACCCACTGTGTCCAGCGATTCCAAGCCAGTTATTAAATTGTTCAAAGATACTATTTTCCCAAGATTTGGAGTCCCCAGAACTGTCATATCAGATGGCAGAACCCATTTCTTGGAACGAAGTTTTGAAGCCTTACTGAAAAAGTACTGAGTCAACCACAAAGTCGCAATGCCTTACCATCCACATACTAGTGGTCAGGTTGAGGTATCAAATAGACAATTAAAGGCGATTCTAGAAAAAACGGTGAACAGAAACCGCACAGATTGGTCCACCAAACTTCCTGATGCCCTTTGGGCATACCGAACAGCCTATAAAATACCAATCGGGACAACCCCGTTCCGTTTAGTGTACGGGAAGTCATGTCATCTTCCAATAGAGCTGAAACACAAAGCCTGGTGGGCCATCAAACAACTAAATTTCGATCTCAAAAGTACAGGAGAGAATAGACAACTTCAGTTGCAGGAGCTAGAAGAGCTCCGAATGACTGCCTATCAGAGTGCCAGAATCTATAAGGAGCAGACAAAAATGTGGCACGACGGTCATCTCAAGAGGAAAGACATCGTCGTCGACGACAAAGTACTCCTTTTCAACTCCAAGCTCAAGTTGTTTCCAGGAAAACTTCGAACAAAATGGTCTGGGCCCTTCACCATAAAGCATATCTATCCAACTGGAGCTATCATAATTATCGACAACAACGGAAGAGGAAGGATGGTCAACGGTCATCGTTTAAAAAGATACTACACTCCGACAAACAAAATGCCAAGACAAACCATTGAAATCAAAGATGTCATGCCGTCAGCATAACAACGTCACAGCTTCATCGAGCCAGCGACGTAAAACCCATGCGCTACTTGGGAGGCAACCCAAGATTTCAGTTTCTTCCTTTACTTTCCGTTCTTTTATTTACCCTAGGTTTATCTTATGAAAATATAAAAAAATCATATAACCAAAACAAACAAACAAAAATAAGCAAAATCAAATAACATAAAAATATATATAAACCAAAACAAACATGAAAATATAAAAAACTCCTTTCAATCTTTACCCTTCCAAATAGTCTTGACACCGTTTGGAGCCAAACAGTCTTGAAACCATTTGGAGTCCAAACGGTCTTGAAACTATTTGGAGCCAAACGGTCGTCAAACTGTTTGGAGTCAAACGGTCCTGAAACCGTTTGGAGTCCAAACGGTCTTGAGACCGTTTGGAGCCAAACGGTCGCTAAACTGTTTCTTATAAATATAAACCCTACCCCCTCCTTCTCCTCTCTTCGACTCTCGAGTTTTCTCAAGCTTTCACGCAGAGTTGTTTGCCTTTGCATTCCCCTGCTCCCGCACAGCTCACCTCTGATGACCTAAGCTCCGCGCTCCTTCGCGGCGACCTTGCCTCCGCCTTCCATTTCACGGTCATCATCTCCGCTTCCAGCTGCAAGGTAGTCCAGCCACCACGGCAGCCTGGCCAGCCTTTTCGTCAAACAACCTTCTTTATCTGCAACCCTCCGTACCGTCATTAACAACTTCGGCACCGCCGCAGCGTTTTCCCTTCTCCAACGCCAGCGCCACCTTCGTCTGCATTGCTGCCGACCTCGCCGAAATCCTCTCTATCTTCGTCTTTATCGCCGTCGGATCCTTCCGCCGTCACCTTCGTTTTAATCGCCGACGGCTCTATCTGCCGCCGCCTTCACTTTCGTCGCCGGCGCCTCCACCTTCCCTTCACCGTTTCGCCTTCGCCGGCTGTTACCCGATGTTTCGCCTTCCAAACGGTCTCCAAACCGTTTGGGACCAAACGGTCCTCAAACCGTTTGGGACCAAACGGTCTTGAAACCGTTTGGGACCAAATGATCTTCAAACTTTTTGGAACCAAACGGTCTTGAAACTGTTTGGGACCACACGGTCTTCAAACCGTTTAGAACCAAATGGTCTTCAAACCGTTTGGAACCAAATGGTCTTGAAACCGTTTGGGACCAAACGGTCTTGAAACCATTTGAGACCAAACGGTCTTGAAACCGTTTGGAACCAAACTGTCCTGAAACTGTTTGGCTTTCCATAATCTCTAAAAATAAATAAATATATATATATATACATAAAACCACATAAATACAAATAAAATCTAAATTGTTTCTAAACATGTTGTTCTAACTCATGATTTCCCATTTTGCAAATATGGCATCACCAGCAAAGGAGGCCATCGGATCTGAAGACGCTCAAATCTGGACAATGAGCAACTGAGGGAAGAACTAGCTAGACTCCAGAAGATCAGAGATGACTTCAACAAGACTGGAAAGGCGCCACCAAATGTCAAAATGATGTAAGTCATGTGCGATCTTGATCGCCTCAACAAGTGCCTAGTTGAGGCACCTGAAGAAGAAATTGCAATTTCTTCTTCTGATGATGTTGAAGGCTCAGAATACAAGCCTAATTCCGAGAAGGAATCCCCAGCCAAAGAACAAAAGGGGAAACGCAAGGTCCAGGAAACTGCAACCGGACAACCCTCCAAGAAACAGGCAAGAAAACAAGTTCGCCCTGCCTCTGCTATGGACCAACCCCTTGCAACACCTACCACCACCATCCCTGTTACCACCCCCACCTTCTCAATTCTCACCACCACAGCACCACCACCAGAAAATCTCTTCATACATACCATCCCCTCCACTGACAAAATTCTAAAACCCACTAAGTACGTTTGCTCCAGCGTACTACTTAAGATGGGGATCCATGACAGAATTTTCAACATACTAGACAAAGCCAACCTCGCCAGGTTGTGTTTAGTATCTGAGATCTCTTATTCTGAACCCACTACTGAATTCTTCGCCTTTCTTACAAAAGAACCCATAGATATCATGGATAGATCACGGGATGGAGGTGACAGAAGGTTGGTCACCCAAATCTTTGGCAACAAGGTTGTCTTAACATAAAACATGTTGAACGACATTTTTATTGACAACCAGGAGCAGCTGAATAAAGCCAAGGCTGTGGGAACTGAGCACCCTGAGTTCAACATGCACAAATTTTGGAAATCTCTATCTGGGCTCCCCACCTATGATGCTAAGACGTGCAAAGCATCGAACATACATTCTGTGTTTGTGCGCACCCTACATAAAATTCTCACTGGCGCACTCTTCCTTAGGACAGAGGGAGGGAACGTTATAATCTCATATCTCTTTGTTCTCTGGTCCATTCTAAACGGAATGCCAGTCAACATTGGTCGATAAATGATCCAGAAATTATCAGCTTACGCCCTGGGGAAGGAAATATGCATGGGGGGCCATGTCACATCCATCATAAAATTCCTCAAGATGGACAGACCCCTACCTCGCTGCATGCAAATAAAGGGCGACATCCTTACTAATGAACAAACTTTAAAGAACTCCTTCATTATTAAGGAAAAGGATGCGAAACTACATTATGTCTTCTGCCCTACAGTCAAATCATCAAGAACCCTCCTCCCGCTTCCGGAGCTTACAAACTATGACACAGAAAAGCTCCTCTTCTCTGACGAGGAGCTTACACAACTCTTAGCTTCGGTTAAAGCAACCGAAAAGAAAGCAAAAGTGGGACAGACGGAGCTAAGTATCACAACCCCGACAGCTCGACCATCAAAAATACTTGTCAAACGATCTTCTAGAAGGTAGTTGTAGGCACAACAGCTGTCGGGGACACCAACATCAAGGCCACATCCACAGGCCGACCCCCTCCATGAAGAAAACATAACCACCTCATCAATCGACTCTTTCATTAAGAGTCTAAATGATCAGCTAACTGCCACCACCACTCCACCCTCCACCTTCCCAACATCCACCACTCTTCCCTTCTTCACCACATCCATGCAAACATTCACATCCTCTTCCTCACCCCTTTTCCCCTCGAGCTCTCCCTTCTCCACCCCTATGCCCGACTTTACCACTTTCCCATTCACCTCCACAGTCTCTACCCCATCACTATCACTACCACCATTTTCACATGAGATACCACCACCTTGCACATCCACCACCACCCTGACACCACTGGTGACTCCATCCATAGTCACCACGCTGCTCGGGGCACCATCAGTGTCTCTTCCGCAAGACACTAACACCATCCCACGCAGACCCCAGTCATCCCACCCTTCCACTTCTGGGGTCCCCTTTTCCAACATCGGTGAGGAATTCAGACGTCAATTCGACGCCGTCCGAAACCTCCTCACCGATCCTTCTCACATTTTACATTCTATTTTTTCTTGTGTGCAGGGTTTATCCAGACAGGTGGCCATGATCGACGAACAAAACCGAGCCTTGCCCAACATCCTCCAAGGTTTTCAGCAATGACAAGATGAGGTGGCTAAGCAAGTTGAGCACCTCAACAGCCACTACAACAACTTGTCGGAACTGGTCCTTGGAGCGAAGCGCCAGCAAGAAGCGACGGCAAAGCAAGTCGATGAGATCTCTACGCATACTCAACCTCTGCCCGAGACTCTCCGTGAGCTCCAGAAACAACAAGCAGTTTTGAGCACGCGCTTGGACACCATCAGCAGCTCCCTCACACAACTAAATAATCGCCAAGAGGAGTCAACTAATAATGAAATTCAGCAGCTATGTGCTCAAGTTACAGATCTTACAACACATCTCCTCTCCGCCGAGGGCCAATATAACGACCTCAAAGAATCCCACGACGCACTACTCAAAACACACGAGCATCTGCAAGTGGCTTTCGATGAATTACAAGCCACCCATCGGCGGTGCAAAAAGACCGCAAGTAAAAAGCCAACAGACAAGGCAGCGGCTGACAAAGACGGCGATAGTGACGAAGACGAAGACTTCGACTCCTCTGCTTATTCGAACAATGATACCACCTCCTCAGGTGATAAATCTGACGATGGGGAGGACCCAGGCAATGCAGCAGAACCTTCTCAAAAAGGTTCCGACAAAGGTCACCATGAAGGTGAACATCACCCCAAGTCCCCACACAATGATAATGTAAACATGTCATATGGGGACCAATTCCTTGATTATTCCACTGTGGGATCCATCGGGGACGCTGCTAAAGATGCGGCTTTTGCTGAGTTCCAATAATGTATACTAGGAACCAGCGCCAGCCCACCCACAATAACCGCTCCACCTCTCTCCGCGCTCGACACGTCAATGCCTTCCCCCCATGATCAGGACGAGGCAGAACGAGTAAGCTTAGACACAGATGAAGACCTCGATTCTGCCTCTGACTCAGAAGACGATCTACAAGGCCATGCAGAAGCCTTGGTACAACCTGCTTCTCCCACCCCGCAGGAGCTTCCCCCGCCACCACCTCTACCGCACAAAATGCATGACCTGGATATGGCGGCCATCTCCACATTAGATGCTCAGGACATTTTTATAATGAACACTATCGTGGACGATGCAAAGGCAGGGGAATACATCATCTATCATAACACCAGAACTAAGCGCAAGATGACACGAGAAGACTTCCGCAACATCCTACGACCTCGGTCCACGATGCCAATGGCAATCTTCCGTGTCCTCCTCGCCAACTGTATAGAAATGTACAAAAGTTCTAAGAGGCAGCAACCAGTTTTCAACGCCTCGCCTACTTTGTCTATTGACCTTTTATACAAAGACATATGAGCAAAATCAATCGAGCAGCTGCGTGCCGGTTTAGCACGACGGGCACGTTATCTTATCGTGCCCTTTCAAGTATCGAATCATTGGCTTTTTATGATTGTCGACACCGAAGCTCGGGATGCCAAGGTCTATAATTTTTGCGGCACTGAGCTACCCGCCGGTACAATAAACTTTGTTGGTGACGCAGCAGGTGAAGCGAGATGTATACCCTTCCGGTTGCTTAAGTTAATTTGGTCTGCACGCCCATCTCTCCGCCAAGACTGGAGCCAGCCCTGGTTCCAAATAATAAACCCTCAAGTTCAAGCTGCCGAGGGATCTGGGGATTGCGCTTTCTGCACCATACATCACATCCAAGCGCTGAACCAAGAAATCCCATTTTCTGACCTAGTTGCTGAAGATTTTCACTCCTTGCGATGGCATTACGCCATGGAGCTCATCTGTGATAGAAGGTTCTTCAAGGACCCGACAATGGCACCAGATGACATCCCTCGATACCTTTTTTCAGCTGTCCAACGCCCGCAGAGGCAACCTTTCTGACAAACTCTGAAAGAGTTGGAT
The DNA here is from genome assembly GCA_963693085.1 of Alisma plantago-aquatica. NCBI lineage: Eukaryota > Viridiplantae > Streptophyta > Magnoliopsida > Alismatales > Alismataceae > Alisma > Alisma plantago-aquatica. Next base: position 989,125,440 of record OY856410.1, on the reverse strand, counting down.
AAACCCAAGGAGCCGGCCTTAGCTACCGAGCAAAGTAAAAGAGACATCGATCCTTTGTCTTCCATAGAACCAACCTTTCTTGACTTCGATTACAGTGCTTGAAAAGGTCTCTCCGACATCGAACTACATCTCATTATGGTGTGACTTTCAACCGAGAAGGATGAGCTCATATTCATGTCTAGGGACATTCTAGTTATGGCAGACACGCTTTGAGAGACTTTACAGATTAAAGGATCCCTCTCTGTAAGCTTAATGGCTGCTTATCAGTTTCTACTCGGCCAAAATAACCCCACTACATATATGGCGTCCCCATACACGAAGGATGATCTTTTAAAGCTCAAGAACTTCGGCACAACTGAAGCACTGATCTCCTTTCTACAGCACACAATGCCGAAGTTCATCATGTTACCCTTCCTTTATCATGAGCACTGGATACTCCTGGCAACAAACCTACCAGAAGGAACAACTATAATATATAACAGTTCCGATAGCCAGTACAATCCACGGCAGAAGAACTATGTCGTGACACCAAGGACGCCAACAGAGGTAGTGGCGAAGGAATGCGCTGACAAATTAATCGTCGTTCTAAGTCAGCATTTAAGGGCTTACGACAAAGAGCATTTTCATCGCCCTTCCTTCAGCCACAAATGCCCCCAAAAAAATCCGAGAATCAAACAACTGCGGCTTCCACGTCCTCTACTGGATGTACACCATCATCGTTCTTCATAGACCAGTAGAAGATATGACTGACGTGGATTACCACGCTCTACGAGGACAGTTCGCAGCAAATCTACTTCAATCACCAGGGGCAAATTCAGAATTAACTTAGCCTGCAGCCCTTGTCATCGTACTTCTCAACCTATCACATTGACACTCTGAGGACAGAGTGAGTGATAAGTTGGGGGGTACATTATATAAGGGCGAGGTATCATTTCTAAATCCCTCTTTCTCCATTTTCTCCTTTCTCTATTTGTACATATTTTTTTCTTTTTTCTTTAACTTTCTTTTTAAATAACCCTTTTTGAATAGAATCACCCTCAGTTAACTTTAGAATCATGTTAGTCCCCAAAAGTAAATAGCACTTAGACATTTAATGGTGATTTAATAATGTCCCTCCACTATTGATTTTCATGCTTTTGCTTCACTTCTTTATCTTACTCTCCACAGGTCAATATCAAGGCAGAAATAAGCCAGGCTCTCAAGGATGAGAGGGGCATCAGGCAACTTCCAAATCAAGAAGTTCTGCAAGTGGACCACAAACCAAATAAGTGCATGTTGAAAAACTCTAAGAACAACTTTCCTCTCTTCAAAATAAAAGAGGCTTGGCCGCCCAAAATAATTTCCCAAACAAAATCCCAAAACCCAAGTCTGCGAGTCTTCGAATAAAAGCCAGAGAGTCGAATAAAATTATGAGAGTTGTGCCATAAATAAGGATCTATATAAAGAATCGATGAAGGTCTCACCCGGTCGGCACATTCAGATGCCCTCACAAAGGCAGATGTGTCGTGCCCGGTAGTGAAACCCTAAGGTATCTAAATATATGAAAGGCTTATAAAGGACTCACCCGACCGGTACATTCAGCTGCCCTCACAAAGGCAGATGTGTCGTGCCCGGTAGTGAGATCCTAAAAGCATGGACAACCCCTCCCCCACTTGAAGGGGGAGTTACACTTCAAGCCTTTAGCCAACCCTCATACCCTCTCTAGCTTCCAGTAGGTCCTTTAGAGAGGTATAAAGCTGATTAGAGTCAACAACATGCACAGAATAAAAGTGGTCCCGATGCGAGCTACGAGATACGGAAAGAACCTGAGACCCAAGCAACTCTCGAAACCTGAAAGAGTCAAGTCAAGCAATAAGACCTAATATGACCTTAGGAGAACTCAGGTTAAGAATTGAAGCAAGAGTATGGAAATCCTAACTAAATAAAATCGCCTCACCATTACATGCCTCAGCTCTATCTAACTTGAGGACAAGCTAGACTCTAAGTTAGGGGGGTGATAACCTCCAATTTTGGATGATTATCTTAGTCTTTTTTCTTTAGTTTTCCATACTCTTTCTAAATTAAAATTATACATAATCCCTACATTTTCCCTCTTATTGTAAATATACTATCAGACTAACTTTTCCCTTTTATATATGCAGAAAAACACAAAAAAAGATCATAAAAGACTAACTCAGCCTCAAGACCGCATGGAGTCAAACGGTCTCAAGACTGCATGAAGCCAATCGGTCCCGAGACCGCATGGAGTCACACAGTCTCAAGACCGCATGAAGCCAACCGGTCCCGAGACCGCATGGAGTCACACTGTCTCAAGACCGTATGAAGCCAACCGGTCCCGAGACCGCATGGAGTCACACGGTCCCGAGACCGCATGAAGCCAACCGGTCCCGAGACCGCATGGAGTCACACGGTCCCGAGACCGCATGAAGCCAACCGGTCCTGAGATCGCATGGAGTCACACGGTCCCGAGACCGCATGAAGCCAAATGGTCTTGAGGTCCAAACAGTCTCAAGGTCCAAACGGTCTTGAGGTCCAAATGGTCTCAAGGTCCCAACGGTCTTGAGGTCCAAACAATCTCAAGGTCCAAACGGTCTTGAGGCCCAAACGGTCTTGAGGTCCAAACAGTCTCCAAACCGTTTGGACTTCACTTAAGGCCTATAAATAAGACCCCAAGGGTCCTCCACCAAAAAGAAAAGCTTCAGACGTCCAAAGGATGCCTCAATCACTTCAGAGCACATACGACTTCCATCCTCCGCCCTGGGGTTTCCGGTCTGAGACCCATACTCCATCTCGAAGCTACTTTCTCTCTCTCTGCCAAAGAAGGTGGGAAGAGGGAGATCTCGTCATCGCGCAACCTGTGAAGCTGGTGGATCGTTTCTCTCTCTCTCCAAGGGGTTGACTTTCCTCTCTCCTTTATGGGGATGATGCTCTCTCTCTCTTCTTGCCTCCTTCTTTGTCCTAGTCATGAGTGAGTAGTCTCTTTCACTAGGGTGCGGGGAGTAGCCCCGCTACCCATGTTTTCATGTCATGTAAATGTAATCCATAGTTTGTAATATAGAGTTCTTATCTTTTCAGTTCAACATCAAACGTTTAATGAATGAATGTTGCTTGATCTCCAACTTGTGTTATCCTTTATCTTTTAGTATGAATTGTCTACGTTTGTACTATTAGATTAGAAACTCATTTGTATGTTGGTTCTTGGTGCATGTATCCACCATGCATCTATTTCGGTATGTAGAAGTGTCTCTCAAGAAGTGGAGTAAACTCACTATCATTCGTTGCACTTTCATACTATGAAATGGAATCAGTTGACGTATGAAAGTGCAACCTTGGTAAGTCGAGGAACACACTTTGCGAAGGGAATGATGCAAAGTAGGTGACCATTTGTTCGGGAATGGCTTGCATTGCAACATTCCCGCACTTCTCGTAGTTAGTTCTCCGAAAGGAAACTAAGTCTACAAAGATACTAACTGACTAAACTCTTGTTGCAGGTTATGTTTTGCTTTGCATGTCTTGATCCATGTGTAGTGGCGTTGAAAAACCGATCACACCCTAGTGATTTTTATCATTGTTTAACTCCTTAGATTTACTTGCTTTCTTTACTTTACATGTTCTTAGGTTAAGACAACAAAACCAAACTTTCGATTTAAGTGCCTACTATTAAGTGACTAAGTGAAATTCCAACACCTTTCATCTTGTTGCTTGCAACAAGACCGTTGTCCTGAGGATTCGACCCTTAACTATACTACGATAAGACTTCCACATATCTTAGCATACGTGGGTGGAGTTTTCTATCTAGTATATGCAAGGCTAAACCTAAAGACTTACCATATTTAGGATTTTTAGTTGGTGCACGCAATTCCACGTAAGTGGAAGCTCCATTGCCTACTGTGATGCTTATGTGGTCTTAACATCCCTCAGGGAGGACCACAACCTTATTTGGATTTTGTATCGTCTTATTTATTGTCGATGTTAGTTTGTAGATCTATCACCCGCTTGCTTATCAGTTCATGTGGTGGACTCCCAAACTAGAAATAGAATGGGATTTCTTCGAGGTTGTAAGTGTATGATTTGTGAGGGGACGAGCCATCTAGCCTTTAGTGACGCTTCTGTGTGCCTAACACCTGTATAGGGGGTCCACAACCTTCATTGGATTTATGTATCTTCGGAGTTGTAAGTGAGTGATCTTATTGGTGATGAGACATCTGATGCCTAAGGTGATGCTTACGCGAACCTAACGCATGTATGGGGGGTTCCGCAACAACTCTATTTGGATTGTTATATCTTGCCTAGATTATTTGCAATTGAATGTGTTTGTGCGCGTAGCAATGGTGAAACCTGATACCATCCCAACAATTCCATATCATTGATCTAAATCCTAGTTAAATTCTACTCTTTTACTTTCTTGCATTTAGTTTGATAAACCTCAACCAAATCAATCATTTTAAATATTAGTCTTACTTAGAGCTAGATTTGGCTGACAAGGATTCTTAAAAAGGTTGTCCTTTGGGTTCGATCCTTAACTATATTGTGATAAGACCTGTCCGCTTGTGGGTGGTATTATTGTACTTTGGTTTTGGTAAAAGCTCGGGGATTTCAACCCCGAGTGAGTTTGTTAGTGTGATAAAATCCCATGTCACACCTCTCCCTTGCTACCTCTCTCTTCCTTGGTGTATATAACTCCCTTCCTCCTTGACTAAGTGCTCCCTTTCAGCCAACTTCCTTCCCCTATCTGTATGGGATGAGCATGGGAGCTTTGGGAGCTAAGGAATACTCCCATGGAGCATGGAGGGGCAAGCTCCTTGGCCATGGAAACTCCTTGCTCGAGATCCAACCTTGGTAAGTCATGCTTCTTTGCTAACTTTTCCTTGTGCTTCTTTCTTCACCTTACTCTTCCCCTCTCGGCCATGGATAGTCCCTTGATGTGAGAAGGCAAGGCCGTGGTTATCTCCCTTCTTTTCGTCTTCTTGAGCTATACATAACCATGGTATCTTCTTCTTCTTCTTCCTTTGTTTCTTGAGGTGATGATGATGGTACCGAAGGCATGTTTGGAGCTTTGGATGGGTGATGTTCTTGGAGAGGAACGTGGGTTTTTTGCTTGGACAAAGAAGCTTGATGCCTTTCATGGAGATCCTCTTAAGGCGGGTTACATAACTCTTAACCATATTTATTATGCACACTCTCCATATATGCATATATTGGTTCTTGTACTTAGATCGATACCTTTCTCCATGATAGATGTATATATGGAACTTGAAATCTTATATAGTGGGAATGCTATGTTTTTATTACTGCCTTTAGCTTGTTTTCCTTGTGGAAGATGGTAATGGGTGGCTAGAGGTTGAAGATGACTAGCCCGATATGGGGCTTTACCCGATACAACTATGCTTTGCCCGATACAACACCTTGCTTAATAAGTTACGCTTCGGATGATGGTTTGTGGCAATACCCCTTTCTATCCTTTGGACTTGAAAGGTGAGCCTATGGTCTAGATGTTTGTGGCAATATGATGTGGTGACCGATACCTCTTTCCTACCCTAGGGTTAGGGTTTGGACGATATGGTTGGTGGATACCTAGTTGGTCCCTTGACCGATATATGTTCTACATGGTGGCTCCTTAAGGTTGTTTCCCAATACCCTCTTCTAGAGTTGAGTCTTGGGTGATAGGATAAGTGATCTCTTTACTGACCTTGTGACCTAAATGTACATCTACCCAAGATGATGATGGTGGGCGATATGGTGGTTGGCCGACATAAAACCCTAACCTTAGTGTCTTAGCTGATATGGAGCTTCAACCCTAGCTTGGGCGATAGGGTTGCCCTAACCCTAGTTGACCGATAAGGTGCTTTTGAGTGTTATGGTTCACACCTTGATCCTTCACTGATATGATGTTGGGAGATGTGGCCATGATGTGCTTTGCACGATACTCTTGGATGAGAGCCCTACCCTTGAGTAAGCTTTTGGGTGAGACCAAGTATCCCTGCCCGATATGCCTTGGTGAAGGACCTAACTTGACACCCTTACTTGCCTGACACACATCTATAGGAGGTCTTGGCCGATACCCTATTTGGGGATAAGATACCTTGGACAATATGCCTTGCCTGATACATGTTCCCTCTTTTGGACATGAGTATATGCTTTATAGCTTGGATGGCTTTAGAGTTGAGGTATGGCTGATACATGTGTGGAGCTTGGATAATATGGTGTCTTGTCCGTTATAGTGTCTCAAATCCTAGTTGGATGATAAGATACCATGGGCATCTTGGTAACGTTGAAGTAGTGTACCTTGGGTGGTATGAGAGCCCCTGGAGTATATTGATGTGTTAACCAAGTGGGTGTGCTTGTTGGGCGCCATGATATTGGCCGATATGGCCTTAGGCAGTAGAGAGTTGAGGGTTGCTCGGTATGAAACCCTAACCCTAACGGGCGGTAGGGTTTTGGGTGATAGGTGACACCCATGTGCTGCACGACACACGCCCTTGTACCTGGTTACCTGATATTGACCTTGCACATAGATGCATGATACATCTCATAGCTCTAGTTGCACGATACCCTCCCTTTGTGCATAGATACAGGTCCTGCTTGTAGCAGACCACCTTGGGTGAGGGTTGGTACCCTACCCGATACACCTTTTAGTGAGGGTTTGTGGTCGCTGACAAGTATTGGTGAGGGTATGTAATGCTTTAGTGAGGGTTGTGCCCTAACCCGATAACCCTATGCATGTTATCTTGAGATCACACCTTTGATTATGATGGGCTATGATGAGATAAGTTGTGAACCTTGTATAGTGGTTGCCTATGGTTAATGACAGATGAACCTATGATTAAGTTGGATGGTGGATCATGGTGTATGATCCTTAAAGTTAATCCTTAGGGATGATGCATGTATGATTTGAGATATAGGGTATGATGGGATACCCATGATGTGGTAACAGTAGTATGTATTGATTTATACACCAGTTACAACATTAATATGCATATGTTCATAATGTTGGAAGAATATCCCAATGTTATAAACCTTAATCTTGATGACATGATAATCAAAGATATGTTCATGAGATATGGGGAATGATGGATGCTCATAGTTTGATAAAAATAATATAAATTGACTACATGTCCAGGAAGTGATATGGTGTAATCACCTTGAATCATGAGATAAAATGATAGGCTGTGAACCACGAAGCTTGGAAGCATATGATGTTGCTTTAATGATGATGTGGCTCATGATTATGATCACATGTATGGAGCATGATATATGCTTATGATTGATGATAAAACTATGCTTTCTACAACTTATGTGTAATATACTCATGGATGTTACTTAATACTTGATAGCATGATAATCATGTTAATCCATGATGACTTCAGTTATCTCTATGGATGTGTATACTAACCATGCAGGTATTTTATGTTGATTCATGGCCTGATAAGAGCTATGAGATGTATGTGCTTGAGTAGTACCATGTGATAATGAGATAACAAGTTGATAAGTCTGAGGACCTGATATAAGGCTAAGTGCCTAGTTGAGGTGTTATCCTCAAATGATGAGATAAGGGATGCATTCCTAGCATGTTGTTGCATGATGATGATGCCTTGAGAGGTAGTGGTTGATATCATGAGGGATTGAGATCCCAGGATAGTATGATGATGGTAATAATGATGTAATTCTATGAGGTAATGTTTATAACTTTGGTTGCCTCAACAATCGGCTTAAAATATACTAATTAATTATAGATGAACATATCATGTAGTTTTCCCTGGCCATAGATCCATCATTGTCAGTATCATGGTGATGGTGAAACATGTTTATCATGTGGGATTACCTGGAGCGCATATTATTGAATATGTGAGGTTTCCCCTAGCCTAAAATAGGAGGGTTTGAGTGCAATTGTGGTTGCAGACTCAGAATATATGGAGCATGGTGAACAAACCCATGGCTCAGGATATGTGAGGATGAGCATGATGCGTTCATGGCTCAGATATGTATATGGGTAGCTTGTGGAGCTGACCCAGAGGCTGAGGCCCTATAAGCATAAGACTGCGATCTTGCTTGATGATTCGTGTACTGACCACGAGAAGGTGAGGTCATGGAATCAGGATCTCCTTAGATCTTGTATGGCACCAGATTGGGCTTCACAACCAATGGTTGGATTTTATCAGGGAAGGCTCACTTCCTCAGGGCATAATAAAATGTAATCCAGCTGAATAGTATATCTTGCTTAGAGCAAAACACGGAACATTGATTGAGTCCTTGTACTTATATAGCTGATCTAGTTATACCTTGCAGATACGTGTACGATCCTTATATCTTATGATAAGTTCTTATAAAGCTTATCTTGTCAATCATGTTCCATAAAGAAATACTTGGTTATATGCCTTCTGGATATCTTGGTAAGATTGATGGTAATAATAGCCTTACTCAGTATGTTGCTCTTGTTATATGCTTTATCAGTTAACTATTGTTGTTGCCTTAACCTTCTGAGGTTTTATAGTTTCGGCGGGGAGTTATGTTTCTCGCTGGGATTGTGTGTCTCACCCCGTTGGTTTACACCCTTTTTAGGTGATCACTCTAGACGTGGTGGTGGTCGTGAGGTTGCGGCCGAGCAGCAAGAAGGGTAGTAGAAGGCAAGAGATGGACATGTTGTTGTTTTGGCGGTTTTATAGTAGAGTCCTAGAGTCATCCCTGTACTCTTAGGTCCTCGGAGGTGTTCGACGACGTTTCACGATGCATAGATGTTGTAATTTTGGTTTATCCTGCTGCTGGCTGTATGTAGCCCGTTATGTATATATAACCAGGAGATGAACTCTGGTGTTGATGATACAGTTGGCTTCGATAAGCGGTGAACATATATAAAAGCCTATAAATATTTGTATAACATACTTTCTCTGCAGGATCTGGATGCAAAAGTTCCCTTGAGTATACTTTCCGCAATCAATTTTAATTAACTCGTGTTTTCGGTAAGATGAGGTTCCGCACATTTTTGGGTTTCATCTCATTGTCTGGGTGATGGCGGGATGTCAGAGTTGGTTTGGTATCAGAGCTATAGGTTCGATGAGTCTACAGGGATCTAGGACTAGGTTTGTGTTTGTTCTTATGAGTTTTTCCAGATCTTCTTACAATAACCTTCTACCCTCAACGGAAGATAAAGATTAAAGATGTCTGGAAACCATGAAGAACATGCTGTTGAGAGAAACGATGTTGTATCAGTTGATGGAGCATGAGGGTAGGCACAAGAAGATCGGGTGCCTGAGGGCCCCCCAACTTAACCCAACCATTTTTGAAAATCCTACCTACCAACAACTTATGGGGCAGTTGATGGCTACAATGAATCACATAGTGGAAAGGTTGTCAGTGCCTCTGCCAAGGGCACAAGCTCCCCATGGTGAAACATCAGGTATTGGGAAGACCTTTGAGTGGCTTCACCGAGTCATAGCTTCAGACTATGTTGGAACGGCTGATCCAACAGATGTAGATTTGTGGCTTACAGGTCTCGAGAAGGCCTTCCGGATCCTCGACATCCCTGAAGCGGACAAAGTCAAGCATGTTGTCTACCTTCTGAAGGGTAGTGTTGGCCACTGGTGGGCCATCGAGGAGGAAAAGTGACCTGGTGAGGAGATCGGTTGGGAGGTTTTCCGATGAGAGTTCGTCAGCAGATACTTTCCGAAGACGTATCTAGACGAAAAGATCAACCAGTTTGAGCGTCTATGCCAAGGATCGATGAGCATCACTGAGTATGAAGCCAAGTTCATGGACGTGCTGAGGTTTTTTCCTCACATGGCGGCGACAGATGATGAGTGGATCAGGTGGTTTGAGAAAGGTTTGAGTGCTGAATTGTCGACACCTACTGCTGCTTTGGAAAATCGAGAGCAGTTTGCCACGTTCGTGGAATCCGTCTGCAAGATTGAACGATCTGTCAGGGAGAAAAGGGAGTCCATGACCAGGAAAAGGCATGCTCAGTCCCAGGGACCAAGATCTGGTGGCTTCAAGAAACCAAGGTTTTCAGCACCCTCCACGATGTAGAGCTCTCGTGTACCATCACAATGGTCCCCGAGTAAGGGAAGAGGTTATGTTTCTTCACCGTTGAAGGTGCATAGTACATCTTCTATGGCAATGACAGGGCCATCTAGGCCACAGACAGAAGGCATGTCATGTTATCACTGTGGACAGACTGGGCACTTGAGGTCAAACTGCCCAAGGAAAGATGTTGAAGTAACACAACAGCTGAGACAGAGTCAAAAAGGGTTAGACAAACAACATCCCAGTGGTAGCAGAGGGTGAGGACATGGTCAAGCGTCGCAAGCAGGATCGTCTGCTCAAGGAAGTAGAGGACGTGGACAATAAGCAATGACTCGATTATATGCTATGAGTCAGCCAGAGGCGATACTCAACCCGCGAGTGGTGACAGGTCAGATGGAGTTATTTCATTCTGATTTGTCTTCTTCTTGCTTTATATCTATTCTGGTTGACCCGGGTGCTACGCACTCTTTTGTCACACATAGTCTACTTGATAGCTATCCTTTACCTTTTAGTTGTAAGAAAGATAGACTGTTGTTAGAAACCCCTCTCGATGGTTCCTCAATGCTTCGAGAGGAGTGTCCATCTTGTGTCATATCTTTTTCAGGACACAGTATACAAGTGGATCTTATACCACTTGATATGCATGGATTCGATGTGATCCTTGGTATGGATACCTTAGAGAAGTATAAGGTCGTGTTGGACTGTAGTTCCAAACAGGCAGTGTTTGATGATGGTGGAGAGAAGTGGAACTTCCAAGGAGATAGGAAGATTCTTCCGACATGTCTAGTATCCGCGTTGGTGGCAGAAAAGTTATTGCGGCAAGGTTGTAAGGCATTCTTAGCTCACGTTGTGGAAACTAAGGTGAAGGGTCCTAGCCTTGAGGAGGTAACAGTTGTTCGAGAGTTTGCGTATGTGTTTCCTGATGAGTTGCCCGGTGTTCCCCCACCTCGAGAGATTGATTTTGAGATCAATCTGGTGCTAGGAACACAGCCAGTTGCACAAACACCATATAGGATGGCTCCAACAGAGATGGTAGAGTTGAAGAAGCAGTTATAGAAGTTGTTGGAGAAAGGTTTCATCTGACCGAGCACGTCGCCTTGGGGTGCTCCAATGTTGTTTGTCAAGAAGAAGGATGGATCGATGCAGCTATGCATAGATTACCGGCAGTTGAACAGGGTCACGATCAAGAATAAGTACTCGTTACTAAGGATAGACGATCTGTTTGATCAGTTGCATGTCACTACAATGTTCTCAAAGATCGATCTATGGTCTGGATATCATCAGTTGAAGATTAAGGTGGATGACATACCTAAGTTAGTGTTTAGGACAAGGTATGGTCACTTTGAGTTTGTGGTTATGCTGTTTGGGCTAACCAATGCACCTGCTGCTTTCATGGATCTGATGAACCGAGTATTCCATCCGTTTCTAGATCAGTTTGTTGTAGTCTTCATAGATGACATCTTGATCTATAGTCAGGACAGTCAAGAGCATGAACAACATCTTCGACAAGCTTTGACTCTTCTTTGCCAACATTGGTTATATGCCAAGTTCATTAAGTGTTAGTTTTGGTTGAAAGAAGTGACTTTCTTGGGTCATGTGATATTTGTAGAAGGAGTTAGAGTAGACCCCAAGAAGGTGGAATCAGTGGCAGATTGAACAACCAAAGACGCCAACCAAAGTTTGTAGTTTTCTGAGTTTGGTAGGATATTAGTGGAGGTTTATCAAGGATTTTAGTGTGATCGCGTTGCCGATGACAAAGTTGACCAGGGAGGATGTACCTTTTATATAGGATGATCGTTGTCAGCAAGCTTTCCAAAGTCTGAAGGAGAAGCTGACTAGTGCTCCAATGTTGGTGCTGCCAGAGTCTGGGAAGGGCTATGTTATTTTTTGCAATGCTTCCAAGAAAGGCTTAGGTTGCGTGCTGATGCAAGAGGATCATGTGATTTCTTTTACTTTGTGACAGCTTAAGAAACATGAGGAGAACTATCCAACACATGATTTAGAGTTGGCAGTGGTGGTGCATGCGTTAAAGATTTGGAGACACTATATTTATGGGGAAGTGTGTCAAATATTTACAGATCATAAAAACCTGAAGTACATCTTTTCACAGAGTGAGTTGAACATGCGACAACGTCATTGAATGGAGCTCATCCATGGCTATGATTGCACCATTGAGTATCATCCTGGTAAGGCAAATGTGGTAGTTGATGCGCTTAGCAAAAGTCTTCTTCTCTTTCTACGAAGAAGGCACAGTTGAGTTCCTTGGTATGCCATAGGCGAGATATATATATATATTTGTCTCCTTGCGGCAGATGAATGTCAAGTTAGAAGTTTTCTTGTTGGAAAGACTATTGGCACAGATGCAAGTCAAGCCTACACTGAGACAGCAGATCAAAGATGCAAAACATGCGGATGATACAGTGCATTTGATTAGGTTAGAGCTTGGCAGCGAAAAGCGTGATGGGTTCCATGAGTCCGAGGATGGACTAGTTTGCTATCATGGTAGGATGGTGGTCCCCGATGGTGATAATATAAGAAAGCTAGTACTCGAGGAAGCACACACATCGATGTATGATATGAATCCATGAGTCACCAAGATGTATCGTAATCTAAAAGACTTGTATTGGTGGTTTGGCTTGAAGAAGGATGTAGCCGAGTTTGTGGCTAAGTGTGCAGTATGTCATCAAGTTAAAGTTGAGCATCAGAAGCCGGTAGGTACGTTGCAACCCATGTCGATACTGTAATGGAAATGGGATCACATAACCAGTGAATGAAAAAGCGGCTTAAGCGGCCGCTTAAGCGTCCAAGCACATATGCCGCTGTATTTTCATTGAAGCGGGCTGTGAGGCGTTTTGCACTGAAGCGGCCGCTTTTTTCCGCTTTTTCCCGCTTCAGGTCACTTTTCTGGGTCCACTTAAGTGGCCGCTTCAGGGCGCTTCACAACATGTTTTCCTGGACTTTCCCAATTTCCTTCTAAATTTAAAAAGAATGAAAACTATGTATTGTAATAGGTGTAACAATCACTTTGGTAATTAGTATCTCTAATTAGTTACTTCTGTTTGTACATTATGTACGTCTATATATAAACTATGTACTTCATCTGCCATTTATAGAGTCTGTAATATAATATTAGTAATAGTTGCAGCCTTGCAGGATTTCTTTGATGTTTCATCCATGTTCCTTCTATATTTTAATTTACATCATATAATATTAGTAATACATCATGTTTCAGCTGTGGTTGAATTTGCATGATTTTTTTGATATTGCACAATCTCATAAGGTAACCTCCTATAGGAAAGCACATCATCCCATTACATATATACGATTGCTTTTGTTGTTGGTTGCTGTACAATTTCATCATGTCGGAAGAATCGATACATACCATCATGACACTTGTATATGATTGCATGATTCCATAATGAATAAAATGTGCTGCAATGTCACATATTAATCACTGTAAAAACTAATATTATGATTAATTTATTTATTGTAAATTCAGTAGTAATTGCTACAATGTATCATTCATCAAGACTTAACCTACATTATTATATTTAAATTTTAATTGTATGCATTATGATTCTATGACTCTAAAATATACTTACTCATTTTGGAAATTAATCTACTAATTATTCTATTTTATATCACAATTAGTATGGACGAGGGTGAATAAAGTTTGGCTAAGGCAAGTGATCCAAGGTGGAAGTAATGCACTATTCCAGATCCAGCGTGAAGGGAGAAAGTGAAATGCAAATTTGTCTAAATTTTGCTAAGTTCTTTAAAACAATGTGGACCACTTTTTCAAAAAGCGCCCGCTTTAGTCCGCTTCAAAACCCGCTTCCCGCTTCCCGCTTCATGGGGGGCATTCCGCACGCTTCGCGCTTTGCGCTTTCCAAAACCTTGCACATAACCATGGATTTCGTAGTTGGTCTACCTAAGACAGTTAGGAATCATGATTCCATTTGGGTAGTAGTGGATAGGCTGAAAAAATATGCTCATTTCATACATGTAAAAACAACGTATATAGTAGAGAAGCTTGCTCAGGTGTATGCATACAAGATAGTGCATCTGCACGGTGTACTAACAACGATAGTTTCCGACAGAGGCCCTCAGTTCACAAGTCATTTTTGGAAACAGTTGCACAAAGCGTTGGGAACGCAGTTGAGGTTTAGCACTGCCTTCCACCCATAAATGGATGGACAGTCTGAAAGGACTATTCAGACCTTGGAGGATCTTCTCTGAGCTTGTGTCTTGCAGTTCCTAGGCAGCTGGGACGTGCATCTCAGTATAATAGAGTTCACTTACAATAATAGTTACCAGTGGAGCATTGACATGACTCCTTATGAGGATCTATATGGAAGGAAATGCAGATCTCCTTTATGCTGGTCTGAGTCTGGTGAGTATCAGCTTTTGGGTCCTGAGTTAGTGCAGCAGACAACAGAAAAGATCAAGGTGATACAACAACAGTTGAAAGCGGTACAAGACAGACAGAAGTCGTACACAGATAATCGTCGATGACCTTTAGAGTTCCAGGTGGGAGACAAAGTGTATCTCAAGGTCTCACCTTAGAAAGGCGTGTTGAGGTTTGGTCGGAAAGGCAAATGGGCACCCAGGTATATGGGGCCATACCCGATAATAGCATGTGTCGGTAGGGTAGCTTACAAGTTAGAGATGCCGCCAGAGTTGCATAGGTTACATCTGGTGTTCCATGTTAGCATGTTGAAGAAAAGTCATCCAGACACAGGAACAATGATACAACCAGTTGAGGTTGAACTTGATGAAGATGTAACCTATGAAGAAGGTCCTGTGATGATCCTTGATAGGAGGGTAAAGAGGTTGAAAAGGAAAGACCTGGTTCTTGTGAAAGTTCTTTGGCATCATCGTGGTGTTGAGGAAGCCACGTGGGAGCTTGAGGAAGAGATGAGGAGGAAGTATCCCTCACTTTTCTCTTCAGATTTCGGGGACGAAATCCCTTTGTAGAGGTTTATGGCTTGTAAGGACCCTGACCTTCCTTTTGGGCTTACTCTGTTTGTTTTGCCTAAACCTTGTGCTTGGTTGCTTGCTAATCACCTTTAGTGGTGATTAGGGTTTTCCTGTGTTTTGTTGGGAGTTGGAGGTGCTACTTGCAAAATAACCTAAGTTAGGGTTGAAGAGAAAGTTTGCCACCTTGAGAGATGTCTTTCTCTCTCTTTGCTTCCTCTAGGGTTGAGAGGAAGGTTTGGGTTCGTGCCTTGTGTTGCCCTGGGCTTGGTTGAGCTCTTTTGGGCCTTCTTTTCCCTTGTTTGGGCCTTTCCTTGTTTGGTTGAGCCCTGTATCGGGCAAGGTAGCTTGTGTCGGCCTTGGTGTGTGTCGGCCATGCCTTGTATCGGCCTAGAGGAGTAGTGTGTCAGCCTTTGACCTTGTTTGACCTCCTTGCCTTGGTTGTGTCACCCTAACTTGGACATGTGGCTGAACCTTGGTGGAGTGGTGGCATGGCATGTGCATGAGGTTTGCAAGGTGGTAAATTGTGTGGACAAGTGTCCCTTGGTAAGGTGACACCTTGCCTTGGTTTAACCTTGACCCTCATCTATATATGCCTTGCCTTTCTCTTCCTTAGGAACCCTTTAGCTCTTTTGTTGCTCTTCCCTCCTTGTGTGCACGACACACCTTCCTTTGAGAGCTTAGTGGACAATCATTTCCCCTTGGTTGAGATCTCTTCTTGTCCCTCTAGCTTGGTGGCCGAACCCTAGGTGGGTCTTGTTCTTTGGTAAGCATCTTCCCTCTCTCATTAGCATCTTCTTCTCCATCTTGCCTACCCTTCGGCCATAATGGTCATGATCCTTGTTCCTTTTCTTGAGGTGGCCGAAAGTGGTGTGCTTGGAGCTAGGAGCTTAAAGCTTGGAGCTTTGGAGCTTGAAGAGTTTGCTTAAGGCGGGTTACATAACTTCTAACCCTAGCTATACTACCTTCTTTATGTTGCATATTTCCTATATGTTGATGATCGGCCATTGCATGTTATGTTTTTTGCTCTAGTACATGTTGTTGATCTTATGGATATAGTGAGCATGATGTTGTTGATGTTGTTGATGGTTTATGTACCTTTGGATCTAGTTGGCCGAACCATAGTTTAGGATTTTCTTTGGTGGCAACACCCCTTTCTCTCCTTGGTTTAGAGAAGTGAGTTTGAGCTCTAGTGATGTAGGCAATACCCCTCTCTCATTTTAGTTGAGAGGTGAATCTACATTCTAGTTGCTTGGGCAACACCCTCCTCTCACCATGGATTTGAGAGGTGAGCTCTTGGATATGTGATGACCTATGTTGAGGTTGATCCTTGTGGTTGCCTGATTTGTGATAGAGGTTGTGCAAAACCCCTCTCTTGGTTGTTGAGAGGTGAACCGATCTTCTTGATCAATTAGGTTTTGGTGCCCTTGTGCTTGAGGTTCAAGATGACCATGTTGGGATGTGCCTTGCACGATTTGACCTTGGAGCAGTGTTGCCCGATAGCCTTGTCTTGGGTTGTACCTTTGGTCGATATACCTAGTTGGGTTTGGAAGATACCCTTTTTGGAGAGGGAGCTTGGACGATACACCTTAATGTGTGCTATGCACGACACACCTTGTGATAGTCCTTGGCCGATATGAGATGTTTTACCTAGTTGGACGATAGGTCTTCTTGCGGGGTTGCTTGTTATAGGTGGGCGACACCCTGGCCCCTTCCTTCGGCGATATGAGTAAGATGGGTAACCATGTGTCGAGCATGGGGTTTGTGTTTGCCCGTCATACCCTAAGTGAGTTGACCGATATGGTGCCTTAGTGGTTACCATGCTCTCGGACGATATAGTACCTTGGCCGTCATAAGGGTCCTTTGGATGATATGGGTCGATGGTTGAATGATAGGGCGTCTTGGGCGCCATTCTCCTGGTCAAAATGCTTCTTGTTGAGAGGGTTGGCCGATAGAAACCCTAACCCCAGTGCACAATAGGATCCCTGATGCACGATAGGATGATGTGTTGTTGGTCGTTTTGATGGCACATGTGCTTTAGGGTTTGAAACCCTAGCCGATACATCTTTTGGTGAGGGTTGGCACTGCCCGCCATATATATAGTGAGGGTTACATGAGCTTGGTGAGATTTCTGATAACTTAGAATGTATATGGCTAATAATGATAACACAAGTGATATGTTGTAATCACCTTGAATCATGAGATAAAATGATAGGTTGTGAACTAGGAATCTTGGAAGCATATGATGTTGCTTTACATGATGATGTGGCTCATGATTATGATCACATGTATGGAGCATGGTATATGTTTATGATTGATGATAAAACTATGCTTTCTACAGCTTATGTGTAATATACTCATGGATGCTACTTAATACTTGATAGCATGATAATACTGTTAATCCATGATGACTTCAGTTATCTCTATGGATGTGTATACTAATCATGTAGGTATTTTATGTGGATTCATGGCCTAATAAGAGCTATGAGATGTATGTGCTTGAGTAGCACCATGTGATGATGAGATAACAAGTTGATAAGTCTTAGGACCTGATATAAGGCTGAGTGCCTAGTTGAGGTGTTATCCTCAAATGATGAGATAAGGGATGCGTTCCCAGCATGCTGTTGCATGATGATGATGCCTTAAGAGGCAGTGGTTGATATCATGAGGGATTGAGATCCCAAGACAATATGATGATGGCAATAATGATGTAATTCTATGAGGTTATGTTTATAACTTTGGTTGCCTTGAAAACCGGCGTAAAATATACTAATTAATTATAGATGAACATATCGTGTAGTTTGCCTTGGCCATAGATCCATCATTGTTAGTATCATAGTGACGGTGAAACAGGTTTATCCTGTAAGATTACCTGGAGCTCATATTGTTGAATATGCGAGGTTTCCCCTAGCCTAAAATAGGAGGGTTTGAGTGCAATTGTGGTTGTAGACTCAGGATATATGGAGCATGGTGAACAAACCCATGGCTCAGGATATGTGATGATGAGCATGATGCGTTCATGGCTCGAATGTGTATATGGGTAGCTTGTGGAGCTGACCTAGAGGCTGAGGCCCTATAAGCATAAAACTGTAGTCTTACTTGATGATTCGTGTACTGACCACAAGAAGGTGAGTTCATGGAGTCCGAATCTCCTTAGATCTTGTATGGCACCGGAGTGGGCTTCGCAACCAATGGTTGGATTTGAGCAGGGAAGGCTCACTTCCTCAGGGCATAATAAAACGTAATCTAGCCGAATAATATATCTTGCTTAGAGCAAAACACAGAACATTGATTGAGGCCTTGTACTTATATAGCTGATCTAGTTATACCTTGCAGATACATGTACGATCCTTATATCTTATGATAAGTTCTTATAAAACTTATCTTGTCAATCATATTCCATAAAGAAATACTCGGTTATATGCCTCCAGGATATCTTAGTATGATTGATGGTAATAATAGCCTTACTCAGTATGTTGCTCTTGTTATACACTTTATCAGTTAACTATTGTTGTTGCCTTAACCTTCTGAGGTTTTATAGTTTCGGCGAGGAGTTATGTTTCTCGCTGGGACTATGTGTCTCACCCCGTTGGTTTACACCCTTTTTAGGTGATTGCTCTAGACGTGGTGGTGGTCGTGAGGTTGCGGTCAAGCAGCAAGAAGAGTAGTAGAAGGCAAGAGATGGACATGATGTTGTTTTGGTGGTTTTTTAGTAGAGTCCTAGAGTCATCCCTGTACTCTTAGGTCCTTGGAGGTGTTCGACAACGTTTCATGACGCATAGTTGTTGTAATTTTGGTTTATCCTGCTGCTGGCCGTATGTGGCATGTTATGTATGTATAAATAGGTGATGAACTCTGGTGTTGATGGTACAGCTGGCTCTGATAAGCGGCGAACATATATCAAAGCCTGTAAATATTTCTATAACATACTTTTTCTACAGGATCTGGATGCAAAAGTTCCCTTGAGTATGCTTTCCGCAATCGGTTTTAATTAACTCATGTTTTTGGTAAGATGAGATTCCGCACGTTTTCACGTGTCATCTCGTTGTCTGGGTGATGGCGGGGTGTCACAGTGATGTTCTTGGAGAGGAACATGGGTTTGCTGCTTGGACCAAGAAGCTTGATGCCTTTCATGGAGATCCTCTTAAGGCGGGTTACATAACTCTTAACCATCTTTATTATGCACACTCTCCATATATGCATATATTGGTTCTTGTACTTAGATCGATACCTTTCTCCATGATAAATGTATATATGGAACTTGAAATCTTATCTAGTGGGAATGCTACGTTTTTATTACTGCCTTTAGCTTGTTTTCCTTCTGCAAGATGGTAATGGGTGGCTAGAGGTTGAACATGACTAGCCCGATATGGGGCTTTACCCGATACAACTATGCTTTTCCCGATACAACACCTTGCTTAATAAGTTATGCTTCAGTTGATGGTTTGTAGCAATATCCCTTTCTCTCCTTTTGGACTTGAAAGGTGAGCCTATGGTCTAGATGTCTGTGGTGATATGATGTGGTGACCGATACCTCTTTCCCACCCTAGGATTAGGGTTTGGACGATATGGTTGGTGGATACCTAGTTGGTCCCTTGACCGATGTATGTTCTACATGGTGGCTCCTTGAGGTTGTTGCCCAATACCCTCTTCTATAGTTGAGCCTTGGGTGATAGGATAAGTGAACTCTTTACTGACCTTGTGACCTAAATGCACATCTACCCAAGATGATGATGGTGGGTGATATGGTGGTTGGCCGACATAAAACCCTAACCTTAGTGTCTTAGCTGATATGGAGCTTCAACCCTAGCTTGGGCGATAGGGTTGCCCTAACCCTAGTTGACCGATAAGGTGCTTTTGAGTGTTATGGTTCACACCTTGATCCTTCACTGATATGATGTTGGGAGATGTGGCCATGATGTGCTTTGCACGATACTCTTGGATGAGAGCCCTACCCTTGAGTAAGCTTTTGGGTGAGACCAAGTATCCCTGCCTGATATGCCTTAGTGAAGGACCTAACTTGACACCCTTGCTTTCCTGACACACATCTATAGGAGGTCTTGGCCGATACCCTATTTGGGGATAAGATACATTGGCTGATATGCCTTGCTTGATACATGTTCCCTCTTTTGGACATGAGTATATGCTTGATAGCTTGGATGGCTTTAGAGTTGAGGTCTGACCGATACATTTGTGGAGCTTGGATAATATGGTGTATTGGTTGTTATAGGGTCTCAAACCCTAGTTGGACGATAAGGTACCATGGGCGTCATGATAACGTTGAAGTAGTGTACATTGGGCGGTATGAGAGCCCCTTGAGTATCTTGATGTGTTAACCAAGTGGGTGTGCTTGTTGGGCACCATGATATTGGCCGATATGGCCTTAGACAGTAGAAAGTTGAGGGTTTCTCAGTATGAAACCCTGACCCTAACGGGCGGTAAGGTTTTGGGCGTTAGGTGATGCCCATGTGCTGCACGACACGCGCCTTGCATCTGGTTACCTGATATCGACCTTGCACATAGATGCACGATACATCTCATAGCTCTAGTTGCATGATACCCTCCCTTTGTGCATGGATACAAGTCCTACTTGTAGCAGACCACCTTGGGTGAGGGTTGGTACCCTACCCGATACACCTTTTAGTGAGGGTTTGTGGTCACTGCCAAGTATTGGTGAGGGTCTGTGATGATTTAGTGAGGGTTGTTCCCTAACCCGATAACCCTATGTATGTTATCTTGAGCTCACACCTTTGATTATGATGAGCTATGACGAGATAAGTTGTGAACCTTGTATAGTGGTTACCTATGGTTAATGACAGATGAACCTCTGATTAGGTTGGATGGTGGATCATGGTGTATGATCCTTAAAGTTATCCTTAGGGATGATGCACGTATGATTTGAGATATAGGGTATGATGGGATACCCATGATGTGGTAACAGTAGTATGTATTGATTTATACACTAGTTATGACATTAATCTGCATATGTTCATAATGATGGAAGAATATTCCAATGCTATAAACCTTAATCTTGATGACATGATAATCAAAGATATGTTCATGAGATATGGGGCATGATGGATGCTCACAGTTTGATAATAATAATATAAATTGACTACAGACACAACTATGAACATGGATGTTGTTCCAATCCTGTGAACCTAAATTCTTGATAGCATGATAATCATAATATGTTCTCTAAGATCTATGTTCTATGTTTGGTGATCCAGTTATCTCTTTCTTATGCAAGCTAACCATGCAGGTGTATTGAATTCATAGCCAAGTAAGAGCCATGGTGCATGCGTAATATATAAGTAATAATGATATGTCTTGTTGATGAGATAACATATATCATCAGTATGATGAGAAAGGCCTGTTGAGGTGTGATCCTCTAGTGATGACGTGAGGGATTGATATTCCCTAATGATGTTGATGAAGCCTTGAGAGGTACTGGTGTAATGTGATGAACTCAGGGATTGATATCCTATGATGATGTGTAATGATGAAGCCTTGAGAGGCAGTAGCACTATGAGATGATGTGAGGGATTTATATCCCATGACAATGTGATGATTGTTGAGGGCAATGGAAATAGCAGTAGCAATATAACACTGATGTAATGAATCTAATGTTGTTCACGATTTATATGTGGTTGCTTAATACAACTTGATTGCCCCAACAATCTACTTAAAATACATTAAATAATTATAGATGAATCTCTCATGTAGTTTTCCCTGGCTATAGATCCATCATCGTCAGTAATTAGGTGATGGTGAAATGGGTTCTCCTGTAGGATTAACCCGGAGTGCATAGTTGCAAAGGCAGCATGAGAATATGGGTGATTGTCACATATCTCAAGAACATGTATCAAGACCAGGAAAGACAAGAGAAATATGATGTCTCCATGGCACTGTTCAAATGTAACATGGAAGAAAGAGATGGGATCCTTTGATTTTGACAAGATGGTCAAAGAGTTTGACTTGAATCAAGAAAAAAGATAAAATTTGTGATTACAAAAGATTTAGTGGGACCATATATGAATACTCACATATGATGAGGAATAACATCCCAATATTGAAAATATTTAGCGATGACATGGAGAACCCCTTCAACAAAGAGGGATTAAGTGAAACATTCTATAAGATAAGGATCATGACCTATGTGATATATCTTGAATGTTTCACAATGGAAGTTAGAGCACATACAATAGCAAATTTTGAAAGAGTTCAACACAAAAAGGATTTAGTGAGAGAGAATCCAAATTAGTCTATCATGAACCATATGTTCTAGTTCTTGTGAAGAATGAAAATGAGATAATTGAGATGCCATAGGCTATGGCAATGTATCTATCATGAATGCTATAAGTGCACTTATCTCATATAATCTTGTATCAATAGGACATGACAAGATGATGGTAAATTCCAATAAGGGTTATTGGAATGTTATTAAAGATATCCTTTAGTACTTATGGAGTACTTAAGGATAGATTTCTAGTCACTCATGAAAGCAATAAAAGGAAGAATTGGGTGTAAATGATTACATTGATGCAAGCTTCCATAAATGACAAAAATGATTGCAATAAAATATATTTAATTTTAAAAGAGTTCATGGAGCATAGCATCAAACATTTGACATACATGACATCTTCAGTATGCATCTTGTAAGCATCCATGTCAGCCTTTGGTACAGTTGGAAGGGGTTCATTTGGTTCTGGCATCTCCAGGACATAGAGCTTATACTTCTGTGGGAAAATGATTCTCAACGTCCTGAACCAGTTGTGGAAGTTTTTCCCAGTTAATTTGTCCTTCTCAAGGACCGATCATAGAAAAAAGTAATTGTTGTTCGTTGCCATTTGATTCTACAAAATAATTTACAATTTTTTCAAAAAACTCAAGTTTGATTTGAGTTGATTTGATTAAATTTGGGCGATAATAACTAGGTTTTATTTCATTATCATTCTCATTATTTTGTTCAAATTGACAACCCTTGAGTATCAATTTGAATATTGTAGAAAATAATTTTCTAATGAGCAAGATCCAAGATAATTCAACTATGTCTGGACCAACGCCGCAAAACACAATTATTTACCAAGGTAGACAACCTTTTCCAATTGCATCATATGCAATTCTTGATAGACGATATGCGCAACTCCTTGCCATAACAATATGCATGCTTCTGGGCCCAGGCACTATGAGAATCACCAGTTAAGCCTGACCCAATAGGTAATATAATAATAATGCACCCTACGGAGGCATGAACCTACATTATTGCCATCACACTTCCACAAGGTATACAGATACCATGCAGAGGCGTAACCTATGCCTAGTCAAACAAATTTCTCATATGTATTGCTATTGGAAAGCATCTTAGACTTAATATGTTTGATTGAGGGATTATATATATATACACACACACATATAATCTATCCAAGCACCACATATATAGTATGTATCATATGCATACTATATCCCACAACGTAAACACGAAATAAAAAACAAAAGTGATGGTTATGTCTGTGTCTACTTGTAATTCCTTGGAGCCACAAGGAATTACTATCGCCTAGGTCAATCATCACATCATATGTATGAACTTGCTGTTGGTGTAGATCTGTGCTTGCCAATCTGGGTAGATCGATTCAACCCTTAAACCGGCCGCCTCACCACTTGGCCAGTTGGTTGGTCCTCTAGTCCAACTGATGTCTAGACTCCATCCAAATGGTTTGTTGGGTCCACTAGGAAGTCATCTGGTTTCATCATTTTGTCCTCCGTTGTTCTCCATAAGGGTGACTCATGTCACGAACTGGTCATCTCACACGGCGATGATCATCATCTTTGTTGTTTCAAGAAAGAAAACTATCCTATTTCTACTTTATTACATTGTAAAGAGAAACCTCAAATTAATTCAAGGGTAGAAAAGGTAGGATAGAAAAGAGAAATGTTGTTAGTTGGAAGGGTTCCGAACTAATCGCCATTAATTCTATTTCACAATAGAGGCTGAGTATACTTGTATTATGAACAAAGAGTAATACTATAAGGATCTAGAAGTTCATATGATGAACTTTTAGAAATTTCAACCTTTGATGACAAAATAGTGGTACTGTGACAACAATGAAGCAACTTGTTAGGCAAGGAATATCATATTCAATACTAAGGTAGTTTCATCTCAGAGAGAAGATATAAAAAACATGCAATATACCGACTAATAGAAAAATATTGCTAACCCACTGGACCAAGCACTCACGCAGCAGATGCATGATGGACATGTTTAGATCACTAAGAATGAGATTTATGGGTTATTGTCTCTAAGTGCAAGTGGGAGTCTGTTGGTAAGGTATGCCCAGAGAGCCAATCATATGATTATTGACATGGCATATACGATAAAGGATTTTATCAATACTCATAAAGGCAAGCTTCCAATTTATTCTATTTTACTCAGTCATGAGATAATTAGAAGATAGATTCAATGTTCAGAGAATAACATTACTCAATGACGAATGTCTTCAAGTATTAGCCTTGGGGAAATGAGATCATACATATGTTAAGAGTACATATACATATTCTTGTTATGTCCCTAATCGATTGTTATTATGGAATCTTGATAGACAACAATAAAACATAAGATTAGAGTGTAGGTTGGTTGATGATAGAATCCCATTAGTCATGATATGACAATTTCAAATTGAATATGCGGGGTTTCTCCTAGCCAAAAATATGAGGATTAGAATACAACTGTAGTTGTAGACTCAAGATGTATATAAGAGCATGGTAAACAGGCCCATGGCTCAGTATGATAGAGCATGGTGAATAGGCCCATGGCTCAGTGTGATAGATAATGAATGCGTTCATGGATCGGGAGCACGGTGAACGGGCCCGTAGCTCAAGATATACTAGCGCCGTAACCTGTACCAAGGTGGGCTAGAGAAAGGGTAGCCTGCGGAGCTGACCCTGTGACTGAGGTCACTTAAGCATGAGACTGCGGTCCTGCTTTGGTTCTCGTGCACTCACCACGAGGTAGTGAGGTCGTTGAGTCCGACACTTCCATTGACCTTGTATGACATCGACTTTGGGTTTCGCAGCCGTCGGTTAGATTTGAGTGGTACGACTCACTTCCTCAGAGCATAATAATTTGTAATCAAGTCGTATAGTATTCTTGCTCAGGGCAAATACGAAACATTGGTTGAGGCCTTGTTTGTATAAGTTGCTCTAGTTATAGCTTGCAGTTTATCATACATTCCTTGTATCATGTGATATAAAGATTATCTAGTCAATCATGTTCCATATAGAATGCCTGGTTATATGCCTCCTGATGTTTCGGTAGGATTGTTAATAAAGTTGGTTCTGCTCAGTATGCTGCTCCTATGATCTGCTTATATCAGTTATCTATGATCATAATAAAGTTGGTAGAAGGTTATGTTTCTCGCTGGGACTGTGTGTCTCACCTCGGTGGTTAATGACCTTTTTAGGTGGACGTGCCTGGCGAGATGAAGATCATGTGGCTGGATATGCAAAGGTATCATACTCGGTGGATTAGATAGCATCTAGCAGTAGAGTCCTATGTGTCGTCCCTGTACACTCAGTTCTTCGGGAGAGCTTTTCGATGTTTCTTGTATAATGATCGACGTACGGTTTTCGGTATGTATCTTGATGTAAAACAACATGACAAACAATTATTTCATGTAAAGAGATGATGAGAAATTATGTTGCAGCACCCTGAAAAGATGTTATGAAATTAAAAGTGTTGGATTAGATGTAATATGCTTCATCTTGTGGTGCTTATTGTAAATCGGTTTTAATTTTCCGCGATTCTCAGTAATCCACTGGTTTGCATGTAATCATGTTTTGTTATGGATGGGGTGTTACAGACACCGTGCATAACACGAGTTTATGCCTAATTTTTATGAAAAAAGTACTAATAAGCATGTGCAGGACACATGGCAAAAACCATATTCTTTTTTAGTTTATTAAACTCATTTGGAAGCTCACTTTTTAGACTTTTTACCCTATATAGGGGCATATTAATGGAACTCTTAATGCTTAATTCTACATCATACCTTTTGTGCTTAGACAAGTTGCTTTATCCACATTAACACCACATACATTTAGGCTCTTATTGGTTTGGTGTAAGTCATAAGTTACGCAGAACTCATTTTCCGGGAACTCAAATTCAGTTTTTGGAACTTAATTCCACTCAGTGTCATGTGATTGGTTTGTCGCGAGTGTTAACATGAAAATTAAAAAAAGATATTGTTCATTTTTAGTAGTGGCGTAGCTTGTTGCTCGCTTGTCTTCTACTTCGATGCAAATCTTTTTTTATAAAAATATTTTTTTACTATGTGATATATAATAAGTAAAGATACATACATAAACAAGATCATATTTGTGAATAACTATAGTAATTTCTGTCACAATAAAATGGTTATGGTACGAATGTTGTTCCCTTAAAAATTATTTTAATATTGTATAATTATAATTTTAATAAAAATATTATAGTTAAAATCACATCAAAATAATTTTATTTTACTTTGTATGTACAAAATATTGTTATAATATCTACATATTACGTATTTGTAGATATAAGTTTTGGTTCATCATTGTTTAACAATATATAATATTAATTTTCAGTATATTTCATACTTGTGATTATAGATAATTATCATTTTTCACATCATATTTTTTAAACATGGTTTTTTTAGATTAATCATATTTTTTGTTACATGGTGGGGTGTCATTATTTTATATTGAATTATATATATATATATATATATATATATATATATATTACTTTATACACCACATTGATAATGATGGTTATAGTGTAAATTATTTTACATAGTGTGATTATAGTATATTGTCATATTATAATATGATTTTGACAGTAAACTGTATTGACACTGCTAACATTTCTAGTCAAAAATATTTTACATGCGTCATTTATGAAGAATGAAAAATATAATTGTATAAGAAATATTGGTAATTGTTCCGAAACTCGTTTTCCGCTCTTTTTAAGAAGGAACTCAGGAATTGTGTTTTATATGTATGTCTGTAACTCACCGGAAGTCACGAAACTCAAATTCCAACACTTACTTCCAAACCAATCATGAAAAACTTCTTACGGAACTTCACTTCATAAGTTTTCCGGACCAGTTACATCAAACCAATGACACTTGGGCTGAAATCAAATCATGACACACATTATCAAGATTTCATTCCCGATTTCAGAATGCGGAAAATGTACTGTGGATTTGAGCTTACTTCGTCCGTCGGGGGTTCCATGGTATCTTTGCAGATTTGACATATATTTTTATCTTTTTAAGATTAGTTCACATATAGACTAACACATTTATGCAAACACATTTACACTAAAATTGTACTGAATTCTCGAAAACCCAACATGATAAACAAGATTCCTCAACGTTTGATGTCGGGAGTAATGGGGCTAATACTGTCCAGATTTCACGATCTAAAATTGTTATCAAATAAGGGCTTAGTTCCTTCCACCTCACCCAAGTGCACCAACCAATCAAATTTACAACTTACCGAAATATTTTAATACGGCGAACTAGTCTGTGAAAGAGGGTCGTGACTCCGCACCAACTCAAAAAGGGGTTTATAACCATTGGACACGGAAGGTCCGTAAGGACATTCCTTCCTGCGTGTACCGCTTTTCCCTTGCCCCCCGGCTCCGGCGCTGGGAACCGATTCCAACTTGACAACCGCGGTCACGTCAGCTCCTTCCTCGCGCGGGCAAGGCGATCGGGAGAACGCGGCAGGTGGGGCGGAGGAGGCCGAAGCAGAGGGAAGAAGACGCGCTGCTGGGAGGCTTAGAAAGAGGGAGGGAAGATGTGGGTCTTCTACCTGATTTCCCTCCCCCTTACGCTGGGCATGGTGTCGGTGACGCTCCGGTACTTCGCCGGTCCTGGCGTCCCGAGATACGTCCTCTTCACCGTGGGGTACACCTGGTTCTGCTCCATCTCGATTATCATCCTCGTCCCTGCTGATATCTGGACCGTGAGATCTCCTCTCCCTGAACCTCCTCTTTCCCCCTCTCTGGATCCATCACTCTCTTATAGCTTACTAATATTGCCCAGCAGCGCATAGTTGGACTCTCCATTCATCGGGTTCTGAAGCTGTGTAGTCCTGCAATTTTCAAGCGCTTGTTTGTGTGAAAAAAGTCTGTTTTTGTGGGTGTTTTTGGTTTGCTTCCTTGACAGGGTCCTGCTGGTGGCATGCATGGCCACGGGACTCTTTTAAACAAGACTGTCTGAGATTTCAGTTAAAAGGTAGTTCATAAGTGTCTGGAGGAATTTCAAAATTCAGCTCAGGATTGCATCAGTCTCATAATTTGAGCGTGACATCCATATATACCCTCCTTCGATATTCTCCATGTCAAATGTAATATCTTTCTGAAGGCCTCTCGTTTGCCCCGTTATCTAACTCTATTCCTATTCAATATATTGTTTCCTTATGATGCCTTGCTCAATCCTGCTTTCTGGACTCCATTTTCTACCAAGTAGTTGAGCGGAATGACATTTAGTTCCGTCAAAACGCATAGAACTATTCATTTTAACTGCTAACTTTTTGTGTGTATGTTCGTGAGTCCCTGGAATTTATATGCCATTTTATTCAGCTTGTTTACTCAGCTTGAATGGGTCTACTCAGTCATAGCAGTACAAAGAGACCTTCGTTCCTATACAGTAAAACAATGCATACATAATCAACCAAAGTTGAGTCCTTCTGTTGTTAATGAACCCAAATTCGTCTTGGCTAATTTGGTTTAAACCTAGTACCTATATCTACAATTATGCCACCACGTAAGAGAGTTATGTAGTAAAATGTACCAGTCTCTTGGTTGTTTAGTGGAAAACTCCTCATGTATGTTCTTCCCGAGTTATTTTTTCATTACACAAGATATTTGTTGAAGTCTGACTCTCTTATTTGAGAGGCGTTGAAAATGAAACACATAGTTTTGATGCTTGCACTTCGCTCTAATCCTAGGTTGTAATCTATTCATGAAGTACGGAACTTTGGGCCGTTTGTATTGTGTTGGAAAAGCAAAATATTGCTGTATCTTTAAAAATACATACTTGCTACCTTTCTTTTGAATTTTTCACAGCTTGGAATTACAGTTCAATTAGTTTTTTTCATTTCTAATATGATAGCTTATTTGCTTTTTATGTTGCTTTACAGACTATTATTGGCCATGACAAAGGAGGCATTGCTTTTTTTTGGAGCTGGTCATACTGGAGCACTTTTCTACTCACATGGTACACCTTTTGTTTAAATTGTCTGACAGACATCTGTATTCCTCTTTAATAAAAAAGGCGACCCATATGTGCATTAGATACCTTTTTATACCTCTACATGGATAAAAAAGTCAATTGATATCTATCATTCACAACACGCCATCGAAAGAAATGTGACCATGGTGTCTTTTTTGATGTTTTATGAAACTGGATGCAAACATAGGTTTACTTCAAAGAAAGAATATAGCAAAATAGTGATCCCTATGTATTCTATATGTTGTCCTCTAGAGTGTAGATAGGGCAACTATGTAATGGTGTATGGGATTAAGTTAATGGATTCTTTTTTTAGTTATTTGTCATGTTTAGTTTTGTTTCTGGGCCCTTTATGTACTTCTCTAATGCATTCCTATGCATACATATCGTGACATAATTCCATCCACTATCCAGGTAAACCTTAGGGCTATTGTTTCTATTCTATCTCTATCTATTCTTTTCTTCTTTCCTCTACCACTTGAAAAGTTCGACTCAATCATTGACTGCGACTCGCTTGCCTCATCGATCCTTTGAGCCTACATTAACTATTCTGTGGTCTTTGTAGTGGAATCCACTTCCAGCATCCCATTCATCCAACCTTGCCAGTCTGTATGACCAGACTTGCTGAAGGATACAAATTGTGGTAGTCCTTTTTGTCAGCACTACTAATCACCACTGCTATACCTGCATTCTTTGCACTCATGTTTTGGTGGCCTCAACATTAGCCTCTTCTTTGTCCGCAGTGTATGCTGTCTCAATGTAACACATTATAGTCGAGTCAAAGTGAGCGAGAGGTCAAAAGATAAAAGAAAGTGAGGGAGAGGTCATTTATAGTGGGTGGGATTGCAAATAGCTCTATAAGCTTGTAATACTGTGCTCGAATAACATGGGCTCGAGCATTTTCAAGTTTCAACAAATGGGCCACATTGCTAAAACTCCAGATTGTTTGGCGCTAGTTGGATCTATGCCTTACTATTAATCTTGCTAAAGCATTAGTCTTCGTTTGGCTTATAACACTGTTACACCAACAATCTTTTGCATTCCTAATATAAAAGATCCATGCTTCATATCTAAGCATTTGATGTCATATTTGTCAAGGTGCCCGGAGAGGTGTGCTTTGGCTTGTGACTTGGTAATGTGCGTTTTAAGTATGTTTGTTGGTTCTTATTCATGTAAGTGGCTATTTTTATCCATTTCAACGTCATAGTGTTTCAAAGGATTATTCAACCCCATAGTATTGCTATTTGGATTCTTTTATTCGATTGGATATGGATGTTCAAGATGATATTATCACATGTTCATAATAAGATGGTATAAATGGAGTGCGATTGTATTAGAGAAACCCCGCCCCTAGGAGAAGGGGGAAGCGTACAAACTTTAGACTAAACACTAATGGGTCAAGATAGACTTAGGGCCATATAGAAATAGACTCAAATAACTTAATAACTACTATCTAACAAATATTATGCAAGCATACTTTGATTTGTGCTGATTTGAGCTTCCACATTCAAAAAATGCCCGAGATCCTCTTCTTTCTCCTCTCCAAACATCAATAGCAGGAGTCGACATGCCAAGGATGATGATGTCCGATTCCGATGCCGTTTTGGTGGCAAAAAAAACAAGAATTTACTGAAATTTTGATGGAAATTTTGACAAACGCGTTCCTAAATTTTCAGGGCAAAATTAATGAATTTATTTATGAATTTTTACCAGATCTATCTACTAGTGCCGATCTACTCATATATGCAATAATACATCATATTCGATATGTGGGGGGTGGGGTCTCCTTATGTGAGTGAAGGGCCTTGAACTTTTTAGATGGGGATTTCGATGGAGTTGATGTCAATTTTCAACGGTGAAATCAATGAATTAATTCATTATAGTTTGCAAGTACAATATATAGACTTAAAGACACAAAATTGTGTCAAAAAATGCTCTAGGTAGTCCATAGTACATTAAAAAGAAAGAAAAATTTCGATGGACAATGCATTTTAACAATGCATTTCGATGTCCGATGGTCATTGATGTGGAAATAATTGTTGAAATTTTGCCGAAATTTTAAACTATGCGACATGCAAAAAGCGATAAATTGGGCCGGGCGTTATACCAATACCGATACGTCTTAGTGCGTAAGCGATGCATTTTGCACCAAAACCCTCAAAACATGGTGGTATTGGTGAAATACCCATTTAAATACTGGAAGGCAAGACCATAAATTAGCTCGCCTACTTTTTTATCTAACCCCACTGAAATCTGTATTTCGACTGAAATATTGCCAATATCATCGAAATGTCGTTCCTTGGTCTCAACAACATGAATGTGGAAGAAATGCATGTACTGAGATGTTGGCGTGGGAAGACAAGGAAAGATCGCGTGAGAAATGATTATAAAGGTACTAAGTAGGGTGCATGACTATCAATGACAAGTTACGTGAGTGTCGCCTATAGATGGTATGAACATGTGTTGCATAAATTGACAAATGCTCCAATTCAAAGCATTTCTATTGAGTCGAGTACAATATAAAGAAGAGACAAACCCAAATTTAACATGGGAAGGGCTTATAATGTGCAATTATGAATTTTTACATTGTGATGCACATGGTTGGATTGAAGCTTCGATGTTGATGACGAATATTCTAAAGGATTATTTTATATTATATATTTAGGGTTTTATAATATTAATTTACATCTTTTGTGTTTGCATTAATATGCCCGTATATATTTCCTATGGTGATGATTGTTGTAGCCGACCCCAACATGGTTGGGATTGAGGCTTAGATGATGATGATGATGATGATATATTTTCCTATGGTGATGATTGTTGTAGCCGATCCCAACATGGTTGGGATTGAGGCTTAGATGATGATGATGATATATTTTCCTATGGTTGGGGTCTATCTGAAGGCTTATTGTGAGGATCAACTATGATCAATGCAAACAAATTAAGGAGTCTTAATATCTAGATACATAAAAATACTATGGACAGTTTGCATATGTAACCTCATGTTTACTTACATCACATACACATCCATTTAATACTATATAAACACTCCCTCAAGCTAAAGTGTATGTTTTATGTGGTTAGCTTGTTACATAAAAAATGAACCTTAAAACCATACGAGGACTTAGTAAATAAATTTACAAACGGATCTTCATTCCCTACTGGAATAAGCTAGATTAACCCAACCTGAAGCTTCTCTTGAAGAAAGTGACAATCCAATATGTTTTGTTCTTCCATGAAAGACGGGATAAGAAGCAACGTGGAAAACAACTAGATTATTGCCTTTTAATTTCATAATATTCCTTTATAGGAAACCCAATTTCTCCAAAAGATGCTTGATTCACAATATGCAAGTACCATGTCTCTATACTCTAACTTAGCATCAGATCTTACACGCAATTTTTTTATCTTTCAGATAGAGACTAGGTTGCCATCCACAAATACACAAGAGCATCGATGCTAGAACCCGCCTAATATGCATAAGAGAATCCTTTGACCTTCATATGACTATAATTCTTATACAAAAACCCTTTCAAGGAGTTCTTTTTAGATATTGTACAATGCACATGATAGCCTCAAGGTGACTAGGGTAAGGCTTCTCCATGAAGTGACTAAAAACACTAGCGGCAAAAGCAATGCTAGGTCTAGTTCTAGTTACAATATGATAAATCAACTTCTTTACTAGCCTCATGTTCCTCCATGATATTCAAGTTCTCCCAGTTTCACAAACAATTATATTTTAGAATCCATAGCGTCATATGCTGGCTTGGCTCCTAGAATTCCTAATGTCTCAAGAAGACTAAGATCATATTTATGATGTGAGATGGCAATCCCGTCTTTAGATCTAGCATCCTCCATGTCTAGAATATACTTTAAGTTGCCCAATATTTGGTTTGAAATTCTCCCGAAAGAAAGACCTCGAGTTGTGAGATGCCGTATTGATCGCTACCAATGACATATTATCTACATGCAACAAGAAGGATTCAACTAGAAGAAGTGTGTATGCAGAAGACAAATTCATCCATACTACTTTAAAAGATGGTGTCAATAAACACGCCTCAAGGTGCTAGAGGCGTACGCCTTAAGGTGAGGTGGCATTTCGTACGCCGTGAGGCACACACCTCAGTCTGTCCTAGCGAGGCGCATGCCTCAATTTGCCCAAGGCATATCGAGGCGCTAAGATGTTTATGTGGCATAAGACTCAATTTGCAGGTATAACCTATTTTGGGCATGATAAGGGCTATACTAACCTAACATTGTATATATATGTGTGTGTATTTACAATTACAACTATATACACATATACTTGTATGTATGCATGCATGCATGTATGGATGTATATATACATGTATGTATAATATACATGCATGCATATATGCATGTATGAACATACTTGTTTATGTATATGCACGTGTGTATATTTCTAATTGATATTTGTGTGTATAGATTTATATCCATATATGGCTTTATCAATAATAATTGTTACAAATACAATATATGTAAATTCATATAGATGTGTGTCTAATTGTCTTTAACTGTGTATAGATGACTATGTTTTCTATATACACATTGCATGTTTATATGTGTATATATGACCATATATGTATATATAACTATATATGTACATATGTGTATTAATATATATGTACATGTAACTATTTAAACATGTATTATATTTATATATTTTATATTTGTGCCTAGGTACAATCTTAGGCTTATGCCTCG
Source organism: Alisma plantago-aquatica (assembly GCA_963693085.1). Classification (NCBI taxonomy): domain Eukaryota; kingdom Viridiplantae; phylum Streptophyta; class Magnoliopsida; order Alismatales; family Alismataceae; genus Alisma; species Alisma plantago-aquatica. The sequence goes on along the minus strand of OY856410.1, from coordinate 989,091,448 downwards.
ACCGCCTTGAGGCTTACGTCTTGCCTCATTGAGATGAAATGCCTCGACCTGCCTCACAAACTTTAACATATTGCTTCAATACCAAATTCAATTGGATCATGGCTGAATCTCCCAAACCAACCCCTAAGAGACTATTTTAAGCTTGTAAAGATTAATGCAACCTCTGACCTCTGAGCAACTAACCGAGGTGGTTGCTCCTTATATATCTCCTCAATGAGGTCCTCATGTAAAAAGCTTTTTTATGGCAAGATGATAAAGGCCATGTATGAGTAGCAACCAAAGTCAGATTTACGTTCATATGCACCATTTTAACGATTGGAGAAATGAGAAATTGTACTTGGGTAATCTTCGCCATACACTTGTGTGCATACACCAATTTGCTACCAACCACTGATTTCCCTAGAGGACATTAGACCAAAGACCAAAATTGATTGCGTTTTATAGGCAGACATCTCTTACACTGCAACATGCCACCTTGAGTGACTTAGTGCCTCTGAAACTCATTGAGGAATAGGAATGGAAGACACATTAGATACAAAAGCGTAATATGATGGTGAAATATTCATACAAAGCAAAATATATAATGGGATGGATGGTGCAATATCTCTTTTCTTTGTGTAGGGCATTGCCCGATAATGGGTGGAGATCTACATTGTTCCTATAGCTTTAGTCAGCCTAAGTGGGAGTGCGCTTTAGTAATATGAGGGCAATTGTGTGAAACACTAACAACACCATGAGCAGTAGACAACAAATAGACTCAAGGAAGTCTGAGAGAGGTAATGACTCGTTAATATCAACTAAGACGTTGAGATACTATCACCAAAAGCGGCATATTCTCAAAAAAAGTCACCTTAGTAGAGACCGAAGACAATGCAAAGACGGGCTGTAACACCTTTATAAACATGAGTATCCCAAGAAGACACACTTGAGAGACTTAGGACTTGGCTTCTCTAGAACCGCACCTAAATGATGAGCAAATGATACACAACCACACACCTTTGGTGGAACATGACACATTGGCTTTTATGAACTTAGCTTCTCGAGAACAACACCTAAATGATGAATGAAAGATACACAACCAAACACATTGGGTGGAACATGACACATTGGCTTTTCTGAACGAAGAATATTAAAATGATCTGATTGTGGAGAATGGATGACGACATGCGACTAATGTGATAAGTGGCAATAAGGACTGAACGTCTAAATAACTGATTTGGAACACACATGCAGAAGAAGTGTGCACACAATCTCAATGATATCATGATTTCTCTCAACAACACCATTTTTTAGGGTGTACAAGAAGATTGTTGAATAATGCTCTGGCAAGAAAGAAATTCTCTAAACTTTCGCTACAACATTCCTTGGTGTTGTTAGAATGAAGAACTTGAACACATTTGCCTAATTGGTTCTCAATTTCCATGCAAGAGGATTGGATAGTAGAAAGCAATTCAGATCCGTCCTTATCAAATAAAGCCATGCATGCAACACATGTATGATCGTCAGTAACAAACTTTTCATTTTTAATCAATCTTTCATACCTATCTAATAGATCATGGGTACTGATTCCCCCTCACCCCAACCCACACACACATTAAAATTTGTGGACATTTAACAAGTTTCTGACAAACTCACATCTAGAAAGGGCAACTTTGTATAGTCAATGTTAGGTACCTGAAGATTTATGCAACTTTATATTTTAGAAAAGTATCATGTCAGCTCGACCCTGTCATTAATCTCCCTAGTATAAGCTTTTACCCATTGCTTAAAAAAGTTATAGGAAAGCTAACAAGAAGAACACAGTAGACGTTTTTAAGTTATATAATCGCTAGTAAAAAATCCTTAACATGTGGTTAATGATATGTAAATTGGTACTGTAGATCCAGATACCAATATAAAACTCTACATCCAATGCATGGTAAGAATCAATATAAATATTACTTGTGTAACTTGTCTGCAAGATGGTTGAAATGGAGATGTGTAACTGGAATATTATATGACTGGAAGATCCCTCTCTGAATAAAAGTAAGTTATATAGAGCAGCTATAAGGTCAGCCATACCTTATAGGAGTGAATGTAGGGCGGTGAAGAAACAAGGTCTCAACAAGATGATTGTGGCCGAAATGTCTATGCTGAGATGGATGTGTGGGACAACAAGAAAAAATCACTTGAAAAATAACTACCAGGAACAAAGTGGGGTTGGAGAGTATTGAGGACAAGTTGCGGGAGGGCCGTCTGAGATAGTATGGACATGTGCAATGCAACCGACTAACACACCTATACAGAGCAATGCTATTGAGTTGAGGACAATAGGCATGTTTAAATTAACCTGGAAAGAGCTTATAAAGAGAGATTTTGAATCTCTACATCTTAATCAAAATATGACCCATAACAGAGAGCTGATTGGAAAAGAAGGATCCATGTAGCCGACTCCAACATGGTTGGGATTGAGGTTTACATCAACTTGTTTGATAGGGATGATACACTGATTGAAGCCATTCTTTTTAAAAATTTGTGAACGTGCTATGCATAGCAGATGGTGATATCATAATTGAATGTTATAATTTTAGAAATTGCCTTTAATTTTTTGCACCAGTTCTGTCAGTTTGATATTTGTGATCAATATGTTTTTTTATTTCATAGTTTCTACAAGTGTCTTTCCTCTTTAGTCAATTTTTATTCCATAATGTCTATATGCAGGGCAGTGGTTCCTCTTATCCAAGGATATGAAGATGCTGGAGACTTCACTCTGAAAGAACGACTGAAAACAAGTATAAGGGCAAACCTTGTCTTCTATTTAATTGTTGGTGCAGTTGGCCTTTTTGGATTGATTCTTCTTCTTCTTATGCATAGAAACCGGTGAGTTTAGTTTGGTTTCGCTCCTTTTGCTTCTGCCTTTTATATATTCTCCTCTAAAATAGAAATATTTGTGCTGCTATGTAAATGTATGTGCTGGTATGCAACTAACAAATCTCCATATTTGCACCCACCAAGCCCATCATCCACTAGTACCAATTGCATACTCGCGCTACACAACCCTCTTTTTAAAAAGGGGCACATTTTTTGGGTTCGACTTCGAGCCGACTTCGACAGGTGTGGACATGGAAGTTTGTGGAAATGTCGAGGAAACTTCGAGGATTTTTACAATCAAACTTGACAAAAATTAAGCTAAAAAATAGTCATTTTGTGATAAAAATGTATAGATTTCACCAAATCTAGCTTAAAAACACAATATATGTTTACATATAACCATCCATATAGGTTTACATATGTAGAAAAATGCACGATTACATAATGTCGTCTCCGGACTACAAAGTTCTTCCATATATGAAGTTTATGACACTAAATAAACTACATATAAATAGTGTACATCTTTGGTAGATCTGACAGAGAAGGGTCGATCTATTAATATTAGCTTAGAATAATAAAAAATAACATCAAAATTGCCTTACCTCAAGCTCAAACACTTTTCCCCCCTCACACAACAAACTCCGTAAAACATCAGAAGAATGTCACCAACTTCAACAACTTCGATAGATGTCGAGGACATTGTGGAATTTTTGAATGGAACTGGGCCAACTTCGTCGTCATATGGGGAAATGTCGACAATTTTTGACAAAATGTCGAGGATATTGTGGAATGAGGATGTTTACGTGGATTCGACATCGCTAGGCGTCGACATCAACAAAATCGGCAAAATTTTGCACAATGTCGACGACTTTTAGTACCATGGTTCTATGAGTTTGCTAACTATACAAGTTTCCTTAGTAACTTATCTTTTGACAATATAGGCTTGATTTGAACAATGATCTACAATACTTTGAGTTCTTGCCTTGTGTTATATTGGGCTCTAGAATTTTATATATTCTCATTTACATTCCACCTTGGTTGACTTATCATGAAGGGTGTATATGCCATATAGTTACAAATTTGATTTCTTTTTCCAAATGGGGATTGTTTTGTGTTTTTCGTTTTCCATAGGATCTTTTTGAGCTTCATTCATATGCTCATGTACAATACTATTCTTGCTTTATTTCTCTAAGGAAACATGATCTTGATCTGCTTGAAAATGAAGGTTGACTTTCTGTGTATGGTAGTATACAAGTGAGAGCTCTGATGCGGTCTGATTGGGTCGTATTATGCAAAATTTGGTTTGTTTAAGGCCAAATAATGTCAAATTTTGGCACATTAGGTCTGATTTGGGGAAAACAAGTATGATGTGGAAACCAGTTCTAACTTTGAAAGATTAGGTCGGATTTGGGGAAAACAAGTATGATTTGGAAACCAGTAACTTTGGAAGATTAGGTCTGATTTGGGGAAAACAAGTATGATTTGGAGAAAATATATCTAACTTGGGAAAATAAGGTCTGATTTGGCCAAATTTGGTCTCGTTTAGGTCAATATAGGGTAATTAGGTCTAATTTGGTCTTGTTATATAAAACTAGGTCTGATTTAGGCCAAATTAGGGCAAACTAAGTTAAATTAGATCAAATGAGTTAAAATTAGGGCCAATCAGTTCTAGTTTAGGTCATGTTAGGTGTGATTTAGCTTAAATTCCAATGTAATAATGTGATTATTTAATTTTTAAATATATGAAATTATGAATGTAAATAAATGAAAATCCATGTTAGATATTTTTAAAAAGGTAAAATGCCTGGGTGTCCTCCCGAGCAGCCCTAGGCTTCCACCCCCCCCCCCCCCCCCCCCCCACACACACACACACACACACACAAAAAAAAACGCCTAGTCCCTAGCCGCCTTAACCACTATGAATGAGACTGGCTCTAGGCAATTTCATTCCCAAGACAAAGCACGGTAATCGTCAGGTCTAATCTATTCAATTTTAAGTTTTTATTCAGATTATTTCATTTTGACAAGATCACTATCATCTTAGGACATAGGAATCTTGTTTACATTTAAAATAATATTAGATCATTTTGTATGAGGTAAATATGTATAGGGAACTGTACTTCTGTTTACATTTAAATGGTTGCTATATGGAAACAGGAGATCTTTTTGTTGGTTATTTTCAAGGCACATACACTTCTAGACAGTCTGCGTGTCCGTGTTGGACACGTATCGGACACAAACATGGGTTGGACACGGCCCAAAACATTTTGGACACAGCGAGGACGTGTTCAGTCTCTTTTGGTCCTTTTTGCATGCTGGACACAGCTGGACATGTCCTGGACACTTCGTGGATACGCAACAGGGCAGCTGCTTCTGTCAAGAATCATTTCAGAGCATAATTGCAGCTTAGACAATAGCATTAAGTACATGCTTTCTTGGAGAGGATGTAATGTGAGCTTGAGAACTTATCAGCAAGCAAAAACAAATCTTTAAAATATACCTGATCTGTATAATTTGGGATAAATTCGATGGCATGAAACAAAATCCCAGTCTACTAAATTTACTAATTGACAGGAACTCATCTATATATTATAAAATGTACCATAGTGCTGAAAAACAATGTGTTGTGAGTACTTTTATAGTGTTTCTACTATACATATATTCACATACCTACATTGTTTTCACTATATATAGAGAATATATACGCAGCTGCTGTACAGTGTTATTTCGGTGTGTAATTGCAGCTTGGACAGCATATCGAAGTAGTTACTTTCTTCGAAAGAATGTGATGCAAGGCTGAGATCTTATTAGGAACCAAAAGAAAATATCTAAAATATAGCCGGTCTGTATATTTGAGATGAATTAGATGGCGTGAATCGCATTCCAGTCTAGTAAATTGACTAACTGAATGGGAACCCATCAATTTTTTTTTTAAAGTTTACCATATGTATTTGAAATAATGTGGCGTTTACTTTTATATTGTTTCTAATATACACATATTCACATACATTCATCGTTATATATATATATATACATATATATATATATATATATATATATATATATATATAGAGAGAGAGAGAGAGAGAGAGAGAGTCAGGCTAGAATACACTCGAGTGTACAGATCGCACGGATACACTCAAGTGTGTTTGCATATCAAGAGTATTTTTTGCAAGATGTAAACCATTGATCTTCATTGTCATACTATAATTAGGCTACATACAAATTTTGAGCTCATTTGGATGAGTGTAAGTCACTCATCCGAGGGCAACAAAATCGACGCACGAAACTAATTCGAAATGCATAATTTTTGCGGTCTTTATTACATGACCTATAAATGTCCAAATGTGCTCAAATTTTTATATGAGTTATTCACAAGATGTTTAAGAAGATCAACGGATTAGATTTTTGAAAAAAATATTGCATCATGAAAAACTACTTGAGTGTATTCTGCTCCGAATACACTCGAGTGTGTTCTAGCCCGACTCTCTCTCTCTCTCTCTCTATATATATATATATATATATATATATATGTATATATATATATAGTCTTGATGCCTTGTCGATGTCCTACATTTTAGAAATTTCCGTGTCCCGTGTCTGTATTGGTATCCATGTCTGTGGCTACGAGTGTGTCCAAGCTTCATTGAATGAGCAGTCCTTTTTGTCAGCTTCTGAAATCCATAACTAGCAATTTAAACGACAGTATAGCTACAAAATATGTGTATTACAGAGGCAAAGGGATCTCATTCATTAGTGAAGCCCTTCTATGTATAGGAGAGAGGGGCACAACTATAGTGGGCCAGCAGACTTAGGCCGATTTACTAAACAGAGACTAAATGCATTCATCTAATCAACTCTCCGCACCTCATTCAAGCTGGAGCATGGCGGATTACCTGGGGATAAACACAAACATACAGCCTAAAAATGAAAAAATAAAGATATAATCGGCCCTCAAATGGTTATTACTCACGGTAAATATTGCAATTCAGCACTTAAAAGAGCTAGTACTCCCCATAAATATCGCAGTTCAGCAATCCCCTTCAAGTAGATCACTTTACTTCAGGTACCTAGCAGGTTACAGTCACAGACAAGCTTCTCAAATGAGCAGAAGTGTGCATCTAAAGAAGCAGTGGTCCAGTGGACAGCAATCTAGTAGACTCGGTAGTCTTCATCACAGTTGCTAACACCGTCAAGCAGTCAGGCAGTAGTAGTCAACATGTATAACTAAGCACATACAAAAGTAGTAGTAAGACGAGTTAGATGACTAGCTTGGATGATGGATTACCACACCCACAAGAAAACATATACAGCTAAACTCCAAGATGCGAGCAAAACATAAACGCTCCTTTGGCAAAAGTTTTCATTCTTTCTACACTGCATATCGCCTTCCCCTCCCCCCAACTATAAATGAACACAGAGGGCAGTTGGGGTGGACAATAACAGGTAAGATAGGGGGGGATGATAAAAAATGCAAATGAGCAATATGAGTATGGAGAATCAACAGACAAACACCACAAGAAAGTGCAGCTCCAAGTCAATACAAAGATATATGATTTTATCATGGCTGCTGTAATAACAGATGCAATACTTGAGAAAGGGTCTGATACAGGCTTACGATAGAGGGCTGGACAGACTAATTGTGGTAGAAAATGTAAAAATAATAATAATGAAAAAATAAGAAAATAGAGAGGACACTTACTGCTTCTCACTGAGTAGATCATGGCATGAAAGTACATGTTTGCTGGGTGAGGAGAGGGAGAATACATTATTTAAATCTGTTGTTGATGCATAACAGCCGGAGTCTCACATTGAGGGAAAAGAACCACAATATAAAAACAACAGAAGAGGATGGAGTACATCTGTCCTCCCTTTTTCTTTCTTAGAAAAATCATAATTTAAGCAGGTGCGGGAGAAGCACTGCGAGTAACGAAACAGAGGACAGCAAACAAAGACACTCCTTGCCGCAGCAGGCATATAAATATGGAAAGCATCAGCAGGTAGCTCTGCACAGGCAGAACTAGTCAGAGTAGCAGGAAGTATCCAGCAGTAACAAGTAGGAAGAGAGGCACCAACCAGGGAGTGAGGGAGGAACACAATCATATATGAAGCACATGCTATATCAGTGCCTTCTTTTAGAAACAGGAACAGGAGATGGGAGTCACCAGATGAGGCGTCGGGGTATAGCAGCAGAAGAGATGATGTTGCCCAGATCCAAACCCATCAGAGTGGAGTAACAGGAAGAATAGTAGATCTCCTCCTCCTGTAGTGTCAGGCGGTAGCAGCTGCAGTCATGAGGTTGGTCAACGTCCCCTCGTTAAGCAGGGGCATCATTAACCCCAAGGACTGGAGGCTTGGAGTAGGATACGGCAGTGACTAGTGGTAAAAAGTGAAAAAGGAGAGGAGACACAAATACAGACTAAAGGCCAGCAGACTTATCCCATTACAAAACAGAGACGTAACTTAGGAAGGCGACTAGGCGCTCCTTCGGTCGGACCCACTGCCTAGATGCTTTTACATGTATGATAAACACACACCCATACACATGAAATGAATATAAGAAAGATGCAGGGTTGTGTAGCTTATTTCAACCCAATGATGCTAATTGATTAGGGGAAACCCTTTCTGTTGGTTTGTAAGCAAACAACTACCATTTGAGGTTGTACTGGGCTATTTGCTTCATTGCTAATATATTTGGTTGAACATGTAACAAGGTCGAACCAAAGGAACTCTTCAAGGGGATTTCACATTTGAGGAACGTTGAACTTTGTTTGACAAACAGACAATCAAGTGACAGTGCTGCTTCGATTATCTTTTTCATGAGAGATTTCAGTATAGTGAGGTTGGCAAATCATGGTGGAAAAAACGTGCATTGCTACTGTTCAGGTTAAGTATGAAGACATTTGGTATATTTATCTGCATAGTGTTGAAATGGATGTGGGTTTCAGTCCTTGTATGACCGGGTGGGTGCTCATGAGTATATTTCATATGGTTTGGGGTGATAGTGTGTCTCAAAGTTTATTTTCATTTTAGAGTTTTACACAATGTAAAGTTCTGGTTGTACTTGCATCCTTTTTTACCTATACAAACACCATAAACATGGCAACCTGGTTGTCCAGTTCTTCTTATCTTCCTTTCGCACAATATGACTGACCCAATCATAGTTGTCAAGGCGGTTAGGCGGTAGGGGTGCCTAGCCTGTTTTGGGCGTTTTTTGTTTTTGTATTTTTTCCAGTATGTTAATTTCTTCTTACTATACATATATACTACATATTATACAATATAGGAAACGTAAAAAGAGGGCAGAATGGGGCTATGACAGCAGTAGCAGGCATAGTAACAAATTCGTGATTCGGCAACTTTTCGGCTAGCCGGAAAAAATTGGAATTCGGAAAGAATCGGGAAAATTCGTGAAAAGATCGATAAATTTCAGTCAAAGTTCGGTCAACTAATCGGAAATAATCGAGAATAAGTCGGCTGTATATTTACATATATATACATATATATGTATATCTATATGTATGTCTGTATATAGATACACACATATCAGATACATGTAACTACTAAGGCCACAAGACATACAGTCTTATTGAGTGAAAAAATAGGAAAAGAATTAAAGAATAGTTGAGCAATAACAATGGACTATGGGGAGAGTGGGGGGTTGGAAGTTTAGTGTATATGAGGAGTTTTGTATACATGGTTTGGTAGAAAAGTGAAAACAACTTAAAAAAGAAAATTTGTGAAAAGTCACGAAGAATCGTGAAAAATCGTAAAAACCACGAAAAAGCGGGATAAATCGTGAAAAGTCGTGAAAAATCGGCAACTGGCGTATTAATCGTGTTGAATATTCGGGAGCCTATAAAATCGCAAAAAAAACCCACGAAAAAGCGGGATAAATCGTGAAAAGTTGTGAAAAATCGGCAACTGACGTATTAATCGTGTTGAATATTCGGGAGCCTATAAAATCGCAAAAAATTGCCGATTTTTCGTTAAATTCGGAGACTTTTGTTACTATGGTAGGAGGTGATGGTAGTAGGAAGAAAAAAGGGAAGTAATATCAACAAGCCTGCAACAACAATTGCAAGAAAACAGTGAAAAAAGGGTGGGAAGAGGTTGTAACTCTATAGAGAGGAAATGGAGTATGGGAAAGAAAAGAAAAGAAATATCAACAACAACAGTAACATCACGAGGAACAGGGGATGTAAAAGAGGAAAATAGAAAGTACAACATCAGCAACATTACGAAGCATAGGTGATGTAAAAGAGGATTAGAAGAAAACAGAATTTAAAAAAACACAGCAGTAGTAGGATTTAGGAGGAAGGGGATATAGGAGGAATAACTCACAAAAAAATGCAGCAGCAGTAGGATTTAGGAATAAAATGCAGGAGAAAGGATAAACAAAGAAGAGAAAAAGAAGCAAGAACAACAGACACATAAGGAAGTAAACTTTTTGAACAAACTAGCTATAATGACTCATGACGTACCAATTAGGCCCAAATCAGACCTGTTTTCCCCTAATTTTCCAAAATTTGACCTGATTTTGCCTAAATCAGACTTATTTCAACCATAAATTGACTCAGGGTGATCTAATTTGACCAAATCTAGACTTGATTCATGCTAATTTAACATTTAAATGGCTTAATTTTGGCCTAAAAGGCCTTAGATGCCCACATAATGCACGTAATAGGCTGGGCGCCTAGTTTGAGGCGTCTTGCCTAGAACCTAGGGCGCCTTGATAACTAAGGACCCAATGACTTTTGTCACTAAATCATGGCCTCTATTTACACATTGATATGCCTAACACGCATTTGATATGTCAAAAAGAATAATGTGTTTGACTTGTGTCTATGCCCACTGAGTAAATGGCAATACGAATCAGGCATACTACATCCATAATCCAATTAGTTGTGGGCTCTCCATTTGTGCCATTACCATACTTTTCTAGGCAGCTAGGTGGTCCTTCTCTCCCAAGGGAAGCCTAGGGGGATCTAGGCGGAAGCCTAGGCATTTCTAGGTGTTTTTCATATATGTTTATATTATATATATATATCAATGATTTTGCATATACACTTAGCTATATTCAAATATATGCATCACCACGTACATTTGTATTGATTATCCCTAAGTTTGATCAATCACAACTTCACCTACATGACACTTGTCATGACCTGAGTTTGACCAATTCGGACTTAATTTGATCTAACAGGATCTAAGTTGGACCTAATTTAATTTCGTTTGGCCTAATTTGGCCTAAGTTAGACCTATTTTGGCATAACATGATGACATACTCAGACGTAAACTCCCCTATTTTCTCTTCTGGTTGACCTAAATGAGGTGTAATTTTGCAAAATCAGCCCTAATTCCCCCAAATAACACATGTTTTCCCCAGATGATTCATATCCCCCCGAATCAGACCTAATGTGCCCAAATTAGATCTGATTTGGCCTAAATTACACATATTTCTTTCCTAAAATAACTAACTTGATCTAATTTGACCAAATTCAGACCTAATCCATGCTAATTTGGTTTTTAAGTGTTTGAATTTGGGCCTAAAGGCCTTATGCATCCCCTTTATTTATCTGAAAGCTTAGGCATCCAGTTTAAGGCGACCCATCTAGAGCCTAGGGGACCTAGGTGGGAACCTTGATAACTGTAGCCATTACACTAATCAAATATCTTGAGATGCACTTTTGTAGAGTTACTTTTTCGACAGTCCACTGATGATCACCTCGCCTCACTTGTCTCATTATTTATATTCCCGCTGTCACCAAAGTACATGGTATCCAAATCTCAGTCCATTTTGATGGCCTGATAACGGGATCTTGTGGAACTGAGAAAGTTTCACAAGATGCTGAAATGAAGGTTCAGTAAGAGTAACTGCTTTTTATGTGAAGTTCATTGAAGTTCCCCATTGAAGTGCTACAAGCCTCTACAGTCATTACTAATTTGCTACTTCAAGAGCAATCATTTGATTAAATGAAATAAACACATGAAATATGGTATGCAAATTAATCTTCTAATACTGTATTATCTATAACCACTCATCTAAATTTCATTATTTTTTATAAGATTTAAACGAAATCTGCACCATCTTGTGATCAGAATACATTTCTGTCAAACTCAGCTGAGATCTGTCATTTTTTTTTTTGCAAAACAAGACAATCTGGTGAGATTTTGCCAAACCAGTCTTGTTTAAAGATACAATTATTTTGATGCCAGGCTGTGGTGAATTTGTATTTTTTAAGATATCAATTATTTTGATAAGTTACTCTCAAATTTCTCTCCTTAACTACAGCATGCCTGTAGTATACTGTACTAATTAGGAAAAAGAATTTTTATTAATTTTTCTTTTATCATCTTCTACCTTAATTTGCCCTCTCTCTGTCTAATCTGCTGCTGCAAGCATTCTGATACTTCTCTGCATGTTCTTGTTGTCGCTGTGTCCACAAATACAGAATTCGGGATTTCTTCAGCAAAATTTCGGAAACTTGAAATTTATGAACCGTACTGAAAATTTGAGAAAAATCTGGTAAAAACTTGAGCCAAAAGTGCGGTCAATTATTCTGGAGTAACCGGCACAATATCAGGAATATATTAAATAAACGATGTGTGCACATGCATGCATGAATAGTCGTGCAACTGTGTGCACGCGTGCATGTAAATTTTGTGCTTGTTAATCGCGTAACAAGCATGGCATTTGATGACAATGTTGACGAATTATGAAAATATTATTTTTCTGTCTGAAAACATGAAAAGATTAAAATTAAAACATATAAACATGAATTCAGTACCGTTTTACAGAAAAAGACAAGAAAATAGATGTTATACCAGTTTAGCAATCACTTTTGTAGCTGGTACTGAAATGAGAAAGAATCACTGTTCTAATTTATGCCGAGAATAAATTTAGCTTCAAATAAAAGCAGCTTATATTCTAATTAGATCCATTGAGCACTCGAGCATGTAAGATATCTCTACTTGAGCAAGTATGAAATACATATCTAATACAGTAGATGTCAAAGCAGATTGGAAACTGAAACTGTGAATCGAAAGTTAATCTGTTATTAATATGGCAATTCATGAATTTCCATGTTGTACAACAATGAAGAGCTATTTGGCAGTGAAATGACATCGTTTGTTTTTAATTGAAGTTGGCGAATATTGTGTCTAAGGTTGCAAGTTGCAATGGTCCTTTGCGAGCTTCAAAGCTGGAAGTAAACTCTTGTTAACCATGAACACTGGAGGAAGCTAAAAACCACTTTTATGTCAGTTTCATCTGATAAAGACTTCCTTTTGCCGAGAATACTGTAGGTTTGCTTTTTCTATATATACTACATAAACAAAATTTTCATATAAAAATGTTTATTAATTTTTCCCGAACATTTTGGGCTGAAGAGGCAGGTATAGAAACAATTGGTTAGAAGTTTTGTTAACTTATGCCGTGAAAAGTTTCATACCTTTGTGTTTGGACATAATTGGGGATTTGTTGTAACTTATAGCTTTGCAGCTTCCTTAGCGTTTAAACACCTTGGTAATTAATCGTTTTGAAGAATTAATCTTGGATAAGCTTAAATTGTGCTTTACCTGGCATGATTAGGAAGTGATCATTCAAATGTTTATTCATGTTGCTTTTTATTCATGCCTACATATGACCAGGGTTCTATACAATTGTAGTCAACAACATCACTGTTTGGGACTGAGGGCTAGTAGATGATGATTAAGGTTCTAAACGATTGTAGTAATTGGTTTGACTCATCTACGTGCATGTTTTCTGATGCTAAAAGATATGCCATTATTTTGGATTTTGCTACCATTTCTGTCACCTATTACACATTACTTCCTCATAACTGTTTTCTCATATGTTAGTTGTAGTAATATTCCTCTGCACTTTTCTTCTTTGTTGATTTAGGCCTCTTGTTGGTGGTGGTGGAGGAATTGTTGGTTTTGCAATGGCTTGCTCTAATACATTTGGACTTGTAACTGGTGCATTTCTTCTTGGGTTTGGCTTAAGCGAGATTCCAAAAAACACTTGGAGAAACGCAGATTGGACTCACCGCCAAAAAGTACTCTCTCACAGGGTGGCCAAGATGGCAGTAAAACTTGATGATGCACACCAAGAGCTTTCCAATGCTATTGTGGTATGTTTAATTGTGGGATTTCTTCATATACCTAATGAATGTGGTCATGTTTCTCAATTTTTACTTATACTCTTATAGAATTAGCTTAAGGTTGGAGTCACTAAATCAGGGTCATGAGGATTGTTTGATATGTGCAGCGAAGGTTATGCATAATTATGATTAGGGTAATGAGGATTGTATGACCTGTGAAGTGAAGGTGATACAAGAGTAGGAATTGAGAATTGTGTGAGAGAGATTTCCTTAGAATCCATCCATCACATAAGATCAGTGTACTCTCTTTTATTTGATGGGTAAACGTGGGACCATAATAACAGAAGTCTTCGAATTTTACAAAAAATCGGCGATTTTCGCGATGTTATAGGCTTCCGAATGTTCATCACGATTAATACACTAGTCGTCGCTTTTTTGCGACTTTTCATGGGTTGTCCCGCTTTTTCGCAATTTATATTTTTCACGATTCTTTATGACTTTTCACGATTTTTCTCTTTTAAGCCGCTTGCTCTTTTTTTTTACCAAACCATGTACACAAAACTCCTCAAATACACTAAACCTCCAACCCCACTCCTTCGGACAATTTAATGTTATTGCTCAACTATTTTTTACTTCTTTTCCTACTTTTTCACTCACTAAGATTGTATGTCTTGTGATTTTAATAGTTACATGCATTATGTGTATGTATACCATACTTGTCAAGGCGGCCAGTCGGTCACCTTGATTCCTTGGGCGACCAGGCCGACTAGTCGGCCGCCCAGGCGTAGGTTTTATATATATTAGTAATATATATCTATATACTTATATACAAAAATATGCTAGTTATATACTCATATATTAGTAATATATATAGTTATATACTTATGTAATTATAGTTATATATACTATATAACTATAAGTATATAGTTATATACTTATATAATTAGTTATATATATATTAGTAATATATAATTAGTTATATATTAGTAATATATATGAGTTATATATATAGTTATATACTTATATAGTTATAGTTATTTAACTATATACAACTATATAACTATAAGTATATAGTTATATACTTATATAATTAGTTATATATATTAGTAATATACAATTAGTTATATGTTAGTAATATATATAGTTATATACTTATATAGTTATAATTATTTAACTATATACAACTATATAAATATAAGTATATAGTTATATACTTATATAATTAGTTTTATATATTAGTAATATACAATTAGTTATATGTTAGTAATATATATAGTTATATACTTATATAGTTATAGTTATTTAACTATATACAACTATATAACTATAAGTATATAGTTATATATTTATATAATTATTAATTAGTTATATATATTAGTAATATACAATTAGTTATATGCTAGTAATATATATAGTTATAGTTATACATACTATATAACTATAAGTATATAGTTATATACTTATATAATTAGTTATGTATATATTAGTAACATATAATTAGTTAAAAAATAAAAAAAAGTGTCGGGCCCACCAAATAAGCTACCGACTTATAGGATGACCAGCCGACCAGTCAGACTAGTCGGCCGAGTAGCCGACCAGTTGGTCTGGGCGGACGTTGAATATGGTGAAAAACCTGGCCGACAGGCCAGTCTTTGGCCACCAAAACGACCAACTGACTAGTCGCCGACTAGTCGGGCGCCTCAACAAGTATGATGTATACATACATACATACGTACGTTTATCTATACATATATGCACACACACACACACACACACACACACACACATATATATATATATATATATATGTATGTATGTATGTATATATTTGTATATATACTTATATAGCCGAATCATTCTCGATTATCTCCGTATAGTTGACCGAACCTTGACCGAAATGTATTGGTTTTTTCACGACTTTTCTCGGTTTTTTCCGAATTCCGATTTTTTCCAACCAACAGAAAAATTGTCGAATCCTGAACTTGTCACTTTGCGTGGGACTCCTTTTCATTTCATAAGCAAAAAATGATCATGTACAAACTAGACGTGGGCTGTATCCATGCAGTGATACCATCAAAGTAAAACATGATGCTCTTCCAAATTGCATCTGTTTGGTTTGCTATCTTCCAAAAATGCTTTTTTCTTAGTTCATATGCTGAGGGGAGGAGATTTTTTTTGAGATTTTCCATTATCGGCTATTATAGAATCATAGCTGCTCGGAATATGCAAAAACGGTCACCTTAGTAACAGCCCTTTTCAACAATGTAGTAGAAACTTTGAAGTGAAAGAGGATAGGAAGATCAGTAATGTCGATAAAGTGGTCATTCTAGTGAGCAAAATTGGTAGGATAAGAGAGATATATTTTTGAGATTTTCCATTGTTGGCTATTTACGAATTATAGCTGCTAGGAATATGCAAAAATGATCCCCATAGTAATAGCCATAGTCACAATATGCTCTTTATTTTTTGAAAAATCGTGTTTTAACTGTGAATTTTTCCCTGGACATATGAAAGGCCAAATAAGTCCCAGTTTCTGAATATAACAATGATTATTCACATTTCCCCCCATTTTATATCTTCTTTTCCTGTATTATACTGATTAAGACTCTTAACTTCGTTTGAGTGCACATATGTGTATGTGCATGTAAAAACATGTGTGTGCATGTATGTAATATATGTATATGTATATGTATGTAATAGTTATAGATATATGTACGCAATATATATGTGCAAAACATATATATACATATTTCTGTATGCAATCTGTGTATATATCCTCTGATTTTTTTTCTCGTCTTTTCCCGACCATGTTTTTACCTATGTTAACCACATTTTACCCAAATCTCCCGCATTGCTGATTCCGATTTTGTCACCTCAACCGAAATACCGAATAGTGACTATGGTAATAGCCATTTCTCACAACATAGTAGCAACTTTGCAGTGAAAGAGGATATGAAGATTAGTGTCGCTAAAGTGGTCACTTTACTGCACAACATTGGTAGGATGAGAGAGAGGTCCTTTCCCAAAATGCAGCACCAACTAGAGAGAGAGAAGCCGTTTCTCACAAAGTAGTAGCAACTAGAGAGAGAGGGTGGTCACTTTTACTGGGCAACATTGGTAGGATGAGAGAGAGAGGGGCCCTTTCGCACAATATAGCAGCAACTAGAGAGAGTGATCACTTTACTGAGCAACAGTGGTAGGATGAGAGAGAGTCTGCTGGGTACTCTTATATGTCTAAGGCTACATGTTTAAGCGAAGTTTAACTTTTTTGTAAAAATGGTCCCCACCCCGTTTGCCTAAATGCACGCCCATGTGTCTCTTAGGTGCCCAACTCCCCACCTTGGGCGCCTAGCCAACGACATTTGGGATTCGATTTTTTTCTGGGTTGTGTTTGGAAAAGGTCATAATTCAAGAAAAATCATTGAAGTTTGCTCAACTATTCAGTATACTGTATATATATTTATATCTTTTGTATGTGTGACATGGAATCATTTAAGTTCAAAGTTCTCGTAAGAAAGGAAGATCATAGAGTCGTAGTGACTAGTGAGAGAGAGGGGGAAGGGGAAAACCCTAGCATATAGTGTGGGAAATGGAGATTGGAGAGGGAGTGGTTGCTTGATCTCAGGTTGGGTTATGTAAGAGACATAGAGGGGGTCTGGATGCTTGATCTTGAATTCGGTTACGTCGCCACTTGTGAGGGCTACTAATAATAACAAAGTATTGAAATTATTGGAAAAATGTTACAATCTTGATTAACCGCAGAAAGTTGTTGAATTGCGTTTTTCGAGCAGAACATTCAATTGATAAAAGAATTGCGAAAAAACGTGACTTTGCACACGAGTTTTCTGGTTTCTATTACATGTGCCTAGCTGCCTAGGTGTCCCCACAACAACTATGCTGAATGTAGATCAGAGTGTCCAACAGTTCAAGAAGGTTATAAACAATTTAGCCGATATTTTTCTGTTTGTTTTTGAAAAGAGGTCAAGAGAACAAAGCTGCCTAAGGGTCAGGGTCCAGTACTCCCGCTCTGATCATCTACCTGGAAAAAAAAATTGGTAGTCTGTTTGGTCCGGAAACCTATTTTTCACAGCCTTACAAACTCTGCTAATGATATTGTATTTTCCCCAGGTGGCACAAGCAACTTCTAACCAGATGTCAAAGCGTGATCCTCTTAGGCCACATATGAATGTTATTGATGCAATGGTGAAACAGATGGTATTATAATTGAACACTCTTTGTAGCTTGAGAAGTTTATCCTTGGATCTTGTTTCATACTTATGCAAAATTTCTTTTGTTAGTTTCATGACGATCCATCATTCAAGCCCTCAGGTGGTAGGCTAGGAGAAAATGATATGGACTATGATACAGATGATCAGTCAATGGCTACTCTTAGACGACAACTCCGAATAGCATGCGAAGAGTATTACCGATACAAAAGGTATTGCACTTCTGTTGCACGAAATTTTTTAAACATGTCTGCACGTTGCAGAATGTAGAAATGCGGTCAGCAATGTACTATTGCATATTGGACTTTCTTGTCTGCGATTACTATCGAAATGACTTGTTTGTGCAACGTCTCCTTACTAGTTGCATTCTTTTATGTTTCAGTGAATACATGAAATATGTCACTGCGGCACTTGAGTTGGAAGACACAATTAAAAATTATGAACGGCGTGAATTGACAGGATGGTTAGTATTTCTATCTTTTCTACTTGAGGGTTAGCTTTCTTCTCTGTGCAATTTTGTTTTGTGACGGAACTTACTGAATTGTTTACAAATTACTTAGCACATTAACGAGTTTCAAATCAGATTATTTATGCCTGACATCTGGCATTTGATTACTGTGGGACATGCTTATTACCTGGTTGGTTATTTATGTGCTTTGTTTGGCAAGCCAGTGCCTCAAAAGCATACGTAGAATGCATTTGATTTAAGAGGCTTATGGGTCTGGAGTTCTTGCATAGAGTCAAGATTTTGTTCTTAAAAGTGTTTGTAAATGTAAGTTTGTAACACTCATTTAAACCTTCAACTGGAAATAGTCTCTCTCTTATAGGGGGGATTTTGAATTGACCATCTCCTTCAGAAAAAAACAGTGGACTTGGTTCCTCTGCTACTAGGATCTTCAGTACAAGTTTTGTGACTAAATGGGCAAAGTTTCTGAAAAAACAGGAGGGAATCTTCTAATCTTTAATTCCTCATATATCATTATTTGGTCTAGGGCAGACAACTTTGCAACTCAATATCCTCAGTCTTTTTTCTCCTTGTTTAAGAGGAAGTTGCCAACTTTTGGCATAGGTTTACCTGAGTCTGCCATGAGAAAAAAATTGCCAAAAGCAGCAGATTTTAGGAGGGTAGGTGATCGGCAAAGTCACTGGATTATATGTTTTCAAAGTCTTTACATGCTATAGGATCTCAGATGAAGACTGAAGAAGGTAGTCAAACTGTACTGAGGATCTGTGGACACGGTGACCAATGGGTTGTGATGGGATGCAGCCATGCAGATGATTTAGTTATTGAAGAAATTGCAAGTATTTTGTATAGGCAAAATGGTAACAAATTATTGGAGAGAAGACAAGTTAACATGGTTTAGCAAACCAGACAATTAAAATTTCCCACACTTACCTATGAGTAAATTGCCGAGCATTGTGGTCAGGTAATCTCCTGGAAGTGTTGTGTATGAAAAAAAACGAATTGCTTGCAATGTCATTGACACTGTGGTTAACTTATTATAAAATTGGAAAAATCCAACTATGTTTTTCTTTTTTTAATCTTTATAACTATTTGTTTCTTAAACTGCAGGAAATATGTTTCTAGTTTCAGACCTAGTAGGCCTGGTACATTAGGAACCTTCCTTGACATAATAGGTACCTATCTTGTACTCACCTTATCAACTAAATAATTTATTAGTTGTTCTTCCTTCTACTGCATGTTGACTAATTTACACAGTTATTCTCATGTACGCCTTTTGCTTTAGATTTTATGATGTGAAACCTTTACATCTTGACCAAAGGGTGATCGATTTGTCCTTTTGCATGTGTTCATTCTGCAGAGCTGATTTGGCGTTGTATTGTTCAGAAACAGTTTGAGAAGCTTTTTGCCATTGTACTTGGTTGCATGTCAGCTGCTATTCTCTTGGCTGAGGCTACCTTACTACCTAGAATTAACCTGTCATTCTTCTCCATGCTTATTAATGCTGTAGGGGAGCAAGAGGTTCTCGTTCAGGTAATATTCTAGTGTAGAATATAAGTTCTATGCCCGATACGTGTAGGATTTGAATGGTCGGGATGATTGATCTTAGCAACCTGCCAGCCTGCCATACTAGCTGATATCCAGTACTGTATTTTATCAGGTCAATTTTTAAAGATTTTTGGGTGGAATTTAAATTGGATAAATTACCATAAACATAGCTCTCTCTTGCATCTTATCGACAGAATGATACAGTCTTACTTAATGTTTGGAGTCTCTCAAAATGGAAATAGAGCATGCTAGTCTCTAATAAACTCTAAATATACGATGTCACACTGTTGGCTGTAGAAGATCAGTGATGGTTTATTGTCATTCTGAATGCTTGTAAATTGTTTACATCTTTGGCGCTCCTACAGGCGATATTGATATACAAATAGATGATTCATGATTCTTCCAGATGTATTGACGTCAAATTATTTGTCAATTCCTGAGCATTCTTTTGATGTAATGAGAATTTTGGCATTAAGATCTGGAAACAAGTGAATGCATCTTGTTAATATCAATCTTTGACTCGAGAGAAATCTGCCAAAATAAAAAACTATGGATATAGGTAACTTGATTCTCTAATGGGAATAGAACCAGATAAATCAAGTTTTGTATTATTCATATGATCATATTTTTTCTCTATATTCTCCTGTGGGGAAGAGTATTGGTGATAACTCAAAGAAGTCCATCTTTATCAGATTTTTCAGAATAGAAGATAATGATATGAATCATAAAAAATGTAGAAAACAATGTTCAAAATTTCGACGAAAGTGTCAAAATTTTGGCCGAAATTTCTGTTTCTGTGGTAACCGGACATCGAAATTGACTGACGAAACACTCGAAACAGGCAGATCTTCATTTTTTTTCTACGTTTTCATATACTATGTACTACCTAGAGCATATTTTTTAGCACAATTTTGTATTTTTAAGTCTATATATTGTGCTTGCAAACTATAATGACTTAATTCATTGATTTCACCAGTGAAAATTAACATCAAAAATTCCCATCGAAATGCCCATCAAAACAGTTCAGGGTCATTCACTAAAAAATGATGAGACCCCACCCCCCATATATCTAATATGAAATATTATTACTCATTTGAGTATATCTGCACTAGTAGATCATTCCGGGAAAATTTCATAAATTCATTTTGGTTATTTTGCCGTCGAAACGCCAGGAACGCATTTATCGAAATTTCTATCGAAATTTGTTGAAATTTCTGTTTCTGTGGCCACCGAAACGGCATCGAAATCGGACATTTTCTTCCTTGGTAGAAAACAATGGATATTTGTTCAATGTCTTTCTATTTGATGAATTCTATGTGTTGGCTGGTGTTTGATAGTTCCATATTTTCTTTATTATATTAGATTTTCATTAATGAGTATCCAATACCTTATTTGGAAATGTTAAATTGTTGTAGTTCATACTTTTCCAGTATCGAGTTTGGTTCCTAGCTTTTAGAAAGTACAAAGCTAGAAGAATGCAGACAATTAGTGAAAGTGTAGAAATTTGCATTGTCTCTATACCACAGTACTAAGCTAGTGAATAAACACTCAATGACCTTAGCGACATGAATGCTATTTGTCAAGTGGTTTAATAATACTAAAATCAGTATACAACCTCATGGCAAATGTCTGCTTTACATAAGATCGTAGCAACAAAAAACTCTAAAATGAATTATTCTTTTAGTTAATGTTAGTAAGTAAAAGACGGCTAGTTGTTGTATTAGACAGGAGAAACCCTGCTCCTATAAATAGGAGAACAGGGAAGCGTACAGAACATAATACAACCCTAATGGGCCAAGACACTTAGGCCCATATTACAAACTAATAAAACACTAATTAAATAGCTCTCAACAGTTAATATAATGATATGTAATGCTGTCGAATCTCTATAGCCTATTCATTTTAATTATGAATGATAGTGGTAGTATTATTTACTATCTCTGTAATAGTAGCTAAGTGGGCTGATTTTACTTAAGCCCGTTAGTGGTGGTCTAGTTTGTGTTATGTTGTGTCTCTGGTACACCGTACCATGAGATGAGTCTACATATATGACTCTCTATACCTCTTTCATAATATTCAAAATATCTTCAAAATATCTCTTCACATGGTATAAAGAGCATTTTTAAACCCTTAGGGTTTAGGGACGAGCAACAACTAAACCATAGACGTCGCCACTCCTTCCTCTCTCGTCACCCCCTCCCTCACGCCCCTCCTCTCCTGTCGCCGCTGCCTATGCTACAACTGTAACTGTCGGTCCGCCGCCAGTCAAGCGTAACGGGCACGCCGCACGTTGACCGCGCGACTGTCTCAGCCACGGATGTGGCTGGGCTGTAGCTGCCGCTAACTGCTGTGCTGCTCACTCCGTGTCTTGTCTGTTGGAAGTCGGACTCCAATCGAACATTAGGAAGGGAAGTCACAAGTTACTGTTGATGTGACCATGGAGCAACTAACTAAATTGGTACCGCAAAGGTGCTGGGGAGAGTACATCTCAACTAGAGAGGTAAGGCGTTTTCTTTCCCTGACAATGGCACCAGAAAGCTTGATGCAACCTCGGCACACCCTAGCCAATTGACGTGTTTGGATGCGCCTTAGGCACACAATTGAGCTAACAAATGTGTAACCCTAATGGACAAGTCCAAGTACACTAGAACATTTTCCCACAAGCACACATGTTCGTATTATAGCATAGAAAGCGGCAAGTTAGGGGTCGAACCTAAGGAAGAGAGGGGCCACTAGAGCTTTGTTTGCTTATACTAGGTATCTAATGCGGAGACTAGGGTTCAGAGGTTTGATCTTGGATTTTGAGTTAAACTAATGTGGTCAAGCAATTAAGAAAGGCAAGAAGAAAACCTAAGTTACCCCTAAAGGCTATGCAAGAAAGGGCAATTAAGCTAAAGCAAGCAAGAAAGAGTCAACACTAAGCACTATACTAACATAGGAGTCCTAATTTAAACACGAAAAAGCAATTAGCTAAACTAGGCAAAAAACAACACTCGACTAGCAATTAGGCAAGAAAGACATTAAAGGACTACACTAGCAAGAGACTAGCTAGAACAAGCACACCTAACTACAAGAAAGAACTAACTATCCTAGCAAGATTAAACTAGCATGAGCAAGGCAAGTGACTACTTAAGCAAGTAAAGAAAGTAACTAAACAAGCACTAGCTAAGCAAGAGATTAATTTAGGATTTTGAACAATTGTGGGAACATTAGGAAGTGTGGGATGTTTGGGGTAATGTGACTATCAATTAGGTTCGGGGTCATTGCATGCAAATATAAATCATCCATTTAGATTATCAAACCAAACTAGCTAGTTAGATGATAGAGAATTGCCCTAAACTACTAATTGGCCATTGATGAAATATGGTGTGTATTGGAGAACTAATCCCTATCACTCCCTATCAAACCTTGCTCGAGCCTTATTTGATTTGGGTTTAGCTGGAGTTCAACTAAGATGTAACAAGTCTAGGTTTCTAGGATGCAAGCACTTAGGAAAATTGCGGGCGAAGGGTAGTTATGGAGGGTGTAGATGAGGGTTTTACACCTCATATCACCTCCCATCTAGCACTCAAGTAGATCCAAGCCAATAGCACCAAGCATCTCCAAACTAGCTACTTAAATCTCACACCTAGGGGTAAGAGAAGGGATAGATATGTAGGAAGATGAGTAGCTAGCTAGGGATTCACTAGTTAGACCTAGGAGCAAAATCCCCAAATAGCTACATATCACCTATTTCTCCTACTACCTAAGTGTTTTCAAGCACAAACCACAAAATAATCCATGGGAAATGAGATAGAAACAAAATATTATCTTTAGTAAATGAAATCATAGAGTATACAAATTATTTCCCCCCAACATGGTATCAAAGTCACATTTTACACCCCAAACAACCAACCTAGAGGGCTTAGCTACTCAAAATGCAAGAAAGAGAGAAAGGAGTAGAAGACTAAAACTCCATGGATGTTTGGTCAAGACTCTTCCTTCTTCACCTCTAGCTGTAGATGCACAAACTCTTCCCTCCTTGGCGGTTGAAAAAATGGAATGGTGGATAGGAATGGCCAAAACCCTAGAAAGCTAGGGTTTTGAGGTGGAAGGTGGAAATGAAGTCGGAGTAGATGGGCGAGAGTTGGTGGCTCCATGAATGCTCCAGAAACTGGTAATAAGTGCTAACCCTTGCTCCTAGTTATCACCAATGTTTATATAATGGCTTGGGAAGCATAGGGTTAAGTGAGGGTATTTAAGTAAAATGATCACAAGGAAGCAGTAGAATTTGGGTGGCAGCATGGCCGAGTTGGGCAGAACGGCCGTGGTGGGTGGAAGGTCGAACGGGCGTGCTGGGGGAAATGACTATGGTGGTGATGGGAAAATGTCAGGTTAAAGTTGGATTTTGGGGCTGGTAGCACGACCGTGCTGAGAAGCACATTCGCGGTGGCAGTGAGGTAGCATGATTGCGCTGGGTAGCACGATCGTGGCATACTGGTTGGTGTATGGTCGTTTCCTTGAGCACGTGCCTTCTCGACGATTGATAACACAATCGTTTTGGTTGGCACGACTGTGCTGAGGTCTTCTTGGCACGACTGTGCCGAGGTCTTTTCCTTGCACTTTGATCTTGAATTGGGTTATCTTTGATGCTCTTTGCCCTAGCTTGACCGTTGACTACTAGCCGTAGGTTGTGGTAGTTCTTGGACTATCTTTGGGCTCCTCCAAGCGTGAGAAAACCTATGATCCTCTTCCTTCTATCCCTTCCATCCAACTCATGGTCAAAGTACTTGAGAAACATACATAGAACATCTATAAGTGCATTTGATGATGATAATTAAGGGAAATAACACACATATCACCAAGGTGCACCTCCTTTTTGCCAATGAAGTGGCACCCCAGTGGTAAAAGTGACGATGTAAGACTAAGAGGTCATGAGTTCAAACCTAGGCGACGGGATGAATGAATCACCATTTAAAAAAAAAATAACACACATTCTATCACGTCGAGATATGTTTAGGCCTAAATTAGGCCTGCATCAACTGACCCCTTAGGAGTTGCACCCATTGCTTCTTGAAGGGTGCAAACGGGTGTAGCAACTTCCATGTGAATCCGTTTGGTACTCCTCCCCTTTTGTGTCACCCACCAAAAGTTAACACTTATTTGTTGAGTGCGACACCGTTATGCTCTTCTAAAAGTTCGTAACAACCTCTAGGCCTATTCCCTTTTCTTTTTCGTCCCCATGTTGTCCATGCGTACATGGGTGAGTGCTCCTAGCAATTACAAATCTTCTATCTTTTCCTATCACAATGCCTTCTTCCTGTGATAGTGCTCCAACCACGCTTCCTTCTGACTGTCTCTCTCATATCACTATGCATCTTACTAGTGATTGATTCCCTCCACTGCTGTTCTATTGGTGAGAAATATTCTCCAACATGTCTGAAGGCAAGGATTCACCTCAAACCATTGTCTATAATGGCAATGCTCCTATATCCGTCATCAAATTAAATGGAGAGAACTACATGATCTGGATGATTCAATTCAAACCATTCTTGAATCCAGAGACAAGGTGAAGTTCATAGAGAAGCCTGCTGAGGATACTCCTGAATAGAAATGGGGGAATAACAAAGTCAAAAGCTGACTATGAAACAATTTGGAACGATCTTATTGCCTCCAAATACACATTCCACAAGACTGTAAAAGAGTTGTGGGATGTTGCTCGACATTAGTACATGCAAGAAAAGAATGCATTGCGGCTCTACAAAATCTGTGATAAACTCTTTGGTGAATACCTGGAATATAGGACTTGACAAATATTATGACTATCGTCAGTCTGTCCCTACAACTTCATTTCTTCCCGCATGTCTCCTCTAAGGATCAAACCAAAAGAATGTGCCAACCTCGTTAGTGGAAAATTTCTCAGCGGCCTTGATCAGGCCTATGCTTCAGTTCACAACATCATCCTGATAGGAGACCACTTGCCCACTTTGGAAGATGTTTTCTCTCATCTACAACAATTTGATGTACGTCTTCATTCAATCACCTCACCAGATTCTCAACTAGCTATTGCAGCCATTGCTCGTGCATGTGGCTGTGGTCGCGAACGCCCTTCAAGGCTCAAGTGTACATTTTGCACTAAGTTGGGTCACCTTGAGGAAAAGTGCTACCAGAAGCACGACCATCTCTTCTAGAGCTAGAGATTGTACCAGTTTGGTGATGCCCCCCCCTAGTTTGCCCTACTTGTGTGCACACCCACATACATCAACGATATGGTCACCCCTCTCTTGAAAAGCTCAAGCACCTGGAGCCATCTTTTTCTATTGTACAAAGTCTTCCATGCGACTCTTGTCAATTTGGGAAGCATCATGGGATTTCTTTTCCTCGCAAAGCGAGTTTATTTCTAAAGCTCTTTTTGATGTGATCCATAATGACATTTGTGGTCCATTTTAACCACTAGCTTTAATGTATTTTGATATTTCATTACCTTTGTTGACGATTTCTCTCGCTTGACTTGGTTATATTTATTGAAATCCCGTGATGAGATATTTGGTGTTTTCTCTCTCAGTGTTTTCATAAAATGATCTCAATACAATTTAATAAATGCGTTAAAATTTTTCGAACTGACAATGCTTTACAATATGTTTCGAGTTAAGTGTCTGATTTTTGCTCAAACACCGAACTATTACATCAACGTTCTTGCGCTCATACTCCACAACAAAAATTGGGTTGTTCAATGTAAAAATCGTCATTTCGATATCTGATTGATTTCCATGAATCGCCCTACTGCTAAGTTCCATAAATGTTTTTGTTCGATATTGATCTTTTTTGCCTTGCTCCATTTCTCGCACTCTTATCTTTTAAGCCAAATTACCTAAGTTCTATTGGTCTGAAATTGTCCTCACTGCTTGCTACCTTATTAATTGACAACTGTCTTCTGTTCTACGGAACAAGACACCTTTTCGCTTGTTTTTCTCACTGAGAAGCCTTTTCATCTTCCTCTTTGTATTTTTGGTTGCTATGCCTTTGTTCATTACTTTTATCCAAAGGCAGATAAACTTGATCCCCGCTCCATCATGACGATTTTCTGTGGTTATTCTACCTATCAGAAAGGTTGCCGATGTTATAGCCCAAGCAACCGCCAAATATGTCTTCGCTGATGTTATGTTTCATGAATCAGATATGTTTTTTGATTCTCCTTCATTCTCTTCCCTCAATATGAATTTGTCGAGTTAGATCTTTCTGACCCAATGCCAGTGGACATGTTCCTATAGCCTATCCTCTCGAGGCTACAGTTGTTCCTTCACCACTAACACATCACATCATGGTTGAATTCCCCAAGGTTTATCATCGACATGGAACAGGACTTCGACTTCGAGTTGACTTCGACATGTGTGGAAGTGGAAGTTTGTGGAAACATCGAGGAAACTTCGAGGATTTTGACAACCAAACTTCGGCGCATCTTTGACAAAAAATATGCTCAAAATAGTGATTTCATCATGAAAATTTATAGAATTTATCAAATCTATCTTACAAAACATATATATGTCTACATATAGCCATCATACATGTATATATATAAAGAAAAACACTGTCACGTGAAAATGCAAAAGTCATTGTCTTAGTGTCAAATTCGACATGCAAGGAAGTGGAAGTTTGTGAAACATGTAAGGAAACTTTGAGGAAGTTTTTGACTAACACTTGGACGCAAAATAAGCTAAAAGATAGTGAGATTGTGAGGGAATTTGGCATAAAACATCAATTTTTCAGTAAACACATACTCCGTCTATAATCTTCTATGTGAAATGCTTAGAACTTAGATTTGTTCTATAAATGTGCTCTGTATCTACAGAAATCCCTATTGGATCACATTCTAGAATTAAAAAACACGAGCTTATTTTCAAATACATCAATTTGTCAAGAGGTGAAAAAGTAACGGAGGTGAAATTTTATTAGGTCCACACCAAATTTTACAAAACTTGTGGAAATCTAGTAGAGGAATAAACTTATCATTGCTCTTTAGTTAGAAACCAAGGAAATAGTCATCTCAATGTGAAGAATGGTTTCCTACAAGTTCTTTATGTCTTCACTATGTGTGCAATAATAATAACTACAAAGATCATCGAGAAGATGGGAGGCTTTGAGCTAGCTATGTCAATTTCATCACCAAGTAGGCTGAATTCATTGACACGTCAACAAGTAGTCAACATCAATGTCGAGGACGTTTACTAGGTTTCGACATCGACAGACGTAGACATATGTAACGTCGAGGATGTATCGCCAGATGTCGAAGATGTTTAGTACCATGATCATCGATGTCCAAGCCTAATCACGAACTACATGACCCGACACAATTATCCACTTCTGAGGATTTATCATGCCCGGTGGCTCTTTGCAAAGGTGTATCTTGCACCATTTGTCATCTTATATCTCATACGTGTTGCCTATCCAATCTTTCCCATACTACTAAAATCGTTGCCCAACACCTTGATTTCATGCAGATTCTGAAAAGTTCTTGGGAGGTCTTTCAACGCCATGGTTGGAAGCATGGAACAAGACTTTGACTTCAAGTTGACTTCGACAGGTGTGGAAGTGAAGGTTTGTGGAAACATCGAGGAAACTTCGAGGATTTTTGCAACCAAACTTTGACACATCTTTGACAACAATAAAGCTCAAATAGTGATTTCATGATGAAATTTGATAGATTTCGTCAAATCTATCTTAAAAACTAAATATATGTCTGTATATAGTCATCCATACATGTTTACATATAAAGAAAAACACGGTCACGTGCAAATGTAAAAGATGTCTTAGTGTCAACTTCGACATGCAAGAAAGTGGAAGTTTGTGGAACATGTAAGGAAACTTTGAGGAAGTCTTGAACTAACACTTCGATGCAAAATAAGCTAAAAAATAATGAGATTGAGAGGGAATTTGGCATAAAACATCAAATGTTTAGTAAACACATACTCCGTCTATAATCTTCTATACGAAATGTTTAGAACTTAGATTTGTTCTATATATGTGTTCTGTATGTAGGCTGAACTCATTGACACATGTCAACAAGTAGGCAACATCAATGTCGAGGAAGTTTACTAGGTTTTGACGTCGACAGGCGTAGACATATGTAACATCGAGGATATATCGCCAGATGTCGAGGATGTTAAGTACCATGGTTGGAAGGCTGTGATGTGATAGCATTGCATGAGAATGGGACCTGAGATCTTTTTCCATCCCAGACAAGAATGTTGTCGGTTGCCAATGAATCTTCTCTATCAAATTCAAGTATGATGGATGTGTGGAATGGCCCAAAGCCCGTCTTGTTGCCAAAGGATTCACATCAACATATGGTGTGGATTTGTTTGAAGCCTTCTCACTGGTCAGTCACATTGCTTCTTGAGGATTGTTATCTCTTTCGCCACTCACATCAACTGGCCCCTGTTTTAGCTAGATTTCAAAAATGCCTTACTACATGGTGATTCAGAGAAGAAAGCATATATGCAACAACGCCCATGATTTTGTGGTCAAGGGGAGTCTTCACGTGTCTGCCGTCTCAAACATTCTCTGTATGCACTCAAACAATAACTGAGGGCCTGGTTTACATTGCTCAGTGGAGTTTTTGTTGGTCTGGATTTTACCATATCTTTCAGTGATCAAAACCTCTTCTTTTCTACATCACAAGCTGGAACCATAATCCTCGTTGTGTATGTTGATGATATCATCATCCCTAGTAGTGATGTTCTTGGGATTCCATCATTAAATCAGGCCCTACAACTACACTTTCATACCAAGGACCTAGGGCGAAGTCACTACTTGGGAATTGAAGTTCTATGCTCTAGTAATGGCACTGGCTTGTCTCAGCGTAAGTATGTACTCGATCTCCTACGAGATTTTGGTATGCTAAATTCCAAACTTGTTTCTTCTCATATGAACTACCACACCAAAGTCTTGTCTGAATGGGAGTCCTTTTATGATCTCGAGCAATAATGGCGCACAACTGGAAAAGTCATTTATCTTACACTTGCCCGTCCAACCATAGCCTTTGCTGTTAGTGTGGTCAGTCAACACATGGCCTAACCTCTTGTATGCCAATGGAGTCAGGTACAACCCATTCTACAGTATTTGAAAAGTGCACTTGGCTAGTGTCTCTTGTACAAGAAGCCACCTTCTCTAGACATCTCTTTGACTTGCTATTAGATCCATATTTGGCTTATGTGTTCTATTGGCAAGTCATCCCATCAGTTGGCACAGTAAGAAATAGTTTGTCGTTGCTTGTTCTAGCACTAAGACAGGATATTGCTCCATGCCACATGCCTACTGTGAAACTCAATGGGTGACATCCATTCTTCAAGAACTAGGTCTTCGTCTTTCGTCTCCAACAACCCTCAAATGTGACAACCATGCAACTATCCATATAGCTAATAGTCCAGTTTTTCATGAAGTTTGAAGCAAATTGAGGTTGACTGCCACTTCGTGAGAGATCTAATTTGTACCAAAAAGATCATCACACCATATGTGAAGACTCGAGAACAAAATTCATATCTAATTGAAATAAAAAAATCTTAAAAAATATTCCTTTTCAGGCTTGAGGATTAACAAATTTTTGTAACAAAAAAAGGATATTCATTCATGTTTGTCAAGACGACGGACGATCCTTTATTATTCTGACATTTATACCGGATAAAACCAGATTCGTCTCCGTCTTGGAGTTTGAGTGAATAGAAGAGGTGGAGGGAGATCGGCGCATCAAGCTCGGAAGCCCTCTCCCCCCGCTTCGCTCCCCCCTGCCCCCTTTCCAACTTTCCGACTTCTTTCTTATTGCGTTGCGAAGACGTCTGACCTTCCCAGAGAATGGATGGAAAAGACCAAAAAGGGAAGAAGCAAGCAGTCAAGCAGTTCCATTCCTAATATCTTCACTAAGCCACTTCTACCTTCATCCTTCTCCTATGTGTGGCAAGCGAGGAATACATGATGTGTGCTCTCCAGCTTGAGAGGGAGTATTAGTGTTATTTCATGTTATTTACTATCTCTACAATAGCTAAATGGGCTGACTTTACTTAAGCCCATTACTATTGGTCTAGTTTGTGTTATGTTGTGTCTCCGGTACACCATACCATGAGACAAGTCTGTATATGGACTCTTTGTACCTTTTTTATAATATTAAGAAATTCTCTTCATAGATACTAACTGTATGTAGTGCTGTTAAATCTTTATATACTGTATATGACACTGAAATCTCTAATACAATGCTGAATCTACTATTTATAATCTCTGTCGGAAATCTAGTATTTATGTAACACTACTAAAAAACTCTAATGCTTGCCTATCTAACAGTAGATGATGACATTTCTTTATAGCGCCAGACGAACGGTAGGTAAAGTTATACAAGTAGTTTAATATATCTCATATGTACTAATAGCAAGTTACGATTATGAAACTAATTCATAGGTAACAAACACTAGATTAGGAAATTCTGTTTCCTTAATAGCAGTGCTACTAGATTAGAAAATTCATTTACAGCAATAACTATTAACATTGGGTATACTTCTTTATATAATATTCTTTCCGTTATGCAATTAACATCGATGAACCAAAAATTAGAGTAAACAAATTTGTTAACAGCAGTGATAGTAGCCTAGTAGGTAAATATTTATATGTATACATTACATACTCACTTAACTAAGAGATATATTATGTAAGAAACAATAGGTAAGGATACTAGGTAATGAGTATTAATACCATCAATTGTACCTGGCCATTTTATTTTTTATTTTTATTTGACTAATACTCTAGATCGATCCATCAACTTCTGACGTGTAGTTTCTTAAGTGGGCCGCTTAAGCACATGCTATAAATCACACAAAAGCAGGCCCGCTTAAAACAAGCTACTCATACAATTGCTCTAGGATTAAAAAGCTAGGGCTTGGCCCATTTGGAGCTATATTTAATCAATGCTTATTTCCTTTATTTTGTTTAAACATGTAGTAATTACCACAGTACATGCAAATGATTCAATGTGTTGATTTTGATTCCATTTTGGCAACCATGAAAATGGAAATAAGACAGACATTTCGAGGAAATCCCGATTAGTTGATGGAAATTTTTGACAAATTGCAGAATTTGTGGAAATGTAAATAAAACCATGAAAACTCAACCTTAAATTTCCAGATATTGCTATTCACAGACAAACACATTCGATACTACTCATAAAGCGACCATACATGTATTGCTAACAATCTAACTTGTTGCTTGTTGCCCGAAACAATTATAAAGCTGTAGGAGTTAGTAAGCTATATCTTGTAGCCTTTAGGTAGTGGCCACTGACTGTGTAGAAATTATTATCATTGATAGAATTTAATTGTATTACTGAAATCCGGGAATAAATGGGGAACATTATTTTGATCACAAAGGAGTTATGACAAATGAGTTAAGCAGGATAGATTAATGTCGATCTAAGTAGAGGTGTTATTATACATAAACCATAGTTGGTATGAAATTGTTATTCAATAGAAAATCTCGGGCTGGCAATTTTTGACCCGACATGACTCGAAAATGTGCAATTTTTTCAAACCTAAGATCTTTCGTTTGTGAGCATTTATGTTTGTATGGGACACGATTAACCCCGAACCGACCTGAAATGCCCCGGATTTTTTTTAAAGATTCCATCAAAACATTCATTTTTAAAACTCTGAACACCTCGATCCAAAATTGTCCCGATACAACCCGATTGCCAGTCCTGAGTAGATCTTTAAATTCCTTGTGTTACTGAAACCATAAAAGTTGGGGATAATTCATCTTTTCATAAATGAGCTCACTAGCATAGATCAAGGTAGATTAGGTGTTACCAAACATGAGACTTGGTTGGTTTTCTAATGTTAGTAACAAAACAGTTGTTAAAGACATAAATTACTGAAAATCTGCTGAAACTAAAAGTATGGGAAAATCCATTCATAACTGAGCTCATTAGTATAGATCTTGGTAAGATTGTATACTGTTACGCCTGAAACATGCTTGCTTTATGCAAAAAGTACAAAAAACATTTGAATCCTAGTGAAAACACCTTAATTTTGGGCTGATTTTACTTTGATTTATATATATCTTGTTTAAAATGACTTGGGGAGGTTAGATTCATGATCTATAACTCAGAATAGAACAATACTGAATCTTGGTCAACACGCCAACGTCTTGGATACTTAAATTGTCGAAATGCCTTCAAAATGACGAAATTCCATTCCATGGAAATCCCATCATAGTGACAAGTACCTGTTTCACATGTGAGTGTAGGAAATTGATCTATTTACCAATTTTGATGATGAAAGGAAGGCATTATAGTAATGATAATTGCAAGCACAATACATAGACATAAAACACTCATTTATGCATTGTTTTCATATTGAATGTTGAAGGGGTGTTTGATGTAGGACATATTAGGCTTTATTTTATTTGTTTTTGCTTTATTTTTGTATTTAGGGACCTAAGTGCAAATTGTCTAGTTAATGTACTTAGTCGTTAATGTTTTATGCTTTTCTTTTATTTTAGGTTTTATTTAATTCCGAATTTTGTTAAATAGGATTTTATTTCCATTACTTCAGGGTCAAGTCATGTAGTATTATGAAAGCCAGCCTTGGGGCCTTTATCCAGGCATTTGAATATGAATTGAATTTTGTGAATTGTTGTTTATCTTCTTTGTTCTTCTTCATCAAGATGTGTTCCACATCAAGTGGTATCAGAGCCAAACCCTAAATTATTAGGACACAACCTCCTTTTCTTCCCCCCTTTTTCTTTTTTGTTTTCCCCTTTCTATCACTGTTCACAAGAGAAATAGTGACTCCGCCCGTCATATTACCCCTCTCCCGCTTCTGTCAACAACCACCCTCCCGCTTAGGCAAGCCGCTCATCCTCCAGCCCCGTTCCTTTTCTTTCCCCCTCTCCCCGCTCACCCATACAACTCCCCTACGATCCTACTCCCTGATCTTCCGCAAGCCATCCCATCAACTGTCGCCTACGAACAACAACCGCCCCGACAGACTAATTCCCGTCTCCGTAAAGCCCATCCAACACAACAACGACTCCAACACCTCCTGGTTTGCAGCCACTTGCAGCAGCTACTAGCAGATAGTTGTGCAGATCATTCCGTCACAATGCTCAACCCGTCAGCCGTCATCCGCATCAACTCGTCAAGTTTCTCCGTCAACTTTGCCCCCACCCTTTTTTTTTTTGGTCTCCGCAAGTCTTATTCAGTCTAGCAACAGCCGCCTCAGCCACAACCGTAGGTGTCCAACATAAGCAAGAACGACTTTCGAAGCATCGTCTAACAACTTACTTTAGGGACACCATCTCCCGACCGCATCTCCTACCGAACAACCACCCCTACGCATAGCCCCTGCTCCCCTTTACCGCTTCTACAAGCCGCCTCAAAAACAACCACACCAACAAGGAACATCCTCTATAGACTGTCGCTGCTTCTACAAACTGTCGTCAACAAGCATCTACAAGTACGACCCCTCTAGGCTGCTAGTAAGCGACCCCAAAATTTTTTCCGGGGCTCTCGCCCCTGAACCCCAAGCATGGGGCCGCTACCCCCTGCCACCCCCTGCGAACTCGCATCGGAGTTGGATCGGCGGCTCGAGCACACTAGATTGAAGTTCTTTCAGAGGCACCTCCTTCTACATAAACTTCAAGGAGGCTTTCTTCTCCAGAAAATCATGGCGACTCTTCGACAAGTTGACAACAAGGTGGACGCAATTCATTCAACTGTGGCGGATATTCAACGTCGATTAGATGACTTTGCACAGAAAAAGACAAATATCTGCAACATCTACCCCACAATAATAGGATGCAACTCTTGAGCAAACACGGACATCAGATTACTCCGTACTCCAGCCATGTCAAGACACCACACATGAAGATACTAAAGTTCTATGGTGAGCGGGACTCCAAAGTTGTGCTTGATTGGTTGTGCTGTGCCGACGAATATTCCAGATATCTAAAACCATGGGTGATGCAACCAAACTCCTGATTGCCACTGATAAGTTTCGGGAGCTGCCTTAGCATGGTGGAATAACCAACAACTAGTCGAGCCGGTCTGCAAAATGATGAACTACATCCTTTGTTCGTACAATGATTCTTACCTTTGTGTGACTAGAGCCACAACAATGCAAATGAGGTTGATGAGAAAGATGATGAAGATGCAATCCCCACTCGTAATCCCTCAACTGACACAGACGAGTCTGAAACAATGCCTCCACTACCTTTAGTAAGGGATGACGTCACCAGTCCAATCAATATTGATGTTGTGCATGTTCATTCCTCGATGCTTCCTTTAGTGGATGCTGATGTCAACCTCGCACCATGCCAATTACGAAAGCCCTTATCATTTCACACCCAACGACATCTATGCTCTTCCAGTTGATGATGGCTACACGACCACCTTGGTGTCCTCAAAACTTGCAGATGCTCTGAAGATAAAATCCTACTATTGCATGAACATTATGGCATGCTTGGGGTTGACAATACTCCAACTCTGATCACACGACGTCGTCCAATACATTTATCCTACCATCGACCACTATTGGGAGAGCCTGCATAGGATATGTACCTGATTCACCGGTGGCTCGTCTGTTGAACTCCATGGGAGTTATGTAGGACATATTAGGCTTTATTTTATTTTATTTTATTTTATTTTTATATTTTGGGACCTAAGTGCAAATTATCTAGTTAATGTACTTAGTCGTAACTGTTATATGCTTTTCTTTATTTTAGGTTTTATTTGATTCCGAATTTTGTTAAAGGGTTTTATTTCCATTACTTCAGGGTCAAGTCATGCGGTGTTATAAAAGCGAGCCTTGGGGCCTTTGTCCAGGCAGTTGAATATGAACTGAATTTAGTGAATTGTCGTTTATCTTCTTCGTTCTTCTTCTACAAGATGTGTTCCACATCCATGTTCCTTCAATTATTGGTTACAATGCTAAATTTCTCTTACTTTAGAAAGCATATATCGAATGAAGTATACAAAAATATAACTTATAACCTATTTGTAAGACTTCAATTAATTTGGATAAGTGAAAGTTCAAGGAATTCTATGGTAAAGCATCTAGTGTGAGAGCAAGTCCAGTCTCTTAGGCTACACTTATTATTATTATAGTAGAATGAAAGAAACCATTGCTTCGATTTTTTATATATCTAAGATAACTCATATTTAATCATAGAACTTGTATTGTTTTATAACCAAAACAAATTCCTGATGAAATATGTCAAGATTTATTGAAATGGAATATCTATGAGCAGGAAACTGCATTCCAATTTCCTATCCCTACCGGAATAAGAATTTTTATCTCTGAAAAATTTGACAATTTCATTGATATGTCTTCTTATATTTCTGTGATGTCCATACTTAATATATTTTGAATATTTTGGAGGTGATATGTATATGTTGTTTTTACTTTATTGGTGTAGATTAAAGTGCATATGCACCTGCAACACTTCCAAGCTGGTTGCAGTTTTGATAATTTTCTGAGTTTACAAAAAATGGAGTGCACTTGAATGTTTGATGATATATCGGGGTTGTACCTTTACTTATTTTTGGTAGCTGTGTTAGCATGTCTCTTGTAACATTAATATAATTACGAAATACCTCTATTATCTAATGTAGTCATCACAGCTGCTTGCATATGTTGGGTAAAAACTGCGTAGTATCTGTTGAGTTTTAATTGTTCATACCCTTAAACTACACCTTCATGAATTTGCAAATTTTCCCATTATGTTTCGAAGAAATATACTACCTTAGGAGAAATTGGATATGAGCTGCATTTTTCTCATTTCAATTGTTGGTATTGCTATGCTCTTTCTTCTAATATTATGGTGATTATTTCTTACCTTTTCAGATAGCTGCATTTATTCCACTTTTGTATATGTGCATATGCACATATTACTCGTTATTCAAAATTGGAATGTTGAT
The DNA here is from genome assembly GCA_963693085.1 of Alisma plantago-aquatica. Taxonomy (NCBI): domain Eukaryota; kingdom Viridiplantae; phylum Streptophyta; class Magnoliopsida; order Alismatales; family Alismataceae; genus Alisma; species Alisma plantago-aquatica. The sequence goes on along the minus strand of OY856410.1, from coordinate 989,054,323 downwards.
GTTTTACTCATTCACACCCAGACAAACAAGTTCAGTCAGCCTGCTGATGATTTGTTCGTAAGTACTTTTTTCAAATCTTTGGACAATTACAAATACAATCACACTCATGCTGATTTACTAAACTAATAAATGGCTTATTCAATTTTCCAGAATGGTTGCTCGTTATGCCCCTCCTATCTCTTATAACTTTCTCAATCTGATTCGCCTTGGTGGAAATTTGAAAACTACATTTGAGAAGGTAACTGTTATACAACTGTTCTTTCTCCTTCTAACATTTTTTCTACATCATCATCATCATCATCATCATCATCAACTAAGCCTCAATCCCAACTAGAATTTTGATTTCAACCCCACACGTTATAATAAATACCTTCAATTTTCATAACATTTTTCTACATGTTATGAAAATTCAAGGTATTTATTATAATGTGTGGGGTTGAAATCAAAATTCTAGACTAATTGAATCGATACCATTGAGACAAATCTTAAACTATAATAGAAATGTTAAGAGTCCGAAATATATCTTAACAAGTGGACATGCCTTCTAGCTTGAACCTTGTCCCTCCACTCCAGTTGTTAGTTTGTTACTTTTATGTGAACTTATCAGCAATTGAATGCACAATGAATACAAGGGACAAGAGGACCACTAACTTTCAACTTCTAATCATGTACATGCTGCAGTACTTTAAATGCACTTGGTTTTGTTATTGCTTGTATTTTGGGAAGGTGAATGTGGTTTCTGAGGATCTTATCCGTTCTCACCCTTTAGAAAATCGTATCCAACTGCAATAAGTATGACAATCCTGTAAGTATAGAGAAACTATAGTACATTAACTCATTAAGAAATAATTGCACTGAGTCTTTAATGCTCCCCTGATTTTGCTGCATGCACTTTCCATTATCAACTTGATAATGTACTCAAAGTAATTCTTTTCACTGTATTGGCCATTTCACCTTTTGACGCAACACAAGTAATAACCATCCAGTAAACAAATGAACCCCACAAGGATGACATGACACGGCTAATATCAATTAAGTCAGGTTACTGTTTCTTTTTTCTGGATACTTGACCCGATATTGACATGGATGCTTAGTATGCAAAATCATTTTGCATTTGTTATTAGTTACTAAACCATATCGACATGGACATACAGTCATGTAAAGTTGATGAACTTGCTCGACCTTGTGGGATAAATCCAAAACTCTACACCTTGTGTCGCAATACATGAGGAACTAGAGGCCATAACCCGAAAACAATAACACAAATCTGAATTAGTGTTATCAGAATCCATTTGGATTGTCCGGTCCTACCAGTCAAACCATGAACCGGCACCCTTTCCGGTTCGGTTATTGTATAAACCCGATGATACCGGTCCAACCAGACAAAACTGACCGGTCCACTGGTTAACCGGTTGCACCAGTTTGATTAGCCGGAACTTCTGCCTCAGCAAATGAGTGGTTGACTATTGTTTCCTCCCAACCTCTCAACACTTAACCCATTTTTGGGCATAGACACAAACAAAAAACCCAGACCCCTGATTTTCCCAACACCAACTCCCACAAGAACTTCCGCTCTACCTGATGTAAAGAGGTCCAATTATGTTAAGCATGGTATTTTGAAGTATCCTGTTGTATGAAATATTGACATTTTGTGAGGTATGAGGTTATGACTTTATTGTGCATTCTAAGAACTCTAACTTTCCATATTTTGTGAGGTATTTTGTTAATATTACTTTATATGCATTGCTGGTGTCATTGGTGGAAGCGGTTCAACCACAGGTCGAACCGGTTAACTAGAAACCAGTAGGCTCACCAGTTCGATGACCGGTTCAGTCCTGTCGTCCTGATAACATTACCAAACAAGCTAGCAACAATTTTGTAGAACTCCACTTGGTTAGGCTTGTCTTATCGTGCAAGTTGAGTTTGTTGTATTGATTGTTTCAGCTTAAATGAATCTATTGTCATGGCTTTGCCATCTATTCTACACTTGACATGCACCTGTTGCTAATTGTATCTGATGCAATGTGTTTATCGAGTACACAAATGGCATGATAGTAAACCAACATGACTGGACCCGTCATGATTGACATGCCTACTAAAGATCTTATCAGCCAGAACCACATCATACAACCTGCTGATGTAGGCATGCTACCGAGAAGAAGAATAAAGGGAGATAAATTTGCAACAAGCAAACTAAATTTCAATTCATATTCGACTCTCTGGACATAAGCCCCAAGGCTGACTTTTATAAGACTCGATGACTTGACTTGCAAGTAAATAAAATAGGAAAGTAAAATCCTAATTTAAGGAAATTCGGAATTAAATAAAACATTCCTAAGTAAACAAATAACAAAATAAAAGCCCAACTTGAGCCTATTAAGCTCTAATTGGGTTTGTCTTGAATCTGGACTTGTTTTCTATGCCAATCTGCCTTTACGGATTGCATCCCCTGCTCTGCCTCTATATGCTTGATATTTTCTTGAAAGACAGTATTGTTGCTGATATTGGTAGTCTTTTACTTATATTCAACTGTCTGGAGGTCTGATTTTTATGATAAAAATCTAAATAAATCTAAAGCGCACTTGCTGAAACCGGGAACATGTTTGTTTAGCAGTCAAACTTGGATTAAACTGTTCTAACATACTTTTCCACTCAACTTTATATAGATGTTCCCTTATAGGCATAGTTACAAATTCAGTACTAGGGACACTTTTGACCTAGCTGGAAAAGAGAGAATTCAGAAAATTTGCGGAAAATTTGAGTAAAAATGGTCAAATGTACGGTAGGCATTCGGGAAAAAAATCGGACGATATATATATATATATATATATATATATATATATATATATATATATATATAGAGTCAGGCTAGAATACACTCGAGTGTATCCGGAGCGGAATACACTCAAGTAGTTTTCCATGATGCAATATTTTTTTTGAAAATCTAATCCGTTGATCTTCTTAAACAACTCGTGAACAACTCATACGCAAAATTTGAGCACATTTGGATATGTATAGCTCATGTTATGAAGACCGCAAAAATTAGGCATTTCAAATTAGTTTCGCGCGTTGATTTTGTTGCCCTTGGATGAGTGAGTTACACTCATCCAAATGAGTTCAAAATTTGTATGTAGCCTAGTTATAGTATGACGGTGAAGATCAACGGTTTACATTTTGCAAAAACTAGTCTTGATATGCAAACACACTTGAGTGTATCCGTGCGATCCGTACACTCGAGTGTATTCTAGCCTGACTCTCTCTCTCTCTCTCTCTCTCTCTATATATATATATATATATGCAAGTACACATAAATATGCATTGCACATATATATACTAATACACACAAATACAAATGTTGCACATATATATGTACATATGTATTATATACATATATACACAAATTACATAAATGCATATATATTTATATGTATACATAAACAAACATACATTCTAAGTCAGGGTCTTAAACTGTATAAAACAGGTAAAAAAGAGAAAATACGTATATGAAAAAAAAACATAAAAGACTAATCATCATCATCATCGTCATCCAAGCCTCAATCCCAAACATAAAAGACTAATAATAATCATCACCATCATATAATAAAAGACTAATAATACGTGAACGAATTATAGTATTTGGGAATTGGGACTTATTTCCCGTCACATACGACCAGGGAAAAGTTAGTGCTGTGTACACAACCTTTTTAAAAAATCGACAAGTATTGTGACATTGTTTACAGAAATAGAGTTAATTGATACAACATAGACTAAATAATTAGTGAATTGGCACAACATTGTCTACTAGGAAGCACAGACACTTCAAAATAGGTGCTTTACCCGTGTTCGACACGTATTGGACACCCGTACTCCATGGACACGCCTAAATACATATTGGATGCTTCTCCAACCGTGTCCAGATTTTTTTTTTTTGGTTTTTAATGGTGGACATAACTTTGACACGGCTTGGACACAGCCTGGACTCGACCAGGCCCATTTACAGCCCACAAAAAATCTAAGATTAGATAGCAACTGCATTCCTGATATTCTTATCACATGTCTATGTTTAGGTCAAATGCAGCTTGTTTAGCAATAGGACTTATGACAACAATTGCATTCTTGCTATTCTTATCACATATCTAAGTTTAGAGCAGCAAGAACTGTCTCCCTCTCTCGGCTCATTATCTATTCTTGGACTTGGGGCTTTTCTCTATTTCTGGAAAATTGATCAAGGCAAACTATCAACCTTTATCCATTATTACCTTATTCTATAAATGTTTCTATATTTATCACTTTCTGGAATGTCCAGTTGTGCCTTTAAATTAATTGTTGTTGTTTATCTAAATAAATTCCTTATGAATAGTCTGATAATATGAATGTTACTTTGTTATTAGTACAGTAATGAGTACTGACTACCGACTTATAGACTCTATATGTCCAATAGTCAATATTCCGAATTTCAACAGCTTAATAATGCATCATAGGAAGTCAATCTGTGAAGTCCATTCTTGAACTAGGCTACTGCAACTGCAAAGATTGCTTTCTGTTTATTAAATTCTCCAATCTTTCTATCTTTTGAATATTTTAGACTTCAAAGTTCATACTACTTAAGTTCTTGGGGTTTCTTTACATCATTCATGTGATTCCCATTAGTATACTTAGCTGCTTATAAGGCCGATTTGTCAACGTTTTTTAGATAGACATTTGTTATCTCAGCTCAAACTAGATTATAGTTTTATTGATAACATTCTCTTAATGTACTATTTTGTTGATGTTTTGTACATGAGTCGCATGCTCATTTAATGTTTGTTGTTTTGGGCCTCTAGGACACGTAGGCATCATTTTGTATGCTTTGGTTAGTCTTCATTGTTATGTACTTGTGTTAAACCATTTTGTGCATGCTTCGTTTAAGTTAATGTTTAAATAATTCTAGAATGTATTCTAAATTGTGCTTTACTTTTCGTTTAAACTTTATATTTAAATCTGTCTCAAATTTTAGGGTCCAAATATGTAATTGTACAAATTAAATATGCAATTGTGTGATTAATTTATATATAATAATTAAATTGTTAAAAAAATCCAAAACTGTATATACTTCCGCATATACTCCTGCATACCGCGTATACTCTATAAGGTGACCTCTCCGCACGCATAACGCATACCGCTTTTTAGAACACATTTCCCATCATACTTCCTTAAAATATTAAAATCGAATTCCACCTTTCATGTTACAATCTCTCTTAATTATTGTACCAGTCTGTCTTCTCATATCTATTCTTTATCTCTCCTCGTGTTTTGGTATTATACATGAAATATGAATGGAATCTAATAGTCTTTTTTGTAGTTTGTACTTGACACAAATAAAATGACCTCTTTTATGGATATTCTACTTCAATATTTCAATGTTGTGGTTGTACAATTGCCAATTGGTTTCATTTTTTGAGTTTATCTTAAATGAAGTTAGATTGTCTTATTTTGCATTTCTTATGAGTATATAAATATTTATATATAATTAGTTTAATTATAAAAATATATAAAAAATGCCGTGTCCGTAGTTGTCTCCGTGTCTTATATTTTCCAAAATCGTCGTGTCCCGTGCCTGTGTCTGTTTTTCTGCTTCCTAGATTGTTTATCTCCTTTGTTACCCGATTTGAATCTGCCTCAGAGTATTTTGTCATTATATAAGTTCAGCATTACTGCAGTGAACAACATATGAATCAAATGTTGAATATCTTTCAAAAGTAAAGAGAGTCATCAACTGGAATTCAGCGTTTTGGCTTTTTATATAGCTTTGATGTGGTTAGGGCTGTTGAATTGTGTTTACTAGCACAATCCACAATTAGAGATGGTAAAAAGTGAAAAAACACATCCATGGTCCGCGCCCAACCTGCTCCATTAGTTCAAAAAAAATCAAATGGGGTTGTGGTCCATTTAGTTTAGGTGGATTGTTGTTTGGCTTCAGGTGCCTATGGAGATTCATTTACCATCTAGTCTGCTGCAACCATGCATGACGCAAAGGAAAAGCCACGCCCCGAGCCTTCTACCATATGTCTTTAGCCGCCGGAGCCGTACACCTTACGCGGTTGGCCGACTGCCATGGTATGGTTGTTTGCCTCCATCTTGTCTGCTAGATGCCCGCTGCCTACACCGCATTGATGCCCACCACCTTCACCGGATAGCCGATGTTGCCATGCACTCATTACCGCCACCACCACCGTTATTGTCTCCTTCTGCTTGTTTGCTAGATGCCCACCCCCTCCACCGCATGTTGCCACCCCACGACCTCCATCTCCGCCTTTGTCCCTGGCTTTTGAATGTGCTGCTCCCGTCGTCGTCACCACCACCAGTGCCTCCTTTCCTACCAACCACCACCTTCGTCCCCGTTTGCTGCATACCATCTGGACTGCACACATCACCTCCAGTAGGAAGCAGTGTAGCACTCCCACTAGACCTGTCCTGCAATTGCCTGTCTGACTACTTGGAACCTCATCTCCGACAACGCCTTCTCTGGCGTGTTTACATACACACACCGCTCTTCTACGGGGTCAACAAAATTTGCCAGAAACCGAGGACTCTTTCTCACTGGTTTCCCTGGTTTCGTTGTCGGGGAATTAGGCTCTAGTGCTAGGTCAACAACAATGTCGGCATGAAGCTGTCCATGTTGATCCTCTCTTGGTGATCACTGCAGTCTACCTCGCTCGCACAACGCGACAGTTGAGGAGGGCAAGTACGCGGATGGGGTGTGTAGGAGACGACACTTTATCAGAAACTCACCTGTCCGTGGAGGGAGTCCTGTGGACTAGAATTGTAACAAGAAAATGTTCGACTGTTGGAAGTGGTTTGGATCTCCGTCGTCACCTGTACCACTCCATTGTTTTTAATCATAATCCGAACTTAACGCTACCAGACGAAATGAATATATTAGAAAATGGGACTGGTGGGAATGGTCCAGGTCGAGGGCTAGGTATTCAGATTATATTGGCATGCTATCCGCAGTATAGTTCATGTAAGTTAGGCTTGTCTATTTCCTATTAATTGATCTTCACATGTTTAAAAATCTGTATATAATTAACAACTGTGGTTGTTAAGGTGTCCACCTGTGCTCAACAAGACACTCGAGAAGGGTGCCTTTCCTCCAGCAACAGGATGCAATGATTCACTAATTAACAATGCACACAACCTTGACCCTTAAGACATCTTGGGTATCTTTTCTTTTCTAGGTTAAATCATAAATCTTTTGATGATATAAATTGAGTTTTAGATTGGTATTGAATTGGATTAACCACAAAGATGCAATTAGAACAGTCTAGAGAGATGGTGTAGCGTAGCACATGTATGCAATAGGAGAAGTACAACATCAGAGAATAAGCATTGGGCCTAAGCCCATTAACTCCAGCACCCAATTTGTAAATGCTGAATCGAATTTTTTAGATGCATGCTTGGATGCAAAGTTTATTCAATTTATAATGGCGTTCACTTATTAGCATTACCATGATTTACAACAATTTTATATTCGATTTCTGCTTGTCATCTCACAGCCAAAATACTTGTGGCTAATATGTAATTAATGCATACTTGTTGCAAGTGCCTGATTTTGTACCAGTCTGTCTACTTTTCACATTTTTTGGGATGCCTTTCTAAAAGATTACTTACAGGCAACAATCGAAATTGTCTAGACAACTAGCCAGAAGTATTTAGGGTTGGGCACCTTGACTGCCTAGGTTTTTCTAGGTATTTGTGTGTGTCTGTGTATTCTTAAAATGCTAAGATGTGTAAAATATGTACACATGCTTAACCAACAGATATATTACTTCAGAAATGATGAACAGTTCCATACTTCAAGCTAGTTAGACAAATCAAGTTGGGATGGTAAACATATATTCCTTTTAAGATCTTTAATCTTGAAACTTGAAATTGGAATTTAGGAACCGGTCAATATCATTTCTTCACCAAATGTCCCTAACAATCGTTAATTGAAGAATATATTAGGAAGAAATATAAGGCTAGATAAATAAGACAACTAATCAATGTTATTAACCATAAGCATATGTAGAATCTAATTGACATAAAAGATGAAACTCATGAAAGTTGATAAATACACCATGTTTTATATAATTTCTCTTATAACTCATAGCGAAATCAATCATTACTTGCACTGCTAAGTCTTTGAAAAAGTTACAAATGAAACAGAATAGATTCCATCAATGTGACAATTTCATCTTCGTCATTAAGTTCATCTTCTTCATCATCACTGTCTTCATGCTCATTCCTATCCTCCTCATCTTCCTCGTCACTCATAGATTTTTAATTTTGAGATCAACATTGTTCATTGTTTATGACTTTTCCTGTGTTAGTTTATCTTCACCACTTTCTGGTGTTGAAGCTTATGTGGAAGTTGGTGGACTTAGGGTCTTATCCTATGTGAATGTCACTATTCTTCCATATGATCCTCCACGCCCTTGAACTACACTGCCTTTTTAGTGTTTCCTATATGATTTTTTTACAAAATTACACATATATGTATATAAATACTATATTTTTTGGAACTTTTATATATATCTAAACACTTCATCCAACATTATAAAACACCCAAACAGTTTATAGCACAACTATAAACCACTGTTGGGGAAATCGGTCTGCACGACCACATATACCCCCGGCTTATGCCTGTTCAGTAACCCTATCACACTGCATATTACTAATCCGTACACAAAGCGATCATGGCCCGCATATGCTCCCGCTTTTCCGAATAAGCAGCCGATTAGACTCCGCTTTTTAAAAAGGCCACAACTTAGTTATGTCTATGCATTACATACATACTTGCATGTCTATACACGCACATTTCATTATATATCTAATTTAGATATATAGCCAATTATTTATGTGTATACATCGTACTATATAATATAAATTTCCACACACATTTGCACAATATATGAATACCTTTTTAGATTTTTTATGTATACATACATACATAACATACATGCATATACATTATACACACATATTTGCGCATGTATACATTTTGATTTATTCACATTTACACACACTCTACAAAACTCAGTATATTTATATACATACATTTCAATATTTGTATATATATTAAAAATATTCCATATATAGAATGCTATAAACAATGATTATATCATTATAGCTATAATATAGTAAACAAATGACTTGTCATGGATAAAACACCCTACATACATGACACGGCAACAATTTCGCTAGTTAAACAGTAAACAAAAGACTTATCACAGATACCTTACTAACTTATTGTTACATTTACAAATTATCAATTAGTCATACGTTACAGAAGTACATTTAATCAAAGTATGCACTCTAAATTAGATAATAGCCACATACAATTTACTTATGTACATTACAACACCTTATTATTATGACTTATGTATAAACTATTCATTCTAAATTAGAACTAGGGCTTATCATAGAACATTAAATGTATATAAGTTTGATATATTGTAGTCAATAATACTTGGACCATATGATTTACTTAATGTTACAGGCTTACTGTAGTATTTAAAAAAAGGGGGCAAAAAAGCAAGGAAAAAGCGGGCAAAAAGTGGGATAGAACCAGCCATAAAGTGAGTTAAGCAGCCAAAAAGCGGCCGATTTTTATTTCAAACCGAATAATCGGCACTCAAGGTATTTTATTAAGGCGACCGAGGTGCTTGGCCGCTTAAGCAGCCGCTCACGCCGTTTTTCATTTCACTGATGAGATGTAAGCTAGCTTATCCACTGTTTGCAGAGTCACCTCATCTCTTTGTGAATCAACATGAAGAAGGTATTGGATATTGCATGACAATAACATCTGTAGCCTATTAGAAAATAACAATAACCTTAGTTCTGTCCGGGTGGCCTACAACACGTTCGAGTGCAATGGTAGCTGATGTGCGTGGTTGCAGGTACCCTTTTCATAAGTATGGTTCCGGGGCTGCCAGTAGTAGCAGGAAACACCACTGGAAATAACATTGGGGTGCAAGAGCTGCAGTGTGACAGCAAAGATAAACTACAGCGTCGAAACTTGAGCCTTGAGGTGGTCTTGCGATGGCTATGGAGGCATGCAAGAAGAACAATAACTAGAAGAAAGAGGGAAACCTTCCCCTTGCTCGCTTGGAGCTGTAGTTTGAATTCATGAAGGAAGAATCCTGTAACCAACAAGGCAATAATCTGATGATTGTGAAGGGCTTCATTGCATAAAAATGAATTAGATGCACACATATACACACGACAATTATTTTTTTGTACCTGGATACCTATTTAAGTGCATAAACACGCCTAGGCTGACTGCCTAGCAGGTCTATGCCTGTGCATAACCCAGACTGCAACTCACGTAGAAGAGCCAATTCCATGTCATATAGTTTTGAGATTGACGCAACATACATCAAATAATAAAAAAAGTCTAAGACTCTAGAAAACTATTTCAAAGGAACCAATACCCTTACCTGGATCACCAATGGAGCCTTAATGCCCTAAATACCATTCTAAGAATCTCCTTGCATTTAAGTATGTCTGAAATGTGCAATCTTTTTACTTATTTTACCTGATATAGTGTGCGTATTACATGTTCTCTTTTGGCGAAGGCCATCAATGTTCTTACAAGTCCCTTTAGTTGTATTTAGAGGTTATGTATTTGTTCTCGCCTCATGCACATTTCTGTCGCACAATAACTTTCTCAGCTTGGTAAATAGGCCCTGCAACTTAGATTAACATGTGGCAATGAATTAATTACTGTTTCTCATCTGCAGAGAATGGGAAACATTGATGACGCAGTCCCCTTTTTTGGACAAGGATTCAACAAAATTTACCCTCTTATTATGGTTGTGTACACTTTACTTGTTGCAAGTAATTTTTTTGGTCGGATATTTGCATTTCTTGGGAGTTGGAAACGGTTCAGGTTTCAGAGTGAAGAAGAGGAGACGAATGGGCTTGATCCTTCTGGAATGATTATTCTTCAAAAAGGTCATTATTACTTGTACTTTTTACGTAATGTTTGCACTTCTAATTGGACTTCTGATTGATACCATGACTTGTGAAGTAGGTACTTGCCTTTTTAGTAAGTCAATATCACCTTTGAGTTAAGACTGAATTTGAGTTTGTTATGACTGCTCTTGCTGTGTTAAAGTTTCACTCTAGAGGTGGGGTTCTCTAGCACATAAACATCTTGAGCTCATGAATATTTTCTCTAATCTTGCTTTTCGCTTATATATAGAGTTCAATATGGTGTCATGCATGCCTATTATATGAATAAAATAATATTTTGCAATAAAACAAAAGTTTTACATAATTTAATAACATTTTATGGTGTAGAATATATCCTTTATATGCAAAACAATCATTATGAATAAAAAGCAACTGACACTTACGGGTATGGTGTGTTAGCTTTCTCGAAAATGTCGTTACTCTGGGTACTATGATTTTTTCACTTGGTAGAAAATGCACACCCGATTCACCAAAAATCTACAAATGTTAAAAAGCACTTCAGACTTGGTCTTCTTATCTTATAGTACTAAAAGCTATGCCACATGGATACTCGAAACTAGTTCGTTGACTCATGTTACCATGTAGTAACCATGCCGTGTCCGTGTCCTATATTTTCTAAGATTGCTGTATCACGTATCGTATCGGTATCAGTGTCCGTGTCTGTAGCTGTGCTTCCCAGCTACATGTCCTTGCAAATCAAGTTGCACAACCCAAATCATAGTTTAAATTCATAATTAATTGTTTGGACAAAGCGTCAGGGCTGACTAATAGTTTCAATCTATTTGTTGAGAAACCTAAAAATGGGAAATGAATCTGATTTAATAATTTGAAAATATTTTTCTAACTAGTTATGCATACCAAATATAAGACAATCTCCATGTCCAAACAGAAATTTTACATCAATATATTTCTTAAAGTTCTGGTTTTGTCATCGTTTCTTCTGCTGTTTAATAATTCTTCTTCAATTTCCGTCAGTTGTATCTTCTGTCTGATAAGTTTTAAAATATATGATTGTTTGTGCAGAAAGATCTTGGCTTGAACAGGGTCGGAAGGTTGGAGAGCAAGTTATTCCATTGGCAAGAAATTTTTATCATGGAACTGCAGATATTGAATCTGGAAACACTGTGGTACTTCTAATTCCTGATTCATGTCTACTAGTTTATAGTGCTGATTTTATATCTTTGGCGATGAATATAGCTTTCCTTTTCAGTATGAATGTGAAGTGATGCTCAAAAGTATCAAACTCATCTGCGCTCTGTAAAAATTATTCCGTATATTGAAACACTTTTACCTGTGCTTGACCAAGCAGAGATGCTAAATCCAAGAATTATGAGTGATGCTCGGAACAGAAATGATACATGAAACAAATTTAAGTGATACCTATTTATCACTTTGGTTTTGATTGTAAAGGAACTTCCTATTTTATCAGACCTTATCCTTTGGTAGCATCCTTTACGTGATTATCATCTGATTTTGACTAAGTTTGGTGCATACACACGGAGAGAGGGGTGGGGGGTGGTTGTTTGGGGGGGGGGTCAGGTTGAATCCCTCGGTTGCGTTAACTTGTCAACGAGTACAAAAACATGTGTGATATGTGATGTTTTTGGTATTGTTTAAATGGGATATTACATTTTATGTCAAAGTGTGCAGTCTACCTTATTTTTATTTCTGTTTTTTCTGCCTTGATTTTTTCTTGATTTCTGTTTGTTTTCAGTGTATGAAAAACTGAATCCTCTCATCATCGAGTAAAATATATAATTTACCATTTCAATATATGTAAATGATTTATTTTCGTCTTCTAATCCTCTCAAAACATTGATTGTCTTAAAAGTTGCTGTAACTTCAGGTTTAATTTCAAAGAAAGTCACAGTACTCAATTTGTCTCTTTTTGGGAATTCTGTAACAGGGTCGTACAGGTCGAAGCATTTTTTGACCATATCTTATTACACCATCCATATCCTGATTCACTATTTCTTCCCTCTCAACTGAAAATCCCTATCCGCCTCCTGCATCGCTCTACCTTCCATACTGGCCTGGCATTGTCACCTTTTCATTGTTGGTCTCGTCAACTTCCCTAGTTCACCAATGCTCTCTGTAGGGTTTTGAGGGAAGGGGACGTGTGGGAAATACACAATTTTTACCAACAAAACTCTAAGCCAATGGATCCGTCATAGCCATAAAACGTTGGTATATTAAGGATATAGAAGCGATATCGGATGTATCTTGGTGCACATTAGTTGTCCAACAACTAGACACGTCTTATGCCGTGTAGAAATTGCAGATCCGGATCCAAAATTGTTGTTGTTATCGCTGTTTTGTCGTCGCATCAACACCTTGTCTTCTCTTTGGATAAGTAGCTTGTCCTCAAACCTCCGCCTAAGGGCCTTAGCCTCTATGTCGGCCACGCGGATGCGGGAACTCTTCGTGCACCACCATGGTTGCCAAGAGGAAGCAAAACTTGGGAGTCCTCAACGTGCGGTGTCGCTCGCTCTCCTTGTCCTCCTATTGTGAACTGCCATCTTTGGGATGAGTTTTTTCTTTGTCCAAGAGAAAGAACTCTTAGACAACTTGTGCCCCAATGTGTGTCAATGCTTGCCTTTCCCCTTGGACGTTCACATGGGTTTGGATTTTCAAAAATCCAATCTCTTTCCTAATTGCAATTCACGTTCAGAACCAAAATATGATCTCCTTGACAAGACTCCTAGTCAAGCCGACTGGGTGTCCAATTGGTTCATTGGCATGTACAAGGAAAGTCCTTGTCCTATTAATACGACCAATTCAATTCCTAATTGATCGAGCCATCCGATCCTAATTTAATTTCACCCAGTCGGCCAATAGGTCACCTGCCTACATGGTGATCAGTCGGTCCACTGACGCTCAATTGATCATCTGATTCGAACCATTCAGTCAATTGATTGACTGACCCATTTGACTGATTGGGTAGGGAATCGGCCTGTATACGATTCAAATCTATTCTAATAATTTGTTGGATTGCAAACTTCAATTCCCTCATGCATCCTTATATGTGTGACCCCGTAGGTTTCAATTACGTTGGTGGTGATGTCAAAGACCTCACAAGCAAAGAGCGGTGTCTAACATCACATCATTACTATCTCACTATTTGGAATAATTTGAGAACAACTTTAATTGTACGTGATCATTGTTACTATGATCGTATAACCACTTTGTCACTGATACCCAAATTGAAATTGAGGCATGGAGGTTTCATCCTCTTTACATTCATTCTTAGTTTCTTGAAGCATAGTAGACTATTGAGATTATACAAGCTCAATATCATATATTGACTCACATGAGCATGACCATTCATTTTATAGTCTCACTAATCAAGTGGCCATGATATCACTTCAAAGGACATCTATATCACTGACAATAATTCACAAGTGTCTTAGTACACCCAATCACTACCTGTATGACACCCTTTATTTAGAGTCATGGTGGGTAGTGTTAAAGTACACAAAACAACATGTATCATTGTAGTGACTTCAGGCCAAAGGATCACAGTCCCCATTGTCACATTGAGATATACTCTGATTGCAATGACATGGCTTCCATGTGTCATTCTCAAAATGGGTTTGTCCAGTACGATTTGTTCTCTAACAAGTACCTATGTATTTTGAATTGATATCCAATATCATGACTAAAGAGACAACCACCATTCAACATACAAACCGGTTTTATATATTATTGCTGTCCTATAATATGCACAATAATAACTAACTAGAGACATAAAAAGAATGAATATTCAAAATATACATGTGATCTCATGTTCAAGTCCTAAACCCAGACCATATGTCATCGACTCAAAACATTCTTAGGATTGTATTACATTTATTCATTATCTCAATACTGAAACAAACATGATAAGTGGAATTGCCTTTTATTAATAATCAAATCATATACTAGGAAGCACGAACACTTCCCCGGGGAAGCCGTGGCCGTTTTGGACACGTCTCTGACACGGACACAGTTGGACACGACTCCAAGTGTCCACTTTTTTTTAAAAGCCCGGACACGGTTGGACACGACTCCAAGTGTCCACTTTTTTTTAAAAGCCCGGACACGGCTTGGACACAACGTGGACAACATGGACGCGGCTTGGACACGTGGACACGCCAGGCTCAAACTAATTCCCTATATAAAAGAAATATAGATTATATATCTTCTCTCTCCCTCTTATTCTAGCACACTACCATATGTCTCCTCCCCATTCTTTTCCTAATGGTTATTATATATTTATCTTAATATATATCATACTTATCGATATAATTCATCAATATATAACGAGTGTTCTAGGAATTTGACATACAAATTCATTGTATTCATCATTGTTGATTCATACTTGATGTCATATTGCAATTGTATTCGAAATTGATTGTTCTACGTTGATCATTTTATCTCACAATGGAAACATACTAGTGCTTTCTTATAAAGTCAACATTCATATTGTAAGTGAATTTTAGGTTTGATTTACATTTCTTTTAAGTTTGTTTCTTTTAATCTCATGTTCTCAGTTGCTTTATAGATTTGGATAGATGAATATTATGTCTCAACTCCCATGTTATGTGTATGTATGTGTATATTTGTGTACATGTATATGAATGCACATATATGTGTCTATATATATATACGTACGTATACATATTTTTTGTGTGTGTGTGTATATATATATATATGTATATGGGTGTTTGCCGTGTCTGTGTCCTATATTTTTGAAAATTACCGTGTCCATGTCTGTGTTTCCTAGATCATATACAAAGTGTCCTAATTAAAATCATCACATGGTGGCTCTCAGGGCATACACCCAACACCGTCCCCCTTCGATCTTTCGGTTCTCCCATTTCATTTACTGCCATTCTCTCCAATTAAAGCCCTCCTCTACCCTTGGTTTCATCTTGGGTACTTTTTTTATCCTCACTCTCTGACAAACCAACTACAATATTTAATCTTAGAGTCACCAACAAACCATCACTTTCCCTATATCTTCCCTTCTGCTCGTGCTATAGAGTTGAGCTAGCTGCAACCCTCGGTGCGGGAGGTGGGTGATTATGTGATCAACCTATGTAACTTGTGTCTCTGCTTGTGAATTTACAACATAAAAAATGTCATCAAGATTCATGAGATGAGGTTGGGGAGCATGCCATAGAGTTGCAAGGATGGCAGCCTTTAATTGCCATTCTTCCTCTCTTTGATCTATTTCTGTTGAAGTACTGCTTGTGGTGAATCTGCCAACCACAAGCATTAGTCAACTGTACTCATCTGTCACCACCCCCAGCAGAAACAACAATACTTTTCCATGGAACTCTAGTAGGTTGCTTCCTGGAGTGGCCTATTACTTCGAATTGGAGTAAGGGAATAAATATTGGGGCAAAAAATCTAGGCAAGTTCAACCACCACAAGCCCTCTTCTAGTTGCTGATGATTGATAAAAAGGCTTAGTTTCATAACATATCACCATTGTTATTGCTAATAATAGTAGTGGAAGAGTGAACTTCCACTTGCTCTTGGCAAGGTGGGAAGACTACGTAGGGTGGAGGGGGGCAGGAGGTGAAAAGGGGAGGAGCTAAAGGAACAATGTGGATAAAGATGTGAGAAACAAGAGGCAGTGATTATCGAGGGTTGTTGGTGGTTGTGAGGGGACACTAACTTTAGAACGACAGGAGACGAGTGCTGGGGCTTGGGGGTAGCGGCGCTTGGCGATGGGGAGGGCAGTGGTGTGGTGGTTGGGAAGAGGGGTTTTAGGCTGTCTAGGGTGAACAATGTAGTGGTAAATTAGGTAAACAAATAATGTAGGGTGGAGGGGTGGAAAGGGGAACGGGGTAAAAGAATAATGTGGCTATGATAGAGATGAGAGAAATAAGGGCAGCGGTGTTTGAGGGTTGTTGTTGGTGGTGAGGGGACATTGACGACAGAACAACGAGAGACGAGCGGTGGGGTTTGGAGAGTGGGACGCTTGGTGGTGGGAGGGTGGTGGTGTGGTGGTTAGGAAGAGGGGTTTTAGGTTTGGGAGGCTGAACAATGTCTTGGTGGTAGATTAGGCATTTTACAAAAATGATTTGTCCCCATGACATTTAATTCCAAACAATAATATGAATGCTTGATTATATTTTGGAAACATAGTGGCATATATAAGTACCGAGGGAAATGCTGGGAACATTCTGAAACTAACCATAGTTTTAAACAATGTCTAGTTTTGAAACATGCATTACTCTGCCAATCATTATGAAATCCTGTTATCTTTGCCTATTTCTTAAGTTTGTACCAGATCGCTGTGGACCATTGATAGACAAATGGGTATTGAGAAGGAGATATGCGAAGAGACATGGGAACTGCGTTACACGTGTTAAAACCAACAGATGATTATTAACTAAGTTGTTACCTCAGGGTCTTGCTATAATAATACCAAACAGTGACCTAATTGTGATGTAGCCAGATAATCTAATGGAAACTATGAAAAAAAAAACTCATAAAGCCTTTTTATTATGCCATCATGAATCAAGTCTCGAGCATGGTTTAAAATTTCGGTCCAAATTGCGAAATTTCGGTTTCGACCACTACCAGACATCGAAATGGACCGGTCCAAATAGTCAAAATTTCGATTTTTTTATTGCATTATAATATTTTAAAAAAATCTTAAAAATCCTAAATAAATGTGGGAGTCCCCCCTGAGTCAATTCAATCCAAAATATAAGATCTAACATGTTATTACATAAGAATAGATGTATGTATACATTACATCATCGAAATCCTGATCGAAACAGTTTTGTGTATTTTCACTAAAAAATGTAGGAGCCCCCTACCCTATACCAACATATGATATTATTGTATAATTAGGTGTATTTATGTATATAGATCATCATGGTAAAAAATTATGACTAAATTCCTTTATTTGGTCATCGAAAACGTCAAAATTTGCATCGAAATCTTGTGTCAAAAAAGCGTAAAATATCAAAATTTCGGTAAATTTCTGTTTCTGGACCAACCGAAACGACATCAAAATCGACATTTTAAACATGGGTCTCGAGCTACACAACCAGTTCTTATCTTCACTGAGGGAACTACTTGGCTTGTTTACAGGGATGCATAGTAATTTGAAGAATTCACTATATTTTGGGCATGGTTGTATAAGCGGCCAGGCGTTCCATATGAACGCCCAGGCAGCCTAGGCGGAGGCCCAAGCGTTATATATATATATATATATATATATATATATATATATATATATATATATATTAATTGCATATATAGTAGAAATAGTACATTTAAAAACCTGAATTTGTAGTACTTTTATAGGAGATATTTTCCATTTTCCTTTATTGGGCTTTTGAAAGCCGATTTGAGCTAATAACTAATTGATTACTCATAAATCAGAAATGTTAACTATATTTGTATTTCTATTCATGAGGCAGTACACTTATAAAACAAAACAGTAGATTAATAAAGTCAAATAGTAGACAAGTTAAAACAGTACATTAATACTAATCAGTAGATAAATAAATAAAAAAAACAGTAGATAACAATTCAAATCAGTAGATAAGTAAATACTAATCAGTAGATAAATACGTAGAAATCAGTAGATAAGTAAATACAAATTAGTTGACAAAAAATTCAAAACATTGGATAAGTAAATACAAATCAGTACATAAATAAATACAAAACACTAAATAAGTAAATACAAATCAGTAGATAAAAAAATTCAAAGCGTTTTATAAATAAACTCAAAGCATTAGATAAAAAATACTAATCAGTAGATAAACAAATACAAAGCATTAGACAAAAAAGTACAACTTAGTTGATAAACAAATATAAATCAGTAGATGATTAAATAATTTTAAAAAGTAGATGAACAAATACAAAGCCCTAAATTTAAATAATCTGATGATTCAAAATCAGTAGATAAGTAAATACAAATCAGTAGATAAGTAAATAGAAATATAACTAATTGATTACTCATAAATCAGAAATCAGAAATGTTAACTATATTTGTATTTCTATTCATGAGGCAGTACACTTATAAAACAAAACAGTAGATTAATAAAGTCAAATAGTAGACAAGTTAAAACAGTACATTAATACTAATCAGTAGATAAATAAATAAAAAAAACAGTAGATAACAATTCAAATCAGTAGATAAGTAAATACTAATCAGTAGATAAATACGTAGAAATCAGTAGATAAGTAAATACAAATTAGTTGACAAAAAATTCAAAACATTAGATAAGTAAATACAAATCAGTATATAAATAAATACAAAACACTAAATAAGTAAATACAAATCAGTAGATAAAAAAATTCAAAGCGTTTCATAAATAAACTCAAATGCCGTGTAGAAATTGCAGATCCGGATCCAAAATTGTTGTTGTTATCGCTGTTTTGTCGTCGCATCAACACCTTGTCTTCTCTTTGGATAAGTAGCTTGTCCTCAAACCTCCGCCTAAGGGCCTTAGCCTCTATGTCGGCCACGCGGATGCGGGAACTCTTCGTGCACCACCATGGTTGCCAAGAGGAAGCAAAACTTGGGAGTCCTCAACGTGCGGTGTCGCTCGCTCTCCTTGTCCTCCTATTGTGAACTGCCATCTTTGGGATGAGTTTTTTCTTTGTCCAAGAGAAAGAACTCTTAGACAACTTGTGCCCCAATGTGTGTCAATGCTTGCCTTTCCCCTTGGACGTTCACATGGGTTTGGATTTTCAAAAATCCAATCTCTTTCCTAATTGCAATTCACGTTCAGAACCAAAATATGATCTCCTTGACAAGACTCCTAGTCAAGCCGACTGGGTGTCCAATTGGTTCATTGGCATGTACAAGGAAAGTCCTTGTCCTATTAATACGACCAATTCAATTCTTAATTGATCGAGCCATCCGATCCTAATTTAATTTCACCCAGTCGGCCAATAGGTCACCTGCCTACATGGTGATCAGTCGGTCCACTGACGCTCAACTGATCATCTGATTCGAACCATTCAGTCAATTGATTGACTGACCCATTTGACTGATTGGGTAGGGAATCGGCCTGTATACGATTCAAATCTATTCTAATAATTTGTTGGATTGCAAACTTCAATTCCCTCATGCATCCTTATATGTGTGACCCCGTAGGTTTCAATTACGTTGGTGGTGATGTCAAAGACCTCACAAGCAAAGAGCGGTGTCTAACATCACATCATTACTATCTCACTATTTGGAATAATTTGAGAACAACTTTAATTGTACATTATCATTGTTACTATGATCGTATAACCACTTTGTCACTGATACCCAAATTGAAATTGAGGCATGGAGGTTTCATCCTCTTTACATTCATTCTTAGTTTCTTGAAGCATAGTAGACTATTGAGATTATACAAGCTCAATATCATATATTGACTCACATGAGCATGACCATTCATTTTATAGTCTCACTAATCAAGTGGCCATGATATCACTTCAAAGGACATCTATATCACTGACAATAATTCACAAGTGTCTTAGTACACCCAATCACTACCTGTATGACACCCTTTATTTAGAGTCATGGTGGGTAGTGTTAAAGTACACAAAACAACATGTATCATTGTAGTGACTTCAGGCCTAAGGATCACACTCCCCATTGTCACATTGAGATATACTCTGATTGCAATGACATGGCTTCCATGTGTCATTCTCAAAGTGGGTTTGTCCAGTACGATTTGTTCTCTAACAAGTACCTATGTATTTTGAATTGATATCCAATATCATGACTAAAGAGACAACCACCATTCAACATACAAACCGGTTTTATATATTATTGCTGTCCTATAATATGCACAATAATAACTAACTAGAGACATAAAAAGAATGAATATTCAAAATATACATGTGATCTCATGTTCAAGTCCTAAACCCAGACCATATGTCATCGACTCAAAACATTCTTAGGATTGTATTACATTTATTCATTATCTCAATACTGAAACAAACATGATAAGTGGAATTGCCTTTTATTAATAATCAAATCATATACTAGGAAGCACGAACACTTCCCCGGGGAAGCCGTGGCCGTTTTGGACACGTCTCTGACACGGACACAGTTGGACACGACTCCAAGTGTCCACTTTTTTTTAAAAGCCCGGACACGGTTGGACACGACTCCAAGTGTCCACTTTTTTTTAAAAGCCCGGACACGGCTTGGACACAACGTGGACAACATGGACGCGGCTTGGACACGTGGACACGCCAGGCTCAAACTAATTCCCTATATAAAAGAAATATAGATTATATATCTTCTCTCTCCGTCTTATTCTAGCACACTACCATATGTCTCCTCCCCATTCTTTTCCTAATGGTTATTATATATTTATCTTAATATATATCATACTTATCGATATAATTCATCAATATATAACGAGTGTTCTAGGAATTTGACATACAAATTCATTGTATTCATCATTGTTGATTCATACTTGATGTCATATTGCAATTGTATTCGAAATTGATTGTTCTACGTTGATCATTTTATCTCACAATGGAAACATACTAGTGCTTTCTTATAAAGTCAACATTCATATTGTAAGTGAATTTTAGGTTTGATTTACATTTCTTTTAAGTTTGTTTCTTTTAATCTCATGTTCTCAGTTGCTTTATAGATTTGGATAGATGAATATTATGTCTCAACTCCCATGTTATGTGTATGTATGTGTATATTTGTGTACATGTATATGTATGCACATATATGTGTCTATATATATATACATACGTATACATATTTTTTTTGTGTGTGTGTATATATATATATATGTATATGGGTGTATGCCGTGTCTGTGTCCTATATTTTTGAAAATTACCGTGTTCATGTCTGTGTTTCCTAGATCATATACAAAGTGTCCTAATTAAAATCATCACATGGTGGCTCTCAGGGCATACACCCAACACCGTCCCCCTTCGATCTTTCGGTTCTCCCATTTCATTTACTGCCACTCTCTCCAATTAAAGCCCTCCTCTACCCTTGGTTTCATCTTGGGTACATTTTTTATCCTCACTCTCTGACAAACCAACTACAATATTTAATCTTAGAGTCACCAACAAACCATCACTTTCCCTATATCTTCCCTTCTGCTCGTGCTATAGAGTTGAGCTAGCTGCAACCCTCGGTGCGGGAGGTGGGTGATTATGTGATCAACCTATGTAACTTGTGTCTCTGCTTGTGAATTTACAACATAAAAAATGTCATCAAGATTCATGAGATGAGGTTGGGGAGCATGCCATAGAGTTGCAAGGATGGCAGCCTTTAATTGCCATTCTTCCTCTCTTTGATCTATTTCTGTTGAAGTACTGCTTGTGGTGAATCTGCCAACCACAAGCATTAGTCAACTGTACTCATCTGTCACCACCCCCAGCAGAAACAACAATACTTTTCCATGGAACTCTAGTAGGTTGCTTCCTGGAGTGGCCTATTACTTCGAATTGGAGTAAGGGAATAAATATTGGGGCAAAAAATCTAGGCAAGTTCAACCACCACAAGCCCTCTTCTAGTTGCTGATGATTGATAAAAAGGCTTAGTTTCATAACATATCACCATTGTTATTGCTAATAATAGTAGTGGAAGAGTGAACTTCCACTTGCTCTTGGCAAGGTGGGAAGACTACGTAGGGTGGAGGGGGGCAGGAGGTGAAAAGGGGAGGAGCTAAAGGAACAATGTGGATAAAGATGTGAGAAACAAGAGGCAGTGATTATCGAGGGTTGTTGGTGGTTGTGAGGGGACACTAACTTTAGAACGACAGGAGACGAGTGCTGGGGCTTGGGGGTAGCGGCGCTTGGCGATGGGGAGGGCAGTGGTGTGGTGGTTGGGAAGAGGGGTTTTAGGCTGTCTAGGGTGAACAATGTAGTGGTAAATTAGGTAAACAAATAATGTAGGGTGGAGGGGTGGAAAGGGGAACGGGGTAAAAGAATAATGTGGCTATGATAGAGATGAGAGAAATAAGGGCAGCGGTGTTTGAGGGTTGTTGTTGGTGGTGAGGGGACATTGACGACAGAACAACGAGAGACGAGCGGTGGGGTTTGGAGAGTGGGACGCTTGGTGGTGGGAGGGTGGTGGTGTGGTGGTTAGGAAGAGGGGTTTTAGGTTTGGGAGGCTGAACAATGTCTTGGTGGTAGATTAGGCATTTTACAAAAATGATTTGTCCCCATGACATTTAATTCCAAACAATAATATGAATGCTTGATTATATTTTGGAAACATAGTGGCATATATAAGTACCGAGGGAAATGCTGGGAACATTCTGAAACTAACCATAGTTTTAAACAATGTCTAGTTTTGAAACATGCATTACTCTGCCAATCATTATGAAATCCTGTTATCTTTGCCTATTTCTTAAGTTTGTACCAGATCGCTGTGGACCATTGATAGACAAATGGGTATTGAGAAGGAGATATGCGAAGAGACATGGGAACTGCGTTACACGTGTTAAAACCAACAGATGATTATTAACTAAGTTGTTACCTCAGGGTCTTGCTATAATAATACCAAACAGTGACCTAATTGTGATGTAGCCAGATAATCTAATGGAAACTATGAAAAAAAAAAACTCATAAAGCCTTTTTATTATGCCATCATGAATCAAGTCTCGAGCATGGTTTAAAATTTCGGTCCAAATTGCGAAATTTCGGTTTCGACCACTACCAGACATCGAAATGGACCGGTCCAAACAGTCAAAATTTCGATTTTTTTATTGCATTATAATATTTTAAAAAAATCTTAAAAATCCTAAATAAATGTGGGAGACCCCCCTGAGTCAATTCAATCCAAAATATAAGATCTAACATGTTATTACATAAGAATATATGTATGTATACATTACATCATCGAAATCCTGATCGAAACAGTTTTGTGTATTTTCACTAAAAAATGTAGGAGCCCCCTACCCTATACCAACATATGATATTATTGTATAATTAGGTGTATTTATGTATATAGATCATCATGGTAAAAAATTATGACTAAATTCCTTTATTTGGTCATCGAAAACGTCAAAATTTGCATCGAAATCTTGTGTCAAAAAAGCGTAAAATATCGAAATTTCGGTAAATTTCTGTTTCTGGACCAACCGAAACGACATCAAAATCGACATTTTAAACATGGGTCTCGAGCTACACAACCAGTTCTTATCTTCACTGAGGGAACTACTTGGCTTGTTTACAGGGATGCATAGTAATTTGAAGAATTCACTATATTTTGGGCATGGTTGTATAAGCGGCCAGGCGTTCCATATGAACGCCCAGGCAGCCTAGGCGGAGCCCCAAGCGTTATATATATATATATATTAATTGCATATATAGTAGAAATAGTACATTTAAAAACCTGAATTTGTAGTACTTTTATAGGAGATATTTTCCATTTTCCTTTATTGGGCTTTTGAAAGCCGATTTGAGCTAATAACTAATTGATTACTCATAAATCAGAAATGTTAACTATATTTGTATTTCTATTCATGAGGCAGTACACTTATAAAACAAAACAGTAGATTAATAAAGTCAAATAGTAGACAAGTTAAAACAGTACATTAATACTAATCAGTAGATAAATAAATAAAAAAACAGTAGATAACAATTCAAATCAGTAGATAAGTAAATACTAATCAGTAGATAAATACGTAGAAATCAGTAGATAAGTAAATACAAATTAGTTGACAAAAAATTCAAAACATTAGATAAGTAAATACAAATCAGTACATAAATAAATACAAAACACTAAATAAGTAAATACAAATCAGTAGATAAAAAAATTCAAAGCGTTTTATAAATAAACTCAAAGCATTAGATAAAAAATACTAATCAGTAGACAAACAAATACAAAGCATTAGACAAAAAAGTACAACTTAGTTGATAAACAAATATAAATCAGTAGATGATTAAATAATTTTAAAAAGTAGATGAACAAATACAAAGCCCTAAATTTAAATAATCTGATGATTCAAAATCAGTAGATAAGTAAATACAAATCAGTAGATAAGTAAATAGAAATATAACTAATTGATTACTCATAAATCAGAAATCAGAAATGTTAACTATATTTGTATTTCTATTCATGAGGCAGTACACTTATAAAACAAAACAGTAGATTAATAAAGTCAAATAGTAGACAAGTTAAAACAGTACATTAATACTAATCAGTAGATAAATAAATAAAAAAAAACAGTAGATAACAATTCAAATCAGTAGATAAGTAAATACTAATCAGTAGATAAATACGTAGAAATCAGTAGATAAGTAAATACAAATTAGTTGACAAAAAATTCAAAACATTAGATAAGTAAATACAAATCAGTACATAAATAAATACAAAACACTAAATAAGTAAATACAAATCAGTAGATAAAAAAATTCAAAGCGTTTCATAAATAAACTCAAAGCATTAGATAAAAAATACTAATCAGTAGATAAACAAATACAAAGCATTAGACAAAAAAGTACACCTTAGTTGATAAACAAATATAAATCAGTAGATGATTAAATAATTTTAAAAAGTAGATGAACAAATACAAAGCCCTAAATTTAAATAATGTGATGATTCAAAATCAGTAGATAAGTAAATACAAATCAGTAGATAAGTAAATAGAAATCTGTAAACAAGTAATTTCAAATCAGTAGATATGTAATTACAAATCAGTAGATAAGTAAATACAAATCAGTAGATACATATATACAAATCAGTAGATACATAAATTCAAATCAGTATATAAGTAAATACAAATCAGTAGATGAGTAAATACAAACCAGTAGATACATCAATACAAATCAGTAGATAGATAAATTCAAATCAGTAGATAAGTAAATACAAATCAGTAGATACATAAATATAAATCAGTAGATAGGTAAATACAAATAAGTAGATAAGTAAATACAAATCAGTAGATAAGTAAATACTAATCATTTGATAGAAATCAGTAAAATTAAAAGCTTAGTTACATGTATTGTTTCTGGGCGCCCAGATTGGGGCGGGGATTGGGCCGCCTAGGAGCCCGCCTGTACAACACAAATTTTGGGTTAAACCCAAATGTTGTTGTCCAATTTGAGTTGACCCTCCTGGGCTAAAATGAAAGGGGCATTCAAGACGGGCTCCATGAATAACTAGTAAGCGCATAGAGTGATTCCACTAATCAAGTAGTTCCATGAGGCTACGAATAGGCTAAGGAACTAGAAAACTTGATCAGTTGGTTGAGGGTGAACAATGTAGTGGTGGTAAATGAGGTATTTAAAAAAAATTGTATTCACCCCATATCATTTTTATTCGTAACAGTTAATATATGCCCACTTTTTGGAAACATGTTGGCATATGAGTACCGAGGGAAATGTTGGGAATGTTAAGAAACTGACTGGTAATTTTTATGTCTTTTTTCTGAAACACGTTATGATTATAGAAAAGCTTGCTATCTTTGTCCATTTCTGAAGATTATAATACATCCTTATCAACTGTTGATTGACAAACTGGCATTGGAAAGCAGAAATGGGTAGGCGAAATAGTAATTACAACCAACAAAAATTATAAACTGAACTTATACCTCGAGGTTTGGCTACAAGAATACCAAACAGAGCGACAACTTGATTTTTGATGAACTGTATTACACCGAAACTAAAAATTAAAGATATCAAAGCCGTTGTGTTCTGCCACTAGCAATCATTAATAAAGTCCGCATCTTAGATAATCAATTCTTTTCTTCACTGAGGGAAATACGTGGCTTTTTTTTAAAGGAATGCATAGTTTGGGAAATATATTGAATTTCAAACAAAATTAAAATCACCTTGTCTGATTTCAGTCGACTCTCCTTGGCTAAAAGAAAGGGGTATGCATCTCTTGAATAACTAGTAAGGGAATAGAGTGGTTCCACTGGTCAAGTAGCAAATAGAGTCAGGAACAATAACTGTTTTATCAATTGGCATGGTGGTGCTAGATATTTTCAATCGGAAGAGGGAAAAATAAATCTCAGGTAACTAATTGGCATGTCTAGCTACTGATTTTATACGCCCCCTCCAAAAAAAAAAGATACATTACTTTTTGCTGCATCATGTACTTGCTAAACTAGAATCAAAGCGCACACTAAATATCCACTTTATTCTTGCTGGAAGGCTTGGAAAGTTTTCTGCATATGAGAAGCCTGGGAGGCCTAAATATTTGCTTCTTGTCAATGATTGGTTTTGTCTGAGATGTGATCACACATCAATATCAAGTGAAAACCAGGGAGCTCATGCTTCATGCAAGCTTTTCCTTGGGGCAGTTGACTTTGTCCTTATTTGAACACTAGCGTTTGCAAGTCAGAACTTTTTACTGTTATTTGTTGTTCTATGCTAATTCTGATATTGACCATCTCACTGCTTTCTTTTTTCTAATCCTCTTTATCTTTCATTCTTCCGGTGTTTTCTTTTCAGAACACCAATGTGGAGTTAAAAGAAGATACCAAACCGCTGAAGGTCAAAGGTGAGGACCATCTGTCCAAAGATCCAAAAGTGAATGCAAAAAGTACTAGCAACAGAGAATCAATTGCTAACAAGTATGCTTCTTTGAGAGAGCAACAAAGTAGGCAATCTGCAGCTGCAGTTTCCAATGGCAATGGTGTGTCATCAGCTTCAGTTTCTTTACTTGAACCGGGAGACTCGAACAAACAATTTGGTGGTCTCAGTACTGCCTCTTCAGGCATTTCCTCTACATGGGCGTCAATGAAGACAGGCCTTCAAAATTTCAAGGCTAATATGGGGACCAAAAAGTTTCTTCCTGTAAGACAAGCCAATGAGAGAATCAGCCAAGATTCCCGAGCATCCTCATCGGAGTCTTTGGATGAGATATTCCAAAGATTAAAGCAGCGGCCAAGTAGTCATACTGGGTTGGTCAGTTTGATTGATGATGAAGATGAAGACTTGGGATCATGACCAAACAGGTAGCCGGCTGCCATGAAAATGTCTGCTGAGGTATACTTTTTTTTGTTTTTGTTTCCAAGAAGCCTCCCTAAGCTGTACAGATCACAGAGGAAATTTACTCGGGCTGATCTTTTGAAATGTCAGTGGAGACCACTGGAATGCCAGAGAATACACCATATACGTGAATGATCTTGGATGGAAAAAAAAGATAGTTAATCACTTTAGGGAGTATCTAGGTAGGGTGGATGTATGTATAGCTTTGTCTAATTTTCTGATCGTGTAAGCCATTTATTTTTTATTAATATATTATCGTGGTACTACAAAAATTGCTGGAAATAATCTTAATGTTACACAACTCTTTTGTTTATTTTCAAAACTGTACAACGAACAGTAATCCTCAAGGTGACAGGTAACCTCATCTGGTGTTGTTAAAAGTTGAGTTTATAGGGTTTTGGAATGTTTTACCAAGGCCTATGTTCTGTTGCCCTTGAAATCTATTTATCAAATAGTCAGGTACGCGAAGGTACTGTAAATGGGAAAGGACTTGATTTTCCTCACCCGCCACTCTGCCTAACTCACTTTTGTCACCAACCCATCCTTCTCCCGGTCTCAAGTCACGCCTGTCAGATTTTTTTTAATTTTTAATTTTGCTTATAATTTTAAATTATAAGATTTTTTAAAGAAATAAAATGCATTAAAACCCTGGTAAAACCTATATTCAAACAAGACCAATATTGACATATTCTTAAAGAAAAAAAGAAGAGAAAAATAATGAGGGATTAAAAGGAGAGAGGAGGAAAGTAAAAAGTAATAAAATGAGATCGATAATGTGTCCAATATGGTGTTAATGTGTCGAATTCTTAGGTAAACACATCATTCAAATATTAGTATAATACGTCTAATATGGTGTTAATATGCCTAGTATGGAAATAAATATAAAAATCTTATTTTGTATGCTCATCATCATCATCATGATTTACTGTTATGACAAATGCACCTAATTATATGATACATGCTCCTAAATGAATAACCATGCGCCTACTTACAACACAAATCTTAACATAATGTATCTAATATTTGTAGAAAAATGCTCAATTATGGTGCGAATGTGTCCAATTATGGTATGAATGTGCCTACATCTTAGAGTATGTGCGTAAATAGCAAACTAGCACAATGTATTGTAAATGCGTCTACTTGTATGATAAATGTGTCTACTTGTGTGGCAAATGCGCATACTTATATGGTAAATGCGCCTATTTGTATTGTCATGATTGTACAACTTTTGATTGAATGTATCCACTTATGACAAATGCGCTTATTTATTAGTAAATGCGCATACTTGTATTGTCATGAATGCACACCTTTTGATTGAATGTGCCTATTAATGCTTTCAATGCGCCCACTTTTGATTAAATAAGTTCAATTATGGTGTGAATGCGTCCAACTATGGTGTGAATGCGCATACATCTTTGATGTTGTGCATAAATAATATTTTATCACAAATCTTAACATAATGCGCGTAATATTTGTAGAAAAATGTCAAATTATGGTGCGATGCGCTCAATTATGGCGTGAATGCGCCTATATATTAAAGCATGTGTATAAATAGTAAATTAGCACAAACCTTAACATAATGCACCCAATAATTGTAGAAAAACACCCATTATGGTGTAAATGCCTCCGATTTTGGTGTGAATGCGCCTACTTTTTAAGAGTATGTGTACAAATGGCAAATTAACACAATGTATGACAAATGTGCCTACTTGTCTAGTAAATGTACCTACTTGTTTAGTAAATGTACCTACTTGTCTAGTAAATGCGTCTACTTGTATTGTCATGAATGCACAACTTTTGATTGAAGGCGTCTACTAATGCCTTTAATGCATCAACTTTTGATTGAATGCGCTCAATTATGCTGTGAATGTGCCTACATCTTAGATGTTTTACATAAATAAAAAATATCACAAATATCAATATTTTGCGTTAAATATTTGTAAAAAAGTCCAATTATGGTGTGAACGTGCCTACTTCTTAGAATATGCACATAAACAGAAAATTAGCACAATCTTAACATAATATGTCCAATATTTGTAGAAAAATGTCAACTCATGGTGCAGATGCGCCCATTTATGGTGTCAATGCGCCTACTTCTTCAATGTTATGCATAAATAGTAAACTAACACAAATTTTAACATTATGCAGATAATATTTGTAGAAAGTGTCCAATTATGATACGAATGCGTCCAATTATGGTGGGAATGCGTTACTTCTTTGATGTTACGCATAAATAGCAAATTGACACAAATATTAACATAATGCGTATAATATTTGTAGGAAAATGCCCAATTATGGTGCTAATGCGTCAGTTATAGTGTGAATACGCCTATTTTTTAGATGTTGTGTATAAATAACAAAATATCACAATTCATAATGTAAACAATATTTATAAAAAATGTGCATATTATTTTTTTTAAAAAATATATCAACATTGATATTGTTAGATTGATTTTTTCGTAACGAGTCTAACTATTTTTGTTTCGTGGAAAAATTCATTACAGATCAAAAGTTATTCATATTTTTTATTTTTGTGTTCTTTTGTATGTAGCCATGTCACATGACAAAAAAAACAAAAAACAAAATGAGACCCGGCTGGAAAAACCATCCGCAGCCCAAGTGTAAAACCACTTTCCCACCCACGTTAAGGACGCCTCACGTTGGGACGCGTCAACATAGGATTTTCAATGGGAAAACAGGTTCCTGCTGCCAAGTCAAGTAAGATAAGTTACAGACTTTGTGATAGTTTCTGCTTTGGCTAAATTAGCAGACGTAGAAAGTAATGGTGATAGTAGTTAAATACACCGCAAGCAACCGGCAGAGTATCCTAACCGAGGTGCTAACACCCTCCGTAAAGCGGACAGGCGTATCTTGGCACTGTAGATGTAGGATTTTGGTTGCCAGAAAGTCTTGAATACAACTTTTTTCTTTAAAGTTGCTGACCAACAGTCAGCGGAAAATACTACAACTTTTTTCTTTAAAGTTGCTAACCAACAGTGAGCGGAAAATGTCAATTCAAGCAAATGATGGAATCTACAACAATTTTGTCGTTTGCCTTACAAGCCCAAATTCCCACGTTAAGTGCTCTTCATTCTCCATTGCAACAACGAATATTAGGGCTCCATTGCAACAACGAATAGGGCTGTCAGATGGGAGGGTATGGGGAGGGTAAGAGCTTACTCTTATTCTTACCCACCTAGTGTGGTGGATAAAGGTATGGGTAATTCCCCACTCCACCACTATCTTTACCCTCCCCTTATCCTTACCCTCTTACCCACATGGTAAAGTAGAGTGGGAAATTTATATCTTTAAAAAAAATTGTAGTCATAGAAACAATAATGACATGCCTAACACATTTAAGTAAAATATGAATATGCTCCAAAATAGCTATTAACTATTCAAAATATTTAGAAGTAACCTTCTATAATATTATATATATATGGTTTTATTGTAAAAACAATAAAATCTAGTAATTTCTTTTGTGTGTGTGTTCTAACACCTCCAAAATGATGTTGTATATACTACCAAATTAGCTAAGTAAATAAGAAAATTATGTAAATTATGTATTATATTAAATGACGACAATATAAAGTTGAATAATCTATTGACTCAAACAACATACTAACTACATATTTAATATATTATACATAAATATTAGCGGGTATCAGGTTTGAGGGTGTGGGTAATCTCTTACCCTTACTCTTACCCACTAAGGTAGCGGGTTAAAGGGTAGCAGGTAGTGAAGAGATATGCAGAAGCTTAAAGCCCAAGAAAAACCCCACACGAGATACAACCCAAGCATGCACAACAAAAGTCACGACCGCCCACGTCGACAAAGTCAATAACCACCAAATAAATAACCAAGCAGAGAACATGATTGGCGAAGAAGACTGCAAAATTCTATTAAGCAACTACAAGAAGATTACAAGGATTGTTGCTCCCTCACAATCCCGTGCCCACAATAGAATCTCGTAACCCACTCTTGTTCTCTCCCCTCTTTGGCTATCCTTTGTGGCTTCCCATTTTGACACACGATGTTGTCCTACGTTGGCACACCCTAAGTTACCACACATTGGAATCCCCACACATCGGTGTTCTTTTGGCACACAATATACATCAATGTCTATCCCTATTTATAGATATGGACTCCCAGTTAGACAATACGAGAGGATACGACAATTCTATAGGGATTAGGAAACGACAATACAAAGGATAATGAAATAATGTCTTGGACTCCAAATCTAACGACGCAAATGGATTGGATTTGCTATCCAAAAAGGACTAGCGGCGCAACTTGTTGCCCGCCTGTCCTCTTCTTCAATGTAAATCTTTCCCCATTTTATTCATTGTTGTCTTATAAAATTAATATAAGACCGGTCTTATACCCCGTTGACGATAGAGGTTCCAATACATAAGTCTTTGATTTTAAAAAAATCTAACATTAATTGCACTTTCCTAATATTGTTAGATATTATTTCTTATCCAATTAGGATAAGAGACAAAATCCTA
Organism: Alisma plantago-aquatica; assembly: GCA_963693085.1. Taxonomy (NCBI): domain Eukaryota; kingdom Viridiplantae; phylum Streptophyta; class Magnoliopsida; order Alismatales; family Alismataceae; genus Alisma; species Alisma plantago-aquatica. The sequence goes on along the minus strand of OY856410.1, from coordinate 989,021,882 downwards.
ACAATCTCCACCTTGAATCTTATCCGCTGAAGTTGCTCCTCCAAGAAGTATGCTCCCGTTCTTCTTCTGTGCTTCTGCCCTCGGAAGCTACTCCTGTTCCCAGAAGTGTATCACCATGCACGCCTGCATGGAGTGTGTCCAGACATGACTGTCCAGACCCTTCATATGAGGGCTTATCGTATTGTATAATTTGAGAAACTGTACCGCCTCGACCTACGGTTGGAAGAACCACATCCTTCGCACCTTTGGCCCCCATACCATAGGGTTGTGTCTTCTTTTAATGACACCCACTTGAAGACACTATATGATCGTTCCAACCACGACTTTCTCTTTCCAACAGTTGACAGCTTCACCTCTGCATCTGTTGAAATTTGCAGCCAAGTTTGCAATCTCACACCAGACTGCCTGTGAGAGTTGAATACATGTAGCAATCTTCGGGTTCATGAGACCCCTCACCCATGATACTGCTTCATCTACACCTTCCATATTCATAGACCTCTTGTCAGCTGCTCCTCTTTTGGTTAGAAAAAATTCAACCAATCGATAGAACCAGATAGCCTCTGTTGTCGCTTGCCCCTTGCAAGTGAATTGCACGACTCCACCTCGCGTTGATATTTCACAACACGTGGATTCTCTCCCGCTTGGTTGAATAACGATGTTTCCATCAAGATTTACTACCGGATGACCTCCAACAGTAGTTGTCGACGTCATCATGCTTTTTGGTGCCTCCCACGTTTTCTGATCGTCTCGCATGAACCCTGCTCTGATACCACTTGAAGAGATTTGTGAAAGCTTCAAGCCCAGAAAAAACGTCACACGAGATACAACCCAAGAATGCACAACAAAAGTCACAACCACCCACATCGACAAAGCCAATAACCACTAAATAAATAACCAAGCAGAGAACATGATTGGCGAAGAAGACCGCAAAATTCTATTAAGCAACTCCAAGAAGATTACAAGGATTGTCGCTCCCTCACAATCCTGTGCCTAGAATAGAATCTCATAACCCACTCTCGTTCTCTCCCCTCTTTGGCTATCCTTTGTGGCTTCTCGTTTTGACACACGATGTTGTCCTACGTTGGCACACCCGAAGTTACCACACGTTGGAACCCCCACACATCGGTGTTCTTTTGACACACAATATACATCAGTGTCTATCCCTATTTATAGATATGGACTCCCGGTTAGACAATACGAGAGGATACAATAATTCTATAGGGATTAGGAAATGACAATACAAAAGGATAATGAAATAATGTCTTAGACTCCAAGTCTAACATTAATTACACTTTCCTAATATTGTTAGATATTATTTCTTATCCAATTAGGATAAGAGACAAAATCCTAATAGGTAGGCGGGTAAAGGATAAGAAAATTCTTTACCCTTACCCTACAAGGTATGGGTAAAGGGTAAACAGGTTTACCCTTACCCATTGACAACCCTATCGAATATATCAACATTTCATGCAAGTTTAAGGTTGTTTTGATCTTAGATGTGAGTGAGATTTTTCATTGCTTATTTGTACACCATGCAGGGCAAAGTTGGGGTAGAAATTGACCCGATGACCCTAGACACCGTAAACACGCATTGATAGTCTAGCACACTTAAGTGAAGCATAACAATTAGCTGTAAGACTTAGATAAGTTTTTAGAGCTTGTAGTTTGGCAACGTAGCTGATGTTCTTTATATATCTTAGATTCTAGTTCAATTTATGGGCATACATAAAACTTAACCAGTCCATCGTCACATGTTACTCAAGTGCAATAATTGTCAAGAAACTAGACCCTTACAAAATGAAGACTTGTTGATACGGTTAAAGTTGATTTTATTGGGTTTTTTTTGCTAGGTTTGGTGAATTTCAACACAATGTTCAACCCCAAAGACTATATAGACTTAATTGACATATGACCTATGTACCGTACCAATAAGAATAAATTAGCGACAAACTCCACTGTAACATGTATAAATTACCACTATTCTAATTCTCTTAGTATTGAAAAAATGAACCTCCACGTAGGCTACCAAGTAAGAAATAATTAAAATTTCAATTGGCTCTTAGTAAAAAGGTAGAAGTCCTTTCAGACTTTATCACATTTTTAGCTCAAAAATATTCGTCCACATGTATTTATACCCCTCTTTAGAGTTTTTATTCCCTACCATAACATGATTAAACGATTGGTTACTATTCAATGCATATATGATGCAATAAGCCAAAGGAATAGCGTACTATGTTGCTTTTGCAAATTAGAGTCAGATCCACCCACTTGATTTACAATGGAAGAGGTGTAATTGAGGGGAGTGAGAGTCTTATTTTTGTGCCATTTCTGAGCCAAATAATTATACCATGTCAGGCATTTTTTTTTTCTAAATTGAGAACTCATTGATGAGTAGGGGTGAACATCATAACTGCCCCCATCAAACCTATGGCCCGACCTGGCATATCCCCGCCCAGACCTGGTTCATTTTTTACATGGACGAGCCAGGTCAAAATTGACCTATATTTTTTATATGAGTTGGGTAAGGGCCGAGATAAAAACACATCCAAAAATCCAGATGGAGATTTTACATATACACATGTATATAACCACATATATATATATAATGTATATTTATTGTAAGTCATTTGGGTCTTTTCAAATTATATTTAATCTAAACTTTGTTGACCGGTCATGTTAATAAGGCTAAAAGAAAAGCGTGCAAGAGTAATTCAATTATATGTACCAATTTCTACCTAGCATGTTTGCAATAACCTACACCACAATCTGACCTTATTGTTGTGATTTATACTATTAGTCATTTTTCAATAAATCATCTTAATTGAGCATTTGTGGATGATTCATTGAAATAAAATTGCATGTTATAATAAATGACTAGTTGTATAAATACCATCGTCAACTGATTATTTTTAGTTAGATCTAATAAATACATGGAATTCAACCATGACTTTTAAATTTGTTTAATCTAAACAATATGAATTTTATCCATCTGAACAGATTTAGTTAATAAATTGCAAATTTACTAGTTTTATGACCAATACACATATTTCACATGTATCGAGCGATACACACTTCTTAAAGTCTATCATTAAATATTTATCTATACATGTGTTAGAATTAAATATATATCTACATATATGTTTGAAAATACCATCACTTTTAGTATGTTATCTGAGCCAACCAAACCTAACCGAAGCCTAGGTCTATTATGTGGGTCGGGTACGGGCCAAGGTTTTCAAAACATTATCTGGGCTTAGGGTGCACAACCCGTTCAAAAGTATAGATATGGATATGGGCCTATCTTAACCTAACCCTGGAATGATGCTCTCCTTAATTTTTGAATATGCAAAATATTCTTAAGCGATGAGTATATTTGACACAATGAGATTGACACCACCGATCATCTCATATCTTAGTATACCTGTATAATACCATGGTGCTGCATGATAGAAATGCTACTTACCTCTTAATAAAAACACACATAAGGATATTGTAATGATCTATATACAGTTCATCTGACCATTACTATTCACTCACGTGACCATTACTATTCTCTTTGAAGAAAATCTAGAAGCTATTTGGTTGGGTGTATTCATGTGATTTTTTTTGAATATGATGTTTGTAAAGTAAATTCTAAGTTTTGTAGTCCAAGTATATCCTACAAACTAGACCCTAATGATATTGTAAAAGTTAGTGTCATCCTTTTATTACTATTTTTTTGATAATCACTCATGTAGTAATGTTAAACAAAATAATCATCAACGGAAAGAACTATTTAGGAATGCATGAGAATAGGCTCAAGAATTACCTATTATCGTCTATGAAAAACATATCTAGAGTTGATAAAAAAGGAAGGGGGTACACCATAATGTTGGTATGTATGCCCAGAAAGCCAATCATATGATGATTGTAATGACACAAATTGTAAAAGATTTGATTTTTAATAAAGAAAAGCTTCCAATTTGTTCTGTTTTATTCAGTTATGAGATAGTGAAGTAACATAACAAAAGTCTAGAGAATGATATTACTCAATGACATACGTCTTCAGATTTAGAACCTGGACAATGAGATCATATGTATGTTAAGAGTATATACATTCTTGTTATATCCCTAGTCAGATTTATTATGAAAGGATGATAAACAACAAAAACACATAATACTAGAGTGTGTGTTGGTTGATGACAGAATCTTGTCAGTCATGAAATGTGATATCCAACCAAGCATATAGATACTTGTTAGAGAATAATGTATCAGACATACCCACCATAAGAGTGATACATGGAAACCATAATTGGTAGTCAAAATCAAATATTATAGTGTTGGTGGTGATTGTGGTTCTTAGACATGAAGTCACTACACTCATTATATGTTCGGTGCACTTTGACATCATCCACATAGTTCTGAATAAGGGTTTCTATAAAGGTGATGATCGAATACACTGTGCACATGGGGATGACTGTGAGTATGTAGATGACATTTGTCCCTCCTACAGAAGTATGACATCCTAGCTACTTGATTAGTGAGACTGAGAAATGGATGACCATACACATATGAGTCAATATGTGATATTGATCTTACATATATCTCAAACAGTGTGCTCTAGTTCAAGGAACATAGATTGAATGTTGAATAGGATGACTATTCCATGCCTCAAGTTCGATCTGAATATCAGTGACAAAGGAACTATACAAACATTGTAACACCAATAATATATTATAGGTTGAAGTTGTTCTCCAACTTCCCATTTACTTGGGTAGCAATGATGTGTGACTAGTCACCGCTCTTTGCTTGTGATGTCATAATTGATTATGGACATTCACTGTCAACGTAATATGGAACCTATAGGGTCATACACATAAGATACACCTAGAAGAGGAGTTTAATCATGAAAGATAATTGAGTTTATTGCTAATGTGTTTAGGTATACAATTCAAGCAAAAAATTAATGACTGGACTCCTAACTGACCGACTCAAATGTTAAACCAACTGGTTGGGGAGTCATGTTGATTGGAAATTGCATTGACTGAATTCGGGATGAACTAGGGCACAAAACGACGCCGTGTTCTCACCCCTTTTCACTAGTTTTCATGACACTATACTCTCTACTATGTGTGGGACACTCATTTTCAAGATTTGGTTTTTGATTCCAAACATACTGAACCTCGATAGTTTTCTCTGACGCTTGTTTTATCGGAGAAAAACTATATAATATTTTTTATGTTTTATTTTTGTCTTTGAGGACTTAAGTTCATATTTGAGGTTTTGAGATAAGTTTTGATGTTACAAGTAAATAGACTTTTATGAGATAAGATATTCTAAGTTAAGACAAGGTTGTGAGTCAGCATGAGCCTCAAGCTCTTTTACAAAGGAGGACCTCTAGTGTTAGGACCAATTTTGGGGTTAGCTCATGAGAGAGCGAGACCCATAGGGAGAAGGTCAGAGAACCTAGACTCCATGATATGAGAAATACGAGAAATATGTGATATGATATGTCCTAAACTAGAATACCCCTGAGTGAATGAGTTGAGTTGCCTAATGCATGATTCCTATAGTCCTTTTAAACCCTAGATATCCTTGAGAGGACCAAACCCTAGAGACAGAGAGAGGTTGGTTATATGTGTATATGTGAACATGGATGTGAGTACCTACCATCTGGGTGAGGAAGAGTCCCAAGACCCTAAAGGAGGAAACCGTGTTAGCTTCTGGATAGCCTCATGCTCAGGTTGGTGGTTCCATGTAGGACTCTAGTGGTGTATGTATAAGAGAAAGAGAGTTAAGAAATAGTTTCATGGGTAGAGATCTGATAAGAGAATGTCATAGAATGTTTTGGTTTGTGCTTTGTGGCTAGAGCTTGTAAAGCTATTGCTAGTGCCAATGAGGTAGACCTGAAAACCATAAACCAGGGAGGGAGGATAAAGTATATGCATATGAGATACTCATAGAGTTGAGTTAGCTCAGAGAGACTGAACATGGCACTACCCTCATGGTATGGGTTAGAGGAACCTCTTTTGGCCTAGGTAAAGTTTTGACATATGAGCCACTTGTATAAGGTTTGTTTGGCACAATCATGATATAATATATGTAAGCATGCGATCTAATCTCAAGATGTGATACATAGACATGATATGATGGAAAATTAGAGATGCTTTAATAAATATGAATGCATAAATGGTTAACCATATACATGAATAATGATGACAATGTTATATCGTTGGTTAATCTTGTGATAAAATCACTAGTAAATGTTGCAATTTATTAAGAGTTGTGTGGCGAGCTGATGTACAGGTGGACCAGTTGTCTTAAGATCCTGTAGTTTAGTGGTAGTACATGTGTATGTATACGTTTGCTGTTCAATATGTAATATCAAAATTTGTAACAATTCATGTTGTAATTATATGTTGAATGGTGAACATGTGTGGATGGTTTTAGTATTGTTCATGTGCATGTGCTACTGATTATTTCCTTCTGACTCCCTTGGTTTTCTTCTTCTTAGTCTGGTGTGGGGTGTTTAAATTGGGATTCTCACTGAGGTGAGGGTTTCAATTTGGACGTCACACATCAGATTAAGTTTTAGAAAATTTGGGGACGATTCACCTAGTGAACCGACCGGTTCGAGATCATGAAATGATTATTTCATGGAGCGAGATGCTTAGTTCGTGGATACTTTTAATTACATCAAGGATTGGTGTTGTTCATGCTGTGCATTAATTGGATTAGAATTGTCAATACATATGCGACCGAGAAACATGAAGAAAAGATCATTTCACTGGGTGAATCGATCAGCTTGCATGGCAACCAATTGGTTCGCCTGCAAAACCTAGCATTTTTCATGTTGCAGGTTGCAAATTTTCATGAGATTCCGGTCCCTTCTACTCCCACAAAGACTGGGAACCTTGAACCTAACCCTCCTATAAATAGAGGGGTACTGGGGGCTTCTCAGAGACATCAATTGCCTCTGACAATTGTTTGTCTTCTCTGGTGTGGTAAGAAAGAGAGCCCAAGAAAGTTCTACCCGATAAAGGAAGGGATAGCAAGGGAGAATAATTGTGGGAGAATAAGTTGGTGACTAGTATACCGACATGAGAGAAAACTCCTTCATTTCTATTCTAGTAGAACAACAAGAGTTCTAGGCGATCTGTGTGGCCTTCTCTAAAGGCATGGATCCTTTTCCCACTAGGAGGACAATGCCAACCTACTGTCTGTGATGGAGACCTGGAGCTACTACAGACGTCGTCTGAGTGAAACTAGATCAAAATTGCACAACTATGATGAGGAGATTGTCACTGGACTTTCTCTAGGACCGGGTATATCCTCGGAACCTTCCTTTCCATTATATAGTTGTTGACGTGATCTACTAGTTTAATGGGGGAATATGTCAGTAAATTTTTTATTTCCACTGCCTACCTGATGCCATATTTCCATATAGTGGTATTAGAGCCGTGTCAATCTACTACATTTTGGGATAATCGATATGACCATATTTTTGGTTTTTTTAATCTTTTATTTATTACATACAATACAAATATTAATGTACAATAGAATACCACTTACAACCCCAAACTAATATATATATATATATATATATATATATATATATATATATATATATATATATATATATATATATATATATATATATATATATATATATATAGTCAGGCTAGTGTACACTCGAGTGTACTAGAGGCATCGTACACCTCAGTAATTTTTAAAGATGCAATAACTTTTTGAAAAATCTAAATCATTGATCTTTTTGAATATCTTAAGAACACACTATAAAATAAATTTCAGCTCATTTGGACACTTATAGGTTGTGTATCTAAAGGAGGTAAAAATAATGTATTTCAAATTAGTTTTGTGCATTGATTTTGTTGTCCTTAGATGAGTGACTTACACTCATCCAAATGAGCTCAAATTTTTCATGTGGGCTATTATTATTGTAACCATGAAGATTAATGGATTAGATTTTGGAAAAAAACATGGTCTAGATAGGAAAACATCATTAGGTTGTACAACGTGATCTGTACACTCGAGTGTATTCTAGTTTGACTCATATATATATATATATACACACACATATACACACACACACACTCACACACTCACATGCACAAAAATATATACACACATATACTTATATATATATTCATATATATATATATATATATATATATATATATATATATATATATATATACATACATACATACATGTATATACATACATACATACATACATATATATATATATATATATATGGATATATATATATATATATATATATATATATATATATATATATATATATATATATATATATATATATATATATATATTGGCATTCATTCAATGCTCACGCGGGTAGCTACCCACTCCTTATTTTGGTTACTTTTTTTTGGAGTTTCTTACTTTTGACATGTACATGGTTACTTTACCTTACAAACAGTTACTTTTGATATAGATAGTTACATTTGCAACAACTATAACATATATACAATTACATATTTATTTTGTTGTGTATTTTTCCTAGATTTACTTTTTGAGTCAAATAGTTACTTTTTGGTCAATATAGTTATTTGTTTGTCCAACCAATTACTTTTCTAACCATATAGTTACTTTTTGGGTGGGACGAGTAGCAAAATCCAGGCTACTCACACAGGTACTAAAGATGAACCCTAAATATGTAATATGCAATTTACATGCATCACCCTAAAAGCAGGTTGTGATGGTAGATGTGTAGCATAGTTATGGCCAAAAATCCTATATACCTGTGCATGGTGGTTGTGTGTTCATTCATGTTTCATCTCAGTTTGTATACCAAGCCTCTACCTTATCTTCCAATGGTAAAAGTACTATTTTCTCCTACCTTTGCTCCTCTCAAATGTAACTTGAGGTTTCTCTATAATGATGTAATCTTAGGATGTTTAATTTCTTGTTACAATGAATAAGATGAGCTGATCAACTGGAGGACCCAAACGATGGTGGACCCGAGACCAAGAGACCAAAGGGAGACAACCAACCTACCGACCAAGAGGTGGGCTGACCAGTTCAAGGGTTGAACTGATCAAACTAGTTTGGAAAAGCATATATCTTCATTAAAAACATGTTTCTCCATGAGATGTAGACCCTAGGTTGTGGCAATTTCTTCTGGCTTTAAGGAATTATGTTAGAATGGCCATAACCATCACCTTTTGTTTATTACAAGTTTTTATTTGTGGGATATAACATGTAGATGATACATACTATATATGCAGTGATTGAATAATGTAAATGTATTTATAAATACAAATCCCTCCATATAATATTAAGCCTAAGATGCTTTCCATAAGAAACACACATGAAAATATGGATCGGCCAAGCGTGGGCACGCCCTAGCGTGGTTCTCCATCTAGCTCATGGAAGTGTGATGGTAGATATGTGGGTCTGCCCTAGCAAGGTGCATATTCTACCGTGTTGGATTATTGATCAGGATTAACTAGGTGACCTTAATAGGATTAAGTGTATAGAATCATAAAGATGGATCATGGCAAGGAGTTGTGCATACCATCTATCTAAGAATTTTATGAGATGCAATTGACAAGTGTTACCTACCTTAAAATTTGGTCATGAGCGCCAATGTTGGTTGGGTATTTGACTTAATTGATTTTGGGTCTTGGCACACTAGAAGATTTTATGCTACAATATTCTGAATTGGTGATGAGGGCTAGAAAATTGAAGAAAATAGTGGGAGCGATAATTAATTAAAGGCCTAATTAAATATCATCAAATATTGTTCAAATCAAATCAAATCAAAAGGAGTTTTGACAAAATACAAAATTTTCTCTTGTAGAATCAAATGACAATCAAATAATCATTGCAATCGGTCCTTATGAAGGACAGTCTAAATGGGATATATTTCCATAACTGGTTCAGGACTTTGAGAAGTGTTCTCTTGCTCCAGAAATGCCACTTCCAATGCAATCCACTTCATGTACACCTAAGGCTGAAATGGATGCTTACTTGTAACATGCAATGATTTCATCGACATTAAAGATCTTATGTCGAGTCATATGAACTATGAGTTGCATGAGCAACATGGAAGATATAATGTTTCTAAGGTGTTATTTGAGTGCAAACTTACAGAGGCATGTAAAAAATCTAGATAGACTGAGATTTTCTTTAGGTTAAGAGTTGACCACGAATATGATTTTGCAATCATTACCTAAATCATATAGCCATTTTTATCAAGTGTTACAACTTGAGTAACATGGCTAGACCATCATATGAGTTGCTTGACATGTTGGTATATGTCAAAGCACAAATGGAGAAAGATAAATCCATGATAGATATCAGCAGAATAGAATCCAAGGACAAAGTAAAGGCTAAGAAGTGTTCTAAGGCTAAGCTAAAGTCCAAGCCTTCTACACTCAGAATAAGGAGAAAGATAAGGAAACCTAAGAAGATGAAGAAAGTGATAGAGATCTCTACTTCAGGTATATACGCAATTGAGATTAACCTCACTACTTCTTCATCTTGGGTACTAGACATCGGATGTAGATTGCACATTTTCTCAAATGTGAAGGATCTAAAAGGAAGTAGACCTTTAGTGAAATGTGAGGTTTAACTATGCATTGCTAATGGAGAAAGAGTTTCTACTAGAACAGTTGGAACCTATGAGTTATCTCTACCTAGTAGACTTGTGATAGTGTTGGAGAACTACTATTATGTACCTGCCATTAATAGAAACATCATATCTGTATCTTGTTTGGACAAGAATGGATTCGAATTTCTTATAAAGAATGGTCTATGTTCTATTAGTAAAGATGATCTTTTATGGCAGTGCCCCCCAATGTCTTATGGTCTATACTTGATAGATATAGAGACAAGTGTGTATAACATAAATACCAAAAGACAAAAACTCAATAACTCAAACCAAATATACCTTTGTCATTGTCGTCTAGGGCACATAAATGAGAAACACATATCTAGACTCCATAAAGATGGTTATCTAGGTTCTTTTGATTTTGAATCAATAAAGACATGTGAGTCTTGTTTGTTGGGCAGGATAACAAAGACTCCCTTCACTAGATATAGTGAGAGGGCTAGTGATCTATTAACACTCATACATACTGATGTGTGTGACCCTTTTAGAACAAATGCTAGAGGTGGGTATCAATACTTCATTACCTTCATTGATGACTTTAGTAGGTATGATTATGTTTACCTAATGAAACATATGTCAGGAACCCTTAAAAAGTTTCAAGGATTTCATAAATGAAGTACAACACCAACTTGACAAAAGTATTAAGACACTTCATTATGATTGAGGTGGATAATACTTAAGCCGAGAGTTTGACGACCTTCTGTGAGCCCGTGGTATCATATCATAATAGAGTCCACCTAGAACACCACATCATAATGGTGTATTAGAAAGAAGGAATCACACATTGCTATATATGGTGTGATTAGTGATGAGTTTTGCTGATCTTCCAACTTCCTTTTGGGTAGTGATGAGTTTTACTAATCTTCTGACTTCCTTCTGGGGACATGCTCAACAAAATGCAATGTTTACACTGAACTGTGTACCTTCTAAATCGGTTCAAAAGACACCATATGAGATATGACATCTGATGTGTTCTGCTGTGTCTTTTAGAAGATTTTGGGATGTGAAACTTATGTCAAGAAAATGTTTCCCAAAGGCTGGATCCAAATCTAATAAATGTTATTTTGTTGGATATCCCAAAGAAATCAGGGTATACTACTTTTACACTCCATATGACAACAAAGAGTTTGTTGCCAGGACTAGTATATTCCTAGAAAAGGAATCTTTTTCTAAACGAAATAGTGGGAGAAAAATAGAATTTGAAGAGGTTTAAGATCAACAAGAAAACATTGAACGTGTAGAAGTACATGTGGAACAAGGTTGTGGAATCTTTAATTCCTCAAGTAACATAAGAACTTCATAGATCTAGTAGGACACACCTTGGGACTCAAAGATTTGGTTATCTTGTGATTCAAGAAGGTGGTGAGTTGGTCATAGATGATAAGCCAACAACTTATTAAGAATGACGACTGGCCCCACAAACTACCACTAGCCTTAACTGCATGCTGAGGCCTCAAATCCTGGGACAACGCCTAGGCCAATTGTCCAAGGCTCTAGCAGGGTTTCAGGAATGGCGACTGGCCCTAAAGACCACCACTAGCCTTAACTGCATGCTTTATCCTCACTCATGCGCAAGCCAGGATAAACTTCCTGACTGGTCACTCAACCTAATACTACTCCAAGTTGAGCACACTTAACTATGAAGTTCTTTAGTGATGGGATCCCTAAAAAGGAGGTGCACCTTGTTGATATGGGTACTCCAATTATTCCTTTTAAGATCATTTTATCCGAGGCCTCAAATCCTAGGACGTTACAGATAGGGTGCAAATTGGTCTTCAAGAAGAAGACTGACATGGATGGTAAAGTACAAAACTATAAGGGCAGATTGGTTGCAAAGGGTTTCAGACAAGCTCAAGGTGTTGACTATGATGAAACCTCTTCTCCAGTGGCCATGGTTAAGTCCATTAAGATCATGCTTGCTATTACAACTTATAATGACTATGAGGTTTGGCAGATGGATGTTAAACCACATTCCATAATGGAAATCTTCTAAGGACGTGTACATGACACAACTTAAGGGTTTTATACATCCAAAGGATGCAAATAAAGTCTGTAAGATACAAAGGTCAATCTATGGATTGAAGCAAGCATATCAAAGTTGTAATCTTCATTTTGACGAGATAATCAAAGAGTTTGGCTTTACTCAAAATGAAGATGAACCTTGTGTGTAGAATAAGGTTAGTGGGAGCATGATTGTATTCCTCATATTGTATGTGGATGACATACTATTGATGGAGAATGACATCCCTACTTTACAATAGGTAAAGACGTGGCTAGGAAATATGTTTTCTATGAAAGACTTGGGTGAAGCATCCTACATCTTGGGAATCAAGATTTATAGAGATAGATTTAGAAGGCTTCTTGGACTAAGTCAGAGCACATACATTAACAAAGTGTTGAAATGGTTCAACATGGAGATCTCAAAGAGAGGAAACCTACCCGTGTGTCATGGAGTTACCATCTCTAAAGCTCAATGTACCAAATCTTGTGAAGAAAGGGAACACATGAGTATGAATCTATATTAATAAGAAATTGAAACCATCATGTATGCTATGTTCTGTACCTATCCCAATGTCTCATACGCATTGAGCATGATGAGCAGATATCAGTCAGATCTAGGTGATGCTCACTAGACAACTGTGAAGTACAACCTTAAGTACTTGAGAAGAACTAATGATCAGTTCCTTATCTGCGACGAAGATGAAGAGTTGGTGGTAAATGGTTACATTGATGCAAGCTTCCAAACTAACAAATATGATTATCTATCGCAATCAGGATTCATGTTTTGTCTCAATAATGAAGCTTGAGTTGGAAGAGTTTCAAGCAAGAGACAATTGTAGATTCTATAATAGAGACTGAGTATATTGCTTCATCAAATGCAACAAAGGAGGTTGTTTGGATCAAGAAGTTCATCTATGAACCTGAGGTAGTTCCAAGCATTAGTGATTCAATTGACAATAATGGAGCTATTGCACAAGCTACGAAACTGAGATTACATCTGCATTCCAAGAATATACAAAGGTGGTTCCATCTCATACAAGAGATTGTTAAATGAGGAGATGTGAAGATTTACAGAGTACCAACCGAAAACAATGTGACTGCCCCCTTGACAAAACCACTTTCACAGTAGAAGCATGATGGTCACGTTAGATTACTTGGAATAAGATTCTTGGGTGATTGACTCTAAGTACAAGAAGGAGTCTGTTGGTATATATGCCCAGAGAGCCAATCATATGATGATTATAATGACACAACTTGTAAATGATTTGATTAATAATAAAGGCAAGCTTCATATTTATCCTGTTTTATTCAATTATGAGATAGTGAAGTAACATAATAAATGTATAGAGAATGATATTACTCAATGACATATATCTTCAGCTTTAGGACCTGAACAATGAGATCATGTATATGTTAAGAGTATATACATTCTTGTTATGTCCCTAGTCATTTGTTATTGTGGAAGGCTGATAGACAATAATAACACATAATACAAGAGTGTGTGTTGGTTGATGAAAAAATGTAACCAATCATGATATGTGATATCAAGCCAAGCACATAGATACTTGTTAGAGAATAATGTACCAGACATACCCACCATAAGAGTGAAACATGAAAACCATAATTGGTAGCTAGAATCAACTCTTATAGTGTTGGTGGTGAATGTGGTTCTTAGATCTAAAGTCACTACACTCATCACATGTTGTTTGGTGTGCTTTGACATAATTCACTATAATTCTAAATAAGGGTTGCCATAAAGGTGATGATCGGATATACTGTGAAATATGGGAATGACTATGAGTGATGTAGATGGGATTTGTCCCTCCTACTAGATTATGATATCCTAGCCACTTGATTAGCGAGATTGAGAAATGCATGGCCATGCACATGTGAGTCAATATGTGATATTGAGCTTACATATATCTCAGATAGACTGCTCTAGTTCAAGGAACATAGATTGAGTGTTGAAGAGATGACTATTCCATGCCTCAGAGTTCAATCTAGATATCAGTAACAAAGGAACTATATAAACACTGTAACACCAATACAAAATTTTAGGTTGAAGTTTTCTCCAACTTTCCATTTACTTGGGTAGCAATGATGTGCGACTAGACACCACTCTTTGCTTGTGATGTCATAATTGGTTATGGACATTCACTACCAACTTAATATGGAACCTATAGGGTCACACACATAGGCTGCACCTAGAGGAGTTTAATCATGCATGATATTTGAGTTGATTGTGAAAGTGTTTAGGTATTCAATTCAAGCAACAAATTAACTAAGTGGAGTCCCAACCAACCAGTTCAAGTGTTAAACTGACTGGTCGGAGTGTCAGGTTGATTGGAAATTGCATTGGCTGAATTCTGGATGAACCAGAACACAAAATGACCAATTCAACTAGTGTACCATTCGACTCAAGATCACGAAATGAATGTTTTGTGGAGAGAGATGCCCAGTTCATGGATCAATTCGATTGCATCAAAGATTAGTGCTGATGTCATGTCATACATTAATTGGATTAAAATTGCTAATACATTTGAGATTGGAAAACATGTTGAAATGACCGATTCACTAGCTGAACCGATCGACTCACATGCCAACCAACCGTTTCACCCACAAACCGACCATTTTTCCTATCACAGGTTGTGAATTATCATGAGATTCCTGTACCTTCCACTCCCACACAAATTGGGAGCTTTGACCCTAACTCTCCTATAAATAAAGGGGTACTGGGGGCTTATCAGACACATCAATTTCCTCTAAAAATTATTTATTTTCTCTAGTTGTGGTAACCAAGATAACCTGAGCAATTCCTACTCGATAAAGGGAGGCATAGCAAGGGAGAACAATTGTGGGATAGCAAGTTGGTGACTAGCACACCAACATGAGGGACAACTCATTCCTGTCTATTCTAGTAGAATGATAGGAGTTCTAGGTAGTCTGTATGGAATTCTATAGAGGCATGGAGCCTTTCCTGCTAAGAGGACAAGGTTAGCCTACTGTCTGTGGTGGAGACCAGGAACTGCTACAGATGCTGTCTGAGTGCAACTAGATCAAAGTTGCACAACCACGATGAGTAGATTTTTGTTGGACTTTCTCTGGGACCATGTATATCCTTGAAATCTTCCTTTCCATTATATAGTTGTTGACATGATCTGCTGATTTCATGGGGAATATGGCAGTAAATGTATCGTTTCCTCTACCTACCTGATGCCATATTTCCCTACACATAATACAACCCCTCTAAGCATGAAAGGAACTTCAAATCTAAGCTGAGGTCAAGAGATCACCATAACACCATGTTCACCATTATTCATTAACCGAAGTATCAAGGAGATATTTAAAGGTGAGAAGTCCTTTCCTATCATGACCTAAAGCATCATTTTCACTCACTAAAGATCTTGAAAGACCCAAGTCTTTGTCTTCTTGGTAGAATCAACATAAACTAAAAAATTCACAAGAAAGGTAGGAGTTTGATAATAAATGAATCAAGTCAATATTATAGGAAAGGTGACTATCAACATCTTTTGTAACATTCACACTAGATGTCTCCATTTTATTATATTATCTAATTGGCATATGCTCAAAGAAACTTTGTAATGAGTCTAATTTGTGATGTTGTATGAATTTCCATGAGGGAAAAAATGATCCCATAAGGATGTGAAGAAGGCACATGTAAATTTGTGGAGTGTGTCTTTAGAATTCTATAAACATATATCACATCTATGGGGTCCCTAAAAACCTCATGAATGTAGTGTTGTCCAAAAATTGACTTTGTTGTGACCAAGAAGCCAAATGTGTAGGAGGACTTGAGAAATATTTTATTTTTCCAAAATAAACCTTAAACAAACTTTTAATACCTACATCAATGAGATATTAATATTGTTTGGATACTTGGAATTGAGGTCGACATGTGTAGGTGACATCTATGGCAGTGGAAGGCCATGTGAGTCTTATGTAATGATATTGACATCCATCATGGTGAGTTGATTATAGGGTTAAGAATGCTTCATGTTATTGTTTTTGTTAGAAATGAGGAGAGATAGGGATTATGGTGTTGTGATATGTTTTAGATTTTTTGGGATGTCTATGTTAAAGTTTTACATCCTGTATGATGCTTAGTTGTCCAATTGTTGTTAGAAAAGAGAGTTCTAGAAAAGGTACTAGAGTGGCAAAAAAGTTGGCTTTGATGATTTGAAGGTCTTTGAGCAATGATTACAAAAAGCTTAATTGTGTGCTATGGTTTTGTTTGAGAGTAATACTTAAGCACGATAAGGTTTGTCTAAAAGGAGTGTTTTCTATCCCACATGGAAGTGATAAATTTTCTCTTATGACAAAAGACTACATTCTTAAGTTGATGATTCTGGTATTAATTGCAGAAGTAATTCTGATAATAATTTTGTCATCAACATGCCAAGAAATCTTGACAACGACTTGTCAAAAATGTTCATGTTGTAATTTATGACAAACTGGCTGTTTGATTTTGATAATGATTGCAAAATCACACATGTGGCCAACTCTTGGCCTAAGGGAAATCCTAGTATATCAAGGTTCTCCACGTACCCAATAAACTTGAGTGTATGGGGACCTATTGGAACTCCTTCTATGTTGCACTTGAACAACGTCTTAGAGACATCATATCTCTCTTGTCTTTCCTGATCTTGGTACATGTTCTTAAGATTATTACCATCTCAATAACATCCATGTTCTCATACTGTCTCTACAACTCATAGTTCATTAAGCATAACATCAGACACTTGACATCCATGACATCTTCATAGTGCTTCTTTTAAGCATCCTTGTCATCCTTAGGCACTATGAGAGTGGGTTCACCCTATTCTGGTGTCTCCAAGACATAGATCTTTCAATCTTAAGTGAGAATGATTCTCAACATCCTAAACTAGTCATGAAGTTATTCCCGTTCAGCTTGTCCTTCTCAAGGAATGATCACAATGAAAACATGTTTGCATTTTGTCACTAGATTCTGCAAAAGAAATTTTGCAATTTTTTTCAAAATAGTTTTGATTTAATTTGATTTGATAAGTTTGGCGAGATTAATTAGGCCTTAATTAATTATTTCTCCCACTATTTTGTTCAAATTTATATCCCTCACTACCAATTTGGAAGATTGCAGCTTAGAACCTTCGAATGAGTCAAGATGCAAAATAATTAAGTTATTACCCAATCAAAACTTGTGCTCACAACCAATTATTAAGGTTGGCAACATTTTCCAATTGTGTCTCATGCAATTATTGAATGCATGGTATGCACAATTCCTTATCATAGTCTATATGTGTGCTTCTAGGCACTTAATCTAATTAAGGTCACCTAGTTAAGTCTGACCCAAAACCCAACACGATCAAATATGCACCCTATTTTAGCAGACCCACATATCTACCATCACACTTCCATGAGATAGATGACACACCGTGCTTTGACTTAACCTATGCTTAGTCAATCAAGATTTTCATGTATTCTGCTTTTGGAAAGCATCTATGACTTAATATTTCTTGAGGGATTATATATATAAATACATATACACATTCAATCACCAAATACTTATCATATGTATCATAAACATGCTATATCCACATGCAATCATAAAACATATGAGCGATGAGTATGTCCATACTAATGCAATTCTTTGCATCCAAAAAGAATTCTACCACCTAAGGTCCACATCACATGTAGCAACATGTATTGAAAATATGCTGTTGGACAGGTCGGTCAACCAACTGGACCCTCCAGTCGAGTAGTTGAACTCCCAGTCGACTGATTGGCTTCCCTCAATCTGTCAATTGGCTCTATCTTGTACAGTTGACTGGACTCATCCATTCAATTGGTTGGGCCTCTAGTCAACCGATGAACTCCTTCCATTGACTGACCTCCTCAGTCCTTCGATTGATCCACTCAACTTCTCAATCGGTCAACTTGCTTGGTGCAGAATGACTTCTCTTTCCCAAAATAGAAAATTAAAACTATCCTATTCCTATTGACTTATTACATTGTAAAAGTGAAACCTCGATTTGCATTCAAGGGGAGTATATGAAGAAGAGCATTAATTTATATTTGGAAAGAAAAAGAGAGGCTCGATATGCAACATGAGTAATAAAAGGAAAGAAACCAAACAACCAAGAACACACATCCAAAGGAGTTTTGGCCATAACCACACATACATCCACCATCAAAATGATTTTAGGGTGACTCATATTGATTGCATATATATCATAGCATATATATATTTGGGAGCATTTGCGGTATTTAATCAGATATGCACATTAATCATTTTAATATTTACATTGTATGCAATAAAATAAATATGATCACATTGATTTAAATCTCAATACACCATAAATTGACACAGCTCTCTGATACAACTATCAAGATTTAGGGGCAGTAGATAAGGCAGCAAAAACCAAAATTTTATGCCAAAATTCTGATTAAGCAGATCATGTCAACCATGGTGTATTTAGGAAAGAGGGATTTGTGAGCATATATGTGGTTCTAGAGAAATTCCATCGTCAATACTCACAACGTCTTGTGCTTCTTCTTCAAGTAGCACATGAACAATCGTCAACAATGACCTATTGGTGCAACACCACAGATGGTGGTTGACAATGTTCTCCTAGTGTGATGTCAATGGATACACACCTCTATGTAGTCCATGCAAACCATGGGGAACTCCTCGTTATACTTTCTAGAGCCAATGGGAAGGAGTTTTCCTTTTGACGTCAACGTGCTAGTGCTGACTTGTTCTCCCTAGTTGTCTCTCCCTTTTACAAGTAAGACTTCCTTTGAGATCTCACATTACCACAACTATGTGACAATGTTTATCATCATTAGTTGTGTCTTCCGAAAGCGTTGACTTCCCCTCTATTTATAGGAGGGTCATGGTCAGGGTTTCCAGATCAATTGGGACTTGAAGAGATGGATTTTAATGAATATCTGACTACTGTAGATCACGAGTAGGTCAGTTTGCATGTGAATTGGCCGACTCAACACTTGAATAAGTTGATTCATTATATTTCCTATACAAAAAGATATTAGATTTCAATGTGATGATTAATGCACAACATGACGTCAACGCAATCCTTGATCCAGTCTTACTAATCACTCAACATGTCAATTCACATTCTGAACTGGTCGGTTCACATTCAGAACCGGCCGATTCACATTTTGAACCAGTTGATTCACATTCTTGTTCATCCACTGTTCTATAAGTTGAGTTGACACTTGAGTCAGTCGACTCACATTTCCATCCAGTCAACTTTTAGCCAATGTTGTTTAAATTAAATACCTATACACTTTAGTAATCAAGTTAAACCTTATTCATGATGAAACTCCTATTCCAAGTGCATCCTATTCATGTGATCCGATAGGTCCCAAGTTACGTTGGCAGTGAATGTCCATAACCAATTTATGTAATCACAAGCAATGAGAGGTATCTAGCAACACATTATTGCTACCCAAGTAATTGGAAAGTTGGAGAACAATTTAAACCTGCAAACTATGATCATTGTTACAATGATCATATAGTTCCTAAGTCTCTAATATCTAGATTGAACTTGAGGCATGAAATCATCATCCTCTCAATGTTCAACCCATGTTCCTTGAATTAGAGAAGATTGTATGAGATGCCTGTGAGCTTACATATCACATATTGAGTCACATGAGTATGGCCATACATTTCTCATTCTTGCTTATCAAGTGGCTAGGATATCAATCTCTTATAGGAGGGACAAATCCCATCTACGTCACTCACAACCAATCCCCATGTGTAACAACATACCTGAACATCACCTTTATGGCATCCCTTATTCAAGGTCACATTGGATGATGTCACAATACGTAGAATGACATGATGAGTGTAATGACTTCATGTCTAAGAACCACAATCAACACAATCACTATGAGCACTGATTCTGACTACCATTCCATGGTGTTCATGTATCACTCTCAACGTGGGTCTGTCTGATACACTATTCTCTAACACGTACCTATGTGTATTTGATATCCCGTATCCTAACTAATGAGACTCTATCATCAATCAATACAGACTCTAGTCTTATGTATTACTATCATCTATTTTGCTTCCACAATAATATTCAACTAGGGACATAACAAGAGAGCATGTAATCTTATCATACATATGTTCTCATTGTCCAGGTCCTAAACCTAAAGACATATGTAATTGATTAACATCATTATTTATACACCTACCATGTTTTTTTCATCATCTCATGACCGAGACAACATAATAGATGAAATTATCTTTGCCATTATCAAATCAGGTATCCAATGTCCCATTACAATCATTGTATGATTGGCTCTCTGGGCATACATATCAACAAAATCCCACTTGCACTTAGAAAAAATCACCCACACATCTTATTCCAAGTGATCTTAACATATCCATCATGTTTCTACTACACAAGTGCTATGGAGTGGGTTAGCAACATTTTCTTCTAGTTGGTACTTTGCAAGTATACACATCTCCTCACTGTACAATCTCTCGTATGAGATAGAAATTTTGTAGTATGCTATCTAGGTTCCTTTGCCTATCCAGTAGCTCCATTATTGTCACAATATTTGTGTTGTGTCATCAATGGTTGGAAATCCCACAAGTACACTTAAATGAACTTCTTGATCAATACAATATCCTCTACTGTGTTCATAACAACAAGGTATTTGTCTTCTATTTTAGAATTAACAACTGTCTCTTTCTAGGAACTTTTCCAGCTTACAGTTGTATTTTAAGATCATATACAATTTTTGACCATGTTTGTTAATCTTCTTTGTCATTTTGGAAGCTTGCATCGGTATAACCCTTTACACATGTGAGAACCCGCCACACTAAATGAGATTATTCAAAACACAAAAACACGATCAATAACTAATTAATCACATATCCATAAAAAGAGGGTAGCTTAAAACCCATTTCAACATCCATCAAGCTTAGTAAAATTTACATGAAAGCCCAACATATTACTTGTATTCATATTCTACCAAGAATCTTTTACAAATACTCCATGGACTCAGCCATGACATATACATATAGAAGATCATGATCTACATATACCACATGTACAAGCATAATAATGCTACCAAAAGCTCGATTAGATTGAAGCATCATATACAAACTTTCCCGCCCGAACCTGAGAGTACAAGGAAGACTCTAGGAAACACTAAACATATAACAACCTTCTCTAAGGTCCACCATCAAAGCTGCTCTTTGCTACCATGGGTCTGCTGTTGCTGATGCCAACCACCTAAAAAGATGTGGTACCCATGTCCCAACGAGAGATATAACTTTCAACACCACTTATTGATGACAACA
The DNA here is from genome assembly GCA_963693085.1 of Alisma plantago-aquatica. Taxonomy (NCBI): domain Eukaryota; kingdom Viridiplantae; phylum Streptophyta; class Magnoliopsida; order Alismatales; family Alismataceae; genus Alisma; species Alisma plantago-aquatica. The sequence goes on along the minus strand of OY856410.1, from coordinate 988,999,899 downwards.
AGTAAAGTAATTAATCAATTTAAGCATATTAAGCATGTTAAACAGTTAGGAATAGAAAAGGATATGATTTACAAAATACATAAAGGAATAGATAAAAATATCATCATTAGCCTGACTATCATCATATACATTGCTAACAGTATAAGAAGTCTAGTAGCATAGGCATAACTAACATCATAAGCAAGTCTAGCAACATAGGCATAGCTGACAACATAAACATACCTACAACATAAACATGTCTACTATATGTGCATATTTACAACATGAGCATATATACATCATAAGAATATATACTTTCTCTTATTTCTCATATACATCATCTATGTGAGAAAAGAGAAATACATGGGTTATCATCCAATGTGAAGTGCTGTGTATAACCCTAAACAAATATGCTACATGATTGTATTACGTCTTTTATTAAGACCTGGGGAGTTTGAGTCATACCACCCAAAGTCCAACTGACCACTACAATCCGTGTAAGATCTTGGAGTACCGATATCCTAAGATCTCCCCCTCTTCGTCAGTACAAGTTAAAATGTAGTGACATATCGGTCAATCTGCCTACATCGACATATATCCAAGTTACTAAGACCTAGTCCATCCTTGGTGTAAGTTAGGACACTAGCCACTAGGGTATACAAAACCCTATAATCTGAGGTACAAACATAACTATCCTCAATCATATCACATATACAAGTATCCAAGACAAGACCACAACCATTCTTAATCCTAGGCATGACCACAACCATCCTCCATAACATTGGGATCAGGATGTCAAGGATGTACACTCCCTACATCCAAGCATACTCGACAAGTTATGTATGGAACTCTGAGCTTCCCTTAGGAATACTCATTTCCCCATCCAGCAAGTCCTAACACTGAATGGTTCTACAACTAAGGGCACTACATGATTAGGGTTTCACTTGATTAGTTATTACCAATTGGGGGAATTAAGGCTGCATCAAACAAGTGGACATACAAACCCTAATTCATTTCTAGAAAGTATTATTATGTAACAACTCCAAAAGAAACAAAACATATGAGATATCAATTCTGAATAACAACAACGCATGGTACTATTTCATTTCCATGCATGAGACTATACTTGTCATCACATCATCACATGATGTAACACCTATTGACCTAAGTGTTACACGTTGTCCATATTTTGATAACGAATAAATCATTCCATTCATATGTATCTAATATGTTTGTTTGAGATTGATTTCACGCATTAGGTACATGAAAAGGATCAAATCTATCAAGCCCTAGCTTGTTCTAGTTCAAGGCAAAAGAAATGCAAATGCACTTTTGTGGAAAACACTCTAAATCACATTAGATTATTTTTGTAACCATCTGTGTTGATGATATGACTTGTAACTAAGATCAGAAAAAATCAAGAACCCTTAATTCGAACATTTGATCACTCAAAAGTAATTTTCCGAATTTCGTTACAGGCTGTTTTTTGGTTGAGATACAAACTTGATCGATTCCTTGATGGATTTTGAGAATTCCTTGGTTCGCTCGAGTTGCACATTCTCAGAACTTGACCAAACTCTACACTCATAAAAATTGATTTTAGCAATTGGTCGAGTTGCACACATGACAAACTCGATCGATGCTTCAAATTGTCTTTGGAGCATAGTGCAATCGGTCGAGTTAGCTTTATGAAAACTCGACCGACTGCACTGTATGGAAAATGCTGAAAAAGTAATTCTAACTGTTGGAGTGTTTCAAAACTCAAAATTATATATGTTGCAACACCCCAAATGACTAGAAAACATTCTTAAGTTTTCCTACCCTCTAGTGGACACCCTCAACTATAAATAGGACCTCTTGGAGTTCATTCCAAGTTGCTCCTTCATGCTATTCAAGATCCTTGCTATAGTTGAGTGCATCCAGTCCAATTGAGCCCCTTTCTCTCTCTTGATTACACTTTAATTCGTCCATATGAGTGAGATAGAATTTGTGGAGAGACTTACTTCATTGTATACTTTTAAAGCTCTCAAAACTTCTCTTTTCTCAACCCCTTTCTTCAAGATCAAGTTGGTGAAAGATTCTCCAAGTAAAGGAGAAGGTGAAAGCTTCTTCAAAATGTAGAAGAAGGTGCAAAAAGGCTACTCTGAGTGAAGGAGGAGTACAAGGTTGAAGATTTAGGAGTAGAGTGGGTAAATCATACAAGGCGGAAGACTCATTGCAAAGAGGGGATCTCCTTGGCAAAGGTGTCCAGCTACTTGCAAGAGTGGGTAAGACCTTGGTGAGGTAGAAGACTCTAGCTTCAGATAGGTAAGACCTTGGTTGTAAGGTTGTTGGCTCCCTTGACCTTAAAGGGAAGCTGGGTATCCTTGTCCTAAAAAAGGAAGGTCAATTGTATGTCTTATAATGGAGTATATGTGTGCATAGATTTCAAAATCATAGGGCTTGACCTCTCTAGATAGTGGAATGACTCTCTCCTAGTTTGGAGAGTGGAAGCACTCTAAACAACTTGTTCAAGTGCTTGTTTCAATCTCTCACATTCTTGATATGCATGTGTAAATTGCCATCAAATTCACTATTTGCAATTGTGTCTAGTTGAAGTAACTTGAAGGTCTAATGATTTTTGTGCAAGTGTTTTTATCTCTACTCACCCCACCTCTAGAGCCCTTTGATCCAACAACTCCTTATCACATTATCACATGGTTCCAACCCTTATCACATCATGAAGAGGAATACACCTCCATTAGGGCTTAACCATGCTCAAATGTCATTAAGACCAAAACATCATTCCATGCAATATCATCATTATCTTTCCACACCTTATAACACGACTCAACAAACAATCACCATACATGTGACATAGAGGCTCATCATGTTATTACATTAAAGGGATAAAATATGTTCACAAGATAACATAGTAGGGTGATCTTATAATTAAGAGTATACCTTCATTATATCAACCTACAAGTAGGATAGGTATGATTGATCACCATTGTACTTATAGTGCACATGTTTAGCATAAGAGAGCACCCATATAAGGATATGAGAACCACTAGTTAGCACATCAGGGTTACAACAACGTTAGGGAGATTATTCCATCATCATACAAATTAGACAAGGAAGGGTAGCATAGTTAACCACCATCATCTATTTGCATTAGTGTTAGGTTCAACAAGATAAGCTACATTGAATCTACAAACCAACACTCAACACAAACCCTAACACATGGCATCCCCATAGGATCATGGATGCATAAGGTAAAACATTGTCATCAAACCCCATACTATCCTCAAGTATGTATCCATGCATAACACAAGGTTTAACCATAAGATTGTATCAATGTGAGGGCAAAGGTAAGACTACAAAGCTAAGGCATTGAACCATCAATTCTACATCATCAAGACCAAGCCATCAAATCATGGGCTTCGCCTAAGACCATCAGATGTTGGAGCATCAATCCAAACCATTGAATATTGACCCTTACTCAAGACCATCAGATTTGGGATAGAAAAAACCATCAATTTCTATACAAGCGACACCTTGAACCACATGTCGAATAAAATCATCGAGTTTGTGACCTAAAAGAGTCACTAACTAAACCTAGTCAAGCCATCGTTTGTTACTCATAGAACACCATCATTAGCTGATCCCAAAGAAAACATCAAGTGTGGGCATGTGACCCACCATCACTTGATGGAATAGAAGGGCCATCGGTTGTCAAACCCAATACCTTTATCGGTTGTCATTAGTAGGTGGTAAAACAAGGCAAAGACACAAGGGAAACCATCATTTGGTGAAAAGAAAAGAAACCATCAATTGAAGCCATCACTAGATCACCAAGACCATCGATTTCTTTTGAGCACAAAGGAGACAAAAAAACTAAAAGTATGATCGCCGGTTTCCAGGAGAAACACAAACAAAAAAGAACCAAAAGCAAGTCCATCGATTCTAGAAAGAAGGAAAACCATCGAGTTATGCATATGGTAGAAAACAACCCCCAAACCTCAATGGATACTCATCGATTAAGGGGGAGCTTGACCAACGCTTATGAAGAGAAGCATGACCATAGGTTGTGCGCACAAGAGGGAACCCAAAATAGAATCTAAGACATGACCATCGGTTGACACATGAAGGTCACTAAGAAACCCACCATCGGGTTACAATAAAAGAAGGGAAAACAACTCAAAAGCCCTAACTATACCCATTGTTTTTAGAGCAAGAACCATCGGTTGTCCATGTACAAGCAAGGTCTAGGGATTACTATACCAAGGAGGGTTTGTGCAAAAGGTTTAAGATTCGTCCATAGTGATAAAATACTCAAGAATTATCACATAAGTTCTAACACTAGGCAAAGATAGTATCTTTTATGCTTAGAACTTTGTTTTAGAGAAAGATCTAGGACATGCAAGCTATAAGTAAGAAATAAACATGGATAAACTTATATAAATAACCTATAGGAAGAACAAGAATCTCCAAGAAGCAAGGTATCTCAAGAAAAAGAGGAAGAAATTCTAACTTTAAGCACTCCTCTCAGCCAAACAAGCTCATCCTCCAAGAAAGAAAGCAAACGCTAGGCCAAAGGAGCAAGAAAGAGGTGACATTTAAGCTCTAGAGAATGGTCCATCATGGAACACCACGACCACAACCAAGAAGAAGTAAGAAGGAGGTAGGGTAGAAAATAAAATGAAGGGAAGGAGAAATAGCTTACTTTCTTAGGTCAAGAACAAGCTGAGGAAGCTCCACAAGCTCCAAGAGAGGGTAGATATGAACCCTTGGTGCTCATGCAAGAAGATCGACCACCTTCTTCTACCTTGGGCATCTTCTTCTCCACCAAGACAAGGAGGACGAATATATAAGAACAAAGGATGATAAAGGGAGATCTAGGTGACGAAATAGCTTGTTTTAAAGCAAGGAGGGAGGTATATAAGGCTTATGGTGAGATAGGAAAGAAGGTTTAAGTGTCCTACTATGTTTGCCAAGTGTCCATGGTCTTAAGAATCCCATCAATGCAAATAAGAAAATACATTAGTTGTAGGAGTATGAAGGGCTATCGAATGTTGGCTTTCCAGGCCAACCATCAAGTTTTAAAGCATGGTGACCATCAAGTTTTGGGAACCCTAGGTCATAAGTGAGAAAAACATCGTTTGAGTACCTCTCAAAGTGAACCACGAATCCAAGTAGCATCAACAGGGGAAACCATTGAACATAACACCACTAAGGACTACCAAGGTGTCACCATTGGATACCAACACCATCGGATCCCGAACAGATAGTAGGACCATCAAGTTTTGGCCTCCAAGGTAGCTCATCCATGAGAGCAAAACTCCAACTCAACCCTAAACATGTATCACCAACAAACCAAGGTGCAAAAAGGTTCCCTGAGGCACAAAAAGCTTAAGAAAACATATAAGGAACCAAAATAATGTGATGAATTGCTATAAAATATCAGATATGGGTAAATTGTAGAGAAGTCCAAAATAAGCATATTATTGCATAACTTGCACAAACAATGTCCAAATTGGACCAAACTTGAAATGTAATCTTGTCACATGATATCAAAGCACATATTAGGGTTTGATTAAGGTTTTAAGAACTTAATTATGATAATAAAGAATGTTCAACCAAAAATCAAGGTATGCAACCTTACAACCATAAACCCCTATCAAGGATTTCTCCCATGAAATCCAAGGCATGCAAATATGGTTACCTCCTATTCACCTCATATAGAAACCTCCACATAGTTACTTCCATCCCATGGTGTGTGACAACACTCTCATAGAAATCATGTTCTTCTCCCTCAACTCCTATATGTGTCGCCTTGGGTTAATCATAGAAATCTTCATATCATAAGTATCCTCATGGGACTCCACCTCCACTGTCTGTATCACTTGTTATGTACCAGGGTGACACTTACTCAATCATGGAACATAGAAACTCCTGTGCAAGTTGCACAACTGTGGTAGTAACTTTCAACTTGGAACTCTAGCTATCATCCTGAATTATTTCCATCTATTGGTGAATCATCATGTCCCTCAATGTAGTCTATAGTATCAACACATCACTCAAAAGACATACTTACGTTTACCAATCATGTAAATTAAGTCATGTATCTATTACCATATGCAATCTTCATAAGGTGTCATGACTATGCTCCTCTAGTGGTTTTTGTAGTGAGAAACTCCATCAATAAGGTGAGTATCCTCTAACTGTCAAGAACTATAGGGAATTTGTTCTTAGAAGATTCTCCAATCATCTGAGTGGTTGAATGACTATCTGTCTGCCACGTAGGGCTCTGTTGAACTTTCACAATATCCTTATTTATGTAAGCTTCTAATGTTTCTTATTGACTTGCTAACAAATGTACACTTGACCGTATCTGTGCCATTCTTTGTTTTATACTTAGCTACCATTGCATGTTCTTCAACTTATGATACATATATGTACCTACTAGATACATCATATGTGTTAAGATGAGTCTCCTTAGGTACTATCTCACTCAAACCATCACCATCTGGAACCATCATCTGGTTGTAGAATCATACACTATATTGTCACCTAACCTATGGAAGCTATCATGCTGTCCGATGTGCTACTATGTTCTGATGTCCTGCATCATGGTATCATCCATCTTCACTTCTATGTCCTATTGTAGTAGTGTTGATTTGACTAGTAGTTGTGTCCACGATCTTACCTACTGATATACTAGGAAGCTCCCTAATGGGTAATCAAACTTAGTTCCTTAAAAAAGTGGATGTCACAAGGGGTCAAATAGGAAGTTCCCCCATAGATAATCAGGCTTGGTACCTTCCAGAAGGGTAGAGTTGGTTACTAGGAATGATTTTAGGTCAAGTAATCATAGTTTTTGGAAGAAGGAATCCTGAAGTTCTCGTGACATCAATGGTGACTATGACATCATCATTGTTGTAGTCGAGTATGGAGATTAGAAGACTACAACAATCCATAACCTTTCCAATACACGTCATTGATAGGTATATCCAAAAAGAATTCTACATGAGGAGAGTATGTCTATGATGCCTTCTTGTTGTCATTGTAGGGTAACCTATGAATCATTCTTGATAATTCTAAAATTCTTTGGCTTTCGCCGGACACACATGCATGTTATCTTTACCCAAGGGTGAGATAGAGTTTCAATTTATGCTATGTGAAGTACCATATATTAGATTAATATGTATGAGTTCAAATTCCTTTGCAGTGTAGGACATTTATAATTATATAACTTTTCTTCCTATGTAATATTTTCAAGTCCTGTTGTTATATACTTTTGTAAAATGTAAGCTAAAAGCAAGTATTCCAGATTTTGGAAAGAAAAACTTGATTATAAGAATAATAATTGTCAACAATATGATGATATAAAATTATTATGAATTTCCAAATAGAAAAAGTTAAGAAAAAAACACTTATTCCTATACTCTTATTTATCTAACTATGCCATAAGTACAAGTATAAAAAATATTTTGTGTACAATTTATTTTATCTCTTAGTATTGTGGGACACTATATGACCAAACATGCTCCTATGGGAGTGAATTTTGGGCGGTGAAGAAACAAGGTCTCAACAATATGAATGTGGTTGAAATGCATATGCTGAGATGGATGTGTGGGAAGACAAGAAAAGATCGCTTGAGAAATGACTATATCAGGAATAAAGTGGGGGTGGCGAGCATTGAGGACAAGTTGCACGAGGGCCGACTCAGATGGTACAGACATGTGCAATGCAGACCTACTAGTGCGCCTATATGAAGCAATTCTATTGAGCCAAACACTATAAATAGAAGAAGAGGAAGGCCTAAATTAACATGGGATGATCTTATAAAGAGAGATTTTAAATATCTACATCTCAATCAGAATATGGCCCATAATAGAGATGAATGGAATCAAAGGATCCATGTAGCCGAACCCAACATAATTGGGACTGAGGCTTAGACGATGATGAGTATTGGGGGACACTACTATTTATGACTTGATATTATCTAAACTTACCATGTTTGAGTATAGTTAGCATTGTCGTGAATACAAACTCTCTATTGGTCCACCTTTTACTACCTTACATGTTCATCCTCATCCTTAATGAATGGTAAGAGAGAAGTGATATCCACCCCTTCAATCATTCACCTACATTTCCTGGCATAGTGGTTTTTCAATTAGAGATATTATAAGTTTTGATCTCACTCCCCATACTCTATGATTACATGACAACATTTATTAAATATTTCTACCCTCATCTCTATTGTATGAGATGGTTAACTGGACATAGATTTATATATATGCCATATTCAACTTCATTGACACAAACATATCTAATCACCGTTGATCCCTGTCTAAGACCACCCACAACATCATCTTTTCCATACAACATCTCCCTACATAGAATGAGACACAAGAAGACTAGACTAAACCACCCTATTATTGTTTAAAGGTCTAACTTCCCTTAATGACATTAAAATTCAGTAACATGGGTTGTAATATGCATTTGTGCACCTTGGCATCACATACCTTAAATTTAGTGACTACAAGGTCACATGGATTAGTTGTATATGGAGGAATATAAGATATGGAATCCTCACATTGAAAGTGTCCTTAGTACATCACCTACAAACTAATGTTTTTGATATGGAGACCTAATTGAAACTAAGAGATATACTGGAAGAGTGAATCGGGTCTTCATGATTCATTTAAATTCACAATGATCTTGACATCATGGTAATAAAGGGCCATGGTTCTTTCCTTTTCAAATTTTTATCATATAGAATTGTAGGCTAAGGCTTCTTATGAATACTGGTGATAAGACTATCTCTATTTATAATCAAAATCCATATACCAAAGTGAAGATGAATTGTGCATATGTAAGCCTAGTTTATGGAGAGATAAAAGTTTCATTCTATTAGTTAGACATTTCAACATACACCACCTTCAATTACACCAATTTATTTTTGGTTCTTTATTGTAAGTTTGGATTATGGTATATGAAGAATTATTTGCACTTATCTTGTATATTGTTAACTTATATTTTAACATCTTAGGATTTTGGATATGATTAATCAAATACTATCCTTATAAGGGAACAAATATGGAGACCTATGTAGGATATAGGATCAAGAGGGGGACGAGGTGAATTGAGCTACTAAAAACTCAGACAAAACTTGAATTGAGCTACTAAAAACTCAAACAAAACTTATAATACATCAAGTTTATATCTCAAAATAAGTTAACAAGAAAGGATGAGATAGAACAAAAATATTTGAATAAAAGTGTTTATAGTTATTCTGGTTTGAAATGTTGTAGATCCACTACCTAGAGAGGTAACCCCTATGATTTTAACACATTGAGTACAAACTTGTATTATAAGATCATACACCAAGAGACCTCTCTTTTCAATTCAAGAATAACTAGCTTCCTTTTCATGGGAAAGCTGCCAAAAACCCATGTAATTTAATAACTACTATTAACTAGGGCTCCTGACCCTACACATTAATTAGCTAATGAAGACCTTTAATCAAATTTTGAGAGAAAGATAATATTGAAATAAAGTGACGAGAGCCTTAGAAGATAACAATGGGAATGATTCTCTTATAAGGTAAGCTATTCACTTTAATGGAAGTAAACAAGTCATGAAGCTCATGGGGGTGACTAGGGGATATTTGATGAAGAACCTCAAAAGTATAGCATAAGGGCTACCTGGTAAACTGAGGAGTCTCCAATAGAGTTTTATACATAGTTGAGGGTGCCTGGTAGAAAGTAGCCTTGATTGGGACAAGTTATAGACGTTTTATGAGGAGTAGGAGAGGATCCAACATATATATTTCCACTTTTATCTCCCTCTAATGAATGTTTTAGAATTAACAAAAGGTACACTAATAGAAAATGGATTTGTATTTCCTTAGGAATTTTTTAGTTGATGGTAGCTGTTGGAGATACTCACTAAGACAACATTTGGATTTCAATTTCGAATATTCACTTAATAACACTTCATGTCTCAAGCAAATCATTTGGTTGACTATAATTCTAGGACAAACATTTCGTCAAGATAGGTATATGGAAAACCCTTCACAATGTTGTTGGTCGAATTTAATTGGGAAATAGTTAGCTATTGAAATGGTCAATCGAAGGTTTTTCCAATTATTTAAATTATAATCATATTTATTCCAATTAAGTCTATTATAGGTTTGAGCTTAAGTAAAAGTTTTCAATCAATAAAAGTGATTTACATGAAAGGCCTATAGAGAATTCTATCATATACTTTAATCTTGTATCTTTGTGTATGACTTGCCATGAATATCCAAATTTTAGTGTTTCCATTTGGGAAAATTGGAGAGTTTCCAAAATATAAAATAATATTAGTAGAACCATTAACAAACATTCATGGAATGGTGTCAAAATTAAAATATAGATAATAGAACCCTTGGGGTCAACATTCTCCCCCTTTTTATAGAATACAAACCATCCTAAATGTATTGAAGAGAAGAAAACTTGCATTAATGCCTTTGGAGTCAAGGTTTTTTTTTTATGATGTGAGTTGGATAACTCGCCCTCAATAGATGCTTTTAAACTTGTTAGTTAGTTTCTCAAAAAGTAACATAAATATTTTAAATATTAGTTCTTAACGATCATGTTGTATATGATTGTTACATTCAATACAATCAAAATTATTCACAAATTCAATCATTTCAATATATAAATATCTAAATTCTTATCCCCCTTTTTGTATAATAGTGTGTTTTCGGGAGGTGGGGGGTTGAAGAGAAAGAGCAAAAAAGACTTGTCCATGAAATGACATTAAACATTCAAACTGAACTTCCCAAGCAATAGTTTAATAACCTATCATCAAACTATGCAAGGTGTACTCCAATCTATAAGATTTATCATTCATCAACCAAAAGTTGAGTACATAAAGTTTAGAAAATGATATATATGTGGAAATGAAGAACACATATTTAAATAAGTGTTTAATAAAAGTGCATGCCTTAGTTACAAGTGACCTTAATTTTACATGATAAGCTCACAAAGATTTGTCATTCATCAACCAAAAGTTGAGTACATAAAGTTTAGAAAAAGATATATATGTGGAAATGAAGAACACATATTTAAATAAGTGTTTAATAAAAGTGCATGCCTTAGTTACAAGTGACCTTAATTTTACATTATAATCTCACAAAACATGTATCCTAATGACACCACTAGTACATAAATGACCTATAGGGTCAGTTATTTTTAGAATATCTCATGGGTTATAAACTGACGAAGAAGTGGGTGACGCTAAACACAAGATGTATGCCATCGATTCTTTTGGCAAACCGAAACCAATGACATATACATATATCATCAATTATCCATTATAGACAAATTGACGAAGTAACACACATTGTGCAATGGAAATGTGGTTCCTCTTTGCAGTTCCTACTCGGTTATTCCAACTAGAACCGATGAGGTAATGCTCAATTTGTTGTCAGTTTATAAGGAACTGACAAGTTAATGCTCAATTTGTAGTCAGTTCTTATGTAATAGTAACAATGTTTATGCGAGTAAACAATGATAGTAAGGTATCTATCATCAATTTTGTTTGGAAAATCGATGAACTAGGTATATGTAGTCAGTTTCTTGTGAAATAACTAACAACATATGTCTGTAATTTTTTTATATAGCATGTATGCAGACCTGCTTTCTGACTGGTAGCCTTTTGGAGTCTATAGTTCATCATAACTACAATAGTTCATCGAAACTGCAACATTTAATCACAACTACAAGCTCTACAAGCATCATAGCTTAACAACAGACCATCAAAATTGCAAGAATAAATAAATATGTATACAAGCTCAATTAATTCAGCTCAATATTCTATCCATTTTCACATCAATGCACACACATATACATAAACTCATAACTCAATTGATTTAGTTCTTAGCCATACATTCAATTTAATACATATGCACAAATACACCTCAGAAAGTGGACTTGATAACATCCAATCCTCCTCTCGCGCTTCACATTCAATTCACACACATATGCATGAACAAATATACACATCAACTATCACAGAGTTTAAGTCCACATGTATAATATATAAAGCAAAATATTTGACATCAAAGTTTGAATATTAATATCAATCAACATCCAATAGATGAGAAGTCCACATGCTTGATGAAGTATTTTTCCTACTCTTCATATAGGTTATTCAACCGCTCCAACGTACAAGCTTTAGTAGTGTCAAAATCCTACAAAGAGAATGAGGCATAACTCTAATGGGATTTGACTATTTGTACTATCAAATAAGACTAATTTAATGGTTATGATTCAAAACTAATAACAATACCTTCTCTATACATTTGATATCTAGTATCATGTGCCTGACAATGTTGTCCATGTAAAACATCACATAAAATCCGCATGCCCAATCATTTTCTTGTACATGGATTTGTAGATTTACAATTATGTTAATAAATATAATTAAGCAGAGTTGGTAATCAATATGCATTGGAGTGAGAAGACTATATACACTAACCCACCTACAAGATACTAATTTCTTTTTTGTATCTACTTTCCCTTTGCCTCTATAGAATTCTTTCATACCTGTGCAAGTTAAATTAACATATTTGTTGCATGATTAAACTGTCATATGATGTAAATATTAACAAAAATGTTCAGCATGAATAAAAATATACTTACTCATGAATCAACAATTTCATCAGGTATCCCTCATTTAGTGTTAGTTTTATGCCAGAAGGATCAAGGAAATACACAATATAAATGTCAAAAACAATCACTAACAACTTCTATCCTTATTTCTGAGTGAATAGGCATATAAAATAAAAATTAAATTCCACAACATTTGTATATTCATACGCTAAAAATATAAAAAATAAGAAAACACTTAGAGAACATTAAAAGGAGCTAAGATCACGACCTTGGAAGCACCAAAAGCCTTCATCGTGGTATTCACATAATCAGTGATGCCACTCAAATCTCTACCTACATCATTAATCATTGATGGCATTAAAAATGCCACATTTGATAATGTGAACTCAACAACGATGTAATATATATGACTAAATATATATAAGTAGTAATAAGTTAGTATATAGGAAACAATCATAAAACATATATTTTTCACATATAACAAGGTTACTCACCGTATCCAAAGTTCTACCACTGTTGTGTTCAACCATTGGTAATGAAATAGCTCTTTAGTAATCAATGCGCCTACTTCATTAAATTCAACGACACCCTTATCCCCTTTACCCATAGCTGATACTTTTTTTTAATCAAAACTATCCCTCTCATATGTGTAGATTTAGTAGCACCATCATCACTTTGATCAGGAGGCCCACCAGGAGTCTCACCCTCAAGATCACTGTGCTTCTGGTCAGATGCCATCTATAAAATAAAAAAATAAACATATGAAAAAGTCAGATCACATTTGAAAAAATAAACATGTTATATAATTCAAATATAACATATGACAATGTCAGATTACATATGAAAAAATAAACAAGTTATATAATGCAAACATAAATATGAAAAAGTCAGATCACAAATGAAAAAATAAATAGGTTTAATGCATGTATATAACTTAAACTAATATCTCTTCTGTGTGATCTTGAGATGTATAGTCATCAGTTTTAGTTTCAACTTTTATACTTGGTAAGCCAGCAGAGAATGAACTAGAGTCATCATACTTGTCAATGTACTCTTCTTCATCAATAGGATCTAAAATGAGCTATCTTTTCCCATGAATAATGACACACTAATTTTCTTTTACAGGATCATCGATATAGAATACATGCTTTTCCATGATGCCATGATGAATGGTTCGTCCTTCTCTCTTATCCACTCAGAATTCACAATTGTGAAATAGAGTTCATCAACTACAACTCCTTTTTTGTTATCAATCCATTTACACCTAATATTGGAACTCTAAACTCAGTGTAGTCAATTTTCCATATGTCTTCAATGACACCATAATAAGACATCTTTCCCTTCACATGGGCTCTTATCCTTGGCACTAGAAAAATACAATGAAGATGCTTGAAGGGTAACCCCACTATTTTTGATGACACTATTATCATCTTGAGGTTTTATATAGTAAGAAAATCCATTTATGTTAAACCCTTTATAAGATTTAACATGTATATTTGACTTATATATGAGGCATTTGACAATTTTCTAACATTATTTAGTATTTGAGATAGTTGACTAAATATTTTCTCTTCAGACCATCTAATAAATGTCCGACTATGTTCTCTAGCAAGCCACATTGCAATGGATTTGGGATAATTTGTCTTGAGCTTGTTGGTTTGTTTTGTGATATAAATAACCACATCATCATTATTGTATAAAACATATAAGTGTGCTTAGACCTACTGCTCAAGACTGATATCTATCTATCATTCTCCCAAAGTACCTTGCTGGAATAAATGTCATGATTCACAATATTAGTAGGAATTTTGTTGCAACTCAAAAAGTCATTACCAAATTCCATAACCTCCCTAGAAACATATACCTCAATGATGCTCCCTTTAGATCGAAAATGGTTCTGAACATCACCCTTAAAAAAACTCATGTATTTCTCAAAAGGATACATCCAATGCAAGAATATTGGACCCAACATTTTCATTTCCCTAGTCAAATGGACAACCAGATGTACCATGATATCAAAGAATGAAGGGGGAAAATACTTCTCAAGTTGACACAGGGTAACATACACTTATCTTTGCAACTTATCTAGATTCTCATAATCAATGACTTTGTTGCATAGAATGTTAAAGAAGAAGCAAAGCCCAGTGATTGAAAATCTTGCATGCTTAGGAAGGATAGATCAAATATCAACATGCAATGTATGTTGCACTAGAGTGTGACAATCATGAGATTTAAGACCTATCATCTTCAGATCGTTCATTCATACCAATCTATGGGTATTGGATGAGTATCCCTGTGGTACCTTAACATTGAGCAAGCACTCACAAAAAGTTCTCTTGTCCAGTGTAGACAAGGTGTAACAAGTAGGAAGTAAATATGTGCGACGACCCTCTCTAGCTTCTGTTGTTAATTCTTTCCTTATACCCATTTCATGTAGGTCAATTCTAGATTTTATGACATATTTAAATCTTGGATTTTATTCAACAAAGTACCAATGATGATATCACAAACATTTTTCTCAACATGCATGACATCGATACATTGTCGAACAGTCAAATAACTTCAATAAGGAAGACCCCAAAATATTGACCTCTTTTTTATTAAAGACTTTTTAGCTGTAGGAGTAGTACATGATTTCTTATCAAAATGATCTACAATGTTGTTTACTCTTACATAAACATCCTCCCCTGGCATAGGTTTAGGGGCACTCCGTTCCTCAGTTGAGCCATTGAATGTTTTGTGCAACTTTTGGTAAGGATTCACCTTTGACAGAAACCTTTGATAACCATATTTACAATCTTACCACCATGATTTAGTCATATTATATCAATATTTTCCTCACATACAAGACATGTGTTGGTTCTTTATACACTGTATCCTGACAAGTTCCATAACCTGGGAAGTCTTTAGTAGTGCAAAACAACATAGCACACAAATCAAACATCTCTTTGCGTGAAGCATCACAAGTCATCAGACATTCTCCCCAGAGTTTCTTTAGGTCATCAAATAAAGGTTCAAGGTAAACATCAATATCATTGCCAGGTTGTTTGGGGACCAATATTAGTAAGGAAAACATGACATATTTATTCTTCATACACAACCAAATGGGAAAATTATGTATAACTATTCTGTCAGGTTAAGTGCTATGTTGACTGCTTAATGTACCATATGGATTCATCTTGTCAGTACAAAGTCCAAGTCTTAAATTCTTGACTTCTTTGCTAAATTCAAGGTCCAATAAATCAATCTTATTACATTTTGGGGAATCAACACATTTTGTAGCACACCATCATTGTTTTTCTTTTCCTTTGCATGGCAAGATAAATTTTGTGCATCTATGGTATTAACAAACAAGTGTTGAAACCATGGTATTATAGGCATATACCACATTGCCTTGGCATGAGACTCAATTTTGCTCTTACCCGATTTCATCCTTTTGTACATCGACACCCCACATTTTGTTCATTTTTTCATTTAGATATAGTCCTTTTAAAACAACACACAATCATTTGGGCATGGATGTATCTTCTTATCCTCTATTCCCATTGGGATCAACATCCTTTTCATTTCATATGCTGAGATTGAAAGTTGTTTCCTTCAGGGATAATTTCTTTCAACAAAGACAACAGAAAAGTGAAGCTTTTGTTTCTCTATAGATTGTTATCCTTTAGAGTACACAATCTCAACAAAATTCATAACTTCATAAACTTAGTACATTCTAGGTATAACGGTTTCTTGACATCATGCACAACACTTCTAAATAAGGGAGGTGGACTTGTGAAATTTACTCCGCAACTATCTAGCATCACATCAACCATGTCTGTTAGAATTAGTTTGTTCACACCAACATTGTCGGCCATTTCTTCTTTGACACAGCTACCATTACCAACATCTACTGATCTCATACTAGGAATCTCTTCATGCCAATACCATTATGTATAGCCCTATATAATCCCATTGCACATGACCTGATTTTTGATCATGTCAATAGTGACAACTTTCAAGTTGTTACTACAATTCCTAGAGGGGTAATAGAACCTATCTCCAAGTTGTTTACTATGTTCCTATGAATATCTTACAAACTAATTGATATCATTAATAAACTCCAGAGTGTAGTGATTTGGATTAGACATCCATGATCAATCCATTCTATGATCAGATGGGAGATGACTAGCTCATCAGGTGTTAGCTAATAAGTTAATTCTAGAATAGAATACGTTTGAATTGAGCTGTAATTATCTATTAGTATTCACATTAATGATTGTGTACCACCTATCCCATTCTTGAGCACTTCATCTCAATAGTAAGTGTATATTTCACATTCTATTTCAATAAATTTTTGCAACATTTCCCCATACTTCTCCAAGTACATCGATGTAGATGGGATAATACCCACCTACATATGTATGCAGATAACAAATGGGGAAATGATGTTGAAACTCATTGAAATTGAACACACATGATACACTTACATCCTAAGTGAGATGAAGGGCTCAAGAACAATCCCAAATCGAAGTCTGTCCAAGGTTTACTCCTAATGAGTAAATCTCGAACGAGTTTCTAGACCAACATGGTTTAGAAATTAGGGTTCGAAATCTAGTATTTATAGATTACTATTTATAGATTATCATTTACATATTGGAGTTTAGAAATTATTTTCAATTATAATTAAATACATAAGTTCAACTTAGAGACTAACAAAGCCAAATAATCAATAAAAAGCATGTAACAATCCATTACATATGCATTTTGATAAAAAATTTCCATACAATTCATCACAATGTCCATACGATTAATCAAAATCTCCACACAATTATATGATTGCTTCTCAATTTCATCAAAATTCACCACAAATGAAAGCATTAAATTTTTTTGTTTAATTTACACAAAATTTGTTTTCTTCTCCCTCTCCTCCTTCCTCCTCTTTCCTCCTTCCCTTGATCCGCATGATTTTCTTCTCAATATTGAGAAGAAATCATAATAAGGTAGGGGAAGGGGCACATAGGATGAAGAAGGATAGGGGAAAGGGAGATGGAGTAACTAATGGATGAGAGAGGAAGAAGGAGGAGAGGACATACCTATGGAAGTGGGGGCGATGATGGATGATGATGGAGGCAACATCCGACCATGGTGACAACATTGGTGACCGCTAACAATGGTAGTTGGTGATAGTGGCATCTAGCAGAGGCATTATTTGAGGATCTGGGGGTGGGGCAGATGACGATGTTGAAGAGGTGGCAGGGGATGTTGAGCAGTAGTAGAGAAGCTTGAGGCTTTGACAGTGGTGGAATCACACGAAGTTCAGAGCAGTTGGAGGGGTTTTTGTAGGTTAGGGAAAGAGGGGAAAGACGAGTTTCTCATGGGGGTAAGTAATAAGTTTGTCAATATTTATTTTAAAACAGATGACTACATATCTTATATCATCGATTCTATAAAAAAAACCATCAACAAAACCTATGTCCGTGCAAACCTATCTCGTCGGTCCACTATGAAAAAATTGATGACAAATTATGTGTCTTGGAGACATCTTCACCATCAATTTCTATGACAATAATTGACAAGATATTCAAATTTGGGGGAAAAAGCTTTTGTGGGATGTTTGGCTCGTAAACTTTCTCATCAGTTACTATCTACAAAATCAAAGATGTTGAGTCTAAGCGTTATTCTTACTATCTCGTCAGTTAGTTTACTAGAAACCAACAAGATAGGATTTTTGGAGGGAAGTGAAATCTACCTCAAAATTTCATGTGAAATTATATTTTTGCAGGCGATCTATGTCATCGGTCTTTATGAATCAACATACAAGATAAATAAAGTGCAGTGTGAGTTTTATCAGTTAGCCAACCATAGAAATTTTTTAAAAAGAGCTGACGAGATATATTATGGTGTCAATTTCCCTTGAAAAAGATTGACAACATATGCCATATCTGTAGTAGTGCATCAAAAGTAATTCTAAAATCTAATCTCTGTTGGAATCATATTACCATCATGAAGCTTAGATCCAAGCATCAAAAGTACCATGGTTCAAATGGTCATCTTCTATGTCATCCACATGATATTCAACCTCAACTTCATATCCTTATTATTCATCATGATTACCACCTTCATCATCCATATCCACATTTTCTAGATTATCATTTAGGAAATTGTCCTTTGATAATACTCGATGTCATGAACCTATTGGATACAAGTTCCTGGGCCTCCTCAAAGTGAGAGAAGAAACCCAAATATATCTAGAAATGGCTACAAGTATAGGCACTAAAGGGAGTTATAAGGGCTTAGTGGGTATGGAAACATCAAATGGATGAAAAAAAGAATATGATGGTGGATAACCAATAATATAGGCATAATAATATTGGTTATATTCATTGGAAGCATATTAGGTAGTAGGAGAGAAGTGTTTACAATCTCCTTGGTAGATGGTATAAGAGGAGTCTATAATTATCTTCTGCATGAGGTGGTATATGTAATCATTGACATGGTTGGTCTCTTGGTGAGGATAGTTAGTAACTTGTCCCATGTACTTGTGTTGATGCACCCTATAACACAATTGGTCATTTGACATTAAGAAGGCACCACAATTAGGTGGAGGTGGAGAAGGTGTTTGTGGCTGACATGGAATAGAACTAGTGTCACAGGCATAAAAGAAGAATGTCTTTGTTCTATCCATGGATTTATTGATAGTGGTGAGATTGATCGTTGTCCCCTTCTATTTAGTTAATATTCAAAGTCCTCAAAAAGAGATTTCTCAGTGACATGTTGAAAATAACCACATATCAAAATAGGATTAGATATGGATTGTGTCAGTGGTGTTTTACATTGAATGAAAACATGTCATGTGGTGAAAAATGTATCTTTCCCACTTCACTAGGAATTTTTGCATAAGATAACTGACTAGAATAGCAATGTTCTTAACGATGTAAATTTTCTTGGTCTTAAGGTGAAGGTTGCAATTTATAGTGAGAGATACGATTCACATAATTTGGGTGAGGGAGGTGGTTGGAAGGATCCCACTCTTGTAGTAGGGAGACCCATGCTGTTAATGCCGATGCATACATTGTGAAGTTGGAGCGGAGGATCGTAGTTATTGTAGAAATTGTCAAAATCTGTGATGTCAATAGAACTAGCATGCACTCTATCCTAGGTGAAGAACTTGTTTGATCCCATGAAGTATTGGTTGAGGCTATCCTTAGAAATTTGGAATAAGACCTTGGATTTCATATATGAGAGAATGACTAAGGAGTTTTCAAAGGGATAGGAGTTAAAAAATTCCATGTTAAACTGGATAAAAAACAACTACTGCTTGATTAATAAAAAAATAGTCATTGAACTTGACGTTATAAAAAATAAGATAATAAAAAATCATAGAGAAACACATATGACACATCCCAAGTTCCTAAAAATTCATATCTTTATGGATGGAAAGGACAAAGAGATCTAGTACAAAGGTCCTTATACCTTTTGATGGCTTGACTATGACAAAATGATATACCACAGAAGGAACTCGTCCTAGATGAGGTAGGGGTGGGTTTTCTTGCCTTTATACCCTAGGATTACATATTTTTTCTTGAAAATGTTCACCATGAAGTAAGCATGGGAAAACCACCTAGAAGGGTTAGAACTAGGGTGAGGAGGGTGGTTTGGGTGAGGAAATGGAGTTTGGTAGATATAGTTTTGGGTTTGCATAGGAGAGGAACAAATTACTGTGCTAAGAGAGATAGACATCAACTGAATGAAACATAGTAGAGAGGGGTTTTATCAGACAATGCCATTTTATAAAAATATGACACAACATATTTTCTAAATTTGTGGGAGAAATTATCATGCAATGAAAACATTGTCTATTTTCAGGCTAAGTCATTAGCTTAATTTCCTAAGGAATTCCTCATCCACATTCCAGAACAAAGGATGGTCTTCAATTGGATTTTCTCAAGACTATGATGATACAATTTGTGATTATTGAAAATTTTAAAAAATCTTGTCTAAGTTGCCTAAATCTATGTATAAGTGATCTTAATCAATGTACATGTTTTGGGAATGCACTTTTATGTCCTAATAGGCAATGTTTTACAGTAAAATAGAAGACATAAAATAACAGTGAATAGGAGTTAAAAGTACTAAATGTTTGCATACAAGCATGGGGGAGTTACAATACAACCAATCAATTTCGTTTTGATATAAATAAATCATGATAGAGACATAATATACATCTACATAGGGAACATGAAATTTTACTCAAGAGTAGTGATAAAATTTTTTATCTGATAAAATGAAAACTTTCCCTGGGTATAAGTTTAATGAAAATGTCCGTAAGTCGATTTTCCATGTCAACATATGGACATATGCTTCCTTCTTGGCAATGTGATCATAAATGAAATGACGATAGACCTATATGTGACTAGATATATTATGAAATATAGGGTTATAAGAGAGATTAATTATTGCAACATTATTACAATATATGGGAGAAGCATCAAAGGAAATATAAAAAACATCAAACATTTGCTTCATTCATTTGACTTGGGCACAAAAACTACCAACAACTATGCATTTATCTTTTCTTGGTGATAGAGGCACTTAGTATTTCTTCTTGAAGAACCAAAAAATCAAACAAGGTCCTAGGAGTAACCAAGTGTCACTTGTGTTCTTTCTATCAATATGAAAACCCATAAAATCAACATCACTATAAATAATTAGAGTAAATTATTTTATTTAGGGTATGATGGCCTAAAAATTTGGTGTTTTAGTAGGGTACCTAAGAATCCTTTTCATCATAGTAAGATGTGATTTTCTAAGGCAAGATTGAAAACAAGAAAAAATATTACACCAAATCTGATATCAGGTCTAGAGAATGTAAGATATAATAAACAACCAACCACACCTCAATGTCAATTCTAATCAATTTTCTCACCATATTAATGCCTACCAAGCTTAGTGGTTCCATACATGTGAGTATCAATTGGCTTGCAATTTTACACCCCAAAGCATTTGATGAGCTTAGTTTTCCATCTTTGGTTTCTTAGATTTGGAAGCCCAAGAAGAACATTACATATCTCATAATTCTCATTCAAAATTCACTCTACATAAGGGAACAAAACTTCTTCCTAAGATCATACTAGTAAAACCAAATATTATATCATCAAAATAAGTTGGGATAACATGTAATTTATTAAAAGTTTATTTAAGGAATAGAGTAAATCCAACTTTCTTCATGAAAAAAACATCATCCAGAAAAAAAGATCTTTCCTTTCTCATACCTAGTATGAGAATCTTGTTTGAGATCATACAATGCCTTTTGTATAAGATATACATGGTTATCTTTTTTTAAAGATCAATATAGGAAGTTTGATCCACATAGAGTTCTACATTTATCTATCCATTCAAAAATGCAATTTGAACATCCATTTGATACTAAATAAAATTACTATGATAATTAAAGTAGGTAGCATATGTTTGATTCTAACCTTGCTACAAATGCACAAGTTTCCATCAATATATGTACCTTCTTGTTGGTTGTTGCCTAAATCAACCACAACTTACCTTTTATTTAATCTTACCACCTTTCCTTTTCCATCAAGATTGTAACTAAAACACCACCTTGTGTTTATGATATTTCTACCATGGGGTCTTGGAACAAGTGTCCACATGTTTTTCTTGTGAACCTATTCTGGACCTCTTTCATTGCTACGAACTAATTACACTAATCCATTTTTGACATGTGGCATTAAAAGCTATGAAGTTAGTTTTGTAAAAAACTGACACACAACACTTCAATGCCGATTTTAGAAACAAAAGTGTCACAAAAATTAGCATTGGCCATCTAAAGAAAAGCCCAGGTACCCCTTCTGTTACTGTGTTGGTTCTATAAACTTAAAACATAATTACTAATGGTCTCTAAAATTTATTTTCTTGAAAAATTTGGAATAGAAAAATACTACGTTAGTTTTATGAAAATCAACACAATAACCTTCCCAACTATGATACATGCAAAATGAAATTTCTCCCCAAAAAATCAACATAAAACCTCAAAATGAAATTTATTTAGCATCAACTGCGATGTCAGTTTTACACAACAAAATCAACATTGTAATGTTCCTTCCATTCTCCCCATGAAATATTTGTTCCCCTGAAACGAAGTTAGAATGTTGGTTTAGAATGAAAAACCGACACGATGTGTCTGAGATTTCATAGAGTTGTGATGACAGTTTTGTTGAAAAATGGATGTTGAACTAAAACTAAAACTGATGTGACATCAAAAACTTGGGTGTCATTTAAGATACCAGATTAGTTTATACCATATAATCAACATCATATGTCTAAAAATAACATATGATTTCTTTGTTTCTCCCATTTCTCATTGTCTCTGTGCGAAATGACATTCCTTCTTCCCCTAATTCTCTTCTGACTCCTTCCCTCTATATTGTTGTGCCATCACTATTCTAGTGCTAGCCCCCACCACTGCTATTGTGGACTGCTTCCCTACTACTGCCAGCCGCTACTGTTGCTGCTCTATGCTACCAAAGCCAGCTACCTACTTTTTCTCTATTATTATTGACACCGACCACATGCTACTCTACTACCCTAGACATCACCTCCACTACAACTGTTGTTGTACTGACGATGCCACCAAATTGCTACTGCTACAACTCACAACACCTACTGCTCTACTGACTTCCATTTTGAGATCTTTTTCTACTTTTTTCTTTCTTTTGTTTTCTTTTTTTATTTTTGCATTTAGGTATTTGTATAATTAGATTTCATGTATAATTCCTATGTAATTTCCAAATTGACAATACTCTATTTTTTGCATTTATTTTTTTGTAGAATTGGAGTTAATGTATATTGCATTGTCTATCTAATTTGAATAGAAAATGCATTTATAATTGTTTAATTTGTCTAGAATGTGTAATTTTATAAATCCATTCATGATGAATGTTCAACTATTCTCCATGTTGGATGTGTTGTTCAAATTGAATGTTGTACAGATAAATAATCACACCTATGAATTTATACATTATTGATATGAATTTACATAAGTTAACTTGATTTATACTGAAACAGATATGCATTTACCTAAATTCTAACCCTAAAACATAAACATTAAACTTCTAACCCCTTAACTCTAACCCTATTCCTAAATATGCATATATGTTGTTGGCCCAAAATACTGTCCATGATTTATTCATTAGGAGTAAATCTTAGATAGTCCATGGTTTTGGGACTATTTTTTAAAACTAAATCTCAGTTAGGATGTGAGTGTATAATGTGTGTTTGGTCTTCAAGAATGTTTTGATATTTGTTTCTCCATTTATTCTTTGGGTAGATATGTAGGTGGGTGTTTTTCCATCTATATCAATGTACTTGAAGAAATGTAGGGTAATGCAGTAAAGATTTCTGGAAAGCCAAACACACATTATACACATACTAGTCAAATTAAGTGTTCAAGAATGGATACGTAATACACATTCATGAATATGAATGTTAAAGACATATATTTTGTTGACCTAGAAACCCGTCCAATATTTACTTGTTAGGAGCAAATCTTGGATAGTCCCCAGTTTGGTACTGTTATTGAGCACTTAATCTCACTCAAGTATACAATGCATGTTTGGTTTTCAATAATATTTTAACAATCATTTCCGTATTTTTGCTCTAGGTATATATGTAGGTGGGTATAATTTGATCTACATCGGTATACTTGGAGAATTGTAAAGAAACACTACCAAAATATTCTTAAAAGCCATGTACACATTATACACTTACTAGTGAGATTAAATGTTCAAGAATGGGATATATGGTATCCATATGAATTCTAAAGATATATATTTTGTTGAATTAGAAACTCATCCAAGATTTGCTCATTAGAAGAAAATATTGGATAGTCCCATATTTGGGATTGTTACCTAAATGATGTTGTGTAAACTAATTTGATCTCAACTCAAACATATTTTATTTAAAAATTGATGTAGTAAATGCCAAATATATTCAATACTCAGTGCAATGTTGGTTTAGAGTTAGAATGGGTTTACGTTGGACGTACATTGAAAATTGCTGCACTAAAGAGTTTAAAAGCAGTCTTGATGAGTTCATAAGATATGTAGACAAACATAGTATACAACCAGGAGATAAGTTATGTACCCCCTATGGGAATTGCAATAACAACTTGAAGGTTGACATTGTTGATGAAATCAAAAGTCATGTCATGTGCAACATGATTATAATGGGCTATAAAAAATGGTACTATCATGGAGATACTCCTACTATGAGATCAACAGATGTCCTTAGTGGAACTTGTGTGGAAGACAAAATGGAAAATGGTACTAATGTGAACGAGCCATATCCAAAGGACATGGTTGATGCGGTGCTAGGCAGTTGTGGGGTAAGTCTTAGTGATCCACCTTCCTCATTTAAAAATTAAGCATTATATTGATATCATGACTGTTGAGAAAAATGTATGTTACCACATCATTAGTACTTTATTTAATATACCAGGAAAGACTAAGATGAAATTAAACACATTTTGGACCTATGTGAAATGGGTACAAGCAAAGAATTAATAATAGAGGTCACAAATGGTTGTTGCACATATTTACCTCTTTGTTACACTTTATCTAGATAAGATAAAAGATCTTTTTGTGAGTTCTTGCTTATTATTAAGGAAATTAAAGGATTCTCTTCCAATATCCATGGATTGGTATCAATGAAGGATATTGAAACTGATATGTCTTAAATATCATGATTGTCACACAATAATGCAACAAATATTTCCTGCGTCTATTTGATGTATACTACCAAAGCATGTATGGTTTGCAATCACCATGATTTGTTTCTTATTCAACACTCTAAGAATTAAAGTTATAGATACTAGGAATCTTGATAAGTTGTGAGGCGAATCGATCATTATTACCTTGTGTCAGCTTGAGATGCACTTTCCTCCTTCATTCTTTTGATATCATGGTACATCTTGTTGTCCATTTGACAATGAAAGTAAAGATGTTGGTTTTTTTGTATTGGATGTATCCATTTGAATGGTACATGAGCGTGTTTAAAGGTGATGTTCAAAATCATTATTGGCTTGAATATAGTATAATTGAGGGTTATGTGGCTCAGAAGGTGATGGTGTTGGTATGTATGCCCAGAGAGCCAATCATTTGATGATTGTAATGTCATATCTTATAAATAATTTGATTAATAATAAAGGAAATCTTCCAATTTATGTTGTTTTATTTAGTTATGAGATAATGATTTAATGTGATAAATGTTTAAGACAATGATATTGCGTATATCTTCAGGTTGATGAACTGAACAATGAGATCATACACATGCATTCTTGCTATCCCCCTAGTCAGTTGTTATTGTGGAAGGTTAATTGACAGAAATAATATAGAAGACTAGAGTATGTGTTGGTTGATGACAAAATCTCATCAGTAATGGTATGTGATATCAAACCAAACACATAGATACTTATTAGAGAACAATATATCAGACAAACCCACCATGAGAGTGACACATGGAAACCATTACATGGTAGTCAGAATCATCTCTCATAGTGTTGGTGGTGATTGTGGACCTTAGACCTGAAGCCACTCCACTCATCACATGTCGTTTGGTGTACTTTGGCATCATCCATTGTGACCTTGAATAAGGATTTCCGTAAAGGTGATGATTGGATGCACTGTGACACATGGGAATGACTGTGAGTGATGTAGATGGGATTTGTCCCTCCTATAGGAGTATGATTTCTTGGCTACTTGATAAGAGAGACTGAGAAATTCTTGGCCATTATCATGTGAGCTAATATGTGATATTTAGCTTACATATATCTCAAATAGTCTGCTCTAGTTCAAGGAACATAGATTCAATGTTGAAGAGGATGATGATTCCATGCCCCAAGTTCAATCTGGATATCGGTGAGAAAGGAACTCTACAAACACTATAGAACTAATCACAAATTGTAGGTTGAAGTTGTTCTCCAACTTTCCAAATTACTTGGATAGAAATGATGTGTTGCTAGATAGCGCTCTTTGCTTGTGGTGTCATAAATTAGTTATGGAAATTCAATGCCAACATAACTTGGAACCTATAGGATTACACACATAGGATACACTTAGAATAGGAGTTTATTCAAGAATGATGTTTAACTTGATTACTAAAGTGTTTAGGTGTTCAATTTAAACAACAATTGGTTGGGTGGACTCTGAACCGACCAGTTTAAGTGGTGAACTTATTAGTTGGAGTGTCAGGTTGGTTGAAATTGCATTGGCCAAATATTGGTAGAACTATGGAATGAACCGATTGGTTCACTGAGTGAACCAATCGGCTCAAGGTTGGTCAACCGACTGGTTCATGTAATGAACCACCCTATTCATTAATCAATTCGATTGCATCAAGGATTAATGCTAATGTCATGTTATGCATTATTTGAATATTAGTTGCCAATACAATTGCAATTGGGAAACATTATGAAGTGACATATTCAAGGGTATAACCAATTGACTCATATGCCAACTGATCAATTCATCTGTGAACCAATCGTTTCAGTGCTCGGAGGATGTGAAAATTATGAAATTTTGCCCCCTTCCACTCTCACTCAGGCTGGAAACCCTGACACTAACCCTCATATAAATAGAGGGGTACTGGGAGCTTCTCAAACACATCAATTAGCTTTGGCAATTGTTGTCTTCTTTGGTTGT
Source organism: Alisma plantago-aquatica (assembly GCA_963693085.1). Classification (NCBI taxonomy): domain Eukaryota; kingdom Viridiplantae; phylum Streptophyta; class Magnoliopsida; order Alismatales; family Alismataceae; genus Alisma; species Alisma plantago-aquatica. Next base: position 988,972,580 of record OY856410.1, on the reverse strand, counting down.
GATAACTAAGAATACATGAGCAAGCCCTACCCAATAAAGGGAGGGATAGTAAGGGAGAATAATTGTGGGGTACCAAATTGGGGCTAGTTCACCAACGAGAAGGGATAACTCCTTATCAATTCTTCTAAAAGACAAGAGTTTCTGGTGGTCCGTGTGGAATACTATAGAGTCAAGGAGTTTTTTTATCGCTAGGAGGACATCATTAACCTCTGTCTGTAGCGATTAACTAGGAGCTATTACTGACGCTGTTTGAGTGTGACTTGAAGAAAGGCGCATAGTGCCGTGAGGGAATTGTTGCTGGACTTGCTCCAAGATTAGGTATGACCTTATAAACCATCCTTCCTATTACATAGTTATTGACGCGATCATCTATTAAAGGGGAATATGGTAGATAAATTTTTGTTTTCGCTGTGCATCTTTAACCATATTTCCCAACACTAGTATTAGAGATGAATCAATTTATCATGTTTTGGGATAATCGATATGATCACATTTTTGGCTTTCATCATTTATTTTTGCATATGATGTAGATATCTAAAATGATTAATGTGAATATCCAATTAAATACCACATACTATCCCAACTAGTGTATATATGATATGATATAAATGCAATTTACACACTCACCCTAAAAGTTGGTTTTGATGGTGGATGTGAAGCATGTTTATGGCCAATAACCCAAATATCTATGCATGGTGGTTGATTGGTTTATTCCTATTTATATCTTAATTTTCATACATATCCTCATCTTCTTCTTCTAAATGTAAAATTATTATTTTCTCCTTCCTATGCTCCTCTCGAATGTAACTTGAGGTTTTTCCTATTACTTTATAATATGCTATATAGCATTATGATAGTTTTAATTTCTTATTACGGTGAAGAAGATGCTTTACACCAGACGAGCCGATCAACTGGTTGACCGAGGAGGGAGGAGCCAAATCGATTGTCTAGTAACCCAACCAATCAACTGGAGGATCTAGAAGATGGTGGACTAATGACCAACTGATCGAACAAAAGATGAGTCAATCGGTTCAAGGATTGAACCTATCAACCCAGACCGGTTCAAGTACAAATCTTCATCAACAATAGGTTTTTGCATATGATGTAGAACCTAGGAGGTGGTAATTCCTTGTAGCTCCAATGAATTACAATAGAAATGCCATAACCATCACTTAAGTTTTATTGCATGTTTACGTTTGTGGGATATAGAATGTATATGATACATACTATAGTATGTTGTGATTGGATATATATATGTATTGATAAATAAAAATCCCTCAATATATATTAATCCTAAGATGCTTTCCAAAAGCAACCACTAGTACAAATACTACCTTTAACATCGGTTAAAATGGACATTTTACGTCAGTTTCCAAGCGACACCCTAGTGGGTGACACTAAAGGTAGATGCCTACGATGTCAGTTCCAAAATTGATGACACAGAGCTAACCCCAATTGCAACCACAAAAGAACTAACACCGGTAGGAGTGATATTCATTGGTTATCTATATAAAAATGATGACTATCTTCATAACCGAACAAAAAATTGGCCCGGTTACGACCATAGTCGTCAGTTATTTCAGTGAAAACTGATGACTAACTCCCTCTCCAGATAAAAAGTGTTTCATTCTGGTTCATAGTTGTCGATTCAAAGCAAAACTGACAATATAGCTATAAATTGTCGTTGGTTATGATTTTAAAAACCGACGACTAACTCCTTTCCAAACAAAAAGTGATCTCATGTTTGGTTCATAGTCGTCAGTTCAAAGTAAAAGTGACAATAAAGCTATAAATTGTCATCAGTTATGATTCCAAAAGCCGACATCTATCTCCTTACTCAAATAAATTTTTTTTGGCCCGGGTTAGGACATAGTCATCAATTTTCCATAAATAACCGATGACGTAGATGTATAATGATGGTTGTTTTAAATAATTAACGACTAAGTGTCTTTTTTATATCAGCTTGCAGGCCTGCTGTTTGGCTGGTCAGTAGGATGCAAAACTTATAGTTCAGTATTAAACCACATGTTTACAACATCGTGTGATTTTAGCCTAATAATAGGCCAAAAACCTGCAATAATAAGATGAACAAGACTATCTATATATCATAACTATATATGCATCCTATGATTCACACAAATGTAGAAAAATAATTCATTCATTCACATGATTCACACACATGTAGAAACAAAACTCATTCATCCACATGATTCACACACATTTAGAAACCTACAGTTCCATTACTTCATCCATTTTCACATTCACACACATGTACCAACCTATAGTTCCATTCACTCATCCATTTTCACATTCACACACATGTAGAAATACAATTCATTCATTCATCTTCACATTCACACACATGTATATCAATCAACTTTCAATAAGATAATTCAAAAAAGTCATTCACACATGTATATATAAGCATCACATATATACCAAAATAATGACATCAAAATTTAGAAATGTCATTCTTTAATCATCAGTACCCCAATCATAATAAAAAAATTCCTCCCTTTCAAAGGTTTTTTCCCATTGTTCTCTTATGTCATCTTATTGTTCTATCATATAGGGCATATGTACATCTAATAGATTTTCCCCTGTATTGAAGTCATTAGTTTTAAACACATGCAAAGAGAATGATGTATATATATAATTAATAAGTTTGATATTTTCATATTATCTAATGAGACTAGCTATATACTTATGATGATCAAGACTATATATTACTTGTTGTATGTTTTTGATGTCGCTTGCAGCATATCTGACAATTATGTCCATATACCGCAACACATAATATCCACATGCCCAACCATTATCTTTCACAACACACTATAAATTTCAATATACAAAATATTAATAAATAAAAATGAGCATAGTTCACATAAATGAAATATGCATGGAGTCAGGAAACTACATCCACATTCTTCTAAACTATCACTTTCTTTTTCTTATCCACATTTACTACAACTTTTTTGAATTCTTTTAAAGCCCTATACGTAAATGTAACACATTGAATTGCATTAGTAAATTGTCATGTAATAATAGATGTTAATGGATATAAATATAAAAAATTTCCCACGTGTATAATTGCCTTTTCAAATCTTATCCCGAACGGTCTAATTTGTCCCCCTTAGGATCTAGATAATAAACAGTGAATGTCTCGGGGACAACAACTAGTAACTCCCAATGATTACCTCTATTGATAAGAAAAGTAAATAATATATAACTCAAAATCTACAATGAAATGTAATTTTCTTAAGTCAAAATTAAAAGCAAAGTAAACTTACCCAACATTTTATGGAGCTATTATCATGTTCTTGTTCTTTTTACCAAAATATTTAAAAGCGATAGAGTAGTGTAAGGTAACTGATGTAGGGTCTTCAATTACAACACTGATCAAGGATGGAACTAGAAATCTCACATGGGTCATTGAAAAATATTTACAGACCCTATGTTAGTAGCTACAAAACATATATTACGTATGCATTAATATATAAGAAAACAAATCACCATATATAAAATGAGGTATATAGATATGTAAATAAGATCTCACCATATCCTTAGTTCTATCATAGATGAATTCAGCCAAACATAATGAAACTACTCTAAAATATCTTTTAGAAATATATTATTATCGTATGATTGGCCTATAACATTCTCCACCATAGAAACAATAATAGGTGAAGTTTCAGAATGTTTGCATATCCATATTAGCATAACCTTGCATTTAGGACCTATCAAGTTGAATAGGTCCTTGCAAACCAACTAGGTACTTCAAGAAGAGGTGGAGGTGGAGGAGGATGAGCTGTAGTGGGTTTCTTCCCTTTGTCTTGCATATATATTTCATAACAATTGTCATATATATACATGTATACAAATTAACGTAATGTAAATTTACCATATGTGATCAGTATAGATGACTCCCGCTTCAGGCCAAAAGACCACTCCACCTTCTATTTCACTGACCGTGTCAACATCTAGGTGGGCATATGGAAATATATGCATCCTTGAAGCGGGGAAGACAAGCCTCAGGCTCACACGAACCAAACAATTAGGTACTAGAGTGCCATGAATCATGTGCCCTGGAAGGCATGGGTAATCCTTTCCCTCTGCAACAACATATTCTTTCAATTTTATACGGCATGGCCTCAACCCCAACAAAATTACATAGAGTATGTTATATATATACCTAAACATATCATATTGAAAATACTAACTACTATGTCATAAAAATACTTACAGGGGACATGCTAGGTGGTGGGTCTACATGATTACTCCCAACCACCTCTATATGAATACTCCCAACCACCTCTATCATAGGGAAAGAGTGGCATGACATAGGTACTGTTTGAGTGATAGCTTGAGATGTCTATCACTTGCTCATTGCTTCTTGGACTCTCTTATCAATTAACTCATCTACCTATACATGGACAAAAGAAAAGCTTTTTGATTCCCAAATTCCCTTTGCAATAACATTCTAAAAAAAGAACAAGTTATCTTAGCTTTTGAAAATCCCTCTTTTTGGACATGTTTGCATTGTGATGGCCCAAAGAACGCTCTTCGACCTACACTAGTGCCTACAACCCTAACACATCCAAGATGTTGTAGGTTATTAAGAGCAACTATCAGTTCATCCCTTGTGCCCTAGGGATGAACGAGCCTTGCTTCCTCTGCTCGTGAAGCTCCCACAAATCATCCTCAATAGAAATTGGTAAGTAAACCTAACAATCATCAATACCAATTGCTCTAAGAGTTGAATTTTACCATTTTTGCAGCCACCTCAGTAGTTGTGGGTTTGGTTATATCTCCTTTTTTATTTTTCCTCCTAGCTATCCACACATCATGGCAATGTAGATGTGCAGTAGTAGTAGAGGATTCCTTGGTCTCAACAGTAGGAGCAGTAGGCTACTGAATGGAAGATGCCTATAGTTTTTGGTAAAGGGCTGCATAGCCACCTGGATGCATCATGTGGTGATGTACATTCAGTGCACGCCTTGGTCTTTGAACATCGCTGATAGCCTTGTTAGTAAGAACATTGAATTGGTTAGTAACAATCAAGGTCAACCATAAAATAATGAATTCATAAGAATGTATATTGATTAAATTGAGAGTGACGCTTAATACCTTGAATTCATAAATATTTCTCTTGGCAACAAACACCTCCCACTCAGTCGGGTCTAGGTAGTTCTATTGCTCAGAGGCTGACTTCTTCCTCTTATCAACCTCTTGTATGTATTGTCAGTTGAGAGTTGTCCTATAGTTCCTTAGGACCCTCCCACAATGTTGCATCACCTTTTTACGATGTAGACTTCCATCCAGTTCAAATATACTCTACAAAATTTCATTCTGGAAAATAAAATTGTAAATAACTTGAAAAATATAATTGTAAATGATAATATCTCACACATAGTTTCTTTCTATAAGAAGTCTTTCTTGCTTGTAGGAACTATGCCAAGATTCTAAATTTACACTACAATGCCCATGAGTAAGAACCACAAGATATGAAACAAATGAGCTTCCGTTCTTTCCAACTAGATTTCCTACATAATCAAAATCCATAACCAATTTTGGTCCATTGCCCCTTTGTTGTAGTAACTTTTTCATCATAGTGATGCCCCTATTTTTTTTTTCAGTTTTTTATGCTGATCATCAAGTGGCACAAGGTCTTCAGGGGGTACATCCTCATCCTAAAAATTAACAAAAAAACACATATAGGATATAACTTATAAATAGACATATAGCTAGATATATTGTAAAACTTATATTGTGACACAATGCCCCACCCTCATGATGATCATCATCACGATCAACTTACTCATGGTCAGCCATCTGAAAAAGTGTCATAAAAACAATCAAACATTTAACATTTCACATTTAATGAAATTAATATAATAGTGTAAAGTTCACATTGATCTAACATTCAAAAGAATAAAACATTTAAAAAATTGAAAACATGTATCTAATATTGAGATCTTATATCAATTAAGATTCCTTCAGTGTGATCTCCATGCACATATAAGTCATCGTTATCTTCAATATTTAGTGTTGTCCAACCAACTGAGAATGAAATGGAGTCATCATACTTAACATAGTACTCTTCTTCATCTATAGGATATTCAATGAATTGTCTTTTACCATGAATAACAACTGACCATTTTTCATTTGCAGGATCATCGATATAAAATACTTTTTTCACCTGTGATGCCAATATGAATAGTTCATTTTTCTTTCTAATCTTTTCAAAATTCACTGATGTGAAACCCAATCATCCACTATAACTCCTTTGGTGTTATCAACCCAATTACACCTAAAGAGTGGAATTTTGAAATCTACGTAGTCAAACTCCCATATTTCTTCAATGACACTATAACATGACATTTTAGCTTCATGTGGACTCTTATCCTTACACTAGAAAAAAACAATGAAGATGCTTGAAGGGAGACCCCACTATTTTGGACGACGCTCTTATCATCTTGACGCTTTGTGTATTATGAGAACCAATTTATGTCAAACCCTTCATAATATATAACATTCATTTTTCATTTAAAGGTGAGGCATTTGATATTTTCAGCAATATTATTTGGTGTTTGAGATAGTTGATGTAGGACTTTACATTCAAACCACTTAATAAATGTCTTGTTATGCTCTCTTGCAAGCCACATTGAATTTTCTTGAGGATATTATTTCTTTATGAAATTGGTATGTTCCATGATATAAACACTCACTTTGTTGATGTTGTGTAAAATATACAAGTGATCTTGTTCCCACAACTCACGACTGATTACTTTCATTCGTTCTCCTCAATTCCCTTTGCCAGAATAGTCCTCAACATTCATGTCATTTACAAGAGCTTCATTACCACTCAAAGGTCATTGCAAAAATCCATAACCTCCCTCGCCACATAACCCTCAATAATACTCCCTTTAGGCCGATAACGATTTTGAACATCACCTCTAAAAATGCTCATGTTTCGTTTAAAAGTATACATTTTATGCAAGAAAACTGGTCCCAACATTTTCACTTCCCTAATCAAATGTACAACAAGATGTACCATGATATCAAAGAATGAAGGAGGAAAATACATCTCAAGATGACATAGGGTAACAACCACTTCTCTTTGCAACTTATTGAGATTCTCAGGATCAATAACTTTGCTGCATAGACTGTTGAAGAAGAAACAAAGTCTAATGATTACAAACCTTACATGCTTCGACAGTATAGATCAAATTGCCACGAGCAATATTTGTTGCATTAGAGTGTGAAAATCATGAGATTTAAGACCTATCAGCTTCCGATCTTTCACTGATACCAATCTATGGATATTGGAAGAGTAACCCTATGGCACCTTAACATTAAGCAAGCACTAGCAAAAAGTTTTCTTCTCCTTTCTAGACAATGTGTAACAAGCAGGAGGTAAATATGTTCTCCAATCATTACGAACTACTTATGCAAATTCTTTCCTTATTCCCAGTTCATGTAGGTCCATTCTGGATTTGATGCCATCTTTAGGCTTACTAGGTATATTCAACAGAGAACCAATCATGCCATCACAAAAATTTTTCTCAACATGCATGACATCGATACAATGCCTAGCTGCCAAAGAACTCCAATAAGGAAGATCCCAGAATGTTGACTTCTTCTTAAATAAAGATTTGTCACTTTGTGTGGGAATGGTACATTGTGATATCTTACCAAATTCATTGATGAAGTCTTCTATTCTTTCATAAACAACATCCCATGGTATATGTTTAGGGGCACTCCGTTCCTCATTCGATCCATTGAACACTTTGTGCAACTTTTGATAAGGATGGAATTTTGGAAGAGACCTTCGATGACCAAGATATACAGTCTTGCCTCCATATTTTAATCATATTGAATCATTGTTCTCTTCACATATAGTGCATGCTTTGGATCCTTTTACCCTGTATCCATACAAATTCCCATATGCTAGAAAGTCATTAATAGTGCAAAAGAACATAGCATGCATACAAAATGTCTCTCTACGCAAACCATCATAGGTCATCACACATTCACCCCAGAGTTTCTTTAAGTCATCAATCAGAGGTTCAAGATAAACATTGATATCATTTCTAGGTTGTTTAGGGCCTGATATCAACAATGATGGCATAACATACTTATTTTTCATACACAACTAGGGGGAAGATTATATATAACAAGCATAATAGGCCAAGTGCTATGTTGGTTGATTAATGTGCTGTATGGATTCATTGCATCTGTAGAAAGCCCAAGTCTTAGATTCCTGACTTCTTTACCAAATTTAGGATACAATAAATCAATCTTCTTCCATTGTGGGGAATCAAACACATGTTGTAGGATCCCATCATTATTTTTCTTAACCTCTACATGCCACCTTAAATTCTCCGCATCTATTGGATTGGAAAACAAGCATTGAAACTATGGTATTATAGGTAGATACCACATCACCTTGGTAGGAGAGCCAATAACCTCTTCTTGAAAAACAATTTATCACATGTGGGGCTAGTGCATGGTCTCTTACCAAATTTGATGATAATGCCTTTTACTCTTATATAAACATCGTCACTAGCATACATTTAGGAGCACTACGTTTCTCAGTTGAGCCATTACATTCTTTGCATAAACTTCAATAAGGAAGCACTTTAGGAAGAAACATTTGAGGACCAAGATATACACTCTTGCCGCCATATTTTGGTCATATTGAATCAGTGTTTTCCTCACATATAGGGCACACTTTGGTTTTTTACGCTGTATCCAGAAATTTCGTGTATACTAGAATGTAAGTAGTCACAAAAAGCAACATAGTATGCAAATTAAAGGTCTATCCATTTAAAGAATCATGAGACATAACACTTTCTTTTCATAGATTATTCAAGTTATCAACTAGAGGTTCAAGACAAACATCAATATCATTTCCAGGTTGTTTCGAACATGATATCAATATGGACAACATGACATACTTATATTTCATACATAACCATGGAGGGAGATTTTCTATAAATCATAATAGGCCAAATGCTATGTTGCTTGCTTAATATTTCATCATGTTAGTACAAAGTCCAACTCTTAATTCCTAACATCTCCACTAAGTTCAAGGAACATTAAATCAATTTTTCTTCTATTGTGGGGAATTAGACACATGTCATAAGACATCGTTGTTGTTTGTCTTTGCCTCTTATTACCAATATAAATTCTATGCATCTAAAAAATTAGCAAATAAGTGTTGAAGCAATGTTATTATAGGTAGATACCACATCACATTGGTTGGAGAGACAGTCTGGGTATTACCCATACTCGCCATTTTATATATTGATGCCCACAATTCCATCAATATTTCAAATCAATATAGTCCTTTTGAAATAACACACAATCATTGGGGGCATGCATGTATCTTCTTAGCCTCAATTCCCACAGGACACAACATTTTATTTGTTTTGTATGTCAATATTGGAAATTTATTCCCTTCAAGAAGAATTTCTTTCAACAAAGATAGCATAGACATGAAATATTTTTCACTCCACCTATTGTTCACCTTTAGGTTATACTATCTCAACACAACACTCAACATCATAGGATTAATATAAATAAGTTCAATGGATTCTTAGCATCATGTATGATGTTTTGGACTTCCCTAAAGTTGTCATTTTATACCTTGATGCCCCACATTTTGGACAATCTTTTAAATCAACATAGTCCTTTTGAAATAATACACAACCATTCATGCATGCATGTATCTTCATAGCCTTCATTTACATTGGGCATAATATTTTCTTTAAGTCATATGTTGAGATTGGAAGCTCATTTCCTTCAGGAAGAATTTCTTTCAACAAAGCCAACAATGACGTGAAGCTTTTGTCGCTCCATCTATTGTTAGATTTCAGATTATACAATCTCAACACAACACTCAACTTCGTAAACTTAGTACAACATGTGTATAACAATCTCTCAACATCATGCACAATGTTCCTAAACAAGGAAGATGGATCGATGTGCTCTACCCCACAACTATCCAACATCACATCAACGGTGTCTATCGGAATCAGTTCGTTCACATCTACATCATCGCCGATAATTTGTTCTTTAACACAAGTACTACTATCCACATCTACTGATCTCAGGTTTGAAATCTCTCCATGCCAGTACCATTCTATATAGCCCTGTACAATCCCGTTGCACATGACATGACTTTTGATTTCATCACCAGTGATGACTTTCAAGTTGTTACCGCAATGCCTACATGGACAATAGAACCTATCTCCAGGTTGTTTCCTATGTTCCTCCACAAATCTTATAAATTGATTAAGACCAGCAATAAACTCTGGGCTGTAGTGATTTGGAATGAACATCCACGATCTATCCATTCTATGATCAAAGAGAAAACAAGTATTAGGGTTTAGGGTTTACATATTAAGTTAAGGATATAAAGATAGATTAGGGTTTAGGGTTTTAGATTTAGGGATAAGGGTTTAAAGATTAGGGTTTAGGGTTAAAATATTAGGGTTTAGGGTTAAAAGATTAGGATTTAGGGTTCAATAATGAATGTGTGTACTACATATCCCATTCTTGAATAACTAATCTCACTAGTAAGTATATAATGTATGTATTCAGATTTTAAGAAAATTTCAACAACATTTCCCCACAGTTCTCCAAGTACAAACATATGTACATAGAGGACAAACGGGGAAGTGCTGACGAAACATCTTGAAAACCAAATATACATAATATACTTACACCATATGTGAGATTAAGTGTTCAAGAGAAGTCCCAAGCCAGGGACTATCCAAGACTTACTCTTAATGAGTATATCTCAAAACCATTTCTATGCCAATAGATAATAGGGAAAGCAAGGTTAAGATTCAGCAAGACATGGTAGATCTTAGAAACATCACATATTTAAGGTTCATCAAGAAATTGTAGATCTTAGAAGCATCACATATTCAAATTGATCAATGCACCCAAATATACAAGAACTTATACCCAAATTGATCAATGCACCCAAATAGTTTTTCCACTTCCAAATTAAAACCTGAGTTACATTTCATCATTCAATTTGATAAGTCTGTTGACCTCATATAATTTAAGAAGCATTTGAATCAATGCATCATCAAGAATGAATTGATTTATCATTAGGCATTTTTATCATCAAGCAAATGTGAAATACCATTAATCATTTATCTTTTCTAAACATAATGGTAAATTCTATTTGGATATACAACTTGAATTTAGTGATCTAACATAATACATAATATATGCACTTATACCCAAATTGAACAATGCACCCAAATCGTTTCTCCAATTCCAAATTAAAACCATATTTACAATTCATCATTCATAATTATACATTATAATTAGATATACAACTAGAATTTAGTGACCTAAAATAATACATAATAATACGTTTTCATAGCAAATCATAATACAATGTAGAATTTAATAAAAAATAATATGTGCATAATAACAAATAAAAAATTATATGTAAAAAATAAAAAAATACCTGGAAGGTGGGACACCTGTCAGGTGGTTGCCGAAGATGCGAGGTGGTTGTAGGAGATGGTTTCCTATCAGGTGGTTGTCAATGGCTCTGTGAAGGAGAAAGTTACCATGCTGTGAAGGAGAAGCGACACCAGCTCTATGAAGGACATGTAACATAGGCGGTGGTTCTGTGAAGGAGAAGCGGCGACGAAAAAGGTGGCGATGATGACATTTTGAGTAGCAAGAAGAGGCGACGACCTGAGCAGTAGTCAGTGATAATGGCCTCAACAACGGTAGAGGAAGGCAGTAGTACAAGCAGCGTTGAAAGGCATAACACAAGAAACAACGAAAGGCAGTGGCAGAGTCAGTAAAAAATCACAGGTGCTATGTCTCATAGTTGATGAAATAGAGAATGGGCAGAAAGAAATGTCACGAGTGATATCAAGTGGATCATAGTCATCGATTGCAAACCCATAACTGACGACTAAGCACCAAGTTGTTAGTTAGAAAGACAAAACTGAAGACTAAGTGAAAGTTTAAATAAAAAAAGTTTCCCTCAAGTTCGGGTTTTAGTCGTCGGTTGCTAGAGAAAAACTGACGACTAACTCCTAAACAAAAAAAGAAGACACTGGCGATGGGAAATAGTTGTTGGTTATGTCTGCAAAAACCAACGACTATGTAAAAATCTAAACAAAAAAATTTGCCCTTAGGTTAGGGTTATAGTCGTCGATTATCTGTGGCAAACCGACGACTAACTCCTAAACCAAACAAAAAATAGTATGAAATAGTCATCGGTTCCCACCAGAAAAATCGACGTCTATGTACATATCCACACAAAAGATTTTGATCTAGTGTTAGGACCATAGTTGTTGGTTATCTAATAAAAACTGACGACTTAGGAGAAAATTTGAGGGGAATATATTTTTGCGGGGATAAGGTGTGTAAAAACCTAGTCATCCGTTTCTGATGCAAAACCAATGATATAGAGCCATCCCCTCAATTTTTTTTTCTCTCACCAAGGGTGGTCTGTCGTCGATTATTTGTCAGAGTCGATGACCAATGAGGGGATAAATTTTACCACAGGGACATGGAGTGAAACATGTGTTGTTATTTTTAGCAAAAACTGATGACAGACTGAACATTTTGAAGGTAAAATGTTTTCCATGAAAAATTATATTTCGTGGATAATTTTAGATGTCAGTTTCTTTGAAAAGAAACTGACATTAAAGTAAAAACGTACCTGTGTCTTTTTGAAATTAACATGACTTCACATATGGTGATGGTTGTGTTAAATAACCGATGTCGTTGTTCTTTGGTGTCAGTTTTTTTTGGGTAACTCACACTATCAAAGGTGATGTTATATGTCATTTTTGTGCTAGTGAACACACATGAAAAACTTGATCTACCAAGCATAGGTTACGCCAAAGCGTGGTGCATTGTCTATCTTGTGAAAATGTGATTAAGTACCTAGAAGCATAGAGATGGATTGTCACAAAGAGTTGTACACACTATCTATCCAAGAGTTGCATTTAGAATGAAATTGGCAAAAGTTGCCTACCTAAACAATCAAGTTGTGGGTGATCAACCAAAGCTGACTCATATTTTGGTGAAATATGTATCTTGTCTCACTAGAAGGTTGTACGCTACAATCTCCTGAGTTTATGTGAGAGGACTATCAATTTGAACAAAATTATGGTAATGATAATTAATTAAAGTCCTAATTAAATATATTAAATTTTATTCAAATCAAATCAAATCAAATCAAATCAAAAGGTGTTTTGACAAATACAATTTTTCTCTTGTAGAAACAAATGGAAAACAAATCAACATTGAGATCTATCCTTAGGAAGGACAACCTTAACAAGAAAAATTTTCACGACTAGTTTTGGAATTTGAGAAGGGTTCTCAATGACGATCATAAGCTCTATATCCTAGATACACTAATTCTGGAAATACCTCCTCTTGATGCGCTTAGGGATGAAGTGGATGCTTACTGAAAGCTTGCCAAAAATGCCTTAGACATAAAGCACCTTAGCTTAGCTGCATGAAATATGACTTGCATGAGCAATGTGAAGACATGGGGATCCTTGAGACTATAACACATCTTAAGAATATGAACCATAGTAATATAATACAAGAAAGGTACAATGTATCAAAGGCACTCTCTTTGTATAAGATGATAAAGGGAAACCCAGTAGAGACCCATGTGTTCAATACAATTGGACATGTGCAACATCTAGAATAACTAGGATTCTCTATGAGCCAAGAGTTGGCCACAAATATGATTCTATAATCATTGCTTGAATCATATAGACATTTTATCGAGTGCTACTACTTGAATAACATGGCCAGGCCGTTGTCAGATTTTCTTGGCATGCTGAAAAATGCCGAAGCAAGAATGAAGAAGGAAAAAGATGTGATAGTGATAAGCGAGATGGAGTCCAAGGATGAAACCAAGTCCATGAAGAGTTCTGAGGAAAAGCATAAATCCAGATCTTCAACACTCAAGATAAGGAGAAAGAAAAGTACAAGAGGAATCTTTCCTTTGTATTTGAAGGGATTCAGGAAGATGAAGATGGGACAAAGATCTCTACTTTAGGTATATACGTTATTGAGATAAGTTTATCTACTTCTTCATCATGGGTACTAGATACTGGATGTGGATCTGACACATGTTTGAATATGCAAAATCTAAAAATAAATAAACCTTTAAGAAAGGGTGACATCGAACTGTGAGTCACAAATGGAGCAAGAGTCTCTACAACCACAGTTAGAACCTATAATATATCTCTACCCAAAGGGGTTGTAATATAGTTAATAAACTGCTATTATGTATCTACTATAAATAGAAACATCACTGTGTATCTTGTATGGACAATGATGGATATGAATTTCACATTAAGAATGGTTGATGTTCTATTACTAATGATGAGATCGTTTATGTCAGTGCCCCAAGGTCTTATGGTCTTTATTTGCTAGATCTAAATGTTGGTTTGTATGCCCAGAGAGCCAATCATATAATGATTGGATTGACACATGTTCTGATTGATTTGATAAATATCAAAGGTAGGCTTCCAATTTATTCTAGCTCAATCGATTATGAGATAAATGATGGAGTAGAATGAATGTGTAAAGAACGACAATACTCAATGACATATGTCTTCAGGTTGAGTACCTAAACAATGAGATCATACGGATGCTAAGACTATGTACATTCTTGTTATGTCCCTAGTCATATGTCATTGTAAAAGGTTGATAGAAAACAATGACACATTAAGACTAGAGTGTGTGTTGGTTGATGATAGTGTCTCATTAGTCATGATATATGATATCAAACAAAACACACAGATATATGTTGGAGAACAGTGTATCCGACAGACCCACCATGAGAGTGACACATGGAACCATGACATGGTAGTCAAAATCATCTCTCATAGTGATGGTGATTTTGATTCTTAGACCTGAAATCACTACGCTCATCGAATGTGATTGGGTACACTTTGACATCATCAAACACAGTCCTGAAACTTGGGTTGTTATAATGGTGATGATTGGGTGACTTTGACGCATGAGATAGACTGTGAGTGATAGATATGGGATTTGTCCCTCCTAAGGGAGTATGATGTTCAGGCCACTTGATAAGTGAGACTAAGAAAGGCATGCACATGCATATGTGAATCAATATATGATATTGATGTCACAAATATCTCAGACAGTCTACTCTAGTTCAAGAAACATGAATGAACGTTGAAAGGATGACAACCCCGTGCCTTGAGTTCATTCAGGATATCAGAGATAAAGGAATAATACATTCATTGAAACACCAATCACAAACTTTAGGATTTAAAGTTGTTCTCCAACTTTCCTTTTCACTTTGGTAGCACTGATGTATGACTAGGTACCACTCTTTGCTTATGATGTCATAAGCTAGTTATGGACATTCACTGCCATCGTGAAATGGGACCTATAGGGTCACATACAAAGGATTAACCTAGAAGAGGAGTTTATCCATGAATGATGTTTGGATTGATTACTATAGTGTTTAGGTTCTCAATCAAACATTCAATCAATAGACTTGACTCAGAATCATCAAGTTCAAGTGTTGAATCGAATGATTACAATGTCAGATTGATTTAGAACTGAATTGACTATGTTCTGCACAATCTGGACCACCAACCGACCAGTTCATCGTGTGAACTGATCGGCTCATGGTCAGTGAGATGACCGATTCACTCTGATGAACTGATCGGTTCAACTAGTCCAAATGAGCAGTGTTGAGTTGTCCCGATTTGTGAGAATTTTTTTTTCATTTCACTTGTTCAATTCAATTGGGATAGTAATTAATCTTTGCGTTAATTAGTAACAAATAAGGAATGTCAATTGCAGGCAAGTCTGGGAAGTGAAATGACCAGCTCACTGGGTGAACTGATCGGCTCACACTCCCAACCGATCAGTTTACTAGTGAATCAATCAGCTCACCTTGCCAAATGACTGTTTAGTTATGAAACGATCGGTTTGACTGTCACAATGCAAATTGTTAATGGAAATTCCGGACCCTTCTACTCTCGCACAGACTAGGAACCCTAACCCTGCCCTCTACTATATATAGAGGGGTATAAGGGGCTTCTCCAACGACACAACTCAGGACATCAGATGCTCTACAAAGTTGTTGTCCTCTCTGGTTGTGGTAATTGAGAGATCCCAAGAAAGTTCTACCCATCTAGGGAGGAATAACGAGGGAAAGACAACTGCAAAAAAGCAACTGGTGGTGGGAGAGTGTGTCGGTAACTAGTACATCGACAAAAGGGGACTACTCCTTCTAATTCATTCTTCAGGATGACTAGAGTTCTCGATAGTCCGTGTGGACTATCTGTAGAGGCGAGAGACTTCTGCCACTCAGGAGGATGATAGTAAACCACAATCTGAGTTAAGACCAGGAGTTGCACAGACACCTTCGAAGATAGGTGGTTGAAGAGTGCACTTGTTGTGAGGTATATTCGCTGAACAAGACTTAGGACTAGGTATATCTCGCTAAAACCATCCTTCCCATTACATATATGTTGATGCGATATGCTGGTTATGGGTTTATGATCAAGTTAATTTTTTGTTTCCTCTGCCTAATCTAACCACGTAAAACCCAACACTAAAGAAAAATGTTTATAATGTAAATACCTAAAGACTAAAACTCGATAACTTAAAACATGACATATCTTTGGCATTGTTGTCTAGGGAACATAAATGACAATCACATATCTAGATTCCATTAAGACGGTCGACTCTTTTGATTTTGAATCAATAGAAACATGTGAGTCTTGTTTATTGGGAAAGATGACTAAGATCCTTTCATGGGAAACAATGACATGACTAATGATCTATTAGGACTCATACATACTGATATATGCGGCCCTTTTAGAACAAATGCTAGAGGTGGTTATCACTACTTCATTACCTTTACTAATGCCTTCAACATGTATGATTATGTTTACCCAATGGAACATAAATAAAAAACTCTTGAAAAGTTCAAGGATTTCATGAATGAAGTGCAAAACCAACTTGGAAAAAGTATTAAGGCACTTCATTCTGATTGTGGTGGTAAATATTTAAGCCAAGAGTTTATGGACCTTCTAAGAGACAATGGTATTGTATCACAATGGACTCCATCTAGAACACCTCAACATAATGGTGTATCAGAAAGAAGGAATCACACATTTCTAGATATGGTGCAATCAATGATGAGTCTAGCTGAACTTCTAAATAATGGTTATTCTCTTGAAACTGCTACATTTACACTTAACCGCATGCCATCTAAATCGTTTCAAAAGACACCATATGAGATATGGATTGGGAAGCATCCCAAAATGTCTTTTATGAGGAGGTTGTGAAGCTTATGTGAGGAAAATGTTTCTTGAAAATCTTGGCCCTAGATCTGATAAATGTTATTTTGTTGGATATCCCAAAGAAACCAAGGTATACTACTTATATAACCCAAATGTTAATAAAATGTTTCTTGTCAGAGATCCTGCATTCCTAGAAAAGGAATTTATTTATAAAGGAAGTAGTGGGAGGAAAGTAGAACTCAAAGAAGTTCGAGACCAACAAGAAAACGTTGAACCTGAAGAGGTACATGAGGAACAAGGAGACTCACAAATTGTTGTAGAATCTCAAGATCCTCATGTAACACAAGAACCTTGTAGATCTAGTAGGATACACCTTGAGCCTATAAGATTTGGTTATATTGTGACTCAAGAAGGCGGTGAGTTGGTCATAGATGATGAGCCAACAACCTACTTCAAAGCTACTAAGGGACCACAATCTAAGAAATGGATAGAGGCCATGAGATCTGAGATGGAATCCATGTACACCAACAAGGTATGGACATTGGTTGATCCACCTGAAAGGGTAAAACCCATAGGGTGCAAGTGGGTTTTCAAGAAGAAGACCCACATGAATGGTAATGTATAAAAATATAAGGCATATTGGTTGCAAAGGGTTTCGTACAAGTTCAAGGTGTTCACTAGAGGATGTGTACATGACACAACCTGGGTTTTGTATATCCAAAGGATGCACATAAAGTCTATAATCTACAATGGTCAATCTTTGTATTGAAGCAATCATCTTGGAGATAGAATCTTTTATTTGACAAAATAGTCAAAGAGTTTGGATTTAGTCAAAACGAAGATGAAAGCATGATAGTATTCTTCATATTGTATGTAGATGACATACTATCAATGGGGAATGCCATCCCCACTTTACAAATGGTAAAGACTTGGCTAAGAAATATTTTCTCTATGAAGGACTTAGGCGAAGCCTCCTACATCTTGGGAATCAAGATCTATAGAGATAGAACCAGAAGGCTTCTGGGACTAAGTCAGAGCACATACATTGAAAAAGTATTAAAGAGGTTCAACATGGAGGATTCAATGAGAGGAACCCCCCCATGTCTCATGGAGTTTCCATCTCTAGAGCTCAATGCCCCAATTCTTGTAAAGAAAGGGAACACATGAGTAGGACTCCATATGCATATACAATTGGATCCATCATGTAAACAATGTTATGTACTCCTCTCGATGTCTCATATGACTTGAGCATGATGAGCAAATATCAATCAGATCCAGATGATGCTCATTGAATAGCCGTGGAGAACATCCTTAAGTACTTGAGAAGAAATAAGGATCAATTCCTTCTCTATGGCAGAGAGGAAGAGTTGGTGGTAAAAGGTTACACCGATGCAAGCTTCCAAACTGACAAAGAGGATTATCAATTGTAATCAAGATTTGTGTTTTTCCTCAACAATGAAGCTGTAAGATGGAAGAGTTCCAAGAAAGAGATAGTTACTAATTCTACAACAGAGGTTGAGTATATTGCTATATTCAATGCATCAAAGGAGGTTGTCAGGATGAAGAAGTTCATCTCAGATCTTGGGGCAATTCCAACCATCAACGATGCAATTGAGCCATAATGTGACAACATTGGAGCTATTGCACAAGCTAACAAGCAAAGATCACATCAACATTCTAAGCATATACAAAGACAGTTCCATCTCATATGAGAGATCGTACAACAAGGAAATGTGAAGTTTTTCCGAGTACCAACTGAAAGAAATATAGACGACCCCTTAACAAATGAACTTTCACAATAGAAGCAAGATGGTCATGTTAGATCACTTGGGATTAAGTTCATAGGTGATTGGCTCTAATGTTTCATTTGGCAAAGCGATGGCGATTACTCAGGCATCAATTAAATATTTCTAGATAGGGGTGGTCAGTTTGAAACCGTTGTTACCAAATGCTAAGTCAACCACAACTTGCTATTTGTACTATTTTTGTATTTAACACGGTGATGGTCAAAGTTTGCAGATGCCATATTTTCACTAGAGTAAAATCACATGGCGATCCATCTTACTGTACTAGAGTGATGTCCAACCAAACGCTTTTCCAAATGTTGCATATGTGCAAGTGGGAGTTTGTTGGTATGTATGCCCAGAGAGCCAATCATATGATGATTGTAATGGTATATCTTGTAAATGATTTGATTAACAATAAAGGCAATTTTTCAATTTATTTTGTTTTATTCAGTTATGAGAGTAATGATGTAACATAATAAATGTCTAAGAGAATGATACTCAATGATGTATGTCTTGGGGTTGATGGCTTGAACAATGAGATCATACAAATGTTACGAGTATAAATTCTTGTTATGTCCCTAGTCCGTTGTTATTTTGAAAGGTTAATTGTCAACAATAACACATAAGACTAGAGTGTCTGTCAGTTTATGAAAGAATCTCATCAGTCATGATATGTGATATCAATACACTCACAACATGTTGTTCGATGTACTTTGATATCATCCATCATGACCTTAAATAAGGGTTTCCATAAAGGTGTTGATCAAATGCGCTCTGACACATGGGAATGACTATTAGTTATGTAGATGGGATTTGTCCCTCCTATAGGAGTATGATAACCTAGCCACTTATAAGTGAGACTGATAAATGTATGGCCATGCTCATGTGAGTCAATATGTGATATTGAACTTACATATACCTCAGGAAGTCTGCTATAGTTCAAGGAACATAGATTGAACATTGAAGAGGATGATGATTCCATGCCTCGAGTTCAATCTAGATATCAATGACAAAGGGACTATACAAAGACTGTAACACCAATCACATATTGTAGGTTGAAGTTGTTCTCCAATTTTTTGAATTACTTGATTAGCAATGATGTGTTGCTAGATACTGCTCATTACTTTTGTTGTGATAAATTAGTTATGGACATTCACTGCCAATGTAACTTGGAACCTATAGGGTCACACACATAGGATACACTTGGAATAGGAGTTTATTCATGAATGATGTTTAACTTGATTACTAGAGTGTTTAGGTATTCAATTTAAACAACAATTGACTGAATGGACTCTGAGTCTACCGTTTCAAGTGGTGAACCGATCGCTTGGAATGTTAGGTTGATTGAAAGTGCATTGGCTGAATATTGGTAGATTTATGACATGAACCGACCGATTCATTGAGTGAACCAATTGGATCAATGTCAGACAACCGACCGAACCCAGCTCATTTATCAATTCGATTGCATGAAGGATTAGTTTTGACGTCATGTAATGCATTAATTGAATACTAATTGCTAATACAATTGTAATTGAGAAACATGATGAAATGACATGTTCAAGGGTTGAACCAATCGATTCACATGCCAACCTATCAGTTCACATGTGAACCAATCGTTTCACCACTTGCATGATGTGAAAATTCATAAAATTTTGACCCCTCCACTCCTCCTCAGACTAGGAACCTTGACCCTAACCCTCCTATAAATAGAGGGGTACTGGGGGCTTCTTAAAATCCAACAAATTTTTGTCTTCTGTGGTTGTGATAACCAACATAACTTAAGTGATTCCTACCCGATAAAGGGAGGGATACCAAGGGAGAACAATTATGGGAGAGAAAGTTAGTGCTAGTACACCAATGAGAATGGATACCTCCTTCTTGTCAGTTCTTCTAGAAGGACATGAGTTTTCAGTGGTCCGTGTGGACTATTATAGAGGCAAGGCATTTTTTTCTGACTAGGAGGATGTCATCAACCTCTATCCATGGTGATCAACCAAGAGCTTTTACTGATGCCGTCAGGGTGCGACTTGAAGAAAGGCACATAGTGCCGTGAAGGAATTGTCGCTAGACTTGCTCCAGGAATATGTATGACCTATAAACCATCCTTCCTATTACATAGTTATTGACGTGATCGTCTATTAAAGGGGAATATGGAAGATAATTTTTTTGTTTCCCCTACCTATATGTAGCCATATTTCCAAGCATATGTACTTTTGCAATGATTTTCTGACTTGTAGTGGAACTCCTGCTAATGCAAAGTCTTGTCATAATGACACCTATTCTAGTAAAAGGACTTTAGGAGCATGGATAAAAGGAATTAATAATGAGATGTGGGAACAAGCATACTTGTACATTTTATATATCATCAAAGAAGTAGGTATTTATATCACCGAGAACACGAATTTTATCAAGAGAAATATCCTTGAGCCATTTCAATGAGGCTTGCTAGAGAGAATAATCAAACATTTGTTAGGTGGTTTGAATATAAAAGTCTTATATTAACTATCTCAACCACTAAATGATGTTGTTGAGGATATCAAATGGCTCACCTTTAAATGAAAAGTGAATGTTATATCTTACATATGGTTTGAGATTAATGAATTTTCACACTACACAAAGCGTCCAGATGATAAGTGTGTCATCTAAAATAGTGGGGTAACCCTTCAAGAGTGTTCATTATATTTTTCTAGAGCAAATGATAAGAGTCCATGAGAAGATAACATTTCTTATTATGATGTCATTGAAGACATATGTGAATTTGAGTACATTGAGTTTAGAGTTCTCGTCTTTAGGTGCAATTGGGATGTTAACAAAAAAGGAGTTCAAGTGGATGCGTTGAGTTTCACTTAGTGAATTTTGAAAAGATTGGAAAGAAGGATGAGACATTCATCATGGAATCACATGAGAATCAAGTATTTAGTATCGATGACCCTATTAAAAAATAACGTTCTTCATGGTAAAGTTAGTTCATCACATATCATATAAATGAAGAAGAGTACTATGACAAGTATGATGAATCCAATCTATTCTCAGTAGGCTTTCCAAGTCTAAGTCTTGAATCTAACACCATTGAATACTATATGTGTTAAGATCACACATTGGGAATATGAATTGATGAGAAATCCAATCAATACTAGAGGCAATCCTTTGGTAACACAAACAATACATTTTGTAAGATGCTAAATAAAGTGTATGTTCCTATATCATTTCATGTTTTATGTGCTGTATGTGCATGTTTCTAACATATATTATATGCTATTTTGTATGTTTTTGTAGAATGGCTTCTGACCACGAGGATGTTGAGAACTGAGAAGATCTTGAGCACCGTGATGATGTAGAGCATGAGGATGTTGAGGAAGCTAACGTAGTAATGTCACGTGCATGCACATGTTAATTTTTCTTATAGACAAAGGTGATAAGTTGTACACTACTTTTGATGAAACATGAGAATAATATGAGAGAGTCATAGTGATTTTAGAAACTATTGGTGTGTGTAGGGGACACACATACTTGGGCTTACAAATTTGTACACCCGAAGATGGACACACTCAAATACACATTGAAATACTAACTTGCAAGTGCACAAGATCATATTATAGTATAGGAAAGAGGTAAGATAGGGGTAGATCCATAGGGACAAAGGGGGCGCTAGTGCTTAGTTAAATTATCTAGGTTCCTAAAGCAAAGTCTAGAGTTAAGGGTTTTGATTGAGGTTTGTTTGGTTACACAAATGCATGAACAAATAATTAAATAAAGCAAGAAAACAAAATCTAAGTATCCCTAGAAAACTTAATTCTAAGTAAAAAGAAAAGCAATTAAGTTAGAAGACATAAATTTCGACTAACAAGAGCAAATCAAGAACTAACACTACACTAAACTAACTAAGAAATCCTAATTAGCAACCTAGAGTAAGACTAGCTAGAAACTAATAAGAACTAGTACAAGAAAACACAACAATGCACTAGCTACACTAACAAGACCTAACTATCAAGAACAAGGCAACTAGATAAGGAGGTAAATAAAGTAAGTAACTATGCAAACATGAACTAGAAAGAGAGAAGATAGGGTTTTGAAGCAAGTTAATGAGGTGGGGGCCGTTGGGGGGAATGTAATTGGAATCCAAGTTGGTGGGTCATAACTTGACAATTCTATCCATTCATTCTAGATTGTTAAACCAAAAAACAAGATAAATGCTATATAATTACCCTAAGCTACTAGTTGGCCATGGGTGGTATAAGGTGTGTGAAAGGGAACTACATCCTTGCACACCCTATCCCACCTTACCAGACTCAATTGGACTAGGATTAGGTGAAATTCTAATAGGATCTAGCAAGTCTAGGTTTCTAGAGTAGGTTTCCTTAGGGAAATTGTGAGACAATGGTTGGAGTAGATAGTGGATATGAGGATGTTTCACCTCGTATCACTCACCATCTAGCCTTTTGGAAACTCATAGGCAATTGCACTAAGTGCTCATACACTAGCTACTTAGATCTTCCACCTAGAAGTAAGAGAGGGGATATATATTTGGGAAGATTGGGTTCTAGCTAGGATCCACTAATTGGACCTAGGATCAATCCCAAAGATAGCCACATACAAGCCATTCTCTTCTAGAGTCTAAGTGGTTTCAAGCACAATCCATGCTTTTAAGCACAAACTACAAGAACAAATATGGGAAATAAGATAAAAGTATAAGACAATCATAATAAAATGAATCTATAGAGTTTACAAGTTAACTCCTTCCAACATGGTATCAAAGTAACATTTTTGGCCCTAAATATCCCAGCTAGAGGGGATTTTCTACTTCTAGTACAAAAAAGAGAAGAAGAAGAAGAAGAAGAAGAAGAAGAAGAAGAAATGGACATGGATCTTATGGAAGATCTCTTCTCCTTTACCTCCAGAAGCAAGAACAACTCCTCCTTCCTCTAAGATGGCAAGATGGCATGGAATGGATGGTGTAAGTAGCCAAAACCCAAGAAAACTAGGATTTTGAGGTAAGGGATGGTGTAAATGCGGTGGAGGTTGATGGGAGTAGGTAGAAGCTCCTTAAATGCAATATCTAGGTCGAAATCAATGCTAAAGGTGGCTAAACTTGTGCGATAGCCTCAAATTATTTATATATGGGTGGTAGGGAAGCACTAAGTTAAGTGGGGACAAACTAGGAATTTTGGTGTAGAAAAAGTTAGGAATCTGGGGTCAGCACAACCGTGATGAGGAAGGTGAAACATGGTCGTGGTGAGGGAGAACACCATTGCTGGTGTGGAAATGTCAGGTTGGAAATGGAAAAAATGAAGGTTAGTAGCACGATTGTACTGAAAAACAAGAACACAGTGGGGTAAGGTAGCACAGCCATGCTGGGTAGCATGACTGTGGTGGATGACTTGGCTGGAGGTCATTATGTTTGGCATGGTCATTCTGGACTTCCACTAGCATGACCGTTCTTTTTGGCAGAGTTGTGTTTGGTTATTCTTATCAAGATAGTGCTAGCTAGCACAATTGTTCTATTGGAGTTGATGTAGCTTCATCAACCTTGGATTTCAACATGTAGTTTCTTCATCGACAACACGGCCGTTGTGTGTCACCACAGATGTGTTGGGTGCTTTGATTGCACTTTGAGCTTAAAACTTCATGATCCATGGAACTCTTTGCTTTATCTCGACCCTTGGTTACTAGGGGTAGGTTGGGGGAGCTCTAGAACCTTCTTTGGACTCCTCCATGGGTGGAGGAACCCTAGAACAACTTCCTTTTCTCCCGTCCATCCAAGGTGTGGTCAAGTACCTGAAAAACATGCAAAGAGTGTCCATAAGTGCATTTGACGGAGAACCATTTATTAGGGGGGATATATTACAACCTAACATGTCTATATTTCATTGAAGTGCAATGAGCCCCAAGATGAAGCCCTAAAATACGGCTGCAACCCCATCCAAACATTTTTTGGGTCAATCAATGTCCTTTTTTTATTTTTGTAAAAGAAAACAAACAAGATATAGAGAAGTTTGAGAGAGAATCTGGAATGGATGTATATAAGTATAGGGACATGCATGCAAGTATGTAAAAGAAGAGTTATACATGGACCAAAAAATATACCAAATAGAAACAAAATATATCAAATAAAGAAGAAACTATAGAAAAGGGTCAAAAACCTACACAGTGGAGAACCCAACAATGGAACCAGAGCTCCAAAAGAAAGGCGAGACAAACCACAAAGAAAAAATCCAAACAAAGACAAATCAACAACCATTGATCTTGGAACCAAAAAATAGTGTCACATAAGACAATCATCACTAGGAACAAAACTTTAGTTATGAAGAGTAACCTTCAAAATCAGCTTCAACAATAGCCCAAACTTTGTCACAACTCTTTTTGTTATCTTCATGCACTCTTCTATTACGTTTCCACCAAATATTATAGGAGGTCCAAGAAAAAGACAACTTAAGATTCTTGTTCGAGATGGCTAGGAGCTCGGACCAAATGGAAGGGATACTATCCATATTAGAGAAAATGTAATTTAGAAGTAGTGAAGGGGTAGGAGAATAGGATGTGCTCTGTGTCCTCATAGGCACATTTGCAAAGGAAGCACATTGATTGAGTTTGAATACCCCTTCTTATGGAATAGTCTGAGGTAGGTAACTTGTTGTGTGCCACTTTCCAAATATGAATAATATATCTCTTAGGCACTTTCATACTACATATCCAACAGAAGATCTCCAGGAGGGGGAATAGAATGAAGGTCGTTGATCCACTTCAAATTGCTTCTACATAGGGGAACATTCCAAAAACCATTAAGAATAATACAACCGAGATTGCTATTATGAGGCAAACCCAACTTTATATGGCATCAAATCCCATGTCATCACTAAGAAATTTCTTTTTAGGAGGGTAGGGATCTAACCACAACTTGATGTTGCATCCATCACCTACTCTAAAGCAGGAGTATTTCAAGATAATCTCATGACAATTGAGTATTTTAGAAAACATCGAGCCATAATTGAAATTGACCAGAAAGAAGACTTAGCTAAGTACTTCTCACTAATCCACTTGATCCACTTGGTATCTTTCTTCCTTGAAATGTCCTAATCATTGATAAGAAGGCAAGATAAGGAAATATCTAAAATTTTCCTGATTCCAAGACAACCGTATTCTTTTATTTTTGTAACACTATACCTCATAACGTGGTAAATTTGGGAATTATCATCATTTTCTCCCAAAGAAAATCTTGACAACATCATTCAATATCTTCAGTAATAGACTTAGGTAGAGGAAAAGAGATGTACAAATGAAGATATATACCATTTAAAGTGGACTGAACTAGCTGTAGTCTTCCTTCCATCGAAAGACACTTTGATTTCCAACTATTAAGTCTAGATTTGACTTTATCAATAAGAGGAGTGCAAGCAATTCTGCTTAACTTGCCAACAAACAAGGGAATCCCAAGGTACATTGAAGGGAGCTTACATGTATTAAAGTTGAGGATATTGTTAATACTTTCACTAGGCGCATCCTTACTGAAAATGACCTCACTTTTCACAGGATTAAGTTTCAAGCCAGATATATTACCAAAGAAATTTAGGAAAACTAGAATACTATGAGCATTGGAATTATTTGCTTCAATAAAAATCATCAAGTTACCCACAAAAACAAGATGGGAGAGATTCATACTTTTTAAAGAAACAAGAGGTTGAATATTATTTGACTTGATAGCTTGCTCCATGATAACTGAGAAAGCTTGCATAACAATAACAAATAAGTAAGGAGCAACAAGGTCTCCTTGCCTTATACCATTGGTGGGTTTAAAAAAGAAGTAGGCTCACCATTAACAAGGATTTGATAAGAAGAAGTGTTAAAGATTTCTACAACCTAATTAATCCAGATTGAGTAGAAGCCCATTTTATATAAGATAGAGTAAATAAAGGCCCAATTGACACAATCATATGATTTATATATATCAATCTTCAAGCACACCCCCTTAGCCACTTCTATTAAAACATGTAAAATCACATTAGAGAGGAGAAAAAAACTATTTATATTTTTTTCCTATGATAAAAGCACATTGGTTAGGACTGATAATCAAAGGGTGCACACTTTGAAGTCTATTATCCAAGATTTTCAATATTATATTATACACTATGTTGCACAGGGAGATAGGACTCCAATTCTTGATGTCAGTAGTGTCAAGGCCTTTGGGGATGATGGAGAGAAAAATATTATTTTCCTCTTTAAGTAGTTTTCCATTAGAAAAGAAATCCTTAATAGCAGACGATATGAGGGCCAAAAATAGTCCAATTCTTTTTTATGAAATACACATTGAACCCATCCAAAACTGGTGCTTTGTTGGGGTTAAGATCAACAACAACAACATCAATTTCCTTTTAAGAAACACAAGTAACAAGACTGACTTTGTGAGAGTTTGAAATTTTAGCACCTGACCACACCAAATTATTGATGCCTACACTTAAGGAACCATTTTTAAAAAGCTTAGAGTAAAATTTGATATGGTTATTAATAAGCTTTGGGTCATATTTAAGATTATCATTGATCTTAAAATAGTTTATGTGATTTTTTTTGTCTTCTTGTTTTCATAGACGAGTAGAAGAATCAAGTATTTTGGTCACCCTATTTTAATAGTTGTATTCTGGGATTTTGTCTGAGAAGACTTTCTTCATTCTTTTCAACAACCAATAGCTCCTTTCTCAAACCTTAAGCGATGGGTTGAAGATTGGAATTAAGGGGGTTGAGATCAGCATCAACTTGAGCACAAAGAGCTTTTTATTTTAACACTTTGACCTCATCATAGAAATTTCCAATAGTAGAAAGATTCCTTCTCTTTAAAGAATTCCGAAGGATTTGAAATTTTATGTAGAATTTATACATAGCACATCCATTAATGTTGACATCCATGCACTTTGAACAATAGAAGGAAAGTCATCTTTGGTTGACCAAGCATTGATAAAC
The DNA here is from genome assembly GCA_963693085.1 of Alisma plantago-aquatica. Lineage (NCBI taxonomy): Eukaryota > Viridiplantae > Streptophyta > Magnoliopsida > Alismatales > Alismataceae > Alisma > Alisma plantago-aquatica. The sequence continues at coordinate 988,944,535 of OY856410.1, read as the reverse complement.
TTGAATGGCGAGTTACTAACTCTAGGAGAACCAATATTGAATCAATACGTCCATGATTACTGATTGTATTAGAAATAAGATTAGTAGAGAAGTTGTCAAACAAATTCATAAAACTGGAATTAAAGATAACTCTATCAATTTTAATGTGACAAAATCCATGACATACGATGATTAACCCATTAAAAGAAAGGGCCCTTAAGGTCCAATTCAAAAAGACTACAGTTCAAAATAAAAGACTTAAACTCATCCATGGACTTTTTGGTGGGAGTAATCTTACCTTCTTTCTCACAATATCTTCTAGAAACAAAGTCACCCTAGTAATCATCGAGACAAGAAACTTGTGATTAGGAAGAGTGACTTCAACTCGAATATGTTGATCAGTTTCTAAAATCTTTTCAACCGAACATTCAATAGAATTCCATAAAACATCCTACCGAGGACATGAGAATCAAGATTAGAAATAAAACTATAATCAGGAAAATATTCACCGATGAGAATTTAAATCTTCTTTCTACGAACCTTATTTCATTAGAATTTATTAGTTGACTTTGAGATCTTCTTAATTCATCTTGGACACCTCGTACTTTGTTACTGAGGCCTCTAACATTCCAAGAGGAATTTTTGTATAAAATCATTTGGACACTTGGGATGTCAAGCTACTAGGCTCAACTCTTTCGTCAATGGTTTCCAATTTGCTCAATGGAGAAAACAATGAATTGATAATTCTAAGAAAACTGCCCACAATAGCTTTAGGAATAACCATAGGTAGAGACCTTAGTCTCAAAGAAGATTTTGGATCCATGTCTGAACAATTCACTATTGATAAATATATATCATCAAACATCTGTACTGGGGTAGAAGAAATAAATCTAGAACCTTGATAATAAGTAAACTTTGAGGTAGATGAAGATTCAATGATTGAAGCATTAACCACAAGACCACCTGTTGAAAAGCCACAACCAGAAATAGAATTAGTAGGAGGATCATCAATGAATCTAGGAAGTCCTAATCATTCATCTAACTGCTACAGCTGTGAAACAGGTCCCTCAAAGGGATTAACAAAACAAAACTTAGATTCATGTCCAAAAAATTTGCACCTTTTACACACAGACAAAATCCATTCATACTCAATATATATAATATGAACCCTTCCGTCATCACCCTGTAATTCAATAGATGAAGGGAAAATGGAAGACAAGTTTATCAATACATGAAGGTGGGCATATTCCAATTGATTGCAGTCCTTTGTAGATCTATCTGTACTTAATGGGAGTCCTAAGAAGGAACCAATGATTTCAAACATTCTGACATCCCACAGTTCAATTGAAAGATCATATAGCTTGACCCAGATTGGAATGTTTTTGAGGCCAATCTTAGATATAAGAAAGCCTGGGTGCCATTTCATCGAAAATAGCAGATAGAGTTTAACAAGCTACAACCCTTTCTCAAGAGCACACTCCATTTCTGTAGGGCTACAAAATCTGAAGATAAATAGTATGTTATTCTAGGAGATGAATTCCACATTACCTTTCAGATCCCAGATATTGAGGAGGTGTTGATGAAGAAGCATAGCGTCTGGGAAGAAGTCCACCACATAGACAGTGAGACAATATTTCCATCTAGCCACATTCTTTGTATCTTCAACACTAGGGAAGAAGATGCATCCTTATTTAACAATAAATTCACTGTGACTGAGAGGCGGGGTAGAAATTCTTGAAAAGTGATAAACATTAAACCAGTCCTTCGAGGATTCAATATGAATGTTAGGAACATCTTCTTTCAATTTTGGATTTCAGATTGAAGTTGAGACTCTCTGTCGCCCTTCCAGTCACCACTCAAGAGGGAAGCATTGCGTCTAGTTTTTTCAAATAATATTGGGCACTAAAACACACTTGTCCTCAAGTATGCTCGAACTTAATCTCTCTTTTAACTCATTAAGAAAATATGATCATAATGTTATTTAGCTATAATGAGTTCACATGTGAAATAAGGCACGCAATCCAATAATCTCTATTCATACCATTTCAAATGTCAATCTAGAACAAAGCACAAAGGCTTCAAATATGGGATACCAACCACACATGCAAGCGGTACAATTTTCATAAATCTCCAAGTATAGTATCGTGCATGGAATATATTCAAATGGTTAAAATTGTTTTTTCACTTGCTACGTCTACCTCATACACTTCATCCCACCTTTCATGACCCACTTGTATTTTGTAGGGGTGTGAGGGATAGAGTTGATTTACATACCCTACTAGGCATAAAAAGAGAAGAAAGGCTTATGGAAGGGAGTGGAGTGATATTACATAGGTTGACCAAAATGGTGCCAAATTGCATTTAACTGTAATTAAACCCACATTTAAAAAATAAAAAGAACAAAGGAAAAACTTTATAACTAAAAACACACAAAAATTACCAAAAATTTACATGAAATGCAATTATGACATGGAATGGCATTGAAAGCAAAAATATTGAAAAATTATACCAAAAATGCATGAAATTCAACTACATGATATGCATGTATACAAAGTATGGGTAAACAAGTATAAGAGTTAGCTCTACCATTTGATCATCCTGAGCATTAATACAGAACAAGGAACCTAAAGGAAAATGGGATAGAGAAAGGGCTTACCTCCCTACCACCCAAACTTTTAAACCATGGTGTCCTCAGTTGGAAATAGAAGTTTAAGATGATAGGGTGTAGGGAATGGAGTCATGGTAGACAATGACTAATAGGGGAGAAATATCTAAAGGTTTCCAGTGAGTAGAGAAGACCCACCACAACCATTCTGCGTATTATGGATGTTTTGGCTTGCCAGCACAACATCTTGCTATGTAGAATGGTCATGTTGGTCGCCTTCTGGTAGATTTTCTATAGATTTGCAAATTTATCTTCAATTTGATACTCTTCTTAACAATATCATCCATGCATCATCTTCCTTCCGATGTACCTATCCTGACATGATTCACAAATAGCAAGAACCATCGAGTATGTGTGTGTGTTTCTTAGAAAAATAAAAACAAAGTATAATAAAACAAGGGGTTTTGAGAACAATAATTTCAAATTGATGTGGGTTGCCTCCCACTAGCGCTAAGTTTATTGCCTTCATCCAGGATTGATGTTCCTACATCCATCATCCATCCACTTAGAAGGTGCTTCCATCGTCATTTTCGATAATGTTCTCAAAAGCTTTCACCTCATTGTCTTTATCCCCTTTGGGATCATCATAGATCTCACAACAATGGTCCTCATAAAAAAAACTTTTAGCTCAGTCAACATACTCCCCTTGAGCATCTTCCCCTTTACCTTCTTCTTGAAGGTGTACACACCCTTATGGAACTTCACATAAGTTGGGCTTTGTTTTATAATGTCAAGCAATGGAGTGGGAAACTTAATCTGCCTTGAAACCTTTATAATTTTCATGTTATATCCTTCCCTTCCCTTAAGGAAGGGGTCTTCTAAGGCGTCCAAGAGTGGGAGTTCATTCGTAGTGAAAAATTGAGAATCTTGAAAAATCACATTGGGATGTCTTGAACAAGAGAGGGGTTCATTCATGGGTTGGGGTACTTGGTGGTGTTATCTTGAACAATGGTGGGACACATGATATTATCCTTTCGAAAAACTACTGGGACACTTGGTGTTATCTCCTCAAACAATAGTGGACAACATATTTGTTGGTTCTCTTGGCACCCTCACAAGATGATGGGTCAACTGGTGTTATCATCTCAGTAAGAGGTGGAATAATAGGAACTCTAATGCACTTGGAACTCTCATACAATGACGAGACAACATGGTTTTTTGTTCTCTTTGCACCTTCACAAGAACTTTCCAGCAATGATTTTTACATCACAATCTTTAGCAATTTGCTCCTTGCCCTTCATGGATTTGTCAACAACCTTGTTAACCCATATGATGGACACCCTATTCACTTTCTCATTGGGAGGAGGGGGAACTCATGATGATTATGGTGGTGGTGGTGGTCTTTGATTTGGTGGATTGGTATTTTGAAGGACGTAGGTTGGTTTTTGTGGAGGTGGCTATTGTGAAGGTGGTTGGTATAAGGTGGTGGTTGTTAGATGTATTGGAGGTTGGGGTTGTGATGGCAGAGGGGCATTTGGGTTGCATGGCCCTTGATATTGTTGTAAGGTTGTCACTTTCCCTTGTGGTGGAACATAGGCGCCTTGAGGGCCACCCATGGAAACACTATCATTGTTTTGGTCGGTCAGGGTTTGGGAAGGGAATCTCCCCTCCTCACAAAGGGAAAGGGAAAAGGAAATCTGATACAAACTTTACTTAAGTCGGCTAATTGTTGGTCCATGAGAGGACACATACTTCTTGACAACATCTAAGATTCTCAATATCCCAAGGACTTCTTCTTCAAATCTTGAACCATTCCTTGGTCCTTGGTGCTGCCTAGGCTGCCATTGTCCTTCTTCTCCTTGCTTCAAAGACAAGTTGGGATGATTTCTCCACTTTGGAGTGTAGGAGTTAGATGTAGGATCTTGGTTGTTCTGATTTCCAAAATATGTAGAGCTTGAACTTCCTCACAAAAAGTATCCATGGAGTTGGTGGAGTGGCTAGAAGAACCCTCGACATGAGTCTTCATGAGATTCACCATGTCTGCCAATATCTTCATCACTTGAGTATTTTTATCATCCTTGTCTTGAAATGGGGAAGCTCTTATATTTATATCACAATTCACACCAACACTTGAAACTCAACATCAGGAGTTTTCAGACAAATGATCAAAAAGAGGATAAAACTCTTCTAGGGTTTGGCGATGAAAGTTCCACCACAAGATGAATCAACCAATGTTTTCCCCATTTCAGAGAGGCTTGTATAGAAGGATTGGACTAACTAACATATGGGCCCCACATGATGTAGGCAATCTCACAACAACTTCTGGAACCTCTCCCAAGTTTCATGAAATTGCTCGTTCTCACTTTAGTTGAATGAAGTGATGTGTCTCCGCATTTGATTATCTTATCTATGGGGAAGAATTTCTTGAAGAATTCATTCTTCACTCTAGGTTGGACAAGTACCATTCTTTCTCCTTGTCCTTGAGGGAAAATGGAAATATACTATGCCAAATTGAGTCATTTGTAGTGGTGGGAGTGCAAAAAGTGGAGCATATCTCCATTAGGCATCAATGTGGCGGTAGGGATTCTCATTCTTGACCCCGTAGAAGGTTAGCAAGAGCCCCAAAAGAGTGGGAGGAATGGATAATTGTTCCCATGACATTTGATATACCATTGTGGCAATTAGTAAGGTGTAGTTCCTGAGCAGGAATTAATCATGAAACTACTTAGGTGGTGGAGGAGCTTCGAGTGATACATTCTTAGGACAAAGAGCATCCTCTTTTGCCATCAACTTCTTGATGTTTCTTGATCAAGTGTTGATGTCATCTTATTCTTGTATCGAGATAAACTAGGAACGACTCAATAAACAACAAATGGTGTTCAAATTTGCACAATTTTCATCTACACACGACACAAGCAATCAAAAGAAGCTAATTTAGAAGACAAGTATGCATAAGTGAACAAAGTATAAAATAATTGCATTGATGAGGACAGTAGGAAAAGTCAAAGCTAAACTAACTAGCTAGGCCTAGCGCCTTTCTCGCCGACAAAGGTGCCAAAAATCTTGATGTGTTTACCCTAAGGTACAAACTACTAGGTCTTTTGATATTTACAAGACCCTGAGATGGACACACTCTTATACTTTAAATACTAGCCCGTAAGTAGACGGGGTCGTGTTATAGTATTGGAAAGTGATAAGTTAGAGCCTGACCCAAAGAGAGAGAGGGGGCACTAAAGCATTGTTATATTATCTAGGTTCCTATAATGGAGTCTAGGGTTGAAGGGTTTGAAGGTGGTTTTGAGTTGATTACACTAATGATGAACAAATAATTAAATAGAGGAAAATAAGATCAAAACCAAGGTTAACCCTAGATAATTAGTTCTAAAGAGAAGAAAAGGAAGCTAAGCAATGAAAGAGAGAAAATTACACTAAGAGAAGCAAAGGCAAGACTAAACTACACTAAACTAACTAAGAGATCCTAATTAGAAACCTAGAGTAAGACTACCTAGAAACTAATAAGAACTAGCACAAGCAAACACAACGGTGAACTAGATACACTAACAAGATCTAACTATCAAGAATAAGTCAGTTAGAAAGAAGGCAATTAAATCAAGTAACTAATCAAGAATGAACTAACAAGAGAGAAAATTGGATTTTAAACTAAGTTGATGAGGTGTGGGATGTTTGGGGGAATGTAACTAGAATCCAAGTTAGGGATCATAACATGCATATTATATCATTAATTCTCAGCTGTTAAACCAAATAACATGATAAATGCTATACTATTACCCTAAATTACTAATTGGAAATGGGTGGTATAAGGTGTATTGAGTGAACTACATCCTTGCACACCCTATCCAACTTACAAGGTTCAATCGGACTAGGGCTTAGGTGAAGTTCTAATAGGATCTAGCAAGTCTAGGTTTCTATAGTAGGTGTCCCTAGGGAAATCTAAAGCCAATGGTAGGAATAAAGAGTGAAAATGAAGGTGTTTCATCTCATATCACTCACCATCCAACCTTTAGGAAACTCCTAGGCAATTGCACCTAAGTACTCCTATACTAGCTACTTTGATTTTACAACTAGAAGTAAGAGAAGGGATATGTATGTGGGAAGATAGGGTGCTAGCTATGGATCTACTAGTTGGACCTAGGAGCATACCCTAATATATCCAAATGAAATCCATTCTCTCCTAGAGTCTAAGTGGTTTTAAGCACAAATCAACAAGTAGTCCATGTTTTTAAGCACAACCACAAGTAGAAATATGAAAAATAAGATACAAGTAGCATAAAATGAATCTATAGAGTTTACAAGTTATTTTCCCCCAACATGCTAGCAAAGTAAATTTTTCCCCCTAAACAACCCACCTAGAGAGGCTTAACTACTTAAAGTACAAAAAAGAGCAAAAGAAGAAGAATAATAAGCAGTGGCCACAGAGATCGTGGAATATCTCTTCTCCTTCACCTCTAGAAGCAAGAACATATCTGCCTTCCTCCAAGATGGCAATAAGGCATGGAATGGGTGGTGTAAGTAACCAAAACCCTATAAAACTAGGGTTTTGAGGTAAGGGAAGGTTGAAATGAGGTGGAGGTAGGTGGGAGTAGGTAGGTGCTCCTTGAATGCACTAAAGGGAAGCACGTTTGGTGGGTGACTTGGCTGGAGGTCGTTCTATTTGGCATGATCATTCTAGACTTCATCCATCACAAATGTTCTAGACTTCATCCGACACGACCATTCTATATGTAACATTCATGCTAGGATCTTATTGGCACAACCGTGTTGGGTAGCATGACTATTCTGCTAGAGTGACTGTCAGTTCGTCAACCTTGGATTTCAACCAGTGATTTCTTCATTGGCAGCACAACTGTTTTGTGTCACCACCACTGCATTGGGAGCTTTTTGTAGAGAAATACAATGTCAAAATGGTAGCAAAAAAAAATCTTTTCATATTCACCATAAACTAGTGGATCATGTCAATATGTATGAACACAAAGGAAGGTTTACACGAAATATACCTGGTATTGGAGTAAGTCTAACAAAAATCTTTGTAGTGACACACTTCTTTCTCAAGAAACACCTAGACAGTTGTCACAGGAAGCCTCCTGGTATAGAACCAAAAATGATAGTTGATGTCATCCTCCTAACATGGTGGCAACAACCTCCACATAGCTACATAGTCCACGCGGACCACTAAAAACTCATGTCATTCTACTATAAGAGTTATCCCTCATGTTTTCAACATGCTATCTCTCAGCTATCTCTCCCTTTTACGGGTAAGATGCTATTGGCTCTCACATTACCACAATGTTGAGATTGGGAGACTTGTACTGAGAGACTTGGCCACCTCCCCTTTATATAGGAGTGGATGGGTCAGGTTTTCCATACATCTGGGGACATCAGGTCAGGAATTTTTAGCTAATGTGAGTCATGAGTCGATTGATACTCCTAGTTGATCGACCAGAACATCCAATATGTCAATTGTAATGTTTTCCTATTAAAAAACATATTGACTTTCAATGTGACGATTAATGCACAACATGACATCAACGTCAATACTAGATACAATCTTACTGATCATCTAGTCAGTCAATTAGACTTCTCAGTTGGTCGATTGGACACTCCAGACGGTTGACTCACATTCCCTGTCGGTCGACTCACATTCCCAGTCAACAAATGCCAACCAATATTGTCAAGTTGATTACCTAAACACTTTATTAATCAAGTAAAATCTTATTCGTGAGTAAACTCCTATTCCAGGTGCATCCTCTGTGTGCGACTCTATAGGTCCCAAGTTACATTGGCAATGAATGTCCATAACTATATTACAACATCACAAATGATGAGTGGTACTAGAAACACATCATTTATACCCAAGTAATTGGAAAGTTGGAGAACAACTTCAACCTACAATCCATGATCAATGTTACCATGATCATATAGTTCCTTTGTCTCTGATATCCATATTGAACTCAAGTATGGAATCATCATCCTATGAATATTCAATCCATGTTCCTTAAACTAGATCATACTTTCTGAGTTTCATGTGAACTCACATATCATAGATTAATTTACATGAGTATGGCTATAGTTTCTCAATATCACTTACAAAGTTTTCCTGATATCAAATCTGGCAGGAGGGACAAATCTCACTCAGTCAATCCCTATGTGTCACAACATACCTGAACATCACTTATTTGGTGACCCTTATTCAAGGTCATGTTGGTTGGTATCAAAGTACATCCAAGAACATGTGATGAGTGTAGTGACTTAAGGTCTAAGAACCCCCAATCACCACTATCACTATGAGAGCTGATTCTGATTATCATTCAATGGTTTCCATGTATCACTCTTAAGGTGGGCCTATTTGATACATTGTTCTCTTGTAATGATTAAAATATTGAAGAAATAATCATGCAAATCATGTAATGATAATTTGGAGATTAAGAGGGAGAAATCCCATGATTATTAAGATAATGTACTTAAGTTTTAGATTGTTCCTCTTCATATTATTTTGTCTTTATGGAATTGATGAGCACTTTGGTGCAACTACGATGAGCCTTAACCGGCCCGATGAGCACTTTCGTGCAATTATTGGATGAGGATAATTTACATTGATGGCAAGATAAGAATAATGATGTTAATGAGTAAGATAAGAGAATTTAGTAACTTATTATACGTTTCTTGCAATGATGGACCTTTATGGTCGTTATGGACTTCTTAGAAATGATGGGTATTCTGAGCATGATGTTTCCTACGTGGGCAGTGATTGAGAGAATATAGCAATGTTTCTTAATTAATTGATGTAATGAAAGTTAATGCGTAATAAGAATTCTTAATGTTAAGACATGACAAGTTTATTTTAGTTCAAGTATATGCTTACTTTTTAGTTCTTATAAAATGCATAGTGCCGCTTACTTATGTTGTTGCTTTGTTCCGCATGGCTATGGGATGAGATGTCCCCAGATCAAGGAGAAAGGCATAATTGAAGCGAGCCCTTCAGAGTAGATAACATCAAGGAGACTTTAGCTTGGTGGGGTTCCATCTACCACTCAGTAGATTCTTTAGTCTAGTTTATCATTTCCTGTTTTAGATTTTCTTAGACTACATGTATTAGGTTTGAGATTAAGATGAGTCAATTTATGTTTTCCCCTTTCAAAGAATAATGTATGAATCTATATATTGAGTTAATGCATGGTGTTTCATTTATCTTATTGCTATTTAATATCATATTTTGTAATGTTCCTCCAAGCCAAGTGACCCATGTTATGGACAACATAGGGTTTGCTTCCACTGACATATATGTGCTTGGAGGGGCATTAAAATATGGTATCAGAGCAACGAGTAGATGGCCACTAAGCTAAAAATTCACATGTTCTAAGACCTAGGTATATAATATTAAGTTAAAGATGTGGGAAACCAAAGTAGAGGTCTAGTCAGAAGATATAAGTTAGATAAGGGTTAGGGTTTTTTTTTATTGCAAAAAGAAATTTTTGATTGCCAAGGGTTAGGGTTATGTGCCTAGAGCCTAGATGTTTCAGATTTTTGTGTCAGCACTAGAATTTTACATATCATGCTCTCTCTTCTTTCCCACGTGTTTGTGGTATGGGACCCAGGCTCATGGGGTTTTGTAGAGATAATGTTATGTGCATAGTCATGCTTGTCTTGTCCTTTCAAGTGCATGTGGTATGGGACATGTGCATGAGGGAGGTGCTAAGATAAGTATGACATGGCATGTCACCTCTGAATACATGAGCGACTGGCATGTATCCAAAGATGATAAAGAAAAGAAGAGTTGCATTAAAAGTTTGAGACATATAGCCACCTAAACCTCATTAGATACATAGTATGACAAACCATGCAAACAAAGGGTGGATAAATTGACATAGATAAGTGAGTTAGATCCATGGTAGAATCAAAAACCCTAGGGAAGAGGTAGAAAGGTTCTTTTTCATGTCAATAATGGTGAGATAGATTCATCGGTAGTATAACCACATGTTAATTTTAATAATGAGGTTCATATAGTGTTTTACCATGAGAATGAGACTTTAAGATTATGTTAGAGATTAGGATACATAGAATAGGTAAAACCCTAAGGTGGATAGTATGTGGAAGTTTTGAGGATGAAATTTATTTAAGGTGGGTAGAATTGTAGCATCCCAAAATTTCACATATGAATTTAAAAATCTTAATGGAATTTTATGATAAAGATTAAACAATTGAATTAATAGAAATATGCACAATTTATAAAATTGCGTTTGTTTTAATGAGGAACACTATTTTTGTGTGCGTATTAGATAGCTCATCAATATTAAAATATGAAAAGAAACTCTTGACTATTCCTTCAAATAATGATAAATTACTATAGCATATTATTACTCTCAATCACGGAGTTAAACACATCTAGTTCACTAAGGAGTGATAATTCACATTATCTCACCTTTTTAATACATTAACATTAAGATAATGACTTATACATAGTTGATGAAGAAAATATAACCAAAACCTAAATCGAATAGGATAGGAAGGTTCTAGAGCCTCTATATGGTGTGTGGTTAAAATTTGGTATTTATTGGACTTTATTTGATCACCTAACTCTACTAGGGAAGTCGGTATATCATTAGTAATAGATTTAAATAAAAAATATGATAAATTAAGTAATCTAACCTATAATCCAGTTTATGTGGGTTTCACACTCCCCCTTAACACATCCATTTTTGGGTCAGATTACAGTTTGGAGTAGTATATAAACGGGGGACTCATCCCTTTCACCTGACTCACATGGACTCCAAGATTCAGCCTTTGCCTTATCAGTCTTCGACCATAAGGAATACCACCACTTGCTAATCTCTTCTCCACCTGCCTTACATCCTACAATCACATTGATCACAGAAACACTGGGACTACATGCCCTAGATAGCCTTGATGAGGAAACAACCCCCATTTCAGTTGATCTCAAACTCCAACGAGTACCCACACATATCAACCACACCCTTATAAGAAACTCCCCTAAAATGATAATTGGAGGTGGGACAATTAGGAAGAAATATATTTTAGATCTGGGTGTCCCCTGAAACTCTAATCATGAATCCTCTCTGGTTGCTTCTTGGCCAAGTTGGTCGACGCGGAAACTCTAGCCAACGTGATCCCAGGAGAAGTTGCGAACCTTTCCCTTAATATCCGTGAGTCAATGCCGACTCTCAATTTCACTTGATACTATATGTACTTCATTTCCCCCTTCTCGTGCCTGATTATGGTAGTTTAGGAATTTAGGGCGTCTCTCGACGTGTCGAGGGAATATTTTCATAAGTCTTCCCTCTGTTGACTCTGCTTGATCCTAAAGAAGTTAGCTTTGGGGTCATTTTTGTGTTTCTCTTCATGTTCATGGAGTATCGAAGCTTTATTCCTGGCCAACAATGGAGGAACTCCACCCAGAGGCTTCCAGTCACCTGGAAGCTTGTGCCTAGGCTCTCCAAGTTGGGTAGATGATGAGGAAAGTGCCTGACACCTTATCTCCTAATGGTAAGAGTCACAAGTGAGTTTTGGGTTTTGTGTTGATGCTCATGTGTCGTGTAATCTCCTGAATTTGTGAAGAAGATGAACTAGGTGCTCTAGTGTGGAAATTTTCCATGTCTACCCTAGTATTTTTTTCATCAGTGTCTTTGCACTCAGGGGTGTTCTCGGCTATTTTGACCCTTTTTGTTGTTGTTGACCGCACGTCTCTTATTGAGGGTAATTGAGTCAAATGACTAATTTTGATTGGTCCGTGGCAGTGTGGCCCCAACTCCACTAGGCTCTATTGTAGATAATATGTTATACATGGATTTTTCTATATTTCTATTTGGCTCTTGTTTCAAAAATTCATAACAAACCAACGTCTTACCAGAAAATTTCACAAAAATATGTTTTGAAAAGGATTTTCTGACTAGAATCTGATTTCAATGTTTTCAAACCAATTATACTGTCTCTGACCATGTTTTCCTAAAAGACCAAAATTAGGATTTAGGATGGAACTTAAGGTGATAATCAATATAAATTATGTAATTTCAAGAGAATTAGGATTCACTCAGAGAGTGAAAAACAAATATTGGATCTTGTTTGTTCCAAGGTAAGCAAGTCATGCCAATTTGCATATATATATTTTGGATGAATTGTATGTTATGTATGATTTAGGACTATGCTTTAAATTCCAAGTCCATGAATGAAATTAAGATAATGATGATGCTTGAGATCATATTATTTTGTTTTATTTGCTATAATCATAAAGTGATATGCTTGTCACTGATGCTCATTAGATTAATGCTATGCTCTTGTAATGATTAAGAAATTGAAGAAATAATCATGCAAATCTTCTAATGATAATTTCAAGATTAAGAGGGAGAAATTCCATGATGATTAAGATAATGTAGTTAAGTTGTAGATTGTTCCTCTTCATAGTATATTGTCTTTATGAAATTGATGAGCACTTTGGTGCAACTAAGATGAGCCTAAACCGACCTAATGAGCACTTTGGTGCAATTATTGGATGAGGACAATTTACATTGATGGAAAGATAAGAATAATGATATTAATGATTAATATAAGAGAATTAAGTAACTTATTATATGTTTCTCACAATGATGGACCTTTATGGTCGTTATGGACTTCCTAGAAATGGTGGGCTTTTCGAGGATGATGTGCCCCACATGGGAAGTGATGGAGAGAATACATATAATAATGTTTCTTAATTCATTGATATAATGAAAGCTATAGTGTAATACAAATTCTTAATGTTAACACATGCCAATTTTGTTTTAGTTCAAGTATATGCTTACTTTTTAGTTCTTATAAAATGCATAGTGTCACTTACTTATGTTGTTGCTTTGATTTGCACGGTTGTGGGATGAGATGTCCCTAGATCAAGGAGCAAAAGGGAATTGAAGAGAGCCATTCAGAGTAGCTAACATCAAGGAGACTTTAGCTTGGTAGGGTGACATATACCACTCAGTAGATTCTTTAGTCTAATTTCTCATTTCTTGTTTTAGATTTTCTTAGACTACATGTATTAGGTTTGAGATTAAGATGAGACAATTTATGTTTTCCCCTTTTAAGGAACAATGTATGAATCTATATTTTTATTTAATGCATCATGTTTCATTTATCTTGTTGCTATTAAATATCATATTTTGTAATGTTCCTCCCAACCAAGTGACCCATGTTATGGACAACATAGGGTTTGCTTCCACTGACACATATGTGCTTGGACGGGCATTATAGATAACATGACCTAGAAAAGAAACTTTTAGAATATATAACATATTAAAATTAGCATATATATGATGAGGACGTAACAATTGTAATGTTGAAAATAAGTGGCAATCATGCTTCTCGACATCTTTTGATTATATCCATATTCCGTCTACAAATGCAACCAAAAATGGATCCAGAGATTGTTTGAACACTTTATTCATCAAGTTTATAGAATATGTGGGAGTTTTGGTTAAAGATATAATCAAGAACTCATACTGAGCAATCATGTGCAAAAAGTTTTCTTTGGCACATCCTCAGGCTTAAAACTCAATTGATTTTTTCCCAATTGTAGGCCTATCTTGAAAAATATTGATGCTCCATTGATCTAATAAAACAAGTCATTAATCATAGGAAAAAGATGCATGTTTTTATTGTGACCTTGTTGAGATATTTGTAATTAATTCCTATCGGTATCATCCCATACTTCTTCTTAATAACAACATTGATGCTCCCCAACATTAAATAATAATATGTATGAAGCCATTATCTAACAAGTCTTGCAACAACTTCTTGAACTCTTTGAATTCTGCTAGCACCATTATATAAGATGGTTAGGATATTAGAGAAGTACTAGGTGCTAGGTTGATTTCAAAATCAACCTCTATAGATGGAAGCAACCATGGGATTCCTTAGGAAAACTTCAAGCAACCCTTGAACTATTGGTACCTCAGATAAGCTAGCATTCTCTACTAACTATCAATTAGTATGTTAGATATCTCCAGAGACCCTTTCTTAACATACTCCCTTTAATCATACTAATCATACATGTAGGAAAAATCTTCATGTTTCCTACAAATATCCATCCCTTATCCCATCATAAAATGAACCTTCTTAAAAAATCAGTCCAAACTCATCCTAAACTGGTCCAAGTAGTTTTTTTTGAGCAATCTGAACATCTTCATTACTGAAAAGCCATATGGAATCTGCACATAGGAAAAGTGATTGTGGACGTACATACAACCAAGAGCAGGGCTATCCGATCCCCAAAACTCATATTGGAATGATAATAGAACACTTCTGCATTGATCTCTTTTCCACTAGGCTGACATAAGCAACTTTTCATAAGAGATTCCTTCAACCTGAGCATAGATCGGAGATGATAAACCTGCAAATGAAAAATATACAGACCAGTGTTTTCCGCCACATGCAAAGCCATAGACCCAGTAGTGAATCCGAACAGAAGAAATCGAGGCCAACAAGGGCCAAGACTCATAGCTCCCAAACAGAGAGAACAACAATGCCGACAAGCAGCGACAACAACGCCGACGAGCGGTGAGAAACAGACAGAATAACCTACAGCAAAGAAAACAAGAAAAAAAATAGGGAGACCCGCGAAGAAGCACGGGGGCGGGGGGTCTCGACTGTCGTATGGATTGACGATCAGGGCAAGTCGCCCACTCTCCCCTCCATCCCAACGAGCCAAAGGACCACCAGGGCACGCCGCCCAAACCACAAGCGCCGCAGCCTCAAGATCTGAGGCTGAGTACCACCGCTGAGAAGGAAGGGTCCTAGACGAAAAGCAGGCGAAGGCTTTGATCGTCGAAGCACCTTGAGACAACCGAGGAAGAAGAAGCCCAGGGGGAGAGGGAACGCTGCACGTCGGCAGGCAGCCTCCCCCCCGAGCAGAGTCGGTGATGGGGGAAGCCCTAGATCGCGGGAGCTAGGGAGAGAGCCGCCGCTAGCGGCAGTTAGCAGTGCTTCTGCGGTCCAAGTAGTTCATGTCCAAGATTACATCAATTTGGTGTGTCTCTAGTGGGAAAAATTCCACTTGAATAATATGGATCTCATCAAAGAAAACACTATCTATGGTATGACTCAACTATAAAGATAGGTCACATTGTAGGGATCTCCAAAAGAAAATAAAAAGGCAAGAGTGCTTATAAAAATAATTTTCGGATATTACAAACTTAGTCATGGAAGAGTGTGTAGCACTAGGATCTAATAAAACATTAACAAAAGCAATGACATTAGTAATTAATTGCATGTGATGTGTCACTACTTTTGAAAAAACGACTCCTTCTAGTTGAATCATAACATACATCGGGCCAATTGTAGCTTCTTTCCCTTTACCCTACATCAAAAACTGCTGATTCGTTAGCATTGTATATTGATTTTTGGGTATGCATATATTTCCTGGGCAGCATCTTCCCTAGTTGATGTTGTTGTTGTCCTCTAGACAAACACCCTATGGAGTGATGTCCAAGCTACCCACACATGTAGCATGTAGGTAGCTTGAGACCCCAAAATTATTCCCTATGAGTGTGCATAAGTGGTAGATTGTGGCAATACTGATACATAACTAGGTGCTTCATTTTTGTATGAGACATTGTAGAAGATGATCCGACATTGGCTGCATTCTAATATTGGTAACCTCTACCTTTTCCTATAATCCTTGATGTTATGTTGAATGATGAAAGAATCCTTCTATGTACAGGCAGTCAAAAAGTCCTTTGTTGAGTTCTAGGACCATGTTTTTTCATCTCCCATCCAACCCTCTTCTACCTATTGACTTCTTTTCTGGTCATGTTGGCTCTCTCAACCCTTCTAGAAGCATCCAAGAAAGTGTGGAAGTCAGATCAGTCCTCAATTGCTTCCATCTTCTATGCATATCAGGATTCATCCCGTCCTCAAACCTTCTAACCTTGTCTTATCCTATTATATAGAGATCTGGATAGAACGTCATAGAATCCCAAAATAGAAACACAAACTCTATTAAAGACATAGTACCTTTCTCCCTATATCTTAATATGTATCACTTTATCATGCAAATATGTGTTTGGATAGTATTAGGAATCAAAGTGCCTCTTAAAATCAAACTAGCTAGCAATATCACATGTCCCGTACATTTTCTCTAGAAACCACCAATCTTTGGCACTTCCTTTCAATAGGTACTTGCATGCTCAACCTTCTATTCTTCAGCAACGTGGTCCAACTTGGAAATATTATCAGCCTTGAACATGTCAAAGTGAACTTCATCATTGAAACTATCAATGAAGTCATACCTTTCTTCGTCAACTTCCGATACAATCTACTAAGATCTCTTACTAGACCTAGCAGCAATGCAAGTGGTTTCAAGCGTCCTATTTCATGAGTAATGGAAATCATCATGCTTTGAGAAATTTTCATCATCACATGAGTCAATCCAACAATAAGAACCTAAGGTTGGGCTTGAGATGCTACCACTTCTTCCTTTCCAGGTAAATTCTTAACCCATTGCACTATTTCATCTCAATCAATGAGAGGGGAGGGTGATTATATTGGTGTTCATCACATCCTTATGGATCTAGATTATCTCCAATACCACCATGGATTAGGTTTTCAAGATGTCCTTCTCTGGAAGACATCATATATGTAAAAATACTTCTATATTATGGGGCTACGGAAACACGAAGTAGACTAGATAGAGCCTATGTTCTTATACTAACTCAAACTTAATCTCTGAAAGCTTGTTGGGCACAACTCCCAATCATAAATCACATATTAAGCACGATCTAGAGGGTTTGGTACAAGCACTGCTAAAAAGCTCTAGTCGCAAACTACACACAACAAGCAAGCTGAAGACATGCCATCATCAAAGTGATTAGATTTAACATATATACATAGTCGACATTAAATACACAAGATCAACATTTCTTCTCTTAAAAGACCATTGAGTTCTCATAGAAAGATAAATAAAGTTCTAGACATTCCTAATGTAAAATTTCTATCACAATGTACTTAAAAAGTTCCACCATATGTACATGAGAACATCACAACCAAAAAGATGTTATCAATAAAAGAAAATCAAACCTACAAGGCATACCCAAGACTCCAGTACATGAACTCTAAACACAAAAACACAATAGTCATACATACAAATTCACATGTTAGTGATGTCACTCAACAAGGAATTCAGTTGAGCTCTAGAAGACTCAATTTCAAGGCCTTAAATGTTTTTCATTGGTTAATTATCCAATATCTACTTGAGTATATAAGCATTACAATAAGAAAATACATTTTCATCTCATCTCTTCACATTAGGGAAGATATTATTCAAGTTAATATTTAGAAAAGCAATAAATAACATTTAACTTGGTACTAGGGGAATATAATAACTATGTAACAATACCTTTGAAATGGTAAATATCACAATTTGGCTTTGTTCTTCAATTATTTTTCAATAAACCTACTTGACTTGTACCTATACAAGTAGAAATCATTATGATATGAATACATTTACAACTCATCATCCATGCCTTATGATTTAGAAGGATACCAAAAGACATCTCTCATGAGCCCAAATCTTCCTCACTGTCAGATAGGAGCCTAGGACATCTCTACCATTCACTTTACAATCTTTGGTACAAGGTTGGGGTTTACCACATCATCATTCACATAAGAATAATATCTCATTTATAATTTCATATCATAATTCAAATTTGTCAAATCAAATAACATGGATCAGGGCCTCCATCCCCAAATTCATGCATTTCAACACAACAAATAGAGTTGTGGTCTTTCTGATGTCTCTTTGGTACTTTCCCTATCCCTTTGTAGATTATCCCTTAGGATCTAATCCACTTTAGGTCTTCTTCAGATGGATTTCATCCAATGCAAGACAGACTTGTTTGCATCCTAGCATGGACATCAAGGAAGGCTCATAGTATTGAAGGAACTATCTATAAATATTAGTATTTCTCTTCATTATTAAGTATCTTACTCATCTTAATGGTTCACTCATAAGATTTCAATTATGATCACAAAAATTTCTATAATGGAAGGAGTGCATTTCATACATAAGAAACGTCATGAAGGGTGATTCAAATGCTAAAATCTAATGATTCACTAACTTAGAACTTCACAATGATCACATATGACATATGAAAACTCCAAAGTCATATACATCATTTCATATTATCACAACCTTCTCTAACAAGGCTATTATAGTGACTTTTCAACCTTTTCCATAGATCTCTAAGGCTTAGTACTTTATGTGCAATGTTGAGGATAGCATAATCCCCACATTTGCATATATTTATAGAGTAGGTCATTCACCAAATATGGTTGGAATACTCCAAATGTATACTTCTCTAATTGATCTAAGGTTATACATTCACATTCATGCAAGGACAATTTTAAATATCAAGATTCCAAGAATTTTCATTGTTTTTATAATAGAATCAAGCTAGAAGAATTAGCTATAGGAAGATGGTAAAGGTTAGTATTTATAATTAGACCACTTTTAGCATGACAGGAAGCTAAAAGATGAATTTGTATCATCTTATCTTAATATGTGTATCTACTCACCTCAAATTAGTAAATAAATTGTAAGAAATGACTAGTTTTTGCAAAGCCTAGTGCAAAATCCGTCCAAAGTCCTAGATCAATTAATATTCTACCAAAAAACACCATTTCTAGCCGTGGAAATTGAGTTTGAAGAATAAAAAGAACAAGAAAAGGCTTAGACCTTTGTTCATACAAGGAGTTAAAACTGGAGATAGAGATAAACAAGTGGCGAGGAAGAACATGATGATATCTTTTAAAAACATTAATGAACTATATTTCCTTGCTATAGTCAGAGATTGAAACATGCACAAGTGTGAATACTCAAAGAAACACCAATATTTGTCCTCAAGTGTCTCCATTCACATTAAATTGCCAAAGAAAGGCTCCTACATAGATAAAATGAACTTATGAAAAGTGAAATAACAAAACATAAGAATAGGATTGTATATTCATATATGTATGATCAAACAACAACTTAGTCAATCTTATTATAGCATGGTTGATTTGTAGTACTATGGGCTCACATCGGAAAAGGCACATGAAAAAGAATCCATTGATTGGATCTGTTATTTAGGCCTAAGACCTCAGTTAATTCATATAGACTTGTCATATGTTTTTATCCAAACATCAACTATCAAATAGGATAGCTAAGTAACTTATATAAAATCAAACTAGAACTTGGGGTCATGTCAACTCAATATATTTTCCTTGAATTTGGTTGGGTGTATGTGTTTCACAACTCTACTCTAGTTGGATGAACTATGGTTGAGTTCACAAAAACTGTGGCTGATTTTTCTAGTAAGTCCACTTCATGCACGACCAATTTCCTTTTGAAATGTGGTTTATTTTGACATCATAAACTCTACTTAGTTGTGCATCACTCATCTAATTATATACACTAACTTCGTCTAGTTTATAGAATCAATATCAACAACTTAACTTCAAGGATTAAAACTTCATACCAAGTATACATAACCTCATTGTATTATCATATCATATATTTATAAGCAAGAGAATTAAGTAGTCATATAATTAGCACAAACTAGACGATAAGTCATGTCACATTTATTGTTCTCATTAATTGATCTAAATAGAACATTAACCTCACCTTAGAGTAACTTTCTATTCAATGCCTGCATCCGACAACTAAGTTCTTTTTAACACTGCAATTCAAGAAAGTTACACAAGGTTCATTCAATATGAAATTTATGGTTTACAATTCATGTCACATTCTTCCATTAGTTCATCACCCAACTTAAGGTATTTAGTGCATCACATTCATCTCAATCACATGAATTGGGGTTAAGCATTTTTACTTTGATTTTGTCTTGCGGTAATGGTTTAAGAATAATTTCAATGAGAAGATTTTAGTCTAAGAAAGATGGATAACATAGGGATTTATGTTAAAATAGATTAGTTTCATTACATGACACATATATATCATGACAAAATTCACTTGGATCAAGACACTTCTCAAGGTTCAAATTAGAAAGCACTTCTTCAATCTCTTTCGGTGACCATATTATCTAAAAATATTGTTGTTGAGAATTAAGTTAAGAAATATACACACCATTTAAAAATCAATATCAACTATAACTTTGCCACTGAAAACACTATTATAGTAATACATGCCAAAAAATTGATAGTATCAAGATCAATACAAATCTCATCATCAATCTACAAAACCCTTGATGAAGTTCCTTTTCCTACAACTTTATGCATAAAAGAGCTTTGAGTTTAAATCACCTTCTTTAAACCAATGGACACTTGATGTCTATCTTAGAAAGGACTCTTCAAGAATACTAGCTTTTAAACCCTCCTAGCTAGGAATGACTTCATTTTGATGCTCGACATTCCAAGTTCATTGTCAAATTTTGTCTATGCACTTGTGGCTTTTTTTCAACAACTCTAGTTCTTCTAGATTTTTTTTTATTTTTTGTTATATTAAATGCTTAAAGATATTCTAAGACTTCTTAGCTTTGCATACAACTTATATATAAGAAAATCAACACAAATAGTGATCCATCTTTTCCTGACCTACCTCAAAAAATAATTCATAATCATGCAATAATCAATGGATATAAAGGGAGAAACTTCACATTTCCTTTTACCAATAGTAAATTCATAATATTGTTGTACACGGTGATGTTGTACATGATTGAGTCTTGGAAATCAATAAAAGTATTCAAGAACTTCATCATTTTCAGTAATCATATCTATCTTGAAGTAACAAAATTGTTACCAATTTTGTTATCATCCCATGATAAGAAAGGACAAATAAGGTTTAGTTCACACAAACAATTAAACCTTCCAAAGAATTGTTTGAAGGAGGATCCTTTCCCACTTCTCAACATATTTTCTAATAAAATCACCTAGAATGACAAAAGGTGCATTATCACTTTCATTAATGGGTTCAATATCCTCAAACAATCTACTTCTACCATTATCATTATTGCGGCCATACTCTAATGGAATCCGACTCTTCAAATTGCTAATAGAGAAAAAAAACATTATCTTGTAAGAGGACAACCTTCCAATAACACGTGACTTCCAATTATATATCTACATGTAATGACTAACAATTTGAAGATCAAATTCTAGAACTTCTTGTCCCTAACTCTGATTTTAGTAATAATAATCATACGAGCCCTAATTCTCTAAATTTCTATTCAACATTAGAGGCTTTCAAATTCAAACCTATAAAATTCAAAGAGCTAATTTTAGAAACACTATCTTTACACTATTGTTATCCAGTGCTTATACGAACATTTCATCATATTCAATCACTAGACCCTGGAACATAGCAGAAAATCTAGGACATGAACTTTAATCTACCTCATTTGCTATAGTTTTCCTTTTAGCTCATGGTATACCTTTTTCCTTTCATTTGGCATTTTGAATACCATTTCCGATTTCTATTTTTTTTTATAAAGCATATTTTCTACTTAAGTTTGGGGAGTCACCAATCAACCATACTTTGGATAGTGTTATCAACATGACCCATGACAAATACATATTTTTTTTATCATAAATGGATTGAGTTGAGCTTTCATCATAAAAAAATCATGAAGATATGATTGTGACCCATTCTAACTTAGTTTCTTCTTAACTTCATTGATTAATAGGCCATCCTAAAAGAGCAGGAAATATCACATCTGCTCAACAGGAAATACCACATATGCCATAAAAACAATGCAATTACACTACTCTAGTGCTACTGAATCACATAGCATGTTCAATGTAGAGGCAAGTAAAAAGTATAGTCAGAATATATAAACTAGTCACCACATAAGTGACCAACTTATACATCCACCTCATAAGTGGGAAAAAGACATCTCATGTCATCTTTTAGAGTTCCATCATGAACAAAGCATAAGATAAGAGCTTAAAAGAATATCCATGATCACATGATCAATATCAAATAAGGTAGTTCACTGAACCATGATTTTCAAAAGAAAAGACATTGTGTATAGGCTAATGTCCACAGGACAAAGAGAATGAATAAGAATAGGTGAATTTCTCAACATAGAAGAATAGGGGATACATCATACCTTAACTTCAGAGTCTAAATAGTCCAATTCAATCCTAGATCCAATCCTAGGCCTCCAAAGAACCTCTAGGGAAGGTGGATATGTCTAATAAGTAAGGTTCCCAAGCTTATAGAGGTTGGTTTCTCCAACAAAGCTCCTATCTCGAGCAAGAAGCACCTTCTCCACTTTAGAGGTGAAAAATCCTAACAAAAGAACATGGAGATAAGGTGTTTATGGGTTCTAGGTGGGGTTTCACCATGGAATTCCATGGTTTTGACCTAGAAGAAGGTGTAAGGAAGACTAACAAAAATAGGGAAGGAAAGGAGGATACTAGCTTTGGTCTAAATCACCAAGGGAGGAGGTTAAGAAATCCTAAATAGAGAAATTTGGAACCGTAGGAGTCGAATTTTTTGTTGTATCATCTTTGTTTTCCTTCTAACTTGCCTCTTCTTTATTTGGCTTAACTACCAAGATTCTTTTGCACTCATATTTTTATTGTGGTTTTCATGCCAAAAAAGACTAGGTAGTTAGTCATATTTAATCTTCATAGATTGCATATCTCCCTCATCACTAGCAAGGTCCATAGACATAACAAATTTTGGCCAACTACCTTAAGAACTAGTATTATAGCAGATTTCATCCTTTTGCGATCCCTTGTCAACATGTTGGTTCTTAGAGGAACGCCAAGGCAGGATCACTTCCTCTCTAACATTTTCTTAGCTCAAAGTAGTGGAGAATCATGAATTATAGTCCAAACTAAATGATCTAAGAGTTTGAGTTTAGATAAGATATCTATAGGCTTCCATTTTATCATGAAAATGGGTTTACCTATGACGAGCCATGCACCACCTTCAAGAACATCATGTAAATCTAGCTTTTTAGATAATCTCATAATAATAAATCCATGCCCATGAATGAGATGCTCGATGGAGCCCCACAACTTCCATGTCTGAGATAGATAAACATTAAGGGTTGGTATATGGACCTCTAACCCACTATATAACTTGTGTGACAGTTGATGCACATATAAACAATCTCATTTGCTTCACTCTTCGAGTACAACAAAGCTTGGTTGTATACCTTAATCATAGTTTTCTCCATCGACATGTCACTCTCTTTGGCTAGGTTTTTGAAAATTTTCACCCATATCTTGAGGTATCCACATATCTAAAAAATAAAGTCTATTGGTGTATATTTCCTAGAATTCAGTCATTAGACGGTGGTTATATGGAAAATTTACATTGTTATTTGATTATTATTGTTAATTCTTTTTATTGATGCACATTTTTTACTATGATATTAATGTACATGATGAATGTCTTAGAATTATTGGTTCAAAATCATGGTATTTAAAGTATGTGACTTAAGCATGAGATCCTAATGGATTCTCAGGACAATATTCTTAAATGTATCCAATCAAATGTTATTGAGGAATGATAACAAAATGCATGTGAGACAAGTATTTTTGGTGGTTGATTGACATGTCTCATGAGTCATAGGTACTGGATACCAAGTCATACACAAAGGTACCAGTTAGGGAACCAATGAACTAGACAAACCCGCTTTGATAGTGATTCATCTACCATTATATGATAGTCATATTTAACTATCATACATAAAAATGGGGGTGTGGTCCTTAAACCTGAAGTCACTAGAATGGTGACATGATGATCCTCGATCTTTCACAATCTCAATGTTATCTTCAAGAAGATTGCATATAGGTAGTGATTGTGTGTGATAAGGATCATGCTACACATTGTGAGTGATGTAGAAGTAATGTGTCTCTCACACAACAGGAGTGATATCCTAGATTACTTAATGATAGAGACTAGAGAAGTGCATTTCCATTATTATATGAGTTGGTATGTGATATTGAGCTCATATGTATATTGATAGTAGACTTTGATATCAAGAAACTTTGATCGAACATGATAAGGATGATTTGTCTATGACTCTAGTTATGAATATCTATCATAAAGGGTTCATACAACATGATAACATTGGTTGTTCATGGCTTAATTTTGTGTGACTAATCCTACTACTTATTATGCAATGGTGTACAACTAGATGTTTCTCATTACTTATGCATGGTGAATCCATTGAAAATGTAATATGGTGTGTACATGGCCACACACATAGAGATAGCTTGAAGAAATGCTAATTTGGACCTAATCGTCATTCTTACAATAAATCCATGGACTTGAAAGTAAGTTTTGAGAATCTAGAATGAAATATGGATCCAGACTTGAGAAATCAATTTTCTAGAAGTCATGACCTACTACTCAGAAAAAGAGGCATGTGTTGAGAGTTTTAGAAAGAGAAAGATCTCAACTCACTAATTACCCACAAGTGTACGGAGTCAATGTAGTCGAGTGTTGAACATAAGGAGCTAGGATAGCTAGGCACAAATAAGTTAACTTTCATTAATCTAAATTGGGTTATAAAAGTTTGATTGATTGCACACTAAAAGTGGAAACAAAAGCAAAGGTTTAAAATAAAGACATTGATTGAATGATTAGAAACTTGAGCATTAGATTTTGCTACCATTACCATCATATCATATGAACATACAAAATAAAGATCACTATTTAATAAGCAAGGAGGTTGTCATTGTCATGTATTTCCCAATGCCATGAGATGGTTCTCAACATCACATAATGCTCCCACGCCTATGCTTAGTTTCAAACACAACTAAAACCCTCAATAATCTCTAGGTACTCTCGTGGTCAAGAGAATATTGCCATAGATCCTACTCCATACTCCCTAATGCATTCTCCCGAAGCACAAGGCAAGCATAAAACATGTATAAGAGGTGGCCAACCAACCATACAAGCAAGAAAACACCATAGACATCCATGGAAGAAAGCAAATTAACCAGCAATAAGTATAAATTTCAAGTTCACATGAACAATGGCATGTGAGATACTCTCCCATGCTCAAGAAAAGAGTTCTACTCGTCCATAATGAAGATATGCAGATACAAGATAGTAATTTCAGAGTTTTGCATGCTTAAGAGAATGAAAAAGCTAGAGGAACCACAGATGTAGGCTAAGGGAAGAGAACTCTAGCTAGATGACAAAATTCCACCCTTAGAACTGCTCCAACTCATACAAGCTTCCCTCCCGGAAGGCTTGGTTGAAAGGAGTAGCTCTATTGCACCTTTGGAGAAGAAAATGGAGAAGAAATGAGGTAGAATGGAGGTTCTATTGCAAGAAACCACCTTCTTCCACCCCAAAGTCACTTTCCTCCACTCTGGAACTTCTCTTGGGTGTAAGCCACTTCAAAATGACTGAGCATAATCGCCTATTGGGTTGCAATTCTCTTCTAAAATGAGAGGCAGTCATTTTCAGTTTTTGTAGAAACTGATAATGACATGACATGTCTTTTAGAGGACATGTTGTGTCTTGTCATTTGATCATACTGAGTATTGCCACTGTAGTGAGGCACATGACATGTCGAAAAGAGACACGTCATGTGATGACTTCCTGGAGTCAAATCAAGTGAAAGGCACACAGTATGTTTGAATAAACACACGTCGTGTGTGTTTGCAAAAAGATGCAGGCATACTTCATGTACCAAGAACACACTGTGTCCTCGAGGGAACACGCTGTGTCATCACTTCCTCATTCGGGGCTAGAAGCTATTGGAAATGCACACACCGTGTGTGTAATAACACACGACATGTTCTTTGTCCCGTGAGGCATCCAGTAAAGGGACACATCAGGTCTTTTGAGGAACACACTGTGGCTGAAACTGTTTCTTCAGGAAATGGCTCTAAATCAACTACAAAACATGGAGAAGTCCCATTGAGGTCAGATTTGAGTTGGGCTATCTTCAATTTGACCTTTTTAATACATGTCTGCAATCAACATCATGTGATAAGAAAAATAACTAAAATGTATGACAAAATGAATATGGATTGAGGCTGAATGGAGACAAAATAAACTGAATTTATGTGTGAGAATGTGCAAAAAGTCGATATAAAATACACACAACAAATACCCTTAAGCTTGAACCGTTGCTTGTCCTCAAGCAAAAAGAACATAGAAACGCACATGAAAGAGTTTTCAAGCTCATGCATAGATTAACTGAAAGAAATATGTGCATAAGGATCAGCCAACCATGATCAACAAGTTTATACTCATAACCATCAACTCAAATTAAACATCAATGAAAGAAATTCTTTAGTTCAGCAAGGGCAGTCTCAATTTAATGAATCAATCAACTTCAACAACACTAAACATAATTTGGATAGCCAAGCCAAACAACTAGTGGATGAAAAACACGATCTCTCTGCTATTAAGGATACAAATGAAGAAATCTTAGTTAACATTAACAATTTTATTTGTACTCTCCTTTCCCAAAAATGATATGACAATGGATTATGGGTTCCGACACTCGGCTGCTAATGTAGGTGAGACGACCCAACACCAAATCAGGTTGTCACCGTGTAATTACTTGCGGAATTAAACATAAGCAGCGGAATTGCTGAAAATCACTAAAAATTAAAACCATTTATAAAGAGATCCAAACACAGGCAAACTCTTTTATCAAGAACCAAAGTATTTTATTTACATCCTGGTTCATAAGTACATATCCTGTGCTATCCCTTCTCAAGGATTACAAGCATTAACTGCTTTGTTAAAACTATACACTGTCAGTGTAAGAATCTCGAGGCATCAAGACAAAATCTCAGATCGATTCATTAAAGGTACTAACTACTAACTCCGAGGACCTGAGAGTATAGAGATGACACATAGGACTCTCTATACAAAACATGACATCCAGTGCCTCCACCTGGATTATCACTGCTATCCCTATTGCTGCTGCTCTTCCCCTGCTATAGGGTTTCTGCCTCTTCTTCTACGTCTACCTAAAAAGTTGGATCCCACGGGGGTGAGACAATTGAATTTTCCCCAGCGAGAGATATAACTCTCTGTCAGAAATATTATTATTGTAGTTTAATAGAATAAAACTGAGCATAAGAATCAAATATATATTCAACAACAGATAAATCAATGTCTAGACAAATTAGAGCAATATTCTTATTCAAAGCATTTCAGCTATATCTTGATAAAGCAGCATGTCACTTATCCAATAAGGAATTGAAGAACATGTATACCATTTATTTGTCTAAGATATGCTAAGAAAGGTAACATCAACCAGTGATTCTCGTATTTTATCCTTAAGCAAATACGCTACACAAATGATTACGTTTTACAATCATACTTAAGCCCTGAGGAGATGAGGTATACTGCTCATACTTCAACCGACCATTGTGAAGTCAAAATCGGTACCATACATAGGTTAATGAAGAACTGGATTCCCATGACCTCATCCTCCTCAGTCAGTGTGAGGACAAAAATGCAGGACATCTTGTGTCTCTGCTAAATAGCTTTCCAGGGTATACTGGCAACTTCGCTATAGAGTTACATCATCAACTGTACTCCTTCAACATTGAGAGATTTAATGTTTATCTCACATCGATCTAACATTTACATTATTGGGAGATTCATGATACATCCATCCTGACATCAGGAGACTAGTAATACATCCATCTCGACATATATATAATGAAGGATTGAGAGATTTAATGTTTATCTCACATCAATTCCTCCATTAGGGCGTAAGGATATTCACACCCATAACCCCCACATACTCAACAGTATGCCCTCCAAGAGATCCCATAGGAAAACCTATATCACCATCACCAACTACTGACGATGATGGATCTATGGCTAGGGCTCTACATGATAAGATTTCACTTGATTAATTAAGTACATTACCATATTCTTTTAGCATCAATCAGGTTTTTGAACATAAATCATTATAACAAATGCTACAAAGAATGAGTAATACTTCGATCAAGTACTTTTCAAAGCTTTATAAAACATTGGGGTCTTAATTCCTTGTCACATCAGGGCATTCTCATCCCTTAACATATCATCATCATGATTATGGAATATGGGTATTCAAACCCTCAGTTCATTAAAGAACACTTGTTACCACTTATTAGGTAACTAATACCTTCAGGTCATTTGACCAAGGTAATCATGATACTTGCAATACAAGCATCTCACATGGCTCTCAAAGCCCATTAATCTCTTGTTACCACTTATTAGGCAACAAAGCTTATTATGGCTCACAAGGCCCATAAAACAATTTCAATAATACACATCATGGCTCATACCTGGCTATGTCCAAAATCTCATGATACCTGCATGATTAGTACACATGATAACAATTATATCAATAACATATCAGTACCATGCAATGTAATGGTAGCATCACTATTCAGTCATTAGGGTTAGGGTTTTCCAAATTCATGTCAATTAGGGATACTCATCCCATTACCCAAAGTGAGGATTATGGTTTATCATCATATTGAAATTCATGTCAATTAGGGATACTCATCCCATTACCCAAAGTTAGGATTATGGTTTATCATCATATTGCCCAAGATTAAGGTTTCATGCACTATAACCCAAAAATAGGGTTTCACATACCTTCACCCTATATTAGGGTGGGATTTCATATAGCATTACATAACATCACCCTGGATTAGAGTTTCACATCACATCACTGCATTAGGGTTTCATATGACATCACCCTTGATTAGGGTGTCACATCACATCACTGCATTAGGGTTTCATATGACATCACCATTGATTAGGAGTTCACATCGCATCACTGCATTAGGGTTTCAACATGAAATTGATTCAATCAGTTTAGGGTTTCAACCAATCAATCTGATTAGGGTTTGTAATCAATGGGTCATCCATTCTTGAATCCATTATAATTAGATCAATTTGAACCATTAGTTCTTCATTCATCCACATCAGCAATTGACCTTAAATGGTCTTGAGACCGTTTAACCTCAAACGGTATCGAGACTGTTTGCTCTCAATCAGTCTTGAGACCGTTTGATCACCAAACGGTCTTAAGGCCGTTTGGTCATCAAAAATTGAAATCGTTTGCACATGATTTTTATTGAGGTGTGTGCTAAGATGAAATCATCAACTTCAAGCTACAAATCTTCGAAATTTTGCTGTGATTGTTGTGGTGATTTCATCAATTAATCCAAAGAAAATTCGGGAATGAAAAAGGAATCAACATATGATGAAGAAATGAAATCAATAATGATATTAAGGGTTCAAGTTATATAACCCACCTTCAAAGTTGAATACAAGATTCAAGATTCACGTCCTCAATGGTGAATGAAGCTTTCTCAATTGTCCAAGGTCCGTTCTCAAGTCTTTGAGTGAAAAGATTGGCTAAGGTTGAAGATTGAATGGAGAAAAGAAGAAAATAATCATTGAATTTCGATTTCCACCTTGAAATCAAGGTTGAAGATGACTACGGAGATTACCTACAGGTTGGGGCATGTCCTCCTATTTCTCCTAAGCTCCCTTGTGTTCGGCCAAAACAAGGAAAGAAAGTAGATTTGAAAAAAAGTCTTTCATGTGGGTGAAAAATGGAGTGTAAATATGGGAAATGCAAGAGAGAGAAAGTGTTATAAAAATCCTTTAATTCCCAAAATTGGTGCCACTTATACCCCTCACTTCCTTGCATATGAAGCCATCATCCTATCCTTCAAAAACCTCTTCTTTATCCATGGATTAAACAAAACAAATTAAACACCTTAATCAATATAATAAAAATATCCAAAAATGAGTGGATATTACTTTTTCTTTAACTAATGTGAGTGTGCTCTCCACTCACTTTAGATATTTCGGTGCCATTGCAAGGAACAAGGACGTAAATACTTAGAAAAATTCAACCATCAAACTTTTTGTTGAAGGGCACTTCCATTAATATCTTTATTTTTTGCATTAAATTGAATTAGGGTTTTAATTATGCTTAAATCTTGATTATTTTAATTTCAAGATTCTCTCTCCTCCAAAGAGATTCAAATGAGATGACCCTCTGATTTTATTGTTTCTAATTGATACTAAGAAACATTAGGGACTCTTTAGAAGTGATAATTTTCATATTGAACCCTAGGTTTTGGGTAAATTACACATTACATCAAAACTAGGTTTTAATGCACAAACATTGCTTAATAAGCTCTTT
Organism: Alisma plantago-aquatica; assembly: GCA_963693085.1. Lineage (NCBI taxonomy): Eukaryota > Viridiplantae > Streptophyta > Magnoliopsida > Alismatales > Alismataceae > Alisma > Alisma plantago-aquatica. Next base: position 988,913,797 of record OY856410.1, on the reverse strand, counting down.
CTTGGTGCTCAGGCTTTCACAAGCCATACCTCTGCATCATTCTCATTCTTATGATGCTTCAATACTTGAGGAACATTTTACCATGTAACATTTGCAAGTTAACCCCTCAACTTGGGCAATTTGCAATGGGAAGAACATTGTTTTCAACATTATTAAAAAAGAACTAAAAATGAAACATGAGCTCCTATTGAGCCTTAATTACTTTTCTAAAGATAAGAGGAAGCATATAATTATCTTTTTGAAACAAAAAATCTAGGGTTAAGGCATAACCCATGTCAGGGATGTTACAAATTATCCACCCCTAACAGGGATTTCGTCCCCAAAATCATCAAGAGAAAAGAGAAGGGTACTTCCTCCTCATCTCTTCCTCTAGCTCCCACGTAGCTTCTTCAATGCCGCGGTGATGCCAGGGAACTTTCACAAGACATATGTCTTTCTTTTTTAGCTTTTTAATTCTTTTATCAAGGATCATCGGAGACCCTTCAACATATGATATATCATCATTTAATTCTACCTCCACATGTTGCAAAACTATCTCTTTGTCAGGATGACACTTTCTCAGCATGGAGATATGGAACACTGGATGCAACTTATGCAGCTCAGGTGGAAACTCTAGCTTATAGGCTACCTTTCCAATCCGTTCAATGATTGGATAAGGCCCCATAAATCTAGGAGCTAACTTTCCCTTCTTCCAAAAGCTAAGGACACCTTTCCAAGGTGAGACCTTCAGATATACTCTGTCTCTAGCTTGGAATTCTAAAGGTCTTCGCCGTTTGTTGGCGTACGATTTATGTCTATCCTATGCAGTCTTTAATTGTTGTTGTATTACTTTAATCTTCTCAATTGTCTGCTGCACAAGCTCAGAACCCAAAAGTTGATATTCTCCTATTTCATACCAATATAAAGGAGATCTACAACACCTACCATATAATTCTTCATATGGTGCCATATCAATACTGTGCTGATAGCTATTATTGTAAGCAAATTCTATCAGCTCAGGTGTAGATCCCAACTTCCTACAAACTGAAGGACACATGCCCTAAGCAAATCTTCCAAGGTTTGTATGGTCCTCTCAAATTGTCCATCTGTCTGTGGGTGAAGGGCAGTACTAAACCTTAACTACATACCCAAAACTTTATGTAGTCGTTCCCAAAAATGACTCATGAACTGTGGACCTCTATGAGAAACAATAGTAGCTGGAACCCCGTGCAACCACACTGTCTCATCTATATATATCTATGCAAGCTTCTTAGTAGTGTAGGTTGTTTTGACAGGAAGAAAATGTGTTGTCTTAGTCAACCTATCAACTATCACCCATATGGAATTATGACCTTTGGTTGTTCTAGGAAAACCAACCACAAAGTCCATGGTCACATGATCCCATTTCCACTGAGGTATATGCAAAGGTTGCATTGTTCCTGCGGGCTTCTGATGTTCAGCTTTAACCTACTGACACACGGGACACCGCATAATAAACTCAGCTACATCCTTCTTCAATCCTGGCCACCAATACATATCCTTCAAGTTATGATACATTTTGGTGCTCCCTGGATGCATTACATACATTGAAGAATGAGCTTCCTCCAAGACTAACTTCCTTAAGTCATTGGCATCAGGTACTACCATCCTACCATGGTTACAGACTACCTGATCCTATGACTCATGAAAGCCATCCCATTTCTCACTATCATACTCTGACCTAATCTGCTGAATCATAGCATTAGCTTGCTGTGCTTCTTGAATCTGCTGTCTCAGAGTAGATTTCACTTGCATCTTAGCTAACAGCCTGGATAACAATGATACCTTAAGCTGTATATTGTTTTGCCTTAAGGTGATAAGCATATCTCTTTTAAAGCACACTAAGGAGTTCAACTATGCTTTATCTAAGGTTGGTGATGATGATTTTTTTACTTAGTGCATCAACCACTACATTAGACTTCCCTGGATGATAATCAATTATACAATCATAGTCCTTGATTAACTCCATCCAGCGGCGGTGTCTCATGTTCAACTCATTTTGTGAGAAGATATATTTTAGATTCTTATGGTCTGTGAAAATTTAGAAATTTTTCCATAGAGATAATGTCTCTTGATCTTCAAAGCATGGACCACAACAGCTATTTCTAGATCATGTGTCAGATAACTCTCCTTGTGTTTCTTAAGCTTTCGAGAGGCAAAAGAAATCACTTGATTATCCTGCATCAACACACATCCTAGACCATTCTTAGATGCATCACAGAAAACTATGCACCCCTTCCCTTACTCAGGTAACACCAGCACAGGTGCACTTGTTAACCTTTCTTTCAATAGTTGGAAAGAATGTTGACACTTGCCATTCCAGATAAAAGGAACCTCCTTCCTAGTCAACTTAGTTAGGGGTAAAGCTATAGAACTAAAGTTCTTAATGAACCTCCTGTAATAGCCTGCCAATCCTAGGAAACTGAGTATCTCCGTCGGTGTCTTTGGTTGTTCCCATTGTAGGATAGATTCTACCTTCTTAGGATCAACGCGGATACCTGAGGCAGATATTACGTGTCCTAGAAAAGAAACTTATGGTAACCATAACTCACATTTGCTAAACTTAGCATACAACTTATGTTTTCTTAGCAAAATTAAAGCCTAATGGAGGTGCTGCTCATGTTGTTGAGCATCTCTACTATATATCAAAATGTCATCTATGAAGACTACTATGAACTGATCAAGAAAAGGCCGAAAGATTCTATTCATGAGTTCCATGAATGGAGCTGGTGCATTAGTTAGTCCAAACGACATAACTATGAACTCATAGTGACCATACCTTATCCTAATGGCAGACTTAGGTATGTCACTCTCCTTGATACACAACTGATGATATCTCGACCTCAGATCTATCTTAGAGAAGATAGTTGCACCACACAACTGATCAAACATGTCATCGATCCTTGGTAGAGGATATTTGTTATTTATGGTTACTTTATTCAACTGTCTGTAATCAATGCATAACTGCATCGAACCGTCCTTCTTCTTAACAAAGAGAATCAGAGCACCCCATGGTGAAGTACTTGGCCAGATAAAACCTTTCTCAAGCAACTCCTACAACCGTTTCTTGACTTCTGCCATCTCAGTAGGTGCCATTCTATATGATGTTTGTGCTATTGGTTGCGTGCCCGGAATTAGATTAATCTCAAAATCAATCTCTTGGGGTGGAGGGACACCTAGAATTTCCTCAGGGAACACATCTTCAAACTCCCTAACTATCAAAACTTCACAAAGATTAGAACTCTCTATTGTGGTATCTACCACACGTGACAAGAATGCAAAGCATCCTTGTCTCATCAGCTTCTCAGCTACCATAGCCGACACTAGGCAGGTTGGAAGAATCTTTCTATCTCCCTGAAAGATCCATGTGTCACCATCATCTGTGAACACAGCTTGCTTAGAATCACAATCCAAGACAACCTTATACTTTTCTAGGATGTCCATCCCAAGGATTATATCGAACCTGTGCATCTCAAGTGGTATAAGATCCAACTGAATGCGATGTTCAGAAAAGGAAAGAATGAAGGGAGAACACACCTCCCGCAAAACTACAAATCCCATCAAAGGGGTTTCAAACAACAAACTATCTGCTCTACGAATAACAGTCATATTGCAGTCATGAATCACTCTTCGAGTGATAAAGGAATGCATAGCACCCAGATCAATTAAAACAGATACGAAGCAGGATGAAGACATATCAGAATGAAATAGTTCCATCTGACCTATCACAACTCGAGGGTTGACTACTGCTTCGGGTTGATTCATCACATAGAATCTCACTGTTCCTTGCTGTTGACCTTGTGCTCGGTTGTTGGGTGCTGGCAAACTAGCTTGGGACGCTTGTCCACATCCTCTAGCGCCACTCGAAAACTATCGCCTCTGAGAGCCTTACTGACTCTGCCTCTGAGGTTGAGTCACACTTGCATCTCTAGCTCGACATTCTTTCATCAAATACCCCATCTTTCTGCATATAAAATAACCTCTGGTCTCTCTTTATGGCCTGGGTGGTCCTATTACTGATACCGATGCTGAGCTATGGGCTCCCTTTGGTGGTAAACTACGGCCTCTACCCCTATTCGACATCCTTTGCATTTGGGTATTGAATCTTGGTGGTGCTATTGGTGTAGAAAATCTCAGTTTCTCAAAACCTTCAGACCTCTATCCTTGAAACTGAGTATACACCTTCTTACTCTTAGTCTGATGCTTCTCAATCACCGACCTTTCTATCTGTAATGCCCAGATCCACTGCCCAAGGCTCTAGCAGGGTTTCAGGAATGACGACTGGCCCCACAAACCACCACTAGCCTTAACTGCGCACTTTGTCCACACTGACGCGCAAGCCAGGATCAACTTCCCGACTAGTCACCCATCCTAGTACTACTCCAAGTTGAGCACGCTTAACTATGAAGTTCTTTAGTGATGGGCTTTTTGAAAAGGAGGTGCACCTTGGTGATATGGGTAGTCCAATCATTCCTTTTAAGATCATGTTATACGAGGCCTTAAATCCTGGGATGTTACAATCTCCCCCACTTAGACTCTTGACGTCCTCGTCAAGGCTCAACTATATGGCCTCATAATCTGACCCAATTTTAGTGCAGACCCGCAATGGCCCATGGACACCCAGCTCCCGTCCATGGCTACCAGCGCAAGGGCGACTCCATCTCGTCTCTATGGATAGCCCTTTACAACTTGCCTGGACTGCACAGCTCAAGACTGGCATGCCACATGCCCATGTGGGCCCCACCTACTGGAGGGGTTATGGCTCTGATACCATTTGTAACGCCCAGACCCACTGCCCAAGGCTCTAGCAGGGTTTCAGGAATGACTACTAGCCCCACAAACCACCACTAGCCTTAACTGCGCACTTTGTCCACCCTGATGCGCAAGCCAGGATCAACTTCCCGACTGGTCACCCATCCTAGTACTACTCCAAGTTGAGCACGCTTAACTATGAAGTTCTTTAGTGATGGGCTTCCTGAAAAGGAGGTGCACCTTGGTGATATGGGTAGTCCAATCATTCCTTTTAAGATCATGTTATCTGAGGCCTCAAAACCTGGGATGTTACACTATCTGTCTCACAGACTCCACAAAGGTGGCGAACCTCTCCTTGTTCTCTAAGGAAGACACAGGAATGGTCAATTCAGCGTTCAACCCCTTCTCAAAATGCCGAATTCTCTCTTCATCAGTAGCTGCCATATGTGGACAAAACCACAAAAGCTCCATAAACTTAGCTTCATACTCGCTAATGTTCATTGGTACTTGCCTTAACCTCTCAAACTAAGAGATCTTCTCATCTAGATACGTCTTGGGTAAGTATCTATTGACGAATTCCCGTTGGAATTCTACCCATCCAATTTCAACACCTGGCCTCTTGCCCTCTTCTATAGTCCACCAGTGGCCAACACTCCCTTTTAGAAGGTACACTGCACACCTCACCTTCTCTACTTCAGGGATATTAACGATTCTAAAAGCCTTTTCCAGCTCAGTCAGCCACATATATGCATCTGCTGGGTCAGTTGTTCCAACATAATCTGTGGCTCCTACCCGGCGAAGCCGTTAAAAAGTCTTACCAGCTCCCTGTCCTTCATTATGGGTTGGTGCCCTAGGTACAGGAGGTGGCATCCTATCCGCCATATGTGTCATGGTTTCCGTGAACTGCCCAAACAGATCATGGAAAGCTGGATTTTCTAGTGCAACTTGGTTAAGATGGGGATGTTCAGGTACTGGTTCTTCCCTATCCTGATCCCTTGCACCTCTTCCTTGTGCAACAATATTTCTCTAAGGAGCATGTTATTCGTGTGATCCATACATCTTTAAGTTCTTCTTCTCCTCCTATATGAGCAAAAGACACTATCAAATATACTGGAAGACACTAGAGAAGACCCAAAAACCTTAATCCTATGTCTCTGTAGACTCAGTGAACCTAGAGCTCTGATACCAACTTAACTAAGATGACCCTACACCAAATCAGACTGTCATATTGGAATTAATTGCAAATTTAAACATAAGCAGTGGAATTGTTGAAAATCACTAAAAATTAAAACCATTTATAAAGAGATCAAAACACAGGAAAACTCTTTTATCAAGAACCAAAGTATTTTATTTACATCCTGGTTCATAAGTACATATCTTGTGCTATCCCTTCTCGAGGATTACAAGCATTAAATGCTCTATTAAAACTATACACAGGCAGTATAAGAACCTCGAGGAATCAAGCCAAAATATCAGATCAATTCATTAAAGGTACTAACTACTAACTCCGAGGACCTGAGAGTACAGAGACAACACATAGGACTCTCTATACAAAACATGACAGTCAATGCCTCCACTTGGATTATCATTGTTGTCCCTGTTTCTGCTACTGCTGCTGTTCTTCCCCTACTATAGGGTTTCTGCCTCTTCTTCTACGTCTACCTAAAAAGTTGGATCCCATGGGGGTGAGACAATTGAAGTTGCCCCAGCGAGAGATATAACTCTCCACTAGAAATATTATTATTGCAGTTTAATAGAATAAAACTGAGCAGAAGAATCATATATATATATATATATTCAACAACAGATAAATCAATGTCTAAATAGATTAGAGAAATATTCTTATTCAAAGCATTTCAGCTATATCTTGATAAAGCAACATGTCACTTATCCAATAAGGAATTGAAGAACATGTATAACATTTATCCGTCTAAGATATGCTAAGCAAGGTAACATCAACTAGTGATTCTTGTATTTTATCCTTAAGCAAATATTCTACACGGCTGATTACATTTTATAATCATACTTAAGCCCTGAGGAGATGAGGTATACCGCTCATACTCCAAACGACCATTGCAAAGTCAAAATTGGTACCATACATAGGTCAAGGAAGAGCCAGATCCCCATGACCTCATACTCCTCAGTCAGTTTGAGGACAAAAATGCAGGACATCTTGTGTCTCTGCTAAATAGCTTTCCAGGGTATACTAGAAACTTCACTATAGAGTTACAACGTCAACTATACTCCTTCAGCATCGAGAGATTTAATGTTTATCTCACCTCGATCTGACATTTACATTATTGGGAGATCCGTTATACATCCATCCCGGCATCGGGAGACTAGTAATACATCCATCCCGTCATATATATAATGAAGGATCGAGACATTTAATGTTTATCTCACATCAATTCCTCCATTAGGGTGTAAGGATATTCACACCCATAATCCCCACATACTCAACAGTATGCCCTCTAGGAGATCTCGTAGGAAAACCTATTTCACCATCACCAACTACTAACGATAATGGATCTATGGCCAGGGCTCTACATGATAAGATTTCACTTGATTAATTAAGTACATTACCATATTCTTTAGGCATCAATGAGGTTTTCGAACATAAATCATTATAATAAATGCTACAAAGAATGAGTAATACTTCTATCAAGTACTTTTCAAAGCTTTATAAAACATTGGGGTCTTAATTCCTTGTCACATCAGGGCAATCTCATCCCTTAACATATCATCATCATGATTATGGAATATGGGTATTCAAACCCTCAATACATTAAAGAACACTTGTTACCACTTATTAGGTAACTAATACCTTCAGGTCATCTGACCAAGGTAATCATGATACTTGCAATACATGCATCTCACATGGATCTCAAAGCCCATTAATCTCTTGTTACCTCTTATTAGGCAACAAAGCATATTATGGCTCACAAGGCCCATAAAACAATTTCAATAATAAGCATCATGGCTCATACCTGGCTATGTCCAACATCTCATGATACATGCATGATTAGTACACATGATAATAGTTATATCAATTACATATCAGTACCATGCAATGTAATGGTAGAATCACTATTCACTCATTAGGGTTAGGGTTTTTCAAATTCATGTCAATTAGGGATACTCATCCCATTACCCAAAGTTAGCATTATGGTTTATCATCATATTGCCCAAGATTAAGGTTTCATGCACTATAACCCAAAATTAGGGTTTCACATACCTTCACCCTATATTGGGGTGGGATTTCATATAGCATTACATAACATCACCCTGGATTAGAGTTTCACATCACATCACTACATTCGAGTTTCATATGAAATTACCCTTGATTAGGGTTTCACATCACATCACTACATTAGGGTTTCATATGACATCACCCTTGATTAGGGTTTCACATCACATCACTGCATTAGGGTTTCATATGACATCACCCTTGATTAGGGTTTCACATCACATCACTGCATTAGGGTTTCATATGACATTACCCTTGATTAGTGTTTCACATCACATCACTGCATTAGGGTTTCATATGACAACACCCTTGATTAGGGTTTCATATGATATCACCTTTGATTAGGGTTTCACATCACATCATTGCATTAGGGTTTCTCATGGCATTACCCTTGATTAGGGTTTCACGTCACATCACTGCATTAGGGTTTCATATGACATCACCCTTGATTAGGGTTTCACATCACATCACTGCATTAAGGTTTCATATGAAATTACCCTTGATTAGGGTTACACCATTACCCTAGATTAGGGTTTCATCTAACATTGCCCTAAATTAGGGATAGGGCTCATCAACCTTCTTGATTAGGGTTTCATGATCTCTTTATCAAGGATCATACCCTAAATACATATTTTATTCATGTTGAGAGTGTTGAGGTTTAACCACTACATGATTATTATACATGTATGAATTCCTCTCTCTCTCATCCTCTCTAATATGTTGATTACTTCAATCTTGATTAGATTAGGCCAACCCTTCATTCAAGTACATACATCCATGATTATCATAATGTATTGAGTTACTTCTTTCATAAGCATCAAAGGTTAACCACTCAAAAGATACTAATCACTTAAGTACCATAAAGGTACAAATATTGTAATGATCTTTGATATACATAATTAACAATCATGGGGTTAATTGTACTTACATGGTTTGAATCAATTAGACCTTCAAACGGTCTTGAGGTATTGGACCCTTAAATGGTCTTGAAGTACTTTGACCTTCAAACGGTCTTGGTACAAAACTCCAATCGGCCTGAGACCGTTTAGACCTTCAAACGGTCTTGGACCAAACCTCCAAACGGTCTGGAGACCGTTATACCTTAAACGATCTTGGTCCCAAAACCTTCAATCAGTCTTAAGACAGTTAGATCATCAAACGGTCTTGATCTCAAAATCCCTAAATGGTTTGAGATCGTTTAAATTAAATTTTATTAACCCCAAACGGTTTGAAACCGAATGACCCTCAAACGGTCTGAGACTGAATGGTTCTCAAAATGGTCTAAGACCGTTTGGCCTCAATTTGCTTGAAACTGTTTAACCCTAAATTAGGGTTTCTTAATCAATCAATTTTGGGTTTGCTTCATTGAATCATTCATCAATTGGACCATTTAAAAATACATCAAATTATAACCCTTGGATCTCCAACCATCCATCACAGCCCTTGACCTCCAAATGGTCTTGAGACCATTTTCCCTCTAACGGTCTTGAGACCGATTGAGCCAATCAAAATGAAATTGATTCAATCAATTTAGGGTTTCAACCAATCAATCCGATTAGGGTTTGTAATCAATGGGTCATCCATTCTTGAATCCATTATAATCAGATCAATTTGAACCATTAGTTATCATTCATCCACATCAGCAATTGACCTTAAACGGTCTTGAGACCGTTTGCTCTCAAACGGTCTTAAGACTGTTTGGTCATCAAAAATTGAAAATGTTTGCACATGATTTTTATCGAGGTGTGTGCTAAGATGACATCATAATCTTCAAGCTACAAACCTTTGAATTGTTTTTGTGATCTTTGTGGTGATTTCATCAATTAATCCAAAGAAAATTCAGGAATGAAAAAGGAATCAACATATGATGAAGTCAATAATGATATTTAAGGGTTCAAGTTATATAACCGACCTTCAAAGTTGAATCCAAGATTCAAGCTTCATGTCCTCAATGGTGAATGAAGCTTTCTCAACTGTTCAAGGTCCGTTCTCAAGTCTTTGAGTGAAAAGATTGGCTAAGGTTGAAGATTGAATGGAGAAATGAAGAAAATAAGCATTGAATTTCGATGTCCACCATGAAATCAAGGTTGAAGATGACTATGGAGATTACCTATAGGTTGGGGAACGTCCTCCTATTGATCCTAATCTCCCTTGTGTCCAGAAAAAATAAGGAAAGAAAGTAGATTCGAAAAAGAGTCTTTCATGTGGGTGAAAAATGGAGTGTATATATGGAAAATTCAAGAGAGAGAAAGTGTTATAAAAATCCTTTAATTCCCAAAATTGGTGCCACTTATCCCCCTCACTTCCTTGCATAGGAAGTCATCATCATCTCCTTCAAAAAACTCTTCTTTATCCATGGATTAAAGAAAGCAAATTAAGCACCTTAATCAATATAATAATAATATCCAAAAATGAGTGGATATTACTTTTTCTTTAACTAATGTGAGTGGGCGCTCCACTCACTTTAGATATTTCGGTGCCATTGCAAGGAACAAGAACGTCCATACTTATACAAATTCAACCATCACACTTTTGGTTGAAGGGCACTTCCATTAATACATTTATTTTTTGCATTAAATTGAATTAGGATTTCAATTATGCTTAAATCTTGATTATTTTAATATCAATAATCTCTCTCCTCCAAAGAGATTCAAATGAGACGCCCCTCTGATTTTCTTGTTTCTAATTGATACCAAGAAACATTAGGGACTCTTTAGAAATGATATTTTCCATATTGAACCCTAGGTTTTCAGTAAATTACACATTACATCAAAACTAGGTTTTAATGCACAAACTTTGCTTAATAAGCTCTTTCTTGGTGCTCAGGCTTTCACAAGACATACCTCTACATCATTCTCATTCTTATGATGCTTCAATACTTGAGGAACATTTCACCATGTAACATTTGCTAGTTAACCCCTCAACTTGGATAATTTGTACTTTAGTCCAAAATGGGAAGAACATTGTTTTCAACATTATTAAAAAAGAACTAAAATTGAAACATGAGCTCCTCTTGAGCCTTAATTACTTTTCAAAAGATAAGATCAAGCATATAATTATCTTTTTGAAACAAAACATCTAGGGTTAAAGCATAACCCAGGTCAGGGATGTTACAGTAGGCTTATGCACACTTGGAGTGCCAGTTGGGGCATTGTACCCTCTTTTAAGACATACCACCTAACCATCATGGCTAGATCAGGCTTACACTAGGATAGCATGATATGTGGGCAGTATAGCCATATTTTATGGGGTAAGAGTGTAAAATAAGACAAGAAATTTTAAAAATTTTCCACAGCATAGGAGAGTCAACTAAATAGCAATATTAGCAAGCTTTCATTTATTTGTTTTGAAAAAAAATTCACTGAAAGAATGGTTGAAAATACACTAAGTGAGTAGCAAGGGCATCCCATATTCTAAATGAAATTGTAAAGTTGATTTTCTCACAAAAAGTGAAACAATTACATGTTTTGAACAATCGATGATGAAAAAGGTGAGTGTTCAAGCTACAAGTATAAACCAGAATTGCACGCATGTTGGAGGCCAAAGCATTTCCATTGATCTAATCATGCTATTTACAATTCCTTCAAATGACTAATTAAAGTGCAAGAGGATAATATGGTTCAAACATGGTAGGAAAATAGTCCATTACATCAAGATAGCCTCACATCATATAAGATTTGTCAGAAAAAGAAAGAAAATCAAAGACCAAACACGAAAGCAAGGAACAGACATGACAAACAACATGAAAAACAACAAAAAGTAAACTACATTACCGGCTAGTTGCATCCCCCTAAGATTGAATTTTGTAGTGTCCTCACTACAACAATCAAACTCATTGAGAAAGCAACTGGGTACCTATCACGTGGTGCATCAGTGGGATGGGCCAGGGCCCATATGATCATAAGGGAAGAACTAGCTAATGAGATCATCGTCATCTGAAATATCAACTCTCTTGGGCTGTGGAACATACTCAGGTAGTGGAGGAGGTGTAGGCTGGTGCTTCTGTGACATGGAATAGTGGCCTTGAGAAATGTGCCAAGTATCCATGCGGTGAACCATATCATTCATAGTAGACAATTGTTGACCCATCAGGTCTAGGCGGCCGTCCATGTGGTCAAACAGTTGTTGCACATAGCCATAAAGATGCCTAACATCAGGCATGGCCCATGATTACTCTATCTGTGTGCCTGTGGAGGGAGGTGGTGGAGCAGTAGGGGGTGCCTCAGTAGCATCAGGACCTCTAGCTGCATCTACTTCCTCTGGGGTGTTCAGAATGACTTCCCAGTTGTCTTTATTTTCCAAGGTAATGTGTTCCAAATCTGGAATGTCAATGTACTAATCTTTATCAAATAATTTCCTAAACTTGGTGTCATTGTTGGAAACCCCTGAGATCAAGCCTATAGAAAGAAGATATTGAATGTCCAGCAGGTTTCTACCTGATGCAGCTTCTAGACCTATCAGGTTGACGTCCAACTTGTTGGCAATGAGAGTGATCAAACCCCCACACATTATGTCCCCAGATTCTCTCTTCTTCATTTTCTTGATATCAAGAAACCTGGTAAGAATATAGTAGCTTGCATTGATCTTGTGTCCATACACCATTCCCTATAGAAAGAAAATATCTTGTTTGTCGTAGACACCTTGGGTCTCCTTCTTTGCAAAAACCCCTATACTAAGAAGGTGGTGCACATATCGGAAAATAGGGTTGTGAATAGCAGATGCACTAGCTTTCTTGGTGTCATGATGTTCCTCATCAGATATCTCAAACTAGAATTCATCACTATTAAAAGCTGGTGGATAACCTAGTGCCCCCTTGTAGTGGCAATCTAAGACCTCACAGAAGCATCTGAAAGTAAGTTTGAAACTATGACCCAAAAGACGGAAACGAATGATACCGTAGGGTTCTAATTTCTTTTGGGGGTCTTTCTCAATAGTGAGAGTCATCAAAACTCGTAAATGAGGTGGGGGTAAGTATTTGTTACTGCACAAAAGATGTAGTGCAAGCCCAGGTCTTTCAAGTGGGAGAGGACTTCATCCTTGAACCTGAGGGTGGCGAGGGTTTTCTCAAAAGTAAATCGAGTGGGGAGCACCCTCCTTGCAATGAGAAATGGTAGGTAGGGTCTTCCTCTGGAGTGACCCTGAACTGTGTCATAGAGACATAAGTTAGGGTCGAGGACGAGCTTGCTCCATGCTTACAGTTGAACGTTTGTTTGATGGGCGCCATTATTAAAGCATGGTTTAACACAATGTGTTACTTTTGAGACACGTCGTGTTCCTTGGTAGTAGAACTAGTTGACCTGGTGGAAGACATGGCATGCCTTTTGGGAGACACATCATGTACCTAGGTGAAGGCGGCAACTCGTGAGGTAGAACACGACCGATTCAGATGAGCTCACGTCATGTATTTTGAGAAAGGAAAGGAGAAGGATGGTAGTGACATCGTAGATGGAGCTTCTCTGTTAGGGCTTCACACCGTATTGGGGTAAGACAGTGGAGTAGATTTGAAGATTCATACTCTAGTATCTTGAGAGAGGAAGAAGGGGAAATCTAGGTGGTGGAGAAGGAGCTTCTTGGTCTTGTGAGGTTAAGGATGCAGTCAATGGCGGCCGGAGATGGAGCTTCTTGCAGTTGCAGGTTGCACATGGCTATTCTGAGGTAGCTGGTGACGGTGGAGTAGCTTTCACATGGCTACTAACACGGCTCAAAGAAATGAGGGAGTGAAGGAGGCATCATGATGTTTAGGGTTAAAAACCCCTTTCCTATCAAAAGGCACGACGTGTGATTTTTGGGACACGGTGTGTCTATTTCTAGAACTTCCCTGTTATCTTATAAGCAATTCTAAGTAGTGTAAGACACACTGTGTGAATTTAGGCACACACTGTGTTCGATTCCAAAAGTTCAACTTGTAACCCATTCACTGATAATGACACACCGTGTGCAAATAAAGACACAGCCTGTTAGATTCCAGATAGCTCCCACTCCCTATTGTCTCTAAAGTACACGTCATGTCTTAATTAGGACATTCCGTGTTCATTTCCAAATCAAATATTCGCATGGTTTGCCTGATAGTAACACAACATGTTTATTTAGGACACGTCGTGCATTTTTGAGTTTCTTCTCACATTGTTCTCTCTATAAGAGACAACACACTGTGTCATATGAAGACACATCGTCTCGTTTAAAATTTCTATAGAACTAAACTTCTTACCAGCACCTGCAGAAGTAATGAGATGCAAGTATAAGTGTTTAAATTATTACATTCACCCATGACAAGCTTATTTCAGGAAATTAAAGATTGTTAGAAAGAAAATCTATTCTAATGTGGGGTCAACTCCCACAAGTTCCTCCATTTAAAGTCCGGAGTAGGACTCTTCAATCTATTGGTTAAGCATCCTGGAGGGAGCAAGTGGCTCCCTTGTCAACTTCGTCCCCTGTGATATACGGCTTGTAACATTATCCATTGACCTTGAAGGAGGATTGTTTCCCTTGTAGCTCCACAGTCTCATACGGAAAAACACGTTGGACCAAGAATGGCCCAGACCACTTGGATCTCAATTTCCATGGAAACAATTTGAGTTTGGAGTTGAAAAGCAAAACTTGATCCCCTTCTTTGAAGTCTTTGATCTTGATTCTCTTATCATGCCATCTCTTTGTCTTTTTCTTGTTGATTTTGGCATTTTCATAAGCATCCATTTGTAGCTCTTCAGCTCTTATAGTTGTAATAATCTCTTCTCTCATGCCTTCCTAAGATCATAGTTCAGGAACTTGATTGCCCATAATTCTTTGTGCTCCAATTCTATGGGTAAATGACATGATTTTTTGTAGACTAGTTTAAAAGGAGTTGTTCTAATGGGTTTTTTAAAATCTTTCATGTATGCCCATAACGCCTTGTCCAACTTAAGTGCCTAATCCTTTTTTGAACTAGAGACAATCTTTTCTAGAATAGCCTTCAGTTGCCTATTTGAGATCTCTACTTGGCCTGATGTTTGAGGATGATAGGGTGTAGATATTTTATACTTCACTCCATATTTGCTAAGCAGGTTGTTGAAGTTTCTCTCAGTAAAATGGCTTCCACCATCTGAAATGATTGCTCTTGGAACTCCAAATTTGGGTAAGATGATCATATGAAAAAGTTTAATGACTGGCTTTTCATCTGGAGCTTGAGTGGGGATCACCTCCACCCATTTGGACACATAATCATAGGCCACCAAGATGAACTTCTAGCTGAATGAAGATGGAAAGGGGCCCATTTAATCTATACCCTACACATCAAAAACTTCTATCTCCAGAATTGAGTTTAATGGCATTTCATTTCTCCTTGAAATTCCCCCACCTCTTTGGCAATTGTCACAAGCTTTGACAAACGTGTGCACATCACAAAATAGACTTGGCCAATAAAGACCAAATTGTAGGATTTTTGTTTCTATTTTGTCGTCCCCAAAATGTCCTCTATAGGGAGAAGAACAACAATCTAAAATCACATTACCAATTTCCTCATTTGGGATACATCTTCTTATGAGTCTGTATGTGCATTGCTTGAATAATAGTGGGTCATCCCAATAGTAGAATTTAATGCCATGAAGAAACTTCTTCTTTTGCTGATAGGTGAAATTAGGTGGAAGGCAACCAGTGGCAAGATAGTTTGCAAAATTAGAAAACCATGGCAAGGCTAGAGAATTTACTGCATATAACTTATCAATGGGAATCTTATCATCAATGGGTACTTTGTCTTCAATGTTTGTAGAGATACATGAGAGATGGTCAGCTACACTATTATCCATTCCTTTTTTGTCTTTGAATTCTAAATCAAACTCCTGTAGTAACAATATCCAGCGGATGAGATGGGGTTTGGCATCTTCCTTGCTCATCAAGTACCTTATTGCAGCATGATCCGTATACACAATGACCTTAGAACCGAATAGATATTGTATGAATTTATCAAAAGCATAAACGATTGCAAGCATTTCCTTTTCTATAGTTGCATAGTTGATCTGTGCATCATCAAGGATTTTACTTGAGTAGTGAATAGCATGGAGTTTTTTTGTCTTTTCTCTATCCCAAGAATGCTTCTATGGCGTAGTCACTAACATCGCACATCATTTCAAAAGGAGCACTCCAATATAGTGGTTGGATAACATGAGTTGAAATTAGGGCATTCTTTAATTTTCAAAAGACAACTTTGCATTCATCATTGAATTCAAATTCAACATCTTTTTCTAGCAATGAGCATAGAGGCTTTGCAATCTTTGAGAAATCTTTAATAAATCTCATGTAGAAACCTACATGAACCAGAAAACTACAGATTTCTTTGACATTGGTTGGGGCACCCATCTTTTCTATAGCTTCCACCTTGGCTTTGTCCACTTCAATCCTTTTATTGGTGATGACATGACCAAGAACGACTCCCGTCTGCACCATAAAGTGGCATTTCTCCCAATTCAGCACAAGATTGACTTGTTGACATCTCTACAAAACTTTAGTTAGATTCAATAAGCAATCATTAAATGAATTACCATAGACACTAAAATCATCCATGAATACTTCCATGATTTTTTCAATGTAATCAGAAAAAATAGCCATCATACACCTTTGGAATGTGGTAGGCGCATTGCAAAGCCCAAAGGGCATCCTCCTGTAAGCATAAGTTCCATAGGTGGAAGTGAATGTGGTTTTCTCTTGATTGGGTGGATAAATGGGGATAAAAAAGAACCCACTATACCTGTCAAGGTAGCAGATATATGAGTGGTGGTCAAGTATTTCTAACATTAGATCAACAAAGGGCAAAGGAAAGTGGTCTTTTCTGGTGGCTTTATTGAGTTTTCTATAATCAATACACATTCACCATCCAGTGACGATTCTTGTTTGAATTAGTTCCTCATTTTCCCCTTTAATCACAGTTGTTCCTCCTTTCTTAGGAACAACATGTATAGGACTTACCCAAGGGCTGCCACTTATTGGATAAATAATTCCATTATCTTTAAGTTTTAAGATTTCTTTCTTTACAACTTCTATCATGCTCTGGTTTAGTCTCCATGGTGGGTCTATACATGGTTTGGCATCCTCTTCTAAATCTATCCCATGCATGCAAATGGATGGGTTAATTCCCTAGAGGTCATCAATAGAATAACCTATCACATCTTTATAGCATCTAAGTTCATTCAAAAGTTTTTCTTCTTGATTGTTGTTCAAGTCAGCATTTATGATGACAGGAGAAGAAGAGTTTGGGCCTAAGAAAGCATGCCTTAACCCCAGTGGGAGGGGTTTAAGTTCTACCTATTTTCTTGGGGTTGTGGTGTTGCTCCCTTCATTTTTCTTTGAGATTTCTTCACTAAATTGATTCTCCAAAGATTCAGTGCTTTCACCTTTGTAAATGGCATAAACATCATCTTCCTCAGGATCACCTAAAGCGGTATCAACAGAATTCTTTTCTTCTTCTAGCAATGTGCCAATGGAGTCAATAAGACAAAGGTACTATTTACAACTGGGTTCCTTCATTGCGTCATAGATTGAAAACACGAGTTCTTCATCTCCCACCCAAATGGTGAGCTTTCCTTCTCTAATGTCAACGAAACATCCTGTAATTCTTCTTAAAAGTACAGGATTGGTTGGGTCTTCATGCATGTCTAAGACCACAAAATTACATGGGATAAAGAAATTTCCTATATGTACTCAGACATCCTCTATCACTCCCCTAGGATGCTTGATATAGAGGTTAGCTAGCTGAATTGTCATAGATGTTGGCTTAAGATCTCCCAACTCTAGGTTTTCCCATAAAGAGACGAGAATCAAACTAATGCTAGCTCTAAGGTCTACCAGGCCTTTATTAAAAGTAGAGTCTCCTATCTTGAAAGGAAGAGTAAAGTAACCTTGATCATCCAATTACTCATGCATATGGTTCTAGATGATGGAGCTTAGCCTTTCAGAAAGCATCATGATTTCAACCTGTCCAGATCTCCTATTCTTTGTTAAGATATCCTTTAAGAACTTGGCGTAGGAGGGCATTTCAGATATGACTTCAACCAGGGGAAGGTTTACATATAACTTGTTTAGAATGTCCATGAATTTGTTGTACTTTACATCATCTTTTATACTAGCAAACCTATGGGGAAAAGGAGCATTTGGCTTGCTTGAAAAATCACCTTGCTGCAAATTTCCTGCGGTTTTCTTCTTTTGCGTTTCAGCTACATATTCAACACTAGTATCATCAATTTCTCCAGATTTCCTCTTGGGTAGTGGTGAAGATCTTCCAATGATAGCCCCACTCCTTAAGGTCATAGATTTACAAGTTTCCTTGGGGTTCATGATGGGTTGACTAGGCAAAGAACCTGAAGATGATCTTTGATTGGCTAATGCTTGCTGAGCTATCTGATTCTCCAATATTTTGGTGTGTGTGACGATCCCATCAACCTTTGAAGAGAGTTTTGTGATAGAATCTTTCAATAAATTGCCATGTGCTCAAAACTCATCATTTTTATGTATGTGTGTGGTGAAAAATGTCTCAAGGAGGCTTTCCAAGCTTGACTTTTGAGTGGGAGGAGTCACTTGTTGGAATTGGTTGAAGTTTCTATTGTCACTAGAGTTGTACCTCGGTGGTTGTTGGTGATTGGCATTCATCGGTTGACGGTTACCCATTGGTTGTTGGCCTTGAGCTTGGCCTTGCTGTTAGTTCTATGAATTATTGTTCCTATAAGAGAAATTTGGATGGTCTCTCCATCCTGGGTTATATGTTTCAGAAAACAGATTATAAGCTTGTCTATTATTGAAGTTCCCCACTGCATTGACTTATTCAGGTGCTTCATTGGCATTCATCTGTGGTGCAAAACAAGAAGCATCATTGTTCCCAGATGTACCACAAGCTTCACAAACTCGGTCAACTGCTTGGACTGAATGAGCAGTCAACCTTTCAAATTTCTGAGTTAAGGAATCAAGTTTGGGTGAAATTAAATCCATGACATCAATGGTGTGTTTCCCACTGGACTTATCATTTGAGCTGGTTCTTTCAGAACTCCACTAGCTGTGATTGAGTGCCTTCTTCAATGATAGCAAAAGCTTGACTGTATGACTTGTTCATCAAGGCTCTATTTGTAGAAGCATCAATGGTCATATGGGTGTTGTAGAATAACCCATTATAGAAGGTTTGTAGGAGCAACCAGTTTTTCAAACCATGGTCAGGACATAGGAACCGGAGGTCTTTGAACCTCTCCTAAGTCTCATAAAGCGTTTCACCTTCTAGTTTTTTGAAGTTTGTAATTTGATTCCTCAACTGGACTAGTTTTCTAGGAGGAAAAGACTTTGCTAGAAAGACATTCAACAAATCATCCCAACTCTTGATAGAACAAGGAGGCAAAGAGGAGAGCCATGCCTTGGCTCGGTCTCTCAATGTGAACGGGAATAAGAGTACGCATACTCCTTCAGCTGGAACACCATTAATATTGAATGTGTTAAGGTACTGTAAAATTCAACAATGTGGAGGTTTGGATTCTCCATTGGTGTTCCCTCAAATCAGTTCTGTTCAATCATCTGCATGATTGTAGGCCTGATGGAGAAGTTGTTGGCCTCAATCGTAGGATGATCAATTGCTCCACAAATATTAATGGCAGCCGACACAACAAAGTCCTTGAGAGGATGGTTGTCCTCCATCTCTGATTCTTGGGAAAGATGGGGTGAAGGCAAAGATTATGCGGAATGTGGTGGTGAAGGTTGTGATCCCTCCAAGCT
This sequence comes from Alisma plantago-aquatica, assembly GCA_963693085.1. Classification (NCBI taxonomy): domain Eukaryota; kingdom Viridiplantae; phylum Streptophyta; class Magnoliopsida; order Alismatales; family Alismataceae; genus Alisma; species Alisma plantago-aquatica. The sequence goes on along the minus strand of OY856410.1, from coordinate 988,894,062 downwards.
TGAACAGTTCTCACTCCTCCTTGCTCGTCTACAACTACTGCATGTTTGTTCTATCTTCGGGTCTAAAAAGATGGATGTTTGTAGACCTCTCTTAGAATGATGCATGCAACCTGAAAAGCAAAATTTGAGTGAGATTCACAAAACTAATAGGTATCATAATTTGAAATGCAAAAATGGTGACTTAGTCTCAATTACTAAACACTTTTACTCTAACTAAAAACTATTGTAGCTCCCTGACAACTAATGTGGTATTTTGAACGCACTAACAAACTCACTCGGGGTTGATATCCCTGAGTTTTTACTAAAACCAAAGTGCAATAATACCACCCGCAAGCAGACGAGTCTTATCACAGTATAGTTAAGGTTTGAACCCAAAGGACAACGTTTTTAAGAATCCTTGTCAGTCGAATCTAGCTCAAGTAAAACTGTTATTTAGAACGATTGGTTAATTTGAGGTTACTTAAACTAATTGCAAGAAAGTAAAAGCTGAATTAAAGTCGGGTTTAGATCAATGATATGGAATCGATGGGATGGTACCAGGTTTCACCACCACTACACATGCAAACACATTCAGTTGTGAACAATCTAGGCAAGATATAGCAATCCAAATAGAGCTGCTGCAAAACCCCCCATATGGGCGTTAGGTTCACGTAAGCATCACCTTAGGCATCAGATGTCTCATCACCATCCAGATCACTTACTTACGACTCTGAAGAAATCCCATTCTATTTCTAGTTTGGGAGTCAACCACATTAATCAATAAGCAAGCAGACGATTAATATATGAGCAGACATCGACGATTAACAAGAAGATACAAAATCCAACTAAGGCTGTGAACCCCCTATATAGACGTTAGGTACATAGAAGCATCACCGAAGGCTAGATGGCTCATCCCCTCATAGATCATACACTTACGACCTCAAGGAATCCCATTCTATTTCTAGTTTGAGAGTCATTTTGTTAAACGACATTCAATCCTACATAGAGAAGATCTCACAACATAGGAAGAAAAAAGATGAAAACAAGCAATTAATCAAACTACAAACATAATGATTAACAATGAAATGAAGAGTTATATACATTGCCATGGAAAGTTTAACAAAAGAACATGATTTGCATGGGAAGCGGGGCTAGTCCCCGCACCCCAGCAAAAAGGTACTACTCGCTCATGATGCAATAAACAAGAAGAGTGAGAAAGAGAGAAATCCACCATGGACTCGGTGCAGAAGGTAGTCACAACTCGGTGAAGTAGATACGACCTCCTGTGTCATGTCGGAGCAGATCTGGATGTGAACGGGAGTTGCCAAGACAAACCGGGCAGTCTCCCTTGCTTCGTCTTTCTTATCTCCTCAGCCTCCTTGGTTGCAACACGGGCAGTAGGTGAAATGAAAATGGCACAGACTGGACTGATTTCAGATCAGATCTGTATACAGGTAGCCTGTCGGCGTCCCAGAACTGATGTCCAAGTGAGGACCTTTGGGGTCCTATTTATAGGCATAGGACTGACCCCAAACGTTCTTGGATTAAAAGAGACCAAATGGTCTGCTGCTGTTATGGGAAAACGGTCTGGCAAAAAAAAAACTTCTCCAAACGGTCTTTGGTGCTTTGACTTTTTCATGCAGTTTGCTCCAAACAATTTGGGCAAACGATCCTGGACAGAGGCAAACGGTTTGGAAATCACATAAGACCAAACAGTCTTGAGTAAATGGTTTGGAAACCACATGAGATCAAATGGTCTCACAGACCGTTTGCTCTCCTCCAAACGGTCTTGTGAAAAGGGGGAAAATGGTCAACAACAGCAAACGGTCTGTGTACCCAATCATGCTCAAACGGTCTTCAGGCAGCAACCATTCAGTCTCAATTGCTTGCTTAATCTAAATGGTTTCCAAGCCATGGACAAACAGTCTGAGATTAGAATCAAGAAAACGGTCATGCTTTGGTCAATGCTCCACAAATGAGCAGAAGATAGTCCATTGGTAAATCGATCCAATAGCCATCCAATCTATCAAATGATCTTTAGCCTTCTTATGTAGGTGCGACGGCCTCAGGGTGACCCCATTTGGTTTGTGAATCACCCCCAAATGACCTTGCTCAGGAGCTGCAAAAGTGTGTTGGTCGGAGGTTGAAGACGATGCACCATAGTTGTGGTTAAGCACCACGGTCATGGTAAAGCTGCTATCCTACGGCCGTGTCGCCTTGCACATGCGTGGTGGGTGTGAAATCGAGCTCTGATGGCATTGTGCCATGACTGTGGCGTGACACCACAATCGTGGTGAGGTAGCTGCCGCACGGTCATGCTGCCTCACACGGGCATGGTGAGTGAGGGAGGGTCGATGCAGGTAGGGTGCCACGGCCGTGGCTCGTCGACCACAGTCGTGGCGAGTGAAAGCTCAGGTCTACCACGATCGTGGCCACATCACACAGTCGTGGTGATGGCAGAAGACCATGACCATTTTGGACCACCATGACCATGGTTAGGACTCTGCTTCACGACCTTGAGTTCATGCTTTGCTCGATTCCTTGCGACTGAGTGATGCCTCCAATCGGTCTCTACTGCTCAAAATGGTCTTGAGACCGCATGGGCTCAAACGGTCTTGAGACCGCATGGGCTCAAACGGTCTTGAGACTGCATGGGCTCAAACGTTCTTGAGACCGAATGGGTGGAATTACTTGGTTATATATCTTGATCGGAGCCAGGGATGAAGGTGGACCTTGACTACTGGTTCATCTTTGTCAAAACCTACATTAAATGAACGATGTTTAGTTAAAACTGTGATAATCGAATCAACTAAGTAGTTTTGCACATTATGATTCATATTGAGTGAAATAGTATGTATAAAGTTGAATTGGTCCCAAAGTGATAATTGAATTTCATGATGAATATGCATTCATCAAAATACCCTGAACTTAAATGTTGCTCGTCCTCGAGTAACACAAAATCTGAAACAATCGCCAAATGAATACTTTCAATTCGTGTGATCTTCACATCACAGATGTTTTCTTTTTTTGCTCAACATGACTCAGTATCTCAACCTCCTGAGACCACAAAACACATCTTACCATATCTTCGTTCCTGAGTTCATTTTCCAAATTCACTTCCTCCTCACCCTTTCCAACAACAAGCATGTCAAAGAGTTTTGTAAGAGTTCAGAGACACCCGCAGAACAACAAGTGTGCATTTGATCTGACACTGGTGTTTTCAAAGATAGGGTAGGCAATCGTTGTGCCATTAGGTAGAAGAGGGAGTGAAAGGTGGTATGGAAGGAAGAAGTAAATCTCTCCTCTATTCGACTCGAGATTTTTATTTTCTTTGCAATTTCATTTATTGCATTTTTTGTGTGCGAATCTCTCCTCTATTCGACTCGAGATTGCATTTCTTTTTGTGTGCACTTTGGCATCTTTTTGTTTGCAAATCTCTCCTCTATTCGACTCAAGATTGCAATTTTGGTGGTACACCCCTATTTATTTGCGAGGGGTATGGAAGAAGAGGATAAAGAGGGAAGTGGCGTGCCACCCCAAACTTAGGGTTTGGCACTCTTTTTTCTTCTTTTTGATGAATGGAGGGGTACGAAGATGATAGAAGAGGTGTAGAAGAGAGTTCAGATCAGAATGCAACTTGATTTACAATTCAATGCATCAAGTTTTTCTTTTTGTAAAACTCTGCTCAAATAATGACTTGATGAGGATCCGGTTTGGATTGAATACTATTATTCCACAAATTAGTTAGGAAGCATGATGTTTTTGATCCCTATCAGTTTGACAGACACCTACCATCTTTTGCAAAAGTATCACGATGTTAGGAATCATAGGCTTCACAAGATGATTTCAATCAAAGGGCTTGTTTCAAAAAGTGGTCCTTTTGAGGATTTACTTCAAATAAGGGGGATATAATGATTCAGAATGTATAGCAGGTTAGTTAGAGACTTTTAATGAAACCAAGAAGTGTCAAAAATTCATCAAGTATCTGTTCAATTTCTTTGAAAAACACTAAAGAATTTTGAAAATTTTGAAATTTTTTATCAAAAATATCAAAAATGTGATAGTGAAAACGTAAGCATGAAAATGATGGGTGTAGTTGGAAAGTGAGGTACGTACCACCCACTCTCCACCCCAAACTTAGAGATTTTCTCGTCCTGAGCAAACCCTAAATCCAAGATGGAGGGGAAAAATCATGCCATAATGACCACCATATGTGGTTACGTTCCAATCAACAAACATCCTTTTATCTGAAAATCTCAAAGGTAAAGAAAAATTAACTAGAAGGTAAAAACAAAATTGAAGAAACATTCTAATTTGAAAAGGGAAGTAAAACAAGTTTATTGATCGGGTTGCCTCCCGACAAGCGCCTTTGTTTTATGTCGATGGCTCGATTGGATCCTTCAGCTTCACGGTGGATCTTTTGGATTGGTGAGTTCCAGCGTTGCTTTAGTGCCTATGTCAGTTGAGATGAAATATCTCTTTAAGTGGTGACCATTTGTTACAAATTCACCTGAATTTTCACTCCATAATGAGAAGGCACCATGTGGAGAGATGCTCTTGACGATGTATGGTCCAGACCAGCGTGAGCAGAGTTTTCCTGGGAATAACTTCAATCTTGAGTTGAATAGCAGAACTTGGTCTCCCACTTGTATGTCTTTTCTTTTCAGATGTCCATCGTGCCAAAGTTTTGTACATTCTTTGTATATTCGTGCATTCGCATAAGTTGTCATCCTGAGTTCATCCAACTCTTGGAGTTGTAGAATCTTGGCTTGTCCTACTTCTTTCATATCAAAGTTCAGTTGGTTAATTGCCCACCATGCCTTGTGTTCCAGTTCGACTGGCAGGTGGCAAGCTTTTCCATATATTAATCGAAAAGCTGTAGTCCCAATGGGAGTTTTATAAGCAGTTCGATAGGCCCATAAGGCGTCGTTGACTTTCGTTGACCAATCCTGTCGATTGCGTCCTACAGTTTTTTCCAAAATAGCCTTTAGTTGACGGTTAGAGACCTCTACCTATCCACTTGTTTGTGGATGGTAAGGCGAGGCTACCTTATGTGTTACACTGTATTTTCTCAGTATAGCTTCAAAGCTTCTTTCAAGAAAGTGGGACCCTCTGTTAGATATCATGGTTCGTGGCACTCCAAATTGAGGGAAAATAATATCTTTGAATAATTTGATGATGGGTTTGGAATCACTAGTGATGATTGGTATAGCTTCAACCCATTTTGAGATGTAGTCTACCGCCACTAGGATGTATGAAAATCCATGAGAAGATGGGAATGGACCCATGTATTCCACCCCCCCAAACATCGAATATCTCTACTTCTTGCCATAGATTCAGTGACATCTCATCTCTCTTTGTTATATTACCTATTCTTTGACATTTGTCACATGATAGGAAAAAATTGTAGGAATCTTTAGATATGGTTGTCCAGAAGAATCCACATTGAAAAACCTTTAAAGCGGTCTTTTTAGAGCTCATATGTCCTCCTACTGGTCCTGAGTGACACTGTTCCAAAATAAGTTGAGCTTCTTCTTCAGCGATACATCGTCTATACAGACCATCGGCACCTAGTTTAAAAAGATATGGCTCATCCCAGTGATATTGCTTCAAATCATGCATGAACTTCTTCAGGGCATTCCCGGTGCATTGAGGATGGATAACCCCAGCAACAAGGTAGTTCACAAAATCCGAGTACCATGGTATAGCTTCTGAGGCCTTCACTAGTTGATCGTCTGGCAGGGAATTATTGATCGGAATCTTCTTAGTATCCAGAGTGTGGATGCGACTGAGGTGGTCTGCTACAACATTCTATGTACCCTTTTTATCTCTTATATCTAAATCAAATTCTTGTAACAGGAGGATCCATCTAATCAACTTGGGTTTTGCATCTTTCTTTGCCAGAAGGTAACGAATGGCAGCGTGGTCAGTGTAGACAATAACTTTCAAACCAATTAGGTAGGATCTGAATTTGTCAAAGGCATACACGACTGCTAGAAGTTCTTTCTTGGTAGTTGCATAATTCCTCTGGGCTTCATCGAGAGTTTTTGATGCATAATAGATCACATAGTGTTTCTTCTCTATACATTGTCCAAGCACAACACCCACAACATAATCACTGGCATCACACATGATTTCGAATGGGTGGTCCCAATCAGGAGCTCTAATGATGGAAGTGGTTTTGAGGGCTTGTTTCAGTGTGTTGAAGCTTTTGACACATTCTTCATTGAAATTGAAATCAGTATCCTTTAGTAATAGGTTCGTCATTGGCTTCATTATCTTGGAAAAGTCCTTTATAAATCTTCTATAAAATCCTGCATGACCTAGAAAAGCATGAACTTCTTTTACGTTTGTTGGAATAGCCAGTTTAGAAATCACTTCAATCTTGGCTTTATCTACTTCAATTCCTCTATTGCTGACCCTATGGCCCAGGACAATGCCTTCTCTTACCATAAAATATCACTTTTCCCAATTTAGCACAAGATGCACTTCTTCATAACATTTGAGGACCAGGGAGAGGTGCTTTAGACATGAATCGAATGAATCTCCGTATATAGAAAAATCATCCATGAAAACCTCCACAATTGTTTTAGTAAGATCAGCGAATATGGCGGCCATGCAATGTTGGAAAGTTGCGGGTACATTACAGAGACCAAACGACATTCTTTTAAATGCATATGTTCTGAATGGGCAGGTAAAGGTTGTTTTCTCTTGGTCATCTGGATGTATGGGTATTTGATAGAATCCAGAGTAACCATCAAGATAACAGAAATATTCTTGATGAGTCAACCTTTCTAGGACTTGATCAAGGAAGGACATTGGAAAATGATCTTTTCGAGTTGCCTTGTTCAATTTTCTATAATCTATGCACATCCTCCACCCTATGACTGTTCGAGTGGGGATGAGTTCATTGTTTTCATTTCGTATAACAGTCGTTCCACCTTTCTTCAGGACAACATGCACTGGGCTCACCCATGGCAAATCAGATATTGGATAGATTATTCCAGCTGTGAGTAATTTAATGACCTTGCTACAGACCACTTCCTTCATATTGGGGTTCAATTTTCATTGATGCTCAATAGTAGGTTTGTGATCTTACATCATAGGGATCTTGTGCATACACAATGCTTGACTGACCCCAGTGAGGTCACTCATTTTATAACCGATGGCTTTCTTTCTTTCCCTTAATTCCTTCAGAAGTTTCTCTTCTTGTTCAGCTGTTAGATCGGAATTTATAATAACTAGGCAAACTTTTAGGTCATCTAAAAATACGTACTTCAGTCCTTCAGGCAGAGGCTTCATTTCGGGAGCCTCTGGTTTTTCGCTTGTTTCTTCTATAGTTTCCATAGCCTTGAGTTCTTCACTATTGGCTCCAACATCTTCTTTAGCAGAGTCGAGGGATTCGATGCAATCCTTTACTCATTCATCGATTGGTTCATCAACTGATGGGTTTGTTAGAGAAATTTCCAAGGGATCATTTGATTCATGATGCTCTTGAATCAGAAGTGACATTTGTTCAATGTTGTCAATCAGATAGACTTCTTCCTGCATACTTGGTCTTCTCATACTTTCAAAAACTTTAAATTCGAGAGTTTCTTTTCCTAATCTGAGCAGTAAGGTACCAGCTTCGACATCAATCAGGGCTCTTGCAGTGGAGAGGAATGGATGATCAAAAATGAGAGGATATCTGGCATCTTCTTTTATATCCATAATGACAAAGTCACATGGAACATATGTGTCCTTGCCTACCTTGACCGGGACATCTTCGAGGATTCCTAACAAACATTTTATTGAATTGTCTGCAAGCTATATAGTCATGCCAGTAGGAAGCAATTATGCAAATCCTAATCTTTTGCATAGGCTAAGCGGCATAATAGAGATGCTTGCACCTAGATTTTCCAATCCTTTCTTGCATGATGAATCACCAATATGACATGAGATTCCATAGGATCCCGAGTCTTTTTATTTCTTGGGCATCTTGCTCAATATGATATCCGATGTAGTTGTTGCCAGTTTTACTGTCTCATATTCCTCAGTTATATACTTCATGGTTAGGAGTGACTTTAAGTACTTAGTCCAGGCTGGTATCTCAGCCAGAGCATCTAAGAAGGGTATATCAACATGAAGTTTCTTCATAGCCTCTTTAAACTTATTGAATCGAGTATCAAGCTTGGTATGCCTTAGACAAGATGGGAAAGGTATACGAGGTTTATATATAGGAATATCAGGTTCTGGTGTTTCAGTTTCTTCATCAGTAGATTTCTCAGGACTTCCCTTATCTATCTTTTCATCTTTTGATTGAGACTCTAGTGTTGTTGAGTTTTAGACCATCACAGCTTCATCTTCGTCTATAATAACCACATGTGTCTTTACTGGGGGATCCAAATAGTCTTTTCCTGACCTGGTGGTGACTGCCTTCAACTGTTCAGGATGCTTGGTATTATTCTCGGGTTGGCCAACAAAGACTCTAGAGGGTGGCTTTATGCTAGCTGCAAGTTGAGCTAGTTGAGATTCAATAGCCTTCTACTGAGCTTTTTGGTTGGCTATCATAGTTTGCTGAGTTTGCAACATTTTTTCAATGGTTGAAAGCTTGTCATCTGAAGACACGGGTCCTGCTTGCTGTCCTTGCTGTTGATTAAGATTCTGATACTGAGGGTTGTTTTGATAATTATTGTATTTCCTATTCTGAAAGTTCCCCTTGAAATTTCCTTGATTCCCAAAATTATGTTGTTGATTATAATGGAATCCTGGTGGGCCCCTTGGTTGATTGTTTGAACCAAATTGATGCGAGTTTACTACTCTAGAGGGGTTTCCATATTGAAAACCTGGGCGATTCCTGTTCTGATTCGGATTGTAATAACTTTGCCCAAGAATAGTGTTGATAGCATTAAGATTTTCCATCTGACCATTATCTCCTTGTCCACATACATTGCTTAGTACAACGTCATAGAGAACATTGCATGATAAGGTGGAATGATCGGTGCTCTTACATGCTTCACAGAACAGGGAAGCGGACTTGACCTGATCTAGTTGTTGAGTGGGTGAACGTCCTCTTCCAATAGCAGCTAGAGATGATTCAATATGGTCTTGCTTGGCGACTAAGACCTTAAAGGTTTCAGCGATAGACTTATACTCAGGAGTATCTTTGGCCATAGCTACTTTCAAGACTCCTTTACCTACAGATCTACCCCAATTGGCTTGATTTTCTACTCCCAGGGTGACAACTCTCCATGCGCTGTCATAACTTTGACGCATGAAGTTTCCTCCGGATGAGGAATCTAAAAACCTCTTAATATCATCATCCACACCCCTATAGAAAATTTCGATGAGTTGATTCTTAGGAATTCCGTGGTGTGGACACTTGCGTAGAAGCTCTTTGTACCTATCCCATGCTTCAGCGAGAGTTTCTCTAGGGACTTGAGTGAAATTTGTTATCCGACCCCTAATTTCATATGTAAGAGATGGAGGATAGAACTTTTCCAGAAACACATTTTGGAGTTGTTCCCAAGTGGTGATGGGTATTTCACTTTGCAATGAATTGTACCAACTTATGGCTCTATCAGCAAGGGAATACTTCAAGAGATGGAGTCGAATGGCATCATCAGTGACTCCATTTTGCTTTTTCATAGCACATAGATCGATGAATCTCAGAAGATGTTCTTGGATGTCCTCTGCTTGTTTGCCATAGAAAGGGTTGTTTTGAAGTAATGTGATCCAATGTGCCCTAATATCAAAATTTGCACCATTGATGGGAGTAGGTTGTACTGGATGGTGAACATTCGCAACTTTCGGGATTGAGAACTCTCTAAGATCCTTTTGTAGTTCAGCAGCTTGCGCTGCTAGGATTTCCTACTGAACCGCAGCCCTGGCTTCTTGCATGAGCATCTCTCTTTGTGCATTGATGGCTTGAGCCACCCTTCAGGGTACCTCTTCTTCTTGAGCCATCCTTACTTGATTCTCGCTGGTCTAACAATGGAAAGTTCTGTCTATCTCGGGATCAAAGCTCGATGTGAGTCTGAGGCTGTCCGAACGGTGCATACACTATGCCTCGAGTTTTACCTGAAAGTAGAAAGATTTTGAAAATGAGATCGACAGAGTAGAGTCAAATTCAAGTAGATGATCGATTGTTTCAAAAGAAAAAAGAAAATCCTAAATTAGTCTTAAAAGAACTAGATTTGACTGACTGATTCCGTTGTCCCCGACAACGGTGCCAGAATTTGACGTGGTATTTTGAACGCACTAACAAACTCACTCGAGGTTGAAATCCTCAAGCTTTTACCAAAACCAAAGTACAATAATACCACCCACAAGCAGACGAGTCTTATCGCAGTATAGTTAAGGATCGAACCCAAAGGATAATGTTTTTAAGAATCTTTGTCAGTCTAGTCTAGTTTGAGTTAAGGCTAATATTTAAAATGATAGGTTGATTTGAGGCTTAAACTAATTGCAAGAAAGTAAAAGATGAATTAAAGTCGGGTTTAGATTAATGATATGGAATCACTGGGATGGTACCAGGTTTCACCACCACTACACATGCAAACACATTCAGTTGCGAACAATCCAGGAAAGATATAGAAATCTAAATAGAGCTGCTGCAAAACCCCCATACGGGCATTAGGTTCACATAAGAATCACCTTAGGCTTCAGATGTCTCGTCACCATCCAGATCACTTACTTATGACTATGAAGAAATCCCATTCTATTTCTAGTTTGGGTGTCAACTACATTAATAGATAAGCAAGCAGGCGATTAATATACGAGCAGACATCGACGATTAACAAGAAGATACAAAATCCAACTAAGGCTGTGAACCCCCTATATAGGCGTTAGGTACACAAAAGCGTCGCCAAAGGCTAGATGGCTCGTCCCCTCGCAGATCATACACTTACGACCTCAAGGAATCCCATTCTATTTCTAGTTTGAGAGTCAACTTGTTAAATAGCATTCAATCCTACATAGAGAAGATCTCACAACATAGGAAGAACAAAGATGAAAGCAAGTAGTTAATCAAACTACGAACATAAAAATTAACAACGAAATGAAGAGTTATATACATTGCCATGGAAAGTTTAACAAAAGAACATGATTTACATGGGCAGCGGGGCTAGTCCCCACACCCCAACGAAAAGGTACTACTCGCTCATGATGCGAGAAACAAGAATAGTGATAAAGAGAGAGAAATCCTCCATGGACTCGATGCAGAAGGTAGTCACAGCTCGGTGAAGTAGATACGGCCTCCTGCGTCATGTCGGAGCAGATCTAGATGCAAACGGGAGTTGCCAAGATAGACCAAGTAGTCTCCCTTGCTCCGTCTTTCTTCTCTCCTCAGTCTCCTTAGTTGCAACACGAGCAATAGGTGAAATGAAACTGGCGTGGACTGGACTAATTTCGGATCGGATCTGTATACAGGCAGCTTGTCGGCGTCTCGGAACTGGTGTCCAAGTGAGGACCTTTTGGGTCCTATTTATAGGCATAGGACTGACCCCAAACGGTCATGGATTAAAAGAGACCAAACAGTCTGCTGCTGTTATGGGAAAACGGTCTGGCCAAAAAAAATATGCTCCAAACGGTCTTTGGTGCTTTGACTTTTTCATGCGGTTTTCTCCAAATGGTTTGGGCAAACGAACTTGGACAGAGGCAAACAATTTGGAAACCGCATAAGACCAACATGTCTTGAGAAAATGGTTTGGAAATCGCATGAGATCAAACGGTCTCATAGACCGTTTGCTCTCCTCCAAACAGTCTTATGAAAAGAGGGCAAACGGTCAGCAACAACAAACGGTCTGTGTACCCAATCATGCCCAAACGGTCTTCAGGTAGCAACCATTCAGTCTCGATTGCTTGCTTAATCTAAACGGTTTCCAAGCCGTGGCGAAACAGTATGAGATCAGAATCAAGCAAACGGTCCTACTTCGGTCAACGCTCCGCAAATGAGAAACAGATAGTCCGTTGGTAAATCGCTCCAATAGCCGTCCAATCTATCAAATGATCTTCAGCCTTCTTCTGTAGGTGCGAGGCCTTGGGGTGACCCCATTTGGTCTGCGAATCACCCCCAAACGACCTTGCTCAGGAGCTGCAAAAGTGTGCTGGTCGGAGATTGAAGATGACACACTACGGTCATGGTTAAGCACCACGGTCATGGTAAAGCTACTGTCCCACAGCCGTGCTGCCTTGCACGGGTGTGGTGGGTGTGAAATCGAGCTCTGATGGCATTGTGCCATGGCCGTGGCATGACACCACGGTCGTGGTGAGGTAGCTGCCACACGGTCGTGCTACCTCGCACGGGCGTGGCGAGTGAGGGAGGGTTGATGCAGGTAGGGTGCCACGGTCGTGGCGAGTGAAAGCTCAGGTCTACCACGATCGTGGCCACATCACACGGTCGTGGTGATGGTAGAAGACCACAACCATTTTGGACCACCACAGCCGTGGTTAGGACTCTGCTTCGCGACCTTGAGTTCATGCAATGCTTGATTCCTTGCGGCTGAGTGATGCCTCCAATCGATCTCTGCTGCTCAAAATGGTCTTGAGACCGCATGGGCTCAAACGGTCTTGAGACCGTATGGGTGGAATTGCTTGGTTAGATATCTTGATCGGAGCCAGGGATGAAGGTGGACCTTGACTACTTGTTCAGCTTTGTTAAAACCTACATTAAATGAACGATGTTTAGTTAAAACCTTGATAATCGAATCAACTAAGTAGTTTTGCACATTATGATTCATATTGAGTGAAATAGTATGTATAAAGTTGAATTGGTCCCGAAGTGATAATTGAATTTCATGATGAATATATATTCATCAACAATGATGCCAAAAAATTGTTGAGAGTTTTAAAAAGAGAAAGATCTCAACTCACTAATAAACTGCAAGTGTACGAGAGTCAATGTAGTCGAGTATCGAATACAAGGAGCTAGGCTAACTAGGCACAAATATGTTAACTTTCATTAATCTAAATCGGGTTATAAAAGTTTGACTGATTGCACACTAAAAGTGGAAACAAAAGCAAAGGTCTAAAATAAAGACGTTGATTAAATGGTTAGAAACTTGAGCATTAGATTTTGCTACCATTACCATCATATCATATGAACATATGAAACAAAGATCACTGTTTAACAAGAAAGGAGGTTGTCAGCATCATGCATTTCCCAATGCCGTAAGATAGTTCTCAACATCACATAATGCTCCCGCATCTATGCTTAGCTTCAAACACAATCAAAATTCTCAATAATATCTAGCCACTCCCGTGGTCAAGAGAATATTTCCATAGATCCTACTCCATACTCCCTAATGCATTCTATAGAAGCATAAGGCAAGCATAAAACATGTATAAGAGGTGGCCAACCAACCATACAAGAAAGAAAACACCATAGGCATCCATGGAAGAAAGCAGATTAACCAGCAATAAGCATAAATTTTGAGCTCACGTGAACAATGGCATGGGAGCTACTCTTCCATGCTCAAGAAAAGAGTTATACTCGTCCATAATGAAGATATGCAGATACAAGACTGTAATTTCAAAGTTTTGCATGCTTAAGAGAAGGAAAAAATCTAGAGGAACCACAGATGTAGGATAAGGGGAAAGAACTCTGGCTAGAGGACAAAATTCCACCCTTGCAACTGCTCCAACTCGGACAAGCTTCCCTCCCATAAGTCTTGGTTGAAAGGAGTATCTTTACTGCACCTTTGGAGAAGAAAATGGAGAAGAAATGAGGTAGAATGGAGGTTCTCTTTCAAGAAACCACCTTCTTCCACCCCAAAGTCACCTTCCTCCACTCTGGAACTTCTCTTGGGTGTAAGACACTTCAAAATGACTAAGCATAACCTCCTATTTGGTTGTAATTCTTTTTTAAAATGAGAGGCAGTCATTTTTAGTTTTTGTAGAAACTAATAACGACACGACGTGTCTTTTGGAGGTCACGTCGTGTCTTGTCATTTGATCTTGCTGAGTATTGCCACTGCAGTGAGGCACACGACGTGTCAAAAAGAGACACACCATGTCATGTCTTCATGAAGTCAAATCAAGTGAAAGGCACACTGCATGTTTGAATAAACATATGCCATGTGCATTGGTAGAAAAATGTAGACATCCTTCATGTACCAGGAACACGTTGTGTCCTCGAGGGAACATGCCATGTCACCACTTCCTCGTTATGGGCTAGGAGTTGCTAGAAATGCACACACCTTGTGTGTAATAACACATGACGTGTTCTTCGTCCCTGAGGCTTCTTGTAAAGGGACACATCATGTCTTTTAAGGAACATGCCATGTCTGATGATGTTTCTTCAGGAAATGGCTATGAATCAGCTACAAAATGTGGAGAAGTCCCATTGAGGTTGGATTTGAGTTGGGATATCTCCAATTTGACCTTTTTAATACATGTCTACAATCAACATCATGTGATAAGCAAAATAACTAAAAAGTGTGACAAAATGAATATGAATAGAGGCTAAATGGAGACAAAATGAGCTGAATTTGTGTGTGAGAATGTGCAAAAAGTTGATATGAAATACACACAACATCATGTTCATATGACACCAAGACTCACAAGAAAGGACATTCTGCTTGGACCAATGATTTTTCTACAAGGGGGACTTAAGCTTGGTCATATTGGGATAGTAAATCTTAATATATTCACTTTTCTATATAAATGATATTAGAGGAGGCCTTTAGGGCATGCAATCTCATTTTCTCACTATTTCCAAAAAAGATTGAGACACACTAAGAGAAACTAAGAGAGAGAAATAGGAGGAAGCTAGAATCTATAACTATGACACATCAGTCACACAAAGCGAGATTACTCAAAACTAAAGCGAGAATTATCACTAAACATCCATATTACCAGAAAACATGATATTATTAAAGTTGATTTTATATATCCACAAAAGTGGAGCACATTACATGAAAGTCCACAAACAGTGCCACATGTATCACATATCATACCAGAAAGGTATATATATCATTGTACAGTGTCCATCTTGTGACAAACCTATTACAAAAGATAATTTGCTTATATATACAAGCCATACATGTACAACCATGGCATACTTCCAGAAACCTAGTATCGATGTACAACTTCTATAAAACACCCCCAAGGACCTGAGAGTACAGGGACGACACATATGACTCTACTACAAAATACTAGGAGCATATCCAACCTTCAACATCTACTGATCTCCTTGCTACTCTTCCTCAACCGCACGATCTCTACCGTGTCATGAACGACCACCTAAAAGATGTGGAAACCCACGGGGTGAGACCAACATCTCTGGGAACTATTTACCAACAACTATTATAAACACTGATAGATTATAATAGATTAAGCATTATGAGTACATACAAATTGATAGTAGCAAATCATATACTTTTACAAGGAATATGAAGAACTTGTATAAATTTTATCAACTAAATAGTATAAGAAACAAGGAAAATGGGTCATCCAATGTGAATTGTGTTTTTGACCCTAAGAATATATAATACATAGTTGTATTATGTTTTTTATTATGCCATGTGGAGATGAGGTATACCACTCATACTCCAACTAACCACTGCTAAGTCAAAATGAGTGCCATATAAGATCTAGGAGAGCCAAACTTCTATGATATCCCACACCCTCATTCAGTATGAGTTCACCACAATGACATATAGATTCAAACTACAGATCATCCTAGTTCACCTTGGTATATAGGCACGACACTAGAAAATAGGGTATACAAACCTAATCATTTGAGGTACAACCAAAATTGTCCTTTATCACATCACATACTCAGATACGACTACAATCGTTCTCCTTCTGAGGCATCACCGAAGTCATCCTCCAATACTATAATTGTGGATGCAAGGATAAATCCTCAACTTACACCCCACATATTCAACAATATGCACTCTAAGATTCCCTTAGAAATTACTCGTTTCACCGTCTAGCAAGTATTGACATTGAAGATGGAACTATGGCTCATGGAAGCTACATGATCAAGGTTTCACTTGATTAGTTAAGACACTTGGGTATCTTTTATTGCATTAATCAAGTTACAACATACAAGCCATAGAAAAATTATACGAAGATAATGTCAGAAGATATAAATGTATTAAGTATAAAGTTGATCATGTCATGATACTATCTCACTACATTATACTAGGCCATCACCATTATCATATCATCATGGGACAACCATCCTTCATCCCATCACTAGAGGATATCATCTCACATTAGGCTTAAAGCCACTTACAGGTCATAAGTCCCAATCACATAGTTCCTGCATAACATCAAAATCTCATAATACCTCGTAAAGGCTCATAATCATCACGATGTGCCACATCAAAGATACCATAGCAGCCATAAGATATGATGTTCATTCAAACCACAACATTAGGGTTACACAAAGAAGAGAGAGAAAATACTTCATTACATGCTAATCACTCAAGCAAGATAAGTGTTACATCATGTACACATAATTAGGGTTAGGTTTATCATACAACACTTAGCATCATACCCATAGTACACCATTCCCACATTTTTGGAGCACAAAGACCAAACGTCATCAAGATACCAAATGACCAAGGAAACTAGCAAGGTGTAGCGACCAAGTAGGTACATCATCATATGTACTGACCATCACCATGTAGTGACCAAATGAGCTACATCACCACTAGCGACCACTAGGCATTGGCTTCCCTAGCGACCACTAGGGTTAGCCCACAATAGCAACCAACTTACATAGAACATGCAACGACCACCCATGTAGAGACCACCATGTATCAAGATGTAGTGATCAACTCACAACCATAGCATTGCGAGCACTATGGATGTGACCCTCATACAACCACATCATTGGGACTACAATAGGCATTGTGAAATGTAGTGACCTCAAGGATTATGAAAGGTAGCAACCACAACACTTGCAACATCACAGATGTAGCGACCAACACTCATCCCTTCGGCCATCACCAACAACAAAACATAATGATCACAACAACATAACACATGGCAAACGAAACACATTACCAATGTAGCGACCATCCTCAACAGCAACCCTAGCGTCTACAACAAACACAAAGCATAGCGACCAAGGTGGTTAGGGTTACAATTTTTGGGACCAATCAAACCCAAACCACAATGCCCACTATGGATTATAGTCACCACTTGAATCATGAGGAACATGGTGAACAAAACAGAAGTATAACATTAAGGAAACTAAAGTATCACCAAGGTAAAAACTCCATGAAAGGATGAACATCAAAGCCCTAAAATGACCATCCCCAAGATTAGCAAGAAAACCATGCCTTGAGAGATGAAACCAAACGTTAGGCTCATGCATCCGAGAAACAAAACCTCCTTCTATCATGTGATAACCGAACCATAAACAAGGTGATAAAACAAATATTCAAGATGCATGTAATAGCCATCAACACCATCATTTACCAGATTTTGGGTATAGGTTTAGGTGAAAGAGATAATAAATACAAAATTACTACATAATCATAAACCTTAAATCAAGTTAACATCATCAAACATCCAATAATCACTTTTTAGAGATAAGATAACATGCATGTAAGATCAAATGCAGCATTAGAAGAGGGGATATTTATATAACCTGCCTTGAGGTGAAGACAAACTTCAAAAGCCAATAAGCTCCAAGAGAGAGAAGAAACACCAAGCTTGGATCAAATACAACTCCAAGCAAGATCACCTCAATAAAATAAGAGCAAACCAAGGTCAAAGAAAACCCAAATAAAAGAGGGTACAAACCCTAGGCCGAAAAAGAAAGGGGAAATAGGAGATCTTCATCTCACTCAGGTACTATCATGGGAGAACCATGGATTCAACCTCTGTTGAAGATAAGTTCCTCAAGAAATCCACCATGGAGAACCATAGTCTTGGCCATGCAGGGGCAGAACTAGAGAATGTCAGTAGGGTGACTAAGTTAAGAAGGGGGTTGAGTTAAAAGAGTTTGAAAAAATATTCCATGGATGAGATTGGAACCCATGCTACTTGTCTAGAAACAACAACTAATACCAGTTCAATTAGTCATTTCACTTGAAACAATATTAGAAAACGTTCTATATATACTACATCTTCCCATGTTATATATGTATAAATACATGTATATTGATTTGGGAGGGGGCATTTAGCCCCAATTGCCCACCCCTAGATCAGCCCTATGGCTAAGAGAAGAAAGAAAGGGTAGGAAGAAAAATGATATGAAGAAAGATAAGCCAGTTACTAAGATCAAGGATCACCAAGAACAACCACAAGGGAGTTATCAAACCCTAGATCACCACATGCAAAGGTTGGTCTTCTTCTTCTTCAAGCTCAGACACCTCCACTTGCACCATCAAGCTCAAGGGCCAACCTCAATCAAGAAGAGAGAAAGAAGAGAATTAAAGGGGTTACTTGCATGTGAAATAAGGGGTATAAGTACCCAAGGGTAGGAGATAGATAAAGGGATATGAGGTGTCAAGTTACTAGAGCCACTCATGACACTTGTCCCTCAAACACCTCGACCATGAAAGCACTTAAGGTATGCATGCAAGTAAGGTTGTTAAAACCTAGGTAGTGTAGTGACCACTTAGGTCCTCACCACCCAAATGGTCAAAGTGAAACCAAGGTTCAACATGGTAGTGAGTCTAGTGACTGCTACCCATGTCAACCAAAGAAACTAGTTTCTATAGCATCAACACAAGAAAAATCTAGCGACCAAGATCAAGAGAAAAGCACATGGGTCTCTACAAACCCAACCAAGAGAAGAACTTTGATCAAAACACTATCAAAGACACAAAGCACATCAGGAAGTACTTGAAAAGGATCATCAACATAGTCGGCACTACCACCAACTCATGCACTCATGCA
The DNA here is from genome assembly GCA_963693085.1 of Alisma plantago-aquatica. Classification (NCBI taxonomy): domain Eukaryota; kingdom Viridiplantae; phylum Streptophyta; class Magnoliopsida; order Alismatales; family Alismataceae; genus Alisma; species Alisma plantago-aquatica. Next base: position 988,875,240 of record OY856410.1, on the reverse strand, counting down.
ATCCATGCAAACCCTAGAATCAACATACATGATGCCACCTTATCAACCAAGTTACAAAAAGGTTCCCCTTTGCATCATTCTCTCTCACATGATGCCAAGGTACAAAAGGCACATCCAACACATGTGACAAACTACAAGATAAACCCTTAACATGGTAAATTACAACATGGTCCAAAACAAACACACATAAAGCATAACTAGCTCAAACATCATCCAAACAAGACCAAATTAAAAACATTAATGTGTCACACATTATTTAGGTGCATCACATCATTGATTAAGGTTTAAGCATCTTATTAAGCAAAGCAAGAAAGATCAAGCACTAAGCTAAGTTAGGGGTCTTACACTAAACCTCCTTTTTTGTTGGTCTTTTGGATACTATGGGGATGACTTCACTAAAGGAACTCATTTAGGATCACAAAATCCATCAAAAGGTGACTACTATGGAATAGTGAATTCTACCAATGATATCACCAGTTGAATGATACCTTTAGTGAGTAAAATTTAGTGCAATGGATGACGTCGATCACAATAGGCATTCTAAGTCTATCTGTAAAACATGTACCTTCTACAATAATATGTTTTTCTATTACCTAGAGGGGCACTCAAAATGAGGCATTCCATAGCCACTAGAGTACCCTAGAATTAATGATTTTACTAAAAACAAAATCCAAATTATGGCATGCAACCTGAGGGAATTTAGAGCATCAAGATTGCACCTCAACCATAGTCTGATAAGATCAAAATAAACATTAGATTAGAGATCCTAGATCTACTTTGAGCATACAAGTCTAATCATTAGAATTCCTTCCATATCAAGGTATAAACTTATAAGGCATAATACAATATTATTGCATTAGATAGATCACACTTTTAGGATTGTTTATAAAACTTGTGCTCTATGTGTTTTATAATTCTAAAACCCAATAGTGGTATTAGAGCTATATATAATGCTTTCTCTAAAAAGTTTCATTTTCAAGCAAACTTTTTGTCATTGGACAAAAATTGTGTGAATATGTCATATGACATATTGATTAAAATGCAATTTGATTAAGGAAATGTCTTAGATAATATCACCATGAATGATAAAATTGATATGTATATATGCACATCTAAAGTGATTCCTTAAAATAGTTTTATTTGGTGTGTGATGCATGGTATGGCCAAACTCTAAGTGTGACTGTCCATATTGTTTGTGGCTGATTGTTTGTAATTCATAATACAACTAGCATGGCATGCCTTCTCCATTGTTACATATGTATGCCTTTCCAACTTATTCCCCTATAATGTAAATACAAATTTATCTTACATATGATGTAATAGTTTATGGTAGACGACATCATCTAATATCCAATGTGGAGGAAATAAAGAAGGATGGATGCAAAACAATCATCAACAATAACGACTCATCCAATGGTGCTCGTGATTGAATAATCTGAGGTTTGGGTTTTACCATTTTTTGTTTAGGCATGTAATGTTGGCAACCCTAGATGATATAAATCTTCCATTATCTTAGAAATATTATTATATGGGGACATAAGCATCACATTTCTCTTTAGCACTTGTGGTGCTTAATTATATATTTGATATCTAATATCTGATAAAACCTCAAATAAGTGAGTACAATACCACTTCCTAAACCAGAATGAGGAATTTATGACAAGAAATTGCCTCAAATGTTTTTCATTTAACAAGAAAATCATCAACAAATCTAGGCTTTAACCTTCAACTCAAATTATTGCAATGGTCATCAATAATAGAACCCAATAATGTCAAGCATTTCTCTCCTCACCAGACTCATCTCTCTTGTGAATTTTCTATTAGACCATGTATAGTGTACTACTCCCTCTATATAAATCCATTTATAAAGGATAAAGTGTTGCTCATTCATCTCACTAAAATCTATGAATTAGGTATTTAGAACATAATCTCTCCTTGTTAAGTCCTTTATGAAGATTGAGTCATTGGCCTCCAAATTAGGTACTTGGTACATTATCCCTCTTTTGAAGTCCTCTTTCAAGGCCAAGGTACTCATTCATCTCCTAGAGACATTTGAATTAGTTACTATGCACATCACCTCTCTTAGATTGTACATTGTAGACCTTCGAATTAGGTGCTCGATGCATCACCTCTCTTTTCAAACTACTTTGCAAAGGACAAATCATTGCTCATTCATCTCACTAAGAACTCCAAATGAGGCACTTTGTGCATAGTCCCCTTTTGAATCATTTCATTTGAAGGAAAAATATATTTTATCATGTGCCCCTCAAAACCCTCTATATGGAGGTCATATTGCAAAATAAACATTCCAATGATAGATTCAATAGGGTATACTTTACAATTGACTTCACGATCTTGGAAAAAGAAAACTTTGAAGCCTTGAAATTTTTAATAAGCAACAAACCGAAGAATTTCTTGGGAATCCTACAAGATCAATTCGTTCTTTTTTCTCTGACAAATGGTCAGAACTTCATCTGGGTTCGAATCCTACTAAGAGGTCTACTAGAGATCAGAAATATTTCACTTATCTAAAGTGTATGTCTCAGTCAACCTAACTGTACGATATCTATCATGAATGAAGTCATTCAAATCATACCATTCCTTGGGTGTGGCATTTTAAACTCCGCATTTTGGACCACCTTGGAAATTTGATGCTTAATATGGCTAAAAAGATTCATGAATGTCCTTATCATATCACCTATCAACACCCATACATATAATGATATCAAACCCAAAAAAAATCAACTTTCACATCCTATTAATAGGCATATGATTTATATTTGCTTGTATAAATGTTTGGATCTATATTCAGGCCATCATCCTGCCAACATCATACGAATATATTTAAGTGGAAAGAGTTTACATAATGAGAAAAATTGTTATGAAAGAATACAAGAATTTTTGTGATATAATTTTGCAATAGATGAAATAGCCTTTTCTAGGTTGTAACCAGGTTTTTTTATATCTTGAAGCCAATTTTATATGTACATAATGTATATGCGTCTGTATATGTTCTAGTATATTATGAGATGTTTCATGCAACTCAAAAATATCTCATTTGAAACTATTTTAAAACTTAAAAGGAGGCACCTAAACCCTAGGCTGCAAACCATACTCTACAAATGCATACCTATTCTAACCATAAGGATGAATTTTGTTCGAGTTGGATACTCATGCACCCTTGAATAAGAGTTGAAATCCAACCCAAGAATGACAAGTAAAAAATCATTCAGTTGAGAAACCAACACATTCCTATTATCTGGTGGATCTTCCACCTCTAAAAGTCATTAATGCATGGAGAGACATCATCAAGAGCAACAAATCCTTGAATCAATATAAGGTAGGATCATCATGTCAAAATTAGCCTTTTTCATTTATTTCTTTTAATATATAAGAAAGGAATCATTAAATGAGCATATGAAGCACTTAATTATTACAATGTTCTTGTATCATCATTCTATCTCTATATATTTCTAGAGGTTTGTAGCCTTAGACTCCTTCTATCTCATATTTTTTAAGTTTTTTGCTCATTTTCTCCCTAGATAGGAAATACCATGCATGTGGGTACATTAGCGTGCCTAACATCTTTCCAGTGAATTACATTGTTCCCTACATAGAGTTTCTAGTTTTATATCAACTTTACTCTATTAGATTTTTGGTGTAATTTCTTTGATTTATAGATTTTGCATAACAAACTTGGTGGTTATTTTCAACTTTGTTCCCAATAAGTGGCCCCTTCGAGTCTATTTTGTTTGAGGTGTCATGGATTTTTTTGTTGGCAAAGCATACAAAGAAAAATCATGTCTTCTAATACAAGAAGGAAGCTTGAATGTTTCCTGAAGAACTCCACCCTTTAGTTTCTATCCTTCCCTCATTCAACTTCATTATGCACTACAAAATGTGTCATCCAATCTCATCTTGACCATCCTATCATTGTTGGCCTATAGTTCTATTTCCAAACTCCTCAGTGTATCAAAGAAACCTTCCCAAATTATATGATGCCCATCATCACCAAAAATCACAATATCGTCAACATATACAACTAGGAAAACTCTGTCTTTTATCAATTTATGGAAGGACTAAATGATCAGTGGCACACCTTTGGAGTCTGAACTTGGAGAGATCAGAGACAGAGGACATAGAAAAATAAAGGCATAACATGAAGGTGAGAGGTGGTTGTATGAAACAAAGTTAAAAATGGGATGATATATTCTTTTAAGTGTGTAAGACCTGACACCCTTGCCAAAGCATAGAAGATTCTACTAAAAAGGTAGAGAAGGAATTATCTCTACCTGGCCTTCTGATAAGGAACAACTGGAAAAGGATTTGAATTGGTAGGAACTAATGTCCCACCTGCATTGTAGTACCAAAACTAGACTCCACGTGTACATGTACAACGAGTGAAGACCAAAGTGATTAATGGTTTAGTGGAAGTGGTTGGAATTAATATCATGAGGACCATCATTTCTATGGGCCTAAAAAACATGAGACTTGACAATGATAGAAAGGGGAAAGAGCTCCTCCATAACTAAGGGTGTCATTGGAGAACTATCATCAAAGTAGGATGTGTCTTTAATGAAGGTGACAACTACTTATACAAAAAGCAACATATGGTAGGGTTGTAGCACCCACACACCTTTTGAACCCCAGAGTAAACTAGAAACATGTGACGAACTTCAAACTCTACTTATTCAAGCCAGACAATCGATAAAAGAAGCACATCCAAACACTTTGGGAGCAATATTGTACAATGGCTTCACAAGATGAAGGATGTGAACATGTATGTGGTTTTAGAGAATGGATGATGGCATACGGTTGATATGGTGGACGACAGTGAGACCTATGACCACCTAGAAGTCTCTAGGAACATGCATATTAAGAATTATATATATATATATATATATATATATATATATATCAATGCAAGTAATAATTTCCACAATGTATTATGGTGAAATGGATTAAAAAACCTTCCATATGTTTTCCTTATCTTTGTACATTCGTTTCTTAACTTCTTGATAAGAAACAAGTGACACAACTTACCCAATAATAAAATCATATTTATATAAAGGCATAACTTAATTCATCTACTTATTTATAAGGCTCCTTTGAAATATCTTGAAAAACTATAATAAAAATTAGTTATACCATAAAATATTATTATCTAGTTTCCTGCAAACTGCCAACTCCAAATAATATTCAAAATGTGAGATATCAACAAGTTACCATAATTCTCATTATCCTTAAAATGCAATCAAATTAATTGATCATTCTATCACCTCACTCCTAATATCCTTACCATCGGACCTCAAAATCTACATAAAGATTGAGATTATAACACTTCTTTGATGAGTAAACATAATAACATTTGAAGTTTATATTTTGAAATCAGTGGGGGAAATCTTAAACTTAGAGACCTTCATTGTATTAGGGTAACATATTTTATCAATTAAATTTTAGTCAAAAAGTATCTAGATGATTTATATCATTAGAAAAAATTCACTAACCATTTCATATGTTTGTATGGTAAATTTCTCTATATTGCATTTAGGCTCTAAACATTCTTAAATTTGTCAACTTAATTTTTAGGGGTTTATTTTGGGATCTATCTATTAATATATATATATATATATATATATATATATATATATATTAGTATTTTTTAGAAATTTTGGATGTTTCATCACTACCGCCTTCCTCCAAATTTATCAACTTTAAGTGAGGCTACTCACCTTAGGATTCTACTAACATTCCAAAGTCATATCCCTCTATAAACATCTTATCGTATTAATTACAAAACTATAATTATGATTATTTACTATCATAAGTAGGGTTTCACATTCCACAACTACAATAACCAAGAAACCATTTATTTTAATTTGCTTCCATGGTCATTGTAACATATTAAGGAGATATTTACATGGGTGTATGGTGTCATGTAATGTATATTCTTCTCTCCTAGTGGGGTGACATGTATCATTCATTTATGTTATTTTTAATGGAAACCACACTACCCAAAACAAACATCATCACCCTTTTTTGTGTTACTTATAACAAGCAGCATAAAGGTATCTCCTACTTAGCTCATAATCAAATCTTTAGGAAATTAGGCGATGATGTTCATTGACATTCGAAAGGACATTTTTATGGCATATCAATGTTTGACCTTCAAAACAACCTAGAATTCATCAAGACTTAAAAAACTTAGTATTAAATATTAAGAAATATTATGCCATTATTTTAGAGAAATAAATTTTCAATTTTATGATCTTATTTTTATCTTAAACAACTCTCTATCTTCCTTGTACTAGTCCATATACTTTAGGGTGTGAATATCTAGGTATGATTTATTTGAGTGATAAATATTTGAGCACCAATAAGGTAATTAATATAATATATCAGGCATGATTCCTTCTAATTACAATTGTAATGTTGCCTTTTCTAGGTCATGGTTGTATTTTTCAAGACATTTATAATGAGAGATCGATAAATAGGTTGTTGATCCCTAAGTTTATATTGTCGATATTTTGATGATGACTTCACAATTTCATACATGTGTGTCTAATAATTCCATTGAGATAATTGTATATCATAAGGAACTCACCAATCATCCCAAAGTGAGAAACCCTAAAATTGGAGAATCATGAAAAGTCATACACAAAGATTAAATATTGAAGAAGCACATAGTTCTCTATGTAACTTACAAGTAAATCACTTGTGATTATTCTACAACTTATAGTCAAGATAAAACTTATATTTTATTTATTTGGAACAAATCGCCATGCACTTTAAAGTAATGCATATAAACTTAAATAGACCATGGTGTTGAATCAATATGTCATATGGAATTTTAGACCACATTGTATAGGTCTTCTGCGTATACTATGTTTGGTGAAATTTCATCCCAAAATTCATTTGACCAAAGAATTGGCTACATACATGAATTTTCATCATGTGAACCTTCAACTTGAAAATTTATCCTTCTGACCTACTGGTTTCTTCAATAGTTACATGTTGGTTAATATTCATGAGGAAATACAGCTGACTATACTTAGTGTAGATTTTCTTAGTGTTAAAACAACCATTATAAGGGGATAAAAGTAACAATGTATTTATTGGATCCCCACATACTCCTGCTAATATGACTATAATTTGTTATAATTAAGTATACTAGCACACTAACCTAGAAAGAAGACAGTGTTGGGAAATTCACAAGGCTACCAAGTAACCCTTATGTTAAAATGTGAGATTGTGCCTAAAAGTGACCCTAGTAATTCCTTTGAGTTTCATTATTTTTCTAGGTTATTAAAAATAATAGGATACATTATGAAGATAGCTAGTCCCAACTTTTATCATGTGAGGATCTCATCTATCTCTTCCAACATTTTTATCTCAAAGGTTTATTGAAGTTCTTCCTTGTATAAGGAAGGTGTAGGGTTGGTGAACATAGGTAAGGGTAGGTAGTCCCTTAGACATGTTGTTGGCTCCTTTCTCATGAGAAGAAAGATTGTTACTCTTGAATAAAAAAAAAGGTTTCTTGGTGTATTCTTGTATGCAGGTAATGCAAAGTGGTATTCAGGGTGTTTAGAAATCCTCAAGACGGCATCCCTAGATAGTAGATATATGACATTTCAAGAAAAAACCACTATAAACAATTGTATTCAATTGTGATTTCTTCATTGTCTCTTATCCTTACTTGTTTACTAACTTTTATACATAACCTAAACATTGAACAAGTTCAGGGGCTTGACGGACAAAGTATTTTTATTATGGAGGATAAATGGAGATGATGGGATTTGGCGATAGGCATAGGACAAGATCAGAGACATTATTGAGCCCCAATTCATATCTAATCAAAAAATTCCCCTTTTTTGTACCCAAACCACCCACCTTACCCCTCTTCCTCTTAGGAACCAAATATGGAGAGAAGGTATCCAAGTTGCGCATGAAGCCAAGAAATGAGCTGGTCAATTCTCCCATATTGAATCTAATGAGACAATGATTAAAAACCACTTGGAGATTTTTTATGGAACTATCAAGCATCCAAAGGCCATTATAGAGGAGAATATGCTCAAATGTAATAGAATTCTAAGTCATTGGCCTTTCAACATCACTGACTGACTCTACACAATCATTTCTCCCTTATATAGAAAATCTGGGGAGTTTGAGATTCTCTCCCATGGCAGTGATGTCTTTGTCATTAGACTTACAGATCCCAAAGATTTGAGAGTGGTTGTCGAGTAGGGTCTCTAGTTTGTATCTACTAAGCTGGTGATCTTAAATAATTGGAAGCAAGTGAACCCATAAAGAAGTTTAACTGAGAAAAGTTCCTATTTGGGTCTGCATCCGTGATTTACCACTTGAACTGTGGGACAAGGAGGTTTCCAATATCATTATGAGTTACCTTGGATATCCTCACATAATTGATACCCTTACCATACAACTAAAGCGACTTGACTTTGCCAAGATTAAAGTATCAGTTCCTACCTAATTTTCTTTGGTAATTGAAAGTAATCTTGTTAATGATGATGGTATAAAAGATACTATTAGATCTAGATATGGATGGATTCCTTTATCTTGTAAATATTATGCAACCTTAGATCATGGACAAGGAGATTGTATGGAACCACTAAACATGAATCATCATTTCATACAAATATGGTTGGTGAAGACATTGAGTGAATCAAAACCTTTTTGTGATTGGCCTCTTAATGATAATAAGGTGGTTGATCAAATGCTTGTGAGTAATAACCTAGATGAAGAGTTTGTGGTTTTGCAGTAGTAGGTGATATCTTTGTCTTGTTTTTAGACATATATATTAGTCCTTTAACTCCAATGTCTTTAAATAAGGAGGATATACCATATACTCCTTCTTTAATAAGTGAATGGAAACAACATACAAGGAAGAATAGATCTCCTTCAAGAAATATGTCTAAAATAACACAGCAAAAAGCAATTGGCATTCTAGTTACCCCTAGCAGCTTCATGATGATGAAGTTCCTTGATGGTTTTGGTTATGAAAATGAAGGATATATTACAGTTAATGTGAATATGTTTGGCATGTCACTAGATTTTGATCCAAGTGAGTGAACCTATATCTATCATATTGTGGAATGTACATAGGCTTAACAAACTTAGATGGGAAAATGCAATGAAATAATCCAAGTTTTATAGTGTGCAGCCTTGGAAATAAAGTTAGAAATAGGAAAATGGCTAAGATCTAGGAATATTCTTTGTTTATCTACTAACTATACTTTGGATCATATATATCACACCTTGTGCATGATTATTGTTTCTTGGTCAAGAGATGAATTCAAGTCAATGTGATCTTAGAAGATGAAGATTTTATCCATTACCTTGTTTCCTATCTTTATGATTCTTTTTATCTGAGTACTATCTAAGGGTATAATCATGAGGGTAAGAGAGTCATGTTCCGGTCATGTTTATATGATATTGGGAAGGTTTTGGGGGGTGTAGCATGGATTCTACAAGGTGTGAACTCTGTCAGGTTCACCTCTGATTATTTTGGTGTCATTGAGCCTTCTTACATGTCCATGAGTCTAATTAATGACTTTGTTAATCATTCTAATCTTGCTTAGATGAGTCTAAATGGTGCCACTTACACCTAGGAATAGATGAGAAGAGTCTAAGATTTTCATGATGAAGATTTACAACTACAATTTCATAAAAGGATTCTCTCATGTTTGGTGTGTGATTCTAGTTCTATCCATAGTGACCACATGATTTTATCTGTTCATCTTGATGAAAAATTCTCTAAGAAGGTGCCTTACAAATTTATTAATGCATGGACTTTTATTCATGGGTTCTTTGATATTGTTGATAAGGATTGGAAGGAAGAAGTGAGTGGAAATTCTATGTTTAGGGCTTGTTAAAAGCTCAAAAATGTGAAGTGTACTCTTTTTAAGTGGAACAAGAAGGATGTGGGTGATATTAGTGAAAATAGGCACATTACAGTGACTAAGAAATGCATGGCTAAAAGTAAAGCTGACTCTTACCCTGGAGATTCTAATCTATAACATATATATAAGAAATTAACAATTAAAGATATTATGGCATATGATATTGGATAATCTTTTATTAGTAAGAAGACCAGGGCTCATTGACTCCAATAGGGTGAAAAGAACTCTAACTTTTTCTACTCTTCTTTTAGAATAAGAAGACAGATAAATGCTATTAGAAGTATCTATATATGTATGTGTGTGTAGATATATATGTATGTATATATAAATATATTGATGGTATCATGTGCTATGATGAGGTTTCTATTGAAAAACACATTATTTATTATTATACAAAAATGTTTCCAGCAAAGGAGCATAAATATAACTATTGATGGTACTAGTGATATGATGAGATTGATATTGGAAACCATTAATGATTATTATAATGAAATGTTTCAATAAAGGAGTCTTCCTTGCTAAATGGAAAAATGTATGGATTCTACTTACTCTTAGTGATTCATAGTTTGACAAACTTTGAATACCGGTTACCAAGGAAAATAGTGAAAGTATTATACATGAGACAAATAGTCATAGACCTGATGGGTTTTAATTCCATTTCTATAAATCTTGTTGACAGATTATTAGTTGTTAAATTATAATAGATGTTCAAGACTTCTTATCATGTGATCATATGCTGAAAGAAGTTAATAGAATTCACATTACTCTTATCCCCAAAGTCAAGAATGGTACTTGTGTCAAGGATAAGAGGCATATCCCATTATGTAATGTATTATATAAGATAACTTCCAAGATTGTTTGTAATAGGATTAAAACTATTCTTCCTTGTAACATTAATACAGATTTGGGTTCCTTTATCAAAGGAAGATATAATGTGGAATCCACCCTTCTTGTGAATGACACGATAAAAAAAAAAACTTAAAAACCATGAGGCTGCATAAAAACAGATCTTATGAAGTACTATGACTAAAAATAGTTCTACTTAATATGAATTCCCCGTATTGTTTTGTTCATTGAAATTAAATGTTTAATACTACTAGCATGATCAATGGTTATCCATATTATTCTTTTAAACCAGGACATGTATTGGACAATAAGAACTTATTGCTCTTACCTTTTTGTCATAGCCACAAAAGGTCTATATAGTGTATTGAAGTTTGGTCAGAAAATAGATATTTTTGCTCGATTAAAGGTTTGCACGATATTCTTGTATCTCATTCCTTTTTGTAGTTGGTGTGATCATTTTCTTTGAAGTTGACATTATTTCTATTCAAGTATTGAGTAATCATTTGGACGAGTTTAGCTTTATCTCTAGAATTAACATTTGTAATGATAAAAGTTTGATTTTTTATAAACATACGACTAATAATGACGTTTTATAGACTGGATTCGATATCAAAATGGGAAAAGTACCTATGAAATACTTAGGACTTCCTTTGTTTACTAAAAGTCTCACTAGAAGTTTGTGTTTTACAATCATGGACAATATAAATTTCAATCTTGAAGGTTGGAAATCACATTATTTACTATACTCACATTGGCTAGATCTAATTAACTCCACTCAGACTTCTTTTCATTTGTAACAGACTTCATTTTTTCTGTTTCCTTGTGTTGTATCAGATGATACTGTGGAAAAAGGATATGATGGTGGAAATCCCATAATGTGTAGAGTTTTTCTTATTGATAAGAGGCAGCCACCCTTTCCTATAAAAGGATAAGGGAGACACATACATACACAGACAAACCCTAATGGGCCAAGACACTACTAGGCCTACATTACAAATGAACTAAAACAACTTAAGTAAATAGACTAAAACACTTAAGTAAAAAGATTCTCTGACACTTCCCCTCGAGCTGGAGCTTGGGAGAATCCCAAGTTAGCTTGAAAATAGATAGACAGACTAAATAGAACAAAAAGATAACCAAGCCCATACAAGAATTTCTCCCCTTCAATATTAGAATAAGTCACTCAAGCACTCAAATACACCCACTCCACCAAATGATCCAAAAATTGGTACATGGGCAGGTAGCAAGAGCTTCTTAATTAGTGTGAAGTAGCATATGGAGCAAATTAAACATCAATAGGTAGGCATCATAGTCTTCATCATAGTCATTATCATCATCAAATAGGGTAGAGAGTGTTAGAACACAAGAAACCATAGATAACATGTATATAAGTCATAGACAAGAAAAGAGTCAACATGCTCAAGGAACAAACAAGGAATCGAGTGTTGGAACATAGTAGCATACTATAGATGACGTAGTTGGACAAAAGACCAGTCTCTAAAGTAGGAAGTAGCAAAAGGAGTCCAAGATGAACAACAGTAGTAGAAAATCTTGAAGCTCCATCTCACACATGTAAGTCATCAAAAGGTGCCATCATCATCTCATCATACATTTTTCATCCTTGTAGCATATGTCAAAGTTCAAAGAGTGTTGGGTAACAATGATAGTAGATGTATGCAAGGCACTTACATAGAGTCAATGTACAAATAGAGCACATATAGTAGTAGAGCAAACTCACAAAACATCAAGTAAAATGTGCTAATTATAACACAAGTAGCAACAATGACATCATCAGATAGAAAAGTTATCAACAAATAGCAAAAGTAAAGTAGATAAGTCCAAAATAGTAGTCGAGATGATGATGAATAAGAAATACTAGAAGCAGAAAGATCCTCATAGTAGTAGAAAAAAATAGCAAAAAGAATAACATGAAGATTTCTCATAACAATAGAAGGATCCACATAGAAGTAAAAGGAGCACCAAAAAGTAGCAAAAGGATCCACACAGCAGCAAAAATAACATTACAAAGCAGCATGAAGATCCATATATCAACATTAAAATTGGAATGAAAATCCATATAGCACAGAACTTAAGTCTTCTCCACCTTTCTTCATCTCTCCTCCATCTCATATCTTCTCTCTACTCCTCATCCTCTATTCTCGCCCTCACTCCAACCACAAAAAGAGTCAATATAGTGGTTGGGGTGGAGAGTAAAAAACAATAGTAGAGGTAAGGTTTATGTAGGAAAATATATAAAGGAGGTAACCAACAACTCGAGTCAATATGCATCATGACCAGATTACATAGATCTAGATAGAAAAATAAATGGATCTTTTAAGACCCAAAATGGATATTTCTAGGATCCGATTATCAGTAGGTTAACTATGTATATGAGGGTTAGAAAAAGTATTAAGGAGGTAGGAAAAAGATATGTAGGGTTGGAAAGGGTGGGGGATTAAAGAACAAAAGACAAATAAAGTTCTATAAAAGGAAGACAATTGTTGTTGGTAAAAAGAAAGAAGGGACTCATTATTGACTGCCTAAGGCAAACGAGTTCTAATTCTTATATGTCTCAACTTTTCAATCACCTGTAAGTATACAAGATCTATTGTGGTCAAGGTCAATCCATAGAGAGCTAGGCTTGCTAGGCGTAAAAGAGCTAGATTTCAACAATGTAAGTCAAATTACAATAGTTGAGTTTGATTGCAATGACTAAAAGACAAGTAACAACAAAAGCTTAAGTTTAAAGGTTAAGATCAAATTTTAGAAAGTCCTAGACATAAGATTTTGCTACCATACTATCACATCATGTGCAACTATAAAATTAAAGCATACCATTAATATGCAAGGAGGTTGTCGTCGTCATGCACCTCGCGGTGACATGAGACAGTTCTCATCTTCACATAGCACTCCCATGCCTATGCTTAGATCTAAATGCAACCTTGTACCCTTAACATCCTACATCCACTCCATTGTTAAGAACACTTTTCATGATGCTTACTCCCTAATCCCTAATACATTCTCCTGAATAGCATAAAGAAGTATTAAACATGTATAAAAGGTGGCTAGCCAAGCATACAAGTAGTAAAACACCATAGGAACTCATGGAGAAGAAAATTAACTAGCATATGATATAAATTACGAGTTCACATGAGTCATTGCATGAGAGCTAGTCTCCCACACCCAGGAACAAGGGGTCTACTAGTACATGATGAAGAAGCACAAGCACATTATAGAAATTTCAGTGTTTTCCATGATTAGAGAGAAGAAAAGCAAAAGAGTAACCAAGAATGAAGTGGAAGGATTAAAACTTCAGCTTATGGATGAAGTTCCACCCTTGCGTTGGCTCCAACTCGAGCTATCTTCCCTTTTGAGAAGCTTGTCCAAAGTAGAGAAGCTCTTCTATACCCTTGTGGAAGAAAATGAATGGAAATGATGAAGAAATGAGGGTTCTCTCTCAAGAAACCTCCTCTTCTTCTCCAAATTTGCCCCTACTTTGCTCTGCAACTCTCTCTAGTAGAAATATGCTCCATGTGATGAGTGATAACTGCCTCAAGTGGCTGCACTTGTTTTTAAAATGAGGAGTGGTTTCTTTCAAAATCTGTAGAAATTGATAAAGATATAGTGTGTCTTTGTGAAGACACGTCGTGTGGCATAGTGCAACTTACAGTTAAACTACTTTTTCACGATAGGTACATGGTGTGTTCTAGTGAAGACACACTGTGTTCTTGCAACTAAACTCGACATGGGCAGGTTGTACACGTCGTGTGTTAATAAACATACAACTATGTACTTGGGCAGAAAGTCAAATCTTTGGCCTTTGTACGTGCGGACACGACATGTCTAACTGACAACACGTCGTGTCATTTGCTCTACAGATTGGGGATGAACGCCTCTGTAAATGATGCGATGATTTTGAGTCGTATTTATAGACTTGTTTTACTCGCGTTTTATGTGTTTATTGGTCACTTTGGTGATTAATATTTCATAATTCACTTATTTTAGTCTATGATCCTTCTCAGTGTCAAATCTCTCTTATTTTATCATTTTGAGCATAAATGATTATAATTATAGGTTTTATCTTGGATGATGTGGTTTTGTTTTCTAATTTCAGGAAAAACACATATCTCCTGCTGTCGATACCATCGACAGCAGTCGATACTATCGACACAGCCACATGCAGGCAGCCGCAAGGAGCAGCGCAGAGTCGATACCATTGACTGGGAAGTCGATGGTAGCGACTTACCATCAGATTGCCATGACCAGCCAGTCGATACTATCGACCACAAAGTCGATACTATCGACACGTGTAGCTTCAACGATGAAAAAGGGATAAAATTGACGCTAAAGGAAGTCGATACCATCGACCCGCGTCGATGGTATCAAGCCAGCATCAGGCGCAATGACAGAAAAGAAAGAAGGCTTGCCGATATCGTGAGGGGTCGATACCATCGACCCGCATCGATGGTATCGACGCTGTCATATTAAAGTTTGTTTCAAATCGACTCTAATCCAACAGTTGTGATATTTTTGCAACCTAACTCGGTGATTATACCTAATGACGGCGGACAAGAGCAGGGTATCACGTCATTAGCCGTTGCACACGTCCCGAGAAGGTGTGGAGAGAAGAGCGGAGCCCAGAAGCATGCCCCAACCATTCCAGAAGTCGAGGAAGATGTTCTCCACCACCAAAAGGCTGTAGATCGCGCACTCTATGCTGAGGAATGATTGGATCTTCTCCGTTCAGGGGTTTCATCACTTATTCACGTTTTTCTCCATGTTTCCCCTTTCTTCAACCATGTCTTGCTCTGAGATGAACATGGGGGGCTAATCCCCTTTATCTTTAGGACCGGGAGTATCCCGGGGAAGCATTGTATGACATTTTTATCATAGTAATTCATAATTTGTCTTTTAAATCCGTGATATGATTTCATTTTCTCAATTATATTGTTATGCTTGATCACCATAATGATAATGTAATGCCTTTAATTGCTTTGAAAGAAGAATTAACGGTTGAAAAGAGATGAAATTCACATTAATTAACAAATCCCTTGAACAAGGTGATGTATGGTTAATGGTGGAAACCCAGAGGTCGATTCTAATGCACCTAGTTTAGGGTATAGGTTTCTATGATGATGGAACCGACCTAGACTTAGGTAGTGAATTGTACCACGACAGTGGACAGTTCTGACTACAGGCCACTACCCGGATTGAGAGATGAACCTGAGTAACTATATGGAAATTCCTACAATGAAAACCCACAGTGAAACCACAATCCTAAAGATCTCCATTCGAATTGATTAAACTAAACACTTAATCAATTGCTTTGTTTTATTTTTATTTTTATTTTCTTTGTAAACAACTCTCATAACCTTTTTATTAGTCTAGCTAATTGTGAGTAGTTAGTAGTAGTCTACCGATAATTCAGTGTCCCTAAGTTCGACTCGGGCCTCACAAAGGCCTATATTACATTGACGCATGCACTTGTGTTATACACACGGTAAAATCGTGTCAAGTTTTTGGCACCGTTGCCGGGGATGCGACAATTGTCGTCACTACGAGTGCTGCAAGCGGCCATTCTAGGCCACATTTTTATTTTATTATCATTTTAAAATTCATCATTTATCTTTCATATTTGGAAATCGTCTAGCACGATACTGAACCTAAATTATTATTTTGCAGGTACTAGTGCATGGTGAGGATGCGTAGCACAGACTACACACAGCTATCACCAGAGGTTCCACTGTTAGGACCAGACGACGAGGAGAGAAACTTTAAAAACCGACATGAAGATATAGATTCAGACTCTGAGCCAGAAGCTATGGCTGAGGAACAGACAATCTGGGAGAAGATAAAGGCTTCTTCCTCATCTGCTTCAAAGGGGCCAATCAAAAAGTAGGCAGTCAACATTCCGACTTATAAGATTGATCCTACATTAATAAATTTGGTCAAATCAAATGCATTTCACGGTCTTAAAAATGAAGATCGGGTGACTCATATAAGCCAATTCGTGGAGAATTGTGACATGATCAAAATAGACAGGTTTCCACAAGAGACGTTCTATTTGAAGTTATTTCCGAGTTCTCTGGCGAGAAATGCACGATAATGGCTACATAATCTTGATGATGAGTATGTGGAATCATGGAACCACATGGTTGAAGTGTTCTTTGAAAGATTCTTCCCGCCCGAGAAGACAAATGATCTGATCAGAAAAAATCATAATTTTAGTCAGAAAGCAGGAGAAACTTATTCGGAGACCAGGGAGTGTTTTCAGATTATGCTGAGGAGATGCCCACACCATGGTTTGGACAAGGAAAAACAAGTCAATATTTTCTATTTTGCTCTTTCTGAGCATGATAGAAGCAATCTGGATTCCGCAGGATCGGGGTTCTTCTTGAACAACACTGGTACTAGGTGTTGGCAGATTCTGAAAAATATGGCAAAGAAGCAGTCTTGGGGCAATAGGGATGTACCAGAACAAGTCAAAGTTGCAGGTGAGTCCAGGGACATCAAGGAGCTGAATGATAAATTAGACCTTCTAGCTAAGAAACTGCTTGCCAAAGAAGATGCAGAATCCGAGGAGGAAGCCCAGGTCAAATTTATGCAACAACAGGGCTATAGAAACAATGATTATGCTTGGAGGAAGGATAGGAAATTCTCATGGAAAGATCCAAACAACTTCCTACAAGATCCAGATGCAAAGCCACAATCAACGGCAGAGGATAAAACCACCGTGTTGCTTAGTCAAGTGGTGCAACAAAATCAAGAGATGATGCGCATGTTTAGTAAGTAGTTGCAGTCCCAAGGTGAAATTTTGACTAAATTTGGGCAGACATTGCAAAGTCATGGAGCACAGATGAGGACACTAGAGGTGACGGTAACTCAAATCGCCAATAAAGTGGCGGCCATGAAGCATGCAAATCAACAAAGACCAGCTGGGAATGCAGAGGTTGTTCAAGCACATCATCAAGTGAAATATATATTTGTAATTAAGGAGGCAGAGGCCCCAGTGGCAGAGGTCCAGGAAAAAGGCAAACCAGTCTTTGACACAGAGGTTACACTGAGAATTCCATATCCTCGCAGTCATTATGGACTACCTGGTGGATATCTCCCATTCAGAAAAACCCACCAAGAGCACATAGCGGTCGCGCCCGCACCTAGGCAAGAAGAGCAGGTGAAGGCCATGCGTCATGGTGAGGCTACAGTCATTGAGAGAGTGGAGCCGCCACAAATTACACCTGTTGTAAATGATGTACCAAAGTCTATGCCAGAGGGTGACTATGAAGCAAGCTTAGGGGAGGAGACCCTGAAAAGCCCATATGTGCCACCTCATAAGCATTTAGATGAGGCAGTGGTGTCTTTTCTGGATAATCAGAGGTCGAAGAAGGAGCATCGACACTACCGGAAGTTCTTGGAGATGTTTAGGAAACTCCGTATCAATATTCCGTTAGTGGAAATGATAGAGAAGATTCCCACATATGGGAGGTTTATCAAGGATATCATCACCAAGAAGAGGTAGATAAAAGACACAGATGTTTGCCGGGTGAATGAGATGGTGAGCTCAATTATCCATGGGAGTTTACAAAAAAAGAGGAAAGATCTAGGAGGCTTTTACATTCCATGTTCCATAGGCGGCCAACATTTTCCTCAAGCACAGTGTGATTCAGGCGCTAGCATAAATCTTATGCCATTATCCACATTTCAAAAGCTTGGGTTGAAGAAACTTAAGAAATCTGCTATGACTATTGAGTTGGCGGATGGGTCGACTGTGAAGCTATATGGAGTGTGTGAGGATGTGCTTGTCAAAGTCGATAGGTTTATCTTTCCGGTCGATTTCATTATTATGGACATGCCGCAGCTAAAGGGTTGTGAGATGCTATTAGGTAGACCGTTTCAAGAGGCGGCTGATGTTATCACAGCTATCGGGAGAGGCACATTGATTTTAAGGATTGGTCAGGATCGAGTCGAGTTCAAACTACTGAGTGATCCCCTAGGAACACTCTCCCGAGCTCCAAGTTGATGAGATTGATTCCGTCTAGCCTAAGACGTTAAATAAGGGCGCTTGTTGGGAGGCAACCCAACCATTGGTAGTTTCATTTAGTTTCTTTCACAATTGTAATTTAGTTTGGTTTAATTTTGTTTTTAGTGTAAAAATGATACCATGATCGTTTGCTTAGTGTGCAGGTCTGAGGCAGGGTCGATACCATCGACCATTGTGTCCATGGTATCAACATGGGCACAGTTAGGCGGCTGCAAAAATTTGTCTGAGTCGATACCATCGACGACCTCATCGATGGTATCGACCTACCATCAGTAGCGCTGAAGAAATCTCCAGAACGGGGTCGATAGTATCGACATGGCTGTCAATACTCGCGAGATACCTGAAGATATTTAGACAAAATTTGTCTGAGTGAAGTCGATACCATCGACGGGCCTGTCGATGGTATCGACCCAGTTCAGGCAAAAAGCGGCGGCCGAGCCTCACAAGGGTGTTTGCCCTAAGAAGAGTCGATACTATCGACTCACATCGATGGTATCGATGCGACATGTCACCGACCCGCGAGAGGGAATCAACGATGATCACTACGTCAAGAGAGTCGATTCGTGGGATGGGTCGATACCATCGACGGCCGTCGATAGTATCGACACATCATCGATCTGGGCCCCCACATCAGGCTATCGACATCCGTCGATACTAGCGGAAGACTGGATTGTGCTACAGGTGTCGATACCATCGACCCACATCAATGGTATCGACGGGTGCACAGCAGCGACGGACACAATTATAAAAGGGATGGATGGTTGTCATATGACGTCACACCTTCAGAGTCTTCCCCCCTGCTTGTGCTTTGCGCTATGATGTGCGACCGGAGGCCTGTCACGAGCATCCAAGGAGCGCGATCTTCACCGAATCTTCACTGAGCGGAGATTGTCTTCTCCGAGATCGTCGTCACCAAGCTCCGTCTTCTATTCCTTCTTTCTCGAAGACAATGGTGCATACCGCAGGAGCATCTTCTTCACGGGCGGTACCCAATGAGATTCTCGAGTTCATTCCTCCACGACCCGCATCGATTCCTCATCCGAGGATAGTCCACCCTTCCCTGGAGATCCGGAAGGTCTACGAGGAGCTTTTGAAGAGAAAGATTGAGCCCACACGCTATGTCGACCGAGACATGGTTAGTTACCTTAGGTTTGAGCCAAATCTTGCCTACGTCTTAAAGGGGCAGGCGAGACACACAACCAGGAGGCCCGATGAGCTGGAGTTCCATGCCGATGGCCAGCCATTCTTCGGCGAGTGGCCGACTTACAAGGAACTCGTGGCGGAGTTCATGGCATCATTGGACATCAATGTGTTGCCCAATGACTTGATCGCCACCGACAGAGAATAGAAGAAAGGGCGGGTGTCATTCAGACTCTTCAACAACAACTACACCATTACCCTCGACCAGTTCAATTCAGTGTACAACTGGTGTCATGACGCTTACCAGCACCGGAGGCCAGACAACAGGATGGACTACGATGATATCTTCCCCCAGCTCGTGATTGTGCCTCCGGGCAAATCCGTCAGCTACCATAACACTGCAGTTGCTGACTTCGAGCATCCGTTTGTGCAGATTTTGCACCGCATGCTCTGCACCACACTATTTGCTCGCAGCGACTTGTCTCTTAGCAAATTCCAAGAGACGGATTTGTTCTTCCTGCACAAACTACTGAAGAACGAGGAGTGCAATTGGGGCGAGTTCTTCTTGACGCGCGTGGTGGCCGTGAAAAGGAGTACGAGGAAAGCTCCTATCCATTTTGGAGGGCTAATCACACCATTGGCAGTCTATCTTGGGTTGGATATCTCACAGCTTACTCCTCTTTCCAACAGGAGCAAGGTCAACCTGCAGCATCTACACCGCTCCAACCTCATCCTGCTTCGTGATGACTTGGCATATGTACATTGCCATGTTAATCATGCATATCAAGAGTGTTCACTTCCAGACCCCGTCTTCAACATCGAGGGCGCTCAGCATTTCCGATGGCCTGTCATCACCATCGAGGAATCTGATGAAGACGGCGGTGATGACAACAATAATAATGATGGCGACGAGCATGAAGAGGAAGAGGAGGCTTTCACTCCTCTTCGTGCAAGAGTGGCACCCCGGAAGCGCCCCCGCATGCATCCGAGTGCATCTTCATCTTCACAGCATCTGCCTCCTCAGCCCTCTCATCAAGGAGAGGATGCCTACTCCATGCAAGGGATGTACTCGATGCTACAGGAGATTCATTAGACCCAGTAGCAGCATACAACTTCATACGCCGGTATTCAGGATACCACAAACTGGATGTTAGATAACCAGAGGGCCATTTTTGAGAATGAGTGCCTCGTCCTCGACAACCAACAAAACATCCACGACAGGTTGCATAGGATGGAGATGCAACAGCAACCCTTCTACGACAATTACTGGAGCCAAAATTATTTTGGGGGATATCCACAACCTCTACCAATACCCCAGTATGATCCAAGCTTCCAGGGGCAGTACCCATCTTGGGACCCCTCATCCCCTCAGTACCCACCTCCTCCTGCAGAATGATCGATATCACTATTCCACCTTTTAAGGTTGTTTTTGACTATGAGGCCATAGTCGGATTCAAGCTTAGGGGGGAGTTGGAACCGTTTCTATCCTTTAGTTTTTAGTTTTTAGTTTTTATTGCTTTGTGTTTTGTCATTTATTTCTCTTAGTTATCTCGTTGTTCGTAGGATCCACACTCTATCTAGTGTAATTGTGGATGTCTAATGTCATGTGTCATCTCGTTGCTTGTACATGGAAATTAGGGGTAAATTTGAAAAATTTTAGTGCTTTTGCAAGCTTGGGATGTTTAACTTTGAGCACATAACTTAAGGAAATAATTGGGTTTTTCAACTCTAAAACAGGAAATCACAACGGTACATTCCTATGATTCATGAAAAGTGGACGGAACTGGTTGTTTGAACCTAAACTAACCAAATGATAATGAGACTTTAATTTGAAATAAGAGAGAGAAACCTCTTAATTACTACACATGTCAGTAAGGAGGGACACATAATATTTTTCCAAAGATTCAGTCAATTAATCTTGTGATCTATCCACCACTTTTTTTTCATATTCCACCATAAGAACTGGAAGCACATTACAGTTTTCATCTCTTTGATTGCATCCCATGTAGATAGGTCTTGCATTGCAACTATTTTTACATATTTTTGCATGAAAAAAAAGATAGAATAGCTATACACGCACATTATCCTTAGGTGTGTGTCATTTAGTTGAATAACTATCATTTTGTAGCTGCATTCACATTTTTGTGCATATAGTACATCATGCATCTTATGTCTTCTGAAACATTAAAGGTGGTGAACTTGTTCCATATCTTCTGAATGCTTCAAATGTATAAGTTATGCAGCAAGAAGTGAGCCCGACAAATAATTCATTGTCATCTATGAAAATAAGGGCTCGAAAAAAAATGAAAAAAATTAAAAAAAGAGAAAAAAAAGTATTGAGAAGTAAGTAGGAATGAGAGGGAGAAAGGAACTTGTTCTCACTTGCATACTAAGAAGAATAAGCACATGGTGTAGTTTCTTAGATATTCCATCTCACCTTGAGACGGAATGAACGTGCATGCATCATTCCACCCAAATGTAGGCATTAGGGCATTTTCACGTGCATATGCATCATTTAGGTCATTATGGTTTTTTGTGCATTTTAAAACCATATAATTCTTCCATTTCTTCCACAAGCCACCCATTCCATCCATCCGTTGCTCAAATTGGCAGGCCACCGTGATTTTCTCCTCACTTGTTAATACTAGGAGAGCTGCTTCCATGTACATAGTAGTTAGTGTGAGCAACGTAGATAGGAGATCACAAGATGCACTGAGTCTGGATTGGAGGATTTTGTTATGTTAACTGCCTTATGTGATAGTGTTCATCAATTTTAAGGTAGATATCTTTTAAGGATGATTATTGTCTCCTTTAGGGTAATTATCATTTTTGTCGTTAGTGAGGGCCGGAATGTGAATGTCTGGCGGGGATCATATGGCGTCTGTTGTGATAATCTGTTCTTTAGTTGACCCTCACAATTCTATTCTAGAGTTTTGTTGCTCGAGGACGAGCAATGCTCAAGCTTAGGGGAGTTTGATGCGATGATTTTGAGTCGCATTTATAGACTTGTTTTACTCGCGTTTTATGCGTTTATTGGTCACTTTGGTGATTAATATTGCATAATTCACTTATTTTAGTCTATGATCCTTGTCAGTGTCAAATTTCTCTTATTTTATCATTTTGAGCATAAATGATTATAATTATAGGTTTTATCTCAGTTGATGTGGTTTTGTTTTGTAATTTCAGGAAAAACACATATCTGCTGTTGTCGATAGCATTGACAGCAGTCGATACTATCGACACAACCACAGGCAGGCAGCCGTAAGGAGCAGCACAGAGTCGATACCATCGACTGGGAAGTCGATGGTAGCGACTTACCATCAGGTTGCCAGCGACCAGCCAGTCGATACTATCGACCACAAAGTCGATACTATCGATACATGTAGCTTCAGTGATGGAAAAGGGATAAAACCAACGCTAAAGGAAGTCGATACCATCGACCTGCGTCGATGGTATCGAGCCAACATCAGGTGCAATGACAGAAAAGAAAGAAGGATTGCCGATATCATGAGGGGTCGATACCATCGACCCGTGTCGATGGTATCGACGCCGTCAGATTAAAGTTTGTTTCAGATCGACTCTAATCCAACGATTGCGATATTTTTGCAACCTAACTCGGTGATTATACCTAATGACGGTGGCCAAGAGCAGGGTATCACGTCATAAGCCGCTGCACACATCCTGAGAAGGTGTGGAGAGAAGAACAGAGCCTGGAAGCACGCCCCAGCCGTTCCGAAAGCTGAGGAAGATGTTCTCCACCGCCGAAAGGCTGTAGATCACACACTCTATGCCGAGGAACGATTGGATCTTCTCTGTTCGGGGGTTTCATCACTTATTCATGTTTTTCTCCATGTTTCCCCTTTCTTCAACCATGTCTTGCTCTGAGATGAACATGCAGGGCTAATCCCCTTTATCTTTAGGACCGGGAGTAGCCCGGGGAAGCATTGTATGACATTTTTATCATAGTAATTCATAATTTGTCTCTTAAATCTATGGTATGATTTCATTTTCTCAATTATATTGTTATGCTTGATCACCATAATGATAATCTAATGCGTTTAATTGCTTTGAAATAAGAATTCACGGTTGAAAAGAGACGAAATTCACATTGATTAACAAATCCATTGAACAAGGTGATGTACGGTTAATGGTGGAAACCCAGAGGTCGATTCTAATGCATCTAGTTTAGGGTATAGGTTTCTACGACGGTGGAACCGACCTAGACTTAGGTAGTGAATTGTACCATGACAGTGGATAGTTTTGACTACAGGCCGCTACCTGAATTGAGAGATGAACCTGAGTAACTATATGGAAATTCATACAATGAAAAACCACGGTGAAACCACAATCCTAAAGATATACATTTGAATTGATTAAACTAAACACTTAATCAATTGCTTTGTTTTATTTTTATTTTCTTTTTCTTTTTAAACAACTCTCATAACCTTTTTATTGGTCTAGCTGATTGCGAGTAGTTAGTAGTAGTCTACCGATAATTCAGTGTCCCTGAGTTCGACTCGGGCCTCACAAAGGCCTATATTACATTGACGCGTGCACTTGCGTTATACACACAGTAAAATCGTGTCAGTAAACTTACACGTCCATGTGTTAAATAACACACAACATGTTCTTTGCTTTGTGAGCCCTTCTTGGAAAGTTACACGTCATGCACAAATAAAGACATGACATGTCTCGTACTGTTTCTTCAAGGTCAACTCCAAATCAGCTGCAGATCAATGGGGAATCCAACTAAGTTTGGATTTGTGTTGGATTATCTTCATTTTGTCATACTTGACGTGTACCTGTGATCGACATCATGCAACAAGTAAAATAACTAAAAGATGAAAAATTAAGTATGATTAGAGGCTAAATGGAAGGCAAAATGAACTAAATTTGTGTGAATGTGTGCAAAAAGTAGATATGAAATGTGCCCATCAAATCCTCCTAAGCTTGAACTATTGCTTTTCCTCAAGCAAAAAGAGCATAAAAACACAAATGAAGGTATTGCTAAGATAATGTGTATATCAGATGAAATGAAAGATGTAAATGAGGCCAAACCAACCATAATCATCACGTTCATATTCATAGTCTTGATTTCAAGTTAGACATCCAAGAAAGAGAATTTAAGTTTAGCAAGGATGGTAATGCATTAAATGAAATAGTCAACTGGGCAACACTAAGTAGAACTTGGATGACTAATCCAAACAATTAGTGAATCTGCAACAAAAACTTTCAGCTATTAAGGATGCAAAAAATGGAATCTTAGCTAATGTTAACAAGTTTTAGCTTTCTCTCTTTGTTTCCCCAAAAGATAAGATATTGGATTAGGGGTTCTAGCACTTAGCTGCTAATGTAGGCTTATGAATACAAGAAGTGTCGGTTGGGGTATTTACCCTCTTTTTAGAACATATCACCTAACTGTCATGGCCATATCAGACTTACACTAGGGTAGTATGACATGTGGGCAGTTTTATCCATCTGTTATGGGGTAATTAAGGTGAAGTGAACCAAAAGAAAATTTTAATTGGTGTTGGATTTCACTTATTTTTCCCATATCAAAGGAGAGTTAACTGAATTGGGACATTAGCTAGATTCCATGCATTTGATTTGAAAATTTTTCACTAAAAAGGGGTGGTTGTAAAATCACTAAAAGTTTGGCAAGGGCATCCCATGTTCTAGGTAGTGTTGCAAAGTTGAGATATTCACAATGTTTGTTACCAATTACATGCATTAGGCAATCCAGGATGTAGAAGATGAAAATTTAGGCTAGAAATATAAATTTAAAATGAAGCACATGTTTGTGGCCATAAAGTTTCATTTGATTCATGCATGCTCCTTCACAATTTCTTCAAATGTTATTTATCACAAGGGAGGATAAGGTAGTTCATACTAGGAGGAAAAATAATTCATAACACAAGATAAAACTCATGTCATACTAAACTTTCCATGAGTAAGGCAGAAACTAAAAATTAAGAACTAGAGAAAAGATGATGAAAACTACTAAATAACTACATCTACATTACCAACTGGTTGCACTCCCCTCTTCCAATCTTGAAATTTGTAGTGTCCTCACTACATGGATCAAACCTAAGGTAAAAGCAACTGGTTACCTTTCAGGGAGGAAATCAACAAGAAGGGTTTGTGCCCTCATGACCAGTAGGGAATTACTGGTTCAACAAGTCATCATCACTAGGAATATCACCCGGCATCAGCTATGGAGTGGGCTCTAACTGGGGTTGGTGAGGCTGAGGCATCTGATAATGGCCTTAAGAGATGTACTACATATCCATGTGCTAGACCATCTCATGCATCACTGAGTACTACTGACCCATCAGATTGAGGCGGCAACCCCGATGGTCAAAATGCTACTGAGCATAGCCGTAGATATGCCTAACATCAGGCATAGCCCAAGTGTACTCAGTCTGAGTGCTTGTGGAGGGAGGCGACAGAGCTGTGATAGGAGCATTTAGAGCAGCTATCTCTTTAGGATCGTCATCATCATGGGAAACTGTAACGAATTTCCAGTTGTCTTTGTTTGTTAGAGTCATTGTCTCCAAGTCAGGCATCTCAACATAATTGCCACAATCATCAAAGTACTATGTGAACTTGGTATCATCATTGTGGACCCTAGAAATCATACCATAGAAAACATGATATTGAATATCCACCAGGTTCTTTCCTGGTGCAACCTCTAGACCGGTGGAATCTTCCCCAAGCTTTTTAGCAAGGTGTGTGATCATCCCCCCACACACGATGTCACCAGACTATCTCTTCTTTATCTTCTTTACATCAAAGAACCTATTGAGAATGAAATACCTTGCATTGATCTAAAAATCATATACCATACCCTATAGAAAGAATAAATCATGTTTCCCGCACAAGCCTTGGGTTTCTTTCTTAGCAAAGACACTTGTGCTAAGAATTCAATGAACGTATCTGAAGATTGAGTTATGGATGGTTGTTGCCCTAGCCTTCTTGATCTCATGTCTCTCCTCATCTATGATTTCATTCTAGAATACATCACTGTCAAAAGTCAAAGGGTAAGCTAGTGTACCCTTATAGTGGCATTCTAAGAGCTCAAAGAATTGTTTGATAGTAATTATGTAGTTCTGCCCCAATAGACGGAAGAGAATGAAAGCATATGTTCAATTTGGTTCTTTAGGTCCTCCTTAACCTTTAGGGTAGTGAGAAACTCAAAAACATGGCAAGGGAAAGTGTTGCTCACCGTGCAGGAGATATACTTGAGACCCAACTCCTTTAGATGCTCTTTGACTTCATCCTTAAATCCCAAGGGTCCCATGGTTTGATCACAAGCAAAATGAGTAGGGGATACCCTACAAGAAATAAGGAATTGGTATGTGGGGTCTTCCTCTACAGTCATCCTAAACTGGGTTGTGGAGCATAGGTGGGGGCTAAGGATGAGCTTACTCCATGCTTGTGGTTTGATGTTTGCTTGATCGGGACCAATGTTCAAAAAATCGGTCTAATCGGCCAGATAATCGGTTTTGGAGGTCTAGCACTCCGCATATGAATAATCGGCCTATAATCAATCCAGGACTGATTAATTAGTTGTTCGGGGGTATAATCAGTCGATTAATGAGTGATTTTCAAAATCAAATGCTAGTAATAATTTTTTTACATTAATTATTTCTAATACTACTATTGGTCAAAACAATTACATTCTCTTCTTCCACTTCACATATTTGGTCTTCTCCCCATGTTTTCTCAATAAGTTTATAGTTAATGTTCTAATTACTTATTAATTCAATATTATTCTATGACTTATCAATGTTTCTAATTACTTATCAATGTTTCTTCTCTAATTTCATTAATGTTTCTAGTTACTTATAAATGCAATATTAGTTTATTACTTATCAATGTTTCTAATTACTTATTAATGCGATATTAGTCTATGACTTATCAATGTTTCTAATTACTTATTAATGCAATATTAGTCTATTACTTATC
This sequence comes from Alisma plantago-aquatica, assembly GCA_963693085.1. Lineage (NCBI taxonomy): Eukaryota > Viridiplantae > Streptophyta > Magnoliopsida > Alismatales > Alismataceae > Alisma > Alisma plantago-aquatica. Next base: position 988,847,325 of record OY856410.1, on the reverse strand, counting down.
GATGTTTCTAATTACTTATTAATGTGATATTAGTCTATGACTTATCAATGTTTGTAATTACTTGCCATGTTTCTTTTCTAATTTCATCAATGTTTCTAACTACTTATGAATGCAATATTAGTCTGGTACTTATGAATGTTTCTAATTACTTATCATTGGTATTATTATATGGTCAATATATAATTTACATATCTTTATGATTAATATTTAAAAAAAATCAAAACTGATTAAAACCGAATATTCTCCCGTTTATACTCCCGCATACTGTATATACTCTGTTCGGTACCCTCTCTGCCCGTACACCGATAACTGCTTTTCAGAACACTGACTGGGACCATATCTGTTGAGAACTTGTTGAAACAATTTGGGACACAATGTGTCTAATCGGGAACACGACGTGTCTTCTGACAGAAGTCTTAAAAAATGAAGGGACAGACACGACGTGTCTTGAGGAGGACATGATGCGTACCTGGAGGTTTGGGGCATTCAAAGGTGGAGGACAAAATCACACGGCGTGACAAGGGTGATTCACTAACGTGTCTTCTCTTGTAGGTGATGAAGTAAAGCTTGACGGAGGTGGTGAGTGGGTTTCTTTGCTTATGGAGAAGAGGAAGCAGCTTGAAGCTGCTAAGGGGCCATGGAATGTGGACGACGGTAGCTTTCTTGGACGGAGAAGTGTCAGAGATACTTTGTGAAGGTGGAGCTGCTTTGTGATGGCGGAGCTGCTTGCGAGGGTGGAGGTACTTGTGAAACGTGGTCGTGGCTACTTATCATTGATTAGAGACGATGGAGTCACACACACCTGGAAAAGATGTGCACATGACTGATGAACATGGCTGATTGTGAATGGAAGTGAAAGAGGTGACTGGAGATTAGGGTTAAAAACCCGACTTCTCGTGTTAAGACACGACATGTATTTTTTTGAGACACAATTTGTTTCCATGGACAAATCACCTGCTCCTTTTGAAATTTGCATTGACTGAAGATAACATAGTGTGTTCCATTTATAAGATGTTGTGTAACTTTCCAGGATCCAAGGTTGAAGTCACCAAATTGATAACAACATGATGTGTACAAATAAAGACACAATGTGCATTTCTCTAGAAAAATGAGGCATACGAATGAACTTTGGTACATGTTGTGTCTTATTCAAAACATGTCATGTACCATTCTAACTGTATGCATAATACCATCAACCTAATAACAACACAAAGTGTGCAAATAAAGACATGTTGTGTGTTTTTCCAAAAAAACATATTGCTTTGGAATGAACTAGGGGACACACCATTTGATTAAAAACACATAGTGTGAGTTTCCAACAGCTATCTTTTGTGGTCGTACATGTCGTGTCAAAAATTGAACACGTCGTGTGTTCTGGAGTTTTTGCTTGATCACCCATCTATGAGTGGTGGACATGATGTGTTCAGATAAAGACACTTCATGTCTTCCTGAATTTATGCATAATTCATCTTCTTTTTGCTAAACACGTGTAGAGATGATGATATGTGTCTATGAGGGTCTACATTATTATATTCATCCATGACAAATTTATTTCAAAATCAAAATATTCTTTAGTTATACTAAATAAAGAAATCTAACCCAATGTAGGGTCAACTCCCACAAGGTCCTCCATTTAAAGTCTGGAGTGAGGCTCTTCACTCATGGATCATGCATCTAGGAGGGAAAAAGAGGCTCCCTTGTCAATCTCTTCCCCTTCAATGTACAACTTGCACCTCTGTCTATTAACTTTGAATGTTGATTGTTTTCCTTACAACTCTATTGTCCCATAGGGATAGACCTTCAAGACTAAGAGTGGCCTATACCATTTAGATCTTAGTTTCCCTGGAAAGAATTGAAATTTAGAATTGAATAGTAGAACTTGGTCTCCTTCTTTGAATTCTTTGACTTTGATTCTCTTATCATGCCACCTCTTTGTCTTTCTTTATAGATCTTTGTGTTCTTGTATGCAACCATTATGAGTTCTTCAAGCTCCTAGAGTTGTAGAAATCTTTTCTCCGCTTCTCTCTTCATATCATAGTTGAGAAATTTGATTTCCCAAAGTGCTCTATGCTCCAATTCTATAAGTAAGTGACAAGATTTTCCATAGACTACCTTGAATGGAGTAGTTCCAATTGGAGTCTTGAAATCCATCATGTATTCCCATAGTGCATCATCTAGTTTCAATGTCCAATCTTTTCTTGAGCTGCAGACGGTCTTTTCTAATATAGCTTTCAGTTGCCTATTGGATATTTTCACCTGACCTGAAGTTTGCGCATGATAGGGTGTGGACAGATTATGCTTCACTCCATACTTGTTGAGCATGTTGTTGAAGTTTCTTTCATTGAAGTGGATACCACCATTAGATATGATTTCTCTTGGGACTTCAAACTTGGGAAAATTTGTCTTTTAGAATAGTTTTATCAAGGATTTGGCATCTGTTTAGTCTTTTATTTCTAAGTCAAACTCCTGTAATAGTAGTATCCAATAGATGAGGTGAGGCTTAGCATCTTTCTTTCTCATGAGATACCTAATTACAACATGGTCCATATACACAATAACTGATCGGCCCAGAAATGAGTCGGGCTTTTAAATTTATAACCCAAATCCTTCTAGGATGCCCACAAATTTTATTATGGGGTCGAAGTAGATATACGGGGTCAAACATAGGGACGTGGTGACGTTTAGAACACCACATATGTCATTCTTGAGTTAGATAAGCCAGAACGATAGTCAATGAAAATATGTGCTAGAACTAGTCTAGCGGGTTGTCATGAATTAAAACAAAATAAAGAAAAGAAAAGAAAAGAAAAGAAAACAAAATGGAGTTCGCTGGATTCTACTAATTAGAGAAAGCGAGTTCTTGGCTATGTAACTACAAACGGAGAAGTCTATGCACTCATTCTTGGGTGTAGACAACCCTTGAACACCCAAGCAAGCCTCTAGTATGCATAGTGGCATCTGTCCTGTGGGTCGTCCCACTCGCTCCCACGATGCGTGACTAGAACCATCAACGATATGTCATCGAGCCTCTCTCGAGGATGACATATCAATACCTCAGAATAGGCCAAGTTCCCTCTGGGGTCTTAGGACATTTAGAGATATTAGGAACAGAGTACCTTGGATCTTCCTCCTCTCGGGTTCAGATCCAAACTATCGTCTCTTAACTATTCCTACAACGAATCTCTTGATACATGCAGAAATAGCAGCTCGAGCGAGTAAGAGTTCAACCAAACTAGCAATCATAACTTAGAAAGAGAAAATAGAGCATGCAACATACTAGATCTGATATGAATCTACTTGCTTAAGGCAAAAGTACATATACATGCCCAGATCGGGCTACATAGCCAAGAAAGAGCTTAACTAGCCATGGACACGCATAGTAAGCACCGAACAAAGATGGATGAACATCATTTGTACAAGAAACAAAGGAATACAGTAGAATGAAAGAGAAGAAGAAAGAGATATAGCCCATAGAGGAGAGGTGGCTCTTGCTCCTCAGCCTCCGTGCAGGCCGGATCTCATCCTTTGGTTCATCTCTTCATCCTTCTAGGCTCCGCAGTTCTCTCTCTCTAGATCTGCTCCTAACAGCAGCCCGGTGGGTGAATGGAGGTGAGAGAATGTCGGTGGAGACTAATCTTCTCTCTCCTCAGCTTCCACCCTTGGAGACCGTAGACCAGTGGTGGAGGATGGCAGTGAAGTGGATCTTCTCTCTCCTCAGTGGTGAGGATGAATGTAGCACAAATCTCCTCTCTCCTCAGCTTTCACCCTTTGGAGAGAGTAGATCTGAGGTGGAGATGGAGGAGAGAGAGTGTGGAGACTGGTTGTTGGAGAATGTAGGCTGAGTGCCTTAGTCCTCTTGGACCTTAGGATGCTCCCATGGGGTTCTGGCTCCAATCCGGCAACCTCTCGATGTCTAAACTGGATCCTGACAGCCTTTTGGCATCCATACACCCTACCCAAATGGTTGGGTGCTGGTCGTGGCATGTTCACTACATGTGATGACTAAATCAAGTGAAATCAGCCCACTGTACCGTGGGCAGGACAAGTTGAGGCCGCGATCGTGGTCCAGGGACACCGCGGCTGCGGTCCCTTGTTGGCTTGGTCGCGGTTGTGCCCTCCTGGTCGCGGTTCAGGGACATCCCCCTACTTGGTCGCAGTGTAGATGCTAGGGCGTCGGGGCCTAGCTGCTGTCGTTGCTTAGATGCAGGGACGTTGTCGGTGGAGGTGAAGATGGCTGTAGGAAGATCCAGCGATCGTGGAAGAAGAGTGGTGGAAGGTCATGTTGTCTTGCTGGAAGGCGGGGATGTAGTTGCTGTTGGGTGGAGAAGGACGTCATGGTGTTGGCAGGTGGTCACGGTCTTTGGAAACTACGACCACGATTTTAGGGTAGGAAGAAACCGCGACCACAGTGAGGAGAGCAGGGTCACGATCTTTGGAGGGCAGGTCACGGTTATGGGAATCGCGAACGTGATTTTGAGGGAGGGATTCGCGGTTCTTGATCTACAGGTCTCGATTAGGATTGAGAGGAGTCGATCATGGATGTTGATATAGGCAAGGCGATGGCCTGATGCAAAGCGGAGGTGGTGGGCTGATCGAGATTGCGATCCAAAGGTTCTGGAGTTGCCGTGGTTGATGATGGCGGCGAGCGTGGAGGACTTGCCATGGTCACGGTGTGGTGTGTGTGAGACCGCGGGTGCGTGATCATGGCAAAGCGATAGGTGGTTGTGTAGTTGTAGGTGGAGCAGTCGACGATCGCTGGTGGAGAGGACGGACGTCATGAAGGGGGGTGCAGGAACTACTATCACGGTAGAGAGAGGAGGCACTGCAGGTAGCAAGAGGCACCATGGGAACGGTGATGTAGAAGAGGGAGGCGATCTAAACAGAAGGTGATCGCTGTAAGAGGAGCAGGTGTCAGGGTGGAGTAGCAGGTTACAATTATGGGAAATCGTGACCACAGTATAGAGGAACCACGAATGTGGTTGAGAAGAGGGGGTCACGATTGTGGAGGTAGTTGCAGGTGATCGTGGCTGTTGTGAGGAAGGGAGATCACGGGTGGCTGGTCGCGGGCAGGCGAAAGAAAGCTGCGATCGCAGTTAAGTAGGGTTAGAGAGGGTAAGGGGAGAACATGGTACTGTAGAAACATAATAGAAATAAAGGCGCCGACCCCATGTAGATGGGCTTTGGTGCTCGTGGGCCTACATGGGATGCATATGTGAAAATTGGATTCCTTGGTGCCCTAATGACCTGCATAAAAGATGAATAAACCTCAATTAAAATCACAGTAATCCAATTAAGCTAGGTCAGGATGTATGATGTGAATTAGGCAATATAAGAAAATAATGAGAGCCAATTTGGGCCCAGAGTAAAGAACAAGACTGTGATGACAATGTATTCATCATAAGGTTATTTATTAAACAATACAATTTACTGGGCCTTAGTTTAACAGAGAGAGCATGGATAAGATGTTGTTCATCTATGTTCGGCGTACGTTAGTCCAACAGTGGCCTTTTAGCTACGTTATTGGCTATTCTAGCTACATTATCTATGAAGAGATAGAAAGCATAAAACATGATCATTACTGGGCAAATTAAGACTAAAGTGACAAAAAACTATAGATAAAATGCATAGATAATATGCATAGATTTGGGTGTTATCAACTACCCCAAGCTTAAAACTTGCTTGTCCTCAATCAAGACTGTGCTCAAAGAACAAAAAGATAACATCCAAATTAAGCTTGGCAATAGATGCTAAGGCTAAGAAAAATAGTTTAAAGCATCAATTCTCCTTATCCATGTCATTTCAGAACACCCCCACCAATCAACCATAGTCTTTCCAAAGCAAGATCAAAGAGTTTCCAGGCAAGATTAAGCAAATTCACTACAACATGTCGATACTCATGGGGGTTTGAATCATAATTAATTAAACATGAAAGAGTTGTCACAAAGGTGATCTCATAGGTGATGAGCAATGAACCATCATCATGAATTCATGTATACCGATTAGGAACAATGTGCCTCTCATTTATCCATGCCTTAAGAAGCAAAGCAAAAGACTATAACAACTTCTGAGGTTCCTAATCTGCGTCAGGTTGGTCCAAGTAACGAGCAACAGTCCCTGTAGTCTGAGCCAGTTGGCCCAAAATAGTGAGATGAACTCCTCGTACCGCGCTCGAACCAACCCTGCTACTGAGATGATCTCATAAGTCTCCTAGGGTTTCCTAGTGACTCTCTAATGAGCTTCTGGAGTGATACTACCAGGAAGGGCATACCAGCATTCATGACACAGTCATACATCGGCTGGGCACCATCCTCAACTCTCCTAAAATAGGAAACAAGTGCTCATTTATTCACACTCAGGCTTTTATTCTCTGCATTCTATTTTATAGGCATGGGTGAGAACTATATAGATATTTTGGGATTTTGTGGGCGGCCAAGCCTCTTTTGCACATTTTTTATATTTTTCATCTTTTTTACTCAATCTAATGTGAGAAGGCACGTAGTTCATCAAGTAAAATACTTCATCTTGATCATAGCTCAAAACCCATCATAATTCACTTGACACATGTGTGAAAAGTTACAATTATGATTCAAGAATCCTTAGAATAGAGGCAATCTCATGAATTCATAGCAAAGAGTCTTTAATTGTGTTTTAGCTCATTCCAATGGTCCATTACCTTGGATTTTCCATTCACAACATAGATCAAGGGAATTTTGCTTTAAGCTATGAAAAAGACACATAACCTTAGATTTATTACCAAACTCAAGGAAAGAGTCAAAGAGCAAGCAATTTTTAAGATGAAAATTGTGCATTTAGGCATAAAGTCAAGCATTTATCTATTAGACTCACGCCATATGTAACATCCCTGACCTGGGTTATGAGTCAACCCTAGGTGTTTTGCCTAAATATGTAATTAAATCCTTGTGATTAACTCTGAGCATGTAATTAAGTTTCTCAGAAACGTATATTTCAGTATTTGCTCCTTTTTATTTAAAGTTGTAGCATTGTTTTGATATATAGGGACCTATGTGCAATTTACCCAGTTAAAAGGGTTAGCTTGCAATTTGCACATGATGAGATGTTCCTCTGATGTTGAGACATCATGAGAATCTCTTTGGCAAAGTTTGAGGGATTTCCCAAGCTAGAGCACCAAGGTGCAGCTGTGGAAGCAATCCCAGGGCTTGAAACCCTAATTTGGGGTAAAATGCAATTTACCCAAATGATGGGATGCAATTTGTAAAGAATATCATCTAAAGTATCTTTTTAGACTCTTGCCATCATTTAGAGAAGAAATGATGAGGAATTCACCTCAATTGAGTTATCAAGTTAAGAAATAGGCTTTGTGATCGAATAATCAGGGTATATGTGTAATATCCCTTTAAGTATGAACTTTATTATTAGATTGTTCTTCCTTGCCTTCTTTTCTATAACATTAAGATAAGGTTTGTCCTTAGAATAAAGAGGAAGGGACGAGCAAGTAATAAAGGAAGGACTTAGTTGGAATTAAGGGAAACTTATGAACTAATGTTGAAAATCCTACCCCATGTATATAAGCCCTCCTTCCCTTAGTTGCAAGGGAACTTAACCTTCGTTCCCTTACTGTTTCATTTCACCAAAGACGACCAAGGACTGCCTTGGAGCTAAGGAGGACGAACAAGGGGTGCAAGGTAGGTTTAAACCCCTCTTCTTGCCTAATTCCATGGTTAGAATTCGAATTCAAGGTCAGCTTCATGGCTAATTCTCGAAACCCTATCTTTCTAGCCGTCTCTTTTCATCCTTCCTTGGAGTTTTCACCTTGGACAACTTGTGGGAACTCAAGGACGCCATTAGAGCTTGGAGCTTGAAATCTTGGAGCTCAAGAAGAAAGCTTTAGGCGGGTTTTATAACTCTAAACCCATGCTTTACTATGTGCATCTTTGTATGCGTTTTAATGATAGTTCTTAGTATTTCCCTACTTTTCCCTGCTATTTTGCAAGCAAACCCGTGGAATATCTGTACTGTTCTTGAGCTAGAAGATGAAGGCGTGATTTCCAAGGAAAACCCACCGCTTTTCTTTTCCTTAAACGGTCCTAACAGTTTGCTCTCACGGACTCAAGACCGCGAGGTGAGCAAACGGTCTCGAGACCGCGACAGGGCAAACGGTCTCAAGACCGTTTGGCCCCGTTGTCCGAGCATGGACCGTATAAGAAACCTGTTCCTAATTGTATAGGCTAATTACCCTCAAAATTTGGGAGACTAACTCCAAAGGAATCGGGAGATATGACCTTTTTAAGTCACAACTTTAAATGAATTAACTGCTGATTTTCAAACGGTCTGAAATTGCCTTTTTGGGCAAACGGTCTCAAGACCGTGAAAGGTCGTTGACTAAGCGTTGACCCCATGAGATTACTGTTCAAAATTATGTTAATTAACAACTCACCAAGTTTTATGGTCTAATTCCAAACGGGCTAAGAGTTGAAGGGTGAATACTAGGGCTAACCCTAGATAAAATCAGTACTGAAATTATGGTGACCTAATTAGGGTTTTTAGGGTTGATTGACCTAAACGGTCTCAAGACCGTTTGGGGGTCACCAAACGGTCTCAAGACCATGAGGGGGCTCACGGTCTCAAGACCATGAGGGGGCTCACGGTCTCAAGACCATGAGGGGGCTCACGGTCTCAAGACCATGAGGGGGCTCACGGTCTCAAGACCATGAGGGGGCTCACGGTCTCAAGACCATGAGGGGGCTCACGGTCTCAAGACCATGAGGGGGCTCACGGTGGGGGCTCACGGTCTCAAGACCATGAGGGGGCTCACGGTCTCGAGACCATGAAGAGGCTCACGGTCTTGAAGCCTAAGGGGGCTCACGGTCTTGGAGCTAGAAAGGGGCTCACGGACTTGGAGGGTCAAAGTGGGCAAACGGTCAACACTTTCAACCGATCTCAATTCAATTAATGATTAATGATTGGAATTAATCAATGTGACTCATGGTTGACCACATTCAATCATTTGATGGTTCAATGTTGCCCAAATCAAACACTAATGATAATCTAGGATAGTAAGGGGTTATTTGACTAAGGTTTTTGACCAGGATGATGATCAATGGGGTGAATTACCAAAATACCCCTGAAGGGTCAATTAAGTTATACCTTGCTCAATTCAAACCCTAATTACATGAGAATGATGTTTTTAGTCATCATGACTCTATCCAACTTGATCTAGTGTAATGTTACCATCAACCATTAGTATGATGAAAGAGAGAGTACTCTAGAGAAAGAAAGTAACCTAGAGAGAGAAAGTAACTCTAATCACATAATGATGATGTTTTTGGCTATGTTAGCCTATGATGACTCAACCCAACATGTTTTAGAGTGATGTTGACATCACCTACCCTTATGATGAGAGAGAAAGTACTTCTAGAGAGAGAAAGTACTTCTAGAGAGAGAAAGTACCCTTTTTAAGTAGAAACTCAACTAAAGCACCTCCAATACACAGAAATGAGCATAATTAGGGTATGATCCACCTGTGTGAAATCATAGAAACCCTAATTATGATAAATGATGAACCTTTAACTAATCCAAGAGCATCAATGAAGATGTTACTCATACATGATGATGTTATGAGTTTAATTCACCTTGATGTGAATAGTAAACCCTAATTCAAGGGTAATGGCATGCTTTTGAGCAATAAACTCTATTTGAATAGAAGTAAAGATTTAACTCTTATGACAAAAGTAGGAAGTACATTCCTTATTGTTGTATTACCTTTATCAGATGTATTAACCATGCATGTTCTGATATGAAGGTAATCATATCCAGATATGGATGTTGATGTTATATTCATTAACGGCATGTTGTTAGCCTTATGAATAAGTAATGTAATCTGATGCCTTGCCAGTGGCATCCTATGCTGGTACTGGGCTATGAGAGCCATGAATACCATCAAGGTCATGCCTTAGAGATGACTTGTGATGAGGATAATGAGAAATGATGATTGATATGAGTTAGGCTTGTTACATTTAGTATCCTTCTTTTATAGCTACTATGCTATTGTTATTGTTTGAAGGACAATGTATGCTGTTAAAGAATACTGAATGTACCTAACTAATCAAGTATAATGTAGAGCCCTGATCATAGATCCATCATTGTCAGAAATTAAGTGATGGTGAAACAGGTTTTCCTTAGGGAACTCCTGGAGCACATACTTTTGAGTATGTGGAGTACATGGATGTGTAGAACCTTACATCCTAGTGTAGGAAAGTGATGTAGATGTGTAATCCATCCATCCTTCACTATAGTTCCATACCGTATCAGTGGTAGGTAAACATGAAACCTCCTGATGACGAAGATAGCACAGATATCCGTATCAGTGGTAGGTAAATATGAAACCTCCTGATGACGAAGAGAGTACAGAACGCCACTGTGACTCTAGAATAGCGAAGGACCAGTTTACCCTGGTGAGCTATAGTAGTAGAGACATGAGATGTCCTACAAGTGATCCTCTTACTGACTGAGGAAGGTGAAGGTCATGAGAATCCGGCTCTCTTAATGACCTATGTATGATACTGATGCGGCTTCTCCGCAATCAGTTGGAGTATGAGTGGTAAGCCTCATCTCCACAGGGCATAATGTTGTTTGTAAAACATAATCAACCATGTAGTATAACTTGTTAGAGATGACCCAAGTTAGTTGATTGATGTTACATTGCAATAATGTTGATATTCTCCATATCTCCTAATTTGTAGAGATCTTGTTATATCTGCAACTGTTATAGAATGCTTTGAAGGCTTTACTGTTTAAAATAATCTTTGATGTTATAATAAAGCTTCTGGCGAAGAGTTATAACTCTCGCTGGGACAATTATGTATAATTGTCTCACCCCGTAGACTTCAACTTTTTAGGTGGACGTCGGAGACGAAGAAACCAGCCTACAGGTGATCAGTCTCAGCAGCAGCAGCACCAGGGGCAGCAGTAATCTCAGGTGGAGATTTGTCCTGCCATGTGGTGTAGTTAGAGTCAGTCCTATATGTCCTCTGTACTCTCAAGTCTTGGAGTCTTGTGTTATGTGATCTTGAGATTTTGTATCTTGATGTATATAATTACTCAAGAAGTAATTATCCTGAGATGTAAACAGTTACCTCTCTTTATGAAAGAAGTTTTTATGGATACAAGTTCTTATCTCGAAAAGTTTTAATTTCCCGTGATTTTTGTCTTCCGCTGATTACCGATTCGCTTCCGCTAAGTTTTAATCGTGTTTATGTCATGGTTTGGAGATCAGAGCCCACACCATATGGCCATAATTGCAAAGCTAAAAAGGTGAAAATTTTGAAAATATTAAAACTAAATGTGGGAAGTAAACATGCATGCTAGAAGGATGGAGAGATAGAAGGGTGAAGCCTATCACCCCAAGCTTAAAACTTTGCTCATCCTCGAGCAAGATCTAAACTTAGAATAGCAGGGTGGGAATGCATGTAAGTTAGGGAGGGAAATTTATTAAAGTACTAAAATGATGCATGTATGCAAGGAAAAATAAAGCAGTTAGAGGAAAGAAACTAACTAACAAGAACATGAAGAGAAAAATTTATTGTAAGAGAAAGGGGGTGGCCCCCACGATACCGACAATGGGATCCCAAATCCTAAGTTTTGGGACCAATGTCACCTGTGTCTTACCGACGGGTTCCGCCACATAATAGGAGTAGAACAAGAGGATGTGTTGGCCCTGCCGAGTCCGAAGAAGAGAAGTGAAATCCGACGACTCGGTGAAGTCATCTTTGTGCCGGAAGTGGCATGAACTGCACTGGGATGAATTCTTCATCATATCATCCTCAGGGCACCTTTCATTATATGAATCTGAATATGAAGGTCCTAGGATGTCGACACAGGATGGGATGGATGAGAGAGGTCGGATGTCTTCTAGAGGACTCATCTCTTCTCTCTCCATCTCTACACTTGAGGTTGGATGGTCAGATAAATTTTCATGTATAGTATGAGTCATCCAGTCATCTTCTGAATAAGAAGTACTCCCTGAAGAATCTGTTTGTAGTTCTACCACCCCAAGCTTATCACATGTCATGGAGTGAGGGGTATCTTCATGCTCAGCAGCCATGTTGTAGTGAGCCGTCCATCCTACCCCCTCGACATCCACCCTACCTTGTAAAGGTAAGGGTGTAAATGGCAGCTCGTACTGCTCCAACTTGTCGTCATTAGTATACTCACTACTCCATGTCGAGTAGCTGTCATATTCATCGAACAAATTGTTCCAAACCATGGTTGGCATGCTGCTCAAAGAAAAGTGACAAGTCTCAATATGACAGATTTCACTCTGGTTTGGTTCAATATCTGACTCTAGTTCCTCAAACCAATCTTCTGGTTGTGAGGTTGATTGGCTTTTCGAGTCTTCATCATCGTCATCATAGACCCATTCATGTCTATGACTCATATCTTCCATTGGTTGATCATCTGGGTCATCTGGACAGAATGAAGGGCTTCCCCAAGTGGGTTGGTCTTCACAGAAAAATCCTGATGAATCCAGTTGATGGTCTATATAGGATGATGGTGCATACTCCACTTCAGACCCAATGGAATGGTCTTGATGACTAACTTCTTCATTATCTTGTGATGGCAGTTGTAACTGGATTGTAACCAAATTGATGAGCTCTTGGAGCCTCCTACACTGTTCAACATCTTTATCATGAAGTTGTTGTACTTGAGCAGCAATGCTTTTGAGACCCATCGATTATGTCATGCACATATGAAGGGAATCCACTGTATCAAACTGATTTTCTTGGATGGATCCTTGCTCAAGAGTTTAAAGTAGACTTCTACTGCAGTCTACAGCCTCGGTGACTAGTTTGAGATGACGATCCTGCTCTTCTAGTAGTTGTTGCATTGGATCGACATCTTCTTGGAGATGAGGGGCTAAGGAGGTGAGTGCGTGAATACTTTCCCTAGACAACTCCACTTCCTTAATCAGTTCTTGATCCCATGATAGCACGGGAGTCAAGGGCTGAATGGAAGTCTCCGTTGTTGGAATCTCAACATATGATGACGGTGGAGGTCAGAATAACTCGACTAGTTGTAGATCACAACCTTCAATTATTTGTCAGTAGTCGAAACTGTGGAAAATCTCAAGAGGACGGGTGGAAAAGATAACTTGTCTTCTCGAAGCGAGATCCATGGCTGAAAAAGAGTATAGGAAAAAAAAAGGTATTCAAAATATATGAAAAAGTATGTTTAAAACAAAAGAAAAACTATGCATATATATACAGGCTTAAAGTGACAGAACAAAAGTCTTTTAGGTGTGTAAACGTGGAAAACCACATCCCCGACAACGGCACCGAAAAGCTGATCGGCCTAGAAATGAGTTAGACTTTTAAATTTATAACCCAAATCCTTCTAGGATGCCCACAACTTTTATTACGGGATTGAAGTAGATATACAGGGTCAAACACAGGGATGTTGTGATATTTAGAATGCCACATATCTCGTTCTTGAGTTAGATAAGCCAAAATGATAGTCGATGAAAATATGTGCTAGAACTAGTCTAGTGGGTTGTCACGAAATAAAACAAAATAAAGAAAAGAAAAGAAAACAAAACAAAACAAAATAGAGTTTGCGGGATTCTACTAATCAGAGAAAGAGAGTTCCTGGCTATGTAACCACAAATGGAGCAGTCTATGCACTCGTTCTCAGGCATAGACAACCCTTGAACACCCAAGCAAGCCTCTAGTAGGCACGGTGGAATCTATCCTGTAGGTCATCCCATTCGCTCTCGTGATGCGTGACTAGAACCATCAACGATATGTCATCGAGCCTCTCTCGAGGATGACATATCAATACCTCAAAATAGGCCAAGTTCCCTCTCGGGTCTTAGGACATTCAGAGATATTAGGAATAGAGTACCATGGATCTTCCTCCTCTCAGGTTCAGATCCAAACTATCATCTCTTAACTATTCCTACAACAGATCTCTTGATATAGGAAGAAATAGCAGTTCAAGCAAGTAAGAGTTCAACCAAACTAGCAATCATAACTTAGAAAGAGAAAATAGAACATGCAACATACTAGATCTAATATGAATCTACTTGCTTAAGGCAAAAGTACATATACATGCCCAGATGGGGCTACATAGACAAGAAAGAGCTTAACTAGCCATGGACAAGCATAGTAAGCACCAAACAAAGACGTATGAACATCATTTGTACAAGAAACAAAGGAATGCAATAGAATGAAAGAGGAAGAAAGAGATATAGCCCGTAGAGGAGAGGTGGCTCTCGCTCCTTGGCCTCTGTGCAGGTTGGATCTCATCCTTTGGTTCTTCTCTTTGTCCTTCTGGACTCCTCAATTCTCTCTCTCTAGATCTGCTCCTAACAGTAGCCCGATGGGTGAATGGAGGTGAGAGAATGTCGATGGAGACTGATCTTCTCTCTCCTGAGCTTCCTCCCTTAGAGATTATAGAACAATGGTGGAGGATGGCCGTGAAGCAGATCTTCTCTCTCTTCGGTGGTGAGGATGAACGTAGAACATATCTCTTCTATCCTCAGCTTTCGCCCTTTGGAGAGAGTAGATCTGAGGTGGAGATGGAGGAGAGAGAGTGTGGAGGCTAGTTGTTGGAGAACGTAGGCTGAGTGCCTTGGTCCTCTTGGACCTTAGGATGCTCCCACGGGGTTCTGGCTCCAATCCAACAACCTCTCGATGTTTGAACCGGATCTCGCCAGCCTCTCGGCATCCAGACCCCCTGCCAAAATGGTTGGGGGTACCCTTCTATTTATAGGCTGGGTGCTGGTAGTGGCATGTGCACTGCACGTGACAACTAAATCAAGTGAAATCAGCCCATTACACCGTGGGCATGACAAGTTGAGGTTGTGATCACGGTCCAGGGACACTACAGATGCGATCCCTTATTGGCTCGGTCGCGGTTGTGCCCTCCTGGTCACGGTCCAGGGACATCCCCCTGCTTAGTCGCAGTGTAGATGCTAGCGCGTCGGGGCCTAGCTGTTGTCATTGCTTGGATGGAGGGATGTTGTTGGTGGAGGTGAAGATGGCTGCAGGAAGATCCAACGATGGTGGAAGAAGAGTGGTGAAAGGTCGTGCTAGCTTGCTGGAAGGTGGGGATGTAGTTGCCATTAGGTGGAGAAGGACGTCGCGGTGTTGGCGGGTGGTCGCGGTCTTTGGAAACCAATACCGTAGTTTTAGGACAGGAAGAAACCACGAATGCGGTGTGGAGAGCAGGGTCACAATCTTTGGAGGGTAGGTCGCGGTTATGGGAATCACGACCACAATTTCGAGGGAGGGGTCGTGGTTCTTGATCCACAGGTCGTGATTAGGGTTGAGAGGAGTCGATCACAACTGTTGATGTAGGCAAGGCAATGTCCTGATGCTAAAAAAGGTGGTGGTTTGATCAAGATCGTGATCCAAAGGTTCTAGAGTTGCCATGGTTGATGATGGCAGAAGGCGTGGAGTACTTGGCACGGTCGCGGTGTGGTGTGGGTGCGACTGTGGGTGCATGATTGTGGCAAAGTGGTAGGTGGCTGCGTAGTTGCAGGTGGAGCAACTGATGATCGGTGGTGGAGAGGACGAACGTCGCGGAGGGGGTGTAGGAGCTGCTATCGTGGTGGAGAGAGGAGGCACCACGGGTCGCAAGAGACACAGTGGGCAAGGTGAGGTAGAAGAGGGAGGCACTGCAGACGTAAGGTGATCGTTGCGAGATGAGCAGGTGTCGGGGTAGAGCAGTAGGTCATGATTATGGGAAACCGTGATCGCGGTATAGAGGAACCACGACCGTGGTTGAGCAGAGGGGGTCATGATTGTGGAGGTAGCTATAGGTGATCGTGGTTGTTGTGAGGAAGGGAGACCGCAGGTGGCTGGTCGCAGGCAGGGGAAAGAAAGCCACGACCGTGGTTAAGTAGGGTTAGAGAGGGTAAGGGGAGAACAAGGTACTGTAGCAACATAATAGAAATAAAGGGGCCAACCCCATGTAGATGGGCTTTGGTGCTCGTGGGCCTACATGGGATGCATATGTGAAAATTGGATTCCCTGGTGCCCTAATGACCTGCATAAAAGATGAATAAATCTCAATTAAAATCACGATAATCCAATTAAGCTAGGCCAGGATGTATGATGTGAATTAGGAAATATAAGAAAATAATGAGAGCCAAACTGGGACCAGAGTAAAGAACACGACTGTGATGACAATGTATTCATCATAAGGTTATATATCAAACAATACAATTCACTGGGCCTCAGTTTAGTAGCGAGAGCATGGATAAGAGGTTGTTCATCTATGTTCGGTGCACATTAGTCCAACACTGGCCATTTACCTACGTTATTGGCTATTCTAGCTACATTATCTATGAAGAGATAGAAAGCATAAGACATGAGCATTATTGGGCAAATTAAGACTAAAGTGACACAAAACTATAGATAAAATGCATAGATAATATGCATAGATTTGGGTGTTATCAATAACCTTAGAACCCACTAGGTACTGTCTGAACTTATAAAAAACATAGACTATAGCAAGCATCTCTTTCTTAGTTGTGTCATAATTGATATGTGTGTCATCTAGGGTCTTACTCGCATAGTGGATGGCATGGAGTTTGTTATCTTTCCTTTTCCCCAAAACTGCTCCTATAACATAGTCACTTGCATCACACATTATTTTAAAAGGAGCACTCCAATTCGGTGGTTGGATGATGGGAGCTGATACTAGAGAAACTTTTAATCTTCCAAAGGTTATTTGGTAGTCATCATCAAACACATATTCAACATCTTTGGCTAGCAAGGAACATAGAGTGTTTGCAATCTTAGAAAAGTCTTGTATGAATATTCTGTAGAACCCTGCGTGTCCCAAGAAACTACAAAATTCTTTCACATTTGTTGGAGTTGACATCTTTTCAATAGCTTCTAATTTTTCTTTGTCCACTTCAATTCCTCTGCTTGAAATGACATGGCCTAGCACAACACCTGTTTGCACCATAAATGGCACATCTCCCAATTAAGAACAAAGTTGACTTGTGAACATATCTACAAAACTTTAGTTAGATTCAACAAACAATCATCAAAAGAGTTTTCATAAACACTAAATTCATCCATAAATATTTCCATTATCTTTTCAATATAATTATAGAATATAGTCATCATACACCTTTGAAAGGTGGTAGGTGCATTACAAAGCCCAAAAGGCATCAGCCTGCAAGCATATGTTCCACAGATGCATGTGAAAGTGGTCTTTTCTTGATCAGGTGGATAGATAGGAATTCGGAAGAACCCACTATACTCGTAGAGATAGCAAAAGTAAGATTTATGGGAAAGTCTTTCCAACATCAAGTCAATAAAAGGTAAGGAGAAATGGTCCTTTCTTGTGGATTTATTTAATTTTCTATAATCAATACACATTCATCATCCCGTGACAATCTGTGTTAGAATTAATTCATCTTTTTTCCCTTTTATTATAGTAGTTTTTCCCTTCTTGGGTTCAAATGTATAGGGCTCACCCAAGGACTATCACTGATGGGATATATAATTCCTGCATCTTTAAGTTTGAAGATCTCTTTTTAATGACTTCCATCATATTTTGGTTTAGTATCCTTAGAGGATCTATGCAAGGTTTGACATTTTCTTCCAAGGCTATAGGATGCATACAAATAGATGGGTTATTTCCTTTAAGATCATCAATTGAGTACCCTATCACATCTTTATAGCTTCTAAGTTCATTCAACAATTTTTCTTCTTGTTCTTCATTTAACTCATAATCTATAATAATTGGAAAGGTCAAATTCAAGTCTAAGAAAGCATACCTTAACGCCGGTGGGAGGGGTTTTAATTCTACCTTTTTATTTAGAGCGGTGATGTTTCTTTCCTCATTCTCCTTTGATTTTTCCTCACATATTGGCATCTTCAAGGCTTCAAAATTCTTCTCATTTATGGTGGCTTCTGTGTCTTCTTCATCATCTTCTCCAAAGTCATCAAGAATGGTCTCAATAGAATTTTTTTCTTCATCAAGAAAAGTGTTAATTCTATATATCAGACAAGGATATTCCTTAGAGTTGGGTGCTTTCATAACATCATAAATAGAAAATACAAGTGCTTCATCTCCAACTCTAATGGTGAGTTTTCCTTCTCTAACATCAACAACACAACCTACACTATGGAGAAATGGTCTTCCAAAGAGGGTTGGGTTTGTTGGATCCTCATGCATGCTCAGGACTACAAAGTCACATTGAATGAAAAACTTCACTATCTATATAGGAATGTCTTCAATCACCCCTCTAGGATATTTAATTGAGAGATCAGCTAACAGAATCATCATTGATGTTGGTTTCAAATCTCCCAAGACAAGATTTTGCCATAGAGAAATAGGAATCAAGATGATGCTAGCACCAAGATCAATTAGGCCATTATCAAAGGTTGAATCTCCAGTTTTGCAAAGGAGAGTGAAAGTACCTACAACATCTATTTTTTTAGGAAAACGAATTTGGATGATAAAGCACAGCCTTTCAGACAACATAATAGTTTCAACTTGACCGTATCTTCTTTTCTTTGTTAGTATGTTTTTCAAACACTTAGCATAGGAGGACATTTCACCTATGACTTTAACTGAAGGCAGATTCACATATAGTTTGTTCAAGATGTCCATAAACCTATTGAACTTAATATCATATTTCTTATTAGCAAACCTGTGAGGGAAAGGAGCATTATGCTTGTAAGAAGAGTCATCATGATGCAGATTTCTAGCAGATTTCTTCCTTTGGTTTTCAACAGTCTCCTCCATGGTAGTATCAATAACTCCTTTAGATTTCCTCTTAGAAGGTGGTGAAGACCCTCCTATGACTGATCCATTCCTTAGAGTCATGGATTTCCAAGTTTCCTTAGGATTCATAATCGGTTGACTAAGCAAAGAACCTGAAGGCGATCCTTGGTTGTCTAAAGCTTGTTGAGCTATATGGTTCTCCAACATCTTGGTATGGGTGAAAATCTCATCAACTTAATAAGAAATTTGTGTGATGGAATCCTTCAAGATATTTCTATGTGCCCCGAACTCACCATTCTGTTGAATCTATGTAGTCACAAAAGTCTCAAGAAGACTCTCTAAGCTGGACTTTTGTTGTGGCTGACTCATTTTTTGAAGCTGGTTGAAGTTCCTATTGTTGTTGTTGCTATATCCTGATGGTTGTTAATAGTTGGCCTTCATGGGCTGGCGATTGCTCATAGGTTGTTGATTTTGAGATTGACCCTACTGATGTTGGTTATGAGAGTTGTTGTTACTATAAGAAAAGTTTGGATGATCCCTCCATCATGGATTGTATGTTTCTAAAAAAGGAATGTAGGATTATTTATTATTGAAGTTTCCAACTGCATTGACCTGCTCTTGTGTCTCTGTAGTGTTCATTTTTCTTACAAAACAAGAAGAAGAGTTGTGACCAGATGCTCCACATGCTTCATACACTTTTTCAACTGCTTGAATAGAGTGAGTGGTCAACTTTTCAAACTTTTGAGCCAAAGCATCAAGTGTGGCTACAATGAGATCTATTGCGCCTACAATGTGCTTCCCACTAGATTTCTCAACTGAACTAGTGGATGAGAAGGGATGACTAGTCCTTTCAGTGCTCCACGAACTGTGGTTGAGTGTCATATCTCAAATAATAGCATGTGCTTCACTGTAGGACTTGTTCAATAAAGCTCCATTTTAAGCGGCATCAATAGTTATATGGGTGTTGTAGAATAACCCGCTATATAAAGTTTTAAGTAACAACCAGTTGGTCAAGACATGATGAGGATAAAAGCATTGCAGATCCTTAAATCTCTCACATGTATCATAGAGTGTCTCACCTTATTGTTGCTTGAATTTGGTGAGTTGGCTCCTCAGTTGAGCAGTCTTGCTCGGAGAGGAGTACTTGGTAAGGAAAGCATGTAGTTGTACATCCCAAATTTTAATAGACCACCTGGGAAAAGATGAGATTCACACCTTGGCTCAGTCTCTTAAAGTGAATGGGAATAGGAGTAGATGTACTCTTTCATCTAGAACACCATTAATCTTAAAGGTGTTCATGTACTGCAATAACTTGACTATGTGAAGATTTAGATCTTCCATAGGCATTCCTCTAAAATGATTTTGATGGATCATCTGCATTATAGTGGGACTGATGGAGAAATTATTAGCTTCAATGGCAAGATGATCAATGGCTCCACATATATTGATGGAAGCTGACACAGTGAATTCTTTGAGTGGGTGGTTGTCCACCATATCTGAGTCTTGACAGTGATCGAGTGAGGATGGTGGTGAAGGTGTTGAGTGAGATGATGATGGTTTTGATCCCTCCAAGTTTGTAGAGTTATCACCTCTCCTTTCTCTCCTTCAACTGTAAAAAGTTCACTCAATTTCTGGGTCCAAGAAGATTGATGTCTCAAGACCCCTTTTAGAGTGACGCATGCAACCTACACAAGTAATAGTTAAGTGAAAATCATAAAATGAAAAGGGTATCACAATATGAAAGATGGGAAATGATGAGCTAGTCTTGAATACTAACTAGCATTTTTACTCTAACTAATATTACCATAGCTCTCCGACAACGGTGCCAAAAACTTGTTGACTTTCTAAGGCAAATGAGTTTTAATTCTTATATGTCTCAACTCGTCAATCACCCATAAGTATATGGGATCAATTGTAGTCAAGGTCGGTTCACAGAGAGCTATGCTAGCTAGGTGCAAAAGAACTAGATTTCAACAATCTAAGTGAGATTACAATAGTTGACTTTAATTGCAATTATTAAAAGACAAGTAGAAACAAAAGCTTAAGCTCAAAGGTTAAGATCAGATTTTAGAATGTCCTGGACATAAGATTTCACTACCATACTATCACATCATGTGCAACTACAAAATTAAAACATGCCATAAATCTGTAAGGAGGTTGTCGTCGTCATGCTCCTCCGGTGACATGAGACAGTTCTCATCTTCACATAGCACTCCCCTATCTATGCTTAGATCTGAACACAACCTTGTACCCTCAACATCCTCCAAACACTCCTGTGGTTAAGAACATGTTGCCATGAGATCTACTCCCTACTCCCTCATACATTCTTCTGAATGGCATAAAGAAGCATAAAACATGTATAAAAAGTGGCCATCCAAGCATACAAGTAGTAAAACACCATAGGAACTCATGGAGAAGTAAATTAACTAGCATATGATATACATTATGAGTTCACATGAGTCATAGCATGGAGATACTCTCCCATTCCCAAGAACAAGGGGTCTACTCGTACATGATGAAGAACCACAAGCATATTATAAAAATTTTACTATTTTTCATGATTAGAGAGAAGAAAAGCACAAGAGTAACCAAGAATGAAGTGGAAGGAATAAAGCTCTAGGTTGAGGAAGAATTTCCACCCTTATGGCAACTCCAACTCATTCTATCTTCCCTCCCAAGAAACTTGGCTAAAGTAGAGAAGCTCTGCTACACCCTTGTGGAAGAAAAGCAAAGGGAATGATGAATAAATGAGGGTTCTTTCTCAAGAAGCCTCCTCTTCTTCTCCAAACTCACCCCTTCTTTGCTCTACAACTCTCTCTAGTCAAAATATTCTCTAAATGATGAGTGATAACCGCCCCAAGTGGTTGCACTCATTTTTAAAATGAGGAGTGGTTGATTTCAAAATCTACAGAAACTGAAAAAGACACGCCATGTGGCATAGTGCAACTGATATTTAACTACTTTTTTACAATAAGTACACGACGCGTTCTAGTGAAGACATGTTGTGTTCTTGCAAATAAAATCAACTTGGGCAGGTTGTACATGTGTGTTAATAAACAAATGGTCGTGTGCTTGGGCAGAAGGTCGAATCTTTAGCATTTGCGCGTGCGGACACGATGTGTCTAAATGATGATACATTGTGTCTTTTTCTATATAGTTTGGGGATGAAGCCTCTAGAAACTTACATGCCCATGTGTTAAATAATGCATAACGTGTTTGCTGCTTTATGAGCCCTTTTTGGAAAATTACACACCCTACACAAATAAAGACATGACATGTCTCGTGTTATTTCTTCAAGATCAACTCTGAATCAACTATAAATCAATAGGAAATCCGACTAAGGTCGGATTTGGGCTGTGATGTGATGATTTTGAGTCACATTTATAGACTGGTTTGACATGTGTTTTATGCATTTATTAGTCATTTTCATGGTTAATGTTGCATAATTCATCTACTTTGGTCTATGCTACTTCTTTATGTCAAATTTCCCTTATTTCAGCATTTTGAGTATTAATTATCAAAAGAATACATTTTGTGTAGACTTATGTGGTTTCGTGTGTTAATTTCAGGAAAAACAAGTATCTGCTACTGTCGATACCATTGACAGTGGTCGATACCATCGACCGGACCATAGGTTGCCAGCCGCAAGGACCAAAAGAAACTCGATACTATCGACAAGGATGTCGATGGTATCGAGATACCATCAGGTTGTTGGCGAGAAGTGAGTCGATACTATCGACACATATGTTGATACTATCGACTAGTGGAGCTACAATGACGGTAAAAGGACAAAACCGACACCTATGAATGTCGATACCATCGACACGCGTCGATGGTATCGAGATAGCATCAGTCGCGACAGAGAAAAGAAAAGAAAATCAGTCGATACAGCACAAGGTCGATACTATCGACCCACGTCGATAGTATCGACGCCATCAGGTATGAGTTTGCTTCAGATTGATCTTAATCTGACGGCTGTGATTAATTGGTGACCTACCTCGGGAATTATACCTAATGACGGTGCCCAAGAGGGAATGATCACGTCATTAGCCGCTGCACACGTCCCGAGAAGGTGTGGAGAGAAGAACGGAGCCCAGAAGCACGCCCCAGCCGATCCAGACGCCGAAGAATATGATTTCCACCACCGAAAGGCGGGAGAACACGTATTCCACGCCAAGGATCGCTTGGATATTCTCCGTTCAGGGGTTTCACCACTCAATCACGTTTTTCTCCATGTTTCCCTTTTTCTACTCCACGTTTTGCTTTGAGATGAACATGCGGGGCTAATCCCCTTTGTCTTTAGGACCGGGAGTAGCTCGGGAATTCATTGTATGACAATTTTATGATAGTAATTCATATCTTATCTCTTAAATCCGTGGTATAATTTCGTTTTCTCAATTATATTGTTATGCTTGATCACCATAATAATAATCTAATGCCCTTCGTTACTTTGAAAGAAGAATTAATGGTTGAAAAGAGACAGAATTTACATTAATTGACAAATCCCTTGAACAAGGTGGTGTAAGGTTAATGGTGGATACCGAGAGATCGTTTTCAATGCACCTAGTTTAGGGTATAGGTTACTACGACGGTGGAACCGACCTAGACATAGGTAGTGAATTGTACCATGACAGTGGGAAATTCTGATTTCAGGCCACTACCCAGATAGAGAGATAAAATTGAGTGACTACATAGAATTTAATACAATGAAAACTCGCGGTGAAACCGCAATCCTAAAGATCTCATTTTGAATTGATTAAACCAAACATTTAATCGATTGCTTTGTTTTGTTTTATTTTTATTTTCTTTTAATTTTAACAACAACTATCAACTTTTTAATCGGTCTAGCTGATCGCGAGTAGTTAGTAGGAGTCTCCGAAAATTTCACGTATCCCTGAGTTCGACTTGGGCCTCACAAAGGCCTATATTGCATTGACGTGTACACTTGCATTTCTACGCACGGTAAATTCGTGTCAAGTTTTTGGCGCCGTTGTCGGGGACACGACAATTGTCGGCACTACGAGTGCTGTGGGCGGACACTCTAGGCCACATTTTTATTTTATTATTTTGAAATCATTTCTAAAATTAATAGTCTATCTTTCCAATTTTTGTATTCGTCTAGCACGATACTGAACTCAAATTTTCATTTTGCAGGTATTGTGTATGGTGCGGACGCGTAGTAGTGACTACACGCGACAAGAACCTGAGGTTCTACTGACGGGACCTAACGACGAGGAAGATTATAATCAAGACCATATGGAGGATATCATTTCTGAACCCAAACAAGAAGAGATGGCAGAGCCACAGACAATATGGGAGAAGATCAAAGCTTCTTCTTCATCTGCGTCGAAGGGGCAAATAAAGAAGCAGGCAATTAACATTCCAACATACAAAATTGATCCTGCATTAATAAATTTAGTGAAGTCAAATGCTTTCCATGGGCTCAAGAATGAAGACCCAGTTACGCATATCAGCCAATTTGTGGAAAATTGCGACATGGTCAAGATTGACAGATTTCCGCAGGAGGTACTCTACCTAAAATTGTTTCCGAGTTCTCTGGAAGGAACGGCACGAGAGTGGTTGCATAATATTGACGATGAATATGTAGAATCATGGAACCATATGGTCGAGGTTTTCTTTGAACGGTTCTTCCCGCCCGAGAAGACCAACGATTTGATCAGAAAGACTCATAATTTCACTCAGAAGGTAGGTGAGACCTACTCGAAGACGTGGGAACATTTTCAGATTATGTTGAGGAGGTGACCACACCATGGTCTGGATAAGGAGAAGCATGTCAAAATATTCTATTTTGCTCTCTCTGAGCATGATAGAAGTAACCTTGATTCAGCAGGGTCAAGATTTTTCTTAAATAATACAGACACGAGGTGCTGGGAGATTCTGAAGAATATGGCGAAAAAGCAATCTTGGGGCGATAGGGATGCACCAGAACAAGTTAAAGCTGCAGGTGAGTCTAGAGCCATAAATAAGATGAATGACAAGCTAGATCTTCTAGCCAAGAAATTGCTAGCCAAGGAAGATGCATCGTCTGATGAGGAAGCCCAAGTCAAATTCATGCAACAATAGGGCTATAGAAACAATGATTATGCTTGGAGGAGGGACAAGAAGTTCTCATGGAAGGATCCCAATAACTTCCTATAAGATCCTGATGTAAAGCCACAACCTAGAGCTGAAGATAAAAGCATCGAGTTGCTTAGTCAAATGGTGCAGCAGAATCAGGAGATGATGAGTATGTTCAGTAAACAACTGCAGTCCCAGGGTGACATCTTGACCAAATTTGGGCAGACACTACAAAGTCATGGAGCACAAATGCGGGCGTTAGAAACCACCGTGACCCAAATTTCCAATGAAGTGGCGGCCATCCAGCATGCCAATCAGCATAGACAGGCTGGGAATGTAGATGTGGTTCAAGCACATCATCAAGTTAAATACATGTCTGTGATTATTGAGGAAGAACCCCTGGTGACAGAGATCAAGGACCAAGGTAAAATGATGTTTGATACGGAGGCTATACCGGCAATACCGTATCCTCACAGTCATTATGGACTATCAGGCGGATACACTCCTTTTAGGAAATCCCGCCAAGAGCCCATGATGGTCCCACCCCCACCTAGTCAAGAAGAGCATGTGAAGGCCATTCATCAAGGTGCGGATACATCCACTGCGAGAGAGGAGCCACCGCAAGTTATACCTGTTGATGATGTTTCGACAAAATTTACACCAGAGGGGGTCATTGAAGCAAGCTTAGGGGAGCTTGGCCTGAAAAGCTCATATGTGCCACGTCATAAGCATTTGAATGAGGCAGTTGTGTTTAGTCTGGATAGCCCTAGGCCGAAGAAAGAGCATAGGCACTATAGGAAATTCTTGGAGATGTTCAGAAAACTCCATGTAAATATTCCTTTAGTGGAGATGATAGAGAAGATTCCCACCTACAGGAGGTTTATCAAAGAAATAATCAATAAGAAGAGGCAGGTTAAAGACACAGATGTTTTCCAGATGAATGAAATGGTGAGCTCAATCATCCATGGGAATTTGCCATAGAAGAAGAAAGACCCAGGAAGCTTTTATATTCCATGTTCGATAGGCGATCGACACTTTCCACGAGCTCAGTGTGATTCGGGCGCGAGCATTAATCTTATGCCACTAGCCACATTTCAAAAGCTTGGGTTGAAGGAAATGAAGAAATCAGCAGCAACTATTGAGTTGGCGGATGGGTCCATTGTAAAGCCATACGGAGTTTGCGAAGATGTACTCATCAAGGTGGACAAGTTCATCTTTCTAGTAGATTTCATCATCATGGATATGCCACAACTTCAAAGTTGCGAGATGCTATTAGGTAGGACATTTCAAGCAACGGCCGATGTAGTCACTACAATTGGGAGAGGTACGCTGACGTTGGGAATTGGTCAAGATCGAGTGGAGTTCAAGCTGCCGCACGATCCTTTGGGCACCTTCTCCGAAATACCAAGTTGATGAGGAGATTCAAGTCGTCTAGCCTAAGATGTTAATAAGGGCACTTGTTGGGAGGCAACCCAACCATCGATATTTTAGTTTAGTTCTTTTACATTCGTAGTTTGATTTGTTTTAACTTAGTTTGTAGTGTAAAAAAGATATCGTGATCGTTTGCTACATGTGCAGGACTGAGGCAGAGTCGATACCATCGACCCTTGTGTTGATGGTATCGACCGTGGTACAGGTTGGCGACTGCAGAAATCGCACTGCGTCGATACTATCGATGGCCTCGTCGATAGTATTGACACACCAACAGGTTGATCGCCAAGTCAAGGTCGATAGTATCGACATTCTAGTCGATACCATCGAGATCTCTAGAGATATTTAGAAGAAATCGTCTCAGTAAAGTCGATACCATCGACGGGCCTATCGATGGTATCGACACAATCACACTTAGAAGGCGGTGGCCGGGCCTCGTGAGGGTTTGCCCCAATCAGAGAGTCAATACTATCGACTCGCGTCGATAGTATCGACGCGCCACGTCAACAATCTGTGAGGAAAGATCTACGGCGATCGCAGTAACCAGGAAGTCGATCCGAGGGACGAGTCGATACCATCGATACACATCGATAGTATCGATGCGTCAGCAATCCGGGCCCCGCAGATCCAGCCATCGATGACCGTCGATACTCGCAGCAGTACGGATTGTGCTACCCGTGTCGATATCATCGACCCGCGTCGATGGTATCGATGGTCATACATCAGCGCCGACCACGTCTATATATCAGAAGGATTTGCATTAGATGACATCACAACTCCAGAGCAATCCTCCTCCACCTGTGCCGAGCGTATTCCAGAGTGATCTGAGCCCGACGACGAGCAACACCGAGCACGTTCTTCATCGAGCGGAGATTCCTTTCTCCGATCTTCACCGAGCTCTCTCTCTATTCCTCTTTCTGTCGTGATCATGGTGCATGTTGTTGGTGCATTGTCGTCACGCGCCGACCTGATGGAAATCCCAGAATTCGTGCCACCACCTACCACGTCGATTGCACGCCCGCGGCTGATTCATCCATCCGCGGAGGTCAAGAAGATATACGAGGAGATCTTAAAGAGAAAGATCGAGCTGACCCGATATGTTGAACGGGAAACCATCTGCAACTTGGGGTTCGAAGCTAACCTCGACTACGTTCTGAAGGGACAGGACTGACACACGGGAAGACGGCCTGACGAGCTGGAGTTTCATCCAGATGGCCAGCCGTTCTTCGGCGAATGGCCTACGTACAAGGAGCTGGTGGTTGAGTTTATGGCGTCGTTGGACGTCTGCATCATACCCAATGACGTCATAGCCAACGACCGCGAGTGGATCAAGGGCCGGGTGTCTTTTCAGCTGTACAACAATGACTACACCATTACACTCCGGCAGTTCAACAAGATCTTCAACTGGAATCATTCGCGGTCTGACTACCGGTGGCCGGACAACCGCACCGACTACGATGCAATCTTCGCCGAGCTTGTGACGGTGCCACCGGGCAAGTCAGTGAGTTACCACAATGTTGCGGTAGCTGACTTTGAGCATCCATTTGTCTGGATACTCCACCAGATGCTGAGTTCTACGTTATTTGCTAGGGGTGATCTGGCTCTCAACAAGTTTCAGGAGACGGACCTATTTTTCTTATATAAACTTCTGAAGCACCAAGAATGCAACTGGGGAGCTTTCTTTTTGCAGCGGGTTTTGGCGGTAAAGAGGAGTACACGGAAAGCTCCAATTCACTTTGGAGGGCTTATCATAAAGCTGGCCTCCTACCTTGGGTTGAATTTCCAGCAGCTTACTCCTCTCTCCAACAGGAGCAAGGTGAACTTGCAACATCTACACCGCTCCAACCTCATCCTTCTTCGAGATGGCTTGGCGTATGCACACTGCCACGTCAACCATGCTTACCAAGAATGCTCGCTTCCCGATCCTGTCTTCAACATCAAAGGGGCGCAACATTTCCGATGGCCTATCATAGCCATTGCTCACTCTGATGAAGACGGCGACAACGACGACAACAACAACAATGACGATGAGGCTGAAGAGGAAGAGGAGGCCTACACTCCTCTTAGGGCACGAGTGGCACCACGGAAGCGTCCTCACATGCATCCGGGTGCATCTTCATCTTCGCAGCCTCCGCCACCACCACCGCCCTCGCAGCCAAGCGAGGATGTCTATTCTATGCAGGGCATGTATGCTATGCTGCATGAGATACAACAGACGTAGCAGCATCACACGACGATGTACATCGGTGTTCAAGAGACGAAAAACCAGCTACTGGACAATCAAAGGACAATCTTCGAGAACGAGCGTCTTCTCCTCGACAACCAACAACAGATTCATGATCGGTTGCATAGGATGGAGACGCAACAGCAACCCTTTTACGATCACTATTGGATCCAGAACTACTTTGGAGGCTATCCACAACCTCCACCTAGGGCTCAGTTTGATCCGAGCTTCCAGGGGGAGTATCCATCTTGGGACCCCATGGCTCCACAGTACCCGTCTCCGCCTGAAGAGTAAAGCGGTATCTCTGTTCCAACCTTTAAGATTGTTTTTTACTATGAGGCCATAGTCAAATTCAAGCTTGGGGGGGGGGGGTAGTTGGAACAACTCTATCTTTTATTTTCTCTGTTTTTAGTTTTATTGCTTTTATTCTTGTCATTTGTTTCTTGCAATCTTAGTTGTTTGTAGGATCCACATTCTATCTAGTGTAATCGTGGATGTCTTAAGTCTTGTGTCATCTTAGTTGCATGTACATGGGAATTAAGGGAAACTTAAAAATTTTTGAGTGTTTGCAAGCTTGAGTGTTGTTCAACTTTGATCACTTAACTTAAGAAAATGATTAGTTTTTTCAACTTTAGAACAGAAAATCACAACTGTACATTCCTAATGATTCATGAAAAGTGGACGGAATTGGTTATTTGAGCCTAAACTGACCAAATGATAGTGAGACTCTAATTTGAAGTAAGAGAGAGAAACCTCTTAACTACTACACAGGTCAGTAAGGAGGGACACATAATACTTTTTAAAGGTTCAGTCAATTAGTCTTGTGATCTTTCCACTTCCACCTCATTGTTTTTTTTACAACCCACCACAAGATTTGGAAGTAAAGTACAGTTTTAACCTTTTTGATTGCATGTCATGTAGATAGGACTTGCATTGCAACCACTTGCATATGTTTTGCATGAAAAAAAAATAGAACAGTTATACATGCACATTACCCTTAGGTGCATGTCATTTAGTTGCATTCATAACTTTTATGCATAGAGTACATCATGTACCTCATTTCTTCTTTAATGGTGAATTAAATTGTTCCATACCCTCTAAATAGTTCAAATATTCGAGTAATGCAGAAAAAGTAAGTCCAATAAAGTATTCATTGGCAATTATGGATATAAGGGCTTGAAAAAAAAAGAAAAAAAAAGAAGAAAAAAATATGAAAAAATGAAATTGAAAAAAAAAGTTATTTAGAAGCAACTAGAATAAGAAGGAGAAAGGAACATAATCTCACCTACATTTTTAGATGAGTAAGTACATGATGTAGCTCAATTAGATATCCATTTCATTTTGAGATGGGATGTTAGTGCATGCATCATTCCACCCAATCTTAGGCATTAGGGCATTTTTCATGTGCATTTGTATCATTTAGGGCATTTTTCGTTTTATGCATGTTGAAACCGTATAATGCTTCCACTTCATCCATTAGCCACCCATTCCATCCACCAGTTGCTCAAATTGGTAGGCCACCGTGATTTTCTCCTCACTTGTGAATATTAGGAGAACTGCTTCCATGTAGATGGTAGTTAGGGCGAGCAACATAGTATAGGAGATCACAAGATGCATTAAGTCTGGACCGGTGAATTCTATTATGTTAACTGCCTTATGTGATAGTGTTCATCAGTTTTGAGGTAGACATCTTTTATGGATGATTACTGTCGCCTTTAGGGTAATTATCATTCTGTGGTTAGCGAGGGTCGGTATGCGAATGTCCGGTGGGAGTCATATGGGACGTTAGTTGTGATGCTTTGTTCTTTAGTTGACTTTGGCAATTCTATTCTAAGGTTTAGTTGCTCGAGGGTGAGCAATGTTCAAGCTTAGGGGAGTTTGATGTGATGATTTTGAGTTGCATTTATAGACTAGTTTAACATGTGTTTTATGCATTTATTAGTCATTTTCATGGTTAATGTTGCATAATTCATCTACTTTGGTCTATGCTACTTCTTTATGTCAAATTTCCCTTATTTCAGCATTTTGAGTATTAATTATCAAAAGAATACGTTTTGTGTAGACTTATGTGGTTTCGTGTGTTAATTTCAGGAAAAACAAGTATCTGCTACTGTCGATACCATCGACAGTGGTCGATACCATCGACCGGACCACAGGTTGCCAGCTGCAAGGACCAGAAGAAACTTGATACTATTGACAGGGATGTCGATGGTATCGAGATACCATCAGGTTGCTGGCGAGAAGTGACTCGATACTATCGACTAGTGCAGCTACAATGACGGTAAAAGGACAAAACCGATGGCTATGAATGTTGATACCATCGACACGCATCGATGGTATCGAGATAGCATCAGTCACGACAGAGAAAAGAAAAGAAAATCAGTCGATACTATCGACCCACGTCGATAGTATCGACGCCGTCAGATATGAGTTTGCTTCAGATTGATCTTAATCTGACGACTATGATTAATTGGCGACCTAACTCGGGAATTATACCTAATGACGGCGCCCAAGAGGGAGTGATCACGTCATTAGCCGTTGCACACGTCCCGAGAAGGTGTGGAGAGAAGAACGGAGCCCAGAAGCACGCCCCAGCCGATCCGGACGCCGAAGTAGATGATTTCCACCACCGAAAGGCGGGAGAACGCATATTCCATGCCAAGGATCGCTTGGATCTTCTCCATTCAGGGGTTTCACCACTCAATCACGTTTTTCTCCATGTTTTGCTTTTTCTACTCCACGTTTTGCTTTGAGATGAACATGCGGGGCTAATCCCCTTTGTCTTTAGGATCGGGAGTAGCCCGGGAATTCATTGTATGATAATTTTATCATAGTAATTCATATCTTATGTCTTAAATCCATGGTATAATTTTGTTTTTTCAATTATATTATTATGCTTGATCACCATAATAATAATCTAATGCCCTTAGTTACTTTGAAAGAAGAATTAATGGTTGAAAAGAGTCGGAATTTACATTAATTAACAAATCCCTTAAACAAGGTGGTGTAAGGTTAATGGTGGATACCGAGAGATCGTTTTCAATGCACGTAGTTTAGGGTATAGGTTACTACGACGGTGGAACCGACCTAGACATAGGTAGTGAATTGTACCACGACAGTGGGCAATTCTGATTTCAGGCCACTACCCGGATAGAGAGATAAAGTTGAGTGACTACATAGAATTTAAAACAATGAAAACCTGCGGTGAAATCGCAATCCTAAAGATCTCATTTTGAATTGATTAAACCAAACATTTAATCGATTGCTTTGTTTTGTTTTATTTTTATTTTCTTTTAATTTTAACAACAACTCTCAACTTTTTAATCGGTCTAGCTAATCGCGAGTAGTTAGTAGGAGTCTCCGACAATTTCACGTATCCCTGAGTTCGACTCGGGCCTCACAAAGGCCTATATTACATTGACGCGTACCCTTGCGTTTCTACACATGGTAAATTCGTTCAGGCTGGATTATATTTATTTTATCATTTTTGATGTGTACCTGTGATCAACATCATGCAACAAGTAAAATGACTAAAAGATAGCAAATTAAGTATGATTAGAGGCTAAATGGAAGACAAAATGAATTGATTTTGTGTATAGATGTGTGCAAAAAGTAGATATGAAATGCAAAATCACTCGTCATGTATAGAAACCTCTTCCATGTAATAGAATCATTATAGATTGTGAAGCATGACAAGTTGTAGCAGTAGTAAAAATTGGCATGCCTTGTCGACACCACTAGAAGTCAACATTGATAAGAAGCAGGCGACATGCCATTTTGTACAGTGATAAGCCATGTTAGTTGACAGAAGTTGAGATAGTAATAAGTAGTAGCAGTTTGCATGTCATTTGATGAAGAGACATGTCATATCTGATATCAATAGTAATAGAAGTCAGCATCGACGTGAAGTAGGAGACATGTCATGTCGTACAATGACACATCATTCTAGTTGACAAAATCTTAGGGTAGAATGCTAGTGGATATGCTGTGTCAAGAAGTGACACGTCATGTCGTCGTGGGAAAATTTTACAAACAAAGTCACAAACAAAACAGATCTCCACCAACACGCCATGTCTAGAAATGACACATTGTGTCAGTGGTGAAAAGTAGTAGAAAAGCCCCAAATTTAGTAGAAAAAGAAGGGGGAAATCCTTCTGGACCTCCACCATAGAAATATAGGAATGATGTATCCCCTATATCAATAGAAAATGGAGACCTTTATCCAAGATTTTGGATAAGATATCAAAGGTGGCATCATGGCTTAGATTGGTAGAGGGAATAGGTAATGACAATGTAGGATTTGTAATGATTAGATGATGGCAGTGTAGATCGGTTGCCAAATAGATGTGATGGCTCCATCGACTACTAATCATGGTGGTGGTATGATGGCAAATAGGATAGCGATAGCTCCATGAGCAAGAAAAATTGATGAGGCATGGCAGCCCTTGTAGAGCATTACCAACAACTTCAAAGTGGATGCTTTTGTTGTTGAAGATGGAGACAGATCATGGAGACAACTCCAAGAAGAGTTAGGGATGAGATATCCCTATGTTCATCCTAGCAATGCCTAGAGGCAGAGGCCACATGAAAGGGGAGGCTTCTCTTCGTTATGTACTCTCTCTCTTAGGGTTGGGGTGGCGTAGGAAAACTTGCTCTGATACCCATGAAAAATGGTATGATGTGCAAAATCATGTAACGTGTAGAGGTTTTCTTATTGATAGGAGGAAGCCACCCTTTACTATAAATAGGATAAGGGGGAGGCACACAGATGCAAGACAAACCCTAATGGGCCAAGACACAACTAGAACAACTCAAATAAACAGATCAAACCACTTAAGTAAATAGACTCTCTAACAATTATCAATAAAACTTATTGATATTTACTCTGGGAAGGGTCAATCCTCTATAGTAAGACTGATATGGATCCCTTCCATAATGTTTTCAAACCTAAAAATGAAGGATTTTGAATTTTAGGCAAACCTCATATGTTGTTAAAGCTTGTGTTATGATAATTGTTTGGAACATAGCCCCCAAAAATATACATTGTGGGTGAAATGGATCCATGCAATATATCTAAAAGGGAGTTGATTGGAGAGTGAATCCATATACCAATTCCTCATGAATGCGGAGGTAGTTTACTGCTTTTGTAACATCCCATTTTTTATATCACATGATCTGAAGGTAATTACATTCTTACTTTTATATCACATGATCCGAAGGTAATTATATTTTTACTTGGGAATGTCACTAACATGTTATTCAACACAATAATAACACATATAAAACTTCTACAGACTAGTGTATACAAAACATTCTCACTAATTCTTAAAGAAGAAACTTTGGTACATCAATATACATATGAAAATTTAGACACATGATGTAAAAGACTATACTTCTATCATAAGCTCTTGGATCGTGTAGATGGAACCCCACCAAGCAATTATATATAACATACACAAGTGAACTCTGTCTTAGTCACTCTTCTTGAAGCTTGATGCCTATGGACGTCTCATCCACATCCATGCACAAAGGAAAAGGGTACATGGTTAGAGTTATTGGCATTGAATTTCTAACAAGAACACAGAAATATACCATAATTGAAAGCTGAACTAAGATTTAAAAGTTGTAAACCTATACTGAATCAAGGTATATTCTATTTATTCCTTTTATCTATTTGTGGACACCATTATACGTCAAGTCCTCTCTCACTTGACATGAGTACGCCTCTAAAATTGTATTGAAGTACCTCTAAATTGGCACTACATGCTCTAAATGACACCAAGGTGCTTGAGTTGGTGTGGACACTTTGGATTGGAATTACATGCATATAAATCATTTTGGGACTATTGATAAGGACTTTTCATACAATGTATTATGTGAAGGTTTAGTTTTATTCATCTTAAATTTTAGTTACTAAATTTTAAGTCTGAGATTATCTTACACCGATAATGAATGCAGATAAACTAAACATATATTGAATTCTGAATCTAAATCTAATTCGAATGTCCAAGAAAGTTCATTTGACTTAAAAGAAATAAACTGAAACAATTTCTAAAAGGAATGGAGATCTTATCTTGATGATGATGGCGTATAATATATAGTTATTGCAAGGATGCGTTGCATAAACTATGCAAGTCACATTATATGCCCAAAAAGTTTGAATGCAGTCAACCACTACATTAGGAGGAGCATAGTAGAATTATGAAATTTTGATGAAATGTCTAAATATGATAATTGGACATAATTTCATAGGACATGGCCTACTTACCTTGAGTTTCTATAAAATCCTAACTTGTGTTTGAAACTGGTACTAAGTGTAAATCTCTAGTAAAACATACCAAGTGTCTATTAGCTTTCTGATTTTCCCTTATATGTTATAGTTTAGGTCAAATGGGGTTTGACTCATGTATCCATCTTTCATTATAGTGAATCTTAGACAAAATCCATAATAAATGAATCACTTTACGATCATTTCTCTTATATAGGTTTAATTGACCATAACCATTAACAAATATTAAACGACACCCATTATACATTTATAAGGGTTTCACTACAATTTTACGGCTTAGAATACTGAATTAGGTAGCATGCATTAAGTCATCCAACTTAGGCACCATTACTTATCTAAGCACTTATATTTATGGTTTTACTTATTTAGGAGCTTATCTTGATGATGTGGATATTTATTAGCTATTAAAGATATACCTAGAACTAAACTAGGTTTAAGGTCCTCAAGTATAGTTTTCGTGATATCCAAAAGCAAGGGTGATAACATGGTAATTAGAGTTAATTGATGTATAATTTTTACTATTATAGAACTCTACGAACACTTTCTAGTAATTTGTCTTTCAAAAGAAGCAATTATGATTTATATATATAGCCATCCTAAATGAACGGAATCACATACATTTATCTAATATTCATGTTATCAATTTCTGAAATCTCAATTAATGATTTTAATAAATTTGTAGATCATATTTAAAGTCAATTCAAAGGAATGATAGTTAGAGGCCCTCATAACCTATTTATGATCATGCATTCGAATCCAGTATGAGAATTTACTTCTACATAAAATAAGTCCTATCATATATCACCAAAACTTTAGATCTGTGTATTTCATCATGTAATTCTAATTTTCTAAACAAAATGATGTATCCTAATAATTTTCTGAAGTTCCTTGCTCTTTTTTTGTGACTTTTATAAGATAATTTTTTTTTTGAAAATGAATAATTATTTACCCGAACTTGTGGATCCAGCACAGGATCCACTTTGATTTGGATCCGTCTGACCCGAGAGGAAGGCCGCTCTTCTTCTCAATTGGGATGAACTCTCTTTTTCTCTGTAGAACAGATTTCTGCCTCCAAGCATCTTCAGTGGGTTAATAGTTGTTCTCTAGGCTACTTCGGCTCGCAAAAAGACCATCACGGAGTCCTCTATGCTCCACACACGGTCGCCCTTTCTCTGCTTTTCCTCAAGCTCTCCTCAGGCTACAAGTGCAGCTTGATTATGTAGCGTTGCAGGTGGATAGGACAAAGGGGGAACTAATCATCCCAGACTGAGGAGTGTTGCAAAGGCTTCAGCCGCACTCCCTACTCTATTATGGACCCTCGAGAGAGCCTACTAGCCTAGTGGCTTTCATGGATGCATTGCCTCTTTCCCAAGTACTTGTTTCCCCTCTAATCCCTCGTCCTCAATCCGTCTACAGACTGCAGATCTGGTCAAGGATGTCTAGGTTGGTTTGGGAACTCCAGGTCCTCTTCAGAATTTTGGTTGATGACTAGAAGGTGTGCGTGGATGAATCGAATGTCTCCGCACTATTAGATTAGGTGGTGGTATATAAAAGAAACGGGCCGTTGTGGAACCATAGTCTTCTGGAGATTGTGAAAGCCATCATGTTCCATCTTAAAATCTCTCAAAGTAAGTCTTTGTTATTATTATTTTTTTTTACTGATGTGGGAGACAAGAAAAATATAAGACTTTGACTCTGTCACAAACTTTGGCTCCGTTTGGGAGCACGGCAGGACAGTCGCACGCTCATCAGTGGCAATTACCTGCATGTGAAAATCTTGCATGTGAAAATCTTGCGGTGAGATTTTTTTTGGGTATCAACCACTGCGCCACAAAAAATTTGTACGTATCTTGCAGTGAAATTTTGGGTATCAACCACCGCGCCATAAAAAACTTGTACGTCAGTTCACAGCGGCTGCTTATCTCAGGTTTGGTCAAGCGATCAGATTGCTAACAAGGCTGCTCGCGCTTGACCAACGCTACCCGTACCCTATTTGGCATGTTACCAAACCATGCCTTTGTGAGGTATAGGGATTCTATTTACACACCTTGCAACTAACAAACCATAATCTCAAGTTGGACTTTTCCATTATCTAACATATTAATACTTAAGTACGTAAATGATAAAGTATAGAGTGACGTCCTTTGTCCATCTCAAAACCACAAATCCATATTTATCTTACCCGAACAACATCATAACAAGGAACAATTATCACATTATATTTATACTCTATTTTGCGTAGCACACATACCAAAATTTCTGAATCGTTTCCTTTGTATCACCAATTATCTCATCTTCCACCACACGAACATTATGGAATCGTGCTATTATTCTTTTCCTTTTTGGTCATATATACATAGAATAATATCATGATAACATAGTCACATACATTACTGTAAGTAGTATTGTAGACCTAAAACATGGTGTCTATGTTATATCTAGTTGGATCATTTCATACATTTCTCCTTCATCTTGACAAAGCAATATCTCATTGTACAAATGCTTAAAAGCATGAAGCTTAAACTATTTCATGGTTATTATTAGAATTAACTCTCAACCAAGTATGAATCCATATTTAAAAAGTTGATCAGTAACTGACTTCATCAACTAGGTTCATATCCATAATTCTAAATTAGAATAAATATATCATATACCTTGATTAATAAACTTCCTAATGGACCATCTTATTTTGAGATGTCCATGTTAAGCCTCTTTGTCAAGGATCATACCATTTAAAAAATAAATTATTAACATTATGTTGGCCTATTATGATCAAATACCTTGCATATGTTTAGTCAAATTATTTTTTTCCCTTGTACATTGACAAATATCTACTTTAAGGCATATTTTGCAATGGTTAAGATTCCCAAAATAGTGCTCAATTGACCCAATGAGGGTATCGAGATCTACTAATCTCTTAAATGAAAATTGACTAGGTTTTGAATATGATGATGTCTATTGATCTATTTGAAGTCCAATGGATATAATAATACAAAAAATTGAGATATTACAATTCTACCCACCTCATAGGAATTTCATCCTCAAATTTGACTAAATTATTCTCACAACTACCCACTTTAGGGTTTTACTAATATGTATAATACATACTTCTCTTCCCAACTCTTACTAGGTTACTTGCATTGCTCTTATTGAACCAAAAACAAAGGTTTATGGTTTTGCATATATATCCACATAAAAAATACTTCTGCTAATATTCTAAAATAGGACTAATCAATTGTTATAACATGACATACCTTATTCAATACATGCCAAGTTGTTTCAGGCACGAGTACAACTTTATCTTTTGTCTCATTAGAAGATTTTATTGACCCAATGATTGTAATCTTCAAGTCGCTATGATGAAGCTTTACAGTTAATCACACAACTATCAAGGTTTCATCACCTTCTCACAATACAAGCACTATCAAGATCTACCATAGCTCCTATATTCTTTATATCCTCATGCGAATAGATCTTGGATTTCAACAAGGTCATCTCCATTACATTATTGGTTAGGATTTCTGATATTGTCTCAAACCTTGATTCCCAAGGTTAGTATTGACGTTTATTTGAAAATTAGATAACCCCTTACTGATTCAAAAAAGCCCACAAAGTTTTGTAAATTTAATGTACTTGAATCACTCAGAATATTTTCTCTTGTAACTATACAATATTGGTTAGGAAATGACATTTCTTTAAATCTAGGGTCCTAAGTCCATATTATATCATGGGTTTCAAATATGTACCATATTCCCATATGGTGTCTATTATTCTACAACATGAAATGTGACCCCTAGTTTCATTTCTTCTAGACATTAAATACTTTTGTGGTCGAGTTATTCAAGATGTAGGTTATGAGATTTTAGCTTGGACATTGATGCACTGTTTATTTTTTGTTTTCACAAGCCATTTTATATTGATTTTTGTACACTTTTTATTAATTCACATATTAATTGTGAATGAATTACTTTTGTTAGCCTGTGATACTTATTTGCATCAAATAAATATAATTTCAATGTTTTCAAATGATTTAGTATATTTCCAAAGCTTATGTTTGGATTTTATGAATTTCAGGTGAATGTATAAGAATCTACATAGCTCGGTACTACCGACTTTGGAGTCAGTGGTACTGACACATGCTCAATGTGGGACAAAAGAAATCAAGAAGACTTGGTAGTACCGACTCACAAGTCGATACTATCGACAACATCACAACGATTTGATCAAGAATTATTGAAGCAACTCAGTACTATCGATAGCCTAGTCAGTAGTACTAACAACTTGACAGGTGGTTGCAAAATTAGAGGAGTTGGTAGTACTGACACCCTGTTGGTAGTACCGACATGTCGGGATCAGGTAGATCTAAAGGCATCATTTAATCCAATGGTTGAGGTTTTAATTCACCCTCAGCCACTCTTATGACTTAGGGTAGGTGCGGCCAGACCTATCTATCTCATCTTTTCCATCATACGACGGCCGGGAGCGAGAGAGAGGAGAAAGCAGAGAAGAAGACCACATTTTGGACGATCCAGGCACTTCCAGCTGATAGATTTGCAGCCGGAAGGTAATAAATCAACACGTGCACGAGAAGGGATTGTTTGAACCGTCTACTTTAGGGGTTCTTCATGTTCTCCATGATTTTTCTCTCCCCTTTGATTTTTTGTCTATGGAAACCATGCAGGGCTAATCCCCACGTTCCTTAGGAGCTGGGAGTAGCCCGATTACACATTGTAATTAACTATTATGCATTAATTCATCAGTTTCTCTTAATATCTGGATTAATTTCTATGAGAATGAATGAACTATCCATGCCTGATCACCATAGGTAGTAATTAGACCTTTAATTCTTTGAAAAAAGGAAAATTAATGGTTGGAACTTTGTAGAAATATACGTTCTATAAATCCCTTTGCAAAAGGTGTCTTACAACGAGAGGAGATTAGCCAGAGCAATAGATAAAGCACCTATATAATAACACAATCGATATGAGAGTGGGGTTGGTATTAGAATAAGTAGTAAATTATGTTGTGATAAATTCTCGCTACACGCTCTTAATCCAGGGTTAGGAGATATTTTTATTAATGCATTGATATTAAACTACAATGTTAAACATGGTGAAACCACTATCCTAAGGAATTCACTGAGACTGAGAACAACAACCAATAATTTTGATTTATTTTCTATTCTATATTATTAAACCAATCAATCAAGTTTCTTCAGTCTAAGTTGATGGTTTTACAATTAGTAATTGTCTCTGAAGTTACATTTCCCCATGTTTGATATCAAGGCCTCATTGCTCTATGTTACACTGATAGCGTACACTTGTGTTTTAAGCGTATAGAAAATACCTATCAAGTTTTTGGTGTCGTTGTTGGGAAAACGATTACTTCATCATTGCGAGTGTTGTAATCGGCCATTTTAGACCAACCCTTTAATTTTCTTTTATCCATTTAAAGCTGAATTTCAAATATTTATTTGTTCTTACCAGTAGTATCATTGTCTCACAAAGATTTTTAATGTTTTTAGGTACTAGTGCATGGTGCTTACTGATCGGCCTCAAATGTGAGTCAGAACTTTTAATTTATAACTTGAATCCTTTGAGGACACCTGCAACTTTATTACAGGGTCGAAGTAGATATACGGGATCGAACACAGGGACGTGGTGACATTTAGGATGCAACAGATTTCGTTCTTTAGTCAGATAAGACAAAACGACAGTCGATGAAAATATGTGCTAGAACTAGTCTAGCGGGTTGTCATGAAATAAAACAAAACAAAGAAAAGAAAAGAAAACAAAATAGAGTTCGTGAGATTCCACTAATCAGAGAGAAGGACTTCCTGTCTATGTAACTACAAGCTGGGCAGTCTATGCACCCATTCTCAGGCATAGACAACCCTCGAACACCTGAGCAAGCAATCTATATCCGAACATAGTACGTAATGTTGTGTCTGTTCCTGTGGGGTCATCCCACTTGCTATCGTTCAGCGTGACTAAAACCCATCGTGATATGCCATCAAACATCTCTCGAGGATGATAATCCAACACCCGAGAATATTCTAGGTACCCTCTCGGGTCTTAGAATATTCTAGGGATGTTAGGAACGAACGACCTTGAACCGTCCTCCTCTCAGATTCTGATCCTTACTATCTTCTCACATCTATTCCTACACGGATCTCTCGATATCGGCAGAAATAGTAGTTCATACTAGAAAGAGATCAACAAAACTAGCAATCACAACTAGAGAGAGAAGATAGAACAAGCAAACATACTAGATCTGAAATAAATCTACTTGCTTAAGGCAAAAGTACATAAACATGCCCAAAATGGGCAATATAGCCAAGACGGAGCTCAACTAGCCATGGACAATCATAGTTGGCACCGAACAAAGATGGAAGAACATCATTGTACAAGAAACCAAGAAAGCGGAAGAAGATAAGATTTATCCTATGGAGGAGAGGTGGCTCTCACTCCTTTGCCTTTGTATAGGCTGGATCTCATCTTTTAGTCCTCCTCCTTGATCAGATATGGACTCCTTGGTCCTCTCTCTCTAGATCTGCCCCAAACAGCAGCTCAGTGGATGAACGGAGGTGGAGGATGATCCAGATCTGTGTTTCCACCATAGATTTGGGTAGAAATAGGAGGATGGATGGACCAGGTACGTGGATCTCTCCACAAATCTAAAGGGCATAGTAGATGGTGTGGTAGACACTGATCTTCTCTCTCCTCAGATTCTGCCTTTGGAGATCATAGACCAGAGGTGGAGGGTGGAGATAGAATGGAAGCCTGTTGTAGAGGGCAGCGTGGAGTGAGCACCTCAGTCTTCTCAGACCTCTGTGCGGACTCTAGGTTGAGGTCCTCCTTGGGTTGGGTACAAACTCGTAGCCTTCAGGTGTTTGGACTTTTGGACCCCAAACTCTCCTCCCCTTGAGAGGCAGAGGCCTAGGTCTATTTATAGTGTTGGGTGTGTACTCGGGTCTATTGGCTGGTTAAAACTGAGGTTGCGGTACCCTTTTGGCCCGGGTCATAGTTTCTTACCCTGCGGTCGCGGGAGTGACCTCTACACTGAGCTGGTTGTGGTTCTTGTACCCTTTGGTCGTAGTTCTGTTCTGCATACGAGTCGCGGTTCTTGGGCACTCGACCTACTCGCGGTCTTTCTTGTGCTGTAGGTCGTGATTTCTCGTTGCCTTTGGTTACGGTCTCTTGCAACTGACTCTGTAGAGGTTGCGGTCTTTGGAGAAGTGACTGTGGGCGAGGGTTGGATGTGTAGATGTTGCCGTCATGGCTGAGACGAAGGGTAGCAGGAAAAGATGCAAGGGTGTGATGGTAGCAGAAAAGGTGGAGAGTTGATCGCTGGTGATGTGAAGATGGATGCCGACGAGGGATGAGGTCGCGGTCTTGATGGGGGAAACTATGGGTCGTGGTTCCTTGACACCGCAATTGCGGTCAGAGGGGGGTCATGAATGGAGGTGATCGTGGGTGCAGAGGAAGATGATCACGATCTGGTAGTTGATGGATTCACAGTCTGGGGACAGACGATCATGGCCAAGCAGAGGTGAAGATGTGGATCGCGATCAGGTGGCTATTGATGATGGTGGATGTTGGTGGAGAAGTCGCGGTTCAATGGAGAAGATGATCGTGATGTTGAGGTGATGAGGGCGGGGTCGTGATCTGGGGTTTGGAGGCATAGACTGCGATAAGGGGTTATTTAAACTTATGAGTCGTGATGTTGGAAGGAGAAGGCGCTTGGTAGCATGGTCGTGGTGTGGTGTTGGCCATCACGGGTCGCGATTAGGGCAGGCTACAAGTGGTGGTCAGGTGAAGGAGGTGATCACGAGTGAGGTTGATGGACCGCGGGTCACGATTTCTAGATACTACGACCGCGGTGTGAGGGGGAGAGAGGTCACGATCAGTGGAGGAGCGTGGAGACCGCAATGAGAGAGGGGAGTGGGGTCACGATCTTATGGGTGTGTGGGGGAGCAGATTGTAGTTAGGAGGGAAGGACACTGCAGATTGCAGTCTGTGGTGGTGGGGGTGAGGTCGCGATCAGTAGACTATCGCGGGCAGGTTGAGGTTAGGTTGAGGTGTTGGCACTGCTGGTCGCAGTGACGCATAGAGTTGGCGTTGCACAGGAGACCATCGTCGTGGATGGTTAGGGAAGAAGATCTCGGTCTGTGCACTTGAGAAGGGAAAAAGGGGCTGCTGATCGCTTGATGACCTGAATAAATAAGGGCCCAAATAGTAGATGGACCGAGAAGATTGGGCCCATGTGCTCTAATTTGGTCTGTACATCAAGAATAAATCCAATTAAAATATAAATTAAATCAATTTGGTTATAAGTGTGTATAAGAAGGTTTAGGCAATAAAAGTAATTAATCAATAGAAGAACAGGGCCTCAGAGAGAGAGAGAGAGAAAACATGGACAAAGATGTCATCACAAGTTTGGTGCCTATTTTTCCCCAAAACTGGCTAGATTGGCTAATTTATCTATGTAAAGATAAAAAGAACGAAAACATAATCATTCAAGGGCATATTATGGCCGAAGTGACACAAAACCATAGATAAATAACATAGAGAATATGTGTAAATTTGGGTGTTATCAACTACCCCAAGCTTAAAACTTGCTTGTCCTCAAGCAAGACCGTGCTCAAAGAA
Organism: Alisma plantago-aquatica; assembly: GCA_963693085.1. NCBI lineage: Eukaryota > Viridiplantae > Streptophyta > Magnoliopsida > Alismatales > Alismataceae > Alisma > Alisma plantago-aquatica. The sequence continues at coordinate 988,803,926 of OY856410.1, read as the reverse complement.
TAAGAAGATAACATCCAAAATAAGCTTGGCAATAGATGCTAAGGCTAAGAAAAATAGTTTAAAGCATCAATTATCCTGATTCATGTCATTTCAGAACAAACCCCCACCAATCAACCACGGTCCTGCCAAAGCAAGATCAAAGAGTTTCCAGGCAAGATTAAGCGAACTCACTACAACTTGTCGATACTCATGAGGGTTTGAATCATAATTATTAAACATGAAAGAATTGTCACACGGGTGATGCAATGGGCCATCACCATAAATCCATGCATACCAATCAGGGACAACATGCCTCTCATTTATTCATGTCCTAAGAAACAAAGCAAAAGACTCTAATGACTTCTGAGGATCCTGATTTGCGTCAGGTTGGTCCATGTAACGAGCAACAGTCCCTGCAGTGTAATGTCTGTCTCACGAAAACAAGATTAACTAATGCAGAAGCATTCACTAAGCAGCGGATTACCAACAATCACTAAAAATTAAAACCTTTTTATCAAAAGATCCATCAAAGGAAAACTTTCTCACATAGAACCAAAGTAACATAATTACATTCTTGATCATAGGTACATATTCTGTATCATCTCCTTTTGAGCATTACAAGCATTAACTGTCCTGTCAAGTTAAACACAGGCAGTATAAAATCTTGAGGCACTGAGCCAAAATCTTGAAAGCACTAACTACTACTCCGAGGACCTGAGAGTACAGAGACGACACATAGGACTCTATCTATATCTATACAAGGAATAACAGCCAGTGTCTCCACCTGAGACTTCACTGATGTCCCTACTACTGTTGTTGATGCCCTTCACCTACTGAAGGATTCCTGCCTCCTCGTCAGTGTCCACCTAAAAATGTGATTCCCACGGGGGTGAGACAATTGTAAATTGTCCCAGGGAGAGATATAACTCTCCGCCAGAAACATTATTATTGCAGCTTAAGAAGATAAATATACACAAAGGAATTATATTTGTTTGGTAGTAGTTAATTCAATGTCTAACAGATTAGAACATCATTCTTATCAAAAGCAATACAACTATAATTTGATAGAACAAAATGTCACTTATCCTTTAAGGAATATGAAGAACATGTATAACATTTATTCACTATAGAATCATTATCACAACATTAACTCTCTTTAGGCTTAGATCTTACATCTAATGCCTGGCATTGTCATTGTGGAGTCATGGCCTATAGCCATACTCTTTTCATAAAGTATTGGGATCTTAGTCCCTTAACTCATCAAGTACATTTCCACTTCTTAACAAGTTCATTATCGTGATTATAGAATCTGGGTATTTGAACCCTCATCTCATCATAGAACACTTGTTACCATTTATTAGGTAACTTCATACCTTTAGGTCATTTGACCAAGAACATTATAATTTTTGCTACACAAAGTACTGCACATAGATCATAAAGCTCATATCACCTCTCATTACCCCTTATTAGACAACAAGGAATATTATGGATTATAAAGCTCATAAACAATCTAATATAATTATCACATCATGTGACACACATAACTCATTGATTATGGGTTACCTCTCACTAAGAAACAAGATATATGAAAACTTATAAGGTCTATAGAACATTTTCAATATACAGAACATCATAGCTCATACCTGGATATGCTCATCATCTCAACCTATCTGCATGATTAGTAATCATGATACAATTACATATCAGTACCATGCAATACAAGGGTTATCTTATTACATTCATAACCCATTAGTCTATATGTGAGCTTCACATAGGATTATCTTGTATTAGAATTTCACATAGTAATACTCTATATTATGGTTTGCATAGCATTAACTTGTCATAGGATTCCACATAGCATTACCTTATATTAGGGATCACATAGCATTGACTTGTTTTATATTTTCACATAGCATTACTCTGTATCAAGGTTCACATAGCAAAGAATCAATATGAATAATCATAAGTATTCAATCATATTCATTATTCTCATTATGCAAGGTAGTGGTCATTAGTCATCTCACTTAGAATATACAACCATTGCCAAAACTATGGACTCATCCTTAAGTTAGGAACTAACAAAATAGCCATAGTAGGTCACTTGCAAATCAAATTCAAGTTAAGCATAGAGCACCACGACCGTGCAGCCAAGAATGGTCGTGCAAGGGGAAGCCACCACGGGTGTGCTACCTTGCATGGTCATGCTACAGAAGATCACCACGACCATTTTATACCACCACGGCTGCCATCATCCAACCACTTTAGCTTAATTAAGAATAGTATTCTCCATATTTATAATTTGAGGATTCACATAGAATATTCCATACATTTGTGGATTTCACATAGTATTATTCTCCAATAGAGTTTTACATAATCATCCTTCTATATCAAGGATTCACCTAGTATTATGTGAAATTAGAATTTCACAACACATCACCCAGTGGAAGGACTTCACATAGAATTAGCAGCACAACCCTATATTAGGGTTTCATATACCTTTATCCCATTTTAGGGATTAGGGTTTATCATTCACATCCAAGTGGGGTTTCTCTTTCCACATACCCAAATTAGGGTTAGGATATACAATTCCCATTAAATTAGGGTTTCCTTCATTGTTACACTAAGTTAGGATTACATCATCACCCTGGATTTATGATAACACTCATCTTTGCCCTAGATTAGGGTTTCACACATATCATTGCTCTAATTAGGGTTTCACACATAGCATTGCTCTAATTAGGGTTTCACACATAACATTGCTCTAATTAGGGTTTCACACATATCATTGCTCTAATTAGGGTTTCACACATAGCATTGCTCTAATTAGGGTTTCACACATAGCATTGATCTAATTAGGGTTTCACACATAGCATTGCTCAAATTAGGGTTTCACACATAGCATTGCTTAGGGTTTCACACATAGCATTGCTCTAATTAGGGTTTCACACATAGCATTGCTCTAATTAGGGTTAAGGCTCATTGATTAGGGTTTCATGATCTCATTATTATGGATCAAAACCCTTATCACATAGTTTACTCATAATGAGAGAATCAGGGCTTAATTATATAAGCATTCATCTCTCTCATTCTCTCTCTCATCCTCTTTAGGAGGTTAACTACTCCAAGATTAATCTAGGTCAACTCTTCACTTGAGTACACATAGCTAGGGTTAACCTTCACAATCATCATGGGTCTACATCTTTAATAATCACATAGCTGATTGACCTTTGATCATATTAGATGTCCAAATGGTCTAATCAATTAAACCATCAATTATATAAATAATTCAAAAGGATTGACCAATTAAACTTTCATTTCCACAAAGTGATCAATTGGGTTAACCATTGAAATCTTCAATTGCATTAAGTATCTAAATAGGTTCACCATATTGGACCTTCAATTACATGAGATATTCAAATGGGTTAACCATGTTGATCTTTACAAACTTAATTACTTAGACCCTCAATGATCTTGGTTCTCATACATCAATTGGTTGAAAACTAATTGAACAAGTTATACTTCAAACCAATTGGACAAAGTAGGTATTGAAACTATTTGCATTTTGGGTCTCCAAATGATTTGAGATCGTTTGGTCCCAAACGGTCTTGAGACCGTTTGGTCCCAAATGGTCTTGAGACCTTTTGGACTCAAACGGTCTTGAGACCATTTGGTCCAAACCTCCTCAAAACCGCATGGACCAAAAAGGCACTTCAACACTCAATCGACTCAATGTTTCAATCCATGAACCAATTAAAAATTGAATCACTAAGGCATTTATTAATTGGACCACTAAATCACCATTCACTTAGACCTTTAATTTAGGGTTTTGAATCCAATTGAACTAGGTTTGATAATCAAGAAACCATCACTTAGGGTTTGAAATCGAGAATCCATCAATGGTTGACATTGTGGAAACAAATCAATTGAAATCAATGAGCTATCATCATCACATGATGTGACCTGACCTCAAACGGTCTTGGATGACCATCAAACGGTCTTGAGAACGTTTGGTTGATCTCCAAACATTCTTGAGACCGTTTTCCCATTCCATCATCAAAATCCATGACATCCAATTAAGGTTTTGGACCATTGGATTGATTATCAAACCAGCACTTAGTTGTAATTCAATTTGGTACCTTTGGACCTTCAAACACATAGCCATACTTAACCCTAGACCTCCAAACGGTCTTGGGTGACTCCCAAACGGTCTTGATACCGTTTGGGTGATCCCCAAATGGTTTTGAAACCGTTTGGGTCAATCAACCCAAACCATTATCTCAATCAATTTCAAAATCAGCACTTAGCCGATTAGGGTTTGCAATTAAGGAATCATTCACAATTGCAACCTTCAAGATCAATCAATTGAAACCATTGGATCAATATCCAAGTACCACAACATATATCTTCAAATGGTCAACCATTTCAAACGGTCAACCATCCCAAACGGTTTGGAACCCAAACCACAAAACGGTTTGGTGAAACCGTTTGGTCCCAACATTGAAACTGTTTGCCCTAGATATTTGGGGAGGTGTGTGCTTATGATGACGCCATCATCATCAAGCTCCAAACTCACGAAATCTACTGTAATTTCATGGAAATTGCATCAATCAACCAAATTTAACTTCGGAAATGTAGAAATGATCACCAATTGATAAGGAATTGATTGCAATAATAAAATTAAGGGTTCAAGTTATAAAACCCACCTCCAATTGAGCTCCAAAGCTCCAAGCTCACGGAAACAATGGTGAATGCAACTCTTTTTACTATTCCAAGGGTTGTCCTCAAGCTTTGAGTGAAAAGAATTGGTTAGAATTGAAGAGGGGATCGAGATATGAAGAATTCATGCATTGATTTTCAATTTTCACCATGGATTCAAGGTGAAAGGAGGTCAAGAACCTTACCAACAGGTTGGGGGTCGTCCTCCTAATCCTCCACAGCTCCTTAGTTGTTTTCCAAGCAAGTGGAAAAAAAGGAATCCAAAAAAGCCTTTGTTTTGGCATAGAAAGGGTACTTTTATAAGAAAATTGGTGAGAGAGAAAATACTTTATAAAAGTCTTTTAATTCCAAAATTGTTGCCACCACTTCCCCCTTGGTTTCTTGCATGCAATGGAATCTCTATCCCCACCGAACTCCCTTCCATTATCAATGAATTAAGGGAAAAGAAATTAAGCACCTTAACCCTTATAATAAGAATATCCATATTTGAGTGGAAATTCTTTTTCTTATAATAATGGTGAGTGGGATTCACCTCCTTAGGATATGATCGTGCCTTTGCAAGGCTTTAAGATCATCCATACACATATGATTCCAACCATTTTAATTTTTGTTGAAGGACCTTTAATTAATACATTCATTTTTGCCCTAAATTGAATTAGGGTTTCACTTAGGATTAAATCTTGATTATTTTAATATCAAGATTCTCTCTCCTCCAGCTTAATTCAAATGAGGCTCCCTTCTCATTTTATTTGCTCTACATGATGCCAAGAAACATTAGGGACCTTATTGAAGTGGTAAATTGGCATGTTGAACCCTAGGTTTTGGGTAAATTGCACATTACACCAAAACTAGGTTTTAATACACAAGGATTGCTTTACAAGCTTAATCTTGGTGCCCAAGCTTGTGAAAACCATTCCACTACATAATATTCATTCTTATGATGTCTCAACATCAGAGGAACATTTTATCATGTGCAATTTTCAAGTTAACCCCTCAACTTGGGTAATTTGCACTTTAGTCCAAATTAAGCAAACATTGCTTCAACATTGTTCAAACATGACCAAAATTGAAACATAAGTTTCTCATCAGCCCTAATTACTTTTCCCAAGATAATATTAAGAATCTACTCAACCTTATTAGGAAAAAAATCTAGGGTTAACACATAACCCAGGTCAGGGATGTTACATGCAGTCTGAGCCATTTGGCCCAAAGTAGTGAGACAAACTCCTCGTACTGTGCTTGAACCAACCCTGCTACTGATATGATCTCAAAGGTCTCCTAGGGGTTCCTAGTAACTCTCTAATGAGCTTTTGGAGTGACACTACCATACACGACATACCCGCATTCATGAGCACATTAATACACCGGCTGGGCACCATCCTCAACTCTCCTAAAAGGGAAAATAAGCACTCATTATTCACACTCAGGCTTTTATTATCTGCATTCTAATTTGCAGGCTTGGGTGAGAACTATATAGGTATTTTGGGATTTTTTGGGCGGCCATGCCTCTTTTTACACATTTTTATATTTTTCATTTTTTGACTCAATCTAATGTGAGAAGGCACATAGTCCATCAAGGAAAACATTTCATCTTATTTATAGCTCAAAGCCCGTCATGATCCGCTTGACACCTGTGTGAAAAGTTGCAATTATGATTCAAGAATCCTTAGAATAGAGGCAAGCTCGTGAAACCGCAGCTGGGATTCTTGGATCATGTTTTAGCTCATTTCATCGGTCCTTTACCTTGGATTTTTCATTCACAACATAGATCAAGGGAATTTAGCTTTAAGCTATGTAAAAGGCACATAACCTTAGATTTATTACCAAACTCAAGGAAAGAGCCAAAGAGCAAGTCAAGCGAAAGGTCAAGCAATGTTTTAAGATGAAAGTTGTGCATTTAGGCATAAAGTCAAGCATTTATCTATTAGATTCACACCATATAGCCATAATTGAAAAGCGAAAAAGCTAAAATTTTTGAAAATTTAAAACTAAATGTAGGGAATAAACATGCATGTTAGAAGGATGAAGAGGGAGAAGGGAGGATAGCCCTGCCACCCCAAGCTTAAAATTTTGCGTCCTCAAGCAAGATCTAATCTTAGTATAATAGGGTGTTGATCGGCCTAAAAGGCGGGTCAAACTTTACATTTATAAACCTGAATCCTTCTAGGATGCCCGCAACTTTATTACGGGGTCGAACACAGGGATGTGGGTACGTTTAGGATGCCAAAAATCTCGTTCTTTAGTCAGATAAGCCAAGATTATAGTAGATAAAAGTATGTGCTAGAACTAGTCTAGCGGGTTGTCACGAATTAAAACAAAACAAAGAAAAGAAAAGAAAAGAAAATAGAGCTCGTGGTTCTACTAATCAGAGAGAAGGAGGTCTTGGCTATGTATCTACAAGTTGGACAGTCTATGCACCCATTCTCGGGCATAGACAACCCTCAAACACCTAAGCAAGCATCTATATCCAAACATAGTATGCACTGTCGTGTCTGTTCCTGTGGGTCATCCCACTCGCTCTCGCAATGCATGACTAAAACCATCAACGATATGTCATTGACCCCCTCTCGAAGAATGATATATCTACACCTCAGAATATGCTAAGTTTCCTCTCGGGTCTAAGGATATTCTGGGGTGTTAGGAACAAAATACCTTGGATCGTCCTCCTCTCAGGTTCGGATCCAAACTATCATATCTTAGCTATTCCTACAATAGATCTCTCGATATAGGAAGAAATAGCAGTTTAAGTGAGTAAGAGATCAACCAAACTAGCAATCATAACTTAGAAAGAGAAAATAGAACATGAAACATACTAGATCTGAAATAAATCTACTTAATTAAGGAAAAAGTACATAAACATGCCCAAAATGGGCTACATAGACAATAAGGAGCTCAACTAGCCATGGAAAAGCATAGTTGGCACCGAACAAAGATGGAAGAACATCATTGTACAAGAAACTAAGAAACACAACAGAAGAAAGGGGGAGAAGAAGAGAATTAGCATGTGGCTCTCGCTCCTTTTCCTCTGCATAGGATGGATCTCGTATTTTGGTCCTCCTCCTTGATTAGATCTGGAATCCTTGGTCCTCTTTCTCTCTAGATCCACCCTGAACAGCAGCTTGGTGGGTGAATGAAGGTGAAAGACGATGGAGGTTGGTCTATGATGGAGCTTCCACTTATGTGGAATTGCGTGCACCAACTAAAAATCCTAAAGATAGTAAGTCTTTAGGTTTAGCCTTGCTTATAATAGATAGAGAACTCCACCCACGTATGTTAAGATATGTGGAAGTCTTATCGTAGTATAGTTAAGGGTCGAATCCACAGGACAACGGTCTTGTTGCAAGAAACAAGATGGAAAACGTTAGAACTTCACTTAGTCTCTTAATAGTGGGCACTTAAGTCGAAAGGTTGGTTTTGTTGTTTTAAACTAAGAACATATAAAGTAAAGCAAGCGAGTAAACTTAAAGAGGTTAAACAATGATAAGAAGTCACTAGGGTGAGATCGGTTTTTCACCACCACTACACATGGATCAAGACATGCAAAGTAAAACATAACCTGCAGCAAGAGTTTAGTCAGTTAGTATCTTTGTAGACTTAGTTTCCTTTCGGAGAACTAACTACAAGAAGTGTGGGAATGATGCAACGCCAGCCATCCCCGAATGAATGGTCAACTACTTTGCATCATTCTCTTCTCAAAGTGTGTTCCTCGGCTTACCAAGGTTGTACTTTTATACGTCAACTAATTCCATTTCATAGTATGAAAGTACAACATTTGGAAGTGAGTTTACTCCACTTCTCGAAAGCACTCATGGATACTGAACTAAGCACATGGTGGATACATGCACCAAGAACTAACATCCAAATGAGTTTCGAATCTAATAGTACAAACGTAGACAATTCATACTAAAAGATAAAAGATAACACAAGTTGGTGATCAAGCAACAAGCATTCATTAAACGTTTGATGTTGAACTGAAAATATAGAAACTCTATATTACAAACTATGGATTACATTTACATTATATGAAAAGATGGGTAGTGGGGCTACTCCCCGCACCCTAGTGAAAGAGACTACTCGCTCATAACTAGGAAAAAGAAGGAGGCAAGAAGAGAGAGAGCATCATCCCCACAAAGGAGAGAGGAAAGTCAACCCCTTGGAGAGAGAGAAATGATCCACCAGCTTCACAGGTTGCGTGATGACGAGATCTCCCTCTTCCCACCTTCTTAGGCGGAGAGAGAGAAAGCATCTTCAAGATGGAGTGTGGGTTTCAGACCGGCAGCCCTTGGGCGGAGGATGGAAGTTGGATGTGCTCTGGAGTGATTGAGGCAGTCTTTTGACGTCTGAAAAACCTCATATCTAGTGGAGGACCCTTGGGGTCTTATTTATAGGCTTTAAGTGAAGTCCAAACGGTTTGGAGATCGTTTAGACCTCAAGACCATTTGGGCCTGAGACCGTTTGGACCTTGAGACCGTTTGGATCTCAAGACCGTTTGGACCTTGAGACCGTTTGGATCTCAAGACCGTTTGGACCTCAAGACCGTTTGGACCTTGAGACCGTTTGGATCTCAAGATCGTTTGGACCTCAAGACCATTTGGACCTCAAGACCGTTTGGACCTTGAGACCGTTTGGCTTCATGCGGTCTCGGGACCATTTGACTCCATGCGGTCTCGGGACCGGTTGGCTTCATGCGGTATCGGGACCGGTTGACTCCATGCGGTCTCAGGACCGGTTGGATTCGTGCGGTCTCAGGACCGGTTGACTCCATGCGGTCTTGGGACCGGTTGGCTTCATGCGGTCTTGAGACCGGTTGACTCCATGCGGTCTTGAGACCGTGTGACTCCATGCGGTCTCGGGACCAGTTGGCTTCATGTGGTCTTGAGACCATGTGACTCCATGCGGTCTCGGGACCGGTTGGCTTCATGCGGTCTTGAGACTGTGTGACTCCATGCGGTCTCGGGACCAGTTGGCTTCATGTGGTCTTGAGACCGTGTGACTCCATGCGGTCTCAGGACCGATTGGCTTCATGCGGTCTTGGGACCGTTTGACTCAATGCGGTCTCAGGACCGATTGTCTTCATGCGGTCTGGGGACCATTTGAGTTCATGCGGTCTTGAGGCTGATTTAGTCTTTTATGATTTTTGTGTGTATTTTTCTGCAAATATAAAAGGGAAAAGTTAGTCTAATAGTATATTTACAATAAGAGGGAATATTTAGGGATTATGTATAATTTTAATTTAGAAAAAGTATGGAAAACTAAAGAAAATACTAAGATAATCATCCAAAATTGGAGGTTATCACCCCCCTAACTTAGAGTCTAGCTTGTCCTCAAGTTAGATAGAGCTGAGGCATGTAATGGTGAGGCGATTTTATTTAGTTAGGATTTCCATAATCTTGCTTTAATTCTCAACCTAAGTTCTCCTAAGGTCATATCAGGACTTATTGCTTGCCTTGACTCCTTCAGGTTTCGAGAGTTGCTTGGGTCTCAGGTTCCTTCCGTATCTCGTAGCTCACCTCGGGACCACCTTTATTCTGTGCATGTTGTTGACTCTAATCAGCTTTATATCTCTCTGAAGGACCTATTGGAAGCTAGAGAGGGTGTGAGGGTTGGCTAAAGGCTTGAAGTGTAACTCCCCCTTCAAGTGGGGGAGGGGTTATCTATGCTTTTAGGATATCACTACCGGGAACGACACATCTGCCTTTTTTAGGGCAGCTGAATGTACCGACCGGGTGAGTCCTTTATAAGCCTTTCATATATTTAGATACCTTAGGGTTTCACTACCGGGCACGACACATCTGCCTTTGTGAGGGCAGCTGAATGTGCCGACCGGGTGAGACCTTCATCGATTCTTTATATAGATCCTTATTTATGGCACAACTCTCATAATTTTATTCAACTCTCTGGCTTTTATTCAAAGACTCACAGGCTTGGGTTTTGGGGTTTTGTTCGGGAAATTATTTTGGGAGGCCAAGCCTCTTTTATTTGAAGGGAGGAAAGCTGTTCTTAGAGTTTTTCAACATGCACTTATTATATTTTTTTTGTTCACTTGCAGAACTTCTTGATTTGGAAGTTGCCTGATGCCCCTCTCATCCTTGAGAGCCTGGCTTATTTCTACCTTGATATTGACCTATGGAGAGTCAGATGAAGAAGTGAAGCAAAGGCATGAAAATTGATAGTGGAGGGACATTATTAGATCGCCATTATATGTCTAAGTGCTATTTACTTTTGAGGACTAACATGATTCTAAAGTTAACTGAGGGTGACTATTTTCAAAAAGGAAAAATGAAAGTTAAAAAGGAAAAAAGAAAAGAATATATGTTCAAACATAGAAAGGAGAAAATGGAAAAAGAGGGATATAGAAATGATACCTCGCCCTTGTCTAATGTACCCCCCCTAACTAATCACTCACTCAGTCCTTAGAGTGTCAAAGTGATAGGTTGAGAAGTACGATGACAAGGGCTACATGCTAAGTTAATTCTGAATTTGCCCCTGGTGATTGAAGTAGATTAGCTGTGAACTGTCCACGTAGAGCGTGGTAATCCACGTCAGTCATATCTTCTACTGGTATTTGAAGGACGATGATGGCGTACATCCAGTAGAGGATGTAGAAGCCGCAGTCATTTGATTCTCGGATTTGTTGGGGACATTTGTGGTTGACGGAAGGGTGATGAAAATGCTCTTTGTCGTAAGCCCTTGTATGCTGACTTAGAAAGGTGATTAGTTTGTCAGCGCATTCATTTGCCACTACCTCTGTTGGTGTCTTTGGTGTCACGACATAGTTCTTCTGCCGTGGATTGTACTGGGTGTCGGAACTGTTATAAATTATAGTTGTTCCTTCTGGTAGTTTTGTTTCCAGGAGCATCCAGTGCTCATGATAGAGGAAGGGTAGCATGATGAACTTTGGTGTTGTGTGTTGGAGAAAGGATATTAGCGCTTCAGTTGTTCCGAAGTTCTTTAGCTTTAAAAGATCATCCTTCATGTATGGGGACGCCATATACGTTGTGGGGTTATTTTGGCCAAGGAGAAACTGGTAAGCGGCCATTAAGCTTACGGAGAGGGGTCCTTTAAACTGTAGAGTCTCTCGAAGCGTGTTTGCCATTACTAGAATGTCCCTAGACATGAATACGAGTTCATCCTTCTCGACTGAAAGCTGCGACATAATGAGACGTAGTTCGATGTCGGAGAGACCTTTGCAAGGACTGTGATTGAAGTCAGGAAAGGTTGGTTCTATGGCGGACAAAGGATCTATTTCTCTTTTACTTTGCTCGGTAGCTAAGGCCGTCTCCTTGGATTTCTCCAACTCTTTCAGAGTTTGTCAGAAAGGTCGCCTCTGTGGGCGTTGGACAGCTGAAAAAAGGTAACAAGGGATGTCATCTGGTGCCATTGTCGGGTCCTTGAAGAACCTTCTATCACAAATGAGCTCCATGGCGTAACGTCCTTGCAAGGAGTGAAAATCTTCAGCAACTAGGTTAGTGAATGGGATTTTTTGGTTCAGTGCTTGGATGTGATGTATGGTGCAGAAAGTGCAGTCCCCAGATCCCTCGGTAGCTTGAACTTGAGGGTTAATTATTTGGAACCAGGGATGGCTCCAGTCTTGGCGGAGGGATGGGCGTGCAACCCAAATTAACTTAAGCAGCCGGAAGGGTATACATCTCGCTTCACCTGCTGCTTCACCAACAAAGTTTATTGAACCGGCGGATAGCTCAGCGCCGCAAAAATTATAAACCTTGGCATCCCGAGCCTCGGTGTCCACGATCATAAATAGCCAATGGTTCGAAACTTAGAAGGGCACGGTAAGATAACGTGCCCATCATGCTAAACCAGCACGCAGCCGCTCGATTGACTTTGCTCTTATGTCTTTGTATAAAAGGCCGATAGACAGAGCAGGGGAGGCGTTGAAAACTAGCCGATGCCTCTTAGAACTTCTATACACCTCTATACAGTTGGCGAGGAGGACACGGAAGATTGCCATTGGCATCGTAGATCGAGGGCGCAGGATGTTGCGGAAGTCTTCTCGTGTCATCTTGCGCTTAGTTTTGGTGTTATGGTAGATGATGTCTTCCCCTGCCTTTGCATCGTCCACAATAGTGTTCAGTATAAAAAAGTCTTGAGCATCTAATGTGGAGATGGCCTCCATATCTAGGTCATGCATTTTGTGCGGTAGAGGTGGTGGCGGGGGAAGCTCCTGCGGAGGGGGGGGAAGAAGGTTGTTCCAGGACCTCTGCATAGCCTTGCAGATCGTCATCCGAATCGGAAGCAGAATTGATTTCTTCATCTGTATCTAAACTCACTCATTCTGCCTCATCATGGTCTTGTGGGAAGGGTACTGATATGTCAGGTGCGGAGAAAGGTGGAGCGGTTGTTGTGGGTGGGCTTGCGCTGGTTCCTAATATACACTGGTGGAACTCAGCGAAAGCCGCATCTTTAGCAGACTCCCCGATGGACCCCAGAGCAGAATAATCAAGTAATTGGTCCCCATATGACATGTTTACATTATCATTGTGGGGGGACTTGGGATGATGTCCATCGTCTTGTTGACCTTTGTCAGAACCTTTCTGAGAAGGTTCTGCTGCTTGGCCTGGGTCCTCCCCATCGTCAGATTTATCACCTGAGGAGGTGGTATCATTGTTCGAATCATCAGATGAATCGGAGTCTTCGTCTTCGTCACTATCGCCATCTTTGTCAGCTGCTGCCTTGTCTGCTGGCTTTTTGCTTGCGGTCTTTTTGCACCGCCGATGGGTGGCTTGTAACTCATCGAAAGCCACTTGCACATGCTCATGTGTTTCGAGCAGTACGTCGTGGGTTTCTTTGAGGACATTATAGCGGCCCTCATTGGAGAGGAGACGTGTTGTAAGATCTGTTACTTGAGCACGTAGTTGTTGGATTTCATTATTAGTTGACTCCTCTTGGCGATTGTTTAGTTGTGTGAGGGTGCTACTGATGGTGTCCAAGTGCGTGCTAAAAGTTGCTTGTTGCTGCTTGAGCTCGCGGAGATTCTCGAGCAGAGGTTGAGTCTGTGTAGAGATCTCATCAACTTGCATAGCCAACACTTCTTGCTACCGCTTCGCTCCAAGGACCAGCTCAGGCAAGTTGTTGTAGTGGCTGTTGATGTGCTCAACTTGCTTAGCCACCTCATCTTGTCGTTACTGAAAACCTTGGAGGATGTTGGGCAAGGCGTGGTTTTGTTCTTCGATCGTGGCCACCTGTTTTGATATTCCCTGCACACAAGAAAAAATAGAATGTAAAATGTTAGAAGGATCGGTGAGGAGGTTTCGGACGGCGTCGAATTGACGTCCAAATTCCTCACCGATGTTGGAAAAGGGGCCCCAGAAGAGGAAGGGTGGGATGGCTGGGGTCTGCGTGGGACGGTGGTAGTGTCTTGCAGAAGAGACACTGATGGTGCCCCGAACTGCATGGTGACTATGGATGGGGTCACTAGCAGTGTCGGGGTGGTGGTGGATGTGAAAGGTGGTGGTATCTCAGGTGAAAGTGGTGGGAGTGATAGTGATGGGGTAGAGACTGTGGAGGTGGATGGGAAAGTGGTAAAGTCGGGCATAGGGGTGGAGAAGGGAGAGCCCGAAGGGAAAAGGGGTGAAGAAGAGGATGCGGGTGGTTGCGTAGATGTGGTGAAGAAAGGAATAGTGGTGGATGTTGGAAAGGTGGAAGGTGGAGTGGTGGTGGCGGTTAGCTGAGAATTTAGACTCTTAATGAAAGAGTCGATTGATGAGGTGGTTATGTTTTCTTCTTGGAGGGGGTCGGCCTCTGGATGTGGCCTTGATGTCGGTGTCCCTGACAGCTGTTGTGCCTGCGACTGCCTTCTAGAAGGTCGTTTTACAGGTATTTTTGATGGTGGAGCTGCCGAGGCTGTGATACTTAGCTCCGTCTATTCCACTTTTGCTTTATTTTCGGTTGCTTCAACCAAATCTATGAGGTGTGTAAGCTCCTCATCAGAGAAGTGGAGCTTTTCTGTGTCATAATTTGCGAGCTCCGGAAGCGGGAGGAGGGTTCTGGATGACTTGACTGTAGGGCAGAAGACATAATGTAGTTTCACATCCTTTTCCTTAATAATGAAGGAGTTCTTTAAGGTTTGTTTGTTAGTAAGGATGTCGCCCTTTATTTGCGTGCAGCGAGGTAGGGGTATGTCCATCTTGAGATATTTGATGATGGATGTGACATGACCCCCCATGCAGATTTCCTTCCCCAGGGCGTAAGCTAATAATTTCTGGATCATTTGTCATCCAATGTTGACTGGCATTCCGTTTAGAATGGACCAGAGAACAAAGAGATCTGAGATTATAACGTTCCCTCCCTCTGTCGTGGGGAAGAGTGCGCCTGTGAGAATTTTATGTAGGGTGCACACAAATCCAGAATGTATGTTCGATGCTTTGCACGTCATAGCATCGTAGGTGGGGAGCCCAGTTAGAGATTTCCAAAATTGTGCCTGTTGAAATCTGGGTGCTCAGTTCCCACAGCCTTTGCTTTATTTAGCTGTTG
Organism: Alisma plantago-aquatica; assembly: GCA_963693085.1. NCBI lineage: Eukaryota > Viridiplantae > Streptophyta > Magnoliopsida > Alismatales > Alismataceae > Alisma > Alisma plantago-aquatica. The sequence goes on along the minus strand of OY856410.1, from coordinate 988,788,740 downwards.
CTGGTTGTCAATAAAAACTTCGTTCAACATGTTTTCTATTAAGACAACCTTGTTGCCGAAGATTTGGGTGACCAACCTTCTGTCACCTCCATCCCGTGTTCTATCCATGATGTCTACGAGATCTTTGGTAAGAAAGGTGAAGAATTCAGTAGTGGGTTCATAATATGAGATCTCAGGTACTAAACACAGCCTTGCAAGGTTGGCTTTGTCTAGCATGTTGAAAATTCGGTCATGGATCCCCATCTTAAGTAATACACTGGAGCAAACGTACTTAGTGGGTTTTAGAATTTTTTCAGTGGAGGGGGTGGTATGTATGAAGAGATTTTCTGGTGGTGGTGCTGTGGTGGTGACGGTAGAGAAGGCAGGGACAGGGATGGTTGTGGGAGTGGAAGCGGAGGTGGTGATTGGTGGATTGTTTCCTGCCAGGATTTTCTCCCTTGTAGTGGTGGGCCAGACTTGCTTTCTGGCTCTTTTCTTGGAGGGATGTCCGGTTGCAGTTTCCTGGACCTTGCGTTTCCCCTTTTGTTCTTTGGCTGGGGATTCCTCCTCGGAGTTTGGCTTGTATTCTGAGCCTTCATCATCATCAGAAGAAATTCCAATTTCTTCTTCAAGTGCCTCAGCTAGGCACTTGTTGAGGCGATCAAGTTCGCACAAGACTTGCATCATTTTGACATTTGGCGGGGCCTTTCCAGTCCTGTTGTAGTCGTCTACGATCTTTTGGAGTTTGGCCTGATCTGCCCTCAGTTGCTCATTGGTCCAGATTTGAGCGTCTTCAGATCTGGTGGCCTCCTTTGCTGGTGATGCCATATCTGCAAAATGGGAAATCATGAGTTAGAACAGACCGTTTGGTTCCAAACGGTTTCAGGACCGTTTGGTTCCAAACAGTTTCAGGACCATTTGGTCCCAAACGGTTTCAACAAATGGTTTCAAGACCGTTTGGTTCCAAACGGTTTGGAGACCGTTTGGAAGGCGTAATGTCAGGTAACAGCCAACGAAAGGAAGGCGGAGGCACCGGTGATTGAGAAGGTGGATCCGACAACGATAAAAATGAAGGCAATGATGGAAGGAGTCGACGGTGATATAGACAAAGATAAAGAGGATCGCGGCGGAGCCGGCGGCAATGAGGACGAAGGCGGCGAAGGAGAAGGAGAAATGTTGCAGCAGCGCCGAAGTTGCTGACGATGGTAAAGAAGGTTGTGGAAGCAAAATGGCCAGCCAGGTTGCCGTGGTGGCTGGACTGCCTTACAGCCAGAAGAGGAGACGACGACCGTGAAGCGGAGGGCGGAGGCAAGGTCGCCGCGAAGGAACACGAAGCTAGGTCAACGGAGGTGAGCCGCACAGGAGCAGGGAAAGCAGAGGCAATGGAATAGTTCTTGTGCAAAGGTCATAGAAAACTCGAGAGTCGAAGAGAGGAGAAGGACGGGGTAGGGTTTATATTTATAGGAAACAGTTTAGCGATCGTTTGCATTCCAAACGGTCTCAAGACCGTTTGGAATCCAAACGGTTTCAAGACCATTTGGACTCCAAACGGTGTCAAGACCGTTTGGAAACGGTTACAAGACCGTTTGGCTCCAAACGGTCTCAAGACCATTTGGAAGGGTAAAGGTTGAAAGGATTTTTATATTTCTATGTTTGTTTTGGTTTATATATATTTTTATGTTATTTGATTTTGCTTATTTTTTTGTTTGTTTTGGTTATATGAATTTGTTTTTATATTTTCATAAGATAAACCTAGGGTAATTAAAAGAACGGAAAATAAAGGAAAAAGCAGAAATCTTAGGTTGCCTCCCAAGTAGCGCCTGAGTTTTACGTCGCTGGCTCGACGAAGGTGTGACGTTGTTATGCTGATGGCATGGCGTCTTTGATTTTAATGGTTTGTCTTGGCAATTTGTCTATTGGAGTGTAGTATTTTTTTCAAACAATGACCGTTGACCGTCCTTTCTCCTCCGTTGTTGTCGACAATTATGACAGCTCCAGTTGGATAAGTATGCTTTATGGTGAAGGGCCCGGACCATTTTGTACAAAGCTTTCCAGGAAACAACTTGAGCTTGGAGTTAAAAAGGAGTACTTTGTCACCGACGGCGATGTCTTTCCTCTTAAGATGACCGTCGTGCCACATTTTAGTCTGCTCCTTATAGATTCGGGCACTCTGATAGGTAGTCATTCATAGCTCTTCTAGCTCCTGCAACTGGAGTTGTCTATTCCCTCCAGCACTTTTAAGATCGAAATTTAGCTGTTTGATGGCCCACCAAGCTTTGTGTTCCAGCTCTACTGGAAGATGACATGACTTCCCGTATGCCAAACGGAATGGGGTTGTCCCGATTGGTGTTTTGTAGGTTGTTCGGTATGCCCAGAGGGCATCGGGAAGCTTGGTGGACCAGTCAGAGCAGTTTCTATTAACTATCTTTTCTAGAATCACCTTTAATTGTCTATTTGATACCTCAACCTGACCACTTGTCTGTGGATGGTAAGGCGTTGCTACTGTGTGGTTGACTCTGTACTTTTTCAACAGGGCTTCAAAACTTTGTTCCAGGAAATGGGTCCCGCCATCTGATATGACAGTTCTGGGGACTCCAAATCTGGGGAAAATGATATCTTTGAACAATTTAATAACTGGTTTGGAATCGTTGGACACAGTGGGTATAGCTTCGACCCACTTTGAGACATAGTCCACCGCAACCAAGATGTAAGAGAAGCCATAGGAGGAAGGGAAAGGGCCCATATAGTCTACCCCCACACATCGAAAAGCTCGATTTCTTGCCACATTGTGAGGGGCATTTCGTCCCTTTTGGATATGTTGCCAGAAAATTGGCATTTGTTGCAGGATTTCACAAAATCATAGGAGTCCTTTGCTATGGTGGGCCAGAAGAAGCCTGATTGCAAAACTTTTATAGTGGTTTTCTTTGCACTCATGTGCCCCCCGTGGGTCCTGAATGGCAATGTTCTAGGACGGGGGTAATTTCTTCTTCCGGCAAGCAACGACGCAAAAGTCCGTCAGCACATAGGTGAAACAGGTAGGGTTCATCCCAATAATATTGCTTTATATCATGAAGGAATTTCCTTTTGTCATGGTAGGAAGCAGAGGGGTGAATAATCCCTATGGCTAGATAATTGACAATATCTGCATATGACGTGTATTTTACTACGCGCTTAAACGCAAGTATACGCGTCGAGTAATATAGGCCTTTGTGAGGCCCGAGTCGAACTCAGGGATACGTGAATTATTGGAGACTTCTACTAACTAATCGCAATCAGCTAAGCCGAATAAAAAAGTAAGGTTTGTTGACGAAATTAAAAGAAAGTAAAATGAAATAAAGAAAACAATTGATTAAAGGTTAATTTAATCAATTCAAAAGAGTATCTTTAGGATTGCGGTTTCACCGCGGGTCAACGTTGTATTAGGTTTTATATAATTCCTCACTCTTCTCTCTCTATCCGGGTAGTGGCCTGAAACAGAATTACCCACTGTCGTGGTGTAATTCACTACTTAGGTTTAGGTTGATTCCACCGTCGTAGTAATCATTCCCCTAAACTAAGCGCATTACGAACGATCTCTCAGTTTCCACCATTAATTTTACACCTCCTTTGTCAAGGGATTTATCGATTAATGTAGGTTTTGTCTCTTTTCAACCATTAATCCTTCTGTCAAAGTGATTAAGGGCATTAGGTTATTATTATGGTGATCAGGCATAACAATATATATGGAGAAAACGAAACTATACCATGGATTTTAGAGAGAAAATATGAATTATTAATATAAAATCGTCATACAATGCATTCTCGGGTTACTCCCGGTCCTAAAGATGGAGGGTTTTAGCCTCGCATGTTCATCTTGCACAAATACATGGTAGAAATAGGGGAATTCATAAGAAAAATGTGAAACAAGTGGGAAAACCCCTGAACGGAGAAGAACCGGTAGATCCTTGGTGTAGAATACGAGCTTCCCCGCCTTTCGGTGGTCGAATTCGTCTTCGGCAGCGTCCGAATCACCCGGGATGAGCTTCTGGCCTCCGTTCTCCTTTTTCTCCTTCCTCGGCACTCGTGCAATGCAAAAAATTAGATCCCCCTCTCGTGTGGGCGGCCGTCATTAGGTATAAGTCCCTAATTAGGTCGTCAAATAACTCCAGCCGTCCGATCGAGATCAAAACGAATCCAACGCATATCTACCGGCGTCGATACCATCGACGCGGGTCGATGGTATCGACCTAGCGTATTAGCGGCAGCTTTCTTTTTCTTTTCGTATGAGTGCCTGTGTCATCTCGAAACCATCGACTAGGGTCGATGGTATCGACTGCTTTAGCGTCGGTTGTTGTCGTTTAGCGACGCTGTAGCTTCAATGTGTCGATGGCATCGACTTGGGTCGATGGTATCGACGGATTCCTCACCAGCAATCTGAAGGGATCTCGATACCATCGACTTGAGTGTCGCTGGTATCGACTCTGTGCTGCTCCTCTCGGCTGGCAATCTGTGGCTTGGTCGATGGTATCGACGGAAGCAGATACTTGTTTTTCCTGAAATTCCACAACAAGACCAAGTAAATCCACACAAATTATGATAATATGATAAATAATGCTCAAAATGGTAAAACAAAGGGGATTTGACATAGAATGATGGCAAAGACCGAAATGAGTGAATTATGCAATATTATCCCTAAAAATGAGTAATTAGAGCACAAAACACATATGAAAAAGGTCTATAAATGCGACTCAAAATCATCGCATCAAACTCCCCTAAGCTTGAACATTGCTCGCCCTCGAGCAACTGATCCTTAGAATAGAATTGCAGATGTCAACTAAAAATCAATACTCCAACCCAACATCCCATGTGACTCCCACTGAACGTTCTCAAACCGGCCTTCTCTAACCACAGAACAGTAATTACCCTAAAGGCGACAATAATCATCAATAAGAGAAATTATCCTTCAAACCGATGAACACTATCACATAAGGCAGTTAACATAATAAAATTCGCCGATTCAACATTGGTGCATCTTGTGATCGCCTACACTACATTGCTCGCCCTAACTACCATCTACATGGAAGCAGTTCTCCTGATAATCATTAGTGAGGAGAAATTCACGGTGGCCTACCAATCCGAGCAACGGGTGGATGGAATGGGTGGTTCATGGAAGAACTTGGAAGTATTGCACAGTTTCAATATGCATAAAACAAAATGTCCTACGTGATGCCAATGCACAATAAAAATACCCTAATGCCTAAATTGGGTGAAATGATGCATGCACTAACCTTCCACCTCAAAATGAGATGGAAATCTACTTAAGCCACATCATGTACTCAATTTTCCTATAATGCGCGTGATATCATGTTCCTTTCTCCCTCTTATTCCATTTCCTTCTAAATTCTCTTTCTTTTTTTTTCTTTTCTCAATTTTTTCAGATTTTCAGAAAATTTTCTTTCTCTTTTTTTTCTTTCTTTCTTTTAGCCCACATATCCATAATTGCTTAGAGATACATGTATTGGGCTGTTTTCTTCATGATTGGAAATCTTTGCAATATTTCGAAGGTACGGAACATTTTAGATCACTTTTGAGGAAAAATTGAGATACATGGTGTACTTTATGCATGATAATCATGAAAGTCATGAGTACAACTACATGGCATGCACCTAAAGGTAATGTGCATGAATCCCTATATTTTTCTCTTTTTCTACACAAGTATGGAAAATATCAATGCAATTCCTATCTAAATGCTATGCACACAAGAAGGAATTAAAATTGTACTTTACTTCCAATTCTTAGGTGGATTATGGAAAAATGAAGTGGAATGATCACAAGATTAGATGACTGAACCTTAGAAGAGTATTATGTGTCCCTCCTTACTGACATGTGTAGTGATTCAAAGGGTTCTCTCTCTTATATCCAATTAAGGTCTCATTACCATTTGGTTAGGTTAGGCTCAAACAACCGTTACTATCCACTTTTCATGAGTCAATGGGAGTATAGGTGTGACATATTGTTTTAAAGTTGACATAATCAATCATTTTCATAGGATAAGTTCCCCAAGGACAACCAAGTCAAGCTATCCAAAAGACACAAAAATTTTAAAATTCCCTTAAATTTCCCATGAATACACAGCAAGATGACAACTTTTACGACATCCACAGTTACACTAGATAGATGTGGATCCTAAACAAAAACTAAAAATGCAAGAAACAAATAGCAAATAACAAAAGAAAAAGATAGAGCTGTTCCAGCTACCCCCCTAAGCTTGAATTCGACTATGGCCTCATAGTCAAAAACAAACTTAAGAGTGGAACAGAGATACCCGGATCATTCTTGTGGAGGCGGAGGCGGGTACTGTGGGGCCGTAGGATCCCAAGAAGGATACTCCCCCTGGAAGCTCGGACTGTAATGGGTCCTCGGCGGAGGCTGTGGATAGCCTCCAAAGTAGTCCTGACTCCAGTAATGGTCGTGAAAGGGCTCCTGCTGCATCTCCATCCTTTGCAACCGATTGTGTATCTGCTGTTGGTTGTCGAGGAGAAGACGTTCATTCTTGAACATCGCCCTTTGGTTGTCAAGTAACCGGTTCGTAGTATCCTGAATACCGGTATACATTTCTAGATGCTGCTGCTGTGTCTGATGGATGTCCTGCAACGTCGTGTACATTCCTTGCATTGAGTAGGGATCCTCGCCTGGCTGCGAGGACTGTGGTGATGGCGGCGGGGGCTGTGATGATGAAGACGCACCCAGATGCATCCTAGGATGCTTCCGTGGTGCTACTCGTGCGAGAAGAGGTGTGAAAGCCTCCTCTTCCTCCTCAGCCTTGCCTTCTTGGTCGTCATTCCCGCCTTCTTCCTCATCGGACTCGACGGCTATGATCGGCCACCGGAAGTGCTGGGCTCCGTCGATGTGGAAGACGGCGTCCGGTAGTGCGCATTCCTGGTAAGCGTGGTTGACGTGGCAGTGTGTGTACGCCAACCCATCCCGGAGAAGGATAAGGTTTGAACGGTGCAGATGTTGCACGTTCACCTTACTCCTCGTGGAAATCGGAGTCATGGACTGTAAATTCAGCCCCAGGTACATTGCCAATTTGGTGATGAGCCCACCAAAATGGATCAGAGCCTTCCTTGTGCTCCTCTTCACCGCCAGGACACGCTGCAGAAAGAACGCACCCCAGTTGCATTCTTGTCGCTTCAGGAGCATGTAGAGGAAGAAAAGATCGCTCTCCTGAAACTTGCTCAATGCTAAATCGCTCCGAGCAAAGAACGTAAGGCTCAACATCCGGTGTAAGACCCGGACGAAGGGATGCTCGAAGTCCGCTACCGCAGCATTATGGTAGCTCACTGTCTTTCCCGCCGGCACTGTGACTAGCTCGGCGAAGATCTTGTCATAGTCGGTACGGGAATCTGGGCGTCGGTGATCATGTTGGGAGTGGTTCCAGTTAAAGATGTTGTTGAACTGCTGAAGAGTGATGTTGTAGTTGATGTTGAACAGCCGGAAGGACACCCTCCCCTTGATCCACTCATGGTCCGATGCCACCACATCGTTGGGTACGACGCAGACGTTGAGGGACGCCATAAACTCCACCACCAATTCCTTGTAGGTGGGCCATTCGCCGAAGAACGGCTGCCCATCCGCATGGTGCTCCAGCTCGCCTGGCCTTATGGTGGTGTGGTGTGCTTGACCCTTCAGCACATAGGCCAAGTTGGCCTCGAATCCAAGCTCCTGGATCATTCCCCGGTCCACATACCGGGTCAGCTCGATCTTCCGCTTCATGATCTCCTCATAGACCTTCCTCACCTCCGCGGAAGGGTGAATCAAGCGCGGACGTGATACGGAAGCAGTAGGGGGTGGAACAAACTCCACAATCCCCATGGGATTCGCGCTCGAGGACGATGATCTGGCGGCGTGCACCATTGTTGCAAGAAAGATGGGATTAGAAGACGAGAGCTCGGGGAAGATGGAGAAGTGATTCTCCGCTCGGTGAAGATCCCTGCTCGCTGTCGCTGCTCTTCAGTCTTGGAGGGCTCGGGGGAGTGCTCGGCGCAAAGGAGGACGTTTGCTCTGAAGATGTGACGTCAAATGATGTTGCAATTCTCCTTAAATAGACTTGGCCGGCGCCACTGTTGACCCGTCGATACCATCGACGCGGGTCGATGGTATCGACACGTCTCGATGCTATCCGCCTCCCTCGCGAGTATCGACGGCTGACGTTTGCTGGATCGGGAAACCTGGATTGCTGACCTGTCGATACCATCGACGGAATTCGATAGTATCGACGCAGCACCCGGATCGCTGACGTGGACTCGTAATCGTCGTCGATGTCTTTGCGCGGATCGGTGACATGAATGTCGATACCATTGACGAGGGTCGATAGTATCGACTTGCCTTCATTGCGACACCGCCACTTTTTCACTTCTACCTGTGATCATGTCGATACCATCGACGAGGCCGTCAATGGTATCGAGTTGACTGAGCAAACTCATTCTGAACTTTTCCAGAGATCTCGATGGTATCGACTGGTGTGTCGATACTATCGACACTTTTATTGCGACCTGCGTGTAGGTATGTCGATACCATCGACGGGGCCGTCGATAGTATCGACTCAGTGCGATTTTTGCAGCTGTCAACCTGAACCCATGTCGATACCATCGACCAGTGTGTCGATCGTATCGACCCTGCCTGTGCCTGCACATTGAACAAACGGATCAAGGTATCTTCTTTACACTAAAATTTAAACGAAATAACAGCAATCTACGACTATAATTAAACTATCCTAATGTACCAATGGTTGGGTTGCCTCCCAACAAGCGCCCTTATTTAACGTCTTAGGCTAGATGGTGTGACGATCATCATCTTTTCACCTTGGGAACTGCACTTAGAGGATCATTCGGTAATTTGAATTCAACACGATCTCCTCCAATGCCCAAAGACAGAGTACCTCTCCCTAAGGCAGTCACGACATCCGCCATTGCTTGAAACGGTCTTCCTAGGAGAATTTCACCGCCTTGGAGTGGTGGCATATCCATGACGACAAAGTCCACCAGAAATATGAATCTGTCCACTTGGACTAGAACATCTTCACATACTCCATAGGGTCTCACTGTAGACCCATCCGCCGATTCAATTGTTGCAGCCAACTTCTTTATCTCTTTTAACCCCAGCTTTTGAAATGTAGCCAAAGGCATGAGATTTATGCTAGCACCGGAATCACATTGCGCTTTAGGGAAATGTTGACCACCTATTGAACATGGAATGTAAAAACCTCTGGGGTCTTTTCTCTTCTTTGGTGAATTCTCGTGAATCATAGAGATCACCATCTCATTCATCCAATAAATTTCATCGTCTTTTATCCGCCTCTTCTTAGTGATGATTTCCTTGATGGACCTCCCATAGGCGGGTACTTTCTCGATCATCTCCACTAACGAAATATTGATGTGGAGTTTTTGAAATATCTCCAGGAATTTCTTAAAGTGACGATGCTCTTTCTTTGACTTCGGATTGACCGGATCCGAAACATCAGCTGCATCAACACACCTGTGAGGTGGCACGTATGAACTTTTCGGGGGTACCTCCCCTAAGCTTGCTTCAATCACTCTCTCGGACGTGGTCTTTGGCAAGACAACCTCAATGGTAGCAGCTTGTTGTGGTTTCTCTCTCACGTTCACTGTCTCCGCACATGCACAAACAACCTGCAATTCATCTTCTTGCCTACATGGAGATACAGTATTCACAACTCTTTGTGATTTTCTGAAGAAAGGGTTTCCGCCCGGCAATCCATAGTACGTGCGTGGATATGGTATCGCCGGTGTTGCATTCACATTGAAAGTCATTTTTCTTTCTTCTACAACTTCTTGCAACTGAGATTCCTCCTCAGTGCTTACCACAAACATGTAGTTGACTTGATGGTGTGCCTGAGCCACATTTGCATTCTCGGCTGGTTGATTGGCGTGCTTGATGGCCGCCACTTCACTCGAAATCTGTGCCACGGTGGTCTCTAATGCCCGCATTTGTGCTCCATGGCTTTGCAGCGTCTGCCCAAACTTGGTTAGGATATCACCTTGAGATTGCAATTGTTTTCCAAACATGGCCATCATCTCTTGGTTTTGCTGGACCATTTGACTTAGCAATTCAGTGTTCTTATCCTCAGCTTCCTGCTGTGGCTTGGCATCCGGATCCTGCAGAAAATTATTCGGATTCTTCCATGAAAACTTTTTATCTTTCCTCCATGCATAGTCATTGTTCCTGTAGCCCTGTTGTTGCATGAATTTCACTTGGGCCTCCTCATCGTCAGATGCATCCTCCTTAGTTAGCAGCTTCTTGGCTAGCAGATCTAATTTATCATTCAGCTCCCTCGCTATTCTGGATTCCCCAGCAGCCTTGACCTGTTCCACTACACCTCTGTCGCCCCATGACTGTTTCCTAGCCATGTTCTTTAGTATCTCCCAACATCTGGTATCCGTATTATTCAGAAAGAATTCGGATCCGGCTGAATCAAGATTACTTCTATCGTGCTCGGAGAGAGAAAAATAAAAGATTTTCACTTGTGTTTCCCTGTCCAGCCCATGATGTGGGCACCTCCTCAACATAACCTGGAATCGCACCCAGGTCTCAGAATATGTCTCACCCGCTTGTTGGGTGAAATTGTGAATCTTCCTAATCATGTCGTTGGTCTTCTCAGGAGGGAAAAACCTCTCGAAGAAAACTTACACCATATGATCCCATGATTCAACAAACTCATCGTCGAGGTTGTGTAGCCACTCTCTTGCTGCTCCTGCCAAGGAACTTGGGAACAGCATAAGGTACAAAGCATCTTGTGGGAATCGGTCGATCTTCACCATGTCACAGTTCTCCACGAACTGGCTAATGTGTGCAACTGGGTCCTCATTCTTCAGCCCGTGAAATGCATTTGATTTTACCAAGTTGATCAATGCCGGATCGATCTTATATGTTGGTATGTTGACCGCCTGCTTCTTTATAGGCCCCTTTGAGGCTGATGAAGAAGACGCTTTGATCTTCTCCCATATCGTCTGTGGTTCGGCCATTTCTTCTGCTTGCTCTTGCTCAGATTCAGAATTTATGTCGCTTTGGTGATCTTGCTCGTAGTAATCCTCATCCTCTGGTCCCGGAGGTGGAACCTCAGGTGTGCGATTCGCGTAGTCTGCGCTACGTGTATGCACCATGCAAAGTACCTGAAATAAGAAAATCGGGGTTCAGTACTATGCTTTGAATGAGTAAACACAATTATAGAGAAATTTAAAAATATTTAAAATTGTTTCAAAATAAAAATAAAAAAAAATGTGGCCTAGAGTGGCCGCTCTTAGCACTCAAAGTGCCAATAATTCGCCGTATCCCCGGCAACGGCGCCAAAAACTTGACGTGTATTTTACTATGCGCTTAAACGCAAGTATACGCGTCGAGTAATATAGGCCTTTGTGAGGCCCGAGTCGAACTCAGGGATACGTGAATTATTGGAGACTTCTACTAACTAATTGCAATCAGCTAAGCCGAATAACAAAGTAAGGTTTGTTGACGAAATTAAAAGAAAGTAAAATGAAATAAAGAAAACAATTGATTAAAGGTTAATTTAATCAATTCAAAAGAGTATCTTTAGGATTGCGGTTTCACCGCGGGTCAACGTTGTATTAGGTTTTATATAATTCCTCACTCTTCTCTCTCTATCCGGGTAGTGGCCTGAAACAGAATTACCCACTGTCGTGGTGTAATTCACTACTTAGGTTTAGGTTGATTCCACCGTCGTAGTAATCATTCCCCTAAACTAAGCGCATTACGAACGATCTCTCAGTTTCCACCATTAATTTTACACCTCCTTTGTCAAGGGATTTATCGATTAATGTAGGTTTCGTCTCTTTTCAACCGTTAATCCTTCTGTCGAAGTGATTAAGGGCATTAGGTTATTATTATGGTGATCAGGCATAACAATATATATGGAGAAAATGAAACTATACCACGGATTTAAGAGAGAAAATATGAATTATTAATATAAAATCGTCATACAATGCATTCTCGGGTTACTCCCGGTCCTAAAGATGGAGGGTTTTAGCCTCGCATGTTCATCTTGCACAAATACATGGTAGAAATAGGGGAATTCATAAGAAAAACGTGAAACAAGTGGGAAAACCCCTGAACGGAGAAGAACCGGTAGATCCTTGGCGTAGAATACGAGCTTCCCCGCCTGTCGGTGGTGGAATTCATCTTCGGTAGCGTTCGAATCACCCGAGATGAGCTTCTGGCCTCCGTTCTCCTTTTTCTCCTTCCTCGGCACTCGTGCAATGCAAAAAATTAGATCCCCCTCTCGTGTGGGCGGCCGTCATTAGGTATAAGTCCCTAATTAGGTCGTCAAATAACTCCAGCCGTCCGATCGAGATCAAAACGAATCCAACGCATATTTGCCGGCGTCGATACCATCGACGCGGGTCGATGGTATCGACCCAGCGTATTAGCGGTAGCTTTCTTTTTCTTTTCGTCTGAGTGCCTGTGTCATCTCGATACCATCGACTAGGGTCGATGGTATCGACTGCTTTAGCGTCGGTTGTTGTCGTTTAGCGACGCTGTAGCTTCAATGTGTCGATGGCATCGACTTGGGTCGATGGTATCGACGGATTCCTCGCCAGCAATCTGAAGGGATCTTGATACCATCGACTTGAGTGTCGCTGGTATCGACTATGTGCTGCTCCTCTCGGCTGGCAATCTGTGGCTTGGTCGATGGTATCGACGGAAGCAGATACTTGTTTTTTCTGAAATTCCACAACAAGACCAAGTAAATCCACACAAATTATGATAATATGATAAATAATGCTCAAAATGGTAAAACAAAGGGGATTTGACATAGAATGATGGCAAAGACCAAAATGAGTGAATTATGCAATATTATCCCTAAAAATGAGTAATTAGAGCACAAAACACATATGGAAAAGGTCTATAAATGCGACTCAAAATCATCGCATCAGCATACCAAGGGAATCCATGAGTAACCTTCATAAGTTGGTCGTCTGGAAGAGAATCCTGGATAGGGATTTTATCTTCGTCTTCAACTTTGATACGGCTGAGATGATCGGCTACAGCATTCTCCACTCCATTTTTATCTTTAATTTCCAAGTCGAATTCATGAAGCATCAACACCCAGCGGATAAGCCTGGGTTTGGCATCTTGCTTCTGAATCAGGTATCGAATGGCGGAGTGGTCGGTGTAAATGATGACTTTGGATCCAATCAAATAGGAGCAAAATTTTTCAAACGCGTAGATGACAGCCAGAAACTCCTTCTCTGTGGTAGTGTAGTTTTTCTGTGCTTCATCTAGCATTTTGGATGCGTAGTAGATTACGTAAGGTTTCTTGTCAATCTATTGTCCTTAAACAACCCCTATGGCATAATCACTTGCATCGCACATGATTTCAAACGGTAGCGACCAATCTGGGGCTCTCAGTATAGGTGCAGAAATTAAAGCATCTTTGAGCGTTGAAAAACTTTGTAAACATTCTTGGTTGAAAATGAACTCGGCGTCCTTGGTCAGGAGTTGGGTCATGGGTTTTGCTATTTTTGAGAAATCCTTGATAAATCTTCTGTAGAATCCTGCATGACCCAAGAAAGCCCAAACTCCTCTTATATCCTTTGGTGGTGATAACTTCGAGATAACATCGATTTTTTCTTTATCAACCTTGATCCCTCTATCACTCACCCTGTGCCCGATGACGACACCTTCAGTTACCATGAAATGGCATTTCTCCCAATTCAGGATAAGATTCGTTTCCTCGCAACGTTGAAGAACTTGTCCAAGGTTGATTAAACAATTATCAAAGGAATCTCTGTAAACTGAGAAATCATCCATAAACACTTCCATGATGGATTCAGTTAATCTGGTGAAGATGGCGGACATACACCGTTGGAACATAGTGGGTGCGTTACACAACCCGAACGGCATTCTTCTAAAGGCGTATGTCCCAAAAGGATAGGTGAAGGTAGTTTTTTCCTGGTCTTCCGGGTGTATGGGTATTTGGTAGAACCCGGAATAACCATCAAGATAGAAAAAATATTTCTGATGAGCTAAATGCTCCAGGACTTCATCAAGGAAGGGTAGAAGGTAGTGATCTTTCCTCGTGGCTTTGTTCAACTTCCTATAGTCAATACACATCCTCCACCCTGTTACAGTCCTGGTGGGTACTAACTCATTTTTGTCATTAAGAACGACAGTAGTGCCTCCCTTTTTAGGAACAACCTGGACTGAGCTGACCCATTGGGAGTCAGAGATAGGGTAGATTATGCCAGCTTTAAGTAATTTGAAGACCTCCAGGCGAACCACCTCTTTGAGATTAGGATTCAGTTTCCTCTAATGTTCGCGAGATGGCTTAAATTCTTCAACCATTGGAAGTTTGTGCATACACAGGGCTGGATTTATGCCTGTCAGGTCAGTTATCTTATATCCAATGACCTTTTTGTGCTTCTTCAGCTCATCCAGAAGCCTTTCTTCCTGATCTTCTATAAGGGTAGAGCTGATGATGACCGGGCATAATTTTTCCTCGTCCAAGAAAGCATGTTTAAGCCCCTTGGGTAAAGTCTTCATTTCAGGGGCCTTAGGTGGCTCAGTTGCTTCTATAATGGTGACAGCTTTAAATTCTTCAAAAGTGGTCGTCGGTGCTTCTTCAGCCTTTTCTAAATGTTGCAGACATTGTTGAACTAGTTCATTCGCAGAGAATTCAACTTCTGGATTGGTGAGGACATTTTCTAGTTCGTCTGATGGCTCAGATATCTCTAATTGAGACATTTGTTGTATTGCGTCTAAAAGAAAGACCTCCTCTTGAATACTAGGGCCTTTCATGATGTTAAGAACTCAGAATTGAATTGCTTCTTTTCCGAGTCTTAGAATGATGGTACCTGCTTCAACATCGATAAGCACCCTGGCAGTAGCAAGGAAAGGTCTGTCGAAGATTATTGGGTATCTCAAATCTTCTTTGATATCCATGATGACGAAGTCGCACGGGACATAGGCATCCTTGCCTATCCTTACTGGAATATCTTCAATAATCCCCAGAGGTGCGGTGATGGTGGAGTCAGCTAATTGAATTGTCATTGTTGTAGGCAGCAATTCAGTGAAACCCAATCGTTTGCACATAGAATAGGGCATGATGGATATGATGGCCCCTAGGTCAGCTAATCCCTTTTTGGTAGATGCATTTCCAATGCAGCATTGAATTCCGAAGGAACTTGGGTCCTTCTTCTTCTTGGGCATTTTATTGAGGATGATGTCAGAGGTTGTGTGGGCAAGCTTGACAGTTTCTTGTTCCTCAGTGATGTACTTTCTTGATAACAGAGTTTTGAGGTATTTTGCCCAAGCCGGTACCTCGGAGAGAGCATCAAGGAGCGGGATATTGATGTAAAGTTTTTTCATTGCCTCCTTGAACTTTTGGAACCTGGTATCCCTTTTCATTTCTCGCAATCTTCCTGGATAAGGGATCCTTGGTTTATAATGCAAGACATTTGGCTCTATGGATACGTGTTCTTTATCTTTCCCTTTGCGCCCTCTGTGGGCTTCTCTGATCCTTGCTTCGAGCTCTCATTCATCATAAAGGCAGGTGTATCATCGTTATCAAGAGTGATCCTTGTTGTTTCATGAAGAGTGCGTCCAGATCTTGTGGTGACGACATTCAACTGTTCAGGCCTATTCTGTATATGTCTGGGGTTCGATTCGGGCTGCCCTACAAATGTGCCTGCTGGAGGCTTCAGTTGTGCAGCAATCTAGGCAAGCTGAGCTTCTACTGCCTTTTGCTGTGCCTGTTGATTATCAAGCATAGTTTGCTGGGATTGCAACATCTGCCTTATCAAAGATATTTCATCTTCCGGCTGAGAAGGAGTGTTTTTCTGAGGAATTTGTTGTTGTCCTTGCTGAGGTTGTTGCGTAGGTGGCGCTAGCTGAGGTTGCTGCAACTGAGTGTGCAGCTGTGGGTGGAGTGGAGGATGAGTATACTGATAGTAAGCAGATGGGTTCCTGCGGTAGTTAGCTCTCGGGAAGTTATTCCTGGAGTTCCCTTGACTTTGATTGAAATTGTTTGGGAATCCGGGTGGTAACCTACTCGAGGATCCTCCTTGCGTCTGGTGCTGCGGATTTGCGGTCCCAGCAGGGTTCCCGTACTAAAATCCTGGATGGTTCCTTGGCTGATTAGGATTGTAATAGACTTGTCTAGGGATATAATGGATAGAGTTGATTTGTTCTGGAAGTTGTTCTTCAGACTGGTCAGTGATAGGTTCATATTGTTGTGGTGGTGGATGCAGATCCATCATCACATTATAAAGCATAACGCAAGAAAGGGTTGGATGATCAGAAGCATGACATGCCTCACAGGTTCCTGTGGCGGCCTTGACTTGTTGAACCAGAGGATTTTTCTTCTTATCAAACTCTCCAAGAGAAGTCTTGAGGGCTTGTTTCTTATGAACTATGGTTTTCAAGGCTTCAGCAATTGCCTTCATCTCTATTGATTCTTCAGATTTGTAGACCTTGAGGACACCTTTGACAGCTGATCGTCCCCAGTTGGACTGATTCTCAGCTCCGAGTGTGACAATTTTCCAGGCATCCTCATAATTCTTTCTCATAAAGTTTCCTCCAGATGAGGAATCCAAAAACTATTTGATATCATCACTCACTCCCCGATAGAAGGTTTCTATCAATTGGTTATGGGAGATTCCATGATGAGGGCACTTCCGCAAAACTTCTTTAAACCTTTCCCATGCTTCAACAAGGGATTCTCCGGAAAGTTGAGAGAAGTGATTAATCTGCCCCCTAATCTCATTGGTCAGTCAAGGGGGAAAGAACTTCTCCAAGAACTTTTCTTCCAGGGGAGCCCAAGTGGTTATTATAGGTTCCCTGTCAAGTGAGTTATACCAACTCAGAGCTCTTCCGGACAGAGTGAAGTGAAATAGATGAAGCATTATTGCATCAAAAGCGACTCCGGCTTGAGGGACCAGGCGGCACAGTGCCTTAAACCTCTTCAGATGATCTATGTAGTCATCTCCAGAACCTCCAGAGAATGAGATGCCCTGCATGATCTGGATCCATTGGGTCTGAATCTCAAAGTTGGGGATGTTGATGATCGGAGGTTGGACCGGATGGTTGTCCTCGTAGTTCTTTGGGACAGTGTAATCCCTTAGCTGCTTATTCCTTAGTTCCAACTGAGCAGCTTGGGTTGCTGCCTCATTTTCAGCTCTGATACGCGTCTGTTCTTCCGCACGAATCTCCGCTTGAATCTGGGCACGAGTATCAGCGATGAGTTGTTCCCTTTGAGCGGCGATGGCGGCGTTGACCCTCTCCATCACCAATGCAGCCTGACGTTGATCTTCAGCCATTTGCCTGGCTCTTTGGTGATTGAGTCTAATGCGGCGATGGAAGCTTTTCTCTACCTCGGAGTCGTACTCCGGATCAGGGGAGAATCCGCGGTTATGTGATGATCGCATACACGTTTTCTACCTGAGTAGAGAAAAGAAAACAACTTTTAGATAATGGTAAAGATATAATGGTTTCAAGAAGATATAGACTAATGATTAAAAAAAAGTGTAAAACCCTAACCAACTAGCAAGATACTAAATGAAATTAAAATGTTCCGTTGTCCCTAGCAATGACGCCAATTTTTTGATGGAGCTTCCACTTATGTGGAATTGCGTGCACCAACTAAAAATCCTAAAGATAGTAAGTCTTTAGGTTTAGCCTTGCTTATACTAGATAGAGAACTCCACCCACGTATGTTAAGATACGTGGAAGTCTTATCGTAGTATAGTTAAGGGTCGAATCCACAGGACAACGGTCTTGCTGCAAGCAACAAGATGGAAAACGTTAGAACTTCACTTAGTCTCTTAATAGTGGGCACTTAAGTCGAAAGGTTGGTTTTGTTGTTTTAAACTAAGAACATATAAAGTAAAGCAAGCGAGTAAACTTAAAGAGGTTAAACAATGATAAGAAGTCACTAGGGTGAGATCGGTTTTTCACCGCCACTACACATGGATCAAGACATGCAAAGTAAAACATAACCTGTAGCAAGAGTTTAGTCAGTTAGTATCTTTGTAGACTTAGTTTCCTTTCGGAGAACTAACTACAAGAAGTGTGGGAATGATGCAACGCCAGCCATCCCCGAACGAATGGTCAACTGCTTTGCATCATTCCCTTCTCAAAGTGTGTTCCTCGACTTACCAAGGTTGTACTTTTATACGTCAACTGATTCCATTTCATAGTATGAAAGTACAACATTTGGAAGTGAGTTTACTCCACTTCTCGAAAGCACTCCTAGATACCGAACCAAGCACATGTTGGATACATGCACCAAGAACCAACATACAAATGAGTTTCGAATCTAATAGTACAAACGTAGACAATTCATACTAAAAGATAAAAGATAACACAAGTTGGTGATCAAGCAACAAGCATTCATTAAACGTTTGATGTTGAACTGAAAAGATAGAAACTCTATATTACAAACTATGGATTACATTTACATGATATGAAAACATGGGTAGAGGGGCTACTCCCCACACCCTAGTGAAAGAGACTACTCGCTCATAACTAGGACAAAGAATGAGGAAAGAAGAGAGAGAGAGCATCATCCCCACAAAGGAGAGAGGAAAGTCAACCCCTTGGAGAGAGAGAAACAATCCACCAGCTTCACAGGTTGTGTGATGACGAGATCTCCCTCTTCCCACCTTCTTTGGTGGAGAGAGAGAAAGCAGCTTCGAGATGGAGTGTGGGTCTCAGACCAGTAGCCCCTGGGCTGAGGATGGAAGTCAGATGTGCTCTGGAGTGATTGAGGCAGCCTTTGGACGTTTGAAAAACCTCATATCTATTGGAGGACCCTTGGGGTCTTATTTATAGGCTTTAAGTGAAGTCCAAATGGTTTGGAGATCGTTTGGACCTCAAGACCGTTTGGGCCTGAGACCGTTTGGATCTCAAGACCGTTTGGACCTTGAGACCATTTAGATCTCAAGACCATTTGGACCTTGAGACCGTTTGGATCTCAAGACCGTTTGGACCTCAAGACCGTTTGGACCTTGAGACCGTTTGGATCTCAAGACCGTTTGGACCTCAAGACCGTTTGGACCTCAAGACCGTTTGGACCTTGAGACCGTTTGGCTTCATGCGGTCTCGGGATCGTTTGACTCCATGCGGTCTCGGGACCGGTTGGCTTCATGCGGTCTTGGGACCGGTTGACTCCATGCGGTCTCGGGACCGGTTGGCTTCATGCGGTCTCGGGACCGGTTGACTCCATGCAGTCTCGGGATCGGTTGGCTTCATGCGGTCTTGAGACCGGTTGACTCCATGCGGTCTTGAGACCGTGTGACTCCATGTGGTCTTGAGAGCGTGTGACTCCATGCGGTCTCGAGACCGGTTGGCTTCATGCGGTCTTGAGACCATGTGACTCCATGCGGTCTCGGGACCGGTTGGCTTCATGTGGTCTTGAGACCGTGTGACTCCATGTGGTCTCGGGACCGGTTGGCTTCATGCGGTCTTGAGACCATGTGACTCCATGCGGTCTCAGGACCGATTGGCTTCATGCGGTCTTGGGACCGTTTGACTCAATGCGGTCTCGGGACCGATTGGCTTCATGCGGTCTTGGGACCGTTTGAGTCCATGCGGTCTTGAGGCTGATTTAGTCTTTTATGATTTTTTTGTGTCTTTTTCTGCAAATATAAAAGGGAAAAGTTAGTCTAATAGTATATTTACAATAAGAGGGAATATTTAGGGATTATGGATAATTTTAATTTAGAAAGAGTGTGGAAAACTAAAGAAAAGACTAAGATAATCATTCAAAATTGGAGGTTATCAGTATAGATCTGAGTTTCCACCACAGATCTGGACGGAAATGGGCAGATGGGTGGAGAAAGGTTGGAAGTTGGTTGTAGAGGGATGTGTAGAGTGAACACCTTGGTCCTCTCAGACCTTGGGATGCTCCCACGGGGCTCTGGAAACCTTCAGATCTCAGAGCAACAGCCTCTCGGCATCCTTGGCCGAGGTCCCCCTCTTAAATGAGTGAGGGGACACCCATTTATAGAGGAAGACTGCAGACTGCGGCCAACAGGTAATGGGGTCGGCCACGGTCATGACCTATGCTCACGGTCATGGCCAACACCACGGTCATGATTCATAGAATGGAAAATCACAGTCGCGGTGATGAAGATCACAGTTGTGGTCTGGGCACCACAATCATGGCGGGATACCACGATCGTGGTGGAGGGAGTCGGCCACAGTCGTGGCTAAAGGACATGACCATGGCGAGGAATCGCGGTCACAATTATTGCAAACCACGGTCGCAGTTATTGGCCACGGTCGTGGCGAATAATCACGGCCGCAATTGTTGAAGATGAAGACCGCGGTCGTGATTATTGGCCACGGTCGTGATGGGTGGCCATGGTCGTAGTGAATAATCACAATAGCAGTTGTTGAAGATAAAGACCACGGTCGCGGTGTTGAAGCCCGCAGTCACAGTTATTGGCCATGGTCGTGGCATGGGATCACAGTCGCGGTGTTGAAGACAGCGGTCGTAGTTATTGGCCACGGTCGTGGCGGACGACCATGGTCGTTGCGAAGGTGGATGGCCACGGTCATGGTAAAGGTGGACGACCACAATCGTGGCGAGGACCGCGGTCGCAGTTTTGAAGGTCGTGGTCACGATGGGCACTATGGTCATGCCCGATTGTCACAGTCGTGGTCTGGGTGGATTTCCACGGTCGTGGCTGGTTGCCATGGTTGTGGTGGGTTCATAGCTGCCGCAAAAACCATGTGTCGGGGAGAAATATTTGGAGAATAGATGTCTTGTCTAGTTCGGTGCTTGCAAGTCCCAAAATTGGCTAAATTAGCTACATTATTGGCTATTCTAACTACATTATCTAATGAGAGAAAGAAAGCATAATACATGAGCATTATTGGGCATATTAAGACCAAAGTGGTACGAAACTATAGATAAAATGCATAGATAATATGCATATATTTCGGTGTTATCAACTACCCCAAGCTTAAAACTTGCTTGTCCTCAAGCAAGACTATGCTCAAAGAACAAAATGATAACATCCAAATTAAGCTTGGAAATAGATGCTAAAGTTAAGAAAAAATAGTTTAAAGCATATATTCTCCTGATCCATGTCGTTTCAAAACAAACCCCCACCAATCAACCACAGTCCTACTAAAGCATGATCAAAGAGTTTCCAGACAAGATTAAGAAAATTCACTACATCCTGCCGATACTCATGAGGGTTTCAATCATAATTATTTAAATATGAAAGAATTGTCACACAGATTATCATGCGAGTGATGAGCATTTATCCATCACCATGATTCCATGCATACCAATCAGGAACAACGTGCCTCTCACTTATTCAAGTCCTAAGAAACAAAGAAAAGACTCTAATGAATTTTGAGGATCTTAATCTGCGTTAGGTTGGTCCATGTAACGAGAAACAGTCCCTGCAGTCTGAACCAGTTGGTCCAAAGTAGTGAGACAAACTCCTCGTATTGAGCTCGAACCAACCCTGCTACTGAGATGATCTCATAGGCCACCTAGGGATTCCTAGTGACTCTATAATGAGCTTTTAGAGTGGTACTACCAGGCACGACATATCCGTGTTCATGAGTGCATTCATACACCAGTTGGGCACCATCCTCAACTTTCCTAAAAGAGAAAACAACGCTCATTTATTCACTCTTAGGCTTTTATTATTTGCATTCTAATTGTAGGCTTGGGTGAGAACTATATAGATATTTTGGGATTTTTGTGGGTGGCCAAACCTCTTTTGTACATTTTTATATTTTTCATATTTTTGACTCAATCTAGTGTGAGAAGGCACGTATTCCATCAAGGAAAACACTTCATCATGATCATAGCTCAAAGCTCATCATGATTCGCTTAACACCTGTGTGAAAAGTTGCAATTATGATTCAAGAATCCTTAGAATAAAGGCAAGCTCGTGAATTTGCAGCTAGGGGTCTTTGGTCATGTTTTAGCTCATTCCAATGGTCCTTTAACATGGATTTTCCATTCACAACATAGATCAAGGGAATTTAGCTTTAAGCTGTGAAAAAGGGACATGACCTTAGATTTATTACCAAACTCAAGGAAAGAGTCAAAGAGCAAGTCAAGCAAAAGGTCAAGCAATTTTTAAGATAAAAATTGTGCATATAGGCATATAAAGTCAAGCATTTATCTATTATATTTGCACCATATGGTCATAATTGTGAAGCTACAATCTTGTGATAAATGCAAGAAATAAACATGCATGCAAGAAGGGTGAAGAGAAAGAAGCGCGAAGCCCACCACCCCAAGCTTAAAATTTTGTTCGTCCTCGAGCAAGACTTAAACTTGAAATAGTGAGGCAGGATTGCATGATTTTAACGGCAGTTATTGAAGTTCTAAAGATGATGCATGGATGAAAGGATATAAAAACAGTTATAGGAAATAAATAAACTAACAAGAACAATGAAGAGCAAAATTTATTGTAATAAAAGGGTGGGAGGGTGGGTAAGAGAAAAGGGAGTGGTTGCCCCACGATACCGACACTGGGATCCCAAATCCTAAGTTTTGGGACCAGTGTCACCTGTGTCTTGCCAACGGGTTCCGCCACATAATAGGAGTAGAATAGGCAGATGTGTTGGCCCTGCCGAGTCTGAACAAGCGAAGTGAAATCCAGTGACTCAGTGAAGTCATCTTTGTGTTGGAAGTGGCTTGAACTGCACTGGGATGAATTCTTCGGCATATCATCCTCAGGGTACCTTTCATTATATAAATCTAAATATGAAGGTCCTGGGATGTCGACACAGGATGAGATGGAGGGTATATGTTGAATGACTTGGGTAGGATCCATTTCTCCTTCCTCCATCTATGAACTTGAGGTTGGATGCTCAGATAAATCTTCATGTACAGTCTGAGTCATCCAATCATCTTCTGAACAAGAAGTACTCCCTAAAGAATCAGTTTGTGGTTCTACCACCCCAAGCTTATCACATGGCATGGAGCCAGGGGTATCTTCATGCTTAGCAGCCATGTTGTAGTGAACCGTCCATCTACCTCCCTTGAGTTCCACCAAGCCTTGAGGAGGGATGGTGGTGACTGTAAGCTCATGTTGTTCCAGCTCATCTTCATCGGTGTATTCTCTCCACTGAGATGAATAGTCGTCATCATCCTCACCATATAGATTGTTCCAAACCATGATCGGCATACTTCTCAAAGTGAAATGACAAGTCTCAATATGAGAGATGCCACTCTGGTTTGGTTCAATATCTGACTCTGGTTCCTCTGACCAACCTTCTAGCTGTGAGGAAACTTGGCTTTTAGAGTCTTCATCATCGTCATCATAGACCCATTCATGTCTATGACTCATATCTTCCATTGGTTCATCAGCTGGGTCATCTGGATAGAATGAAGGGCTTCCCGAAGTGGGTTGGTCTTCACAGAAAAATCCTGATGAATCCAGTTGATGGTCTGAATAGGATTGTGATGCATACTCCACTTCAGACCCAATGGAATGGCCTTGATGACTAACTTCTTTGTTGTCTTGTGATGGCAGTTGTAACTAGATTGTAACCAAATTGATGAGCTCTTGGAGCCTTCTGCCATGTTCAACATCTTTATCATGAAGTTGTTGTACTTGAGAAGTAATGCTTTCGAGACCCGTCGATTCTGCCATGCACATATGAGGGGAGTCCGCTGTATCAAACTAATGCGCTTGGATGGATCCTTGCTCAAGAGTTCAAAGTAGAATTCTACTGTGGTCTACAACCTCAGTGACTAGTTTGAGATGACGATCATGCTCTTATAATAGTTGTTGCATTGGATCGACATCTTCTTGGAGATGAGGGGCTAAGGAGGTGAGTGCGTGAATACTTTCCCTAGCCGACTCCACAGCCTTAATCAGTTCTTGTTCCCATGATAGCACAGGAGCTGAGGGCTGATTGGAAGTCTCTGTTGTTGGAATCTCGACATAGGATGATGGTGGAGGTAAGTATAACTCAACTAGTTGTAGAGCATGACCTTCAATTATTTTCCAGCAGTCGGGACTACAAAAAAATTTGGGAGGACAGGTGGACAAGATAACTTGTCTCACCGAAGCAAGATCCATGGCTATAAAAGGTATAAGAAAAAGGAAAGGTATTTAGTATATATGAACAAGTATGTTTACAGATAGAGGAAAACTATGCATATATATACATGCTTATAGGGACATAACAAAATCTGCTAGGCGTGTAAACGTGGAAAACCACATCCCCGACAATGGCGCCAAAAGTCGATCGGTTTAAAAGGCGGGTCGAACATTACATTTATAAACCCAAATCCTTCTAGGACGCCCACAACTTTATTACGGGGTCAAAGTAGATATATGGGGTCGAACATAGGAACGTGTGGACGTTTAAGATGCCACAAATCTTGTTCTTTAGTCAGATAAGCCAAGACAATAGTAGATAAAAGTATGTGCTAGAACTAGTCTAGCGGGTTGTCATGAATTAAAACAAAACAAAGAAAAGAAAACAAAACAAAATAGAGCTCGTGGTTCTACTAATCAGAGAGAAGGAGTTCTTGGCTATGTATCCACAAGTTGGGCAGTCTATGCACTCGTTCTCGGGTGTAGACAACCCTCGAACACCTAAGCAAGCATCTCTATCCAAACGTAGTACGCATGGTCATGTATGTTCCTATGGGTCATCCCACTCGCTCTCGCAATGTGTGACTAAAACCATCAATGATATGTCATTGACCCCCTCTCGAGGAATGATATCTCAACACCTCGAAATATGCTAAGTTCCCTCTCGGGTCTTAGGATATTCCAGGGTGTTAGGAATAGAATACCTTGGATCGTCCTCCTCTCAGGTTCGGATCCAAACTATCGTCTCTTAGAAATTCCTACAACGGATCTCTAGATATAGGCAGAAATAGCAGTTCAAGCGAGTAAGAGATCAACCAAACTAGCAATCATAACTTGGAAAGAGAAAATAGAACATGAAACATACTAGATCTGAAATAAATCTACTTGCTTAAGGAAAAAGTATATAAACATACCCAAAACAGGTTACATACCCAAGAAAGAGCTCAACTAGCCATGGAGAAGCATAGTTGGCATCGAACAAAGATGGAAGAACATCATTGTACAAGAAACTAAGAAACACAATAGAAGAAAGGGGAGAAGAAGAGATTTAGCCCATGGAAGAGAGGTGGCTCTCGCTCCTTTGCCTCCGTATAGGCTGGATCTCATCTTTTGGTCATCCTCCTTGATTAGATCTGGACTCCTTGGTCCCCTTTCTCTCTAGATCCGCCCCGAACAGCAGGTTGGTGGGTGAACGAAGGTGGAAGATGATGGAGGTTGGTCTAGATCTGAGTTTCCACCACAGATCGAGGCAGAAATGGGAAGATGGGTGGAGAAAGGATGGAAGCTAGTTGTAGAGCAATGCGTAGAGTGAACTCCTTGGTCCTCTCAGACCTTGAGATGCTCCCACGGGGCTCTGGAAACCTTCAGATCTCAGAGCAGTAGCCTCTCAGCGTCCTTGGTCGAGGTCCCCCTCTCAAATGAGTGAGGGGACACCTATTTATAGAGGCAGACTGCAGATTGCGGCCGGTAGGTCGTGGGGTCGGCCACTATCATGGCCAACACTGCGGTCGCGGTTCATAGAATGGAAAATCAAGGTCGCGGTGATGAAGATTGCGGTCGCGATCTAGGCATCACAGTCGCGGTGGAGGGAGTCAGCCACGATCATTGCTAAAGGACATGGTCGTGGTGAGGAATCATGATCATAGTTATTGGGAACCGTGATCACGATTATTGGCCACGGTCGTGGAAGATGGCCACAGTCGTGGCAAATAATCGCGATCACAATTGTTGAAGATGAAGTCTGCAGTCACGATTATTGGCCACAGTCATGGCGGGTGGCCATGGTCGTGGCGAATAATCGCGGTCACGGTTATTGAAGATGAATATTGTGGTCGCGGTGTTGAATCATGTGGTCATGGTTATTGGCCACAGTCGTGGCAGATGGCCATGGTCGTGGAGAGGGATCACAATCACGGTGTTGAAGATCGCGGTCGCAGTTATTGTCCACGGTCGTGTTAAAGGTGGATGACCACGATTATGGCATGTGGCCACGGTCGTGGCGAGGACCGCGGTCACAGTTTTGAAGGCCGTGGTCGCAATGGGCACCACGGTCGTGCCTGATTGCCATGGTCGTGGCGGGTTCATAGCTTCCGCAAAAACTATGTGTCAGGGAGAAATATTTGGAGAATAGATGTCTTGTCTGGTTCGGTGCCTTCATGTCCCAAAATTGGCTACATTATTGGCTATTCTAACTACATTATCTAATGAGAGAAAGAAAGCATAAAACATGAGCATTATTGGGCATATTAAGACCAAAGTGGCACGAAACTATAGATAAAATGCACAGATAATATGCGTAGATTTGGGTGTTATCAGGTGTGGATGCATGGAAGTTAGGGTGGGAATCTTATTAAAGTCCTAAAATGATGCATGTATGCAAGGAAAAATAAGGTAGTTAGAGGAAAGAAACTATCTAAGCAAGATCATGAAAAACAAAATTTTATTTTAATAAAAAGAGAAAAGAAAGAGGTAAAAGAAAGGGGGTGGCTGCCCCACGATACCGACATTGGGGTCCCAAATCCTAAATTTTGGGACCAGTACCACCTGTGTCTTGCTAGCGGGATCCACCTCACAATACACGCATAATAGGTGGAGGTGAGGTTCCTTCTGAGTCTGAAGAAGAAAACTAAAATCTGGCAACTCAGTGAAGTCATCTCTGTGTTGGAATTGACTTGAACTACACTCGGATGAATTCTTTGGCAAATCATCTTCGAGGTACCTTCCAAGATACAAATCTGAATAGGAAGGCCTTAGGATGTCGACATAGGTTGAGATGGAGGGAAGAGGTTGAAATTTTTCTATAGGGCCCCTCACTTCTTTCTCCACCTCTGAACATGAGGTTGGATGCTCAGATAAATCTTCATGTACAGTCTAAGTCATCCAATCATTTTTTGAGCAAGAACTGTCCCCAGAAGAATCTGTTTGTTATTCTTCCACCCCAAGCTTGTTGCCTTCTGTGGGGTCCTGGGTGTCTTCATGCTCAGCCGCCATGTTGTGGTGGATTGTCCATCTTGTTCCCTTTAGTTCCACCAAGCCTTGTAAAGGGTTGGTGGTAAATGTTGGCTCATGTTGTTCTAACTCGTTGTCGGTATATTTGCTCCACTGAGAGGAATAGTCATCATCGTCCTCATCGTACAAATTGTTCCAAACCATGATTGGCATACTACTCGAAGCTAAGTGACATGTCTCAATATGAGGGACATCACCCTAGTTTGGGTCAATGTCGGACTCGGGTTCCTCAAACCAACCTTCTAGATGTGAGGTTGTTTGGCTATCACTGTGAGGATAAGAGTCTTCATCATCTTCATCATAGTACCTTTCATGTCTATGACTCATATCTTCCATTAGTTCATCAGCTGGGTCATCTGGATAGAATGAAGAGCTTCCCCAAGTGGGTTGGTCTTCATAAAAAAATCCTAGTGAATCTAGTTGATGGTCTGAGTAGGATGGTGAGGCATACTCCTCTTCAGGCCCAATGGAATGGTCTTGATGACTAAAGTATTCATAGCCAGGCAGTAGAGCTTGTGACTACATGGTAACCAAATTGATGAGCTCTTGAAGCTTCCTACCTTGCTCAACATCTTTATCATGAAGTTGTTGGACTTGTGCAACAATGCTTTCAAGATTTTTCAATTCTGCCTTGCAATCTTGTCAGGAATCCGCTGTATCAAACTGATGTTTCCAGACGAATCCTTTTTTAACAGATTGAAGCATACTTCTACGGTGGTCTGCAATCTCTGTTGCTATTTGGAGTTGGCACTCTTGCTTATCTAATAATTCCTGGAGTGGATCAATGTGTTCTTGGAGATGAGGGGCTAAGGAGGTGAGTGCATCAAAACTTTCCCCAACCAACTCCACTGCCTTAATCAGTTCTTGATCTCATGATAGCACGGAAGTTGAGGGCTGACTGGCAGTCTCTGTTGTTGGAATTTCAACATACGATGATGGTGGAGGCGAGTATAACTCGACTAGATGTAGAGCACGACCTTCAATTATTTGCCAGCAGTCGGAACTATGGAAAAACTCAGGAGGACAGGTGGACAAGATGACTTGTCTCGCCAAAGCAAGATCCATGGCTGAAAAAGTATAAGAAAAAAGAAAAAGGTATTTAGTATATATGGACAAGTATGTGTAAAATAAAAGAAAGACTATTCATATATATATATGAGCTTAAAAGTGACAGAACAAAAATCTTTTAGGCGTGTAAATGTGGAAAACCACGTCCCCGACAACGGTGCCAAAAAGTTGATCGGCCTCAAACATGAGTCAGAACTTTTAATTTATAACCCAAATCCTTCGAGGACGCCCGCAACTTTATTATGGGGTCGAAGTAGAAATATAAGGTTGGACACAGGGACATGGTGACGTTTAGGATGCCATAGATTTTGTTCTTGAGTCAGATAAGCCAAAATGATAGTCGATGAAAATATGTGCTAGAACTAGTCTAGAAGGTTGTCACGAAACAAAACAAAACAAATAAAAGAAAAGAAAAGAAAAATGAGTTCGTGAGATTCCACTAATTAGAGAGAAGGAGTTCCTGGCTATGTAACCACAAGCTGGACAGTCTATGCACCCGTTCTTGGGCGTAGACAACCCTCGAACACCTGAGCAAGAAATCTATATCCGAACATAGTATGTATTGTCGTATTTGTTCACGTGGGTTCATCCCACTCGCTCTCACGCAGCATGACTAAAACCCATCATGATATGCCATTGAACCTCTCTCGAGGATGACAAATCAACTCCTGAGAATATTATAGGTACCCTCTTGGGTCTTAGAATATTCTGGGGATGTTAGGAATGGACGACCTTGAACAGTCCTCCTCTCAGATTCCGATTCAAACTATCTTCTCACGTCTATTCCTACACGGATCTCTCGATACAAGTAGAAATAGCAGTTCATACTAGAAAGAGATCAACCAAACTAGCAATCACAACTAGAGAGATAAGATAGAATAAGAAAACATACTGGATCTAAAATAAATATACTTGCTTAAGGCAAAAGTACATAAACATGCCCAAAATGGGCTATATAGCCAAGAATGAGCTCAACTAGCCATGGAAAAGCATAGTTGGCACCGAACATAGATGGAAGAACATCATTATACAAGAAACCATGGAACACAGTTGAAGAAAGGGGAAGAAGATAAGATTTATCCTGTGGATGAGAGGTGGATCTCACTCCTTTGCCTTCGTATAGATTGGATCTTGTCTTTTGTTCCTCTTCCTTAATCAGATTTGGACTCCTTGGTCCTCTCTCTCTCTCTAGATCTACCCCAAACAACAGCTCAGTGGATGAACGGAGGTGGAGGATGATCCATATCTGGATTTCTACCACAGATCTGGGTGGAAATAGGCGGATGGATGGACCAGGTTCGTGGATCTCTCCACAGATCTGGAGGGCAGAGTGGATGGTGCGGTAGATGCTAATCTTCTCTCTCCTCAAATTCCACCTTTAGAGATCATAGACCAGAGGTGGAGGGTGGAGAGAGAATGGAAACATGTTGTAGAGGGCAGTGTGGAGTGAACACCTCAGTCTTCTCAGACCTCCGTGCTCTACCGCGAGACTCCAGGTCGAGGTCCTCCTTGGGTTGGGCACAAACTCACAGCCTTCAAGTGTCTGGACTTCTGGACCCCGAACTCTCCTCCCCTTGAGAGGCAGAGGTCTTGTTATATTTATAATGTTGGGTGTGTACTCAGGTCTGTTGGCTGGTTAAAACTAAGGTCGCAGTACCCTTTTGTCCTGGGTCATGGTTTCTTGCCCTGGGGTTGTGGTTCTCATGGTGTACAAACTGCGGGTGTGGCCTCTACACTGATACGATTGTGGTTCTTGTACCCTTTGGTCATGGTTCTACTCTGTAGACGGGTCGCAGTTCTTGGGCACTCAACCTGGTCGCGGTCTTTCTTGTGCTACAGACCGTGGTTTCTTGTTGCCTTTGGTCGTAGTCTCTTGCAGCTGGCTCTATAGAGGTCACGGTCATTAGAGTAGCAACCATGAGTGAGGGTTGGATGCGTAGTTATTGCCATTGTGGCTGAGACGAAGGGTAGCAGGCGGAGGTGCAAGGGTGCGATGACATCGGAGAAGGTGGAGAGTTGATCACTACTGATGCGAAGATGGATGATGATGAGGGATGAGGTCGCAGTTTTGATGGGGAAAACCACAGGTCATGGTTCCTTGACACCGCGACCGCAGTCGGGGGGGGGGGGTCGTGAAAGGAGGTGATCGCGGGTGCTGAGGAAGATGATCGCGATCTGGTAGTTGACGGAGTCACGGTCTGGGGATAGACGATTGCGACCATGCGGAGGTGAAGATGTGGATCGTGATCAGGTGGTTGTTGATGATGATGGAAGTAGGTGGACAAGTCATGGTTCGGTGGAGAAGATGATCGTGATGTTGAGGTGATGAGGGTGGGGTCATGATCTACGGTTTGGAGGCGTAGAAGTTTGGTGCCTGCTTTTCCCCAAAACTGGCTGGATTGGCTACTTTATCTATGTAAATATAAAAAGAACTAAAACATAAGAATTTGAGGGCATCTTAAGGCCGAAGTGATACAAAACCATATATAAATAGCATAGAGAATATGCATAAATTTGGGTTTTATCACTTACCCGAGCCCACGACTACAGAGAGTCAAATCCACTGGGTATTGGTCAAGCAGAGCTTCTATATAGAGGAGAGGAGTACAGTGGGTCAGTGGATAGATTTAATCAAACTCCACCACCTACACCACCACTAGAGGAACCTCTGAGCTAGTAGAAATGGGTGACCAAGAAGAAGAACAGATGATTTGGGAAAGGATCAAGGCATCTTCTTTGACAGATCAAAAAGGACCAATTAAGAGACAAGCCATAAATATTAGTAGCTACAAGATTGATCCAGGGTTGGTGTCATTAGTCAAATCACAGGCCTTTCATGGCCACAGCTCTAAAGATCCGATGACATAGATAGTTGAGATATGGTCAAGATAGATAGGGTGTCAATGACTTTCATATACTTGAAGCTCTTTCCATAGTCATTGGCAGACAACGCCAAGTTTTAGTTCCATAACCTTGAAGATAAATGCATTGAAACTTGGGAACAAATGATAGATGCCTTCTTCAAGCGGTACTTCCCACCCCAAAATACAAATGACATGGTTTAGAAAATCCACAACTTCAAACAACAAGCTGAGGAGTCATATTCTAAGGCATGGGAGAGGTTCGAGAACATGATGTGGAAGGTCCCTCACCATGGCATTGACTTGTTAGGGTAGGCAAAGATTTTTCTATTATGGTTTGCACTAGGGAGAAAGTCGGTAATACTGACTTATCCCACAGATTGATGGTACCTGATAACACCCATTTTATGGCTATTTATGGCTCATATTTTGTTGTCAAACCTACCTTCTAAATTGTTCTCCTCTTCATTTTATCCTATTTTTGCATAAGAATAACCCACACTATGCTCCTAACTCTTTTTCCATCTTTTGCAGAGCTTTCCCTCATTTTTCCACCCAAAGTCAGCAAAAAGGCATGTCCCGACCCACTTACAATGAGCACTTGAACTGGCCCTTTACTGGCCGCATGACTTGCCCACTTACCCATCACGGTCGCTGCCCGTCATGGTAGTAACCCGACACGGGCGTGCCACGCAAGGGGCTCTGACGAGCAATACGCCATCTACATGACAGGGAGCTTTTCCTGCCATGACTCACCCCGATAGAGTCTATCACGCGATGAAGCCACTCATCGGAGCAGCTGCCTGTCAGGGTCATTACCCAACACAGTCAATCGATTTATTCGCAACCCACAAGCTGTGTCGGGCGACAGACGCCTCAAGCCGTGTCAGGTGACAGACGCGTCGGTCCTCCCCTAAAGCCACATGAATGGAGCCGATAAAGGACATGTGGCCCCATGAGAACCGCAACCTCTACCAGCTGTTGCCTATAAATAGAAGCTACATGACTCTAATGAGACGAGTCAGAATACCATGAGAGCTAACTCTGGAAAGACATCAGGAGCTAGTGTGTCACGTTCCAAGGCGTGTCGGGCGATACTCGGTGAGCACACCCCCAACCCGAGAGGGGCGGGAGGAGTTCACTTAGAACCCATCCCGATAGTCGCAGCAGCACGATATGACCAGGAAGGCCACCCCTGTCGGGTCCCAAGATGGGCCTCAACCCGAGACGGCTCACCCCTCTATACCTGATACAAAGAACCTAAGAACTTAAGTGATTCCTAACATGACATGATACCAAACTCGATACGAACTGACCGTTAGAACATGTCTCCCGAGAGGGCTGGAAGCCCAACACAACCGTATCGGGTAGGGAGTTCTCTTAATACGCCCTGACCATTACGGTATGTCGCCTGAGAGGGCTGGCTGCCCAATACGGGTGTATCGGCCAGAGCTCCTGCCTGGTACCGGGTTAGCAGTCCCTTAGGGGTCTGTTGTTGTATATCGACCTCCTAAATCAAGGAGACTGATGCTTATCTTTCCCTTTTTACTGCATTTTACTTTCATTTCCCTATGCATTGCAACTAAACCTTTTTACTCTCCTTAAACTTATTGGAATCTATGGATTTTATCTCTTGTTGTTCTGTGTATGGTTCCTTTTTGTTGGATGATTTCTTTATAGCAACTGAACTCTAGTTTCTTCTTTTGGATCACGCTTCGGACTAGCTATTGAATCGTGTTTCCCCCTTCGATACCCTTGAGAGGGGGTTGTCGGAACTCTAGATTTTGGTCTGATCTGGGTGTACGAGAGTACCTAGTATTAGGGATACTTCGGTTTACCTTACCACTCTAATTTATGGTAACTTCCCTTGAGAGAGGGAAATGGTGCATAGTTAGATGTACCCTCTTTGAGAGGAGAGGCTGTAGGATGTTTTCCGCTGCTGCTTGTTATGCCTAAGTTTTCTTCCTTCGTGCTTTACCTCAATGACAATTTTATCTCCTCAGATTTTGTTATTTAAAACACTTATAAAAATCTCTAAACCCCAAAACTTAAATCTTTCTTGTAACTCATTTTGGAGATAGGGTCTTTGTTTGTTTCCTTATGTTTAGTTCATGTTACAACACCCCCTTTTCTTGCACCCCCTTTTGATGTGCTTAGACAAGTAAAACTCAAGTTCAAAAGCACCATTCTTCCTATCCATGTGTTAGACCTTGAACTACTTCGACCCTGTGCTAGTTGCAGGTGTCATAAACATTCAGGTATTATAAATTTCTAAAGTCTGATAACCTAGATATGATTTCATTCTTGGACCCACGTTTAAGGATCGTCAACTTTTTGGCACCATTGTTGGGGATAGGCAAAGAAAACCATTCTATGAACTTTAGTTTCACTTGCACTTTGCCAAAAAATTGTACATATACATATAATACTGCAATTGTTTTTTGCACATAATATATACTATTCATAATTTATACAATGCTCTTACACCTTTGTTTCTTACTAGGTACTCCTTTCTTTCTTTCTAGGTCATCCAAGCTCTTGATAAGTCATGGCTGACCAAGTCCCTAAAGCTCTCTCTCTTCACTTGTTCATTCAAGTTTGAGCTAATGAAGAGAGAACCCCATTGTAACACCACCTTTAAACGTCACCAACTTCAAACTGAAGCCCTCCTTCCTCCAGCTCCTGTAGCATAATAGGTTCGGTGGAAACACCTATGAGGAGATCCCGTATAATCATATAATGACATTCAAGAGGACATGCAACACCTTTAAGATCAACAGAGTCCCGCTGACGCATATCTACATCCAGTGCTTCCCGTTCTCACTGAGGGACAAGGTACTAGAATGGTACACCAGCTTACAGGATGGGAGCCTCCCTGATTGGGTGCATCTTGCTAATGCTTTTATCGCCAAGTTCTTCCCCATCGAGAGGACCATCAAATGTCAAAACAAGATCACGAGGTATTCCCAAAAGACCTTAGAGAATCTTCATGAGACTTGAGAAATATTCCAGAGCTACCAGCATGAATGCCCGCATCATGGTTTTTCAGAACCAATGCTTAGCACCACATTTTACAATGTGGTATGCCTTGCTGAGAGGAAGTCCTTGAATGTTGCCATTGGCAGCAATTTCTTGGCACTTAGTGCCCAAAGAGCCAGAGGGAGATTATTGAAAATATGGCTATGAACCAAAAAGATGGAGAATATGACTGAGAGTCGCTAAGTCACACTACTCCAGGTGAATCTAAGTCTATGGAGGCCCTCGCAACCAAGCTTGACAAGATGATGACAGATGTCCAGTCCCTCAAGGAGCAAGGTTACAAAGGGAAGGTTCGACAAGAGGTCGTGAAGAGTTGTTTCACCTGCGGAGAGCCTGACCATATGTCAGATTTCTACCCGCACATTGCACCCCAAGCAGATCTCAAAGGGGACTATACAGAGAATGAGATTTATGTTCAATACCGATGACCTAACCATCCTGGTTTCTCTTATGGGAACACCAGTGCTGCTGGGAACTCTCACCAGTTGGTGAGTGGGAAACCTTTGGGAGGACCATCGAATCAGCAATGACAGACATGGATCCATCAGTAGAGGGCCTTCCAACAAAACCAACAGCCATGACCATCTTTGACGACATAATTTATGTCCTTCACCAAGAGACAGAATGACATCAATGAAAAGATGCACATGAGCTCAGTGGATAGCATGGCTCTGCTCAAACTAATGCAACAACAGATAGGTGGTTTTTCTACCCAGATAGGGGAGCTCCATCATCATAACAAACAGATTGATCAGCAGCTGGCAAGCCTCGCCCAATCCCTCAACCATCATGTGGGGCGTTTCCCCTCCAATACTTAAGCCAACCCACGGGGACATGAGACGGCAAAAATGGTCGTTCTAAGGTCAGGAATGATTGTATCACCAGCCGTTGAGAAGACAGTAACGTCAACAACAGTGCCCACCGAAGGAGTTAGCACAGAGGTTGTTGAGGAAGAAGTTACGTAAAAGTCAAAGAACGTAGTCAAAGAAAAGGTTAATGATGTCTCTGTTGAAGAGTGTCTAGACAAGTACACACCCCGTGTACCATTCCCACATAAGATGGTAAAAGCCCAGCTGAAGAAGAGGTATGAAAAGTTTATGGCCGCTATAAAGAAGTTGCATGTGGACGTCTTGTTCCTAGATGCCATTGAAGAAATGCCCACTTATGCCAAGTTCCTAAAGGACCTGATAACAAGAAAAAGAAAAGGAGAAGACATAGAGATTGTGAAGCTTTCCAAGATTTCTAGTTCTTTCATCAAAACTAATACGCCTTTGAAGAAGAAGGATCCAGGGGCCTTCGTAATCCCCTTTCAAGTTGGAGATAATGTAACTCAGAAAGGTCTAGCAGACCTAGGGGCTAGCATCATTATGATGCCTCTGTCCCTTGCCAAGAGACTGGGGCTCACCGATATGGTAAATACCACCATGAGGATACAACTGGCTGACCATACCTTCACCCGGCCAGTTGGTGTCATTGAAGATGTGCCCATCCGAGTGGGACACTTCTTTATCCCTTGTGATATTGTTTTGATCGACACCATAGAAGATCCGAGCTTCCCTATCATTTTCGGGAAACCCTTCCTTGCCACCGGTCGAGCTCTTATTGATGTCGAGGCGAGAATGATTACGATCCATGTTGGAGGAGATCACATCAACTTCAACATCAGGGATTGTATGAGGGCCCCCTCGTTCTTTGAATCCTCCTACTTTTTTGAGAGCTATCAGCAGTTATGCGACAAAGTAGAGGAAGACAATGCCATGGTAGATCCTTTGATGCATGCCTTAACTGGTGAGTTACGAGATATCGATGATCCTGAGGTCAGGGAATTGTTGGCCTATCTAGATATTGAAGAAGCGACTGAGGTTGAAGATCCTATTGAGACAGTTAGATATGCCACTCTTCGAGAAGCCCCTACTGAAGAACAAAAAAAGGAAGTCCCACTAGAGCTAAAAGTCTTTCCTAAAGGCCTTGAGTATCATTTTCTAGATCAAGAGAAGATGCACCCAGTAATCATCAACTCGGAGTTGATAGATTACAGATAGACTAGCTGCTCAAAGAGTTAAGGCTACAGAGGAAAGCCATGGGCTACTCAATCAGGGACCTGAGAGGGATAAGTCCTTCAGTATGCATGCACCGGATCCATCTGGAGGAGGACTCCATGTCGTATGCCCAGCCGCAAAGAAAGCTGGATGAAAAGCTTTGTGAAGTCATTAGCAAAGAAGTAGTTAAGCTCCAAGATGCTGGAATTATCTACGCTATCAATGATAACACGTGGATGAGTCCAATCCAAGTAGTTCCCAAGAAGGGATGGATGACCTTGGTGAAGGGAGATGATGGGGTCGAGGTGGCCACCAAGATGGTCATTGGATGGCGGATGTGTATAGATTATTAGAAACTTAACACCGCCACCCGCAAGGACCATTTTCCTCTTCTTTTCATCAATCAGATGCTAGAATGCCTGGCCCATTATTCCTACTTCTGTTGGCTGGTCGAGTACTTAGGTTTCTACCAGATCCCCATCCAACCTGATGACCAGGAG
Organism: Alisma plantago-aquatica; assembly: GCA_963693085.1. Lineage (NCBI taxonomy): Eukaryota > Viridiplantae > Streptophyta > Magnoliopsida > Alismatales > Alismataceae > Alisma > Alisma plantago-aquatica. The sequence goes on along the minus strand of OY856410.1, from coordinate 988,752,144 downwards.
AAGACAAATTTCACTTGCATCTACGGAACTTTTTCCTTTAGAAGAATGCCCTTTGGGATTTGTAATGCACCCGATACCTTCCAGAGGTGTATGAATGCCATTTTTGCAGATTTGTTTGAAGACAAGATGGAAGTGTTCATGGATGATTTCAGTGTGTATGGCAGCTCATTTGATGACTATTTGAACAATCTATCCCTCGTAATGAGAAGATGTGAAGAGCATAGCCTCACCCTCAACTGGGAAAAATGCCATTTTATGGTACAAGAGGGGATTTTTCTCGGATACAAGGTGTCAAGTAAAGGTATTGAAGTCGATCCATCCAAGGTTGAGGCGATAGCTAAGCTCCCACCGCCTACTTCATTTATAGGTGTTCGCAGTTTTCTGGGTCATGTTGGTTACTACTGACAGTTTATAAACGAATTTTCAAAGATAGCCAAGCCTCTCTCTAACCTTTTGGTAAAAGATGTGAAGTTCTACTTCACATAGGAGTGTATGAAGGTGTTCTCAACTCTGAAGGGCACTTTAATATCTGCACTGATTCTCCAATCCCCTGATTGGAGTCTTCCGTTCGAACTTATGTGCGACGCCAATGATTTTGCTATAGGGGTTGTACTCGGCCAAAAGAGAGACAAGAAGCATCATGTTATGTTCTATGCGAGGAAGACCCTAGACGAGGCTCAGTAGAATTACACGACCACAGAGAAAGAAATGCTAGCTATCATGTACACCTTCGACAAGTTCAGGTCTTACCTCTTGGGTTCAAAGGTGGTTGTTCACACTGACCACGAGGCTATTAAATATCTAATGCAGAAGAAGGATGCAAAGCCCATGCTGTAACATTGGGCACTGTTGTTACAAGAGTTTGACCATGAGATCAAAGACAAGAAGGGCTCGGAGAATTTGGTTGCAGATCATCTCTCCAGGATTCGGGTGTAAGATGATCACCCACTGCCCATCAATGAAAGCTACCCCGATGAATCCATCTACTCAACCCAGTTAGCAAGCCCAGAGGGGCCGTGGTATGCAGATTTCTGCAACTACCTGGCCTATTAGCATCTTCCCCCAGATATGTCTTATAATCAGAAGAAGAAGTTCTTCTCTGATTTAAAGAACTATTATTGGGATGATCCCTTATTGTTCAGGCGTTGTGTCGACAAGTTATATAGAAGATGCATACCAGAAGAGAAAGTTTCGAAAATTTCATTCGAATGTCACTCCTCTCCATATCGAGGACATTTGGTTTCTACTGGCCAACCTTGTTCAAAGATGCTCATGCATTAGCAAAGCCTTGCAATGAATGCTAGCGAACTGGGAACATTTCCTGTCGCAATGAGATGCCACTATCGAATTGGAATTAAGTTGAAAATTTTGATGTGTGGGCTATTGATTACGTGGGACCATTTCCTTCATCCTACGGTTTCAAATATATTCTTATCATAATCGAATATGTCTCTAGGTGGGTTGAAGAACTGCCCGCCCCTATGTACGATGCTAAGGCAATGATAAAACTCCACAAAATTATCTTTCCAAGGTTTGGAGTTTCGATGACCGTCAATAGTGATGGTGGCTCTCACTTCACTGAAAGACAGTTTGAATCACTCTTGCATAAGTATGACATTTGCCACAAGGTTGTGACACCATATCATCCACAAACGTCTGGTCAGGTGGAAGTCTCCAATCGGCAGATCAAGCAGATATTAGAGAAGACAGTTAGCAAATCCTACAAGGACTGGTTGGCTCAATTAGACGACGCTCTCTGGGTGTACAAGACTACTTATAAGATGCCTTTGGGCACCACACCTTACCACATGATATATGGAAAAGCCTGCCATCTTCCTTTTGAATTGGACCATAAAGCGTTCTGGACAATCAAGCAGCTCAATATGGACCAGACACTGGCTGGAAAGAAAAGATTTCTTCAGCTCTAGGAGCTTGAAGAATTGAGACTCCATGCATATGAAAATGCCAAGATTTACAAGCAAAGAACCAAGATATGGCATGACGCCCATCTAAAGAAAAAGGACGTCAGCGAAGGTGATAAAATTCTATTATTTAAATCCTCTATCCGTCTTTTTCCAGGGAAGTTGCAGAGCAGATGGTCTGGACCCTTCATCATGGTAAAGATATATCCATAAGGGATGCTGGAGTTGTATGAAAAAGTCGATCCGGCAAAGGTATTTCCAGTGAACGGGCATAAAGTCAAGAGGTCACGAAGGTTGGAGATAACCCTGCAGGACACTGAGGCAACAACCGAAGGATTGGAGTAGAAGTATCTGAAGCCTATCAAGCTGACGACGGAAACTACAATGCTCTTTGGGAGGCAACCCAAATTTTTACTTTTCCTAGCATAGGATGTTATTTCCTTTCATGCAGAAAAACATTACGAACATTATTATTGTAATAAGGCCTGAGTCAGTGCATGCGCCACATGCAAAGACTCTCTTGTTTTATGGGCCACCGACTTAGTTTTATAGCCTTGATGGGTAACACTATCTGAGGTTGGAAGTCTTCCCTTTTAAGCCAATGATGTTTTACCCATCAATGCTTTTTCTTTTCTTTATTTTTAGTTTTTCTACCCTTGCCTTGCTTTGTTTTTAGATTTTCCCTTTTTGTTTTGTGTATTGGGCATGCATAGTTGATCGCCTCTTTAGTTTCTGCTCTGCCCGATACCCTTTTGTCTAGCTGTATCGGCCAACCGCCTTTTGTTTCTCTCGTATCAGCTTCCCATATCGGGCTGGCAGATAGAGTGGCTCGAAGCACGCTTCCCTGTGTCAGACAGAAGGGTGTAATAAAAAAGTGTATCGTCTGACATGCCTGGCTCACGCGACATGCATTTCACACAGCACGAAGCATGCTTAGGAAGGCAAATCACTTTCCAACTTGGTGGATTTGATTGATTTTATAGTGTTATGGAAATTGATGTGCTTTATCGCGCGACACATGTTCAGTTTTACCTGATATACCCCCACTCGGGTTGGCTATATATAGTAACTTCAGTTTAACCGTGTCAGGCACTTGCATTTACTTTTCACCTACTCTCGTATCATGCATTTTGTTCTCGCTTTGCTCCCGTGCCGGCCAGCCTTCCTGACTTCCCGTGTCGCCCACGACAACTCCCAACGATACATGTATAACCTGATATGCCCTATCATGTCGCGCATCCCGTGTCGAGCATGTCATATCACGCAGCTTTTCTTTAAGTGATTCCTGTGTCGGGCACGAGGCTTTAGTTTTGTGTATCGCCCGAAGCATATCGCGAAAGGCGTGTGTCGCACAACACACTTTGCATGATGCCCGTGTCAGGCAATGCCCTCTGCTCCATGCTGAGTTTTGCCTATCAGGGTTTTCAATGTTTTTCTGACCGTATCACGTGATGCACCTGTCGCCCAAATGATACCTAGTTTCAGGCAAGACCCATATCGTCCATTTTTGTTTTACAAAGGAGATTAGACTCGTATTGCCCGATACTCTGTCGTATCAGGCGAAACCTTTCTCATGAGTCTGTATCGGGTAGGGTTTGTTCTGATGAGGCGACCCGATATCGGCCTACCCTGTCAGCCAGACCTTGTGTCGGGCGACAAACATGTTTACCTATACACCTTATACCGACTTGTTTGTACTGGGTAAATTGTATTGCACGACAACACTTTTGATATAAACTTTGAACCAATATTGGTTTTTCTAGTGTCGCCTATCTGGTATCAGGCGACAAGACCATGTTTGTCTACCGCCCGATATCAAGCTAGGCGACCCATTTAGTAAACTCATTACTTACCTATTATTGTGTAAACATTGCAGACATGGCCCGCACCAAGCAAACAGTCGTCCAAATCGACGAACATGGCTAGAGGATCAATCTCGAGGCTGCAACCGAAGCAACCACAAATGGACAGAAGCACCCAAATCCTGACACACTAGGGCCTTCTGAGGCCGAGAAGCGGCCCAGAGTAGCAGAAGCACCAGCAAAAACCTCAGTTGTGGTGGTCGAACCAGCGCCTTTGGATCACTCACCAGGTCGGTTCATGGCCATAGACGAGGAGAACAACTGGAGGCATGCACAGTTGGTAGCCAAAGTCTATAGGCCAACCCGTTTCTGCCACCAGTCGTCCTTCTACCAGATAGGCATTTTCGATAGGTTGGAAAATGTCTTAGAGGCTGTCAGACTGAGGAAGATATGCTTCAGCCACACCGCCTCTTACATAAAACTCACGAAGGAGTTCATGTCATCCCTTCGTCGGGTCAAGAACACAACAGAAGAAGTTAGAAGGTTCGGCGGGGTGGACAGACTGCAAGGGCGGCTATACAATGTTGAGCACGTGATATCTAAAAAGCTGCTCGATGAGATCTTCTCTTCCAGTGAAGCTGAGAAAAAGCTACTCAACAACGGTGTCAAAATCACCGAAGGTGACGGGTTCAACCCGTTCGCACTCTGGGGGAGGCTCACCGGAGAGTCAACGTTCAAGCCAGGGAGCAAAGTGGTGGCAGTGCACTCCTGCTTCTAGAGGATAGTGCACAAGATCGTGGCGTGTCTACTCTTCAGCAAATACAAATCGAGCAACTTGTACACTGAAGAGATCCACCTCATGTGGAACATGATGGAGGGATGCACGATCAACCTGAGGCAGTTCCTGCTCAACCAACTTCATCCAGTGAAGGATGCCACCAAGGACTACAACATGGGAGGGCTAGTGAACCTGATTACGTTAGGGTTAGGATACCCCAAGGAACCACGTAGCCTGTCGAGGATGAGAGGTGACGACAAGATCAACCTCAAATTCCTTATGAGGGCTAGCATCATCAAGAAGGAGGGCCACCGCTACTTCTATAAGTTCGCAAGGACAAACACCCTCCTACCGCTCCCATGCTACACCAACTACGATGTAGAGAAGCTGGTCTTCACCATAGCAGAAATCGAAGTTGTGATGGTTGAAGCTGCTTACACCGCCACTACAAGAATACAAGAGAGGGCAGCCATGATAGGAAGTCCAGTCCCCCCAGATGCTCGACAAGAAAAAGCGGAGATTGTCTTCGCCCCCGCCGAGCTGTCCACTGCCACCATGCAACCCGCAGTAGCCGCTCCTGAAGACGTAGTTGCTACCACCGAACCAGCGGCAGTTGCCCCTCAAGCTGCTATTGCTGCTCCCAAGCCGATCACGGCCACCAATGCAAAAAGCACCGCGACCATTGAGGAAACAATAATGATTGTTGAAGTCATCGACACCACCAAGGTGGATTCTATGATGACAACCCCCCAGGATACTGCCACGGAAGAAACAGTTGCATGTCTTGAAGCGGTGGTGCTGCCGAATGCTAGCGACGATGCGTTCGCTAAGCTCTTGGAGGCGGAGCTCAAGGTTGTGCAGCCCACACCGATGCCACCACCAACATCGTTGATGGTTGCTGTAGGGGAGGTCACTGATAATCAGATGTTGGACCAACAACCGCCTTCCCCACGCCCTTCTCCACCACTACAAGCTGACGAGGCAGAGGCAACCATGAAGGCACTGATGCCCTACCCTGAAGCAATGCCCTCGCAGATGATTCAGATAGATTTGGATCCACTTGAAGATGCACACTCTTCGGGCCGAACTTCCCGCATGAGGAACGTGGCAAGGATGAGAGGCCAATCAACTACAGCCCCTCCATCACTGGGGCTGGTCCTCGGTCAAGAGTTTGACAACTTGCGGGAGGTAACAAGCAACCATTCAACTAATTTTGCTTCCCTAACCTGCAAGTTTAGTGTTTTCCAGAGGAGGCTGAGCGATCAAGACCGTCAACTGCTAACTCTAGTTGGCCTTCCTGGCCAACTAGAAGCATTGAACAACACAATGCAGCTGGTGCTCCAATGCCTCGATGCCATTGAAGAGAGGCTGAACCGGAGGGACGAACACCCCCGTTCAAGACAACCAAGGAGGTCTCCATCGCCCCCAGGCTTCGGCTCCCAACCTTCATCTTTGACATCTTCTTCTGGAATGTCATCTTCTTCCTCCTCCAGCGGGCCCTCCACAACGCCCGAGGAAGAAATGACAAACAAGATTGTCGACGAGGCTCCAGTGGGACAGGAGAGCACCTACGGCGTCGACATGGCCACTCTCTCGCCTTCCCTAGAAGAAGGGGATGAAATATATTCCGCCAATGACAAGCGCCCGCTAGAGCAAGGAGTTCGATGGCAGATACATTTTCTGTGCCGTCGGAGATCCCTTCCTTCAAGATGGCCGATTTCGACTGACGGGCCATCGACTACCAGACGATCAGAGACCAAAAGCTTCTGAACGTGGTCCTGAGGTCGTAGGAAGATGGGGAGGACGTCGTCTGGAGTGACGATTACTTCTCTATATGACAGGAAGCACTGAAAAGCATGTTTCACTCCCGAGTCGTAGTAGGGAAGCTCCTCTTCCAGGTCTTGGAAGGTGCTATAATAGAGAATTTAGGCACCAGGATGGGATGACAGCCAATTTACAATGCCACCCCAACCTTGGAAAGAAGACTAATGAAAGGGGCGTACGACTCCATCCAGGTGGCCAACCTGCTACAATACATTGAAGAACACAACCCAAACCTAGTGTTGGCCCCCTACAAGCATAGAGGAAACTGGTTCCTCTGCGTGGCAGACATCTGCAACCATGACGTCTAGCTCCTCAGCTACTGCACCGAAGAGGTCCCACGCTCAGGACACATATTTGTATGCCCAAAAGGCAAGCATCTTAGGCTTTTCCCATAACGTCTTCTCCGTGCCATCAAGCACAGAGTCCAACGCCACAGTGGCATTTGGAACTTCTTCTCCCTCGAAGACTTACCCATTCAAGAAGAGGTGGGAAGCGAAAACAGCACCTTCATAATCCTACGGGCCATGGAGTTCCTCCACATCTTTGGATATATAAGGCACCTCTAAGGCCAGAATTTCTATTAGCTCAGAAGCACATATGCGCTGCTGCTGATCAAGGATAGACACTATTTCCTAGACACAGGTGTACCAGAGAAGCTGCCGGAGAGTGACCAAGAAACTGACTCATCCCAACCAAACATACCCTAAGGAGAAGAAGGTGAGATGGTCGTGGACGTCTACGAGGCAAGAAAGCGGATGGAAATTCTATAAGAAATACTCACCAAGGAAGGCTCTTCTTCTCCTGTTGTATCTGAAGAATGAATCAGCAACTTTGACCGCTCCGCATGTGCAACCCTATTGCAGGACCAAGTCAATGAAGTTCTCCTCAGGCTAGCTAATTCTACCCTCGGAGATGTCATCTATGAGACAGGCAACGTCATAGTCCCTATTGATGACCTTCGAGACTTAGTAAAGGTAGGAGGATGTCTAGCGTTGTCGGTGCCATCAGCCTACATCCAGATCCTACAGAAGAAGTTTGAACACGCCTACATCGCCCACCTAATGGTGTTCAATGATATCTACCTAGCTGATGAATCAGGAGCGAAACAACTATTTCTGGATGAGATACAAAACAACATGCCACGTATCATATTCCTTCCAATGTTGCATTATAACCATTGGATGCTCCTGATGGTGTACACTCACCCGCGAGCAGCAATCTTCTACGACAACTCCGATAGCAACAAAGATCATCTGGTGCAGTATACATCAACTCTATTGACACCCCTCGAGTGCTTAGCAAGGAAATACTACATCGAGGTGGCAACGTTGATCTAGACGTTCCTAGAGAACATGACGAACAAATGGCACGAGCTTCAATTCTGCCACAGTAGTTCGCAACAAACTCCACAATCAAACAACTACGGCATCTACATGCTAGAATGGATCTCTAGCTCGGTGACGCTACAACAAACACCCGACAAGCTCCACCACATCGACTATCACAATAAACACAGAGAGTATGTGTTGGATCTTCTATCTAATGAAGGTGCAGGCACCAGCTAAAACCCTCGTTGACTTATGCCTACCCTTTCCTACTTATCTCACAACTCTGGGGGCAGAGTGTGGGGTAAGTTTTCGGGGGGTACTATATCAGTGAGGGAGGTACCTAAAAATTTCTTACCCTTCTCGTATTTCTATTTTTTCCATATCCTGTGTACATATATATACATGTCTGATACAAAATAGTGCATATACAACTCCTTACCTCTCTACAATTGTACAAAGACACTTTATAATAAGAACATGATACAACTTCTCCCAGCTTGTTTTCTCTGTGTCTAAGGCGGTGCAAGTTATTGTTATGTTCTTTCTGAAAATGCAGTCTCAAATGACAAAGACAATAACTTTTCTACGCCAATTTTGAAAAATAATCTCGCAACAGCTAAGAGATGCATATGTGAAGGAAAAAGCTGCCCAAACAGTGAACTCTCTTTTGTTTCCCTACCCATCAAAAATCCAAAAAAGATAGAAAAACCTTATGAGAGTGAATAAAAGCATGAGAGTTGTGCCAAATGAAAAATAAAATACACACACACTTGTCCTTACAAAAGTACCCATCTTTAGGTATGGTAGACCAGGGCAGTGGTACGTAGGATGTGAAATCACTGCCATAAAGCCAACTTCTTGGACTATAGGGACCACTTTCCTGTTAACGAACCCATACCTAGATGGACAGATGGGAAATAAGAAAAACCTAAAAATCCTTAAGCCTACCAAAAAACTCAACTTCTTACCCCCAAAGCTGTTTGGTGTGAAAGCTAACTATGAAATCATGCACCAAAGTCTTGCCAAAGTTGAAGACAAATTTTTTTTCTTAAATAAGGCAGAAAAAAAATGGTCCATTGTTCATGGCCAGACATATTTCTCCTCAAGGATGTCTTAAAAACTCGCTCAAACCCCTTGTCCGAAGACTATGTCGGGTTACGAAGAAGTATCACAAAACAAAGTTTTAAAATAAGTACAGATTGATTGAGGACAATCAAAATGCTATGTTTGGGGGAGTTGATAACACCCATTTTATGGCTATTATGGCTCATATTTCGTGGTCAAACCTCCCTTCTAAACTATTTTCCTCTCCATTTTATCCTGCTTTTTGCATAAGAATAACCCACACTGTGCTCCTAACTCTTTTCCCATATTTTGTAGAGTTTTACCTCGTTTTTCCATCCAAAATCAGCAAAAAGGCCCGTCCCGACCCACTTACAATGAGCTCCTGAACCGACCCTTTACCGACCGCACGACACACCAACTTACCCATCACGGCAGCAACCTGACACAGGCGTGTCGCGCAAGGGGCCCTGACTAGCGATACACCATCTACCTGACATGGAGCTTTGCCCGCCACGATTCACCCTGATAGAGTCTATCGTGTGATGAAGCCACTCATCGGAGCAGCTGCCCATCAGGGTTATTACCCGACACAGTCAAGCAATTTGCTCGCAACCAAACACACGCCGCAAGCCATGTCGGGCGATAGACGCGTCGGTCCTCCCCTGAAGCCACGTGAACGGAGTCGATAAAGGACACGTGACCCCACGAGAACTGCAACCTCTACCGACTGTTGCCTATAAATAGCAGTTATAGGACTCTGATGGGACGGGTCAGAATACCATGAGAGATAACTCTGGAAAGACATCAGGAGCTAGTGTGTCGTGTTTACAAGGTGTGTCAGGCGATACTAGGTGAACACACCCCCAACCCGATAGGGGCTGGAGGAGTTCACTTAGAACCTATCTCGATAGTCACAACAACACAATACGACTAGGAAGGCCACCCCTACTGGGTCCCTAGATGGTCCTCAACCCGAGACGGCTCGCCCCTCTATACCCAATACAAGGAACCTGAGAACTTAAGTGATTCATAACCCAACATGATACCGAAACCCAATACGGATTGACCGTTACAACATGTCGCCTGAGAGGGCTGGCAGCCAGACATGGTCGTATCGGGTAGGGAGTTCTCTCAGTACGCCCTGACCATTACGGTATGTCGCCCGAGAGGGCTGGCTTCCCAACACGGGTGTATCGTCCAGAGCTCATGTCTGGTACCGGGTTAGCAGTCCCTTAGCGGTCCGCTGTTGTATATCGACCTCCTAAATCAAGGAGACTAATGCTTATCTTTCCCTTTTTACTGCATTTTACTTTCATTTCCCTATGCATTGTAACTAAACCTTTTTACTCTCCTTAAGCTTATTGGAATCTATGGATTTTATCTCTTGTTGTTTTGTGTATGGTTCCTTTTTGTTGGATGATTTCTTTATAACATCTGAACTCTAGTTTCTTCTTTTGGATTGCACTTCTGACTAGCTATCGAATTGTGTTTCCCGTTTTGACACCCTTGGGAGGGGGCTGTCGCAACTCTTAGAGTTTGGTTTGATTCGGGTGTACGAGAGTACCTAGGATCAGGGCTGCTTTGGTTTACCTTACCACTCTAATCTATGGCCACTTCCCTTGAGAGAGGGAAATGGTGCATAGTTAGAGGTACCCTCTTTGAGAGGAGAGGTTGCAGGATGTTTTTGGTTGCTGCTTGTTATGCCTAAGTTTTCTTCCTTCATGCTTTACCTCAACGATAGTTTTATCTCCTCATATTTTGTTATTTAAAACACTTATAAAAATATCTAAATCCCAAAACTTAAATCTTTCTTGTAACTCCTTTTGGAGATAGGCTCTTTGTTTGTTTCCTTATGTTAAGTTCATGTTACAGCACCCCCTTTTCTTGCACCCCCTTTTGATGTGCTTAGACAAGTGAAACTCAAGTTCAAAAACATCATTCTTCCTATCCCTATGTTTGACCCCGAACTACTTCGACCCTGTGCTAGTTGCAGGTGTCTTAAACATTTGGGTATTATAAATTTCTAAAGTTCAAAAACCTAGACATGATTCCATTCTTGGACCCACGTTTAAGGCTCGTCAGTACTGACCGTCAGGTGTGGCTGATATTGTTTGCTTTATGGCACTCCCTCAGATTACTGATGTCATGTGTCAGTAGTATCGACCCGTTCAAATTTTGTCGGTGCTTCTGAGCAGGAACTCAGTGTTTCCAACCTAGAGCGTGCCTTTCGTCAGTACTACCGACTATCCTTTGGTTGTACCAAGTGCTTATCAGTTTGCCTAGCCTCATCATTACAGAAAGTCAGTGGTACCGACTTATGGGCCGGTAGTACCAAGTTGATATAGAAAATTTGCTCGACCACTCTGTGATGTCGTCGGTACTACTGACATTGTGGTCGGTAGTATCGAGTTGTTCTATTGACTCTTTCTTTTTCCCTATGACCTTGTCGGTAGTACCGAATTGATGTCATTAGTATCGACATGTACTCATCCTGCACACCAAAAAAATGGAGCAAGGTACCTTTTTATATCAAAACTGAATAAAACAAAAATTAAAGCTATGAAACTGCAAATTGGAATATAAAGAGAAAAAATTATGGTTTGGTTTCCTCACAACAAGTGCCCTTATTTTACGTCATAGGCTCGACAATCTTAAGCTCATATGATCAGTGAAGCTTAATTAGCTTCAACTCTGCCTCCTTCATAATCAAATCTCCCCCAAAGTAGTGCTTAAGATGCTAGCCACTGGCAAGGAATGGCTCAGCCCTATTGCTAATTTCCACAGCTCCATGAGGGAATGCCTTAATCACCTCAAAAGGTCCACTCCATATAGACCTCAACTTACCCATATGTAATTTTGACCTAGAATTAAACAAAATAACCTTCTGTCTTGGAGTGAAAAATCTATGCAATATGTGACGATCATGAATTTTCTTAATCCTCTCCTTATAAATTATTGATCTGTCATAGGCAACAAACCTAAGCTTATCTAACTTATTCAACTCTAACAATCTTTTTTTCCTTGCATTATCCAAGTTGTTGTTTAATTTTCTTAGGGACCACTTAGCCGTATGCTCTAGCTCTACAAGTAGGTGACAAACCCTTCCATAAACCAACCTAAAAGGAGGGGTCCCTATAGGTGTTTTATAGGCGGTCCTATACGCCCAAATAGCATCATTAATCAACATGCTCCAGATAGTCCTATTGGTTGAAACTATCTTTTACAAAATCTGCTTGATCTCCCTAATAGACACTTCAACCTGCCCTTGGGTTTGGGGTGATATGGAGTACCTACCCTATGTTTCACTCTATATTTGCTCAAAAGTGCCCCTAATTTTCTATTGGTGAAATGAGAATCACCATCACTAATATTCATCAACATGGGCATCCCAAACCTACAAAAGATGTGTTCCTTCCCAAATCTACACACCACTTGGGTGTCATTGGTGTGGGTTGGAATTGCTTCCACCAACTTAGATACATAGTTCACAACAAGTAATATATAAATATGGAATTTGAAGACAAAAAAGGGTTCTTCCACCCACTTAGATATATAATCTACAACAAGTAATATATAAAAATTAGAATTTGAAGACACAAAAGGACCCATGAAGTCCATGTCCTATTAGTCAAACACCTCAATTTCTTGAAAACATTCACATGCATTTTATGTCTTTTTGAAATATTACCTACATGTTGACAAGCATCACAATGGCGAACATAGTTGTATGCATCTTTAAAAATTGTCAGCCAATAAAAACCACATTCTAAAACTTTAGCTACAGTCCTACAACTAGCATGATGACCCCCTATAGGTAAAGAATGACAATATGCCAAAATACTCTGAAATTCACAATCAGACACACTTTCTCAAAATACCATCCCTACACTTCCTGATCAAGATGGGGTCATCCCATATGTAATACCTTAAGGAGTGGAAGAGCCTTTTCTTCTCCTGGTATCCCCAATCTCCTGGTAGCTTTCCACATGCCAAATAGTTCACAATGTTTGCGAACCATGGATGTTTGCTTTTCATAGCAAAGAGTTGCTCATCAGGGAAATCTTCCACAATATGTATATCGATATCCTTTTCATCCACCCATTCAAGCCTAGAAAGATGATCCGCCACAACATTGTCAGTTCTGCCTTTGTCCTTAATTTCTATATCAAATTCTTGCAATAATAAGATCCACCTAATCAACCTGGGCTTGATATCTTTTTTCTATAGTAGGTATTTCATAGTTGCATGATCTTTCCACACTATAACCTTGGACCCTATCAAATATTGATGGAATTCCTCAAAAGAAAAAACAACCGCCAACCAATCCTTTTTAGTTGTTGTTAAATTTGATTGCACATCATTTAAAGTCTTACATGCATAATAGATAACATTGGGAACTTTATCTCAGTGTTGGCCTAGAATAGCCCCTACTGCGCAATCTGATGTGGCACACATCAGCTCAAAAGGTTGACTTCAATCTCGAGCGTAGACAATGGGTGCGAAGACCAACTTCTCCTTCAACACCTTGAAAGATTTCAAACATCACTCGTCAAACTTAAATTCAATATCCTCTTACAATAACTCAGAGAGTGGTTTAGCAATCTTAGAAAAATCTTTGATAAAACAACAGTAAAATCTGGCATGTCCTAAGAAGATCCTCACTCCCTTCACCGATAGCAGTGGAGGTAGTTTGGAGATGAACTCTATTTGGATCGGGTCTACCTCCATTCATTTATTGGACACCTCGTGTACCAAGACAATTCCCTCACTCACCATCATGTGACATTTTTCACAATTCAAAAAAAAAGATGAGTGTCCTTGCATCTTTGCAAGACCCTATCTAGATTTTCAAGGCAATCATCAAAGGACTCCCCATGCACCAAAAAATCATCCATGAAGACTTCCAAACATTCTCTACCATATCAGAAAAATGGCAAGCATGCATTGCTAGAAAGTAGCCGATATAGTATGACCATGATTTGAATGCAATTTCATCAATGCAATAAATATAACCTACAGTTCGCATTAATATGCTTGTCACGCATTACTTTGATTTATTCCTCCCTTTTCTCGCATAATCCAATGATTGTAGATTGATTTACCATGATCATACAGCTATCTCATTGTCCCCTACCTCTATGTATCTCGTGGGTCAGATGTCCATTTCATAGTGCAATCTTCACGATCCCTCCCTCTCCCTCATCTCTCCTCCTCATCTCATGATTTCTTCTCCAACATTTTCGTGAGGTTTTTCTAAATCTGGAAAGACCTAATTCACCTATTCTCGTGGTTTGTATAAGAAACGCCCAAAGATAGGGCTTTGCTGCTCTCCACCACCGAGTTGCAGATGGCACCACAAACCCCCTCATGCCCCTATAGCTATCCCAAAACATCTGCTACCCTTCACAACTTGCTCCCCCACCCACAATTTCATCGTTGGTGCCCCTGAACACCCCGCCCTACTCGACCTACAACTCCAACAACTCTGGCTTCATCCAGCCTCCTCCAACCACTTCAGATCAATTGATCATGTAGTAAGCATCTCCATTGGCATGTCCTCAATCTCCGCCTCTTAGTTTTCTATGTGGTTGCCCCTGTCGTGGTACCTTGTTGGTCCAACACCTGCTCAAACTGGCGGTCATGTCCACGGTGATCGAGTGGCCTTCGGTTGCACAAATCTTGGTGCCAACCTCGCCTTGTCTTCGCGGATGTGTTATGCACTTCATAGAGGTTTTTCTAGCCATTTGCAATGGTCTGGAATTTAGTCCATCCTCCCATGTTTATGTCATTCTCATGGCTCGCTCCAAGGCTTTAGTTGTCCTTTTTCTTCTGTGATTTTTGTATCAACCTCGACGGCTCCTGGTGTTGCGTTTTGCTCATTTTTTGTCGCGATCCCAGTTTAACAAAAATGATTTCATCATCCCTAGATTCCCAGCAGTAGGCACTTGCTCGAGCCATGGTTTGCAAGGGAAGGAACTAGGGTGTGTAATGACCTTGGTACCCCTATCTTTTTTTATTCGACGATTCCCACCGTGAGGGTATTTCAGGGTTTTTGCCCATCCTCCCTTCTTTGATCATGAGTCCTCAGTGGCAAGCCTTGTTGCTGAGTTGGCCAAGCCCGATTGGTCCAACTCAGGACCGGCCCACTGGTTTTGAAATCAAACGTGGCTTTTTCTCGATTTATGATTGGTCGATTCTTTGGAAATTTGTATTAAATCGCCTGATCATCAGAAAAATCCGCAAAAATAAGTTTTGGAAAGGATTTTTGATGAGGAATCCGATTTTATGATTTTTATCGCCTGATTTTATATTTTCACATCTCAATTTATATATGATCAAATTAGGGTTTAGTGATGTATGATGAAGGATAATTATGTTAATTTTAGGTGTTTATGGGAATCCAATCTATCAAACGAGGTTTTACTTAAGTTCTTTAGCTCAAGGTAAGCAGGCCATGCCCTTGGCATAATAAACTTGATTTGATTATGATATGTTTATGCACTTTATGTTAAAGTCATGAAAAGTACATGTTTCTTTCACGTATATGGTTATTGAATGTTTGATTGATATAATCTAAGTCTAAGTATAGAAACCTAATTAATTTTATGAATTATGATTAAGGTATATGAAACCAAGATTAAGAGGGAAGAAATTCCCATTCATGTTTAAGAGGGAAGAAATTCCCATTATGGTTCATGGGGAGAAATCCCAACAATCTTCAAGAGGGAGAAATCCCATTAAGATCAAGTCTAAGTTATTAATAAGATAATTCAGTCTAAGAAAGATCATGGTTAAGGGAATTTGATTTAGATTTATATGCACCTTGTTATGGGCTTTCCGAGCATTATGGGCTTTCCAAGCAATTATGGGCTTTCCGAGCATTATGGGATCCTTATGGGGCATTAAGAGAGGAGCATATACTTCTTGTCAAATTCTTCACGAAAAAGATACCAAGAAATGATTAATGTTAATGCATGTTCATGTTTATGTCAAATCATCTTATATGTTATTTTCATGTATTATAAAATGCCAATGCTGCTTACTTACCATGAATGTTTTTCCTTTGCATGGATGGGGATGAGATGTCCGCATAAGTTGGAACTAAAGGGAAGGAATCAACTTAAGGAGTTCTAAGAATCCAAGGATCTAAGAAGTTGTTGCCTGGTGGGACGTCCATCTATGGAGATCCTATATTTTCATGATATCTAGTTTATGTTTAGCATACCTTTAGAAGCATGATGTAGTTTTCTTTCCAAGAAGAACTTTATGTATGAATCTATGTTTCTATGAATGCCAAGTATTGTTTATTTCTTGATATGAGATCATGTATGTGACAACCCTCCCTGAAATGCCAAGTACCCCACATTATGGATAATGTTGTGGATTAGGTTGTGCTTCCGCTGGTTACGTATGAAACCCTAGGGAGGGGTGTTACACTCATCCTATCCTTGACAACCCAAATGGAATCATGAACATGGTCACGTGGTCCTATTTCCATTCTGATATACACAAGGACATAACTTTCCAATCAAACTCTAAGATCAACCTTCCTACTATAACGTCCTACATCTAGACATATATTTAGTTATACCTTTCTTCATACATCGCCACCAATACAACTCCCTTAGATAGGGATACATATTTGTCTTTTCCAAGTGCATAACAGACATATAATTGTGTGATTCTTCTAGATTCATCTGCCTCATATATACCTAATAGATTATACATTTACTTCATTTGAAACTTTGAAGATCTTTATATGACAAATAAAACCCTTCTCTCTTACCAATATTTTGTATCTTCTACTCTATTCTCTAAATCATAGAGTCCACACAATACCATCATAGAACTTGTTTCCCTAACATTGAATGAAATGCAATTGTACTCATAAGTCCTCCCTTCTACATCACATTCATATCGAAATTCATTTTTCTTCAGCTCAAATTGTGTCCCTTGTTTGACAAGAAAGATGATACACAATGTATGTTGATGTAAAAGATGACTTACACTCAATGCATCTACATTTACATAAGCTTTATTTTGATCATTATCAATCGTACAAACATAACCCTTAATTAGCCTAATCATTTATCATGACTCAAATTTAAATCCTTTTAAGAAAATATATACTTCACACTCTTGTCATCTATGATCACTTGATATGATTTTCTATAGAAAAAACTCGCCAAGCCTAGAGTGCTAGCATAACTATAACCAACTAATTCATGTGTCACGTAATTCTCCTCTTCTTCTTTAAGTGCCCATAAACATAGGAAATGATCTTTCAATCTTGCATAACCACACATCGTAAAACTCTCTTTGATGCATCATAAAAGATTGCAAATGTTTCCAATTATACATAAAGACAACACTAGAGTTGTAGTCAACTTCTCTTTCAACATCTGAAATTTGTCCTCAAAAGTATGCCCATACAAATGTCATTTATATCATTGTCAATATGATTAGTGACATCCTTATAATGTTTAAGTATTGAATAAAAATGGCTTTAATAGCTTACTAACTCAATGAAATTGTAAACCTCCATTGATGTCTTACGTCATTCCCATCGTAACAAATATTCAACCTTTTAGAATCTACACAAATACCCTTACCTGAGATAATGTAGCATCCCAAAATTTCACATATGAATTTAAAAATCTTAATGGAATTTTATGATAAAGATTAAACAATTGAATTCATAGAAATAGCCACAATTTATAAAATTTCGTTTGTTTTAATGAGGAACAATATTTTTTTGTGTGTATTAGATAACTCATTAGTATTAAAATATGAAAAGCAATTCTTGACTATGCCTTCAGATAATGATAAATTATTGTAGCATATTATTACTCTCAATCACGGAGATAAAGACAACCAGTTCACTAAGGAGTGATAATTCACATTATCTCACCTTTTTAATACATTAACATTAAGATAATGACTTATACACAATTGATGAAGAAAAGATAACCAAAACCTAAATCTAATAGGATAGGAAGGTTCTACACCCTCTATATGGTGTGTGGTTCAAAATTGGTATTTATTGGACTTTATTTGATCGCCTAATTGAACTAGGGAAGTCGATATATAATTAGTAATATATTTAAATAAAAAATATGGTAAATTAAGTAATCTAAGATATAGTCCAGTTTGTGTCAAACGCCCCCTTAACGCATCCGTTTCCGGGTCGAACTCCAGTTTGGAGTAGTATGCGAACGGGGGACTCGTCCCTTTCACCCGACTCCCAGGACTCCAGGATTCAGCCTTTGCCCGATCGGTCTTCGACCACAAGGGATCCCACCGCTTGCTGATCTCTTCTCCAACTGCCTTATATCCTACGATTGCGTTGATCGCAGACGCACTGGGAATACTATTGAAATATGATGCAAATTAAAATAAATGTGTACGTGAAAGGGTGTTTACGTAGGGGTGTCCGTCTGATGTATTCCTCGTGAAGGGATGCCTAGTTTGTAACCGTTAACTGAGTGTTGCACTTATAAGTGTCGTCAGTTGGTTACATGTGAATAACCTACATGTGTGAAGGGATGCCTAGTTTGTAACCGTTAACTGAGTGTTGCACTTATAAGTGTCGTCAGTTGGTTACATGTGAATAACCTACATGACAGTTATAAGTATGTGTGATGGCTATATAAAGCCTTGCAAAGTTGTCTGTAAAAGTACGGAACAACACAGTCAATTATTTATATGTGAAAACCTTCTAGAAACAACTAGGTGCCTTAGTATTTTTAATCCTGTTCACTTGTTTCCTGTTACGCCATTGTCTATACAGAACGACAAGGCTGTTGCCTTCTTCTATCTCTCGGCTGCAATTTTGTTTCTCAAAACTGTCGCTGCTATTTAAGCAAGCAAGTTGTAATTCCGCTGCAAGGTTGCAAGTATCCACACTGATAGCTACTCTTGGAATCCCAACAACTACATGCCCTAGACAGCCTTGATGAGGAAACAACCCCCGTTTCAGTTGATATCAAACTCCAGCGAGTATCCATGCATATCAACCACACCCTTATAAGAAACTCCAATGAAAAGATCATTGGAGGTGGGACAATCAGGAAGAAATATCCTTTAGACCTGGGTGCCCCATGCAACTCCGATCATGAACCCTCCCTGGTTGCTTCTTGGCCAAGTTGGACGACGCGGCAACTTAGGCCATCGTGATTCCAGGAGAAGTTGCAAACCTTTACCCTAGTCTCCGTGAATCCATCTCGGCTCTCAATTTCACTTGATACTACAGGTACTTTGTTTCCCCCTTCTCTTGCCCGTTTATTGAAGTATAGGAATTCAGGGCATCTCTCGGCGTGACGAGGGAATTTCTTCACGAGCCTTCCCTCCGTTGACTGATTGATCTTCAAGAAGTCAACTTTGGGCTTGTTTTTGTGTTTCTCTTCGTGTTCATGGAGAATCGAAGATTTATTCCTGGCCAACCATGGAGGAACTCCACCCAGAGGCTTCTGATCACCGGGAAGCTTGTGCCTAGGCTCGCCAGATTGGGCAGACGATGAGGAAGGTGTCTGACAGCTTGGCTCCTGATGGCAAGAGTCGCAGGTGAGTTTTGGGTTTTGTGTTGATGCTCATGTGTCGTGTAATCTCCTGAATTCGTGAAGAAGAAGAACAAGGTGCTCTAGTGTGGCAATTTTCCATGACTACCCTGGTATTTGGTTCATCGGTGTCTTTTGGTTTAGGGGCGTTCTCGGCTGTTTTGACCCCTTTTTGCTGTTGCTGACCGCACATCTGTTTGCTGAGGGTAATCGAGTCAGACACGACTGACTTTGATAGGTCCATGGTAGTGTGGCCCCAGCTCCACTAGGCTTTGTTGCGGATAAGATGTTATACATGGCTTTTTTCTAGATTTCTGATTGGCTCCTCTTTCAAAAATTCATAACAAACCAACGACTTACCAGAAAATTTCACAAAAATATGTTTTGAGAAGGATTTTCTGACTAGAATCTGATTTCAGTGTTTTCAAAACCTAGTCATATCGTCTTTGATCATGTTTTCTTAGAAGACCAAAATTAGGGTTTAGGATTGTACTTAAGGTGATAATCAATATAAATTATGTAATTTCAAGAGAATTAGGATTCACTCAGAGACTGAAAAACTAATATAGGGTCTTCTTTGCTCCAAGGTAAGCAGGTCATGCCACTATGCATATGTAATTTGGGTGAATTGTATGTTATATATGATTTAGGACTATTCTTTAAATTCCAAGTTCATGAATGAAATTAAGATGACAAATGAGATTCTATCACCAGTAAACACACGTTCTACTCTTATGTATTATTTCCATCTATATTGTTTCCACTACAATATCTGATTTGGGACATAATAAGAATGTATATACTCTTATCATACACATGATCTCATTGTTCATGTCCTCAACTTGAATACATATGTCATCAAGTAATATCATTCTATTAGACATCTTTCATGTTATACCATCATATCATAATTGAACAGATATATAGATGAAAGATTGCCTTTATTATTAATCAAATCTATTACATAATGCCTCATTGAAATCATTGTATGATTGGCTCTCTAGGCATACATACCAGAAAATTCCCACTTGCACTTAGAGACAATCACACATGAATTTAATCCCAAATCATTTAACATGACCTTCATGCTTCTGCTATAAAAGTGCTTTTCTCAAGGGTCAACAACATTGCTTTCGGCTGGTACTCTACAAATCTTCACATATTCTTGATGTATGATCTCTCATATGAGATGGAAATTCCATTGTACATTCTTGGAATTCTGATGCAATCTAGTCTCCTTAGATTGTACAATAGCCCCATTTTTGTCACAATACAACTCTACTGCACCGCTAATGCTTGGAACCGCCCCAAGTTCAATGACAAACTTCTTGATCCATACAACTTCTTTTGCTGCATTGGAGGCAACGATGTACATAAACTTTTTTATAGAATCAAAACTATTTCTTTATTGGAACTCTTCCAACTCACAACTCTGTTGTTGAGGAAAAACACAAATCCAGATTGTGATCTAAAGTCATATTTGTCAGTTTAGAAGCTTATAGCTGTGTAACCCTTTACCACCAACTCTTCCTCACCATCGTAGACAAGGAACTGATCCTTAGTTCTTCTTAAGTACTTAAGGTTGTTCTTCAGGGTAGTCCAGTGACCTTCATTGGGATCCGACTTATATCTTCTCGTTATGGTCAGGCCATACGAGACATCAGGATGGGTCCATAACATTGCATACATGATAGATCTAATTGCAGATGCATATGGAAGCTTACTCAAGCGCTCTCCTTCTTCACAAGATTTGTGACATTGAGATCTAGAGATACTAACACCATGAGACATGGGTAAGTTTCCTCTCTTTGATTTCTCCGTGCTAAACCTTTTCAACACTTTGTCAATGTATGTGATCTGATTTAGGCCAAGAAGCCTTCTAGATCAATCTCTATAAATCTCGATTCCTAAGATATAGGATGCTTCGCTTGATAAGGAAGGATCAGGCTTCTTCCTCAACAATAAGCCATCCCGATGTCAAGAAATCTTAAAGAACATGGCCAAGAACCAGACATGGGGAGAAAAGAGAGAGCACCCAACAACCCTTAAAAGTGATGGGGAGTCTTAAGGTTATTTCAGCACTGAATGAGAAGTTGGACTTAATTGCTTAGAAATTATGTGCTAAGGATAGAAATTTTTTAGGAGGGGAGGATGAGGAATGCAAGTTTGCATGACAACAACAAAAATATAGGAATAACAACTACTCTTGGAGGAAGGATCTTAAGTTCTACTAGAAGGATCCTAATAATTTCCAGCAAGACATGTCACAGGCACAGGAGGCTAAGCCACAACATGTTGATGGCCAACAACAATATCAACAAGACAGGGGTCCCAATAAAATTGACCGCATTGAGGAGATGCTCGGGAAGCTAGTCAACCAAAACCAAATGCTTATTGGATAGAATCAAAGAGAACTATAGAACCAAGGAGCACAAATTTGTAGTATTGAAATATAGATTTCTCAAATTGCAGCAGAATTCGCTTCCTCAAAGAAGCCAGGGCAACAGGGATTTCCATGAAACACTGATGTAGCATATAGAAATCATCAGGTCAAGGCGATATAACTTCACAGTGGTAGAAAATTTCTAAATGATAATTCGATTAGTTTAGATACAGGAGCGACCACAAGTGAAAAAGACAAGGCAGTGACGGTTGATACAATTGAACCAGATACTACAGTAGAGGAAAAGATAGTTGATCAAGAGGTTGATGATATAGAGGATACAAGGAAAAAGACATACATCCCACCTCATCAAAGGAAAGTGGTGAATCTAGTGCCCTTTCCAAACAGTCTGAAGGTAGCTAACGCAGACTAACAATTTTAGACATTCATGGATAGTTTCAAAAAAATTGCATGTCAATATCCCTTTGATTGATGAAATTGAGCAGATTCCCTATTAGAAGAATTTCTAAAGGACTTGATCGACAAGAAGATGAGGATAGATGATTTTGAGGTGGTAGTTCTGAAGGAGCAAGTCGTTGCTTTTATTTTGGGAACATTGCCACCAAAAAGATAGGATCCAGGTTGTTTCAACATATCCAGCTTTATTGGGAAGATGACATTTGGAGAAGCGTTATGCAACTCAAGGGATAGAATCAATTGCATGCCCTTAGCCGCTTTCAAGAAGTTAGGTCTAAAGGAGTATAAGAAGAGCAATAGGACCATTCAACTGGCAGGCAATTCAGTGGTGAGGCCTTACGATATTTGTATTTCCAATGGACTTTGTTGTAATGGAGATGCAAGATGGTCTGGTCAAGGTGGACATGCTTATATTTCCAGCATACTTTGTTTTCATGGAGATGCAAGATGGTCAAGGCAACGAGATATTACTTGGGAGGCCATTCCAAGGCATAGCTGATATGATTCTGAAAATGGACAGAGGAAGACTAATATTAGGCAACATAGAAGAGTGATTTGAAATCTTGATGCCCGAGCCTACACAGACTGCCAAAGCCAAAGCACCAGTGTCACATGCTGCATCAGGTCCAAGAAAATGTATCATTACTTCTAGGGAAGACATTTCTTGAGATAGCTAATGTGATGACACAAGTCCACCAAGGCACACTGACGATGGACATCTTAGAAAACACAAAAGAGATATCTTTGATAAAGGTGGTTCAACATCTTGACGATGAATAAGAGGAATATTTTGTAGAAATGATTGAGGAGGAAACCTCTATCGCTCTTTTTTAAGCATATCCAAAGCTACCTTTGGAGGCACATCTCATGAATCTGGTAGATGATGATACTAGATGATGTTCTTTGGAGGAGTGTATCTTGTTTCTTGAGACCTTACCATGCTATTACATAAGACATTTTGAAGAATTAGGACCACCTCCACCACCATTGGTCCCATCTTTGTTGAGCCCTTCATATTTGGAGTTGAAGCCATTGTCACCTCACTTGAAGTACATTTTCTTGGCAACAGAGAAGAAGCTTCCAGTTATCATCTCAGCTTCAGTAAGCATTTTGGAAGAGGAGAAACTACTTGTGGTTTTAAAGAACCACCATGCAACATTCGACTGGTCTGTGGCTGACATAAAGGGGATTTCCCATAGTTTCTATCAACACAAGATCAAACTAGATGAAGGAGACAAACTAGTGCAACATCAACGTCGACTCAACCCCATAATGGTTGAGGTAGTAAAGAAGGAGGTAGTAAACTTTTATTTACATGTATTATATATGCTATCTCTGATTCGAACTGGGTTAGTCCAACTCAAGTGGTTCCTAAAAATTGGGGGGGGGGGGGTATAACGGCCACTACTAATTCCAATGATGAGTTTATTTCCACTAGACTAGTGATTGGGTGGCGTGTTTTCATAGACTATAGACGTTTGAATGTTGCCACTTTAAGAGACCATTTTCCACTCCCTTTTATTGATTAGATTTTAGAACACTCACCGGTCAGTCTCATTTTTGTTTTCTTGATGTTTATTCGAGATACAATCATATTTCCATCTAGCCACAAGATCAAGAGAAGTCAACCTTCACTTGTCCTTATGGAATATTTGTTCTTTAGTTGATTAGAGGGTCCAAACATGGGTCAAAAGAGTTCAAATTTGAACCATAGGTGTATTAGAGGGTCTAGAACATCCCTATTTAATTAGTTTTACTTCTTGTACACGTTTTAGGCCTAAAACAGAAAAAACCATTATGTGCACTTAAATGACCATGATGAATGTAAATAAATCCATTAATTTCTCAAATAAGAATTTCAAGATATGAAAATGTGCACTCAACATTATTTCTAATTAACAAGATAGAGGCCATCAAGCAATAAAACATGTAAATCACTAATTACTATATGAGAGAGAAAATTTGACATAAAAGCATTTATTCTCATTTTCTTAAACAAAAGAGCATATATATATATGTATATATATATATGAAAACATTTTCTTTAAATAAAACAAGGATAAGAGAGCAATTGGACATAATAAAGTGAATTGCAAAACTAACATGGGCAATTTACATGAAGGTCCTCAATAATTATCTTATTAGAAGAAGAGTAGGCAAGGAATAAAATAGTTTGAAAATTTGCATAAAAAGAGTGGGATGTTACAATTCTACCCACCTTAAATAAATTTCTTCCTCGAAATTTCCTAGGATTTCTACCCACCTTAAGGGTTTCACATAAACTTGCAAATTTTTTTATACAAATTTTCATTATTAAAAGAGGCATACATAAGCAAAGCATTATGATTCAACATAAATTACTTAACTACCCTTCCTAAGTCTCATACTTACTCCTTAACATTACACCTATTACACTTAGGGAATCTATATCTCACTTACCATGACTACATCTTCATAGTTGTCTAACTTTAGGTCATATATCCTTCATCTCTTTATATGTTGTGATCAAGCACATATTTAGAAATGTTGGATCTTTTTATGCTACACCTCACCAACTTATTTTCACATGTGTCCCATACCACACACACAATTAAGAAGGTAAGACACATAAAAAGTCACATTAAATGACATTTTCCTCAAATCTCAATTGTGTGGCCCTTACCATTGATACAAGGAGAAACATGTCATCATCTAGGGTTTGGTTTCAACTACATGAGCTTGCTAACATGTACTTCTCTAATTAGGTGAGGGCTCTAGTCATCTTTAGGGTTTTCTAGACATACTAGAATACATAATCATGTTCTCTACTTCTATTTCTTCATCCTAGGGTGACTTGCATGAATCCTTATTGTTGCCTTAGTAGCCATCTATTTCTTGCTCTGATACCATTAATGTAACACCCCTCCCTAGGGTTTCATACATAACCAGCGGAAGCACAACCTAATCCCCAACATTATCCATAATGTGGGTACTTGGCGTTTCAGGGAGGGTTTTCACATACATGATCTCATATCAAGAAATAAAAAACACTTGGCATTCATAGAAGCATAGATTCATACATAAAGTTCTTCTTGGTAAGAAAACTACATCATGCTTCTAAAGGTATGCTAAACATAAACTAGATATCATGAAAAAGATAGGATCTCCATAGATGGACGTCTCACCAGGCAACAACTTCTTAGATCCTTGGATTCTTAGAATTCCTTAAGTTGATTCCTTCCCTTTAGTTCCAACTTCTATAGACATCTCATCCCCAACCATGCAAAGGAAAAGCATTCATGGTAAGTAAGCGGAATTGGCATGTTATAAGACATGAAAATAACATATAAGATGATTTGACATAAACATGAACATGCATTAACATTAATCATTTCTTGGTATCTTTTTCGTGAAGAATTTGACAAGAAGTATATGCTCCTCTTTTAAGGCCCCATAAGGAGCCCATAATGCTCGGAAAGCCCATAACAAGGTGCATATAAATCTAAATCAAATTCCCTTAACCATGATCTTTCTTAGACTTAATTATCTTTTTAAAAAATTAGACTTGATCTTAATGGGATTTCTCCCTCTTAAACATAGTTGGGATTTCTCCCCATGAACCATAATCAGAATTTCTTCCGTCTTAAACATGAATGGGAATTTCTTCCCTCTTAATCTTGGTTTCATATATCTTAATCATAATTCATAACATTAATTGCGTTTCTATACTTAGACTTAGATTATATCAATCAAACATTCAATAACCATATATGTGAAAGAAACATTTACTTTTCATGACTTTAGCATAAAGTGCATAAACATATAATAATCATTCAATAAATCAAGTTTACTATGCCAAGGGCATGGCCCGCTTACCTTGAGCTAAAGCACCTAAGTCAAACATCGTTTGACAGATTGGATTCCCTTAAACACCTGAAATTAACATAATTATCCTTCATCATACATCATTAAACCCTAATTTTCTCATATATAAATTGAGATGTGAAAATAGATAAATTAGGTGATAAAATCATAAAATCGGATTCCTCATTGAAAATCCTTTCGAAAACCTATTTTTGTGGATTTTTTTATTATAATGTGATTTAATACGAATTTCCAGAGAATCGACCAATCATAAATTGAGAAAAAGCCATGTTTTCTTTCAAAACCAGTGGGCCGATCCTGAGTTGGACTAATCGAGCTTGGCCAACTCAGTAATGAGGCTTGCCACTAAGGACTCACGATCAAAGAAGGGAGGATGGGCGAAAACCATGAAATACCCTCATGGTGGGAATCGTCAAATCAAAAAAGATAGGGGTACCAAGGTCATTACACACCCTGGTCCCTTCCCTTACGAACCATGGCTCGAGCAGGTACCTGCTGCTGGGAATCCAGGGAAGATGAAATTGTTTTTGTTAAACTGGGATCGCGACAGAAAATGAGCAAAACGCAACACCAGAAGCCATAGAGGCTGATACAACAATCACAAAAGAAAAAGGGCAACTAAAACCCTGGAGCGAGCCATGAGAGCGATGAAAATAGGGGAGGATGGACTAAGTCCAGACCATTGCGAATGGCCAGAAAAACCTCTATGAAGTGCATAACATGTCCGCGAAGACAAGGCGAGGTCAGAACCAAGATTTCCGCAACTGAAGGCCACTCGATCACCGTGGACATGACCGCCAGTTTGAGCAGGTGTCGGACCTATAGGATACCGTGCCAGGGGAAACTACATAGTAAACTAAGAGGCAGAGATCGAGGACATGCCAATGGAGATGCTTATTGCACGATCAATTGATATGAAGTGGTCGGAGGAGGTTGGATGAAGCCAGAGTTGTTGGAGTTGTAGGTCGAGTAGGGCGGGGTGTTCAGGGGCACCCACGATGAAATTATGGGTGGGGGAGCAAGTTGTGAAGGGTGGCGGATGTTTTGGGATAGCTATAGGGGCATGAGGGTGTTTGTGGTGTCGTCTGCAACTCAGTGGTGGAGAGAAGCGAAGCCCTAGCTTTGGGCATTTCTTATACAGACCCCGAGAGCAGGTGAATTAGGGCTTTCTAGATTTGGAAAAACCTCATGTAAATATTGGAGAAGAAATCACGAGACAAGGAAGAGAGATGAGGGAGATGGAGGGATCACTAAGATTGCACTGTGAAACAGACATCTGACCTGTGAGATACACACAGGTAGGGGACAATGAGATAGCCGTCCGATCATGGTAAATCAATCTACAACCGTTGGATTATGCGAGAAAAGGGAGGAATAAATCAAAGTAACACGTGACAAGCATATTAATGCAAACTATAGGTTACATTTATTGCATTGATGAAATTGCATTCAAATCATGGTCATACTATACTAAAATGTTCTTTAATTGATTAGAGGGTCCAAACATGGGTCAAAAGAGTTCAAAATTGAACCATAGGTGTATTAGAGGGTCTAGAACATCCCTATTTAATTAGTTTTACTGCTTGTACACGTTTTAGGCCTAAAACAACAAAAACCATTATGTGCACTTAAATGACCATGATAAATGTAAATAAAGCCATTAATTTCTCAAATAAGAATTTCAAGATATGAAAATGTGCACTCAACATTATTTCTAATTAACAATATAGAGGCCATCAAGAAATAAAACATGTAAATCACTAATTACCATATGAGAGAGAAAATTTGACATAAAAGCATTTATTCTCATTTTCTTAAACAAAAGAGTATATATATATATATGAAAACATTTTCTTTAAATAAAACAAGGATAAGAGAGTAATTGGACATAATAAAGTGAATTGCGAAACAAACATTGGCAATTTACATGAAGGTCCTCAACAATTATCTTATTAGAAGAAGAGTATGCAAGGAATGAAATAGTTTGAAAATTTGCATAAAAAAAGTGGGTTGTTACAATGAGCAAGTCAATTGACTTGCTAGATGTGAAAACTACATATTTAGTAGATCACTTAGTGCAGATATGTATTGATGAGATATTCAAAGTTCATGGTATTCCTTTGTCCATTATATCATATCATTTACTACAATTCAAATGAATCTTTTGTGTACAAGTTGTATGTTTTATTGGTAACTAATCCAAAATAAAGTACAATCTTACATCTATAGATAGATAGATAGTTTGAAAGGACAAAAAGTATGTTAGAGTATATGCCCAGAGCATGTGTTTTTTTGTTTCTAGGAAATGGGAATACACACTTGCTTTTGATTTGATTTAGCTACAACAACAATTATCAATCAATATTAGGGATCACACCCTATGAGGCAAATTATGATAGAAAGTGTAGACATTCTATATGCTAGCATAATATAGACAAGAAGTAGTTGTTTTGGTGTATATACAATGCAATAGACTATATACAAGATTGAGGTAATAAAAAAACAAATGAAGGGCATACAAGACAAGAAGAATAGTTATGCAGATAAGAGGCATACACTTCTAGATTTTGAAGTGTGAGGCAAAGTTTTCTTGGAAGTATCACCCTTAATGGGAGTTGTTACATTTGGTAAGAAGGGTTGGCCCTCAAGTATGTGGGAACTTATACTATATTACAAGAAGTAAAAAAAGTTTCCTACATGTTATAGATCTTCTAGAGTTGTGAAATTTCATGATTTATACAATGTATCCATGTTGACAAATACTCATGTTGATACAAGGCATGTTTTGGAAATGAAAGATGTGCAATTACATAATGACTCCAATTCTAAGGAAGGGCATGAATAGATTGTGGATAAAAAGGGTCATCATCAGAGAAAGCATAATATTATGATGGTGAAGGTGTTATGGATACACCAATAAGTCAAGTAAGCCACATAGGAGCTTTTGTATGAGATGATGAGATTATATCCTAAGTTGTTCTGAGGTTTGAGGATGAAATCTTGTTATGGGAGTGAGTATTTATAACGAAGCAAACTATAGTTGACCTTAAACCCTAGATTATTCATCTTTCATAACCTAATGCCTTCTCATACAAGTTAATCTAAAACCCTAATTCTAAGACACAATCAAAGTGGAAATCTTAACCCTAATACACATGATTAATATGAATATGAATACATTATGTAATTGGGAAACCTTGAGTTGGGTAATGGACTAATATAAGCACATGACATGAATGGTAAACCATTAATTTCACAATGAATTAATTTGTGATTTGAAATGTTGAATGAAATTTTTTGTCTAAAACTTTGCCTTGAATGTATACTTAACTTAATGCAAGATTAATGTGTTCTTTAGCTTTATTAAAGAGAATAATATATGACATCCATTCAAGTATTGTTTGTTCTAATTATATGAAACCTAAGTGCTCTTTCTTGTAGTGGTATGGTTTAAGAATAAAATGGGGTTAAGTATACTTGGCTTGAAATTTTAATAGTTGACGTGATGTTTGTGATCTTGGCCCAAATCAAACATGGATGAGTTGGTGTATAAAATTGGTCAAATTGATGCACAACTGAGCAGAGTTGATGGTGTTGAAATCAGCTAGAGTTCCGCCAAAACATGGCCCAGTTGGGTGAAACAGATCTGAGTTCATGGAGAACAAATTGGCCAAAGTTCTTGTGAACTCAGACCACAATTAAACCAGCTTGGGTATAGTTGTGTAGGACACATACTTAAACATGAACCCATGTGTTGATTTGATTTTGTATGCTTTCTTAGGTTCCTTTTTTAATGGTAGGTTTTGGCTGAATAAATTAGTTGAGTTTTTGTGAAATATGTTGAGTTGTCTGACGTAGATCAGTGACTAAAGTTGTTGATTTTTTTGTTATGCTTTGATCTATGTGAGACCATCAAACTAAGATTTTTGCTGAATTCTTATAAACTTGATCATGCTAGACATTTTTTGACCAGGCATACATATATATATACATGGGCTTTCCTCTTTTTTATTTCATCTCACATAAGTTTGTTTTGTAGATACCATATGTCTACTTTAGTAATTTGGGGCAATCGAAGACATTTGAGGCCAATTTGTGGGATTTTCTCGAGGATTAATGCTTTGAAGATTTTTATTTGTTGACCACATCATGGATTTACTATTAGTTTAATGTTTTTCCAAAGATTTCATTTTTCTTTCAACTGCGCCTCGCTTTGGATTTCTACTTTCTTGCAAGAATGAAGTCTAAGCCTTATCCTTCTTCCTTCTATCATGCAAACTCATTTTCCATGACAAGAAAGGGTGTGTTAAGGATGAACCTTCATTTATATAGGATATTGAATGGATTCCATGCTAATCATTACAAAAGCTATGTATTTCTTACACTTTCCTTGCTAAAACGAGGTGAGTAGATACACATATTGAGGAAAGATGGCACTCTTTCATTTGCTAGATTATCGATCATGCTAAAAGTGGTATTTAATGATAAAAATCTAAAATTTACCCACTTTCTTATTAAATTAGATTTTTATCTTATGATTCTATATTTCTCTTATTACAAAAAAAGTGAGTACAACCTTAATACTGTGCTACAATAAATTAGCTTTTGCAATGCATCCATAGCCATGAATCTATGAGAAAATGTTGATTCTGGAGGATACTATCCATATTTAGTGAATGCTTCTCCCTAAAACTATGTGAAAAGGATTGATACTCTGCTATTCCAGTCTTGTGTGGTATGTAATTATGCCTTAAAGGTATATTGAAAAGGCTAAAAAATAATTGTTCTAGTCTTGGTAGAGAAGTCGGTGATGATTTGTATGCCTTTAACATACATAACACACATATGATCATTCTAAGAGCCTAAGATATCGAATTCTAAGTTTTCCTCCTTTGAATTATCTTTTAGATGTTGTGTATGTAGGAATTATAATTATTAATTACAATGAATAATATAATCACTAGAGCAATATTATGGTTAAAATATTGAAATGAGTAAGCTAACTAATAATGAAAAGAAACTATAATATATCAGTTATATAGGTTCCCTAAAACTATGTGGCTTCTCCAATGTTCGTGTTGGGCTCAAAAAATGGGTCTATGTGACATTTGATGAGATCCATATGAAGAAAAGTGGCAATAAATAAAACCATGAGGGCTATTCTATGGAGGATTAGGGAAAATGTCATAGAGAAGGGAGTGAGAATCGACACTTTTTACTATGTTGAGATATATAAGAATTAGGGGAAAGACAACCCATTCCATGTTATGTGCTTAGATTGGTTAGAATTCTGAAAAGAAATGCAAAATGGGATATGGTGCTCATGCAAATTATGATGTGGTTCACCCTAACCTTATATAAATGTGAGGGAATCAGAATGTAGATATGATATAGGCTCCTACCTAGATGTATGATAGACCAAGGCATGTGAGAGCTGTATTAGGGTAACCAGATAAACCCTAAGACATGTACAATGAGTCATGTGCATGTGCATACTATGATGATTTCTACTTGGCTTGATACAAGTCAATTAGATTCATGAAAAATTAATAAAAGAAGAAAGCCATTTATGATGTTTATTATTTTTAAAGATACTCATGCATATTACTTTTATGATTCTCCTTCCAAGTTATACGTTAAGATCTTCTTTCTTAAATCTTAACTTGAATAATAATTTACCTAATGTAAATAAATAGGATAAAAATGTATGTACTTACTCTAATGTTTATCTACTTACTTAGACATTGGTTGACCAACTAATGAACACACTTTTAGGTCCTGAAGTCAAATGATCTATAACCTGACATGAATCCCTAATCGAGTGACCTCACTAATAGGAAAAGCCTTGCCTAAAAACATGTTGTCTTCATAGTTACTTAACTTGGGTCTTGGGTATGAATAGTGGGCACAATGTATTTTCTTAAAGCATGTTGTTTTCAATATGATTTTTAATGTATATATGTTGGAACCTGTTAAGTACCTTATGATATATATTTATGAATAGCATATATGGAACTCTATTGATCTTTCTACGATCACTCAATGATCCTATTATGATAAAAAAGTTTTTCTTAAATATTGGTGTTGGCTCTGATTATATATGTTGGATCATAATCACCTGGGATATGATAAGTCTTATACTCTGTTTTTGTTTGTCTTCTGTGATTAAGTCTTATACTCTCTTTTTGTTTGTCTTTTGTGATTATAGTTTTTGGAGTTAGTGTTTGTACTAAAATTTTGGTACCACCCCAAATAATCATGTTGGGATTGATTATTAGGAGTGAAGTCTGACATAGCCAATGATAAATTTTATTAGTCCAATTGGGATTTTATGAAGTATGATGTCATTAGATCCATGTATGATTTATTTAGATGAGTAAATAATTTTAAAATAGACATATATAAGTTTCACCACTCCCAATCCTAAATCCAATGACACTTAGTGCATTTTAAACTGCAGGCCAAATTCTTTATGTAATGCAATTTACTAAATTATCCTTGAGGTCCTTACCAATATGCTCTCTAACACACTCTTCCTTCTTTGTTTAGCAAGTACCAATATTTCTTCAGTTAAAGGTGAAAGTAGGCAAGATTCTATTCTTATTTGTAATGATCTTATTCATGATTTCCATATAAAACTAGTAAGACAAGAATGTATATGAAATTGATCTTACTAAGGCCTATGATTATGTGGCTTGGAATGCATTTTTGTAAGTCTTGTATCTAGTTTTTTTTATAAATGTCGGCATGTTTGAATTGAGGAAATTTTCTCGACTACTTATTATGAGGTGATTATTAACATAGAACCTAATTTTCCATTTAAACATAATGAAAATGTGAGGCAATGAAATCCTTTGTCTTATTACCTTGTTGTCATTGTTATGGGTATTTTTACACAACTTATTATTACTAACAATTGCTCAATTCCTTTGAAGGATTCTAAGGATCAAGAGATCTCCGACATTAGCTTCACATATGATCTTAATGGAGTATAGTGAAAAGAATGCTAAAAATGAAATATCTCTTTTAAAAGTTCTTTTAGGAAATTGGGTTCCATGTCAGTGAGGAGAAAAGTTATATCATTCACAATGTGGATGCGAACTAAAAGATATTGTCTAATATAAAGAGCAATTTGGAAGGTTCATTGCCCAAAAGACATCTAGGAATTCTCCTATTTATTAGAGCCTCATTAGGAGACATCACACCCCTATCATTGAAAAAACAAGACTATTTAGGTGGTGGAAGGATAAATCATTTTCTATGGTAGGTAGGCTTATACAAATCCAATCTACACCGTCTACTATGTTCCTATATGGTATTTCATGTTTCCCCCTTTTCTATGTTTCTGATGATATTGAGATGATAAAGAAATTTCTACTAGTAAATTACGAAGGGATGGATAATGTACACCATATAAGGTGAGAGTAAATTACTAAGATAAAAAGGAAGGTAATTTGAATATAAAATATGTTAGAAAGGTGTCTAAAATTGTTATAATTTGAAATTTTGGAATGTTCTTGTAAAAATATAGTTCTTGGGCGAAATTGGATTACGAGAAAAATTTAGTTTCATCTTCTACTTGGAGTATTGATCATTCTAATTCTAATTCTAATTCTTAATTTTTCGATATGGTAACAAAGAGATGTTTTTTATAAATCATTCTTTTACATGTGTGATTGGGGGTAAGTCTAAATTTTGGATGTGGTTAGAAACATTGATTCTCAATTTAAAATTCCTTACTGATGTTATTGGGGGGAAAGTATAATCAAAATAGGATTGGTAATAGCATGCTTAGTTGTATGGTCCATGATTGTTATTGGAATGTTTTTCAAAATTAGGCTTCATATCCCTCTTAGCTATCTCATCAAAGTGATTATTCATGCTCCTATTGGAATGGGCTTCTTTTTGTGAGAAGAGGAATGTAAAACTAAGAGATATTTGGATAGAGATAAGTGTTAAATATAAATATTCATATGCTTTTAGTTAAATATGGAGATTCAAGGTTCCTGAAATTCATCAAATGCATTCTTGAAAATTCAGCAATAATAAGATCTTCACATTGGTTCATATAAGGAAAATGGGTATTCCAACCCCTCCCCCATTTTCTTTGCAAAACCCATTGTGAGATGTAGTTCACATTAAGTTTGATTGTACTTATAAAAAAATATTATAGGTTAGAGCAGTAAAGAATTTATAACTGGATAAAAACCATAATTTTTCTTTACAAAACACATTGTGAGATGTCATTCATATTAAGTTTTATTATACTTACAATAGAATCTTGTAGGTTAGAGCAGTAAAGAATTTTGTCATTCTGCTTGAGAGCTTTGGCGATGGAGAAGTGCCACCACCCTATGAACAATCTTCAAATATGGAGGAAGAGAATGCCCTCTAGTAATTGAAATGCTTCACTAGAGGATCCTAAAGAGTGGAGCGATATCTTCAAGGTGGACAATGGTAGGAAGGTGGCATCTTTGGGGAAAACTCCTATCTATGTTGAAGATGGAAAGATCATTTACCCCAACTCTGAAGCTACTGAGAATGTGTCACCTTGGAATCACTACCTTATTGGTTATGTGATTGATTTCTATCTAGACGTTAGGCTTCCGTATTAACATCTTGCTATCCTTTGGCGTCTGTCAGAACACTTTGAGATAATCAGAAAGGAGCACGATCTGTTTAACTTTCGATTTTCTAATGCTTTTGATCTTGATTTTGTCATGAACAAAGGACCATGGTATGTTAAGTGTATGCCTCTTATTCTGATGAAGTGGAGGCCTAGTAGTCCATTTAAAAATCTTTGTTTGAAATCTATTCCTATATGGATTCGTGTTTTTGGTCTTTCCTTGGAACTATGTGATTATAGGATGTGGGAAAGGCTTGGTTCATTCCTTGGGGATCCAGTTTGCATGGATAAAATGACTTTTGTATGCTCTCATGTTGATTATTCTAGACTATAAGTTCTCATGAGGCCAAATTCTACTTTTCCAGCTTGTGTGGTGGTTCAAAGTGACAAATGTGAGTCTCACCGGGTTTTGTTTGAATATGAATGGATCCCTGAAGTATGTTATAGATGCAAGCCCTTTTATCATGAATCAAACTTATGTCAAATTAATTCAAATTTATCTAATAAAATCAAAGAGATGGATTCTACTCTTGTGAACTTTGTGTTTGTAGGTGAGCCTCCTACTGGGTCTATAATGCTGAGGTCTATTCCCTCAAATCCTTTTTAGGTGTTTGATGAAAGATCTCAGAGACCCCATGGGGGTTCACAGGAGGTTCTAGTTTGACTAGACTAATTGTGAATGATGGTTCTTTAGGCTATCCCCCCAGAGTTACTTCCAAACCTATTGTGCATTTGACTCTAAAGATGAGCAACTCCAATTTTTCCCCAATGACTAATAGTCTCAGTGATCTAGAAATTGTTCTTAAGAACTCTTCAACTGAATCCGCCTACTCAATGGCTCAAGTTATCAAATGAATGACAACTTCAAGATATCCTCCTAAAATGTGAGAGGCCTCGGTAATAAGGTTAGAGTGTTCAGGAGGAGTTAGCCAAACTCTCTAGTCACTTTAGTATTCTAAATGAGATGAGGTTGAGACCCAAGAAGGTTCCTAGTTTCATGCCCTGGTATCTTCAAGAGTATAGCTATATTTCTAAGAAAAATGTCATGTTCTTTGTGGGATCTTTGTCCTTTAGAAATAAAACTTCTGTATGAATAAATTTTTTCAAACTGATCAGTTGATTCATCTCTGTGTCATGGTTGGCAATTTTGTCCTCTCTATTACCGCTATCTATGGTTACAATCTTAATTCTAACAGGTTCAAGTTGTGGGAGTATGTTGTTTCTGTTTCATTGAATATGAGTAACCCATGGTTGATCCTTGGGGATTTTGATGTTGTGAGGAAGGAATGTGAAAAAATTGGTTGACATCCTCCTACTTTGAGGTCTATGTAGGAGTTCAATGATTGTGTTCTTCATTGTTATTTTTTTGAAGTTGATATGAAAGGACCTATATTTACTCGGGACAATCACCAGGATGGGGATAACTTTGGTACTACTAGGATTGATCGCATACTTTGCAATTTCAATTTTCTTAAAACTACTACTGATTTTTGTGGTGAGGTTTATTCAAATCATGTTAGTGATCATTGTATCCTCTTCCTCAAGATTGGACAAAGCAAAATTGTTAAATCTCCTTTTAGATTTATTAACTCTTGGGCTTGCTATGAGGACTTATTAGATATTGTTAAAGCTAGCTGGAGTGAAGCTATTGAAGGGTATTATGTGTTTGTTGTTTATATAAATTTAGCACTCCTAAGAGCTAGATTGAAGAAATGGAATTGTTCTACTGTGGGAAATCTGATGGGCAATGCTTTAATTTTAAAAGAAGAAGC
Organism: Alisma plantago-aquatica; assembly: GCA_963693085.1. Lineage (NCBI taxonomy): Eukaryota > Viridiplantae > Streptophyta > Magnoliopsida > Alismatales > Alismataceae > Alisma > Alisma plantago-aquatica. The sequence continues at coordinate 988,715,747 of OY856410.1, read as the reverse complement.
TCATAGGGCTCAAAGCACGACTGATTTGAATCCAACTAACTCTATTCTTCAGAATAAAGCCAAAGTGGCAAGAGGCAAAGTAGATAAAGCTTCTCTCCTTAAAGAGAAATTCATTAGACAAAAGTCTGTATTCAATGGCTTAAAGAGGGCAACTCTAACACATGTTTTTTCTATTCCTCTATGAAGACCTGAAGGAAAAGGAGCACTATAAGAGATATGAATATCAATGGTTGTATCAATCGCAACCTCAATGAGTTAAGGATATTTGTTTCTAATTAATACTTCAATTTGTTCAATGCTCTAGATCATGTAGGTGACAGATATCAAGGTCCTTGGCAAGGTGTGAGACTTGGTGTGAACCAAAAATCTATCTTAATTACTCCTATGCCGTAATATGAAATTAAGGGGTCATTTGGGTGGCCCCTTTTTAATCACCGTAGTAGTCAACAAATTATGGGAGTTCAACTACCCAATTAACAAATAGAAAAATTGTTAATTACATTTTTTGGTTGACAACTGAACATAAAATGCAACAATTGAGATAGCGCCATGGAGGGCAGAACTCCCAATCTGGATGGATTTCATTATCGCACCTTCTTGACATCCATCTTCGCCTTGTACCAATTGGTAGCAGAATGGATGTAAACCTCTTTGTTCCTCATGATGATGGTTTTGATGTACCAATTGATGAAGAACAACATCATCAAGTTGAACACCAGGCGCCACCTTTCAGCGAGGATAAAAAGTGGAGCACTGGGACCTGGAGGTGGCACAACAGGTGGCAACCCAGGAGCATTATCTGGCAATTGAGCATGATGAGAAAGTACAACCAGGTAGGAAACCCAACTAAGGCCAATCTAGGAACTTGTACCCATAGATGATGAGCATGGTCAACAGGATTTCCATGACCTGGAACAACTAGGAAAATGATGTGCCACAAGAACCACAAGAAATACGAGGGTGGAGTGGTTGAACAACCAGGTGATGGCGAGACCCTAGTTGGGAAGCAGAGAAGCCAGTGGAAGGACATGGTACCCATTCACCTTCACAACCACCGAGTGTCACAAATCTTAGTCGTAGAGGAGAGGAGACCCATGAAGATCAAGACAAAGATGATGGCCATGATTATGGAGTGGACGGTCGGGTCGGGGCCAAGAGGGATGGGGTTGCAAAGGACCAGGAGGTGGCAGAGGATCAACTCCATGTTCTCGAATGCGTCGCTAACCACCACGAGCCACTATGTTGAAACCCTAGTTAGGAGATTGGGAACATGAATAATGAGGAGCAGTGGCGGTGGCAGAGGGAGATAGTGGAGGAGGTGATCATGGGAGGAGACAGTCATTTGGGAGAAGAGAGGGGTGAGAGAGACATAGATATCAGGGTGAGTCAGGGGAGGACCCTTCCACAACAGTTATAAATAATGCCAATATTGGCATACTTTGAAAGGGTCATGGAATACACGTGGGTGTTAATACCATATTATGAAGCCGACAGTCACAAAATCACGAATCGCAACCCAAACGGAGATAGATTAAATGTAGTAGTTAAAATACCAAATTTAATTACAATATTGATCCCAATTACTCCACCCAAACGGTCCCTAAGGATGTGGTTGATAACCTAAACGTCTACAAGTTTCCTAGACCATATGGTTTTAATACCATGTTCATAAAAAAAACATGGAGTATCATTTGCTCTGATGTGAGTTCTATGGTTTAGGAATTTTTCGCAATAGTAGGATTTTGAAAGAATCCAAACAAACCTTTATTACTCTCATTCCTAAAGCCTCTTTGAATACCAGTGAGTTGAAGAATTGGTATCCTATCACCTTGTACAACATTGTTTACAAAATTATATCAAAAAATTTGGCAAACAGGCTACAAGTGGTTTTACCTTCTATTATTGACCTTGACCAATGTGCTTTTATCAAAGGGTGTAGTATCAAAGATGTTGTGTTATTAACAAATGAGGTCATTCATGATTTTAATAGAGGCTCTATGGGCAGCAAGATGTGTGTGAAAGTGGATATTACCAAAGCCTATGATTCAATGAACTGGAACTATCTTTTCTCTGTTATGTTTAATATGTGCTTTCCTACAATCTGGATTAATTGGATTTTTGATATTTTTCTAAAACTTCCTATCAAGTCTTGTTTAATGGGGAACCTTTAGATAGCTTTCATCCTTCTTATGGTATTCTTCAAGGAGATCCTATAGCTCCTTACTTGTTTGTTTTTGTAATATAGGGTTTATCTGAGCTAATCAAAGATAAGATGAGAACCAACAAGCTATCTCCTATCAAAGCTTTGATAATCTTTGCATTCCTCGTCTTATCTCGTAGTTGACTTGATGGTCTTCTCAGAGGATGATAAGTGTAATGCAAATTCTATTCGTAACATTTTTGAGGAGTTAGGTAACTGTTCGAGTCTTAGGTTCAATCCTGAGAAGTGTGATATTATCTTCAACAAATGTGCTAAGAAAATGGAAGTACAAAAGGTTCTTCACTTTCCTGTGTGAAAGCTTCCATCAAAATATCTTCTTATTCCTTTGTTTGTAGGTAAGTTGTCTAAGAATGCTTGCTTTCCTATTCTTTATTGGATGAAAAGAAATCTTTAAGGCTGGAAGGCTAGGTTGCTTTATTTATGTTCAAGAAGGGAATTGATCAATTCAACTCTTGTTGATCTTCATTTACACTGGACTCAGAGCTTTCCTCTTCTTAAATCTATATGTGATTCAATTGAAAATTTGTATATAGACTTTCTGTAGGGCCAAACTAATAATAAGAATAACATTCATTTGGTGATATGGGACTTTGTCGCTAGACCTAAAAATAGAAAGGCATAGGCATCAAGAATATTAGAGATGTGGTTGATAATTGTTTGATTACGAACGCTTAGAATGTTGCTAGAAAGAAGGAATCCTTGTGGGTTAAATGGGTGAATGAAGTTTATCTTAAGAAGTTGTCTTTATGGTTTGTGGGAACGTCTCCTAAACTATCTTGGTTCTTTGTTAAAATTCTCAAATTGAGAGATAAAATGCTCATATTTATGAAGTTCTGTATTAGGGATGGCAAATGTACGAGATTTTGGTTAGATCCTTGGTACAACAATAGTGTTCTTGTGACCTTTTTAGGTAATGATTTAGTTCTTAAATCAGGTTCTTTTCTAGATGGTCTTGTTGATTCTTTTATTAAAGAAGATGATTGGTTCTGTCCTCACAATAGAGTTAATAAAAAATTGGTTAACTTTGTTCATTCTTTAGAAGCCCCCTTCAGGGTAGAGATGTCATTCTCTTCAAAGGTAGCAAGTACCCTAGTGCTAAACTGGTTTGGAACATCATTTCTTCAACGGTAGAAAGTGCCCTAGTGCTAAACTGGTTTGGAACATCATTAGGATTTACTAACCAGAGGATGTATATTCTCAACGGATTCAGAAAGATGGTGATCCTGGTTGATATTGTACTCATTTTTGAAGGTCCTATTGAAAAAGCTTCCTACTAGTGACTATGCCATAAGAAGAGGGTTTCAGACTGCTTCTATCTATTTTCTGTGTAGGAATGCATATGAGGATATTTATCATGTCACATTTGGTTGTTCTTATACCCAGAAGTTGTTCTTCAAAGACAATATCTACCTGAAAAAAATAGTTAATATAAAAGACTGGGATGATTTATTATCCTTTTCTACAAAGAATGAAAAGACTCTCTTGATGACAATCTGTTATAACATTTGGTGTGAAAGGAACCTTCAGATTCATGAAAATAGGAACATACCAGGGGATGGTCTTTGGAGAACTATTCTTTAGGACTTCCAATGAATTGATGGTTAGTTGTTGCTCTATGATTCTAGCTGTTTCTGATATGTTGAGCTAAGTTGGTGTTCACTTGTTGTTGAGGGTTTCATTTGAGTTTTCTGATGGATTGTCTTTGCTTGTTGAGGATTGGTTGTTCTTCATGTTTGATCTTTCTGAATTCGGTTGTGTTCTAGAGAAGTTTCATCATCTTTGTCCCGGTTAGCTCTCTCTAGATATATTTCTTAAGTTGAGCTTGTGCTCACAACTTTATTATATTTTTTTCTTGGGACCTTATTTCTATCAGCCCATTCTTAGTTTTGACCTCTTTCTCCTTTTCCTTTTGTGCATAGACCACACTATACAAACACGATTTAGAAAAATACAGTAAGAAATAGGAGTTTTTGTGGACCAAAAAAACCCTAATTTTATGGAGGACTCGTTCAAGTTATCACGTAGAACAAAACACTTGTTATATTAGAGATAAAGAATTCAAAGAGTTCATGAATGTAAATAAATTTCAATTGATTTGTTATGTATTATCTAACAAATGATTTCCTAAGTCTTACTAAAGGTAGTAGAAATGGTGACTTTGCCAATTAATGCTTCATGCATGTATGCTTTTGATTCTTGTCAATACATATGATATGTATGGCTTCCTACCACTCCCTTCTTTTTCTTAAAGGATACTGATAGCTTTCATATCTATCTTGCTTCTGTAAATGAAGTTACCTACTAATGATTTGTCATATTGACCAACTAAAATGAAGATCTAATTGTTTATCTAGTTTATCTATGGATTTTACATTTTGGAGTTGAAAGTTGGTTTGTTCTTTTTCTATAGTGACATGTATGGATTAGGTCTTCTCTTCATATCCCCATTTTTTTTAGATAAAGATGTCAAGCTTTTAATATGTTAGTATGAATAGTTTATCTAAAGGTTATTGATGATACGTTCTTTTAAGCTACACGTTCATAACTCGCTTAGCTTATCTCAATTTGAGGACATGTGCTAATGTTTTGTTTTGACGAGACTTGTGTTTATTTGAAATGAATATCTTTCTACCAGTTGGTGAAGCTACGCTACACCTCTGTATGATCATTTGAAGATGACTTAGGGTTGAGTTGCTAAGCCTGATTTCTCTTCCTTGACTTATGTTTGACTGATTATTTAGGTATGAGAAGTTGAACACTTTTGCTTTTCCCCTTTTTATCGGTCTGCTCTTTTCAAGGTTTGACGCATTTTTGTGTTTGCATAGGGTATGGCTATGTTACTCAAGTTATTACCTTTTTTATATTTAGTTTATAGTTTTTAAAAAATTATGTAGGTATGAAACATTATAAATTTGCAAAGATAGAAATATAGGTAAAGATATTGAAAGGGATTCGAGAAACCAAAAATGGGTTTTTCTTTCAAAATCCACATATGAATCCTATTAAAACATGCATTTTTCAACACTACCGTCATAGTGCAATTTAAAAAATAAAATAATTAGATGCATTTGTTGGTCCAAATTATAGATCTTGTTAACCATGGATAGAATTAGTTTCATGGTTATTAATTTACTTAAATGGTAATAATAGAAGTAGTTGTTAACATCCATTAGGAAAATTCCATGAACTATACATCCAAATTTTCCCAATGACACCTTTCTAAAAGTTATACAAATTGATTACCAAGTTAATTGTGTGTGTATGAGCACACACGTGCACACACACACACACTCACTCACGCACACACACTATATATATGCATGTATGCATGCGTGTGTATATATATATATATACATATATATATATATATATTCAGGTAGAATACACTCGAGTGTACGGATCGCAGGCTACACTCAAGTTGTGTTTGCATATCAAGACTATTTTTTTATAAAATGTAAACTATTGATCTTCATTTTCATACTATAATTAGGCCACATACAAATTTTGAGCCCATTTGGATGAGTGTAAGTCACTCATATGAGGACAACAAAATCGGCGCATGAAACTAATTTGAAATGAATAATTTTGTAGTCTTCATAACATGTCCTATAAATGTCCAAATGGGCTCAAATTTTATATATGAGTTATTCACAAGATGTTTAAGAAGATCAACAGATTAGATTTTAAAAAAGATATTGCATCATGAAAAACTACTTGAGTGTATTCAGCTCGTGATACACTCTAGTGTATTTCATCCCCTCTCTCTCTCTTTATATATATATATATATATATATATATATATATATATATATATATATATATATTGTTCATTCAATACCCTCACGGGTAGCCTGAAGTTCGCTACTCAGCAGCCAAAAACGTAACTATTCAGGCCAAAAAAGTAATAATGCCATCAAAAAAGTAACTATGTTGATAAGAAAGTAACTATACGACTAAAAAAGTACATCAGTACAAAATACACATCAGATATATATATGTAATCATCTTTTGAAATATGTTGATGCAAATGTAACTATGTATGCATGAAATTTAACAGTTTGTAAGGTAAAGTAACCCTCTACATGTCAAAAGTAAGAAACTTGAAAAAAAATTAACCAAAATGGGGGGGCGGGTAGCTACCTGCGTGGGTATTAAAGATGATCCCATATATATATACATACATTATATATATATATATATATATATATATATATGGGCATTTATTTATTGCCTGCGCGGGTACTTTAGATATGCTATCCGTCTCTTTGAAGCAGTGGCATTTTTTTGTAAATAACTCAGAGCCCGTTCCTATGTGAAGGAGGCGAGAATCGGCCGCAGACCCTCCTCGCAACGGCGATGATGGTCCATGGTTCTAACCGGAGACAACTCACATTGTTCTCCATCAGCGAGCGCATCGGTTCTCTCTGCCTTAGGCGTGTATGTCACACCGATTCGATGGATCTTGTCCCTCCCTGGCTCTCCTTCGCTAGTGTCGTCTGCAGTGTCAGCTCGATCATATAGTTGGAGGAGAAGGTCAGTCGGTGATCTCTTCCCTTGAAACCCTCACGCGTTCCTTGCTGAAGGAGGTAGTTGTGCCAAATCCAATCAAGGGAGCTAGTGTGCCATGGATGATGGATGGGATATTGATCGTTGCTTAGAAATGGTCACTTGGAGCCCTTCTATGCCCCTTATCTTTCTCTACTGTCTTGATCTGGTTCACTCTTGAGAACCCTGGTTTTTCATGGACTTTGGATCGCCTTGTGAGAGTCACCAACACTCTAGGGAGACCCTTATATTATGAGGATTCGACTCTGTCGACAGGATGTCTTGATCCAGAAAAAGTTTTGCTTTTCATCACATTAGGTAAATTTGTGTACTTTTTGTCACTTCAATCAGTTCTACACGATATTTGCTTTTCATCACATTGTGTATTCATCTCTGTCTTTTGTGTGGGAAACCCAATTTGTGTCTGGATTTTCATTTTGAAGTAGTAACTGTCATACATGCTTTTATGTTTCATGTAGTTACTTTTTGTGATACGTGGTTACTCTTATGACTCTCATAGTTACTCTTTTGTGTTTTAGGGTTATTTTTCTATCTGCAGAGTTACTCTCACACAACTGTCATCGATCCCAGTATTGATACAAATGTTGTTAATGCCATTGTCTATTGTGATAATGATAATCCTCATTCTTCTCCTTATGTTGATGCTTGCACTTTATCCCTAATAAAAGTCCCTAGAATTGGTCTCCTGTTTGGAAGTTTAGATGAAGGTATCTCCTTTTATTCTAGTTACGCTGGCATGATTGGTTTTAATATCAGGAAAGATGACAATAGGCATGAATGAGGAACTAAGAATCTGGTTGCTAAAGATCTAGTTTGTGACAAGTAGGGTAAAATCAGTCATTCTAAGAGGTCTAGAGGGCTTTTGAGCCCCGTTTGTGATGAAGTGGGTAACTTGCAGGATAATATGTCCAAGAAGCACAGGCGTTCTGCGAAGAGGTGTTGTTGTGGAGCCATGATCCGATTCACACTAGATAAGTCCTCATCCATGTAAGTTGTGACTGCCTTTGTTGAGGAACACAACCACGATCTTGTTGATGATGCTCATGTCCGTTACTTGAAGTGTAACTCATCTCTTGATGAAACTCAAAAAGAGATTCTTCCTTCCATGAGTCAAGAAAACATACATGTATCGAGACAAATTGCATTGATAGCATCTGAGTCTGGCGGTTATGAAAATTTGACATTTACTAGTAGACAAGCTCATGGACACCTCAGTAGCAAGAGGAAAGAGTCATCTAAATACGATGTTGACATGGTGCTGGATCGTTTTGCTAGGTTGAAGGTTTTGGATTTAAAATTCTTTTATACTTACCAAATGATCCTGATTGTTGCTTGACACATTTTTTTGGGGTTGATCCTATCTCTGTCGAAGATTGCGGGTTGTTTGGCGATGCAATTGTTTTTGACACCACTTACCGTACCAGTAAGTATTCTATGGTTTTTGGAATGTTTGGTGGTGTTGATCACCATCGCAAGACAATGTTGTTTGCCTCAGCTCTATTGGTGGATGAGAAGTATGATTCCTTTGTCTGGGTTTTCAAGCAGTACTTACTTTGTTTTGGCAAAGAGTCAGTTTCCATCATAACCGATCAAGACCCTGCTATGAATGCTGTTATCATTATTGTTTTTACAAATTGCAAGAATCACTTCTACAGCTGGCACATCCTACAGAAGCTTCCCTCTACGCTTGGTGGTGTTCCTCATGAGGATCAGATCATAAGCTCTCTGAATGATTGTGTGTGGAACGTGGATGATGTTGACATTTTTGAAGAGAAGTGGGATTCTATAGTTCAAGAGAATGATCTGTTTTCCATTAGTTGGCTTAGGGATTTGTATGTGATGCGTTCGGATTGGGTTCCGTGTTATGTGCAGTCTTCTTTCTTTGCTGGCATGAGGACAACTCAAAGAAGTGAGAGCCTGAATGCATTCATTAGAAGCCATGTGAATAGTAGGAAGACTCTTTTTGAACTTGTATGTTCCTTAGAGACTGCTTACTCTCATGTGTAGGAGATTGAAAATTTCAAAGATTTTGATGATGAGTACAATAATCTTCCTTTTTCATCATTGTGGTCTCTGGAGGAGAAAATGAGAGGTATATACACCAAGTCCATCTTTAAGATCTTTCAGTCTAAGGTTCATCAAAGCATGGTGTACAATGTATAGGAAACATCAGAAGAAGGTGTCTTTGAGGTGTATCGTGTCGGTGGTATTGGATCTCCTCATATCTTGAAGAAAGACTCATCTAGTGAGATGGTTTTGTGCAATTGCTTCTTGTTAGAATTCAAAGGTATTTCATGCAGGCACATTCTGTCTTATTTGAAGAGCCATGACTTTTGCACTCTTCCCGAGCCATACATACTAAAGAGGTGGACTAAAGGATATAGAGAACACCCTTTGATTTTTGGCAAAGCATCAGTTCAACATCCATCCATTGGGAGGACACTTCAGCTTGTTTCTGCCTGCAATTCAATTGTCAACATAGCGTGTAGGAACAACACTATATATCTTTGCCATGAAAAACTATTAGCTTTTCAAAAGGAGCTCTTAGATTTGGATCTTGTTGGTACTGGTGTTTGTGCCAGTGTAACCGCTTCTAATACAACATCTTCTTCTAATGTCAAGGTCCATATCCCTAGTATTTGCAAAACTAAAGGGAGACCTAGATTGACTGATGTGAGGTTTAAATCTGGAGTTGAAATTGCTTAGTCTAAAAGAGAGAGGCAGTGTAAGGATTGCTTAGAGTTTGGAGTCTGTCATGATAGAAGAAACTACCCTATGAAAAGTAGTTCATTCTTCATAGATACTCTTTTTGGACTTTGTGTTGTTGTTGTTTGCTGCTCAACGATTATCTCTGGTGCTACTTGTGTGTTCTATTGATGTTGGACGTGTATATTCATTATCTTATTTTGTTGCTACAATTTCTATTCTTCAAGCTTCTGGTGCTGCTAACCCTTCTTTTCTACTGCTGCTGTTGATTGGGAGCATCCTGGTGCTGCTAACCCTTCTTTTCTGTTGTTGCTATTGATTGGGAGCATCCAAATGCTGCTAAGTGTGTTGTCCCTTTCTCTGATATCATACAGTGGGAGATGCTACTGCTACTGCTTTTGATGGATGGCTATTTTTTAGTGGAGTTGTAGTCGATTAGTGCGTGAGTGAGGCATATTCAAATCTGTAATGGGTTGTTCTTGTGTAGTATTTTGAAAGTGATTTGTAATCCTTCCTGTTTATGACTTGTGTTTGGAATCTATTTTTGTGTTACCTTGAGCTCCAGCAGCTGTATGTATACATTGAATATGTTGCAAAGAATCTTTTCTAATCAGATGTTACTCTTTAAAGAATATTTGTTTCTCTTTGTGTCCAATGGATACTCTTTCTTCTGAAATACTTACACTTTTGGATTAGAACAATTACTGTCATGTTTGTACAATTACTTAGAAAATGTTAGTTTGTTACTATGTGATTCACATACACTGGTTTCGTCTTTTTGACTTACCTTCCTCCAAAAGAGTTACCTTACAAAGTATAATAGTTACTTTTTGAATGCTAGAGTTACTTTTATGTTGTCATAGTTACTCTTAGTGTTCTTACAGTTACTCTTAGTGTTCTTATAATTACTTTATGGATTATGAGTTCATCACTCTTCTTTGTCAGTGAGTTATGATATAGATACTTTTTTTTGGAATAGAACACTTGCTTTCATATTTGTACAGTTACTTACAAGATGTCCCTATTACTCTGTGTTCCACATACATTGTTTTTGTGATACATTTTTTTACCTTCCTCTTTTAGAGTTACTTTTACAAAGTATAAGAGTTACTTTTTGAATCATAGGGTTACTTTTCTGCTGTCACAGTTACTTTTAGTGTTCTTATAATTACTTTATAGGTTATGAGATCATCACTCTTACTCTTGAGTTAGTTTATTTTGACAGGCTAACTAAAAGTATATATCTTCATACAAAACCACAACAGCTATTCATGCAAGTATACCACAGAAAAAGCATAAAATGTTATCAATTAAACCCAGAAATACTCCTATTTATAATATGATTTAGAGTAAATGTATTTTCAGGCTTACATCACATAAGTAAATGTATCTCATAGCAGTTACATATCATAACTCCAGAATCAAATTGTTCAAATTTAACATTTCAATTAATAAATCAGTATTCAGCTCAAATTCATCCATCTATCGAGGCTTGAAACAACTTCTTCCTCCGTGCCTTTTTCTTCCTACACATCTGCATCTGTTGCTTGTTTATGCTCTCCTTCTTGCTTTTTCTAACCCTTATATGCTTCTTCCTTGTACTGTTCAACTTGACCTTCTTTGGTGTCATCACTTGCATTCTTTTCATCTTCTTGTACTGGATGCAACTGCCCCCTTGTCATCATTCTTTGAAAAATGTCAGCCCTTATTGCTGACATGTCTTTGTAAGTGAAGTTCATATACTTTTCATTGACCAGGCAGTCAAGGTACTTCATCACGAAGACCCCACAGTCAAGTGAGTCTTCTTCCTACTGTGGGCACAGTGGGTACTCCCATTCCCACTGTGATAGTTGGATTCCTTTCTCTGGTGCCCCCCTGAAGAATTCGTGCACAATACCCACCTACAGGAAAAAGACATAAGTTTTATTAATTATTAATCAACCAACACTATTTCTTTCAACCCATTATTAATAGAGTTACTTTTTTCATTGCTTACCCATCTAATGAATTCTTTCTTTGACTTGCCATTTCCACTCATTGAGTTATATGATCTGTGCACACCATCCCTGAAGCTTGTGTAACATCTCAGGCTTTGAGGCCTCAGATAACATGATCTTAAAAGGAATGATTGGACTATCCATATCACCAAGGTGCACCTCCTTTTCTGGGAGCCCATCACTAAGAACTCCATAGTTAAGTGTGCTCAACTTGGAGTAGTACTGGGATGGGTGACCTGTCAGGAAGTTGATCCTGGCATGTGTGTGAGTGAGGACAAAGTGCGCAGTTAAGGCTAGTGGTGGTCTGTGGGGACAGTTGTCATTCCTGAAACCTTGCTAGAGCTTGGGCAGTGGGCCTGGGATTAGGGTAAGAGCGGATCCGTTACAAATGGTATCAGAGCCAAAACCCCTCTAGTAGGTGGGGCCCACATGGACATGGCATGCCAGTCTTGAGCCGTGTGGTCCAGGCATGCAGGAAATGATTGTCCATGGTTGACGTAGCCACCCTTGCGCTGGTATTCCGTGATCGGGAGCTGGGTGTCCATGGGCCATTGTGGGTCTACATTGAAATGGGGAAGAGATTATGAGGCCTTATAGTTGAGCCTTGATGAGGACGTTAAGAGCCTAAGTGGGGGAGATTGAAACATCCCAAGATTTGAGGCCTCAAATAACATGATCTTAAAAGGAATGATTGGACTACCCATATCACCAAGGTGCACCTCCTATTCTGGGAGCCCATCACTAAGAACTCCATAGTTAAGCGTGCTTAGCTTGAAGTAGTACTGGGATGGGTGACCTGTTGGGAAGTTGATCCTGGCATGTACGTGAGTGAGGATAAAGCATGCAGTTAAGGCTAGTAGTGGTTTGTGGGGACAACTGTCATTCTTGAAACCTTGCTAGAGCTTGGGCAGTGGGCCTGGGAATTACAGCTTGCTTCATACAAGTGCTAGTGGTTGCCATTGTTTAGTATCGTGAACACATAGTCCATTGTGTCCCAATCTTTCAAGGGAACATTAAAGAGTGGAGAAAGCATGTCAATCTGTTCTAGGGTGATGTTCTCAACTTCAAATGATAGCTTCTGCTGCAAATATAAAATTTAAAAATGCACATCTATAAGTTTTAGTTTGTGTATCTATTTTGTAATTTGATGTAATTTTGTATACCAAGTTTTCTTGTCTCACTAGAGAATAAGTGCTCAAGCAGTGTCACAACATTTCTTCTTCCTCTGCTTGCTTGTGCTCGCCTTGAGCATCTGCACAAAGCAGTCCAAAACCTGAAAAAAACCACAAGCTTTTTTCTTTAGCAATCCAAATTATTGTTTGAAACAGTTACACTACATTTTGTTTCTTACAGGTGATTGTATCATCTGGTCTTTGTATAGGAGGGCAGCGAGGTCCTTCCCCATGCACCAAGTATCATCATTGAATCTCCACTCTCATTTTGACCTGCCGATGATTTATATATATGATACATATGAGTTAGATATTGAATAAGTAATGTTTATTTTGTACACTTGACAAAATAACCAATTCTTACATTTCTTCGATGTTGTCCATGAAGTGATGGACAATTTCCTTGGTTTCCTTTGTTTTGAAATGTTCAAACCTATGAAATTGGACAGCTTGTGCTGTCAACAACAAAGTGCAGTCCATGTTAGAATCCATCTTCATTCACAATTTACACAATGTCGATATGTCACATAGTTACTCTATCAATCATATAGTTACTTTTTATATTCCTATAGTTACTCTACTATTTCACATAGTTACTCTTTATGTTCACATAGATACTCAAGTACTGATATACTTAAAAGTAAATGCAACCTTACCTTTTCCTCCCTCCTTTTTTTATGTTCTTCTCTATGCTCCCTATTATATGCTATGCCATCTTCTTTCTCTTTGTCATATTTTTTCTGGGCTCGTCCTTCTTTCCTTCTTCTTCTTCACTTGATTTCTTTGACTATTCCTTTTTTTCTTGGCCTTTTTCTTCTGCATCTCATGCAGATTTTGCTTGGGCAGAACCATCAGTAGCTTTTTCTTTGTGCTTTGTCTCTACAGCACCAGTTTGTTTATTAGCAGTCTCTTCTTCTGATCCTTTCTCTTCAACATACTTTCTCTTCAGGCTCAGCTTGCCTAGTTTTCTCAGTCTGTCTCCATTCTCCACACCTTCTTTCTCTTCTTTGTCTACCATATCCATAACCTTCTTGCGAAGCACCTCAGACCTATCTTTGAGTTCATCAACATTTACTGAGGCAAACCCCTCTACAAATTGTTCAAACCCACTTGCAGGTGATTGTGCTTTGTCACTTTCATCTCCCCCCTTCCTCTTCAAACTCTATTTTCCTCCTCTAGTTCAGCTGTTCTTTTATATAGCTTCTTCTTCTCCTTCTGCAGGTCACTAAATGCTTCAACAACTATCTTTTGTGTAGATTTCCTTCTGCATCTTCAACTCCTCTAGTCGGCAGATTCTTCTCTCTAGGGTGTTCTCGGTAGTTACTCCTTTGTCGATGCTTGGCTTTGCTGGCACCTTATCTGTTGTTGGATTATTTTTTTCCCTATTTTCCACTAGGTAATAGGGCAAGTCCTTTACTGTTCTTGCATCTTGCCAATCATCTCGCTGATCCAGCTTCATCCCTTAACAAACATGTCCAAATAAATCAAACAATGTGTCACAATGTAAACATACATGATTATGTTGTATATTATCTTTGTAACAAAGAACAAATATTCTTACATCTTTAGAGTTCACAGTCCCTATATCCATCACTTTCTTGACATGTGCAGCCCACTTCTTTATCCTTGGCTTGGCATCAGGGAAGGTTGGCTTTGACATTTTCGTCATCTCATATGTCCAAACCTACATGTAACAGAGAAAAATATAATGCATAAGTAACTGCCCCTAGGCATCATTGTAACAATCTAGACGAAAATAAATTTGTTCACTTACGCATAGGCACATGACACACCCTATTGTGTAGAGTGTGGTTTTTCCTTTGTCCCCTCTCCTCCTCATTTGAACATTCTCCTCCAACATCTTCATATTCTTGAAGATGCTCCCATGCACCAGCTTTGCCCAATTCAATTGCCCCATGGCAGTTACATCATCTAAGTAGTGCATTATGTAAATTGGGGTGTAATAGCTGGTATCTAGGAGTAGGAATGTTTCCAGCAAGTGCAACATCCATGCACACCACATGTTTTGATAGTCGAAGGGGTTTTTGGTCTTGGCGTATTGCTTCCAAAGATTTGCCAAGTTGTCCTTATACATGACATCCTTCTCCTTTAACCTTTTCGAGGTCTCACCTTCCTTTCCATGTCTACTTGTTGCCCTAGAAAATTCTTGCCATATTGAGCTCACTATGTCAGAGTTTTTCATAGGTTTGATATCCATACATTTTCTAGGGATACCTAGAATAACCCCCACATCCTCAACTTTCACTCTTCGTTCCACCCCTTTGGCCAACAAGAATCTATCATCTTCCACATATCTTTCTATTAAATCCTCCAAAATTCCTATGTCTACCGTAAGATTTGGCATCTTGATCATGTTTGCAAAGTTCGTCGACCTCATCATTCTAATCTGATTCTTTGTAAACACCACACTGTTGTTGATGGTGTTATAGCTCTTTATGTAGCATCTGTGGTATAGTCTTCTAATGCCAACTACAAACATATCAAAATGTACTCTTAGGTTTTTTTTTGCTTATTACTTTTTAGTCAGTTCAATTACTCTTATATTTTCACAATTTACTATACATGGTAGGTTGATCACATTTTAAAGGTAACTATTATTGTAACAAAAACTTACTAAACTGTAAGTGTTATTAAGTGTCCTTTGAAAGTAACAACAAATTAACACAATTATAAATTCATACAAGCTTACCTTCGTCAGCCTTTCCTTTCCCCTTCTCTTTCCTCTTCCTTCTTTCATCTTCTCCTTCCTCATCAGTAGCCTTTTCTTTCTCCTTACTTGCGTTATCCTTTCCTTTCCCCTTCTCTTTCCTCTTCCTTCTTTCCTCTTCTCCTTCCTCATCAATAGCCTTTTATTTCTCCTTACTTGCTTCAGCCCTTCCTTTCCCCTTCTCTTTCCTTTTACTTCTTTGCACTTCTCCTTCCTCCACAGTAGCTTTTTCTTCCTCATTCCTTTGTGGATTTTCTTTTGTATTGTCATCAGACCCTTTCCTATCTTCTCCTGCATGCAAACACAGTTACTCGAAAATTGTACTCTTTAGTTTAACAAAATATACTTCCAATTTAACTGATATATATAGTGTATGAGATACTTTTTGATTTGAAATAGTTAGTCCAGCCTTATTATAGTTACTCTAGACTATCATATAGTTACTCCAATGTTGTTGTAGTTACTCTAGGCGTCATATAGTTACTCTATTTGTTATAACAATTGCTCTTTTATCATATATTATTAATTTTTAGTCAAAATCTTTTATTTATGTTTCGTTGTAATGTACATACAAACATAATTTATCTCGACATTCTTCATTCTCCACTTCATCACGCGGAGGTTTTTCAGTCCTAGTACCTTCATTACCTCTATCACCAGCAGTAGTCTTCTTACTGTGATTTCGTTTCTTCACTGAAGATGTTCTCATTGGAGGAGTTGCAACCCCTTCTTTATTCCCTTTCGGAGTCCTCAGAGGAGTTGTAGCCCCTTCTTTCTTCCCTTCCACAGCCGGTGCTTTTGCCGCTTCATCCGATTGTTTTGCCATCGGCTCTTCGACTTTGTAGTGCTTCAATATGAAGTCATCTTCATCTTCAGTTACAATATTAAGAGTCTTTCTCCATGGTGGCCCTATTATGGTCTTCCGCGATGACTTCTTCGTCCTCACAATGTCTGAAGAGTGGAGCAGTTGCACTGTAGAATTGAGAGGCAGCGAAAGAGAGAAGAACAATGATGGAGAAGCGAAGCAGACGGAGACCGAAATTCCGCCGACATCGGAGCAACTGGAGATGGTACTTTCAACGAAAATAGAGTAACCACACAGAGCAACGAGGGCTTGAACTGTCGATTTGGGGGGTTTTTTTCACTTTCTGCCTTTTCGCTCATTTTCTCGCAAACTTCCACTCTTTTTCGGTTTTGAATTAATTACCGATCTATCATCGCGTCCACTGTTTGTGATTATTACCAATATGTGCCACCGCATCTTTGTGACAGGTAGCATCTATTTTGTTACCCATGCGGGCAATAAAGATAATCTTTCTCTCTCTATATATATACATATATATATACACATATATATAGTGATTGTATTCTTATTTTACTTTTTATGCCTTGTCAAGTTAAGAAAAGAGATAGAAAGGAGGTTGGGACACCCAAAATGATTTTTTTTTCTTTCAAATAAAAGTTTTAAGTTATTCTTTAAATAAATATTTCTTTCAAACAATTGTGAATAAATCACAAATAATAAGAAATTTTCAATAGACCTTTGACCTATATTGCATGTGAGTTAAATGTCCACACCATATTAACGTTCCATTTTGATCATAGAAGGCATGTTTATCCTATCTTTACCTTTTTATTTAATTAGACTGTTAACCTTATTTGAATGACATATCAAACTCAATGATTTAACTTTTTTCAATATAGTAATTAATTTATTTAACAATACATTATCACATCATAATTATTTCCTATTATTATAATAAATATTAAGTGAAAATGTTTAGACAATAACAGCCCAACCATGAGCAGATTGTTTAAATTTCCTTGAAATATTCTTTATTTTATACACTAATTTTTTTCTAATATATGATGAATATCTACTTCCAATGTTATTTGAAGACACAAACCATATTTATAATTTTTACTAATGTACAATAAGTTAGTTTCTATATTAAACAAGTATAATTTGACATATGAATGTACATGCCTGCTATTCACCCGCAAAAACAAATCATGTGAGTATCAACCCCTAAATCGTCCAGATCCGAACCAAATACTGATCCCTCACCATAGATCTTCTCCATACCTCCGGCACGGGGAGATAATATCTTGCTTGCCAACCATGCCTCGTACAGAAAAATCATGGCGGTGGTACTACCTGATCACAGAACATATATGAATCAAAAATCCTCCCGTAACACGCACGGGGGGGGGGGTAACTCGCGTTTTCACGCGCACGTGGGAGCGGTTTTCCCTGGGGGGACCCTGTTTTGAGCAGTTTGGGCTCTGAACGTCTCGAGACCACGTGCGGGGAGTGGGCAGCAGGCCTGCGCTAGTAAATGCACCAGTAATCATCGATTTGATCACTGTGAAGTTGCAATAAATGCCATTTTCGGTCAGATTCAAGGGGAAACTCGGTGGAGGGAAAAGAACCCACCTGCTACTGAAAGAAAATGGATTAACCAATAGATATCATGCCATTTTGGTGCAAATGGCCTTTCATTGCCTTCCATTCCACATTAATGCATCGATTGACACATTTAAGAGGGAAAGTCTGATTGCTGCTGCATTATTTGACACATTTAAGAGGGAAAGTTTGACACATTTAAGAGGGAAATTTTGATTGTTGCTGCATTGATTGACACATTTAAGAGGGAAAACCAGATGTTGGAGACCATTAAATCGTCCCTCCCCCCACCTAAATGTTCTTCTTCCTCGTTAAATTCTCTCTTTCATTCTTCCTCACACCTACTTGTTCTTCTGCATTTATTACTTCATTTATTCTTGGTGGAAGAAATGGAGTTCGATATAGGTAACTTCTTGATTTATTACTTTTATAAAAATATATCTTTTTGCAGCATGTATAAACTCTTTATCATATCATACATCATTTAAATTGAATTTGTGAGTAGATGTAGAACTTGGAAGTGATTATGAAGAGAATTATTCTTCCGAGGAAACCAATGACACCAGTGACGGAGAATCTGAAAAATATTTGCAAGAGAAAGATGTAGCTGCAGAAGAATTTGGTGATGAATCTGAAGAATATTTACAAGAGAAAGATGTAGTTGAAGAAGAACAGGAAGTACACCAAGAATATCATGTGCAGAATTTGATCTTAACGTACCCCATGCACATGAGGAAGAAGAATTCTCTACTGATCAAGGTTAGTTATCAAGAACTGATTAGCGGAATTCTGTAATGCTCATTGGCATTTAATATGTGCACTCTTTAATGCTAATTAGTGATTAATACTATATTTCTGTTGTTAAGTATGCAGTATTAAGTAGGCGCATTGAATAATAACTGGGTGCAATGAAAGATATATGGGCGCAATTGAATAATAACTGGGCCGGCCATATATCTTTCATTGCGCCCATATATCTTTCATTCCGCCATGTATATTCCATTGATAACATATTTGTTACAATGCGCCCATGTAATTTCAATTGTGGTCATATATCTTTCATTGCGCCCATTTAATTTCAATTGCGCCCATATAAGTCTATTGCGCCCATATATGTTTCACTGCGCCCACAAAATTTCAATTGGGGTCATATATCTTTCATTGCACCCATTTAATTTCAATTGCGCCCATATATATTTCATTGTGCCCATATATGTTTCAATGCGCCCATAACATTTCAATTGTGGTCGTATATCTTTCATTGTGCCCATTTAATTTCAATTGCACCCATATATATTTCATTGCGCCCATGTAATTTCAATTGCGCCCATATAAGTAATATTGTGCCCATATATGTTTTATTGCACCCATATAATTTCAATTGCGACTAGATATCTTTATTTGTGCCCATATAAGTCCATTGCGCCCATATAACTCTATTGCGCCACCCATTTGCGCCTATATATCTTTCATTGCGCCCATTTTATTTTAATTACACCCATTTATTTTCAATTGCGCCCATATATCTTTCTTTGTGGCAATACTACACTAAGTGGGCGCAATACTACATTAAGTGGGCGCAATACTACACTAAGTGGGCGCAATACTGCACTAAGTGGGCGCAATACTGCACTAAGTGGGCGCAATAGTACACAAACTAAGTAGAGGATTACCAACTAATGTTGTTCTTTCTCTTATGTTGTAGATCCCAGTATTCCTGCTGTTGGAATGATTTTTGCTAGTCTTGGTGAAGTGAAAGATTTTTATAAAATTTTTGGTATTTCCCGTGGCTTTGGTGTTAGGGTTGGTAGTTCTGGTAAGAACAGAAAGGGCGAAATATCTAGGGTAAAGATGGTTTGTATAAAACAAGGGCAAACTATACAGAGTACCGATAGTATGGCTCAGAGGTCTAGTGCTAGAGTGAACTGCCCTGCTCACATTGTTATCCATCTAAAGAATGGGTTATATATGATTGACCACTATAATGATGACCACAACCATGTTATGCTTGGAGCAGATCATGTGCAATTTTTACCTTCCATGAGAACCGTCTCATTGATGTAGCAGAGAAGGCTTGTAATTAATGACCAGGCCGGTATATCAACATCTCAGACAATGGCTGCACTTGCTGTTGAAGCTGGTGGAGTAACCAATCTAACATTTACAGAGAGGGACGCAAGGAATCTGTTAACACGGACTAGGAGAATAAAGCTCAGAAAAGGTGACGCCAAAGCAATGCAGGAGTATTTCATAAAGATGCAGTGCGCCCATCATAACTTCTTCTACATGATGGATTTGGATGACTGTGGTGTTTTAAAGAATGTTTTCTGGGATGATTCTAGAGCAAGATCTACCTACAAGTACTTTGGGGATGTTGTATCGTTTGATAGTACATATCTCACCAACAAATACAAGATGCCATTTGCTCCTTTTGTGGGTGTCAACCATCATGGTCAAAAAAATTTTCTTGGTTTTGGACTTTTATGCGAAGAGACAACACAAAATTATGTATGGTTATTCAAAACTTGGTTGTCATGCATGGGATGTAATGAAAACTTGTTCCAATTCCATTATACATCACTCAAAACTTGTTCATTTCTGATTGTGTATATAAACGCTTAAATTTTCAGGTGTCCATCCTAAAGGCATAATAACAGACCAAGCTCAATCCATTATCAATGTTATTGTCGAAGTGTTTCCCACTACCAAGCATAGATTGTGTTTGTAGCACATAATGAAGAAGCTACCGTAGAAGTTTGAAAATTCCGAAGGAGCATGTAAGGATATCAAAGGAGCCGTATATGACTCAATAAGTACAATAGATTTTGAAAACCGATGGATTGAATTGGTAAACTTGCACAATTTACAAAAAAATAGATGGGTCCAACGGATGTACCCTATCCGGAAGATGTGGGTGCCATGCTATGTGAAAACATCATTTTGGGCTGGAATGTCTACAACACAAAGAAGTGAATCCATCAATGCGTTTTTCAAAGGTTATTTTAGAGAAAGAATGACGCTGAAAAAATTTATTAAACAATTTGAACTTGTTGTAAGTGTGAAGTTCAAGAAGGAATCTGAAGCAGACTACGAATGCATTCACAAAAATCCTGTACTGAGGACTACTTTTGAAATGGAACGTCAACTTGGTGAATGGTACTCATTGGACATTTTCAAGAAATTTCAAACATAGCTTCAGGGCCTCATGTACTGCAACACGGTTCATAGAATGACAATCAGAGAACTATATTTCCTTGAGGTTTTTGAGAGGAAGAGGATACAAGTTGGTTCTAACATCTTTGTGCCACGACTGAAGTCATTTCAATTGGTATATAGCACATCAAAGCTCGGAGCTATTTGTCATTGTTTAATGTTTGAATCATCGGGCATTATATCTAGACACATGTTTGCTGTGTATATGTTCCTTGGTATTGTCAAGTTGAATGAGGAATACCACTTGATTGACAGATGGAGGAAGGATGTCAAACGAATTGTAAGCAAACCGGACACTATACAACGTGTTGAATATACTAACTCTGAGGATAGGTATGGTGTCGTCGTACAAAACATCCAATCATTGGGCGAGGCAGCTGCAATGTCTCAGGAGAAATTTGATTTAATTATGAAAGGATTGGAGAAAATAAAAAGTGACGTTGGGTTATCAGATGGTATAAGCTGCAATTTCTTCTATATATAAATAAATCAGTTTTAGGCCTGATCAAGTTTAACAATTTTATTAATGTTGTTTTAACATTTGCATTACAGGTTTGGGAATTTGTTGGTTGTTGGTTGTTTACACTAACGAGTTTCAATCCAAGTAAATGATAGTTTACTCAACTAGCTATTTCCCGCAAGTATACGAGAGTAGTTGTAGTCGAGGTCGAACACAAGGAGCATTGGTTAGTTAGGCGCAAGAGTTATGATTTTCAATAATCTAGATCATTGTACATAAGATGATTGGATTAGAACAACTAGATTATAGATTTAAAACAAAACAATAAATTATCACTTAAGAAAGGTTAAGATACAGATTTGGAAGGATCTTAGACTTGGGATTTCACTATCACATCATAGCTTATATTAAAATACGAATTTAAACATGTTAATTAACTTGCAAAGGAGGTTTGTAGTCATCACTCACCTCCCGGTGAAGTGATGACGATTTTAACTCCATACATCACTCTCGTGTATGTATTTCATTTCAAATCACAAACCTTGCTCCTCAACATAATCCCAGCCACTCTCGCGGTCAAGGAAAAGTTGCCAAAAGAGTAACTCCATACTCTCAAACACATCTTCTCAGATTATGAAAGAAAGCATAAAACATGCAAGTATGATGGCCAATCACACAAACAAGAATTTCAGATCTGAAACAACTCTTGGAACATGCACGAAACTAACATTTAGTACGAAATTCTTATGTTCATACAAGCTATGACATGGGAGTTACTCTCCCATGTCTAAGATTTGGATTCTACTCGTCCATGATTATGTATTGCAGAAATGCTACATAATTTTCAGAGTTTAACATGGTTTAGAGAAGGAAAATCTAGGAGAATTGAAAGTGTAACCCAAGAGAAGTAGAATTCCATCTTGGGGACGAAATTCCACTCCTAAAGCTGCTCCAAAACGGACTAGCTCCTCTCCCGAGAAGCTACACGAAGTTGGGGAAGCTTGGCTGCACCTTGGAGAAGACAATGGAGAAGAAGAGAAGAAGAAATGGACTCCTTTGGCAAGAAACCACCTCCTTTCCCCTCAAAATCGCCCTCCTCTGCTCTAGACTTGCTCTGGGACGAGAGAACTTCCACAAATGATCGTCCGTAACCGCCCATTAAGTTCCCCCTTCGTTTTAAACAAAAACTCGTATTTTACAAAATGCTGAAACTGCCAGGTGCACGCCGTGCAACTTTCCAGAAACTTTCTTCTGGCTGAAATTCGCAGGTGCACGGCGTGCACTTTTGGTGCACGGCGTGCACTTTGCTGTTCTGGGCTGTTGTGTATTCTGATCATAACTTTCAATGTGTAGGTCCGATTTACATGCCGTAAAAAGTGGTATTTGCGTAATTTCGAACCCCAAAACATGTAGATACTTGAGGAGTGATCTAATAAGAGATAATATGATGTATTCTTCATAATTTCATTGTAATATGTAGTACCTACAATCCAAACCATGAGACAAGTAAGAATAAATAAAAATATAGAATCTAGCATGAATGAGAGTGATAATTGAGTCAAAACAACATGGATATGCAACCAAACATGATACAAAAGGTGATATGATTTGTGCACATCAAATCCCCCTAAGCTTAAACCATTGCTTGTCCTCAAGCAAAAAGAGCATAGAAACACAAATGAAGGAATTGTCAAGCTCATGCATAGATCAAATGAAATGAAAGATGTGTATAAGACCAAACCAACCATGATCAACATGTTTATACTCGTAGCCATACATTCAACTTAAACACCCAAGAAAGAGATTTTTAGTTTAGCAGGGGTGGTCACAATTAAATGAATCAATCAATTAAACAACACTAAGTAAAATTTGGATGACCAAGCCAAGTAATTAGTGGATGTGCAACTCAAACTCTCAACTATTAAGGATACAAAAGATGAAATATTAGTTAAAATTAACAATTTTAGTTGTACTCTCCTTCTCAAAAGTGATATGATAATGGATTATGGGTTCCGACACTCGGCTGCTAATATAGGCTTATGCACACGTGGAATGTCGGTTGGGGTATTTTACCCTCTTTTAAGACATACCACCTAACCATCATGGCCAGATCGGACTTACACTAGGCTAGCATGGTATGTGGGCGGTTTAGCCATATTTTATGGGGTATAAATATGAGATAAGCCAAAAGAAATTTTAAATTTTTTTTTTCAAAAGATAGGAGAGTCAACTAAATTGCAACATTAGCTAGTTTTCATTCATTTGTTTGGAAAATTTTTCATTGAAAGAGTGGTTGAAAATGCACTAAGAGCTTGGCAAGGGCATCTCGTATTCCAAATGATGTTGTAAAGTTGATTTACTCAAAAAAATTGAAACCATTACATGTTTTAAGCAATCAAGGATGTGAAAGATGAATGTTCAGGCTAGAAGCATAAACCAAGGTTAAGCACATGTTGATGGCCAAAATGTTTCATTTGATTAATGCATGCCTTTTACAATTTCTCCAAATGATATTTCTCATCAAAAGAGGACAAATAGTTAAGCATAGGAGTTCTATCCACACATAAAAGATAAACATCATATCATACTAGATTTTCCACAAGAAGCACAGAATTGAAAACAAAAGACTGAAATGTGAACACAAAACAAAAACAAACGACAAGAAGCAAATAACATGAAAGGGAAAAGCTAAAAGAACTAGGTTACCATCCGGTTGCTCCCCCCTAAGCTTGAAATCTACAGTGTCCTCACTGCATAAATCAAACTAAAAAGGTTGCAACCAGGTACCTCATCATGGTGGAAACATCAAAGTCTATGGAGGACCGGTGCTCTGATTTGCAGCTGGAAATTGTTGTGCTAAAGATTGATGCCTCCTTGCAAATATGTCTTTGATTTGGGGCAAGCGAAAGCACCTATTAGCTACAACAAGAATAGTCTTTTGTATGCCAATACTATTTGTCTTTTCATTCTCCTTTGAAGCATCATCAAAATATGAGTTGGGAAGAGTGTTCTCATTATAAAGCAATGCCTCATCTAGAATGTAAGGAGGAAGGACATGTGGCTTGCTTGAAGAATCAACATGTAGAGCATGTGTTGTATCTTTCTCCCCTTTAGTTGCAACTTCATAATCATCATGGATATCAACATCATCATACTTTGAAGGATATACTTCTATGACAACTCCATTCTTCAATGTCACCGGCCTGAAATATGTAGGATTTGTCTCCGGTGGACTAGGCAAGAAAGGTGGAAATTTTTCTTTGCTAGAAAGAGCTTGTACTTGTGGTTGTTGTGGCTGAATGAAATTTGGGTTGACATTGTTGTAGAAGTCTGGTGGAGTGTAGCCCATTGGAGAATAAATAGAAGAAGCATAACATGTAGAAGATGAGTGTCCAAGAAACCCACATGCATCACAAATAATATTGGCAGCTTGAAATGGATGTGTGCTTAGCTTCTCAAACCTTTGTGATAAAGTGTCTAGCTTTGCTGCAATTATGTCTAGAGCATCAACGGTGTGATCTTCCACTTGCATTCTGAAAGTAGTATGTGAAAAATATGGGTGGTAGCTTGTATCCGGACTCCATTGGTAATGGTTTGCTGCCATATCTTCAATAATAGCATAAGCTTCTCCATAAGATTTGTTCATTAGAGCTCCATTTGCAGCTGCATCAATAGACATCCTTGTATTGTAGCACAAACCATTATAGAAAGATTGCATTAGAAGCCAATTGCTTAGACCGTGATGTGGACAAAGATGTTGAAGATCTTTGAACCTCTCCCATGTATCATACAAGGTCTCTCCATCCCTTTGAGAATAATTGATGAGTTGAATCCTCAACTGTAAAGTTTTGCTAGGTGGAAAATATCTTGCCAAAAAGACCTTTAGAAGCTCCTCCCAAGTGCTGATTGACTTCTTTGGTAAGGTATAGAGCCATGCCTTGGCTCTATCTTTAAGAGAGAATGGAAAAAGAATTAGGCCTATCCCATCAGTAGGAACGCCATATATCTTTATGGTGTTTAGCAACTGCAAAAATTCAGCAATGTGGAGGTTTGGATCCTCCATTGGTGTCCCTCCAAATGCATTCAGTTGTAGCAATTGTATGATGGATGGGCTGATAGAAAACTCCTCTGCCTCAAATTCTGAAATATTAATAGGCCCACTCATGTGCATTGCAGCTGTACCAAAGTAGTCCTTAAGAGGAAGGTCATCCTCCTTGATTAGTTCTTCATGTGGATCCGGAGGATTAGGTGGATGTGGTGTATGTGGTATGGATGAAGGTGGTGGATATGAGGGTGTGGAAGAATGTGGTATGGGTGTTGGTGGTGAATTAGGTGTGGATGATGGTGATGTGGATGATGGATGCATGGGTGAATGTCGTTTGGATGATGGTGACATGGATGATGGTTGTGTGGGTTGTGATTCCTCCATACATGTTTGGGTTTCACTCCTTCTTGCTCCATGAGGGCTGCAAACAGTGTGTTCATTTTCTGAATGTAGAGATATGCACGGTTCAAGGATCTTTTTATGAACACCCCATATGCTCCTGCAAATAAATAAGGTGAGTGAGATACAAAAACAAACATGGAAGATACAACAAATTATGATGATCATGATGAATTATGATTTATGGATATGATGGTGGATATGAAGGTTGTGATTTAGTCTCATTTACTTATCAACAACTCTTACTCTAATAGGAATACCGATGCTCCCCGGCAACGGCGCCAAAAACTTGTTGGTTGTTTACACTAACGAGTTTCAATCCAAGTAAATGATAGTTTACTCAACTAGCTATTTCCCGCAAGTATACGAGAGTAGTTGTAGTCGAGGTCGAACACAAGGAGCGTTGGTTAGTTAGGCGCAAGAGTTATGATTTTCAATAATCTAGATCATTGTACATAAGATGATTGGATTAGAACAACTAGATTATAGATTTAAAACAAAACAATAAATTATCACTTAAGAAAGGTTAAGATACAGATTTGGAAGGATCTTAGACTTGGGATTTCACTATCACATCATAGCTTATATTAAAATACGAATTTAAACATGTTAATTAACTTGCAAAGGAGGTTTGTAGTCATCACTCACCTCCCGGTGAAGTGATGACGATTTTAACTCCATACATCACTCTCGTGTATGTATTTCATTTCAAATCACAAACCTTGCTCCTCAACATAATCCCAGCCACTCTCGCGGTCAAGGAAAAGTTGCCAAAAGAGTAACTCCATACTCTCAAACACATCTTCTCAGATTATGAAAGAAAGCATAAAACATGCAAGTATGATGGCCAATCACACAAACAAGAATTTCAGATCTGAAACAACTCTTGGAACATGCAAGAAACTAACATTTAGTACGAAATTCATATGTTCATACAAGCTATGACATGGGAGTTACTCTCCCATGTCTAAGATTTGGATTCTACTCGTCCATGATTATGTATTGCAGAAATGCTACAGAATTTTCAGAGTTTAACATGGTTTAGAGAAGGAAAATCTAGGAGAATTGAAAGTGTAACCCAAGAGAAGTAGAATTCCGTCTTGGGGACGAAATTCCACTCCTAAAGCTGCTCCAAAACGGACTGGCTCCTCTCCCAAGAAGCTACACGAAGTTGGGGAAGCTTGGCTGCACCTTGGAGAAGACAATGGAGAAGAAGAGAAGAAGAAATGGACTCCTTTGGCAAGAAACCACCTCCTTTCCCCTCAAAATCGCCCTCCTCTGCTCTAGACTTGCTCTGGGATGAGAGAACTTCCACAAATGACCGTCCGTAACCGCCCATTAAGTTCCCCCTTCGTTTTAAACAAAAACTTGTATTTTACAAAATGCTGAAACTGCCAGGTGCACGGCGTGCACTTCAAAGTGCACGTCGTGCAACTTTCCAGAAACTTTCTTCTGGCTGAAATTCGCAGGTGCACGGCGTGCACTTTGCTATTCTGGGCTGTTGTGTATTCTGATCATAACTTTCAGTGTGTAGGTCCGATTTACATGCCGTAAAAAGTGGTATTTGCGTAATTTCGAACCCCAAAACATGTATATACTTGAGGAGTGATCCAATAAGAGATAATATGATATATTCTTCATAATTTCATTGCAATATGTAGTACCTACAATCCAAACCATGAGACAAGTAAGAATAGATAAAAATATAGAATCTAGCATGAATGAGAGTGATAATTGAGTCAAAACAACATGGATATGCAACCAAACATGATACAAAAGGTGATATGATTTGTGCACATCAAATGTTGAAGGAATTCAAAACCCAAATATGGCGGGCCAAGTTGGTCAACCGCGTAAAAAGAGGTACAAGTCATATGATGAGAGAATGTCGAAAGCTAAGAAGCGTCAAAACTAGTAGTGTTTAAGATGCAAACCACTATGTGAAGTCTAAGTCTTTCACATTTTAACTTAGTTTTTGTAAGTGTCTAATGAAGTGGGCACATCAAGTCATTAACTAGGTGCAGTGACAACAATGTTCAAATGTTAAGCAATATCATTCCAGTATATTTTGGGTTAAGTGTAACTAACCGTTGTAAATTTTATGCATGTTTAATGAATATATTCATGACAAAATATAGTATTTTGGTTAATGTTGTGTATATTAAGGCCCCATGAAGTGGGCATTGACGCATGTAGTAGGCGCATTGATATATGACGTCCCTAAGAAGTGGCGCATTAGCTCAGGAAGTGGGCACAATAGCTCTGAAAGTGGGCGCAATAGCTCTGAAAGTGGGCGCATTATCTCTAGAAGTGGGTGCAATAGCTCTGAAAGTGGGCGCATTATCTCAGGAAGTGGGTGCAATAGCTCAGAAAGTAGGCGCATTATCTCAGGTAGTGGGTGCAATAGCTCAAGAAGTGGGCGTAATAGCTCAGAAAGTGGGCGCAATGGCTCAGAAAGTGGGCACAATAGCTCAGAAAGTGGGTGCAATAGCTCATAAAGTGGGCGCATTATCTCAGGAAATAGGCGCATCAACACATAGTTATGAAGTCATCAAATACAAGACTTGACTAATGAAGTGGGCAAATTGATACAATAAATATATGAAGTGTGAACATTTATACATGTTGTGGGCGCATCAACACATAGCTCCAAAATATACATGTCGTGGCCGCATCAACAGATGAAATTAGGCGCATCAACACATATTTCCAACATATTTCCAAAATATGCATGCCGTGGGTGCATCAAAACATACAAAAAGGCACCTTATTGTCCATTTTTTGACGCATTATTGTTCACGTCTTGACGCAACTACACTTGTCCCTCAACATTTGTACTGCAAACGTCCCTCTCAACCTGTGAATATCTTCAGCAGTAGTTTCATCCCCTACAATTGGTTGTCCATCCAGTATTCTTTTGATCCAATGTAGAGTGAATAGTCCACAATCATTGCTATCAGCTGGTTGTTGTGGGCTGTCCCTACAGTATTGCACTTTCCATTCATTTGCTTCATGTCCCAAATGTTGTGCAAAGAAGTTTTTCAGCCACACGCCCTGTAAAATGAATTGCAAGCAATGTCTTAAAAGGAGTATATAACAAAGCATACATTAAGTATGTGATGAGATGCATGTTTTCTTACAATATTGCATGCAACCTTTTCATGGGCGTCCCACGGAAGATGTTTAGGGCAATTCTTTTTATTACGGTATAAGCATGCACTGTTGTAGTGGAACATAATTTTTTGTTTCATGCTAATCTCAAGCAAATGCCAATGGTAATTGGAGTGAAGCACCATTATGGCTTTGTCATTTGTTTTTAATTCATCCAATCGCCTGGTGAAGTACATTTCTATATTACTGTCATCACCTCCCTCTATTGAACGACAAGTATTGATGTGTATTATTATGGGCATTTGACAATCACAGCTCGTTGCATACTGTTCTTGAAAAATTTGGCACATCGACTGTATATACTACAAAAAAATAAAATGTAATTTGTTATATAGGCGCAATGCAAGATACATGGGCGCAATGAAATATATTTGGGTGCAATGAAACATATATGGCTGCAAATAAAGATAGGCACATATGAATATTTATATAAATTTGTTACCGTTTCCGAGACAAAACCTTGATATTTAAGGCTTGGCAATAAGTCCTCCCCCAACACTCCAGTATCTCCATGTAGCCACAAGGTTTGACCAACTTTTACAGTGGATATCACTGACTTCAGCAATTGTTGGTCACTTTTATTAAGGTGGTCTAGTGTTGTCTTATCTATTCTGGAAGGTTGTACATTAATCAACAAGTTGGGGGACTCAGCTGAAGACATCTCAACTGTTACAGGAGATTTGGGGCTTGATGACAACCTAATTTCTTCTATAAAGACGAGAAAATCTTGGATCAAGGTTTGTTGGACAATATTGGCAACAATTTTGCATTTGTTAGAAGTCAATACCTTCTTTTTCACTCAAAGAATGTCCTTTAGCTGGAGATTTTGGGGGAAAACTCTCCGGCAAATGTATTTTGTTGTTTCTTCTCCGGTGAGGCTTCTTCCCAAACATACAGTTTGCGTTTATTTTCCTTGTCATGATTTGGCCAGTGCTCTACGTAAGGCAGGGTGCAGTCATCAATCTTGGAGAGTCTTTGCTTCATTGCCATGTTAGTAGTGTGCAACTCGTCACAATAGTCATGAAGTCTGTCTAAGTCTTTTTGCATCCTCATGAACAACTTCTTGTTATTTATTTCCTTCTCCTTTGCAAATCTCTTCTCCACCGCCAGCTCGGTCTTCAGTTGTTCAATCTCGGCAAGCAGAGCTCCCATGTTGCCTTTTTCATTATGCCTTTCTGGTATTGCATGTTGTTTGCTTGCACCTTGGGTAGGTTCACTTCTGGATACGGCTGGTTGATCCACACGATCATAAAAAACCGTGGAAGGCAAGGAATCTAATTTCAGATCTTTTTGTCGGAGTATGGCCGACAACCTTGTCGCATAAGATCACATGTTTATGATTAATTGCTCGTTGGGGTGCTCAATTCGTAGGAAGTTGCCCGTCTTCAATAACCAAGGCTGCGACAGTTCATAAGAAATAAGGTATTAATATAAATTACAACCAAACTATCGGATTGTTAATGCTAAGTGGGTGAATTGTTAATGTAATACCGTTAGCAGCAGGGTGCATCCTTTCATATATCCTCCACCGTTCTTCCTGTCCTTCACTAGATCAAATCCTTGACAAAGTAGTTCTTGCACTGCAACGGCCCAGTCATATTTGTCAAGGTCATCTAAATTTTCAGCGAGGGAGTACAAGCAATTCATGATCCTTCTAGAGCCAGAGGGGAAGAGAAAGTGGCCGAATAATACAATTACCAACATCTTCACACGGTCCCTCCTCAGCTCATCCGTATTTGCAAGAGAAAGACTTTGTATCTTCTGCACAATTGATGCTAACCTTGGATCATCTCCACCAAAATATTTTTGACAGATATATGAGTTGGAGATTAACTTTTTGAAAGTGACCCGTCGTCTGTATTACATGAAAACATTCAATGTAACTTTGGTGTCGATATATGGGTTCATTGGTCTCAAAATGCTAAGTGGGCCATCTCAAAATGCTCATTGGATACATATATGGGAGCAACAAAACATAAAATGGGTGCAATGTAAAATATAAGGGTGCAATGACCCATTTTATATCGGCGCAAAGGAAGATATATGGGCGCAATATAAAATATAAGGGCGCAATGACCCATTTTATGGGCGCAGTTGGGCACACATTGGCGCAATGATACGTACATGGGCGCAATGACACCTAAACTGGGCACATTGACCCTTTTATGGGCGCATTGGATCCTACATGGGCACAGTCGTGCACACATTGGCGCAATATAACATATAAGGTACATAGGCAGTGTTAAACAGAATTACATAAGTGCAATTAAACCTACATGAGCGCAATGATATGTACATAGGCAGTGTTAAACAGAATTACATAGGCACAATTAAACCTACATGAGCGCAATGATATGTACATAGGCAGTGTTAAACAGAATTACATAGGCGCAATTAAACCTACATGAGCGCAATGATATGTACACAGGCAGTGTTAAACAGAATTACATAGGCGCAATTAAACCTACATGAGCGCAATGATATGTACATAGGCAGTTTTAAACAGAATTAATACCTCTTTCAGGAAGACCACCCACAAGCTATCTTATTTGATCTGCAGCGAACTCCAATCTCCGACTCCCGAAGTTGAATGTCCCATCTTGGTTGTTGAAACAGGATGCCAGATCCTCTATCAGCATAGTGTCATTACCTGGTACTCATTTGATGCCAAGTAGGCATTTGAAAGGTGTTTTTGTGAAGATGGCTTGTTCTTCTTCGCTGAAAGTATTGTATATGTCTTTGAAGATTTTCCACGAACACCTAGACTTCAACTTCTTTGGCTGCTTATCTGCATCAGATGGTTCTGCCTCATTGAGTTCTTCCGCCTCTTTCTCTCCGCCCTTTTTTTCCTTCTCTGACTCTTCTTGGTTCTCTCTTGCTGTAGGCGTGTGTTGGCAGTTGTTGTCGCCGACGGTGGAGTTGTGGCCTTTTCAGAAGTAGGCATGTTCGTCGCAGACCTGGTCATCCTTTTTGTCACTGGTGGTGGAACAGTTGTGGCCTTTTCATAATTAGGCTTCTTCATCGCAGAGCCGGAAGAGGGCATCTTTCTTTTTCTCGCCGCTGGTGGAGCCGTTGTGTCTATTGTGTCAGGTGCGGGAGCTGCTGTCTCCGGGGGAAGAGTTGTCGTCGGTGGACCTGCTGTCGCTGGTGGACTTGCTGTCGCCGGTGGACCTGGTGGAGGAGATGGACGTGAAGTCGCCGATGGAGGAGATGTCGACCTTATTACGACAATCCTTCTTTTCGCCCCTCTTAAGCCTCTTTCGGGTCTCCTCCCAGACGACCTCTTTATCCGCATTCCCTGAGAGGGTAAAACTGGGGTCGGCTGCAAATCCATGTCTGGCGCGCGTGTGAGAAGAACGGAGGAACGGGGAGCAGGAGGAGTACAGGCGCGCGGAGCAGCAGGAGGAGTGAAGGCGGGAGCAGATGGGAGCAGGAAGACCAGCCGCCGAGGAGAAGGGAGGGCGCGGAAAGGAAGACCAGCGGAGGAGAAGGGAGGGCGCGGGAGTAGAGACGTTTTGGGGGGGGGATTCGCTGACTTGCGTGACAGGGTGCAGGCGAGAAGGGGAAATTCGCTGAATGGGGGTAGGGGGCGCACAATGTTGGCAGACCGGGTGGTTTAGGGAGACCGGGATGCACGCGTCAAAACGCGCGTTATGGCAAGTGCGCGTGAGCAAATTTTAGCCCTATATGAATCGGTTCCCAGATTGCACCATGCTGTCAGCCAAGCTCTCTACTCTCCCGCCGGCATGGTAATGATTTAGGATCATATAGTGCCTCACTTCTACCCACACCGGAAGCCTTACCTGTTCCTCGCATATACATCTGGTCCACTCAAATTGGGATGTTCCAATCGTCAGACATTTGATCGGCAGTCACACAACGAAAGAAAGTGGGAATATTAGAAAGTAAAAGGAAAAAGGAGGGAACCAAGAAAAGGAGAGATCCAAGTTGGCCTAGTTGTTGTGGGTTCCCCCTGTGCCCTTAGGATTTGCTGTACCTCTTTTTAGAAGGAGCAGGCTGCTCCTTGCTGCATCCAGCGACATGTGTATGGTGTATTAAATGGTGACTCTTTATTTGTAACTGCTTGCAGAGATATGCACGTGGATCTAATGAGGAGTAGCCTACTCCTCTTTAAAAAGGGAGCAGCAAATCCGCTCTCCCCGCTGTGAGCGAGTGCCACGCGCAAATCCCACCAACCTGTACCAGGAACTCTCCAGTGCCGCCGGTCCTCGTGTTTTCTAGTTTAGTGTATGAATAAAAGAGGTTCCGACAGCTACTTCAAAGACTGGAAGAAAAGTACGTTGTGGATGCTGGCACCACGATGAAAAGTACGCCCAAGCACGAGAGAAACCGTAAAAGCGCCTTCTTGTGCTTGAAGGTTCTAATATTAGCCGCTGATTGTATTTTCGCAACACTCATGTTGTTATGATCCCATTCCTTGTTTTCAACTTAACCATCTGTTATGTTATATACTTAAAGAGGGGTAAAAATGACAAAAAGTCATACTTTATGCAGATATAAATACCTACATAGCTAGTATATTGCAAAGTTTTTTCCTTACCAAAAGAACACTTGTCGCTGACAGTGTGCCCTGTATTGCATGGCCCATTTCAGGATCTATGCGGGTGCAGGTCAGCAAGCTGTATCAAAAAAATGTGGCACAATGCCAGTGACAGTAAACATGTGCCCTTAAGTGGCGCATATTGTCCACGAACCATAATCAACATTCTCGGACAGTAGAGCAACGCTCCCAGTAATTTCAACATTCCTTGGTCGCTCCAACATTCCTCTTAGCAATGTGCTATAAGTTTTTTATGCTACTTGAATGGATATATGCATGGATCCTGTCTTCCTGGTATATATTATCATTTTAGAAAAAGGAAGTACTAACACTGATGACTTACTCGTTGTCCTCTAGTAAGATCAATACAAGATGGTTACTTGAGTGATGATGCAGCCTCACGACGGTGTGCAGAGAGTACCAGCAATATGATTATTTCTCATAAGCATGAGGTCGACAGAATTTTTTTTATAACCCGGTTATATTGATAAAATTAAGATAGAAAATATTAGTGTATGATTGCACATACATATACATGGATGAGCACCAAGAGTGCCCGTCAGATTAAACTAAGATAGAGACATAAACTTGAAGGAATAGGTAGCGCCGGCCAAGGAATAAGGCCCATCAGGGTGAAACCGAGCATCCAAGGATCAAGAGCAAGTTCAAAGTATGTAGGGGTGTAATATACAACTCAGTGAACACATAGAAAAAAATATCAATCAACTGGAGAGCTAAGAAACATAACAGATGGTGATCCAACATTATCATCTCAGCAGCAAGCATATGGGTCAGCTCAGAGAACTGGAACATGTTTGGCCTCTGTAATTGATAACACTCATCGATATGGATGTTTCATCATCATGTGGATATAATGCTAAAACACGGACATAGAGTTTCCTTTGAGAGCAGAGCCAACACCACCTATGGGAAGAGATAGCATCATATGCTTTCAACAACCATATAATTGTTCAGACATTTAGGGCTAATTTGGTTAGATGTAGTGGGGTGTAGTTTAATGAGTTCACAATGTAAAAATATACATCAAACACACAATTTTGTCGTCCGACTACACCCTACTAAATTGGCCCTTAGAGATAAACACCATGTGGTTACATTGGATCTATGCGTTCCAAACAATGCATGCGGTTAACTCCCTACCTTCGTTTTGAAGTTAATTAATGAGTCACGACAAAAGTCGGTATTGTATAAATTGTAAAGGGGACAAATTATAGTTAAGATATATACGTTGTTACTGGGCAGATGACTGTAGTAATGCTTCCAAACTAATGATTAACTAATACATGTAACCGTTGGAGAGAGGGGATTAACTCCAGTCTCCCGAAATTACTGGCAACGGAATAGCGTCGTTCCCAATTCTCAGGCCGGCACATTCTTTCTTTTTAGATTTCTTTGCCTCATGCCGCCTGCTGAAGGTTCGCCTTTGGTGCAGACGAAACTATACAAGACTCCTACATTCGCGATTGGGAAACCAATGACCTGGAAGGAATTGAGGGAGGTGTCTTCAAGTCTGTAATTGTCAAAAGTAAAGGCGCACTCTCCGTGAATAACAGCATAGCTGCCAACGACCAGCCTCAAGGACTGTTTCTGGCTTCTGCCGTCGCACCCGTTGTGGGCAATCGGACCGTTGGCAACCTTACTATCAAATCGAAGGCAGTAAGGACAACGGGACATCCCAATACCGGAGAGACATTTGCATCCAGTCCTCACAGTTGCGGCCATGTTCTTGCTCTGCCTCCGGGGCACTATTGCCGTATAGGTCGGTAAAGAACATTGGCTTACGGTACACAGCGGCAGCGTCCCACGGGCAATTTTTTTCCACCTTCTTCACGGATTAACGATGGGTTGCCGAGATAAATGTTGTCTGTACCGTTAATTGTACAAAGTCGGTACGGTAATAACACGACATTCATTAGTCATTACGTCCTGCAGTGTCGTGGATCTTCATCAAGTCCACATCAACTGTCGACAGGTATAGATTTATATATATATTTAACAAGATATGTGTTACTCGCACACAAGTGATTGCTTATTGGAAAGTTTCTCACATTAGCGTTCTCCTCTGGTATGTTACAACTTGCTCCTACAATTGTAAGAAAAATCCCTTTAAAAAAATAATAAAATAGTCATGATAATCGGGTATTTAAATTGACAATTTGCATGAGACTCTACTTATTGATATTTATTTTTCACTCTTCCATTGACTGTCATCTCCCTACTACTACATATTGACAAGTCTCTACCTTGAGAAGCATCATTAAAAGTTCAACTTTGATTTAAAGTTAACACTACTCATTCTATGATACGTCCCCTAGAGGTAGGAATCCTACAAAAATTAGTTTTAATTTCCTATAATTTTGTGTAACCAGTATGTTAAGATTGTACTTATTCTTGTACCAATTTGTGTAATCATTCTTTATAATAGAACCAAGTGGTTCATCATGATTAGTCAATTAATAAACTCATTGTCGTTCTTATAAAAGTATCCATCTGATATGTGCTTGTATTTTGTTATTGGCTCATGCCTTTCTTTCAATTAGTAATTCAAGTGATCACGCTGATAAAATCTAGTATTTGGCATAACACAACAAGATATATAGGAAATAAGGAGATTCTATAAACCTATTACAACAAATGATGAGCATATAGAAATTTTAACATCTGATGTGAGTACAATTGTACAAAAGAAAGCTCGTGTAGATGTTGAGTCCAATCAAAATGATATTTCCATTGACCCTAGACTTCAAAAACCAATTGAGGAGTATAATATTGAAATCCAAGACCAAGTAAGGAGGATATACTTGTTTCAGGGTCCATATCATCTGATTGGTCATAATTTCCCTAGCAAATAATATGGAAAGCAAAGGAGAAGCTTTCAAGAAACATATGGTTCAAGAAGTTTGATTGGCTAGAATACAATATGAAAAAAGATGTTGCTTATTATTTCTATTGCTATCGTTTTAACCAGTCAAGGGGTGATAAATTTGCAAATGATGCATTCACAAAAATAGGATTTAGCAACTGGAAGAAAGCAATTGAAGCTTTCAAGGAACATGTGGGTGTGACTGCTAGTGCTCATTGTAATACAAGACTACATTGTGGGATT
The DNA here is from genome assembly GCA_963693085.1 of Alisma plantago-aquatica. Lineage (NCBI taxonomy): Eukaryota > Viridiplantae > Streptophyta > Magnoliopsida > Alismatales > Alismataceae > Alisma > Alisma plantago-aquatica. Next base: position 988,678,974 of record OY856410.1, on the reverse strand, counting down.
TCAAAGTTCAAAGACAAAGTGTATCACATGTGTTTTCTACTCATAATAGAGAGATCGAGATTGCATACTGTGCTCGTTTGACTACGGTATTACATGTAGTTAGATTTCTTCTACTGCAAGGTCTGGCTTTCGTGGTCATGACAAGTCTTCCAATTCAAGCAATAGAGGAAATTTTTTGGGGTTAGTGAAGTATACCAAAGATAATAATTGTGAAGTTGCATCTGTGCTCAATGAAAATGCTCCAGGGAATAACCAAATGACGTCTGATATAATTCAAATGGACTTGGTGAAATCTTGTGCAGAGCAAACAATACTAGTCATTACTGAAGAGCTCAGAGATAGTTATTTCTCTGTACTTGTTGATGAATCACGGGATGCATCTATAAAAGAGCAAATGGCTGTTATTGTGAAGTTTGTACATGTTCTATGATATTTAATTAAAAGTTTAAACTTCTCTGATAATATTCATATTTGTAATTCAAATAGGGTTTTTTGTGTAGATTTGTGAATAAGAAAGGAAAAGTTATTCAAAGGCTTATAGGTGTTGAGCATGTTACTGATACTTCAACTTCTTCACTAAAGACAACTTTAGATAGCTTGTTTTCTTATCACAAATTATGAATGTCTAGATTGCGAGGGGAGGAATATGATGGAGCCTTCACATGAGAGGAGAGTTTAATGGATTAAAGTTGTTGATTCTAAATGAAAATCCATTTGCATTTTATATTCATTCCTTTGCCCATCAATTGCAATTAGCAGTTGTTGTTGTTGCAAAAGACATTGTATCCATTAGTTATTTCTTTAGTTATACAAGCTTTATTGTGACCATGGCTTGCTTTTCTTGTAAAATAAAAGATGCATTACTTCAAAAACATCATATAGTGTTATGGAAAAATTAGAGAATTTTTTTTTTCTAGAAGAAGCAAAAATTAGGAAACTAGTCTAGTAAGACTTGGTGATACTCGAAGGGGATCACATCATACAACCCTCGTCAACATTTTTATGATGTGGGATTTACTGATTGAGGTACTAGAGCATGCTTTTCGTGATAGAATTGATTCTTCTAATAGAGGCAAAGTTTCACGATTGATACAAACAATGGAGACTTTTGAATTTGTATTTATCTTATTTCTAATGATGAAGGTATTATCTTTAACCAATGAGTGTCTCAAGCATTGAAAAGGAAAGATCTAAACATTATTAATGCAATGGTGTTCATTGCATCCATTAAAGAGTTGTTGCAAAACATGAGAGAATGTGGACGGGGTGCACTATTAGAAGATGTATAAAACTTCTTGTCATGAAGTCTATTCCAATACCAAATATGGAAGATAAAATACCAAAAAGAGGTTCTTCAAGGCGTGAGGGACAATGGGTTACTTATTACCATCATTATCATACCGAGATTTTTAATGTTGTTATTGATTCAATAGTTACTGAGATGAATAGTCAATTTAGTGAAAGTTCTACAGAGTTCTTATCATGCATTGCTTGTTTGGAACCAAGAGATTCTCTCTAGATTTGATTCTGAAAGACTAATTTGACTTGCTAAAATTTACTCTAATGATTTCTCTGCATATAATTGTGTGATTTTGAAAGACCAACTTGGAATTTATATTCATGTTGTGAGGAGAAGGTCAAAATTTACAAATTGCAATGATCTTACCAGCCTTGCTATGAATATGGTACAAACTAAAGAACATGTATTCTTTTCATTAGTTTACCATCTTATAGAACTAGAATTAATATTATCAGTGGAACAACAATAGTTGAGTGAGCTTTTTCAGTAATGAACATCGTTAAGAATGAATTGTGTAACAAGATAAGTGATGACTGGTTGAATGACTTGATGGTATGCTATATTGAGCGAGAATTGTTTGTGGGATTTAACTATGAAGATATGTTTGCAACATTTTTAGAATATGAAGACCCATTGAATTCAACTCTCTCGTTTAAATTAGTCATAGATTTCGTATGTATTGTTAATTTATAAACATCATGCATGTTGACTTTTCATATAAGTTATGATTTTTGTCATGCTCTTATTCTTTGATGTTTAATGGGAGAATTGTATAAATATTAATTCATCATTTGAATAATTAGAAATCATGTCTACTTGTCTATTTCATATAGTAAACAATAATATAAAATGTAATCAACTTTAGTGGTGATGTGTTTAGCACAACCCCCCCCCCACAACTATGATTTTCTAGCATCGCCACTGCATGAAACCTTAGGTTTGTGGCGGGGTCTATTTAGGAGGCTTTTAAAATAGGTCATTTTGTCAATGAGATTGATGATCTCCATATATATTTTATGAGCAATTTTCCTATTGGAGGTCAATACAAAAAGTTCTTTGTCAAGATTGATGTTCTAGATATATTTTTAGAATTATTTGATTAATGTTTTATTGGTCTAAACACCCAATGTTTGACTAATTGCCTATCTAGAAATTCATGGAGTCCCAGTGAGGAGGAGGGGTGTTTATTGTATCCTAGATGAAATGTAGTTGGTGTTGAGGTACCTTCAAAAGTGTGATAAACTTTTGTGTTATAACTATAAATCCATTATGGTTTGTGCTTGCAGTACATTTTTTTATTATTTGTACCATCCATTTTCCTTATTTTCTATGGTGGAACAATCTTGTTGAAAACACTATTAATGAAGTTGAAAGTTTATATTATAAATCCACCAAGTGAGTTGGGTTCTTATTAGTTATCCAATTAAGAAGGTTTCTCTTTTTCTTATTTTGTGTACTTCTCCAACAAAAGTTATGTCTGATTTGTCGATTAGTATTTCAATCTTTTGAGGTAGGAAAATGTAGTTAAGATAATATGAAAAAATGCAAGAGAGGACTGATGCACTAACTTTTAGTTGCTTATCACATGCTATTTTTCATGTATGTAGTGCATAATTGTTCATTTGATATTAGCTATGCATTGTTTATCATTACTAGCATGTGGAACACTAATGCATCAATTAATAAGTATTTTTAACCAAATTACATTAATTTATCAATTTTTATTCTGAATTATGTTGACTTTTTCTTGTTTCAAGAAATTTGAGCATTTTTCAAGATAACTTGGTACTACCGGCAACAAAATTAGTGGTACCGACATTATACAAAATCCAACAAGAAATTTTAAAAATCTCAATACTATCGAGTTATCACTCGGTGCTACCGAGATGACGACTGATGCTATCAAAAACTCAAGTCACTGCTACCAATTTATTGCCCAGAAAGCAATAATAACATATTTTATGGTTTCAGTGCCACTGACAGGTGAGTTATTGGTACCGAATTTTGCATACAAATCATGTTAGAACTCAATGAAATCAACTTAGTTCTACAAACATACTTGTCAGTAGTACCGACATTTATCAAGAGTTTTGAGTCAGCCGACAACTCGGTGCCACCGACGTCCAGTTGATGGTACCGATTATGTGTGATCAATACATATAACAACATATCTAACGACTAGAACTTAATGATGACCTAAGTCCCATTTATGATCTAAGGGGAGTTTTGCCAAAATGAAGAAGGACGTTCTATCTCATTGCAATGGAGCATGGAGCTAATAGAGGAGAGGAAGGAGATAGCCATGTACTGAACATTTTGGCCACTTCTAATAGGATGATTTGTAGCCCAAACATTGTGAATTGAGGTGTTTACTAGAGGGGATGTCAGGACCACTTCTTTGAGAATTTCCATTAGTTCATCTAATGTTTATCGTTTTTCCCTCTCTTCCTCTCTATATTCGATGGTAGAAATCATGTAGGACTAATATATATATATATATATATATATATATATATATATATATATATATATAAAATTCTAGACATAAATTTATGATTTCTTGATGAATCATTTGTGTTAGATCACCATAATCAATGTTTTAGACCATTAACGAATTAAGGGTTGGATAATCGTAGATTTACGCAACCAATATTGTGCCTCGGGAGAGGGCTTAGGAGTCCTATTCAGAAGCCTGGGAGAGATTTCACAATATGCTCAGGAAAGTCCCTCATAATGGGATTGATCTTTATGGCAAGGAAAAATAATTATATTTTGAGCTACACAAGGGTGAAAGAAATACTCTTGATAGTGTGGGAGCGAGTTTTTTTCTAAATAATAAAACTACAAGGTGTTATGCGATATTAAAGAGCATATCCAAGAATCAATCATGTGGGGAAGAGTGTGACTCACTAGCAACTGCTATAAGTGTTTTGGAATTAAGGGAGTTCACAACCTCTTGAAGGAAAAGATGGACAACCTCACAAGAAGATTTGATCAAAAATTTGGAACCTCATCTGGAGGTGAAGAACAAGAGTGCATGTATATGTAGAAACATAATAATAGGGGTGGAAACAATTATGCATGGAGGAAAGATCCCAAGTTCTCGTGTAAACATCCTAAGAGTAGGGGAACATGTCACAACAACATCAACATGATAGACCCCTAGTAAGATAGACTGTATAGACGACATGCAGGGCATGTTGGTGAATTAGAACGATGTCCTTCTAGATCAGACAAAAAGAGAACAATAGAATCAAGGGGCATAGACCCATAACATTGAAAATCAGATTTCTCATTTAGTAGAGGAGGTGGCATCCCTTAAGAAGCCCGGTCAATAAGGATTTCAAAGAAACACAGATATCCCATCCAACAATCAATAAGTAAATACGGTGCTTCTCCATAGTGTCAAAGTGTTGATGAAAGAGAATAATGAGACTCTAGAGAAGAACACCACACTGATTGACACTGGGGAAGTGACAAATTATATCTCTCTATAACATCACAAGATACCAAACCATAGGAGGACAACCTAGAATAGGAATCAACATAGAAAATAGGGGCCAAGAAGGTGTCCTACATCCCACCCTATCAATGAAAAATTATGTCTCCAGTACCGTTTCCTAAGAGCTCGAAGGCTAATAAGGTTGATTAATAGTACAAGAAGATTATGTATACCTTCAGGAAACTTCATATCAACCTACCACTAGTTGATGGTCTTGAGAAAATTCCATCTTATGGAAAGTTTTTGAAGGACATTATCAACAAGAAAAGGAGTATAGTTGATTGTGATGTAGTCGTCATAAAGGAGGAAGCCAGTGCATTGATACAAAGGAGCTCCCATAGAAGAGACATGATCCAAGGTGTTTCAACATATGCTACATTGGTAGGGTCAAGTTTGGAAATGCACTATGTGATTAAGGGGAAAGCATCAATCTCATGCCATGAATAGATTCAAGAAACTAGGACTCAAAGAATCAAGTAAGAGCAACTTGATGTTTCTACTGGCATATGATTATGTAGTGAGTCTGATAGACATCTATGAAGATGTTCTGGTAAAGGTTGACAAATTCATATTTCCAGCAAATTTTGTCATCATGGAGACCTAGGATGGTTGTGGCAATGAACTACTCCTAGGCAAGTTGTTCCAAGCTACATCATATGTCATCTTAGAGATGGGGAGAGGAAGATTGACATTGGGTACCTAGGATGACCAGTTTGAGATAAAGCGACATTATTACAACCCACAGACAAGGAGAGAGAATAATTCTACATGATGCATCAATTAGTCAATCACGTGTTGTTGTTCTTGGGGAAACCATTTCTAGACATGACCCATGTCATGACAAAGGTGGACAAGGGTACTCTCATTATTAATATAATGGATCATACAAAGTAGATATCTTTGACAAAAGATGTGAAGTACCATGATGATGTAGATGAGGAGGAGTACCCAACGACAATTGCAGATGTGCTATCTTTGGCAATGATGCAGGCATATCCATAGTTACCATTAGAATCTTGTCTCATGAATCTAGTAGACGAATGCAATCACTACCACTCAATGGAGGAGTGTGTATTGTTCCTAAATAATTTTTCATGCTTCTATACAAGAAACTATTAAAATCTACGACCTCCACTTCCACCATTAGTCCCAACCCTACAATGTCCTCCTGAGCTGGAGTTGAATCCAATACTGCCACACTTGAAGTGGACATTCCTAGAGGTGGACAACAAACTCCATGTGATGATCTCTACATCATTGAGTGTGGATGAGGATAAGACACTCATACTTTTGAAGACACACCACACCACATTTGGATGGTCCATTGCTAACATCAAGGGGATTTCCCCTAGTCCATGTCAATACAAGATTCAGATTGAAGAAGGAGAAAAACCTATAGCACAATCTCAGAGGCGTCTACATCCGTTCATGATAGATGTGGTGAAGAAAGAGGCCATAAAGCTTCTATCACTAGGTATAATTTATCCTATCTCTAATTCTAAGTGGGTTAGTTCTACGCAGGTTGTTCCTAAGAAAGGAGGAATTATGATAATTACCAATTTTACAACTAAGTTAGTCTCGACTAGGCTAGTGACCAGGTGGCACGTGCATATTGATTCTCACTGTTTGAATGCCACTACCTCAAAATATCATTTCCCACTCTCGTTTATTGATCGAATTCTTGAGAGGCACTCTGATCGCTCAGATTTTTGCTTTTTAGATGGTTATTCCAGGTACAACTGAATTTCTACTAAACCACGGGATCAAGAGAAGTCTACCTTCACTTACCATTATGGTACTTTCATGTATCTTCAAATGTCATTTGGTAATTGTAATGAACCAACAATGTTTAAAAGATGTATGCATGTTATTTTTTCAGATATGGTAGAACGTTGTCTTGATATTTTAATGGATTATTTTTTAGTTTCAGAGGACTACCTTGCCAGTCTTGATAGAGTATTACAATGATGTGATGACACTCATCTAGTTTTGAATTGGGAGTCGTTTCATATGATGGCTATTGAAGGAATTGTGTTGGGGCACAAGGACCAACAAAGGGTTGGAGGTCAACCCAGTAAAGATAGAGGTGATATCTAAGATACCTCCGCCATCGTCAATGAAGAGAGTTAGGAGATTTTTTGGACACACAAGATTTTATCAATATATAATCAAATATTTTCTTATTATTGTAAAACCTCTTTCCAATTTATTATAAAAGGACATTAATTTAATTTTAATGACTTTTGTTTAAAAGCCTATGAAATTCTGAAGGAGAAGTTGATCTCTACACCTATGATGGCGGCTCCATATTGGAGTCCACCATTTCATTTTATGTGTGATGCATTTCACATTAGGGTTGTTCTAAGATAACATAAGGACCATTCTATTGAATCATTTATTATGTGTCTAGAACCCTTAACGATGTGCAACTAAATTATACCATCACAGAAAAAGAAATTCTATTTGTACTATTTGCCTTTGACAAATTTAGACAATATTTGATAGGGGTTAAAGTGACATGTGGACTGATGAAATAGTTGTTAAGTATCTTTTACAGAAGAAGGATGTTAAACTGAGTCTAATTAAATGGATCTTACTACTATAGGAGGTCGACATTGGAATTAAGGATAAGGTTGGAGCAGATAATGTAGTAGTAGACCACTTGTCTAGGTTGGAGAGAGTGAATAAGATAGTTTTAGAGGTACCTCTTATTGAAGAGTTCCCTGATGAGCAACTTTTTTCCATGAAAAATAAGGAACCCTAGTTTGCACACATAGTCAATTATCTGGTGTCTGGAGAATACCAGAAGATTGGGGATATCAGGAGAAGAAGGGATTTTTTCATTCTTTGAGATATTATATACACGATGACCCTATTTTTCTTAAATAGTGTAGGGATGGCATTTTGAGGAAGTGTGTTATGGAGTGTTAAGTTGAGAGTATACTTGCTCATTGTCACTCATTACCCACTAAGGATACCATTCTAGCTTGAGGACGATGATTGAGGTCTTAGAGAGTGTATTCTATTGGTCATCTCTATTCAAATATGCTTATAACTATGTTTGGAGGTGTGATGCATGTTAATGGGAAGGAAACATATCTAGGAGACATGAAACACCTCTTAATAAATTTCAGGAGGTAGATGTCTTTGATTTGTTGGGAATTAGTTTTATGAGACTGACACGACTACATTGTGCGTGCAAAACACAAGTGTACGCGTCTTGTAATATAGGACCTGTGAGGCCTGAGTCAAAATCAGGGAAAATGGTTGTCCCGAGACTAGTACTAATTATCGTTTGCTGATGAAAATTGATTGGGTTGGTTGTTTTGAACGGAAGCAAGAAATTTAAAATGGAAAATAAAATTGATTTGGTTTTATGATGATGAATTCCTTAGAACATAGTTTCACCATGGGTGACATTGTATCTACCTTCTTATTACTGGTACAAATTTCCTCTTAAATTTGAATAAGGAGTTTGTAGTTAGAAACTACCCACTTTCACAGTGTAATTCCCCTACCTAATCTAAAGCCAATTCCATTCTCATAGTAATTAATTCATCAGTTAGGTGCTTTTGGTTTAACTCTGGGTAATCTCCTCCCATTTAAGCCCCACCTTTCAAAGGGATACTGATAAATGGTTGAATCTATGTGTTTCTAACCCTTAATCTCCTTTTTAGCAATAATTAAGGATCTGATATGCTAACTATGGTGATCAAGCACAATAAGGTCATTTAATTTCCATAGATTCATATTCAAATAGTAAGAGAACATCTATATCAATAATGAAATTTAGATACCGTGAATCCCCGGGCTACTAGCGGGTCCTAAGGAATAAGAGGTTTAGCCTTGCATGGTTTCTATAGTTGAAACATGATAGAGAAGAGGGAAAATGTGGAAAACATCGAATGAACTATGTTAACCCCTGGAGAAAAGCAACTTTGGAGAATCCCCTTTGGTGCACGGGTGTTCTGCTGTCACTCGGCTATAAAACGGTCCACCGAAAGTGCTGGAATTTCTCCTGGATGTAGCCTTCAGTCCTGGTCTCTTCTCCTCCGTCTCTCTGGTCTTGAGCAATGGACTACAACGTGATATCTAGGTCTGGACATTCTCCCACGTAGTTATAGTATGGCTATTTTCTACAAAATAACACCAGTCGTTGGATTAGATCATTGTTGTTGATCTTGCCTGCGTGGATAGTCTCAGTAGTACTGAGTTGTAACTCGGTAGTACTGAGACTTTAGGGTTATTCAAATACGTGCTCGTTCGGTACTACCAAGTTGAGTCGATAGTACTGACGTGTCAAGAGTGGTTGTGTGTCTGATGTAATCTCAGTACTACCGACTTTTGTGTCAATGTACCGAGTTTCTGCAATTCTTCAAGGAGTTTACTGATGATGATTTAGTACTACCGTGCTAGGTGTTGGTAGTACCGAGTCTGCACGTTTCACTTGGTTGTTTTACTGATGTGAAATTGGTACTATCGAGTATGGACTCGGTAGTACCGAGTCTTCATGCTTGATATGTACTTGCAATACAACCACAAAACGTGTCTTAGTCCTTGAATTTGTGAAATTTTATTAAAACTTGATAAAAATACATAAATTGATGCATTTAAATGAAACAAGCTATTCATAAGAGTTTGTGCATAAAATCTAATGAAAATAAAAAATGCATGCACAAAACTAAGGGAAAACAAGCATGTAAAATGACTAAAAATCCATGCATTAAACTCCCCTAAGCTTAAATCTTACTCGTCCTCGAGCAACATACTCTCAGATCTGTCTGAGACAAGTCAGAACAAGGACATATTACATGAATTCTCATCTCAACCACCCCCACATAACAGTCTCAAACCAGCCCTACTATTCACTGAACCGGTAACTACTCTGAAGTGACCACAAAATTTCCATAAAAGACATATGTCCCTTAGTTAATGAAACATTGTCAGAAAAGTAGTTAACATATTAAACTAATCAGGCCTACACTTGGTGCATTATGTGATTTCCTATCTACATTTCTCTTTTCCCTAACTACCATCTACATGGAAGTTGTCCTCCTGATAAACATGAAGTGAGGAGGAAAATTATATAAGTGGCCTAATAATAAGAGCAATGGGTGGTACGAGATATGTGGTTATGAAGATTCACAAGGACATCTGAATCATTATGCAAACATAAAATGTGATGACCTATATGATGATGATGAGTGAGCAATGCATCCTAATGCGTAACATTGTGGGTGGAATGATGCATGTATTCAAAGTCTCATCAAGACAACGAGATTGAATCAAAGAAAGAGTTAATGACATCATATAGATGTTCTTAAATTGTTACCACAGATACAAACATCCTTTCTCCCCCTTTAACAATGAGACAAACTCATTTTTTCCTTCTTTTTTCCTCTTCTTTTTTTTCTTTCTTTTGCTTTGTTTTTTTCTTTCTTTTGGCTTTTTTTTCTTTCTTTCTTTTGGACCACTAAATGTTTTAGGCTTTACTTCACTAATTGCATTCATGAAATTTCTCATATATCTCTAAGTGTATAGATGTGTACCCCTATATTATTATAACATCTCATGATGCATTGATGAACAAATGAAAATGCATGCAATCTACATGTACAGATTGTTATTATGCAACTAATATGATATGCACATAGATTGTTTATGCCTATTTTTTTCCTTTTCTGATTGATGTAAGAGAAAACAACTTAACTATAATGTTCCCTACAATGCCATGTAATGCAATAAAAAAGAAATGATTTAGTGTACTTGATCATCTTAAGGTGGTGGCAATTATGAACATAAAGTGGATGAAATCACATAACTAAGAGATTATAAGCCTTCAAAGATTATATGTGTCCCTCTCTAAAGACCTATGTATAGGGTAACCATAGGAGTTTCTTCTTAAATTTTCATTTAAGGCCATGCTACTGGTTTGATCAGTTCAGGCTCAAACACCTTCATCCTTCATTTTTCATGGATGATTGAGAGATTATTCATATCCCATGTCTTAAAGCTAACTAACCCATACACTTCCTCAAGGTGTGACTCAAAGATTTGCAATAAATCTTAACTTCTCCACTTTTTTTTTTAAAACATATCATTTTTTTCTTCAAAAATACCTAGAGGAAAATTTCTACAGAGACCCATGCATATACTAATCCACTTTTTATACTAGATAGATGTGGATTCTATAATAATATTAATCTAAGAAAAACAAAAAATAAAGATAAAAATGCACACTAAAAAAACTAAGATAGTGGTTGTTCCAGCACCCCCCAAGCTTGAATATGACTATGTCCTCATAGTCAGCATTCCAACTTAAGAGGTGGAACAGGAGTACCCTGATCAATCCTGTGACAGTGACTGCTAATAGTGTGGCATGGTAGGATCATGTGGAGGAAATGTTCCCTGAAAATTGGGATCATATGAAGGCATAAGTGGCGACTGCTGGTACCCTCCAAAGTACCCTTGGCTCCAGTAGTGGTCGTAGAAAGATTGTTGGTACTGCTCAATGCATTGCAGGCAAGTGTGAACATTCTCTTGATTGGCCAAGGGAAGACGCTCATTCTCGTAGATCGCCTGCTGGTTCGCATAGAGCCTTCCTTGGATGTCTTGTATACATGCCAAAGTTACCTACTGCTGCTGACCTATATGGATGTCCTGAATCATCCCATACATGCCCTTCATGTCGAAAGTGTCATGCTCATCCTGGGACAGTGGCAGGGATAAGGAACTCAAGGCAGCATATCTCTGTAGTCGTTTGTGCAGTGTAGATTAGCAAGTGATAGGGATGGTATCCACCTACACCACCTCGTCATCGTCATCTTACTATTTGGGCTCCTCTGTGGCTTCCTCTGCAGCTGCATCAATGTCATCATTATCTAATGGCTACCGTAGATGCTCGACTCCTGGCTGATAGAAGACTAGGTCAGGGAGTGACCGCTCCCTGTACCGACCATCCACTATGCAACAAACGTACACAGTGTTAAAATGAATAGTGAGAATACCTACCTTTCTAAAATGTGTGAGATCCAGATATTGTGGTCCTACTGGCTGTAAGGTAGATAGGTCTAGCTACAGATGAAGAGCAATGGGGGTAATGAGACCCCCAAAAACAATTGGTGCTTTTCTGGACTCCAAACACCATACTGATAAAATATGGAGGAAGAGAGAACCAAAATTTACCGGCTCCCCCTGGAAAAGTTGGTGGAGAAAGAATAGGTCGATCTTCTGTACCTTCCCTAGGCCCTGACTGGAGTGACCAAAAATAGTATTGGTGAGGATGCAATGAAGGATGCGAGAAAAGGGATGCTCAATGTCGGTGATGGAGTTGACGTGCCAAATGATATGGAAACCTTCTGGCACCTTGGTGAAACGTTCCCATGCCATCTCGTAGTTCCATCCTGGGGGAGGTGAGAAGTCTGGCACGTGTGACCAGTTGAAGATACAGTTGAATTCACGGAGGGTGAAAGAATAGTTGTTGTTGTAGAGGCAAAAGTCAACCTTTCCTTCCAGCCATTCCCTGCCCATCTGCTGCTCTGGGGGGGATGAGAATATCGATAGATTCCATGAACTCACAGACGAGCTCCTGGTATGTGGGCCACCTCCATCTCTTAACGATCGCGCACCTAACATATGTACTCAGTGAAGCCTAGGCTATCGATGAGGTCACGGTTGCCATATCACGTGGGCACCATCTTCCTAGTCAATAACTCCTCATAAATGTTTCAGACCCCCAAATTTGGTGATGAAGGCAGTTTGGTCGAGGGACCATCTCGCCTTGCTCAGTCGATGTAGAAGCACCTCTCCGTGGAGCCATGTGAACCTTGAAAGAATGAGGAAAGGAGAAATGAGAGCTCGAAGAAGACCGCTGATGCTCGGCGCAGTAGTGCTTGCAGTTTCTCTAGAGAGGAGATTGAAGTTGTGAATAGAATTGAAAATCTTTTCTCCTTATATAGGACTCGAAATGCCCAGTCGTCCAATGTCGATACTACTGACTTAGAGTCGGTAGTATCAAGATCCTGAGGAGGATCTGGAACTCGATGGTATCGACAGTTAACATTGCATGATGACTAAAGCGTGGAACACCCTGGAGTTGGTAATACCGACACAACTCGGTAGTAACGAGTTGTGGTGTGGATCGGTAGTATCGACCGCTTGATGTGGCTCATCTGGACCGTCCATTTTTCCCGCTTTTCTTGAAAATTTTGAAAGTCGGCACTACTAAGTCGAGTAGGTAGTACCGAGTTGTAGATATTTCTCAGTTTTTTTGAGAAAGCATCTCGGTGCACCGAACCTGGGCCTTTTAGAAGTCGGTAGTACCGACAGGTAGGTCGGTAGTACCGAGTCCTCATCAGTATTGCACTCGGAAATCTTCAGAAACTTGCTGTTACTGAGTGCAATCTCGATAATACCGAGTTAGTTGATTTTTTCACCCCTTGGCCCCTGACCTAAATTTGGTAGTACTGAGATTTTCTCTCTTTTGCATCCAATCCGTCTGAACTAAATTCGGTAGTATCGGGTATAAACTCGGTAGTACCGACCCTTCCTGACCTACACACTCACACAAAACGGATCAAGGCACCTTTTTCACATAAAAATTGAAACTAAACCTTATGAAAATGAAAATGCAACCTAATGAAAGCAAAATTAAAGTTGGGTTGCCTCCCAACAAGCGCCCTTATTTAACGTCCTAGGCTAGACTCAAAGAAAACCTCTAATCCTCCTCAAGCCTCAAGAGATTGAGTTCCTCAAATCCTTTCTCAACTTCTCCCCCAAAGTAGTGCTTCAACCGCTGGCCATTAACAAGGAATGATATAGCTACATCTCCGATTCTCATAGCACCCTGGGGAAAAACCTCCAAAATTTCATAGGGTCCACTCCATCTAGACCTTAATTTTCCTAGATTCAACTTAAGTCTAGAATTAAAAAGTAACACATTTTGCCCCAGAATAAACACCCTATGTAGGATGTGCCTATCATGAATCCTCTTTGTCCTCTCTTTATAGATCTTGGCATTTTCATAGACAATCATCCTCAACTCATCCAACTCACTCAACTCCAACATTCTATGTTTCCCAACTTCATCTATATTAAAGTTCAATTTTCTCAATGCCCATCTAGCCTTATGCTCCAATTCTATAGGTAAGTGATAAGTGCGCCCATAAACCAATCTAAAAGGTGTAGTTCCTATGGGTGATTTATATCCTATATTGTATGCCCTTAGCACATCATTGAGGAGCATACTCCAATTTGTCCTATTTGTTGAGACTGTCCTTTCTAAAATATGCTTAATTTCCCTATTTGACACCTCAACCTGGCCCTGTGTTTGTGGGTGATATGGAGTACCCACTCAGTGTTTTACCCCATACTTGCTCGATAAAGATCCAAACTTCCTATTTGTAAAATGAGTCCCCCCATCACTTATGATCATTCGAGGGACACCAAACCTGTAGAAAATATTGTCTTTGACAAATTTGCATACAACATGTGCATCATTAGTCTGGGTTGGAATTGCTTCCACCCATTTTGACACATAATCAATGGCAAGTAATATGTACATGTTTGAGTTTGAAGACACAAATGGTCCCATGAAATCTATGCCCCATAAATCAAAAACTTCAACTTCTTGAAACACATTTAAGGGCATTTCATGTCTTTTAGAAATGCTACCTGCACGTTGACATGAGTCACAACAACGAACATAGTTATAAGCATATGTAAACAAAGTCGGCTAATAGAACCCACTCTCTAATACTTTAGATGTAGTCCTAGAACTAGCATGATGCCCTTCTGTGGTGAGTGAGTGAAAATGTGACAAGATACTCTCATACTTAGTCTTCGACACACATTTCCTCAAAATGCCATCCCTACATTGCCTCAGTAATATCGGGTCATCCCACACTTAATATCTCAAAGAATAGAAGAATTTCTTCTTCTCCTGGTATCCCCAATCCTCTGGTAGTATCCCATATGCCAGGTAATTCACAATCTCAGCATACCAAGGGTTTACTACCTTGAGAGCAAAAAGTTACTCATCCGGAAATTCTTCCACAATAGGGATGTCCACATCCCTCTCATCCACTCTCTCTAATCTAGAGAGATGATCTGCTACTAGATTCTCAATACCTGCCTTGTCCTTTACTTCAATGTCAAATTCTTGTAAAAGTAGGATCCACCTAATTAATCTAGGATTAGCATCTTTCTTTTGTAAAAGGTATTTAATGGCGGCATGATCAGTCCACAAAATTACCTTCGCCCCCACTAAATATTGCCTAATTTTTTTAAAAACAAAAACAACAGTCAATAGTGCTTTTTCAGTGGTGGCATAGTTTAATTGAGCCTCATTCAAAGTCTTCGACGCATAGTATATCACAGTAGGGACCTTGTCTTGGCATTGGCCTAAGACTGCACCCATCGCATAATCCGATGCATCACACATTAGCTCAAACGCCTTACTCCAATATGGAGCTTGAACAACATGAGATGAAATCAATTTTTCTTTAAGGACCTAAAAAACTTTCATGTATTTATCGTCAAAATGAAATTCAACATCCTTTTCTAATAATTCAAATAGGGGTTTTGCAATTTTTGAAAAATCTTTTATAAATCGGTGATAAAATCTGGCGTGACCTAGAAAACTCCTCACTCACTTCACCGATGTCAGTGGAGGCAGCTTAAAAATAACCTATATTTTTACCATATCAACCTCCATTCCCCTATTGGAGACCTTGTGTCCCAAAACAATCCCCTCACTCACCATCATATGACATTTCTCCCAATTAAGAATTAGGTGAGTGTCTTTACACCGTTGTAACACTTCATCGAGGTTATATAGACAATCTTCAAAAGATTCTCCATAAACCAAAAAATCATCCATGAACACTTCCAAGCACCGTTCAACCATGAAATAAAAATGGCGAGCATACAATGTTGGAAGGTAGCGGGTGCATTACACAATCCAAACGACATCTGTTATAGGCAAACGTGCCATAGGGACAGATGAAGGTGGACTTCTCCTGATCCATAGGCTCGATAGAAATCTGATTATATCCGAAATATTCATCGAGAAAAAAAAATGGGAATGACCAGGTAGTCATTCTAAAATATGATCGATAAAGGGTAAAGGAAAGTGATCCTTCAACGTAGCAGCGTTCAAATGGTGATAAGCTATACACACACGCCACTTCGTGACTAACCTAGTCGATATTAATTCATTAGCAGAGTTAGTTGTCACACTTATCCCCCCTTTCTTAGGTACAACATGTGTAAGACTTACCCATGTGAAATCAGATATTGCATAAATTATACCTGCTGACAAGAGCTTCACAACTTCCTTCTTCACCACTTCCATCATAATTGGATTTAAGCACCGCTGTGGTTGAACTACTACTTTAGCTTCTTCGTCTAATCGTATTTTGTTCTGGAATAGGCTGGGGGAGATGCCTCTAATGTCAGCAACGGACCACCTGAATGTTTCTCGGTGGTTCTTCAGTACACCTAGAAGTTGATCCACCTCATCCTGGCTCGATGCTGAGGAGATGATGACTGGGAGCTTCTCTTCCACCGCCAAGAACACATGCTTCAGATGCGGGGGCAACGGCTTCAGCTCCAAATCAGGAAGATTCACCAATGAAGAGACCAAAGGTACAGGTGGTGGTCCTAGATCCTCAAAGTGTCTGGTATAGTAGCACGAGAGTGCTTTTAACATCAAAGCACATTCCTCGCAGAAGTTGCAATGGGGGTAGTCTCTCTCCACATTCATCAAGAACGAATCCAGCGACAATTGTGGATGAACCTGTACGATTGAGTTAGTATTGATTTCTTCAACTATTTGTGGGCAGTCTACCTCCTCTTCATTCTCTGGATACTGCATAGCTTTTACTAAGGATACCACCTTTGTATTTTCCATAATGTACACTGCTAGTGTACTCTTATCCACTTTTGTCATGACATGTGCTATATCTAAAAATGGTCTTCCTAGAAATAGGGACACTGGTCCCTCAATGTGCTTCAAACTATATCCTTGAGCTTCCTTCTCCTTTGACTTAGATACCTCATGAATCCAGATTTCAAATCGGTCATCTTGGATACCCAGTGTCAATCTTCCTCTTCCCATCTCCAGGATCACGTCTGTTTTAGCTTAGAAAGGCATCCCCGGTAGTAGTTCATTTCCATGATCATCTTGCATCTCCATGACTACAAAGTCAGCTGGAAACACAAACCTGTCTACTTTAACCAGAACATCTTCGCATATCCCATATGGTCTAACCACAAAACTATCTGCTAGTTGTATTGTCGTGCTGCTTTTTCTAGATTCTCTGAGGCCTAACTTCTTGAATGTTGTCAAGGGAATGAGATTAATTCTATCCCCTGAGTCACACAATGCCTCACCGAACTTGGTCTTTCCTATGAAACATGAGATATTGAAACAGTTCAGGTCTTTTTGTTTTGGTGGTAACGTTCCTAGAATGAATGCACTCACCTGCTCCTTCAGCACCATCATGTTGGTATCAGCTATCTGCCTCTTTTTGTTGATGATGTCCTTTAGAAATTTACCATAAGAAGGTATTTTCTCAATGGCATCAATTAATTGTATATTGACTGACAATTTTTTGAAGCTATCTAGAAATTTCCTGAATTGTTGATCTCCCTTTCTGGATTTCACACTATTGGGGAAGGGAATTGGTATCACATGTGACCTTTGATGAGGTGGTAAATAAAGCTCTATCCTTGCCCCTATCACTTTTGGCTAATCTGTCTCAGCTATTCTATCTTCTTCACCCTGTTCTAGATCTGTTGTGGCATCCACCGCAACTGGTTCTCCATTGTTGCTTGAATCTTTTGTCTCTGCTGGGTTGGGTGACCTTGCTTGTCTCCACTAAGCAATTTGTAACACTTCTCAACAGTATGGCCTTCATCTGTTGGTTTCCAGATGGAGCCTCTATGCTACCTGGAAAACCATGTTTGCCATTGTTCTTCATTGTTGCCATCTCTACTGCAATCTATGAAATCTGAGTCTCTAAACTACAAAATTGATCCATGTGGTTCTTTATCTCTCTTTGCTGCTGGTTGATCACCATGTCATTTTGTTTCACCAACTTCTTCAGTAGATCTTGCATGTTTTCATCTTTAGACCCCTTGTTCTGCTGTTGTGCAATTCCTTACTACCTTGCCTAGCCGGAATCCTGTTGGAAGTTGTTCGAACATTTCTAGGAGAACTTTGGGTCCTTTATCTAGGAGTACGCATTGTTCCTGTACCCCTGTTGATGCATATATTTGACTTGTCCTTCCTCCTCATCTGAGCAGTTCCCGTCCTTCTGACATAGTTTCTTGGTGATCAGGTCTAGCTTTTCATTAAGAGCGTTGATCACCTTAGACTCTCCCACGCTCTTGATTGTCTTTGGGCGTTCTCTTTCTTCTCCCCAAGATTGATTCTTGGACATATTTTGTAGTATCTCATGACACTTGGATGGTTTATTGCTAAGAAAGAAACCCTTTCCTGCACTATCCAATGTGGTCTTCTGACCATGATGTAGGCCATAATAAAAGATTTTAGCCTGATCTTCTAGCTCAATCCCATGATGTGGGACCTTCCACAACATATGTTGAAATCTCTCTTAGGCCTATGAGTAAGATTCCTCAGCCTGTTGCTTGAAGTTATAGATTTTCCTAACCAGCTCATTGGTCTTATGCAGTGGGAAGTAATGCTCAAAGAAGGCATCTATCATCTCGTCCCATGTCCCAATGGATTTTGACTTCAGATTGTAGAACCAGGATTTTGCTTTGTCCGCTAAAGATGAAGAAAATAGTTTTAAATAAATAATTGTCATCAAGTCCCTATCAATTTTTAGCATGTCACAGCTCTCCACAAAGCTGTTGATGTGAGCCATCAGGTCTTCAAAGATGTGCCTATGGAATGCCTACAACTTGACCATGGCTACCAGTCCGGGGTCAATCTTAAAACTTCCCACATCAACTGCCTGCCTTTTTATGGGGCCCAATTGTGCAGTTGATGATGATGCTTTGATCTTCTCCCCGACAATCTTCTCCTCAGTCAAATCTGATTTTTCAACTGGACTGGGTGTATCTACTAGAGGAGTGTCTGGCGTGTTTGGCATGCTAGGGGTTAATCCCTTTGCCGAATTGCTATACGCTTGAGCCTTATCTCTTAGTTCTATGACTGTTGCACTGCTCTAAGTGGAGTCTTCATTGTTTGTACTATGTGTCTGCACCATAAACTATAACCTAAAAGATATAATATAGGTGTAAGCATAAGAGATAGCACAAAATTAAAATATGATATTTGAAATTTTAGCTCAAAACGAGAAAATAAAATTAAAAAGAAAAAGTGGCCAAGAATGGCCAACTACAACACTCATAGTGCTGGACTATTGCCGCTTACTCGGCAATGACGCCAAAAACTTGACACTACTTTACTGTGCACGCAAAACCCAAGTGTACGCGTCTTGTAATATAGGCCCTGTGAGGCCCGAGTCAAACTCAGGGAAACGGCTGACCAGAGACTAGTACTAATAGCAGTTTGATCAGCTAGGGCAATGAAAAATGATTGGGTTGGCTATTTTGAACAGAAGAAAGAAATTAAAAATGGAAAATAAATTTGATTTGTTTTTATGATGAAGAATTCCTTAGAACCTAGTTTCACTACAGGTGACATTGTATCTGCCTTCTTATTACTAGTACAAATTTCCTCTTAAATTTGAATAAGAGATTATAGTTAGAAACTACCCACTTTCGTAGTGTAATTCCCCTACCTAATCTAAAGCCAATTCCATTCTCATAGTAATTGATTCATCAGTTAGGTTCTTTTGGTTTAACTATGGGTAATCTCCTCATGTTTAGGCCCCACCTTTCACAAGGGACGCTGATAAATGGTTGAATCTATGTGTTTCTAACCCTTAATCTCCTTATCAAAAGTAATTAAGGATCTAATATGCTAACTGTGGTGATCAGGCACAATAAGGTCATGCAGTTTCCATAGATTCATATTCAAATAGTAATAGAATATCTATTTCAATAATGAAATTTAGATACAGTGCATCCCCGAGCTACTCTCGGGTCCTAAGGAATAAGGGGTTTAGCCCCGCATGTTTTCAGTAGTCAAAAACATGATATATAAGAGGAAAAATGTGGAAAACATTGAATGAACTATGTTAACCCCTAGAGAAAAGCAACTCTAGAGAATCCCCTTTAGTGCACCGGTGTTCTGTTGTCTCTCGGCTGCAAAATGGTCCATCAAAAGTGTTGGAATTGCTCCTGGATGTAGCCTTCAGTTCTGGTCTCTTCTCCTCCATCTCTTTGGTCTTGAGAAATGAACTACAACATGATACCTAGGTCTGGCCATCCTCCCACGTAGTTATGGTATGGCTATTTTCCGTGAAATAACACCAGTCGTCAGATTATATTGCTACTGTTGATCTTGCCTGTGCAGACAGTCTCGATAGTACCGAGTTGTAACTCAGTAGTACTGAGACTTTAGGGTTCTTCAAATGTGCGCTCGTTCCGTACTACTGAGTTGAGTCAATAGTACTGACGTGTCAACAGTGGTTTCACATCTAATGTAATCTCGGTACTACCAACTTTTATGTTAGTGTACCAAGTTTCTGCGATTCTTCAAGGAGTCTACTGATGATGATTCGCTACTATCGAGCTGGGTGTTGGTAGTACCGAGTCTGCGTGTTTCACTTGACTATTTTACTGTTGTGAAATCAGTACTATCGAGTATGGACTCGATAGTACCGAGTCTGCACAATTTATATGTACCTACAATACAACCAAAAAATGTGTCCTAGTCCTCAGATTTGTGAAATTTGATAAAACTTGATAAAATTACATAAATTGATGCATTTAAATGAAACAGGCTATTCATAAGAGTTTGTGCATAAAATCTCATGAAAATAACAAATGCATGCAAAAAACTAAGGGAAAACAAGCCTATAAAATGACTAAATATCCGTGCATTAGAGACCTTTTGTGTCTTCAAGTTCTAACATGCACATTTTTCTTGTTATTGAATATGTGTCAAAATGGATGGAAAGAATTACAACCCACACCATTGATGGTGTTGTGTGTAAATTTGTGAAGGATCACATTTTATGTACGTTTGGGGTGCCAAGAGTGATTATAAGTGATGGGGGTCTCACTTAACCAATAGGAAATGTGAGGCTTTATTGAGAAAACATGTAGTGAATCATAGAGTAGGAACCCCATATCATCCTCAAACCCAAGGCCAGGTTGAGGTGTCAAATAAGAAAATTAAGATGATCCTAGAAAAGACTGTCACAACCAATAGGACTGATTGGAGCCTACAAATGAATGATGCTCTATAGGTTTATAGGATGGCTTTTAAGATACATATAGGCATGACTCCCTTCATGCTAGTGATGAGTATATTTATACCCATTGTTGCATACAATTTTATCCGCTTTTTAGGGGATGTTGTGTCTTTATTCCTTAGTTTTAGTCTTATATTTACTTAAATGCAATTACCCCCCTTTTGGACTTAAATGAATTTTAGCCAAATATACACTTCGTTGTCTCGAAGGACAATCAAGCCCTATCATCGGAATGGTCTATATTATAAAATAGATGGGTAAAAACGATGAAGGAGGTTCAACAAGATGAACCACCCTACAAGGACCCCAAGGTGCGAGAAGCACCGGGTCAAACAGGCTCCCAAGAGAGTAGAGCCTCTACATGACAGTCCAAAGTAAACAGGACACGCCACACACCTATGAAGACGGTGTGGGGTGCGTCCCGCCTCCCTGCGTAACTACAAGAAAGGGAGTGTATACGGGGGTAACTCTACAAAAACCCCGTCTATGCTCGTGAGCACTATACAAGCTAACTAACTAAGGGCTAAAGGGATCTGCCAAGCCCTACAGATGTGGGTCGGGGTGGAGGAGCACCAACCCCGTACCTCCGCAACGCGCCTTGTAGCTTTGACCACCAGGTTCTACAGTCCGAAGGGCTAAGGGACTATACGCCATGTCTTCTCTCATTGCGTTGCTTCCATATGAAGTAAGTTGAGCATGTCCACGTAGTGACAGTCAGCCACTTCCATCCTTTCCACCCCCTGGTTTTGTCCTAAAAAAGGGTTATAGTGTCAGCGATGGTGGCCGTAACCGGGACCCTGATGTCGCAAAGGTCCATGACAGACTGTAGAAAAAGCCTAGAGAATCTACAACGGAAGAAAAGGTGTGAGACGTTCTCCCGTTGCCTGCAGAAGGTACATCTGTCACTGGCCTCATTGTTCCATTCGTGCACCTTGTCGGCAGTGGCAAGTGCATCATGGAACGCCCTGTAGATTGTGAAGCTCCATCTATGGATGAGGTGTCCTGCCCAAATGGTCTTGCCAACGTCACAAAGAGCCTGTTGTGGTTGAATGATCTTCCACAAGTTGGCGCTGGTGTCGACGAGCCTCATGATGCCGGTGGGGGAGCGCTCAAAGATATGCTGGTGCTCAGCCCACGCACGAGCCATGTTCTTCCAGGAGTTAGAAGCACCATGTCGCAGAAGCGCCGGGTCAGGAGGAGTAAGCCCGTAGCGCCTGCGCATCCAAAGGGTCCAGGGGGAGTGGGGGCAGGTGTGGAACCTAACGAGCCTTTTGAGGGAAGCCCATTGGTTAACAGTGCTGACCCCTTTGAGACCTAGACCCCCTTCCCTGCACGGCCTAGCCATGCGTTCAAAGCGCATAGGATGATAGCTAGAACCCCATACAAAATCTGCCATTACCATCTCCATCCGGTCACATGTGCCAACAAGAATGTGACCCTGCAATGCCCAGTAGGTAACCAGGCCAGCGAGGTTAGCCTTGGTCAAGATGCAACGCCCCGCCATCGTGATTTTGTCCGGGGGCCATTTGGAGACCATCTTTTTCATTTGATCAAGACATGGGTTGAAGAAAGCTGCCTTATGGTTCCGAGCAGCTAAGGGGAAACCGAGATAGCGTGTGGGGAGCTCGTCCACTGGGCACCCCAGGATGCAGCTGAGACGGTTGGCGTTGCCCGCAGCAGCTTTGGAGAAGAAGATCCTGGACTTAGACGGGTTGACTCTGATCCCCATTGTGGCGCTGAATTCCTCCAACACAGTCTTGATCCCCCGTAGGCTCCTCCTAGATCCCTCCACAAAGAAGAGCACGTCGTCCGCAAAAATGATGTGGGACATGACGGCTGTGCGCTTGACTTTGTAGGTGTGAAACAAGCCGAGCCGTTCCCCTTCAGTCATGAGAGTGGTGAGATACTCCATGACTATCGTGAAAAGGAGAGGGGACAGGGGGCACCCCTGCCTAAGCCCGCGTGAGCTATTGAACAGCCCCACCGGGAGACCATTAACAAGCACGGAGAAGGAGCAGGTAGTTACACATTGTCTAACCCAGCCCATCCAAGTGGGGGGGGGGAAACCCATCCTATCCATAATGGTCCATAAGGCCTCCCAATCAACATGATCGTAGGCCTTAGATAAGTCAGTTTTAAGGCATGCCTTTGGCTTTGTACGCTTGATGTCGAACCCAAGAAGAAACTCCGCTGCGAGGAGGGAGCAATCAGAGATGCTCCTATTTGGGATGAACGCCCCTTGATTTTGCGAGATTAACCCCCCAATCACCTCCTTGAGTCTCTCAGCCAATACCTTGGCAAAGATCTTGTAAAGCATGCTACTACAGGCAATGGGCCTGAAGTCGCGAAGGTGAGTGGCATCATCCGTTTTAGGGATCAATGCCAAAAAGGAGTGATTAACCTCCCGCACCATGTCCCCCCCTCATAAGCCATTGAACGGCTTTCGTCACGTCCTCCCCAATCACACTCCAACAGCTTCTAAAGAAGCTGGCGTTGAAGCCATCGGGACCTGGCGCCTTGTCCGGCCCGATGGACCACACAGCGTCTCTCACCTCCTCACGCGTACATGGTTTACAAAGTTGACGGCCTTGGGCCGCAGTTAGCGTGTTAGCGGGTTGGAGACGCATCTGGCATGTGTGGTCCTCGCCGGAGTTGAAGAGACTGCTGTAGAAGGCCACCGCCTCCCCTTCGAGCTCTTCCTGTGTGTTGACTTGGGCGCCATCTTCACTGATGAGGTACTGAATAGTGTCTTTCATCTCTTTCCTCTTCACTGCCTCCTGGTAGAACTTCGTGTTCCGCTCACCGTCGTGGATCCACCGGATGCGACTCCGTTGGTAGAAAAACAACTCTTCCGCCGCGTCGAGTTGGTCAAGCTGCATCCTGACCTCTCGCTCCCTTGTCACCCACTCTGGGCAGCAGGGCGTCCACTGGAGAGCTTCCTGTATTGTGTTGTACTCCTCCTGCGCAGCCTTCCTCCTAGACCTGGCGTCGCCCCTGCTTGCGGCCCACACCTTCAGGCTAGCTTTGACAGCTTTAAGCCTCGAGGCAGCAATGAACAGTGGGTTCCCACACACTGGGCGGGCCCAAGCACGCCGGACAACCTCCATGAAACCAACTTGAGACGCCCACGAGTTGAGACTCCTGAAAGGCTTTGCGCGGCGTTTGCCCAGGGAGGCGAACGGGGACGTGATCACTCAAATGGGAGAACGACAGGCACGAGTGGGCAGCGGGGAAAAGACCCACCCAGCTGTCGTTGACGAGCACTCTGTCTAGCCGGCAGCAGACACGTTCCTCCGCCTCATGCCTGTTCGACCACGTGAGGATGCCGCCGAGGGTCTTCAGGTCCACCAGCCCTGCTCGCGCCACCGCAAGGTTGAAATCCCGCATCACCTTTCTGGCTACCTCCCTTCCTCCTGCCTTCTCCTCGTCATTACGGATGGCGTTGAAATCCCCTGCCACCATCCATGGGACCAAAGCAACCGGCTTGGTCGCCTCCAGCTCGTCCCACAGAGCACCTCGTCGCTGGGGTTGATTGTGTCCATACACCGCCGACATCATCACCCTAGCACCTATCATACCTCAAGGGAAGGAAGGCCACAAAATGTATCCAGTGTCCATCTTCCAATCACCCAATCAGGCGATTGAATCTTCCAGTCACCCAATTTAAGCCACTCTCTATCTGAAGTATCCCCCAATTTCCATCTTGACATGTTCTCTCTACATCCAGCCTACCCTAGTTCAACCTTCACTGGTCTGCCAAAGAACTAGGTATGAGGTCCAGATTTAGTAACTGACATAAGTTGCATATTGGACCAAGTACGAGCCATGCAATTACCTGACTTCGACCACAAGTATCTAACATCAGGGTTTCAACAGCGAGGAATGTATCTATAAAAGGTAACCCTTATCGTCCATTATAAGTGTCTGTAGTTAGTTATTAGAAGCCACATTTTGCATGGCACAAACCCTATCAAGGATCAAGTAGGCGGTGGTCATAGTGGAAAGATTGTTCGTCTCGCACCAGGCTTGGTGCCCCCCTATATCATTCTTTCTATCTTTTTGTTGTTTTCTCTCACCATGAGCGAGTTTGCATTTGTGTTGGGACATGGGGAATAGCCCCAATAGCCCTTATTTTATTCTAGATTGTATCTAAGCTCATCAATGCTATTTCTAAATAAAGTATCATTCTGCTTCTCTCCTTGCTTTGAGAATTGATCACTTGCTTTGCATGTATGTTATAATCATGGATATGCAAGTTTCTATAATCATGATTAGAAATTCATAACGAGCTTGTTATCCCCCTAATGTGTCGGCAAGGGATAGTGGGGTGATTGGGTTATGATCTGTTAATGTGTCAGGACTGGTCGGTCATAGTTAGGAGTCCAATAGGATGAACTAGGAACTTGGGTACCGGGACTGGTTGGTTCCAAGGGAGTTTGATCCACACAATGATTTGTATCCTGTGAGGGTTTCATATCTAAGCCTCTATTTAGTAAAATATAATTTAGATTTAATCTTTCTAGAATAATTTTGTAAGATTTGGTAAGAGAAACCCCATGCTCTGGTCCTTTTATCGTCATTTAATTACTTCCTTAACCTTTGTTGCTTATCAACAACAATTTACTTTAATCAATCAATCAACTTTCTTGTTGATAAGTAGTTCTCTTAATACTTCTAAATATATATAACTGCTTAGAAAGGGTGTAACAACCCCACCCCTGGTAGCCCCCAATTAAGGAAAACCAAGAGGCTAGAGCCGTTATCCCAAAATAGGATCATATGGTTTTGCAAATAATAAAAAATAATTAATAAATTCTACCAAAACTAAGCTTAAAATAGGATAAAAATTTTCTTTTCACATACCTTGCAAAATATAGGATTTGATGGACTTTACCCAGATAAGGAACTATCTATCTACAATCCTCTAATTTTGTATTTAGCTTTATTCATTCAATGTCACTTTAAAGGATTATCCACTTTTTGATAAACCTAAAATGCCAACAAACAAAATGGCGGTAAGTATAATGAATTATACTAGCATATGGGGGAACTAATAGCTTGCATCTATTTGTAACAACATATGACAACCCAATTATTGCTTAACAGATCAAACTTTACATATTAAATATAACTACTCAATCATAACATATACTTGCCTCTGTGCTTTCCCTACAATGGACATGGATCCTACCTTTCTCATATGGTGGATCCCAAATAGCCCCTTTTGATCCTACCTTAGAGATAGACCAAGACATAGAGTTGTATAGTTGTATGATCCTACCCAAAGGTAGACCAAACATCGACTCAAGATAACCTGATGATCCTACCCCAAGGGTAGACCAATAACTAGGTTATCCATCTCTGACAATTACTCAAAGCTACAGAGGAGGACTAGGATCTGAGCTAGTCATGCACATATATTTATGGTTATAGCCATAGTCACTTTATAGTTGCATGAAATAAAAGTCAATCAAGCAGTTAATTTCAAGCAACCAGTAAAACCTCAGAAATCACTGTGAAACTAGAGCGATTAGTCATAAGCGTAACCACATACCTGATTATGAGTCAAAAGAAGCAAGATATCCAAATCCAACTAGATGTCCAATCAAGAAAGCCAAGCAATCAAATCAAGAGACCCTTGATCTTGAAAACATGTATAACACCTAATTGTTACCATCACATCCCAAACAAGTATTTATTGACTTGGGATACCTTTCTAAGGCTTCTAAGTTTCATTAGGGTTTCTTTGAAAAATTTCTCAATCTGTATCCTTTTTAGGTCAACAAACCCTAAAACAACTTTTCTACTCAAAAAAATGTTAATTACTCATATTATCCATATTAAGGGTTCTTTATTCTCAATTTGCCTTAGGATCATCATATGTTTGTCCTTTACATATATTTTCAAAATAAAAACCATTAAAACTCATAATTATCAAAATTAGGGTTTCTAGTCCCATCATGTACAAATATCATCTTTGGATTCTAATCTTCCTTTTATTAAAAATAGGTTAACATTAGCTCAAAATATGCAAGGAGCATTACTATATTTAATTATCAACAAAACCCATGGTTTTTCATTAATTAAACCATTAAAGATGATACTTTATACACTTTTCATATTTCAAGTAGAGTCAGGCTTCCATTATATTTTTAATGGATTCTATGTATTTTTGTGATAAAAAAACCATATATCATATGCCTTAATCTAACCATCCTATCATTAGCTACAATTTTTACAAGAAAACTCATTTTCAACCAATCAGGAGTTGCCACATATTTGTTTTAGATTTACTTAAGCCGCGTCAGCGGGCCATGCTTGAGCCAACCGGCTCGCGCCATGTAGGCATGCGGGCCCACGAGGCAACTTGCCCGCGCAACAACAGAAAGGTGCACAATCGCCATAAAACCCTTACCTTCTCAGTGCATGCTTGAGGGCAAGAGTGTCTTTTCACCATGCATCGTATTCAACCCCACGTCTTCCCCTCTCACACGAGCTGACAATCAACCAAGGTGTTGATTTCACACTACGATTCTCCTGGGCACAAGGCAAGGATAGCTTCACCTTCATCTCAGCCTCCTGGACTTGAAGCACACTTCAATTTCTTCGTGGCTCCACTGGATCGTCGGGATAGATTCACTCTTCTCCAGTGCGAAGAAGCTACTAGACTAGGGCAAAGATCGTGTTCTTCATCTCAATTGGATGCACCCATGAGTTCTCTAGCTCTCCCTAAACAAATGAAGATGCTCTGGGTCTTTGCAGAGGGTGTGTGGCCCTATATTTATAGGACAATGTCATTGGTGGTTCTCCCAATTTGGGGAAATCCTTTTCACACCACGAAAGGTCACAAATCCTAGTATAGATGGGATCCCTAGGACCTTCCAAAGATAGAGGACTTTTTCATATATCCCCTCATGCACAGTGTCATGAGGAAAGTGGAGAAGAAAATCTCCATGTTTCCCAATCTGACTCAAGGTAGGTGATGACACAACCACCATTGGATCTCAGATCCAACGACTGTCGTGCCACCTTCTTAAACAAAATCAATAATTAAAGAATAAATCGCTTGAAAATAAATGTGACATTTAAGGATATCCCTCTCACTTTAGGAAATCTCCCAAAAAACAAAACTCTCAAACCATGGCCCCTTTTAATCTCAAATTTTGAGGGAAACTCATTAATGACTTAATCTACTTGCATGCCAAGTTGGGAGTTAAAATTTGAAAGTAAAAGATGCTTTTCTTCATGTGCAAGTTATCACTTAATAAGGCATATTTTATTCCTATTTTCTCTCTCTTACTCTCTTATTTTCCTTTATTTGGATTCCTTTTACCCTTATAAACCATGTGGATTCGAAATATCATCCATGATGATCAATCATACATCTTTCCACATATTTCCCATATTTTTCATCATTGTTTCAATTTCCTTTCTTATTTATGCATTATTTGATTTCCTTCAACATTTCTTCCTATTTTATCATATTGGACTCACTAATACATTAGGATCCACAAAGTCACATGCACATGGAAAAAGTTGCAAAAGAAACCAATATATTTATCATAAGTCATACAATATACAGACAAGTACATTTTGTTGGAAAAATTACATTTACAACCATATAAGCAAAATCAAGGTTGTAACATCCTCCCCTCCTTATAGGAAATTTGCCCCCAAAATTAAACCAATCAAGGAAATAAATCAGGGTAGGCCTTTTCCATGTCCGTCTTCAGCTCCCATGTGGCTTCATCCTCTCCATGGTGCTTCCAAAGAACCTTTACCATCTCTATCTCTTTATTCCTGAGCTCTTTTACCTTGGTATCTAGTACCCTCACAGGTGACTCAGGGTATGTCGATCTCCCTTGGAGTTCAATAGGTTCAATGCTCATCACATGGCTTGGGTCCTTCACATAGCGCTTCATATTAGACACATGGAAAACATCATGCATCATACTATACTGAGGGGGTAAGGCCAAATGATAAACAACTTCACCAATTCGTTCTAAAACCTCAAATGGACCCATGTATTGGGGATTCAACTTTCCTCTATTCTTAGATATAGCTCAGAGGGGTCAGATTTTCAAAAACACATGTTCACCCACAGTGAAATGCAAGTCAGTCCGCTTTGCATCAACATATGACTTATGTCGATCCCGGACTCTCTTCAACCTTTGCTTTATCAAATCGACTTTGTCAGCATACAACTACAACTTCTCTAACCTCAACAAGGTCCTCTCACTGACATCATCCTAGTGAAGCGGTGACCGACACAACCTCCCATAGAGGGCTTCATACGGTGGCATCTTGATACTGGCTTGGTAGCTGTTATTGTAAGCAAACTCAGTGAGGGGCATGTATTGCTCCCACGATCCACCCCAATCAAGCACACAAGCTCTCAACAAATCCTCTAAAGTCTGGATTGTCCTCTCTAACTATCCATTAGTGTGAGGGTGATACATTGTACTGAACTTTAGTGTAGTATCGAGTTCCTCTTGTACCTTCTTCCATAGCTTGGAAGTGAATTTCAGATCACGATAAAAAATGTTTGAACTCAGAACACCATGCAGCCGTACAATATCTCTTATATAAAGTTCAAGTAGATTCGTAACTTTGGTAGTGGTCTTTAAGGTAAGGAAATGTACCTACTTGGTAAGGCGGTCTACCATAACCCATATCGCGTCATGATCTCTCTTGGTCTTGGGGAGACCCACCACAAAGTCCATGGTGACCTACTCCCATTTCCACTCAGGAGTCTCAATCGACTGTAGCAATCCACTGGGTCACTGGTGTTCAACCTTCACTATCTGGAAAGTGAGAAAACTGGCCACATATGCTGCTATATCTCTTTTCATTCTAGGCCACCAAAAGTACCGTTGCAAATCCTTAAACATTTTGGTAGAGCCAGGGTGTACCATGTACTTAGAGCCATGAGCTTCTTGCAAGATAAAATCCTTTAACTGAGAATCTTTAGGAACCCAAATATGACTTTTGTAATAGATTTTGTCATCCACTCCCATTGAGAGATGGGTCTAAGGTTTCTCTAACAAACCTTTCATCTTGTCAAGTTTTGGGTTGGCTAACTAGGCATCTATCAACTCAGTCAACATGTATGGTTTAGTCTGGACATTAGCCAATCAGATCCGGTCTTCTAACAGATGTAGAGTCCACCTAGAAAACTCTTCCAGTCTTCTCTACTGGTTAGACAAAATAGCTGCACAACTGAGCTATTTCATGCTATGGGCATCTGCGACAACATTTGCCTTTCCAGGGTGGTAGGAGATGGTGAAATTATAGTCTTTCATATATTCCAATTATCCTCTCTATCTCAGATTTAGGTCCCTCTGAGTTAGGAGATACTTCAGGCTATTGTGGTCGGTGAAGATTTCAAAGGTGGCTCCATATAGATAGTGTCACCAAATCTTCAGGGCATGTATAATTGCAACCAACTCCAAATATTGTGTCAGATAGTTAGCTTCATTGGGTTTGAGTTGTTGGAGGCATAATCATCAACATGCCTATTTTGATCTAGCACACATCCAAGCCCCATCTTTGATGAGCCAGTGAAGATCATAAAACCCTTGTTATCAGACGGTAGAGTCAACACCAGAGCTGTAGTCAACTTCTCCTTTAACTCTTGGAATTTAGCTTCACAAAATTCTGAACACTCAAACTTCTCGTCCTTCTGGGTGAGCTTGGTGAGTGGAAAAATAGTCTTTGAGAAATCTTTTATGAAGCACCGATAATATCTGACCAATCCTAGAGAGTTGCAGATCCCGAAGGGTTCTTCAATGCTGGCCAATCTCAGACGAATGACACTTTAGGTGGATTCATTGAGATGGTCCCTCCGGATATGATGTGTCCAAGGAACATGACACGGTCTATCCAAAACTCACACTTCAAAAATGTCTCGTAGAACTTCTATGTTCTCAAGATATCAAGGACTCTACCCAAGTGGTCACAGTGTTGTTGTAGGTCATCAGAATATACCAAGATGTCATCTATGAACACTATGACAAACAAGTCAAGGAAGGGCTGGAACACACTATTCATGAGGTTCGTAAACACACTTGGGGCATTGAACAACTAAAAAGGCATAACCACAAACTCATAATGGCCATAAGGGGTTCTAAAAGCCGTTTTTAGGATGTCCTCACTCTTAACTCACACCTGGTGGTACGCAGACCTTAGGTCAATCTTTGAAAAGATTCAAGTTGATTTCAACTGGTCAAATAGTTCATCAATATGAGGTAAAGGGTATTTGTTCTTCATGGTATCATGGTTGATTATCCAGTAGTCTATGCACATTCTGAGCGACCCATCCTTCTTCTTCACAAAGAGGACTGGTGCTCCCCATGGTGATGTGCTAGGTCAGATAAAACCTTTGTCTAGTAGTTCCTATAGTTATTTCTTAAACTCGAGCAACTCAGCAGGGGGCATACTATAAGGTTCTCTTGAAATAGGGTTTGTCCCGGGAGCTAGCTCTATCAAAAAGTCTACCTCTCTCTCTCAGGAGGAATCCCACAAAAATCATCCGTGAACACATCTGCAAGGTCCCTAACTACCTCTATTTCCTATAAGGGTTGCACCTTAGGCTCCATCTCAGTAACGACTGTTAGGAAAGCTTCACAACCCTTGGTTATCATCCGTTCTGCCTTCAAGGATGACATATACATGCTAGTGTAGCATCCTTCCTACCTCTAATGGTGAACAGTGGGTAACCTGGTCTTTTTATCATTATTTTCTTTTCCCTACAATTGATACTTTCCTGGTAGGTATAGAGACAATCCATATCGATGATCACATGAAAGTCGTTCATGTCAAGGAGGATAAAATATGTACGGAACTCATGATCCCAATACTTAGCAGGTATCAATGGAGTTTTCAAAAGGGATGTAAATATCCGACACTCACGGTTGTGACATCTAAAATATATCCTAAATCCTTGATATCTAAACAAAGCATAGTTGTGAGATTCCTCAAAATGAAAGTATTAGTAGATCTAGGATAAAAAAGAACTTTTAAATTGTATCCCATGACTTCAAGCATGCCTACTTTGTTTTTCACAATACATAAGACTACTACATGCTTATCTTAAAACACAAAAGAAAACTGTAAGGGTTATTACCCTCTATCAACCAATTATAATAAGCTTGAGCCTCCTCATTGTCGATAGCAAAAACTTGGGCTTGTCTTCGCTCTCCAGTAGGTGAGGTTGTGGCTATAGGTTAGGATTCTATAGGGCATGGGCCTCTCGGGTCTAGAAAAGGGTAGTTGGCTTGGGAGTGTCCCTCTTGTTGGAAACGGTAACACACCTTCTTCTTGTAGAGACACTCACTTGAATGCCATTTTCCAGATGTGTGACACCTAGGATGGTTGTTCTCATTGTAGGGTTTTCCTTTACCTCCATGGTTTTTGTAATGTCCCTAGATTCTATCATCTTGAGACTTAGAAGGCCCGAGAAGACAAACCCAAAAACGTTTGCTAATTGTTTCATAGAGTGATGCAGAAGCGACATATGAATACATGAACATTCAAATGCAATGCATACACCATAAACAATCTCAACATTCAACACGTATATTTATAACATGCATTGTCACAACTTACATTTACATATTGAAAAGAGAAAATTTTCAAGTCTAAACATGTATGCTAACTAGGATCTACACAGTAGGTACAACCTGGACAACTACTCACTCCCATCTTTTCCTCCCATGCTATCTCTGAACCTAAAACATACGTGAAACAATGAATCAACACACAAGGTGTTGTGTGTGGGTAGAAAGATAATACTAATATTCTTGCATAATTGAAATAACATGTGAAAGAAAGAGTAAAAGAAAACATTGTCTAAAGTGATAATTAGGTAAACACATACTTTTAGGTGTCTTTTGATTTTTTTGTACTACTAAGTGGCGTCACACTTCATTTTTCCCCACCCCTTGGGCTATGGGGACCGAGTGCCAACCTTATTTTTAGAGGGTAGAGAGAGATGTCACACTTCATTTTTCCCCACCCCTTAGGCAATGGGGACCGAGTGCCAACCTTATATTTAGAGGAAGAGAGAGAGGATCGAGAGAGAGAGAGCATATATCCACTTAGTAGCTACAAACCATCTATATTCTTTTTTTATGTTCTTTAATGTTTTGCGAAGCATATACTACTAATACACATATGAGAATTTATATGCAAAGACAAGCATCCAAAGTACATCATATCATTTTGCATTCATGAAAACAAGTCTTATACTTAATAAAACCCACATACCTAAGTTCAGATATTCCTATACATCCATGATCATCTAGAACTTTGCCCATGACCTGATTGATAAGAATTAATCATCATTAATACAATGTTCACCATTATTACTGATATTTATGTCTAATTTAGGGTTTTGATGAAACCTAGGTTCAACTGACCTAAGACATGTCACTGGTATTTTTCTACTAATATAGAGATCATTATTTAGGTTTGATTTAGTTTTCATAATTTTCTAACTATGGGTTTATTTTTTGGAATTAAAATGAGTTTATAAACATCTAATTGGTCATTAATGAGGAAAGACCTAATATTGAGCAATAAAAGTTAGATCAGGGTCTAAACTAGGTTCTAATAATCATTAAGTATCTATAAGAATTTTCTAAGAATTTATTTAGAACAGATATCGTTTATTGTGTCTCAAACAACCTAAAATGAAGCATCAACTTGTAAATAGAAACTCAACAATAATACTATTTCAAAGGTCTGATATATGGGTCTCATGACAAAGTAGACATTTTTTGGAGTCCAAGGGTATTTTTGATGAATTTATTAGCCCAGGGAGCTATTTTTAATAGTATTTCTAAGATCAGTATATTAACTGAGATATTTACCTTGTTTTGAATTACCGTTGTCATCACATCCTCATCCTAGTGTCTGGGATCTGCCACATGTTCTCTTTAGAGGGCATGTGCTTCACTAGTATTGGCACATACTGGGTCAACTGGTTTTCTTCCTAAGGTGCTCGGTTCACATGGGTTCACTTATGGATCGCCCGGTTTATAATAGTCTTGAGAGCGAGGACCTGGTCTGACCCGGGTCATACCCTGACTCCTTCTTCCTATCTATCTCTCCACAACACAACAAAAGAATTCCACACACAATGAAGGGGTGATGAGGGGTTATGACAGAGATTGACCTATCTTCCAACAAGTGATCGGTCTTCGTGTGGGTTCAACTGCTCTCAACGCAAGCTGGGAACTTGGCTCGCATTGTTTTCCTCTCGCACTCTAAATCTTGATATGAGGCTCCCCTATTTGAGTCATCTCCGCTGCAAGACTGGATCTCCAGTGAGGGATGCACAACCCAAAATTGATCTTCATCTTCCAGCAATGAGTCCAAAAGAACTGTGGAGGAAGTTAGATACATGGAAGATCCTCCTGGAAGTGTTGAGTGGCCGAAAATAGTCGGCCGATCTCCAACTTGGATCTGCGACAGAGAAAGCTCTACTAGATTGGGGCTTTGCTCCCTACGCATCTCCACCTTCTGGAAATAGGTCCAAAAGAACTGCAGACCCCCAGATTACTCATGGGTGGTTTTAGTTTGTCGTAGGAGGCCAGTGTTTTAGTCCCCCAACCCTTACTCTTTCAACTGGTCATGGCAGCACTGGTCAGTTCTAGGGAAATTGACTCGTTAGCTACTAGGCATCTGGGGAATCTTGTGGTCACAAGGGATATCTCTCACAAGATTTGGAACCCACTTTCCCTCCTCCCTTCCTACCGTCACCTATTCCCGACTCCTGCAAACCATGGTGGAGAGGACAGTGATGAAAAATTGTTTGACCTCTCTTATCTTTCCACGGTTTAGCATGAGTGAGGGGTTGTTGATATTATAGGAGTGAGGTGGTGAGGATTTCTCAGTTTCGAGATCACACTAATATGTTGTTTGTTCTCTATCTGGTGTGGCTGATTCCTAGCCTGGTTATATCCCACTGATCTGTAATTGATGGAGGTTGGGGATGACCAGTTCCCTAGATCAATGGCTCCCAACCAGTAAAAGGACGTGTGACATTAGTATGTCACAGACCTAGGCACTAGATATGTTACGACCCCACCTTCCGATAACCCCCAATTAAGGGAGACCGAGAGGTTGAAGCCGCACCCATAAAATTCCAGATCAAAGGTTCAACATATAACCAATAACAACTATTAAATTCTAACAGACTATACTGAAAATGACAATAAAATTTTTCTTTATCATACCTTTGAAAAGTTGGAAGTACTAAACTTCTAACCACAGATGAACTACTCTAACTAGTTCCTCCTTGTTCTTTAATTCTTGATTTCACAATGTGTCACTTTACTATTTTGTGCTTTGGAATTTGTACCTAAATCGCCGACAAACAAAACAACGGTCAGTCGGTATGTGGAGGAAGCAATAATTGAGCAATTATACTAACAATGTAATCAAGCAATTAGTCTTTTTAACAATCAATATTACATTTTAATATAACATCCGCGATCCACAAGTTCCATAACCTATGAGCTGTCCCTACAGTGGACCTGTATACCACACTAAACCCCTCGTGATCCACCGAAACGGTAAACCAGTTTCTAGGGTTGAGTCTCATGGTAAACCGAAGAGTCTCATGAACCACACAAGGCAATCCAGTTTCTAACTCTCGGTATGCTGAAGAGTCTCATGAACCACACAAGACAATCCAGTTTCTAACTCTCGGCAATCCTAGACCTTACTCTAGGAATTACCCCTTTTTCAGCCTTTTTAAAGCAACAGAGGTGAACAAGGATCTAGCCAGTTATATGCATACTTATGGTGATAATCATAGTCACTTTATAGTTGCATGAAATAAATAGACATTCAACAGTTATTTCAAGCAACCGATAAATCATTCGGAAATCGCCGGGAAACTAAAGCGATTATTCATAAGCGTAACCACATACCTTTAATTGCACTTTTCAAGATAATAACCCAATCAACAAGCAATGAGGAAGAGAAATCCTGAAATAAAAGTACCAATTCCTTTTATTAATAATTATCCAATTTCATCATTCAAATTAGGATTCCAATTCCATAATTAGGTTTTCTTCTAGAAATTAGTGTTTTACTTCTTCTTTCATCATTACCATTCTTAATTTATCAATCTTCATAAAACTCCTAATTTCTCATTGAATTTCCTTTATTAGACAACTGATTTCCTTATTTCATAAAAATATGGTTTTTATCTCTCTTTATCCCAAATTAGGGTTTTCTTGCAAATTAACCTTCTTTTAATCATTATAATTCCAAGTTAAGCATTTTTTCATTCAAATAGCAAATTAAACTACCATTAACATTATCAGAGTCAATCTTAACGATTTGACTTGTTGAATTACCAAATTACCCTCTCAACATGCAATTAGGGTTTCTCATCAAATTTTAATAAACTTTATTATCCAAATAAAGTATTTTTGCAAAACGAAGTGTAATTAGGTTCTGGAATTATTTTTATCATGTTCCTTGCATTTTTCTATGGAACTTTCATATATAAAGTTTTCTCATACGAGTTTCCTATCAGTTTCTATTAATTTCACAAGGAAAAACTATTTTCTTCAATTTTGGTTAGAGAGGGGGAAAAAAATACCGAAAATCGGCATCCGTTCGATCAATGCGCCCCCCTGGTCCGTGCTCGATCCGACATCTAGCGTCACGCACCTCCTTCACTTAAGCGCCTCGCAGCCCGAGTCGTTGGATCCTGCGTGTCCACAGTGGTCTGCGATCCAACCGTTTCAGCCAATCTTTGACCTGGCCGTTAGATCACGATCTAACGGCAGCTGCACTTCGTCCCCCTCATCCTCTGTTCTTCTAAACGCGGCGGAGCCATGGCGGCGCTCTCGCCGGAGCAAGCTCGATTGAGGGCTTGGGCGAGCAAGGGGATGCAATAGGGAGCCGATCGAGTTTGTGATGACACCAGGGATCGAGGGATCCCCCTTTTATAGACCATGGGAGGTCCCTTCTAGGGTTCCCAACTCGGCCGCCAATCCTACTCCCAGCCCGATTGGGCGTTTCTGGGATTCGCGACAAAACCTTAGCAAACCAGGGTTCATCCTCTCCGCACTGGTCTCCCGAACTCAACGAGACTCTAACCTAGAGTGCTCGTGCACTGAATCACACAGAAAAACGAGGAGAAGATTCCTCAGGGATGCGCTACAGTCTGAGTCCCTTTGGGACTCTGGACGATGACCGCGACCCGTTGGATTAGAATCCAAGGGTCAGCATCGTCTGCGTTTAAACCACAAAGGAAAATAATTTCCAAATAATTAAATTTCAATTCCTATTCCCATAGATTCTTAGAAAATTCATATCTCCCAATTGGATTGGTATTTCTTTCCCAAATATTGAGGGAAACTCAAATTCAGCATTATCTTTTATTCCTCCAAATTTGGTGTCATAATAATAAGGATTCGATTCCTTTTCTTGTAATGCAAGTTATTATTATATTAATCACATTTTTCCATCTTTTCCTTAATCCTTTTATTATTATTCCCTGATTTTGAGTTCCTTGAACTCCAAGGTATCCATTATCTCGAATTCTTATTTTTAGGGAAATATTTCATATCCTTTTCCTTATTTTATGGAATTCTTTATGTATTCTTCAATTATATCAATTTGGGCTTCAAATAAAGCAAGGCCCATTAAGAAACAGGAAACCAATCATCCATGGAATCCATTTCAATCCACATCACATCAATCATGAAAATTCATTTATCTTTAAATGATATTTACAAAACTCATTATGTAATTTGGAAAATTGAGGTTATAACATCCTCCCCTCCTTATAGGAATTTTTTCCTCAAAATTCAACAATCAAACAAACAAGTCAGGATATGCTTTTTCCATGTCCGTCTTTAGCTCCCATGTGGCCTCATCCTCTCCATGGTGTTTCCAAAGAACCTTTACCATCTCTATATTCTTATTTCTGAGCTCTTTTACCTTAGTATCTATAATACGCACAGGTAACTCAGGATAAGATAGCTTTCCTTGAAGCTCAATAGGTTCAATTCTCAACACATGGCTGGGATCTTGCACATATCGCTTCAGATTGGACACGTGAAAAACATCATGCATCATACTATATTGTGGGGGTCACGTCAAACGATAAGCCACCTCACCAATCCGTTCTAACACCTCAAACGGACCCACATATCGGGGACTTAACTTTCCTCTATTCTTAGCTATAGCTCGGAGTGGTCGGATTTTCAGAAAAACATGTTCTCCCACAGTGAAATGCACATCAGTCCTCTTCGCATCAGCATACGACTTTTGTCGATCCTGGGCTCTCTCTAGCCTTTGCCTGATCAAAGCGACTTTATCTGCATACACTTGGAGCTCATCTGCCCTCAACAAGGTCCTCTCACCAACATCATCCCAGTGAAGTGGTGACCGACACGGTCTCCCATAAAGAGCTTCATATGGAGGCATCCCGATACTAGCTTGGTAACTGTTGTTATGAGCAAACTCTGCTAAAGGCAAGTACTGCTCCCATGATCCACCCCAATCGAGCACACAAGCTCTCAAAAGATCATCTAAGGTCTGGATTGTCCTTTCTGAATGTCCATCTGTCTGGGGGTGATAAGCGGTACTGAACTTTAACCTTGTACCAAGTTCCTCTTGAACCTGCTTCCACAGCTTGGAAGTGAACTTTGGATCTCTATCAGAAATGATGGAACCAGGTACTCCATGTAAACGTACTATCTCTCGGATGTACAACTCAGCTAAATCTGTCACCTTGGCAGTGGTTTTCAGTGCAAGGAAGTGTGCTGACTTGGTAAGGTGATCCACTACAACCCATATTGCATCATGACCTTTCTTGGTACGGGGTAAACCTACCACAAAATCCATGGTGATTTGTTCCCATTTCCATTCTGGAATCTCTATAGACTGCAAAAGTCCACCGGGTCGTTGATGTTCAGCCTTCACCATTTGGCACGTAAGACAACTGGCTACATAAGATGCAATGTCTCTTTTCATTCCTGGCCACCAGAAAAACCTCTGCATATCCTTAAACATCTTAGTAGTTCCTGGGTGTACTGTATACTTGGAACCATGAGCCTCTTGTAAGATACGTTCTTTCAATGGAGAGTCTTCAGGAACCCATATACGATTTTCAAATCTGATTCCTCCATCTACTCCCACAGAAAGACGAGTTTGTGGCTTACTCATCAAACCTCTCATTTTGTCAAGTTCCCTACTGACCAACTATGCTGCAACGACCTCACTCAACAAATCATACTGTATCTGAATGTTGGCCAATTGAACTCGATCATTTAACGGTTGAGGAGACCATTTCACTAACTCTTCTAAGCTCTTCCACTGACTGGATAGGACAGCTGCACACCTGAGCTGTTTCCTACTCAAAGCATCTGCTACGACATTTTCCTTCCCTGGATGATAAGCGATGGTGAAGTCATAGTCCTTCATGTACTCCATCCATCTTCGTTGTCATAGGTTTAAGTCTTTCTGTGTCAGAAGGTACTTCAAGCTCTTATGGTCGGTGAAGATCTCAGAAGTAGCACCATACAGGTAATGTCGCCAAATCTTCAATGCATGGATAATGGCT
The DNA here is from genome assembly GCA_963693085.1 of Alisma plantago-aquatica. Lineage (NCBI taxonomy): Eukaryota > Viridiplantae > Streptophyta > Magnoliopsida > Alismatales > Alismataceae > Alisma > Alisma plantago-aquatica. Next base: position 988,639,222 of record OY856410.1, on the reverse strand, counting down.
GCCAACTCTAAGTCATGTGTAGGGTAATTCACTTCATTGGGCTTGAGTTGTCGGGAGGCATATGCAACCACATGTCGATTCTGCTCCAACACACAACCAAGTCCCATTTTGGATGCATCGGTGAAAATCATGAAACCCTCATTACCTGATGGTAGAGTCAAAACTGGTGCAGTGGTCAACTTCTCCTTCAGCTCTTGAAAACGAGCTTCACAAACATCGGACCACACAAACTTTGTATCCTTTCGAGTCAACATAGTCAAAGGCAAGGCAGTCTTGGAGAAGTCCAAAATGAAACGTCGGAAGTATCCTGCTAACCCCAAGAAGCTTCGGATCTCGGAGGGGTTCTTTGGTGTAGGCCAGTCTCTAACTGCCGACACTTTAGCTGGATCCACGGCGATCGTTCCTCCTGAGATGATATGTCCAAGGAACATGACTTGGTCTATCCTTTATTTTGAACATAAACTTTATTTGGATAATAAAGTTTATTAAAATTTGATGAGAAACCCTAATTGCATGTTGAGAGGGTAATTTGGTAATTCAACAAGTCAAATCGTAAAGATTGACTCTGATAATGTTAATGGTAGTTTAATTTGCTATTTGAATGCAAAAATGCTTAACTTGGAATTATAATGATTAAAAGAAGGTTAATTTGCAAGAAAACCCTAATTTGGGATAAAGAGAGATAAAAACCATATTTTTATGAAATAAGGAAATCAGTTGTCTAATAAAGGAAATTCAATGAGAAATTAGGAGTTTTATGAAGATTGATAAATTAAGAATGGTAATGATGAAAGAAGAAGTAAAACCCTAATTTCTAGAAGAAAACCTAATTATGGAATTGGAATCCTAATTTGAATGATGAAATTGGATAATTATTAATAAAAGGAATTGGTACTTTTATTTCAGGATTTCTCTTCCTCATTGCTTGTTGATTGGGTTATTATCTTGAAAAGTGCAATTAAAGGTATGTGGTTACACTTATGAATAATCGCTTTAGTTTCCCGGCGATTTCCGAATGATTTATTGGTTGCTTGAAATAACTGTTGAATGTCTATTTATTTCATACAACTATAAAGTGACTATGATTATCACCATAAGTATGCATATAACTGGCTAGATCCTTGTTCACCTCTGTTGATTTAAAAAGGCTGAAAAAGGGGTAATTCCTAGAGTAAGGTCTAGGATTGCCGAGAGTTAGAAACTGGATTGCCTTGTGTGGTTCATGAGACTCTTCAGCATACCGAGAGTTAGAAACTGGATTGCCTTGTGTGGTTCATGAGACTCTTCGGTTTACCATGAGACTCAACCCTAGAAACTGGTTTACCATTTTGGTGGATCATGAGGGGTTTAGTGTGGTATACAGGTCCACTGTAGGGACAGCTCAGTGGTTATGGAACTTGTGGATCACGGATGTTATATTAAAATGTAATCTTGATTGTTAAAAAGACTAATTACTTGATTACATTGTTAGTATAATTGCTCGATTATTGCTTCCTCCACATACCGACTGACCGTTGTTTTGTTTGTCGGCGATTTAGGTACAAATTCCAAAGCACAAAATAGTAAAGTGACACATTGTGAAATCAAGAATTAAAGAACAAGGAGGAACTAGTTAGAGTAGTTCATCTGTGGTTAGAGTTTAGTACTTCCAACTTTTCAAAGGTATGATAAAGAAAAATTTTATTGCCATTTTCTGTATAGTCTGTTAGAATTTAATAATTGTTATTGGTTATATGTTGAACCTTTGATCCGGAATTTTATGGGTGCGGCTTCAACCTCTCGGTCTCCCTTAATTGGGGGTTATCGGAAGGTGGGGTCGTAACATTATAGTGTGATGCATGATGTTTTTCACGTGTCCAATCTAAAGCGATATGTGCAAGATCCCAGCCATGTGTTGAGCATTGAACCTATTGAGCTTCAAGGAAAGCTATCTTATCCTGAGTTACCTGTGCGTATTATAGATACTAAGGTAAAAGAGCTCAGAAATAAGAATATAGAGATGGTAAAGGTTCTTTGGAAACACCATGGAGAGGATGAGGCCACATGGGAGCTAAAGACGGACATGGAAAAAGCATATCCTGACTTGTTTGTTTGATTGTTGAATTTTGAGGACAAAATTCCTATAAGGAGGGGAGGATGTTATAACCTCAATTTTCCAAATTATATAATGAGTTTTGTAAATATCATTTAAAGATAAATGAATTTGCATGATTGATGTGATGTGGATTGAAATGGATTCCATGGATGATTGGTTGCATGTTTCTTAATGGGCCTTGCTTTATTTGAAGCCCAAATTGATATAATTGAAGAATACATAAAGAATTCCATAAAATAAGGAAAAGGATATGAAATATTTCCCTAAAAATAAGAATTCGATATAATGGTTACCTTGGAGTTCAAGGAACTCAAAATTAGGGAATAATAATAAAAGGATTAAAGAAAAGATGGAAAATGTGATTAATATAATAATAACTTGCATTACAAGAGAAGGAATCGAATCTTTATTATTATGACACCAAATTTGGAGGGATAAAAGATAATGCTGAATTCGAGTTTCCCTCAAAATTTGGGAAAGAAATACCAATCCAATTGGGAGATATGAATTTTCTAAGAATCTATGGGATTAGGAATTGAAATGCATATCTCCCAATTGGATTGGTATTTCTTTCCCAAATTTTGAGGGAAACTCGAATTCAGCATTATCTTTTATCCCTCCAAATTTGGTGTCATAATAATAAGGATTCGATTCCTTTTCTTTTAATGCAAGTTATTATTATATTAATCACATTTTCCCATCTTTTCCTTAATCCTTTTATTATTATTCCCTGATTTTGAGTTCCTTGAACTCCAAGGTATCCATTATCTCGAATTCTTATTTTTAGGGAAATATTTCATATCCTTTTCCTTATTTTATGGAATTCTTTATGTATTCTTCAATTATATCAATTTGGGCTTCAAATAAAGCAAGGCCCATTAAGAAACATGCAACCAATCATCCATGGAATCCATTTCAATCCACATCATATCAATCATGAAAATTCATTTATCTTTAAATGATATTTACAAAACTCATTATATAATTTGGAAAATTGAGGTTATAACAAGATACTTAAAGGAGCAAAGTCCAATCAAATTTTATCATCAATGTCCCCAATTTTAAATAGTTGCATCTCTTCGTAGAAATCTCCAAACATTCTGAATTTTTTGACATAGGCTCACAAAACCCTAAAGTAGATTCTATTAAAGTTTGAGACTCAAGGTATATTATTTATCCATGCATATAGATTCTACAAACAACCTCACAAAAGGTATATTTACCTTGAATTCAATTCAAATAATCTTAAAATTTTGATTCTACAAGTCCAGAAGCACTTGTTATGATACTAATACCTCAAAGTTCACTAATATATCACTTGAGTCCATTGGTACTATTAAATGGGTCCCTTGGACTCATATGTGCACAAATCAATTAACTAAACATATTAATCCATTGTTGAATAAAAGTCACCCTAACTTGGGATTTACCAACCAAGAATATATGTGAACCTCAAATATGATATCATCCGTAAAAACCCTAAAATAGTCAAGGTCATCACATTCACCCCACCTTATATGGAATTTCGTCCTTGAAATTTGACTGATTTCATTTTTAAGGTAATATAGCTAGGTTCAACTTCATATAGGTCAGAAATTCTAGATCCCAAAGTTCTCATCATCATTCTGGATATACCCTAAGTTGTCATCTTAAGATTTAGAGATTCTTGGGTGTTCCCACCCCACCTTATAAAGGTTGAAGCGTCATCAAATGTTTTGGTCATCACGTGACATTCTTTAATATTAGGATATGTCTATACTTATTACCCTTAGGAAACAAGGTTTTTTCCGTACATAGGTAGTTGTGAAGGTATTAATCAAAATTTTCATCTACCATACACACGTTTGTAAGGTGATATCATGATTTGAAGTCATTAATTATTGGAATTATCACTAACATCATTAGTCTATTTTTATGATCAACACACCCTATGATTGGATTATTAGAGGGAATAAATATTCATCTTTGTATGTTATGGTTTCACCCTATTTTGTGAGAGTTGTTATCAACCTAGAAGCTTAGAGTTAGAAGATTTGAGGTATTTGAGGTTAAGAACTATATTTTGTGATCATGTACTCTCTGGTTCAAAGATATCTTTATTTCAAGCTCATGCTTTGAAAATTTATACCTTTCATGTATGATATGAAGGGAAAGAGAATATATTGAGTCAAACCTATCATGATTTTAAACTTATATCTTTCATTTATGATAGGGGGGATTATAGAATAGGTCAAGATAATATGAGTGACTCTTCATATATAATAATCAAAATAGCTCAAGTGAGGTTTCTAGCATCATATATAAAGAAATAGAAGAACAAGGTACAATATGTGTGAGTATCATATGCACAAGGCATTTTACTCTCTGAATTAGATTTTCATATGTCACCTCACTTGCAGCTAATGATAAGCTTCACAAGCATATGCCACTTGAGCTAGAACCTAATTCAATCAAAAGAGTGACTTTCAATTTATGAGTTTTCTACTCATAACATTATTTGTACCCAACTCTCACACATAGGACCGAATCATGCCAAAAGCACCCAACTTATATACTCAGGAGTAACCCAGCTTAACACACATCATTTCACATGTATCTCATATTTTTCATATATTGGGGTAGGTCCTATGACCCTCTCCCTGTGGGTCTCACTCTCTCAGGATTTCACCACATATCTTATCCTAACAAAGGGGTCCTCCTTTGTAAAAGAGCTTGAGGCTTATGCATATTCAACCTTATCTTAACTTAGATTGCCTTAATAAACAAGGACTATGTCTTTTCATCATCAAGACTTAGTTTAGATCTTCCAAAATTAGATTCAGCTCATATGCAACTTAAATCTTTATAAGGAAACTTACACCATTAGAGATCAAACTTAGATAAGATTACACCTCCGTATTTCATATATAAATCAATCATCTACTCTAACTTTAACATATCCAGTAAGGCTTTAGACATCTGTTATTAATCTACTCTCTCTCTCTTCTAAACTGATGTCACTTCCTTTCACTTAGGTTGCATGAACACCTACTACTCTACTGTGTGAGGGACACATTTTCTTATTTACATATAGGTAATAAAATATTATATAGTCTTTCTCTGATAAGGTAGATGTCAGAGAAAATTTTCGAGGCTCGAGCTGGTTGGAAAATGAAACCAAATCAGAAAAATGAGTATCCCACACACAGTAGATAGTCTAGTGGCATGTCACCTAGTAAAATGGTGAGAACAAGGTGTAGACTAGTGTACCTACCCAATACATATGAGCTCTATATGGAAAGGGTTTCACACACCTGTCTAAACCTAGTTCTTGAATATCTAGGTTCTAACTTAGAGGCTAAGTAAAACCTTATTACTATAGAACAACTTACTAAGTTTCTAGGATTTAATGTGAAAGATGAGATTTAGTTTTTATATTTCATGGTGAGAAATTGTTAGGTGTAGCTATTGTTGATGCTCTGATACCAATTGTAATGTCCCCAGATTCTATCATCTCGAGACTTAGGAGGCCCGAGAAGACAAACCCAAAAACGTTAGCTAATTGTTTCAGAGAGTGATGCGAAAGCGACATACGCATACATGAACATTCAAATACAATGCATACACCATAAACAATCTCAACATTCAACATGTATATTTACAACATGAATTGTCACAACCTACATTTACATATTGAAAAGAGAAAATTTTCAAGTCTAAACATGTATGCTAACTAGGATCTACACAATAGGTACAACCTGGACAACTGCTCACACCCATCTTTTTCCTCCCATGCTATTTGTGAACCTAAAACATACGTGAAACAATGAATCAACACACAAGGTGTTGTGTACGTGGGTAGAAAGATAATACTAATATGCTTGCATAATTGAAATAACATGAGAAAGAGATAGTAAAAGAAAACATTATCTAAAGCGATAATCAGGTAAACACATACTTTTAGATGTCTTTTGATTTGTTTGTACTACTAAGTGGAATCACACTGTATTTTTCCCTGCCCCTTGGGCTATGAGGACTGAGTGCTGACCTTATATTTAGAGGGGAGAGAAAGATGTTGCACTTCATTTTTCCCCACCCCTTGGGCTATGGGGACCGAGTGCCGACCTTATATTTAGAGGAAGAGAGAGAGGATTGAGAGAGAGCATATATCCACTTAGTAGCTACAAACCATCTATATTCTTTTTTTATCTTCTTTAATGTTTTGCAGAGCATATACTACTAATACACATCCAAGAATTTATATGCAAACACAAACATCCAAAGTACATCATATCATTATGCGTTCATGAAAACTTTTCTTATACTTAATAAAACCCACATACTTGAGTTTAGGGATTCCTATACATCCATGATCATCTAGAACTTTGTCCATGACCTGATTTATAACAATTAATCATCATTAATACAATGTTCACCATTATTACTAATATTTAGGTGCAATTTAGAGTTTTCACCAAACCTAGGTTCAACTGACCTAAAACATGTTTCTAATATTTTTCTACTAATCTAGAGGTCATTATTTAGGTCTGATTTAGTTTTCATAATTTTTAGACAATTGGTCTATTTTTTGGAATTAAAATGAGTTTATAAACATCTAATTGGTCATTAATGAGGAAATATCTAATATGGAGCAATTATAGTTAGATCAGGGTCTAAATCAAGTTCCAATAATCATTAAGTATCTATAAGAATTTTCTAAGAATTTATTTAGAACAAATATCATTTATTGTGTCTCAAACAACCTAAAATGAAGCATCATCTTATAAATAAAAACTCAACAATAATACTACTTCAAAGGTCTGATATATGGGTCTTGTGACAAAAACACATTTTTTTTGGAGTCTAGGGGTATTTTTGATGAATTTATTGTCCAAGGGAGCTATTTTTAATAGTATTTCTAAGACCGGTATATTAACTAAGATATTTACCTTGTTTGGAATTACCGTTGTCGTCGGATCCTCATCCCAGTGATTGGGATCTGCCACATGAGCTCTTCAGAGGGTGTGTGCTTCACTAGTATTGGTGCAAGCTGGGTCATTTGGTTTTCTTCCTAAGGTGCTCGGTTCACATGGGTTCACACCCGGATCGCCCGGTTTATAATCATCTCGAGAGTGAGGACCTGGTCTAACCCAGGTCATACCCTGACTCCTTCTTCCCATCTATCTCTCCACAACACAGCAGATGAACGTCGCACACAATGAAGGGGTGACGAGGGGTTCTGATAGAGATTGACCTATCTTCCAACAAGTGACGGGTCTTCGTGTGGGTTCAACTGCTCTCAAGACAAGCTGGGAACTCGGTTCGCATTTTTTACCTCTCACACTCTAGATCCTGATATGAGGCTCCCCTGTTTGATTCATCACTGCCGCAAGACTAGATCTCCAGTGAGGGATGCACTACCCAAAATTGATCTTCGTCTTCAAGCAACGAGTCCAAAAGGAAAGTGGAGGAAGTTAGATACATGGCGTCTCCTCCTGGAGGTGTTGAGTGGCCAGAAATAGCCTGTCGATATCTGACTTGGATAAGTGGCAGGGAAAGCTCCACTAGATTGGGGCTTTTCTCCTTGTGCATCTCCACCCTCTAGAAATATGTCCACGAGAATCGTAGACCCCCAGATTACTCATGGGTGGTTTTAGTTTGTCATAGGAGGCTAGTGTCTTGGTCCACCAACCCTCTCTCTTTCAATTGGTCATGGAAGTGCAAGTCAGTTCCAGGGAAACTGACCCGTCAGCTACTGGGTATCTGGGGAATCTTGTGGTCGTAGGGGATATCTCTGACAAGATCTGGAACCCACTTTCCCTCCTCCCTTCCTACTATCACCTATTCTTGACTCCTGCAAACCATGTTAGAGAGGGCAGTGAGGAAAAATCATTTGACCTCTCTTATCATTCCACAGTTTAGCATGAGTGAGGGGTTGTTGATATTTTGGGAGTGAGGTGGTGAGGATTTCTCAGTTAGGAGATCACACTGATCTGTGTTTGTTCTCTATCTGGTGCGGGTGATTCACAGCCTGGTCATATCCCTCTGATCTGTAATTGACGGAGATTGGGGATGACCGGTTCCCTAGATCAATGTCTCCCAATGAGTAAAAGGATGTGTGACATTAGTATGTCACAGACCTAGGTACTAGATACTTAAAGGATCAAAGTTCGATCAAATTATTTCATCAATGTCCCCAATTTCAAATAATTGCATCTCTTCATAGAAATCTCCAAACATTATGAATTTTTGACATAGGCTCATAAAAACCTAAAGTATCTTCTATTAAAGTTTGAGACTCAAGGTCTATTATTTATCCATGCAAATAGATTCTGCAAACAACCTCATAAAAAGGTATATTTACCTTGAATTCAATTCAGATAATCATAAAATCTTGATTTTACAAGTCCAGAAGCACTTGTTATGATACTAATACCTCAAAGTTCACTAATATATCACTTGAGTCCATTGGTACCATTAAATGAGTCCCTTGGACTCATATGTGCACAAATCAATTAACTAAACTTATTCATCATACTTGAACTCAATTAATAGTCGTAATCATTAATTGTATCTTTAAGTAAACATCTAACTATGAATAATCCATTGTTGAATAAAAGTCACCCTAACTTGGGATTTACCAACCAAGAATATATGTGAACCTCAAATATGATATTGTCTTTAAAAACCCTAAAAAATCAAGGTCATCACATTCACCCCACCTTATATGGAATTTCATCCTCGAAATTTGACCGATTTCATTTTTAAGGTAATATAGCTAGGTTCAACTTCATATAGGTCATCAATTCTAGCTTTTAGAGTTCTCATCATCATTCTGGATATACCCTAAGTTGTCATATTAATATTTAGAGATTCTTGGATGTTCCCACCCCACCTTATAAAGGTTGAAGCGTCATCAAATGTTTTGGCCATCATGTGACATTCTTTAATATTAGGATATGTCTATCCTTATTCCCCTTAGGAATTAGGGTTTTGCCCATACATAGGAAGTTGTGAAGGTATGAATAAAGATTTTCATCTACCATACATACCTTTGTAAGGTGATATCATGATTTGAAGTCATTAATTATAGGAATTATCACTAACATCATCAGTCTATTTTTATGATCGACACACCCGATGATTGGATTATTTGAGGGAATAAATATTTATCTTTGTATGTTAGGGTTTCACCCTATTTTGTGAGAGTTGTTATCAACTTAGAAGCTTAGAGTTGGAATATTTGAGGTTAAGAACTATATTTTGTAATCATGTACTCTCTGGTTCAAAGATATCTTTATTTCAAGCTCATGCTTTGAAAATTTATACCTTTCATGTATGATATGAAGGGAAAGAGAATATATTGAGTCAATCTTATTATGATTTCAAACTTATATATTTCATTTATGATAGGGGGAATTATAGAATAGGTCAAACTTATATGAGTGACTCTTCATATATAATCATCAAAATAGCTCAAGTGAGGTTTCTAGCATCATATATAAACAAATAGAAGAAGAAGGTACAACATGTGTGAGTATCTTATGCACAAGGCATTTTACTCTCTGAATTAGATTTTCATATGTCACCTCACTTGCAGCTAACGATGAGCTTCATAAGCATATGTCACTCCAGCTAGGACCTAACTCAATCAAAAGAGTGACTTTCAATTTATGAGTTTTATACTCATAACATTATTTGTACCCAACTCTCACACATAGGACTGAATCATGCCAAAAGCACCCAACTTATATACTCAGGAGTAACCTAGCTTAACACACATCATTTCACATGTATCTCATATTTTCCATATATTGGGTGTAGGTCCTATGACCCTCTCCCTGTGGGTCTCACACTCTCTGGAGTTCACCACATATCTTGTCCTAACAAAGGGGTCATCCTTTGTAAAATAGCTTGAGGCTTACTCATATTCAACCTTATCTTAACTTAGATTGCCTTAATAAGAAAGGAGTATGTCTTTTCATCATCAAGACTTAGTTTAGATCTTCCAAAATTAGATTCAGCTCATATGCAACTTAAATCTTCATAAGGAAACTTACACCATTAGAGATCAAACCTAGATAAGATTAGACCCCCTTATTTCATATATAAATCAATCATCTACTCTAACTGTCACATATCCAATAAGGCTCTAGACATCTATTATAAATCTACTCTCTCTCTTCTAGAATGATGTCACTTCCTTTCACTTAGGTTGCATGAACACCTACTACTCTCCTATGTGAGGGACTCATTTTTGTATTTACATATAGGTAATAAAATATTATATAGTTTTTCTCCGAGAAGGCAGACATCAGATAAAACTATCGAGGGTCAAGCCGGCTGGAAAACAAAACCAAATTAGAAAAATGAGTATCCCACACGTAGTAGATAGTCTAGTGTCATGTCACCTAGTGAAATGGTGAGAACAAGGTGTAGACTAGTGTACCTACCCAATACATATGAGCTATATATGGAAAGGGTTTTACACACTTGTCTAAACCTAGTTCTCGAACATCTAGGTTCTAACTTAGAGGCTAAGTCAAACCTTATTACTATAGAACAACTTACTAAGTTTCTAGGATTTAATGTGAAAGGTGAGATATAGTTTTTATATTTCATGGTGAGAAATTTTTAGATGCAGCTATTGTTGATGATCTGATACCAATTGTAATGTCCCCGGATTCTATCATCTCAAGACTTAGGAGGCCCGAGAAGACAAACTCGAAAATGTTAGCTAATTGTTTCAGAGAGCTATGCAGAAGCAACATGCGCATACATGAACATTCGAATACAATGCATACACCATAAACAATCTCAACATTCAACATGTATATTTACAACATGAATTGTCACAACTTACATTTACATATTGAAAAGAGAAATTTTAGAAGTCTGAACATGTATGCTAACTAGGATCTACATAATAGGTACAACCTAGACAACTGCTCTCTCCCATCTTTTCCTCCCATTTTATCTCTGAACCTAAAATATACGTGAAACAACGAATCAACACACATGGTGTTGTGTACGTGGGTAGAAAGATAATACTAATATGCTTGCATAATTGAAATATCTTGAGAAAGAAAGAGTAAAAGAAAACATTGTCTAAAGTGATAATAAGGTAAACACATACTTTTAGATGTATTTTGATTTTTTTGTACTACTAAGTGGAATCGCACTTCATTTTTCCCCGCCCCTTGGGCTATGGGGACCGAGTGTCGACCTTATATTTAGAGGGGGGAGAGAGAGATGTCACACTTCATTTTTCCCCGCCCCTTGGGCTATGGGGACCGAGTGCTGACCTTATATTTAGAGGGAGAGAGAGAGCATATATCCAGTTAGTAGATACAAACCATCTATATTCATTTTTATGTTCTTTATTGTTTAGCACATATTACTAATACACATCCAAGAATTTATATGCAAACACAAACATCCAAAGTACATCATATCATTATGCATTCATGAGGACTATTCTTATACTTAATAAAACCCATGTACCTGAGTACAGAGATTCCTATACATCCATGATCATGTAGAACTTTGTCCATGACCTGATTGATAACAATTAATCATCATTAATACAATGTTCACCATTATTACTAATATTTAAGTCCAATTTAGGGTTTTGACCAAACCTAGGTTCAACTGACCTAAAACATGTCTCTGATATTTTTCTACTAATCTAGAGGTCATTATTTAAGTCTGATTTAGTTTCATAATTTTTTTATGATTGGTCTATTTTCTAGAATTAAAATGAGTTTATAAGCATCGAATTGGTCATTAATGAGGAAAGACCTAATATTGAGAAATAAAAGTTAGATCCGGGTCTAAATCAGGTTCCAATAATCATTAAGTGTCTATAAGAATTTTCTAAGAATTTATTTGGAACATATTACATTTAGTGTGTCTCAAATAAACTAAAATGAAGCATCATCTTGTAAATAGAAACTCAACAATAATACTACTTCAAAGGTCTGATATATGGGTCTCGTGACAAAATAGACATTTTTCTGAGTCCAGGGGTATTTTTGATGAATTTATTAGCTAAGGGAGCTATTTTTAATAGTGTTTATAAGATCGGTATATTAACTGAGATATTTACCTTATTTGGAATTACCGTTCCCATCAGATACTCATCCCAGTGACTTGGATCTTCCACATGTGATCTTCAGAGGGCGTGTGCTTCACTAGTATTGGCGTAGGTTGGGTCAGCTGGTTTTCTTCCTAAGGTGTTCGATTCACATGGGTTCACACCTGGATTGCCCACTTTATAATTGTCTTGAGAGTGAAGACCTGGTCTAGCCCAGGTCATACCCCGACTCCTTCTTCCCGTCTATCTCTCCACGACACACCAGAAGAACATCGCACACGATGAAGGGGCAATGAGGGGTTCTGACAGATATTGACCTATCTTCCAACAAGTGACATGTCTTCGTGTGGGTTCAGCTAGTCTCAACGCAAGCTGGGAACTCAGCTCGCATTATTTTCCTCTCACACTCTAGATCCTAATACATGGCTCCCCTATTTGAGTCATTGCTATTGTAAGACTGGATATCCAGTGATGGATGCAAAACCCAAAATTGATCTTCGTCTTCAAGCAATGAGTCCAGAAGGACCGTGCAGGAAGTTAGATACATGGCGGCTCCTCCTGGAGGTGTTGAGCGGCCGGAAACAGCCTGCCGATCTCTGACTTGGATCGACGGCAGGGAAAGCTCAGCTAGATTGGGGCTTTACTCCCTGTGGATCTCCACCCTCTGGAAATAGGCCAACGAGAATCGTAGACCCCATATTACTCATGGGTGGTTTCAGTTTGTCGTAGGAGGCCAGTGTCTTGGTCCCGCAACCCTCTCTCTTTCAATTGGTCATGGCGACACTGGTCAGTTCTGTTGGTATGTATGCCCATAGAGCAAGTCATATGATGATTGTAATGGGATACTTTGTAAATGATTTGAATAATAATAAAGGCAATTTCCAATATATATATGTTTAAACTGTTTCTGAGATGATGGTGTAACATGATAGATGTCTAAAGTTTGTTTTACTCAATGACGTATGCTTTTAGGTTAAGGACCTAAACGATGAGATCATACGGATGTTAAGAGTATACATTCTTGTATAGTCCCTAGTCGGTTGTTATTGTGGAAATAACCATAGACATCAATAACACTAAAGACTAGATTGTGTGTTGGTTGATGACAGAATCTCATTAGTCATGATATGGTGATATCAAACCAAGCACATAGGTACTTGTTAGAGAACAAGGTACCGGACAGACCCACCGTGAGAGTGACACATGGAACCATGGCATGGTAGTCACAGTCAGCTCTCACAGTGATGGTGGTTAGTGTGATTCTTGGACCTGAAATCACTGCACTCAACACATGTCGTTGGGTACACTTTGACATCATCAAACGCAGTCCTGAAACATGGGTTGTTATAAAGGTGATGATTGGGTGGCTTTGACACATGGGGCTTTTGAGGGGTGAGTGATAGATATGGGATTTGTCCCTCCTAAGGGAGTTTGATATCCTTGGCCACTTGATGAGTAGGATTGAGAAAGGCATGCGCATGCACGTGTGAATCGATATGTGATATTGATGGAATACACATCTCACTCGGTCTACTCTGAGATCAAGGAAATGAATGAACATTGATAGGATGACTGTTCCATGCCTCGAGTTCATTCTGGATATCAGTGACAAAGGAATTATACATTTACTGTAACACCATTCACGGATTGTAGGATGAAAGTTGTTCTCCAACTTTCTACTTTCACTTGGGTAGAACTGATGTGTGACTAGGCACCGCTCTTTGCTTGTGAAGTCATAAGTGTTATGGACTTTCACTGCCAACGTGAAATGGACCTGCAGGGTCACACACATAGGATTTAACCTGGAAGAGGAGTTTTGTCCACAAAGCAATGTTTAGATTGATTACTAAAGGAGTTTAGTAGTTCAATTAAACACTCAATCAGTCGATGGCTCAATATCGTATGGTTCAAGGTGTTGGACGCATTGATTGGAGTATCGGATTGATTGAAATCGCAATTGACTGATTTTGCCCAACCTGTGCTCCCAACTAATCGGTTCATGTGATGAACCGGTCGGCTGAGGTTGCTGAACCGGTTGGCTGGAGTGTCCAGGCCGATCGGCTCATGCCCAGGTTGAAACGACCGGTTCAAGGGTTGAACCGATCGGCTCAACTGGTGCAACCGACCAGTTGGGAAAAGTCATGTCGGCAAGAATTTTCCTTTGGTTTCAAATTGCCCAATTCGATTGGGAATAACATTGGTATTCGATACCAATTGGGAACGAAACAAGGAAAGTCCTTTTGAGCCGGATTAGGACTATGAACCGATCGGTTCAGGGCACCAACCGATCGGTTGGAGTGCCCCGAACGATCGGCTCAGGTCCAATCGATCGGCTCAATGGCCGAACCGATCGGTTCAGTTGTGAACCGATCATTTCAAGTTGCGAACCGGTTGCTTTTTGTGGAAAATTCTCGAACCCTTCTACTCCTGCTTTAGTCCCGTATTGCCGGGCACAGAGAACCCTGTCCCATGACCAGCCTATATATAGGGGTATTGGGGGCTTCTCAGAGTACGACTCAGTGCAAGTTGATTGCTCTGCAAAGTTGTCGTTCTCTCTGGTTTTGGTAACCGAGAGAGAGCCCGAGCAAGTGCTTCCCGCAAAGGGAGGTGCAGCAAGGGAAGGACAACTGTAGTTGCAATTGACAGCAGGAGAGTGTGTTGGCGACTAGTACGTCAACAGGAGGGTGCGACTCCTTCCACTTCCTTGTGGGACAAGGAGAGTGGAGTTCCAGGTGGTCCGTGTGGACTACTTCAGAGGCGGGAGGTCACTGCCGCTCAGGAGGACAACTGTCATCCGATAGTCCAGTAGGAGGAGGAGTCTTTCAGTCCCAGTGTGACCAGGAGCTGCACAGACACCGTCCAAGACCGAAGGTGAAGACCGCGCAAGGCGCGTGGTATTGTCTCCAAGCAAGCCTCGGGACAAGGTATGATTAACAAACCATCTTTCCTATTATATAGATGTTGACGCGATTCCTTTTGTTTCGGGTTTGGGGAGATTTTTTTTGTTTCCGCTGCTTCTCTGCCTCCTCCAAAACCCAACAGTGGTATCAGAGCCACGTCAACCGCTCTATATTTTAGGATTATCGATATGATCGATTTTGGTTTGTCACCTTTATTTATTGCATGCGATGCGAATAATATCAGCTTTATACATGTCCAATCCACAAATCCCTAATATACATATATGATATGTAATATTAATGCACTCGATACGCGTCGCCCTTAAATGAGTTTTGTGGTGGATGTGTAGCATGATTATGGCCTATAAACCCCTATATCTGTGTATGGTTGTTTGTATGGATTCTTGCATCTCGGTCTGCACACCGATTCCCTTTCTCATATTCCTGATGTAACTCAAAATAATTTGAGAATTCTTTTCCTACCTTTGCTCCCCCCGAATGTAACTCGGGGTTTCACAATTCAATTGTAAATAGGATAGATTTTATTTCCTGTTATATCAAAGAACGGCAGACAACCTGAAGACGATCGGTTCAAGGAGTGAACCGATCGGTTGGTGATCCAGACGGTCGGTTCGAGGAAGGAGATGAGCGGGTGGCGACCTGAGGAGATGCACGATGACCGGTGAACTGATCGGCTGGAGACGCCATTTGATCGGCTGGTGGCACCCGAACAACCAACCTGATGGTGAGTCGATCAGTCATGGAGATGAGCTGATCAAACCCAGAAAGGCAGGCACAAATTTCATCTTGTATAGGTTGCATGTGATGTAGACCTAGATGACCGTGATTCCTCTTGGCTCGAGGAATCACAAATAGGATGGCCATAATCATTGCTTTTTATCGTTTATGCATGTTTTGTGTGGGATATAGCATGTATATGATACGTACTATATATTGTGGTGATTGGATATGTATATGTATATAAAAACCAAATCCCTCATTAAATATTAAGTTTTAGATGCCTTCCAAATGCGACACACGTGAAAAGCTTGATCGACCAAGTGTGGGCACCCCCTAGCGTGGTGCACCGTCTATCTCGTGGAAGCGTGAAGGATGAATGTGTGGGTCTGCCCTAGCAGGGTGCACATTCATCGTGTTGGCTTTGGGTCGGACTTAACAAGGTGATCTAGATGGGATATAGTACCTTGAGGCATGGAGATGATCATGGCAAGGAGTTGCATATGACATCTTTCAAGAGTTGCATATGATGCAATTGGCAAAAGTTGCCCACCTGAGAGATCTGAGTTGTGGGTGACAACCCTAGCTGGTCCATGAATCAGAGGATTTCAGGATCTTGACCCACTAGAAGATTGTACGCTGCAATCTTTCGAATTGATGGTGAGGGCTATCAATTTGAGTCAAAATAGTGGGAGTGGTAATTAATTAAAGGCCTAATTAACTATCGTCAAATTTTATTCAAATCAAATCAAAAAGGTTTTGACAAATGCAAATTTTCTCTTGTAGAATGGCAAAAGAATCATCTTTTAAAATGGGCAAATTAATTGAGAATAAATTCCATAACTGGTTGAGGACTGTGAGAAGTGTTCTGCACAATCCAGATATACCAGGAGCCTTAGAATCCACTCTATGTACGCTTAATGCGTTGGTGAAGAGGAAAGTAGGTAAGGGAGAGAAGTGTTCTCTCGCCAAACCAATTTCTTCTACATGGAGAGGATGGAAGGAACAATGGAAGAAGAAGTCGGAGATAGAGATCTCCACTTCTGGTGTATACGTGATAGAGATTAACTTTACTACTTCTTCGTCATGGGTACTTGATACCGGATGCGGATCTCACATTTGTTCAAATGTGAAGGATCTTAAGAGAAGTAGGCCTTTAGGGAAAGGTGAGGTTGAACTACGTGTTGCTAATGGGGCAAGAGTTTCCGCCAGTGCCGTAGGAACCTATGAGTTAACTCTACCTAGTGGGCTAATAATAGAGTTGAAGAACTGCTATTATGTACCTGCCATAAATAGGAATATCATTTCCGTCTCTTGTTTGGACAAAGATGGATTTGAATTTCTTATTAAGAATGGAAAGTGTTCCATTTCTAAAGATGGGATCTTTTATGGCAGTGCCCCTATGTCTTATGGTCTATACTTGATAGACTTGGAGACAAGTGTATACAACGTAAACACCAAAAGGCAAAAACTCAACGACTCAAACAAAACATATCTCTGGCATTGTCGTCTAGGGCACATAAATGAGAAGCACATTTCTAGACTCCATAAAGATGGTTATCTAGACTCTTTTGATTATGAATCAATAGAGACATGTGAATCTTGTTTGTTGGGCAAGATGACCAAGACTCCCTTTTCAGGTAAAGGTGAGAGAGCTAGTGATCTATTAGGACTCATACATACTGATGTATGTGGGCCTTTTAGAACTAATGCCAGAAATGGGTATCAGTACTTCATTACCTTCACTGATGATTTCAGTAGGTATGGCTATGTGTACCTGATGAAGCATAAGTCAGAAACCCTTGAAAGGTTCAAGGATTTCATGAATGAAGTACAGAACCAGCTTGGTAAAAGTATTAAGGCACTTCGTTCCGATCGAGGTGGAGAATACTTGAGCCAGGAGTTTGAGGACCTTCTGCGAGCCCGTGGTATTGTATCACAATGGACTCCGCCTGGAACACCACAGCATAATGGTGTGTCTGAAAGAAGGAATCGCACATTGTTAGATATGGTGCGATCAATGATGAGTTTTGCTGATCTTCCAATTTCTTTCTGGGGTCATGCTCTTGAAACCGCCGCGTTTACACTTAACCGTGTGCCATCTAAATCGGTTCAAAAGACACCATATGAGATATGGTATGGGAAGCGTCCCGTTTTGTCTTTTATGAAGATTTGGGGCTGTGAGGCTTACGTTAGGAAAATGTTTCCTGATAAGCTTGGACCCAAATCTGATAAATGTTATTTTTTTGGACACCCCAAGGAAACAAGGGGATATTACTTATACCACCCTACTGACAACAAAGTGTTTGTTGCCAGGGATGCTGTATTCCGAGAGAGGGAATTTATTTCCAAAGGAAACAGTGGGAGGAAAGTAGAGCTTGAAGGGGTTCAAGCCCAACAAGAAAACATTGAACCGGTAGATGTACCAGAGGAAAATGTAGATTCACAAGGTGTTGTGAAATCTCAGTCTCCTCGGGTAACACAAGAACCTCGTAGATCTAGTAGGACTCGCCTTGAACCTGAGAGGTTTGGATACCTTGTAACTCAGGAAGGTGGAGAGTTGATCATAGATGATGATCCAACTACCTACGTAGAGGCTATGGAGGGACCATATTCTGAGAAATGGCTAGAAGCCATGAGATCCGAGATGGAATCCATGTACTCCAACAAAGTATGGACTTTGGTGGAACCACCCGAAGGGGTAAAACCCATAGGATGCAAGTGGGTCTTCAAGAAAAAGACCGACATGGTTGGCAATGTGAAAACTTATAAAGGCATATTGGTTGCGAAGGGTTTTCGACAAATTCAAGGTGTTGACTATGACGAAACCTTTTCTCCAGTTGCCATGATTAAGTCCATCAGGATCATGCTTGCTATTGCAGCCTACTATGACTATGAGATTTGGCAGATGGATGTTAAAACCGCATTCCTTAACAGGAATATTCATGAGGATGTGTACATGACACAGCCTGAAGGTTTTGTAGATCCAAAGAATGCCAATAAAGTCTGTAAACTGCAAAGGTCAATCTATGGATTGAAGCAAGCATCTCAGAGTTGGAATCTTCGATTTGATGAAGAAGTCAAAGTGTTTGGCTTTATTCAAAATGAAGATGAATCTTGTGTGTACAAGAAGGTTAGTGGGAGCTCGACCACATTCATCATATTGTATGTGGATGACATACTTTTGATGGGGAATGATGTCTTAGCCTTAGAGAAGGTAAAGACTTGGCTTGGGAAAACTTTCTCAATGAAGGACTTAGGAGAAGCATCCTATATTCTAGGAATTAAGATCTATAGAGATAGATCTAGAAGGCTTCTCGGACTAAGTCAGAGCACGTACATTGATAAGGTGCTGAAGCGGTTCAGCATGGAGAACTCAAAGAGAGGCAACATCCCTGTGCTACATGGAGTTACCGTCTCTAGAGCTCAATGTCCCCAATCTTGTGAAGAGAGGGAGCGTATGAATGGGATCCCATATGCATCAGCCATTGGATCCATTATGTACGCTATGTTGTGCACACGCCCAGATGTCTCGTATGCTCTCAGCATGACGAGCAGGTACCAGTCAGATCCCGGGGATGCTCACTGGACAGCCGTGAAGAACATCCTCAAGTACTTGCAAAGGACTAAGGATCAGTTTCTTGTGTACGGCGGCGAGGAAGAGCTGGTTGTAAAGGGTTACACCGATGCAAGCTTCCAAACCGATAAAGATGATTACAGATCGCAGTCAGGATTTGTGTTTTGCCTTAATAATGGAGCTGTGAGCTGGAAGAGTTCCAAGCAAGAAACAGTTGCCGATTCTACTACAGAGGCCGAGTATATTGCTGCTTCGCATGCAGCAAAGGAGGCTGTGTGGATCAGGAAGTTCATTTCTGAACTTGGTGTAGTTCCCAGTAGCTGTGATGCAATTGAGCTTTATTGTGACAATAATGGAGCTATTGCACAAGCTAAGGAGCCCAGATCACATCAGCGGTCCAAGCACATACTGTGGCGCTTCCATCTCATACGAGAGATCGTACAGCGAGGAGATGTGAATATTTGCAAAGTACCAACTGAAGACAACATAGCTGATCCACTGACTAAGGCCCTTTCTCAGCAGAAGCATGATGGTCATGCTAGGTCACAAGGACTACGTTTCCTTGGTGACTGGCTCTAAGTGCAAGTGGGAGTCTGTTGGTATGTATGCCCATAGAGCAAGTCATATGATGATTGTAATGGGATACTTTGTAAATGATTTGAATAATAATAAAGGCAATTTCCAATCTATATATTTAAACTGTTTCTGAGATGATGGTGTAACATGATAGATGTCTAAAGTTTGTTTTACTCAATGACGTATGCTTTTAGGTTAAGGACCTAAACGATGAGATCATACAGATGTTAAGAGTATACATTCTTGTATAGTCCCTAGTCAGTTGTTATTGTGGAAATAACCATAGACATCAATAACACTAAAGACTAGATTGTGTGTTGGTTGATGACATAATCTCATTAGTCATGATATGGTGATATCAAACCAAGCACATAGGTACTTGTTAGAGAACAAGGTACCGGACAGACCCACCGTGAGAGTGACACATGGAACCATGGCATGGTAGTCACAGTCAGCTCTCACAGTGATGGTGGTGAGTGTGATTCTTGGACCTGAAATCACTGCACTCAACACATGTCGTTGGGTACACTTTGACATCATCAAACGCAGTCCTGAAACATGGGTTGTTACAAAGGTGATGATTGAGTGGCTTTGACACATGGGGCTTTTGAGGGGTGAGTGATAGATATGGGATTTGTCCCTCCTAAGGGAGTTTGATATCCTTGGCCACTTGATGAGTAGGATTGAGAAAGGCATGCGCATGCACGTGTGAATCAATATGTGATATTGATGTCATACACATCTCACTCGGTCTACTCTGAGATCAAGGAAATGAATGAACATTGACAGGATGACTGTTCCATGCCTCGAGTTCATTCTGGATATCAGTGACAAAGGAATTATACATTCACTGTAACACCATTCATGGATTGTAGGATGAAAGTTGTTCTCCAACTTTCTACTTTCACTTGGGTAGCACTGATGTGTGACTAGGCACCGCTCTTTGCTTGTGAAGTCATAAGTGTTATGGACTTTCACTGCCAACGTGAAATGGACTTGCAGGGTCACACACATAGGATTTAACCTGGAAGAGGAGTTTTGTCCACAAAGCAATGTTTAGATTGATTACTAAAGGAGTTTAGTAGTTCAATTAAACACTCAATCAGTCGATGGCTCAATATCGTATGGTTCAAGGTGTTGGACGCATTGATTGGAGTATCGGATTGATTGAAATCGCAATTGACTGATTTTTCCCAACCTGTGCTCCCAACCGATCGGTTCATGTGATGAACCGGTCGGCTGAGGTTGCTGAACCGGTCAGTTGGAGTGTCCAGGCTGATCCGCTCATGCCCAGGTTGAACCGATCGGCTCAACTGGTGCAACCGACCAGTTGGGAAAAGTCATGTCGGCAAGAATTTTCCTTTGGTTTCAAATTGCCCAATTTGATTGGGAATAACATTGGTATTCGATACCAATTGGGAACGAAACAAGGAAAGTCCTTTTGAGCCGGATTAGGACTATGAACCGATCGGTTCAGGGCACCAACCGATCGGTTGGAGTGCCCCAAATGATCGGCTCAGGTCCAATCGATCGGCTCAATGGCCGAACCTATCGGTTCTGTTGTGAACCGATCGTTTCAAGTTGCGAACCGGTTGCTTTTTGTGGAAAATTTTCAAACCCTTTTACTCCTGCTTTAGTCCCATATTGTCGGGCACAGAGAACCCTGTCCCATGACCAGCCTATATATATAGGGGTATTGGGGGCTTCTCAGAGTACGACTCAGTGCAAGTTGATTGCTCTGCAAAGTTGTCGTTCTCTCTGGTTTTGGTAACCGAGAGAGAGCCCGAGCAAGTGCTTCCCGCAAAGGGAGGTGCAGCAAGGGAAGGACAACTACAGTTGCAATTGACAGCAGGAGAGTGTGTTGGCGACTAGTACATCAACAGGAGGGTGCGACTCCTTCCACTTCCTTGTGGGACAAGGAGAGTGGAGTTCCGGGTGGTCCGTGTGGACTACTTCAGAGGCGGGAGGTCAGTGCCGCTCAGGAGGACAACTGTCATCCGACAGTCCGGTAGGAGGAGGAGTCTTTCAGTCCCGGTGCGACCAGGAGCTGCACAGACACCGTCCAAGACCGGAGGTGAAGACCGCGCAAGGCGCGTGGTATTGTCGCCGAGCAAGCCTCAGGACAAGGTATGATTAACAAACCATCTTTCCTATTATATAGATGTTGACGCGATTCCTTTTGTTCCGGGTTTGGGGAGATTTTTTTTTTCCGCTGCTTCTCTGTCTCCTCCAAAACCCAACAAGTTCCAGGGAAACCCACCTGTCATCTACTGGGCATCTGGGGAATCTTTTGGTCGCAAGATTTGGAACCCACTTTCCCTCCTCCCTTCCTACTATCACCTATTCTCGACTCCTGAAAACCATGGTGGAGAGGGCAGTGAGGAAAAATTGTTTGACCTCTCTTATCATTCCACAGTTTAGCATGAGTGAGGGGTTGTTGAGATTCTAAGAGTGAGGTGGTGAGGATTTCTTGATTAGGAGATATCGCTGATCTATTATTTGTTCTCTATCTGGTGCGGGTGATTCACTGCTAGGTCATATCCCTCTGATATGTAATTGACGGAGGTTGGGGATGACCGGTTCCCTGGATCAATGGCTCCCTACAAGTAAAAGGATGTGTGACATTAGTATGTCATAGGCCTAGGTACTAGATACTTTAAAGATCAAAGTCTGATCAAATTATATCATCAATGTCCCCAATTTCAAATAGTTGCATCTCTTTTAAGAAATCTCCAAAATTTATAAATTTTTTGACATAGGCTCACAAAAACCTAAAGTAGCTTCTATTAAAGTTTGAGACTCAAGGTCTATTATTTATCCATGCAAATAGATTCTGCAAACAACCTCATAAAAATGTATATTTACCTTGAATTCAATTCAAATAATCATAAAATCTTGATTCTACAAGTCCAGAAGCACTTTTTATGATACTAATACCTCAAAGTTCACTAATATATCACTTGAGTCCATTGGTACTATTAAATGGGTCCCTTGGACTCATATATGCACAAATAAATTAATTAAACTTATTCATCATACTTGAACTCAATTAATAGTCGTAATCATCAGTTGTATCTTTAAGTAAACATCTAATTGTGAATAGTCCATTATTGAATAAAAGTCACCCTAACTTGGGATTTACCAACCAAGAATATATGTGAACCTCAAATATGATATTATCTGTAAAAACCCTAAAAAATCAAGGTCATCACATTTTCCCTTGGCATGATTGCGTCCTTGTCCTTTCTTGTGATAATTCTTCGGGCCAGAGGTACCTTTAGTGAAACCCAAGTATTCTTTGGATGGGTTTTCAATAAGCATCACCATCTTTTCCATGTCTAGGGCGGTGTTGTAGGCATCAGTGATGATTGTTAGTTTGCTCTCCATCACATGAGGCTTGATGGAAGGGTGTACACGCTCTACAAAATGGTCCACCCTTCTTTCCTCGATCATCATGTACCTGAATCGCTCCAGGATGTGAAACTTGTGACCAAAGTCTGTGATAGATAAGCTACCTTGGATCAGTTTGGTGAACTCCCTTTCAGATAATCTAGAGAAATTCTATCTACCCTCAATGACATATTCAACTAGAGGGAAAACTACAGGGTTCAATCAGGTGCCTGAGGAATCTCTATATGAAGCATGGAATGATTCAACAAAATTCTACACAAATGCTCACATCACAACATACCCAAAAATCAAATTATCAAATTCTTCTATCTAGGTGTCTATGACAAGATGAAGAAGTTTCTGGACTCATTCTCTAATAAAAATTTTATGCGAAAGAGTTATGACAATGCACTAAAGATCGTTAATCTTACTACCAAAAATTAGACTCATTGGGGAAGACCCTCGGGTAAATGTGTTCTAAAGGTAGCTATGGTGGAAGGTCGCATAGTTCTCAAGTCCATATCTAAATTGTTGAAGGCTCTCTCTCTCTCAAGCAGCATAATCTCAAAAAATCTTTTAGTGCATATGAAAGGAAGAATCAGACACCCCAAGTGTAGATAATCATGCCATCGTGTGAGTTGTGTCTTGGAGTAGATTACAACATGATTCATTACCAACAATTGTATGTTGCACTCCATGAACATGAAGCTAAGATATAGTACATAGTCTCCCAAGATGAAGACATGGATTTTATCCATACTATTCCAAGGCAAGAGTACTACAATCTATATCAAGCTCGCAACCACCTAAGTTTCCAGTACGGGAACCTAGCTGGAGATGAGAGGCCTACTAAAAAGACCTCAATACAAGCTACTCAATCTAGAGAAACATCGAACTACACTGGCCAATGTAATCAAAAAAATTTATAGATTTAATTTCCCAAGCAAAAACTACCAGTAGAGATAGCAGTACTAAAATCCAAATCAGGCACTACCATTGCAGATAGATCTAGTGCCAATACAAGATCTAATAAATATGCTCTGGTGGATGATGGTGACATACCAAACTCAACTAGCCAATGCCACAACCAATCAAAAGATGTAGGAGTCACAGATCACTGGGCTAACATCTAGACAACAACCCCCAACAAGAACAATCATAGGTCAACTGAAAAATAGCCCCAAACAACTTGAACAGCTGAACAAAGTAGTATCGAGGTTTGGGAATGTGTACAGTACACCCCCTGACCACTACTCATGTGCCAGGCCCTCCTTGTAAAGATGGAAGCACTCCAGTCGAAGCCCCAACTCATTTGAATGACCATCCAACGATCATGCCAGTAGAAGCCTCGGCACCGAACCCTGCTGCTATGCCAACTCAGCTAGATACTAGTGAGGACTCACCCATCATAACACCAACAACCAAATATGGACCTTCAATAGTGCCAAATGTACCTACATATAAACCTCATGTACAATATCTGGGGCATCTCAAGCAGACTAAGTTGGACGATAGATTCATGAAGTTCAATGATACCATGAAAAAGCTCCATGTTGACATCCCATTCTACAATGCACTAGCTGAAATGTCGACCTAGTGCAAATATCTCAAGACCCTTCTGGCCAGAAAGTGCATGACAGAGGAATGCAAAACTTTGAAGTTATCATAGGATGCCTCTGATATGGTCCAGAACCATAAGCCTCAAAATAATAAGGATTCCAACTCATTTAGAATAGACTATTTCCTAGTATATGACACATGTCGTAAGGGACTTGTTGATCTAGGCGCAAGAATATCAATTATGCCATACGCCTTGTGCCAACACCTAGGGTTCACAAATTTCCTGCCCATGGCTATGAATACTCTACTAGCTGAGTCATCCACAAGAAAGCCCTTGGGGATAATTGAAGACATCCTAGTTAAGCTCAGACATAATAACTACCCCCTTGCAATTTTGTGGTAATGCAAATCAAGGAATATAATCGCTTCCCACTAATTTTCGAGAGACCATTCTTGGCCATTGCAAATTCTTTGGTATATGTTGAAGTCAAAAATCTTGTCTTTTGACTAGGAAATAAGACCATCCAGTATCATGTTCTTGAAGATTAAAAGAAGGTGCACAACTTTATCGAAGTCTCCAAGGTAGAAGGTAAATCAGAACCAAAATACTCAGATCACCAAGAACCCCCTAAAAGGTAACAAGGATCATCCCTAGGACAAGGTAAGCACCATATGGAACCAGGACCCAAGGGCCCAGGAGCTAAAGGGTTGGAAACCCTACTCACACCCCAAGCATGATTGCTGCAATATCACTGGTTACGTATGTGACGTTAAACTGAGATGCTTGTTGGGAGCCAACCCAACCTTGTTATTTTCTTTCTTTTATCTTTCAACATTTTTGTTTAATTTTTCTTTTCTTTTCTCAAAATTCTTTAATAAAGGTTATGTTCTTTACATTCCAATTGGAATGATTGATATCTAACATGGTAAAGAAAGATCGTGATGCATTTTTGCCATTTTCCTGCGAATGGTTCACCAAGTCAACTGCTTGATGATGTGAGCATCTCAAAATCTCATAGATTGATGAGCGTGTTGGGAGGAGGTTAATGGACCAATGAAGATGTGTTATACCACCCGAATAAGTTTTTTCTTATTATAGATAATAGCTTTTCCCTTGGAATAATTCCATTTTTATCTTTCACAAGGAGCTATGTGACTTGGGAATTGTAGCCTCTTTTATTCCAACTCATATCATAAATATTTGCTTCCATGATCTCTAGATGTGACCAAGACTTTTCAGGGACTCGACTTGCGATCTTTAAGACCTAGGCAGTGCATCAAACACATGCATGTATAGTGACTGACTACTCTTCGAGTCACTCTAAAGCCTCTCTTTTGCAACTATAAAAGCAACGAGACACAAGCACAAAATATCACAACCATCTTCACCACATGTATTCTAAGGACCAAGAATTCCTTCTTTCTCCCCAATGATATCACATCAATGGCATCCATGTCCAACAATCACAGCGGTGAACTTCAATGTTCACAACCTACCCCTCAGGTAACAGAAGAGACACCATGGCCATCTGACTAGGAACTTCAACTCTACTACTCCCCAAACATCTATGTCACTAGGGAGGCCCATTTCACACACCCGACACACCGATGTGGCATGCCACCACCCAATCTGGATCAAATCATCAACTTAATATATGATCAACAAGCTATCACCCTAATGATTGGGCACTGGATGGACTAAGGATGTGGAGAATGGGATGCGTGACCATGCCCAACATCAACCCCATCTGATGAGGATCATGGAACTGGTGGCCATGAAGATGATCAGGAGAAGGCTTAACTAATGGGAGGATGAACCATCCCTAGGGTTTCCCTAGTGATATCAAATCCCCTCCATCTTTAACTTGGTTCTTCCAAGGGATGGGCACAATTTAAGTGTTGGGGGTGGGGGTGGGTGGTATGTTGACTCCACCACTCTCAACTCTAACATTTCCCTTTCTCATCTGTAACCACCTTATTCCTCTCTTTTATTTGCATCTATCTTGTTTTCCCTACTTCATTTGTTTATTTCCATCTTTTCAATTGTTCTATTTTGTGTGAGTTGTAGCTTTTATCTAGTCAGCAACTTAGTTGTATGCAAAATTGACAATATATTAGTGGAACTATCCCCTTTTTCTTGAGCTAACCTATGTAGAAAGAAAATTTTAAGGAACCCACATGTGCTGAATGGATGAGCCCCAAGGACAACAATTGAGCATCCTTTCCCCTTGGAAATGAGGATAAGTAGAAAGAGTCATAAAGGTCAAGCTACGTTTGCCCCCAATATGACGTGTAATAAAAAATTTAAACAGTTCTCTACCCTACATTAACTAAAATAACTGATATAATGTGATGATCTGATTCCAATACAACAATAAAATGAAGAAGCACAAGTCAAATTTTTGATTCCACCTTTCTTCCATCATTACATATCTCCTCACCATAAAAAAATAAAACATAAATATATACATTGTATGCCAAACCCTAAGTTTAGGGTGACATACACTCTAAGAAATCTCTCCTCTCCACTTTTCTTCTATAGACATGACATAAATAAAAGAGGCCAATGAGCCCAAAGAAAACATGCAGTCAATGTAACTACAACCAATAAAGTCTTGAGTTGAATGGATGAGAGACAAATAAAATAACAAAATCTCAAATAGGAACTCAAGTTTAATAGAGGGGATATTAGGAAAACAATTTTTTGCCATGTCTTATTCTTCTCCCCCCCCACCCAAATTTTATACCTAGGGGACTCAATAAAACTCTCCCCAAAATATCTAATCAGCCCTGACTTGTGCTCTCTACTAACCTGTGCAGGAAAATCAAGAGTATTAGTGAGATGGAATCAGTTCTTTGTAGGTTCCACAGTCTAGCAAATGAAGGAAAAAACCCCAAGAGAGGGATATCCAAGTGTGACTATGTGACCCTAAAGGACTTGGTCGCTTGATCATGTTTGGTGGAAGGGGATAACAAAGTGTGGTCAGTTGGAAGAGGAAGTGTGGATCTTAGTATCTATAGTTTGTCTCCCTTTTTATTTTGATTTACTCGAAATAAGCAAAGATCTAAGCTCGGGGTATTTTGATGAGTATATTTATACCCATCTTTGCATATAGTTTTGTCCACTTTTTAGGGGTTGTTGTGTCTTTATTTCTTAGTTTTAGTCTTAGATTTACTTAAATTCGATTATCTCCCCCTTTCTAAGACTTCAATTCATTTTATATACTATTCATACAAAAACAACCAAAGATACACTTCATTCCCTAGAAGGACGATCAAGCCCTCATGATGTCATACCTCAAGGGAAGGAAGGCCCCATAATCTATCTAGTGTTCATCTTCCAATCACCCAATTAGGCGACTAGCTCTGCATATCACCCAATTTGATCCACTCTCTATCTGAAGTCTCCTTGACTTTCCCATCCTAAAGCATGCTCTCCACATCCAACCTACCCTAGTTCAACATGTACTGGTCTTCCAGAGAACTAGGTATGAGGTTCATATTGAGTAACCCATGTGAGTCACCTGTTAGATCAAGTACAGGCCATGCAATTAGTTGCCATTGACTGCAAGTACTTAACATTAGGGTTTTAGTAGCAAGGAATGAATCTTAAAAGGCAACCCTTGTCGTCCATTCTAAGGGTCTCCAATCGGTTAGTAGAAGACATATTTTGCATGGTGCAAACCCTAGGAAGGAGCAAGGGGTGATGGTCGTAGTGGAGAGACTAGTCTTCTTGCACCAGGCATCATGGACCCCTCTATTGTTCTTTCTATCTTTCTTTTATTGTCTCTTGCCATGAGCGAGTAGACGTTTGTGTTGGGGCATGGGGACTAGCACTAATAACATGTATTTTATTCTAGCTTATATATAAACTCATCACTGCTATTGCTAAATAAAGTATCATTCTACTTATCTCCTTGCTTTGTGAATTGATCACTTACTGTGCATGTATGTTATAATGGTGGATGTGTAGGTTGCTGTAATTATGATTAGAATTTTGGAACGATCTGGTTATCCCCCTAAAGTGTGAATGAGGGATAGTGGGGTGATCAGGTTACGATCTGATAACATGTCGAGATTGGTCAGTCATAGTTAGGGAGTCCAATCAGATAAATTAGGAACTTGGGTACCAAAACGGGTAAGTTCTGAGAGAGTTTGATCCATGCAATGATCGACATCCTATGAGGGTGCAGTAGCTAAGCTTCAATTTTGTAAACTATTATTTAGAGTTAATCTTTGCTAGAATAATTACATTAGATTTGGTAAGTGAAATGTGGTCCTTTTATCATCATTTAATTACTTCATTAATCTTTGTCGGTTATCGACAACAATTTGGTTTAATCAATAAACCAAATTCCTCGATGATACATATTACCATTAATACTTCTAAATATATATAACTATTTAGAAAGGTTGTCCTTTGGGTTCGATCATTAAGTATACTGTAATAAGGCTTCCATTTGTGTGGAGTGGGGAATTTTTGCACAACTTTCGGTAAAACCTAAGGGTAATTTCCCTTATGGTTTATACTGGTGCGACGTTTGGAGCCCCATCATCTAGTCTATCGACGGGCATGCCATTTTTCAGTGGACTTAGAACACAATGACAAATGGGCCTTAAGGAAGCTGAATTTTAATCTTTCTAGTGCATGGATGAAGCATAGACTAGAAGTAAATGAATTATATGAAACTAGGAAGGATGCCTATGAGAGTTCTAGAATCTACAAGGATAGGACAAAGGAAATGCATGACTGCCACATCCTCCATATGGTGTTTCTACTAGTTTGACAAGTTCTATTATTTAACTCGTAGATGAAACTTCATCCGAGGAAGTTAAGGTCTTGATGGAGTGGACCCTATGTGGTGATCAAGGCATTCCCTCATGGAGTTGTTGAGATTAGTGATGGTGTCAAGAACTTTTTGACAAATGGACAACATATCAAACACTATTTTAGAGGAGAGATGATCCATGAGGGGAAGGAGTTTAAGATCATTGAGCTTCATTGAGCCTTTGAGTGAAAAATATTTACAAGCCTAAGATATTAAACAACGACACTTATGGGAGGTGACCCATTAATTTTCAATTTTGTCATTTATCTTTTGTTTACTATCATCCAGTATATTTTTCATTCTTTTTCTTGTTGGAATATTTATAAGTTTAAAAATGTTTCTTGATGCTTTTGTGTGGTGTGCAGGAAGGAAAAATTCCAGTACCTCCAACAAGACAGTTGGTGGCACCAAATATCTATTAGGTTGATTTCAATAAGAAATCAATACTATTGACAAGGAGGTTAGTAGCACCCATATTTGGTGAAAAAAGAAGATGACCCTAGAAAAATATAGTCAATACTACCTAAAGATCTCTTAGTGGTATTGACCCACTCAGATGCAATTTAAAAATCAACACAGCTCAGTACCATCAACACAGAGAGTCAGTGGCACCAACACAGAGAGTCGGTGGCACCAACACAGGATGTCAAATGCATGCAAAATTAAATCTCAATACCATTGACACATTCTCAGTGGTAGCAGTTTGGAAGAGCAAATACTGTAACATCCCTGACTTGGGTATGTGTTAACCCTAGAAGTTTTGCCTAATAAGGTTGACTAAATGATTAATCTTATCTTGGGAAAAGAAATTAGGGCTCATGAGAAACTTATGTTTCAATTTTGGTCCTCTTTGAACAATGTTGAAGCAATGTTTGCCTATTTTGGACTAAAATGCAAATTACCCAAGTTGAGGGGTTAAATTGCAAATGTTGCATGATAAGATGTTCCCTTGATGTGGAGACATCATAAGAATGAATATTATGTAGTGTTATGGTTTTCACAAGCTTGGGCACCAAGATTAAGCTTGTTTAGCAATCTGCAAACCCTAATCGGCTAAGTGCTGATTTTGAAATTGATTGAGATGATGTTTTGGGTTGATTGACCCAAACGGTTTCAAAACTGTTTGGGATCACCCAAACGGTCTCAAGATCGTTTGGGGGTCACCAAAGACCGTTTGGAGGTCTAGGGTTAAGTATGGCAAAGTGTTTGAAGGTCCAAAGGTACCAAATTGAATTGCAATTAAGTGTTGATTTGATAATCAATCCAATGGTCCAAAATCCTAATAGAATGTCATGGATTTTGATGATGGAATGAGAAAACCATCTCAAGACCGTTTGGAGATCAAACAAATGGTCTCAAGACCGTTTGGTGGTCA
Source organism: Alisma plantago-aquatica (assembly GCA_963693085.1). Classification (NCBI taxonomy): domain Eukaryota; kingdom Viridiplantae; phylum Streptophyta; class Magnoliopsida; order Alismatales; family Alismataceae; genus Alisma; species Alisma plantago-aquatica. The sequence continues at coordinate 988,608,107 of OY856410.1, read as the reverse complement.
TCCAAGACCGTTTGAGGTCAGGTCACGTCATGTGATGATGATAGTTCATTGATTTCAATTGATTTGATTCCACAATGTCAACCATTGATGGATCAAACCCTAAGTGATGGTTTCTTGATTATCAAACCTAGTTCAATTGGGTTCAAAACCCTAAATTAAAGGTCTAATTGAATGGTGATTCAGTGGTCCAATTGATGAATGCTTTAGTGGTTCAATTTATAATTGGTCCACAGATTGAAACATTGAGTCGATTGAGTGTTGAAGTACCTTTTTGGTCCATGCGGTTGTGAGAAGGTTTGGACCAAACGATCTCAAACCATTCGGAAACCCAAAGTGCAAACGATTTCAATACCTACTTTTTCTAATTGGTTTCAAGTACAACTTATTCAAATGGTTTTCAACCAATTGATGTATGAGAACCAAGATCATTGAGGGTCTAAGTAATTAACTTTTTGAATATCAACATGGTTAATCCATTTGAATATCTCATGTAATTGAAGGTCCAATATGGTGAACCTATTTAGATACTTAATGTATTTGAAGATTTCAATGGTTAACCCAACTGATCACTTTGTGGAATTGAAAGTTTAATTGGTCAATTCTTTTGAATTTCTTACATAAATGATGGTTTAATTGATTAGACCATTTGAACATCTAATATGATCAAAGGTCAATCAGCTATGTGATTATTAAAGATGTAGACACATTATGATTGTGAAGGTTAACCCTATCTATGTGTACTCAAGTGAAGAGTTGACCTAGATTAATCTTGGAGTACTTAACATCCTAAAGAGGATGAGAGAGAGAGTGAGAAAGATGAATGCTTATATAATTAAGCCCTAATTCTCTCTTTATGAGTAAAATATGTAACAAGGGTTTGATCCATAATAATGAGATCATGAAACCCTAATTAGAGCAATGCTATGTGTGAAACCCTAATTAGAGCAATGTTATGTGTGAAACCCTAATTAGAGCAATGCTATGTGTGAAACCCTAATTAGAGCAATGATATGTGTGAAATCCTAATTAGAGCAATGCTATGTGTAAAACCCGAATTAGAGCAATGTTATGTGTGAAACTATAATTAGAGCAATGCTATGTGTAAAACCCTAATTAGAGCAATGCTATGTGTGAAACCCTAATTAGAGCAATTCTATGTATGAAACCCTAATTAGAGCAATGCTATGTATGAAAGCCTAATTAGAGCAATTCTATGTGTGAAATCCTAATTAGAGCAATGCTATGTGTAAAACCCTAATTAGAGCAATGCTATGTGTAAGACCCTAATTAGAGCAATGCTATGTGTGAAACCCTAATTATAGAAATGCTATGTGTGAAACCCTAATTAGAGCAATGATATGTGTGAAACCCTAATTAGAGCAAAGCTATGTGGGAAACCCTAATCTAGGGCAGAACTGAGTGTTATTATAAATCCAGGGTGATGATGTAACCCTAACTTAATGTAACAATGAAGGAAAATCTAATTTGGGTATGAGGAAAAAGAAACCCCACTTGGATGTGAATGGTAAACCCTAATCCCTAAAATGGGATAAAGATATATGAAACCCTAATATAGGGTAGTGCCGTTAATACTAATGTGAAGCCTTAACACTGGGTGATGTGTTGTGAAACCTTAATTTCACATAATACTAGGTGAAACTCTGATATAGAAGGATGTTATGTTAAACTCTAATGAAGAGTGATTCTAGGTGAAATATATATATATATATATATATATATATATATATATATATATATATATATGTTTGTGAGAAGCTAAGTGAACCTTAAATTATAATTATGGAAATCCTATTCCTATTGATGGAATAGTGATTAATGCATTGTCAAGCGAAATACCTAGAGGGGTTGATTATGGATATCCTTATATTAATAGTCCCTGACTCAAGGGCGAGTCCATATCTTTGGCAATGGTTGTGTTTTCTAAATAGATGAATCATGACCAATACATTGCATGATGAATGTGATGATCTAGTGCATAAGTATTAGGATGAGGAATACCCTAATACAAGCTAAGTGAATAAACTCAAGTAAGATGAATGCGTTGAGGGAAGTGATACATAAAGGTATGATAGATATCACATCCAACACCCCAATACTGGTATACCTTGATGTGTTATAAGTCCAATATAATTGGATGAATGACACATGAGATGTGTCATATCAATGGTTACATTGATATGTAATGTACTATGTTGAATGTAGGCTAACATGCCTTATGAAAAGGTTAATCCAAACCTATAAACTATTATGTAATCATATTCTGGCAAAGAAGAGAGAGAAACTCAAGCTATGTGTTGATAATTCATTTAATGATGAATGATGAGAATAAAGAATATGATTGAATACTTATGATTATTCATATCGATTCCTTACTATGTGAACCCTGATACAGAGTAATGCTATGTGAAACTTTAATACAAGTCAATGCTATGTGATCCCTAATACAAGGTAATGCTATGTGAAATCCTATGACAATTTAATGCTATGTAAACCCTAATACAGGGTATTACTATGTGAAATTCTAATACAGGATAATCCTATGTGAAGCTCAAATACAGACTAATGGGTTATGAATGTAATAAGATAACCCTCGTATTGCATGATATTGATATGTAATTGTGTCATGATTACTAATCATGCAGATATGTTGAGAAGATGAGCATAGCCAGGTATGGGATATGATGCTTTGTTATTTAGAATGTTTTATAGGCTTTATAAGCCTTCATATGCTTTATGTAGTAAGAATCATTGAACTTTGTGTACTATGTGCAATACATTATGTAGCAAGAATCATGATGTTCTTGGTCAAATGATCTGAAGGTATGAAGTTACCTAATAAGTGATAACAAGTGTTCTAAGGTGAGTTATGGGTTCAAATAACCAGATTCTATAATCGTGACAATGAACTTATTAAGAAGTGGAAATGTACTAGGTGAGTTGAGGGATTAAGATCCCAACACTTTGTGAAAAGAGTATGGCTACAAGACATGACTCCACAATGACAATGCCATGTATTAGATATATGATCTAAGCCTGAAGATAGATAATGTTGTGGTAATGATGATGTAGTGAATAAATGCTATACATGTTCTTCATATTCCTTAATGGATAGGTGACATGTTTCTCTTTCAAGTTATAGATGAAGTGCTTTTGAATAAGAATAATGTTCTAATCTGTTAGACATTAAAATATCTGCTGCCAAATAAATATGATTCCTCTTTTCATATTTATCTTCTTAAGCTGTAATAATAATGTTTCTGGCAGAGAGTTATATCTCTCACTGGGGAAATTTACAATTGTCTCACCCCCGTGGGAATCACATTTTTAGGTGGACACGAACGAGGAGGCAGGAATCCTTCAGTAGGTGAAGGACAACAGCAGCAGCAGGGATAGTAGTGAAGTCTCAGTTGGAGACACTGGCTGTTATGCCTTGTATAGATGTAGATAGAGTCCTATGTGTCGTCTCTGTACTCTCAGGTCCTCGGAGTAGTAGTTAGTGCTTTCGAGATTTTGGCTCAGTGCCTCAAGATTTTATGCTACCTGTGTTTAACTTGACAGGACATTTAATGCTTGTAACTCTCAGAAAGAGATGATACAGAATATGTACCTTCGAACAAGAATGTAAATGTGTTACTTTGGTTCTATGTGAGAAAGTTTTTCCTTTGATGGATCTCTTATGAAAAAGGTTTTAATTTTTAGTGATTTTTGGTAATCTGCTATTTAGTGAACGCTTCCGCATTAGTTAATTATGTTTTCATGAGTTGTATGCTACAATTAAGTGGTATCAGAGCTCTAGGTTCGCTGAGTTTACAGAGACATAGGACTAAGGTTGTAGCGTATGTTCTAAGTGTCTTCGAGTTTATCTGATAGTATCTTCTGCTCACATAGGAGGAGAAGAACTTGAAGATGTTTGGACCACATGAAGAACATGCTGCAGACGGCGGCATTGCTGCACTAGGAGGAGGTGCAGGAGACCATAATAAAGAGGAGCCCGTACCTAAACAGCCCCAGTTCAATCAAGATGACATGGGGAACCCAACTCTCCAAGCCATGTTTGGGCAATTTATGGCTGCGATGACTCACATGACAGATAGGATGCAAGTACCTGCACCTATGGCATCAACTCACCATGAGGGCTATGGAGCCGGTAAGACTTTTGAGTGACTTTGCTGGGTTGGAGCTATAGATTATGTTGGTACATCTAATCCAGCAGATGCTGATTTGTGGCTGACAGAACTGGAAAAGGCTTTCAAGATTCTTGATATCCCTGAAGCTAAAAAGGTAAGACATGTTGTACCTCCTAAAAGGGAGTGCTGGTCATTGGTGGATGGTAGAGGAAGATAAGAGACCAGGTGAAGAAATTGGATGGGAGGTATTCCGATGAGAATTCGTCAGTAGATACTTCCCTAAGACGTATCTAGATGAGAAGATTTCTCAATTTGAGAGGATCAAACAAGGACATATGAACGTTAGCGAGTATGAAGCTATGTTCATTGAGTTGTTGTGGTTTTGTCCGCAAATGGCAATTAATGATGAGGAAAGATTTGACATTTTGAGAAGGGGTTGAATGTTGAACTGACCACTCCTGTGTCTGCTTTAGAGAATAGGGAGAGGTTTGCCACCTTTGTGGAATCAATAAGGAGGATAGAGAGGTCTGAAATCGAGAAACGACAAACTAGTGGCAAGAAAGTGTACACTCAGACTAAAAAACAAAGGTCTGAAAGTTTTAAGAAGCCGAGATTTTCTGCATCGGCAGCATCATCGAGATTCCATACCCAGACATAATGGATGTCAAGTAGGGATAGGGATCATAGTAATGTTCCAAATAGAGCCTCCAACATAGCATCAACATTGGTATCTGGACCTCATAGACACTATTTTGCACCTAGGATCTGTTATCAATGTAGACAACTGAGACATCTAGTAAAGGATTGTCCAGGCGGGAGTCCAATGATGACTCAACCTCAGGGGCAGAGTCAACAAGGATCACAAAGGAGGCATTTTCCTAGTAACAATGGAGGACGTGGACAGATGTCCCAGACAGGTCAGATGAAATAAAGTCATTCTGATATTTCATTTTCTAATTCTATGTGTTAAAGATATAAAAGTAGTTGTTTTTGAACTTCCTTTGACTAGTCCTATAAGGACACAAAGGAGATGAGAACTTATATCTTACTCAGTGTTCCTTAAAATGTTTTAATAATCTCCCTTATCTATGTGTTGAAAGATGACATTTAGAATTGATGCCCGAAGAAAAAAAAATCAAGAATGGAAAATCATGTGTATATAATGATATGAAAAGTAAGGAATATGATAGTAAGTAAAGTTCATACTACCTAATCTCAATACTTATATACCCTGGCCAGGTATATGATTATTGAAGATAAGGCAAGTATGAAACTCTTAGATTGTTATCTTTTTTATTACTCTAATTAAGTAGTCATTCTGAAACAATATAAAGAGTATAATGAAACTAAAAGGAAAAGCTATGTGAACATTCCCAACTAAAAATAAGAGCTATGTGAACATTTGCAACTAAAAAGAAGAGATATGTGAACATTCTCAACTAAAAAGAAGAGCTATGTGAACATTCTCAACTAAAAAGAAGAGCTATGTGAACATTCTCAACAAAAAAGAAGAGCTATGTGAACATTCTCAACTAAAAGGAAAATTTATATGAACATTCTCAACTAAAAAGAAGAGCAATGTGAACATTCTCAACTAAAAGGAAAATCTATGTGAACATTCCCAACTAAAAGGAAAAGCTATGTGAACATTCCCAACTAAAAAGAAGAGCTATGTGAACATTCGCAACTAAAAGGAAAAGATATGTGAGCATTCCCAACTAAAAGGAAAAGCTATGTGAACATTCCCAACTAAAAAGGAAAAGCTATGTGAACATTCCCAACTAAAAAGGAAAAGCTATGTGAACATTCCCAGTTACATAGAGTTTGCTAAGTGAACTTTCCTAAATGAATAAAGGATTGCTGAGTGAATTATCTTTGTTAGATATATATGTTTTTCTTTCGGTAAATATTCTTGAGTGATGATTGAAGTATTTTCTTTTATGCTTCTTCCTTTCAATAATATGGATATCATATGTTAGGGGTCCATGCTCTGTATAAGCATAAACATTGATAAGGTTGAATTAGTGAAAGGAACTTTGTGTGAATTACAGATCTATGGTATTTCCATAACATGAAGAAGTTAGGTGGAGACTCGAGGGCATGATTAATGAATAACATGTCCCTCATTTTTCTTGGGATTTCGGGGACAAAATCCTTATAAGGGGGGGATAATTTTTAACATCCCTGACCTGGGTTATGTGTTAATCCTAGAAGTTTTGCCTAATAAGGTTGAGTAAATGCTTAATCTTATCTTGGTAAAAGTAATTAGGGCTCATGAGAAACTTATGTTTCAATTTTGGTTATGTTTGAACAATGTTGAAGCAATGTTTGCCTATTTTGGACTAAAATGCAAATTACCCAAGTTGAGGGGTTAAATTGCAAATTTTGCATGATAATATGTTCCTCTGATGTGGAGACATCATAAGAATGAATATGATGTAGTGGTATGGTTTTCACAAGCTTGGGCACCAAGATTAAGCTTGTAAAGCAATCCTTGTGCATTAAAACCTAGTTTTGGTGTAAAGTGCAATTTACCCAAAATCTAGGGTTCAATATGCAAATTACCACTTCAATAAGATCCCTAATGTTTCTTGGCATCATATAGAGCAAAGAAAATGAGAGGGCACCTCATTTGAATTAAGTTGGAGGAGAGAGAATCTTGATATTAAAATAATCAAGATTTAATCCTAAGTGAAACCCTAATTTAATTTAGGGCAAAAATGAATGTATTAATTAAAGGGCCTTCAACCAAAATTAAAATGGTTGGAATCATATGTGTGTGGATGAGCTTAAAGCCTTGCAAAGGCACGAGCATATCCTAAGGAGGTGAAACCCCACTCACCATTATTATAAGAAAACAAATTTCTACTCAAATATGGATATTCTTATTATAAGGGTTAAGGTGCTTAATTTCTTTTCCCTTAATTCATGGATATTTGAAGGGAGCTCGGTGGGGATAGAGATTCCCTAGAATGTAAAAAACCAAGGGGGAAGTGGTGGCATCAATTTTGGAATAAATAGACTTTTATAAAAGATTTTCTCTCTCATCAATTTTCTTATAAAAGTACCCTTTCCAAGCCGAAACAAAGGCTTTTTCAGATTTCTTTCTTTCCCCTTGCTTGGAAAACGACTAAGGAGCTGTGAAGGATCAGGAGGACGACCCCCAACCTGTTGGTAAGGTTCTTGACCTCCTTTCACCTTGAATCCATGGTGAAAATCGAAAATCAATGCATGAATTCTTCATATCTCGATCCCCTCTTCAATTCTAACCAATTCTTTTCACTCAAAGCTTGAGGACGACCCTTGGAATAGTGAAAGGAGTTGCATCCACCATTGTTTCCGTGATCTTGGAGCTTTGGAGCTCAATTGGAGGTGGGTTTTATAACTTGAACCCTTAATTTTATTATTGCAATCAATTCCTTATCAATTGGTGATCATTTCGACATTTCAGAAATTAAGTTTGATTAATTGATGCAATATCCATGGAAATCACAGAAGATTTTGTGAGTTTGGAGCTTGATGATGGCAAAATCATCATAAGCACACACCTCCCCAAATATGTAGGGCAAACAGTTTCAATGTTGGGACCAAACGGTTTCACCAAACCGTTTGGTGGTTTGGGTTCCAAACCATTTGGAATGGTTCACCATTTGAAGATATATGCTGTGGTACTTGGATCTTGATCCAATGGTTTCAATTGGTTGATCTTGAAGGTTTCAATTGTGAACGATTCCTTAATTGCAAACCCTAATCGGCTAAGTGCTGATTTTGAAATTGATTGAGATGATGTTTTGGGTTGATTGACCCAAACGGTTTCAAAACCGTTTGGGGATCACCCAAATGGTCTCAAGACCGTTTGGGGGTCACCCAAGACCGTTTGGAGGTCTAGGGTTAAGTATGGCTAAGTGTTTTAAGGTCCAAAGGTACCAAATTGAATTGCAACTAAGTGTTGATTTGATAATCAATCCAAAGGTCCAAAATCCTGATAGAATGTCATGGATTTTGATGATGGAATGGGAAAACAGTCTCAAGACCGTTTGGAGATCAACCAAATGGTCTCAAGACCGTTTGGTGGTCATACAAGACCGTTTGAGGTCAGGTCACATCATGTGATGATGCTAGATCATTGATTTCAATTGATTTGATTCCACAATGTCAACCATTGATGGATCCTCGATATCGAACCATAATTGATGGTTTCTTGATTATCAAACCTAGTTCAATTGGGTTTAAAACCCAAATTAAAGTTCTAATTTATTGGTGATTCAGTTGTCCAATTGATGAATGATTTAGTGGTTCAATTTATAATTGGACCACAGATTGGAACATTGAGTCAATTGAGTGTTGAAGTACGTTTTTGGTCCATGCGGTTTTGAGAAGGTTTGGACCAAACGGTCTCAAGACTATTTGGTACCAAACGATCTCAAACCATTTGGAGACACAAAGTGCAAACAGTTTCAATACCTACTTTGTCTAATTGGTTTCAAGTACAACTTGTTCAAATGGTTTTCAACCAATTGATGTATGAGAACCAAGATCATTGAGGGTCTAAGTAATTAACTTTGTGAAGATCAACATGGTTAATCCATTTGAATATCTCATGTAATTGAAGGTCCAATATGGTGAACCTATTTAGATACTTAATGTATTTGAATATTTCAATGGTTAACCCAACTGATCACTTTGTGGAATTGAAAGTTTATTTGGTCAATTCTTTTGAATTCCTTATATAATTGATGGTTTAATTGATTAGACCATTTGAACATCTAATATGATCAAAGGACAATCAACTATGTGATTATTAAAGATGTAGACCCATGATGATTGTGAAGGTTAACCCTAGCTATGTGTACTCAAGTGAAGAGTTGACCTAGATTAATCTTGGAGTACTTAACATCCTAAAGAGGATGAGAGAGAGAGTGAGAAAGATGAATGCTTATATAATTAAGCCCTAATTCTCTCTTTATGAGTAAAATATGTAATAAGGGTTTGATCCATAATAATGAGATCATGAAACCCTAATTAGAGAAATTCTATGTGTGAAACCCTAATTAGAGCAATGTTATGTGTGAAACCCTAATTAGAGCAATGCTATGTGTGAAACCCTAATTAGAGAAATGCTATGTGTGAAATCCTAATTAAAGCAATGCTATGTGTAAAACCCTAATTAGAGCAATATTATGTGTCAAACCCTAATTAGAGAAATGCTATGTGTAAAACCCTAATTAGAGCAATGCTATGTGAGAAACCATAATTAGAGAAATGCTATGTATGAAACCCTAATTAGAGAAATGATATGTGTGAAATCCTAATTAGAGCAATGCTATGTGTAAAACCATAATTAGAGAAATGTTATGTGTAAAACCCTAATTAGAGAATTGCTATGTTTGAAACCCTTATTAGAGCAATGCTATGTGTGAAACCCTAATTAGAGCAAAGCTATGTGGGAAACCCTAATCTAGGGAAAAATTGAGTGTTATTATAAATCCAGGGTGATGATGTAACCCTAACTTAATGTAACAATGAAGGAAACTCTAATTTGGGTATGAGGAAAAAGAAACCCCACTTGGATGTGAATGGTAAACCCTAATCCCTAAAATGGGATAAAGATATATGAAACCCTAATATAGGGTAGTGCCATTAATACTAATGTGAAGCCTTAACACTGGGTGATGTGTTGTGAAACCTTAATTTCACATAATACTAGGTGAAACCCTGATATAGAAGGATGTTTTGTGAAACTCTAATAAAGAGTGATTCTAGGTGAAATATATATATATGTTTGTGAGATGCTAAGTGAACCTTAAATTATAATTATGGAAATCCTATTCCTATTGATGGAATAGTGATTAATTCATTATCAAGTGAAATACCTAGAGGGGTTGATTATGGATATCCTTATATTAATAGTCCCTGACTCAAGGGTGAGTCCATATCTTTGGCAATGGTTGTGTTTTCTAAATAGATGATTCATGACCAATACATTGCATGATGAATGTGATGATCTAGTGCATAAGTATTAGGATGAGGAATACCCTAATACAAGCTAAGTGAAGAAACTCAAGTAAGATGAAGGTGTTGAGGGAAGTGATACATCAAGGTATGATAGATATCACATCCAACACCCCAATACTGGTATACCTTGATGTGTTATAAATCCAATATAATTGGATGAATGACACATGAGATGTGTCATATCATTGGTTACATTGATATGTAATGTACTCTGTTGAATGTAGGCTAACATGCCTTATGAAAAGGTTAATCCAAACCTATAAACTATTATGTAATCATATTCTGGAAAAGAAGAGAGAGAAACTCAAGCTATGTGTTGATAATTCATTTAATGATGAATGATGAGAATAAAGAATATGATTGAATACTTATGATTATTCATATTGATTCCTTGCTATGTGAACCCTGATATAGAGTAATGCTATGTGAAAATTTAATACAAGTCAATGCTATGTGATCCCTAATACAAGGTAATGCTATGTGAAATCCTATGACAAGTTAATGCCTTGTAAACCCTAATACAGGGTATTACTATGTGATATTCTAATACAGGATAATCCTATGTGAAGATCAAATACAGACTAATGGGTTATGAATGTAATAAGATAACCCTCGTATTGCATGATATTGATATGTAATTGTGTCATGATTAATAATCATGCAGATATGTTGAGAAGATGAGCATAGGCAGGTATGGACTATGATGCTTTATTATTGAGAATGTTTTATAGGCTTTATAAGCCTTCATATGCTTTGTGTAGTAAGAATCATTGAACTTTGTGTACTATGTGCAATACATTATGTAGCAAGAATCATGATGTTCTTGGTCAGATGATCTGAAGGTATGAAGTTACCTAATAAGTGATAACAAGTGTTCTAAGGTGAGTTATGGGTTCAAATAACCAGATTCTATAATCATGATAATGAACTTATTAAGAAGTGGAAATGTACTAGGTGAGTTTAGGGATTAAGATCCCAACACTTTGTGAAAAGAGTATGGCTACAGGCCATGACTCCACAATGACAATGCCAGGTATTAGGTATATGATCTAAGCCTGAAGATAGATAATGTTTTGGTAATGATGTTGTAGTGAATAAATGTTATACATGTTCTTCATATTCCTTAATGGATAGGTGACATGTTGCTCTTTCAAGTTATTGATGCAATGCTTTTGAATAAGAATAATGTTCTAATCTGTTAGACATTAAAATATCTACTGTCAAATAAATATGATACCTATGTTCATATTTATCTTCTTAAGCTGTAATAATAATGTTTCTGGCAGAGAGTTATATCTCTCGCTGGGGCAATTTACAATTGTCTCACCCCCGTGGGAATCACATTTTTAGGTGGATGCGGATGAGGAGGCAGGAATCCTTCAGTAGGTGAAGGACAGTAGCAACAGCAGGGACAATAGCGAAGTCTCAAGTGGAGACACTAGCTGTTATGCCTTGTATAGATGTAGATAGAGTCCTATGTGTCGTCTCTGTACTCTCAGGTCCTTTGAGTAGTAGTTAGTGCTTTTGAGATTTTGGCTCAGTGCCTCGAGATTTTATACTGCCTGTGTTTAGCTTGACAGGACAGTTAATGCTTGTAACTCTCAGAAAGAGATGATATAGAATATGTACCTTCGAACAAGAATGTAAATGTGTTACTTTGGTTCTATGTGAGAAAGTTTTTCCGTTTATGGATCTCTTGTTAAAAAGGTTTTAATATTTAGTGATTTTTGGTAATCCGCTGTTTAGTGAACGCTTCCACATTAATAAATTATGTTTTCAGGAGTTGTATGCCACACATACCATAACACCAATAGAAATGATTGAGATCTTTATCATATAAACGTCAGTGGCACCGAACTGAGTGTGCTGGAACTACTGATACAGAAGAATTTGTGGCTCGATGTATCAAAGGCTCAAGGCTGCTGGTGTCAATTGATGACATTGACACCCATAGATAGGTACAAAAGTCAGTACCACTGACACAATTGGTCGGTGGCACATACATGACGTGATAGAGAAATTCATCAACTATATAAGGGGAGGAATGGGTGCTATCTATTCACACCCAAAGCACTCCCCTTTGTCTAGAGAAGGCACCAGATAAACCCAAGGACTTCTAAAGCTCCCTGAATTCACCAAATCTACATTGGTCTCCCTTCCTTCACTTCCTTTATAATATATACAACCATAACTTCAAGGAGGCAAGCTTCAGTGGTAGGCATGACCGAGCAGATGATATTTAAGCCATCAATAATGTCTTTTACAAATGACGATTAGAAGAAACTCTTTCCATACGGACAAAGTATGGAAACCACATGTTCCTCAACAACACCAGCTTTTCCAATAGCCTAAACAAAGTCTACATTAGGTAGGGTATTTGGGTGAGCACATTTTGTTTGGTGATTGACCCACCTACATGGAAATTTCTTATGAGTTTCTTAGAACTCTAGATATTTATTGCATCCCTCAGAATGGGGAAGGATGGTTGTTAGGATGGTTCAAGTTCTGGATATATAACATTGACCACCATCTCACTCTGACCAAATTCAACTCAACATATGGTTGGCCAATGGATGGATCATGCTTCATGCCATGATACTTCAACTACACCATGACTTGGTGATAAATGACAACCCTTCCTCATGGGTTCACCAATAACTGATACCAGTCTTTGGTGATGGATATCAAGTGTCCCTTTTCCCATCACCTACATCATTATTTGATAAACACTATATTCACCAGGTCCACTCAGGGATAGGGGAAGGTCCATAAGGCATACATATTTGTTCTATGATCTTTCTTATCAATCTGAGGTCATTATTCCTTCTACACATGTTGGCATTGAAAAGACAATCTCAGAGAAAACCCCCAATACACTTTTGGGAAGTGCTTACACTACTTGCTCTACAACTCCACCTCAACCTCTCCAAGTCCAATGCTTTGGAGACTTCATCAACACTAGACATTAAGCACATTAAGTGGGCACACTTGGTAGCCAAGTACCCAGACCAGGTGTACACTTGGTGCATAGTTGACAGATAGAAAACAGAAAGGGCCCTTCTTAACCCTATTTTCCATCTCATAGGAGTGTGCCACCTACAGTGGTTGGCGAACAAAACTGAGCATGTACCAAAAGGAGAGGATGTCAAATTGGAGCAAGAAGTAGAATTTGAAGAAGAAGAAGTTTCTCTGCCTTTTACTTAGAGGAGGCATCTACACACCAATCCACCCCTCGATGTAGTATCTATTTTGATAGCTCCACTACCTCCAATGGGAGACACTTTCTTGATGAAGGGTATGCATGGAATGATGTAGTCCATTCAGTAGGGGCAACAACAATAGTCAGCTAGCTTGATACAAATTCAGTGTGTACAACAAAAGCTCCTTCAGCAGTAGCAAGCGATCTTTGCTAATAAGATCCTTCACTACTACAGAAATGGCTTATGAAGTCACTTTCCAGACGTCGGTTATTAACTAAGTACCGACGCCTAAAACATACAGCGTCGGTTTAAAACACAAATCGACATATATCGGATAGGAGTGGCCAGATACGGGTATCACTTTCTATTTAGTGTCGGTTCAAGAATAAACAACCGACGCCTATAAACACCCGCCAAATCCAATTTATCCAACGAAAAAAATTAGGTCCAAAATTTAACTAACAACGTCGGTTATTAAATACATAACCGACGACGAAAACCTTTTCACGCGGGACATTTTTATCGTCGATTATATTCCCAAAACCGATGCTGATTTGTTTACCCACGCTTTCCGTGCCAAAATTTATACACCCCTATGGCGTCGGTTTTTTCTTAGTTACCGACGCTGTTATGTTGTAGCGTCAGTTTGTTAAAGAACCGACGCTTAAGGTTAACTTAACTGCACCCGCGTGAGGGACTCTTCCCCTTTCTCTGTTTCATTTCTGATTCTTCAGTTCGCGTAACTAGGTCCGGCAATTTCTTCTCTGCTGGTGCCGCCGCCACTCGATTGCTTCTCTACTGGTGCCGCCGTCGCTCGCTGCTCGTCTCCTCTCCTCTCCTCGCCGCCGCCCCCGCCGGTGGCTGCTTTGGTCGCCCGTCTGCTCCTCTCCTCTCCTGCTAGGTCTCTTCTCCTGGTCACCCGCTCACCGCCACCTCCTGTTTGTTGCTTACTGCTCTGGAAACCTACCCTCTCGCTCGCTGCCGCCGCCGCCCTCTTTCCTGCTCGCTGCTTCTACAGGTATATCCTTTTCCTCCTCTTCTCCGCCATGTTGTGAAATCGCAGGTCGGCACGGACGTGCTGGTAGCACAACCATGCTGCGTAGCATGGCCGTGGTGGCTGATTTTGTGCTATATTGCTCAATTATGTGTGTATATTTGTGTATTTACTATTTTGTGCTTGCATATATTTGTGTTTAGGGTTTAGGGTCACATGTGGGTCTTCTATTTCTAAATTGATTATGTGACCCTAATTAATACATTATAACAGAATTGAATCGTGTATTTGTGTTGTTGTAGGTGTTGTTGACTTACTGTTCAAATCTTTGATGTATGGAATCATGGTTTATTTACTGTTTATTATTTACTGACAAGCATGATTAAATGATGTTACACAAAACTTAGGATATGAATGATGAAACTAGGATTGTAGGTATAAGAATGACAGCACATGTATTAATTTGTTGGCCTAGAAACCCGTCCAAAATTTACTCATTAGGAGTAAATCTTGGACAGTCCCCCGTTTGGGACTGTTCTTGAACACCTAATCTCACTTAGGATGTAAGTGTATAATGTGTATTGGGTTTTTGAGAAAATTTTGGTAGCATTTCCCCGTTTGTTCTCTAAGTACATATGTACTTAGAGAACAGTAGGGAAATGCTGCTGAAATTTTCTCGAAAACCCAATACACATTATACACTTACTAGTGAGATTAGGTGTTCAAGAATGGGATAGGTGGTACACATTTATTATATATAAGAATGACAGCACATGTATTTGTTGGCCTAGAAACCCATCCAAGATTTACTCATTAGGAGTAAATCTTGGATAGTCCCCGGTTTGGGACTGTTCTTGAACACCTAATCTCACTTAGGATGTAAGTGTATAATGTGTATTGGGTTTTTGAGAAAATTTTGGTAGAATTTCCTCGTTTGTTCTCTAAGTACATATGTACTTAGAGAACAGCAGGGAAATACTGCCAAAATTTTCTCGAAAACCCAATACACATTATACACTTACTAGTGAGATTAGGTGTTCAAGAATGGGATAGGTGGTACACATTTATTATATATAAGAATGACAACGCATGTATTTGTTGGCTGAAGTTTTAACCATGCAAAAACTCTAATCTGTTAACCCTAGACCCTAATCTTGTTGTAATATATACTTGTTTTCTCTTTGATCATAGAATGGATAGATCATGGATGTCCATTCGCAATCGCTGCACCCTAGAGTTTATTTATGGTCTTGACCAGTTTATTAGATTTGCCGAGGAACATAGGAAACAACCTGGAGATAGGTTCTACTGTCCATGTAGGCATTGCGGTAACAACTTGAAAGTCAGCACTGGTGACGAAATCAAAAGTCATGTCATGTGCAACGGGATTGTACAAGGCTATACAGAATGGCACTGGCATGGAGAGATTTCAAACCCAAAACCAGTGGATGTCGATAGTAGTGCTTGTGTGGAAGAAGAAATTGCCTACGATGACGTAGATGTGAATGAACCAATTCCAGTAGACATCGTTGATGCGATGCTGGATAGTTGTGGGGTAGAGCACACCGATCCACCTCCCATTTTTAGAAACATTGTGCATGATGCTGGGATATCGTTATACACAGGTTGTACTAAGTTTACGAAGCTTAGCGCTGTGTTGAGATTGTATAAGCTGAAAGCTAACAATAGATGGAGAGACAAAAGCTTCATGTCATTGTTGTCTTTGTTGAAAGAAATGCTTCCTGAAGGAAACAAGCTGCCAATCTCAACATACCAGGTAAAGAAATTGTTGTGCCCAATGGGAATGGATGCCAAGAAGATACATGCATGCACGAATGATTGTGTATTATTTCAAAAGGACTATGTGGATTTGAAAGATTGTCCAAAATGTGGTGCGTCACGGTATAAATTGACGACTTCGGGGGAGTCCAAAACTGGTTCTCCTACCAAGGTGATGTGGTATCTACCTATAATATCACAATTTCAACGCTTGTTTGCGAATCCGATAGATGCGAAGAATTTGAGGTGGCATGCAGATGTTAAGAAAAATAATGATGGGATCCTACAACATGCGTCTGATTCCCCACATTGGAAGAAGATTGATCTATTATACCCTGAATTTGGTGAAGAAGTCAGGAATCTAAGACTTGGGCTTTGTACAAATGGGATGAATCCATACGGGACATTGAGCAGCCAACATAGCACTTGGCCAGTCATGCTTGTTATATACAATCTTCCTCCCTGGTTGTGTATGAAAAATAAGTACATAATGTTGTCGTTGTTGATATCGGGCCCTAAACAACCTGGAAATGACATCGATGTTTATCTTGAACCTCTGATTGATGACTTAAAGAAACTCTGGGGTGAAGGTGTGATGACCTATGATGCTTCACAAAGAGCGACATTTCGTTTGCATGCTATGTTGTTTTGCACTATTAATGACTTTCCAGCATATGTGAATTTGTCTGGATATAGTGTCAAAGGAGCTAAAGCGTGTCCTATATGTGAAGAGAACACTGATTCAATAAGACTAAAATATGGCGGTAAGACTGTATATCTCGGTCATCGAAGGTTTCTTCGAAAATTCCATCTGTATCATAGGAAGCACAAAGCATTCAATGGATTGAATGAGGAATGGAGTGCACCTAAACCTATACTAGGGGAGGTTGTTTATGAAAGAGTAAAAGACTTTGTCAATGAATTTGGTAAGAGATCACAATGTACTATGGCCACACGGAGTGACAAATCTTTATTCAAGAAGAAGTCAATATTTTGGGATCTTCCTTATTGGAGTTCTTTGACAGTCAGGCATTGTATCGATGTCATGCACATTGAGAAAAATGTCTGTGATAGTGTCATTGGTACTTTGTTGAATATACCAGGTAAGACTAAAGATGGGATAAAATCCAGACTGGACCTACGTGAAATGGGAATAAGGTCAGAATTAACAGAATTTTTTGAAATGGGAAATCGTAGAACATACTTACCTCCCGCTTGTTACACATTGTCTAGAAAGGAGAAGAAAGCTTTTTGTGAATGTTTGGTAAATGTTAAGGTGCCACAGGGTTACTCATCCAACATCCGTAGATTGGTATCAATGAAAGATCTGAAGTTGATAGGTCTTAAATCTCATGATTGTCACACTCTAATGCAACAAATATTGCCTGTGGCAATTAGATCTATATTGCCGAAGCATGTAAGGTTTGCAATCACCAGACTTTGTTTCTTTTTCAACAGTCTGTGCAGCAAAGTTATTGACCCTGATACTCTCGATAAATTGCGAAGAGAAGTGGTTGTTACCCTATGTCAGCTCGAGATGTATTTTCCTCCGTCGTTCTTTGATATCATGGTACATCTTGTTGTCCACTTGACTAGGGAAGTGAAAATGTTGGGACCATTTTTCTTGCATTGGATGTATCCCTTTGAACGATACATGAGCGTTTTTAAAAGTGATGTTCAAAACCGTTATCGGCCTGAAGGGAGTATTATCGAGGGTTATGTGGCAAGAGAGGTTATGGATTTTTGCAATGACTTTCTCAGTGGTAATGACACTCCTGATAATGACAAGAATATTAACGAGCAATTTGGCAAAGGCATTTTGGGATCACGTGTGAAAGTAATCAACCGTGAGCAGTTGGAACAAGATCACTTGTATATTTTACACAACATGGACGAAGTGAATGTTTATATCGAGGAACATACCAATTTCATCAAGAGACAATATCCTCGAGCCAATACAATGTGGCTTGCTAGAGAGCATAACAAGCCATTTATCAAGTGGTTTGAAAATAAAGTCTTACATCAACTATCTCAAACACCAGATGATATTACTAAAACTATCAAATGCCTCACCTTTAAACCAAAATTGACTGTTATGTCTTATGAAGGGTATGACATTAATGGATTCACATATTACACAAAGTGCCAAGATGATAAGAGTGTCGTCCAAAACAGTGGGGTCACTCTTCAAGTATCGACTATGTTTTTTGCAAGTGCAAAGGATAAGAGTCCACATGAAGCTAAAATGTCATATTATGGTGTCATTGAAGACATATGGGAGTTTGACTACATAGATTTCAGAATTCCGCTCTTCAAATGTAATTGGGTTGATAACACCAAAGGAGTTATAGTGGATGAATTGGGTTTCACTTTAGTGAACTTTGAAAAGATTGGCGAGAAGGGTGAACCATTCATATTGGCATCACATGCGAAACAAGTATTTTATATCAATGATCCTGCAAATGATAAATGGTCGGTTGTTCGTCATGGTAAAAGGAAGTTCATTGAAGATTCTATAGATGAAGAACAGTACTATGATAAGTATGATGACTCCAGTCCATTCTCAGTTGGGTTGCCAACACCAGCAAATATTGAAGCTAATGATCACTTGTATGTGCGCGGAGATCACAATGAAGGATTGTTAATTGATAAAAAATCGCAATATTAGAGGCATGTTTATACAATGTTTTTTTATATGTTTTATTTTTCTGAATGTGAACTTTACAATGTGAATGTGAACTTTACAATGTGAATGTGAACTTTACAATGTGAATTTTACAATGTGAATTACTTTATAATGTGAACTTTACAATGTGAATGTGAACTTTACAATGTGAATTTTACAATGTGAATTACTTTATAATGTGAACTTTACAATGTGAATGTGAACTTTACAATGTGAGCTTTACAATTTGAATTACTTTACAATGTAAACTTTACAATGTGAATGTGAATTTTCAGATGACTGAGCATTCTCCTGATGACCATGCTGATGATTACCGTGAGGGTGAGGACATCAATGCGCCGCCTCACAATGTAAGTTTTAAAAATATATCATATATTTATATCTGTATGTCCATTTATAGTTATATCTTGTAAATGTGTTTATTTTGTCAAATTTTAGGTTGATGATGCACATGTACCATCTGAAGCACTTGAGGCACTTGATCAGCAACACCAAAAAGTTGACAGGAGAAGGGGCATCACTATGATGAAGAAGTTAATAGCGCAAAAGGGCAATGGACCCAAACTTGTTGTGGATTTTGATAATGCAGGAAATGCATCTGGTGTGAATCGCAATTCATTTGTTTCATATCTTGGGTATGTTACTCATAGCCATTGCGGTTGTAAGATAGATTCTTGGCATAAAGTTTCTAAGGAGAAGAAATACATAATATGGAAGGATTTATGCGTGAGTTATTATTAATTTACAATTATATTTTGTAGATTACTAATTTTTTGGATACTAGTTAATAGCAATTCTAATTTGTAGAGTATATTTGAATTGGATGAAAAGTTGCATCGTAAATGCATGATGCAACGCTGTGGGAGAATCCTAAGGAACTATAGGACAAATCTCACCCGAGAATACATAAAAGAAGCTGACAAGAGGAAGAAGACAGCCACTGAATAGTGGAACTTCCTGGACAAATAAGAATGGGACGCGTTTGTTGCTTCAAGACAAACGGATGAATTCAAGGTATTAGGCGTCAGTCCCAATCTCATTAATATATGTTGTATTCACCTATTCAAGATTAACATTTACTGTTACTAACCAAATCATTAATGTGCATACTAACTAGGCCCTCACTGAGGCACAAAGATCAAGGCATGCACTGAATGTGCATGACCACACAATGGGTCCAAAGGGGTATGCAGGCATTCGCCAAAGACTACAGTCTGAGGCTACTGCTTAGTCTGCTGCTACTTAGGAGTCCTCCACTGTAGGTAGCACACCTCTGCCTCACCATGATATCTGGATAGCTGGGAGGCAAAATAAGAAGGGAGAAATAAGGATGCCCGCAACTGCTGAGGCGGCTGCAAAAATGGTAAAATACAACTCTTACAGCAATCGTTCAAATATTAATTATTTGTGGTGTTTACTTAATTACAAATTTTTATTTTGGCGATTAACGGGAGCTACACGAGCTGAGGAAACAAGGCAAGTTCATCCCTGAGGGCACAAGGGATGAATTGACAGTTGCTCTGGGTAACCCAGAGCATCCTGGATGTGTTAGGGCTGCAGGCGCTGGTGTGGGCATCAAATCTTTTTTTGGGCCATCCCAGCGCAAACATGTCCCAAAAGTGGGACTTTCATAAGAAGAGGTAACATATTATTTCTTTATAATGTTACTGTAAAAAGAGAATTCAATAATTAGAAGCTAACGTTTCTTTTATCCATGTATAGGTAGATAAGCTAGTTGATAGGAAACTGGAAGAAGCACTGAAAAAGTGGCAGGCATCTCAGACTGCCACTCAGCAGACAATACCTATCATAGCATCCCGCTCTACTCCTACTATAGAGGTTGGGAGTAATCCTATAGACCCACCACCTAGCACATCCACTGTAAGTATTTTTATGACATAGTAACTAGTTTTTTAATTCAAGATGATATGTATATATGTATATAACATTCTTTACACAAAAATTTGTAGGGGTTGAAGCCATGTCGTCTAAAAGTTAATGAATATGTCGTTGCAGAGGCATCGAATTACCCATCCCTACCAGGGGAAATGTTTCACAGGTCTCCATTACCAGCTGGTTGGATTCGTGTGAGCCCGATACATATATTCCCCAAGTGGATGGATCTTCCATTGCCATATGCCCACCCAGATTGTGAAACACTTGGTGAGGCTTTAGGCAGAGTGATATTGTGGCTAAAAGCGGATGTCATCTTTACTAAAATTGTATGGTAAATTTACATTACGTTAAATTGTTAGTGTGTGTATATGATGTCAGTTGATCTGAAATTATTATATATATATACAGGTTAAAAAGAAGACACCCACAACATCTAGGCCTCCACTTCCACCTCCTACATTACCCAGTTGGGTTCCACAGGACCTAACTGTCCCGTTAGGTCCTAACTGTAGGGGTATGGCAATATGGTTAGGCGAACATGATATAAACTACCCTATAACTGTTTCTATAGATTTAGATGCTGCAGGTCAATCATACGAAAGAAAACTATTTATACAAGATATTTTGGAGTTGTTTCGATATGATTGGCTAAATACATCTGTGATAGAGCTATGGATAAGGTGAGATCTTCTTTATACATCCATATACCTTGTGTAGGATCTGGTGATCCGGTTTCTTATTTATTAATGCATGCGTAATTAATACATATTTTGCAGCTACTTAGACAAGATATGTGCAGATTTTGCATTCGAACATGTAGGATTTTTTATTCCATCTTTGATTAGTCTAGTAGCTAAAGACCCTCCGTCAGTTCAACAATACTGCTGTGACGCTTTTTCAATTTTTTCTCAAAAAAAGAAGACGATGATAATGGCTCCATTCAATGTAGAGTAAGTTTACTTTGCTTATTAAGAAAATTACATTTTTATTGTGGATTTTGAGTTATTAATTTTTAACTTTTTTACCTCTAGTGGTATGCATTGCGAGTTACTGGTTATTGTCCCCGAGACGTTCACTATCTATTATCTAGATCCTAAGGGGAGTAAATTGAATACAAAATATGGACACATAATGAAAATGGCATTATTCCGGTGAGAAATATTTTATTTTCATATCTGTTAACATATGTTATTACATTACTATTTAATTATGCAATGTACTATGTTACATTAACATGTAGGGGTTTTGATGAGTTCAAAAAGGCTGGAGGAAAGGTCCCCATGAAAAAGAACCAGCCAATAATTTGGAAGAACGTGAAAGTAAGTTCCCGACTGCAATATATGTATATATTATTTATGTGAACAATGCTTAATTAGTTGTATTTTTTAATATTTTGTATGTTTGAATTTATAGTGTGCCACACAAGACAACGGATGGGCATGTGGATACTATGTGATGCGATTTATGCACATGATTATCAAATATGCCGCAATGGACATCGATTGTATTGCTGAGGTATTATATAGTCTCATTAGATAATATGAAATATATCAATCTTATTTATAGCTCATTAATTATATATATACATCATTTTCTTTACAGGTGTTTACAACTGACCACACTACATGAAATGCCTTACCAGATGTACATGCTCCCTATACAAAGGGAGAATTAAATGAAGTAAGAGAAGAATGGGCAACAGCCATACAAGTAGTGGGAGATTTAAGATATAATTGGTATGTTGATAGCAAATAATGACTAAAGAATGATATTTTGTAAATGAATTTCTGAATTATAATATATGTGTGAATGTTTCTACATGTCTGGATGTATCTACATGTGTCTGAGTGAAAATGAATGAAATTGTTGGTTGCTATATGAATGTTTCTATATGTGAATGTGAAAATGAATGGAACTACAGATTGCTAGCTACATGAATGTTTCTAAATGTGTGAAAATCAAATGGAACTGCAGGTTGCATTGCTAAATGTGTGAATATCTTTCTTGTTAATTTTGCAGGTTTGTGGCCTGTTGTTGGCTGATATCAATGGATGTTGTAAAACCTGCAGTTCATAACTGAACTGCAGGTTTCTCATCCTGCGACCAGCCATACAGCAGGTCTGCAGACTGACAGAAAAAAAAAATAGGCGTCGGTTATTTGTATAAAACCGACACCACATCGTTACAGTGTCAGTTTTTATCTAATAACCGACGTCTATGTACTTAACACCACGGCCGTGCTGGCCAGCAAGGCTGTGGCAGCAGACCAGACACCACGACCGTGTTGGTCAGCACGGCCGTGGCAGCGGACAAGACACCACGACTGTGCTGGTCAGAACGGCCGTGGCAGCGGACCAGACACCACGGCCGTGCTGGCCAACACCACGACTGTGCTGGTCAGAACGGTCGTGGCAGCAGACCAGACACCACGGCCGTGTTGGCCAGCACGGCCGTGTTGGGAGTGATATGACGTCGGTTTTTATCTAATAACCGATGCTAATAGTGCCCAACATGGCGCCCTTTCTGTGGCGCGAAGGTATATGGCGTCGGTTTCTTATCTAAAAACTGACGCTTATAGTGCCCTGCTGGCGCGTTTTCGGTGGCACGCGAAGGGTTGTGGCGTCGGTTTTTGAACCGATGCGTAACAGTTGGGCTTTTAGCGTTGCCCACATAGGTGTCACTTAGAAACCGACACTAAAGGCCTTAAATAACCGACACTAAAGGTCGTTTATGTACTAGTGCTTCTACTGGCCAACTAGGAGAACATGCACACTCACCTACAACACATAGAGTGCCATCAGTAGCCGCTCTATGACCACTATTGGAGTCAAGGCAACTTTGTTAGCTACCCACAACTACCTCATATGACAACAAACCCACCCACATTCACCAGCATGTTCTACCCTCTGGACCCAGAGATGCCACCGGGAACGTTTCAACCACCACCACCCTTCTGAGAATATGGTACCCTTGTTCCACCTCTTTGTTTGAATTATGAATACGTGGACATAGTCAAGTTCAAGCTTAAGGGGGTGATGGAATGACTTCATCAGTTTTGTTTTCTATATTGTTTTAGTTTTTCTTATTTATGAGTTTAGGATCCACATCTATCTAGTGTAATCACGGAGCTAAGTTATCATAATTTCATGTATCATCAAAAGAGATGTGTTTCATGTCATCAAAATGAAATCTAAAATGTAAAATTATCATATCTGTTTATGCTTATTTTGCAAAGTCTAAGGCAACACCAACAAGAGGAAGTGTTTTGGTTAGTTAGCTTGAGGACAGTTAATATGAATGAGTATCTTAGCTAATCCAACACTTGTATACGACAATGAGGTTTGATTCTAAATTGATCAAACAAGTAACGAGACACTAAATGAGAATTTTAGAAAGAAACCCTAAGGCTACCCAATACATAGGTTGATAGGAGAGGGACATACCATAGTTTAGACAAATATTATCTCTTAATCATTTGATTCCACCAACATTCCATTGTTTTTCATCCACCACCTTAATATGATCAAGTAACTCAATTTGTTTCCTCTTGATTGCATTGCATAGCATAATAGTTAGCATGATATCTAGTTTCTTAATAGTGCATTAGTAAAAAAAAGAATATAAAGATGTGCATAACAATATCACTTGCATAACAAATTTCATGTAGATTGCACTTTCTTTTTGCATCATTCTCTGCATCATGTATCTATTTAGATTTCTCCTCAAAATTTAAACTGAAAGGATACACATCTACATACCTTATGATGAAAAAAAAAGCAATGATATGTTGAATAAAAGCTCAAGATAAATCATAAGCTATGCTAAAAATAAAAGGGAAGAAAAAAAAGAAATATCACATAAAGAGGAAGAAAAGTGTGCCTTGAAATCAATATGAAGTTACTTTATGGAGAAGGTTAAGATAGTTACATACATGCAATCTTTTACCCACACTCATCATTCAGATGAGACATTCAGTGCATTCATTATTCCACCATAAAGTTAGACATTAGGATTCATGAATTTTTCATTTCCTTCATTGTGCAGGTTCATCATTTTTTCGTTTGCACAAATGATTTGATGTTACTTGTGATTCCTATTTGTAGCCACCTATTTCATTCCACCAATTGCTCTATATGGTAGGCCACATAAATGATTGATCCCTTCATTCTTTGTTATATGGGGAACTGCTTCCAACATAGTTTGGTAGGTAGACAAGATAAACACAGATAGGAAATCACATGGTGCATCAAGTGTATGCCCTACTAACTATGATGTTAACTATTCTATTAATAGTGTTTCATTGATCTAAGGGTGAACATCTTTAACAAACATTTTTTTTCACTTCAAGGTAGTTATTTGTTTAGTGGTTGGTAAGAGTCAATTTGCACCGCCAGGTGGGGGTAATTGATAAATATAGCTCATATCATTTTTCCTCTTATTGACTTATTTCAAACAAATCCAAATGTAGTGTTGCTCAAGGCCAAGTAACATTCAAGCTTAGTGTATTTTGAAGCAATTAGTTGTAGTTGCTTTTCACAAACTATTTTTCTATGTATTTAGTGCATTATTTCTCATTTTTATATTAGTTATGTATTTATCATCATGACTTGCTTGTGAAACACTATTGCATCAATTAGTATCTATTTTTACCAAATTATGTCAATTTATTAATTTTTGTTCAGACTTATGTTGGTTTTTCCTTATTTCAGGAAATTTGAGCATTTTTTAGGACAACACGGTGCCACTAACAACATAGTCAGTGATACCAAAATTATGCAAAATCTAATAGGAAATTCTAGAAATCTCAGTGCTAGAGAGATAGTACTTGGTATTACCGATATGACGCTCGATGCTATAAAAATGGAGTCATTGCTAGTGATTTATTGCCCAAAAATCAACAGTAGAAGATTTTCTTATTTTGGTGCCACCGATAGGTGAGTTGGTGGTACTAACTTTTAAATCCATGGCAAGTCATAACTCAAAGGAATCAACTTAGTGCTACCGACATATTTGTCAGTAGTACTAACACTTATCAAGGGTTTCAAGTCCAGTCGAAAAATCGGTACATTGACATCTAGTCAGTAGTACTGATTCTACGAGATCAATGCAGATTAAAGATAACTGTAGATCCAATGTCTGGGACTTAATGATGGAGAGCGTCACACTTATGACCTAAGGGGATTTCATCCAAATGAAAGAAGAATGTTCTATCTAGCTACAGAGGAGCATGGGGCCGAGAGAGGAGGAGTTGAAGGAGATAGCCATGTATCGTACGTTCCAGCCACTTCAAGGAGGCTGATTTGTAGCCAAAATGTTGTAGTTTGATGTGTCAGCTAGAGGGGATCTCTAGGACAACTTATCTAAGGGTTTTCATTAGTTATTCTAATATTTAGCTTATCTCTCTTTCTCTCTGTATTTAATGGTAGAAATCGTGCAGGGATAATCTCCTTGTTCCTTAGGACCCTGGAGTAGCCCAATTTTGCATTGTATTTGACTCTATCTATACATATACCTATATATATATATATATACATATATATATACATACATATATATACATACAATTATATATCCTATAAATCTGGTTGCAAATATATGATTTCTTAATGAATTCTTTGTGCTTGATCACCACAATCAAGATTTTAGACTGTTATATTTCTTCTGGAGAAGGATTAAGATTTTAACAAATCACAAATTTACACATCCAATACTATGCCTCAAAAGAGGGCTTATGGCTATGAAGGGAATAATCTAGAGATATCATAAATGCACCTATCTAATTCTTGAATTGCAAAATCAATCACTTTTTCTCAACCTAGCTAATTAGGTTATAGTTAGTTTGTAGTCTGTGAAGTATGCTTCCCTTAGTTTGACATTCGAGCCACATACGCCTATAGTACTCGACGTGTACACTTACCTTTTTGCATCTATAGTTCAAGAAAATCAAGGACATCATTGAGACTACCTGCTCTGTTAAGACACATTGATTTCCAAGTCATCAGTCTATTTGTCATTTTATAAAGGATATGTTTCTAAACATTATTAGATAGTTGTTTCAGAGAAAGTGAAAATATCAAATGTTTAAGTGGAAAGGATTAAACAAATTCAATGTTGACATTATCAAAGTCTTTCTCAAAATCAAATTTGAGGGTAAGCATGGACATTTTCTTAGAGTGGGATGAGTGCCAAATATTATTCATGATATAATCATCCTCCATTTTTCAACCCTTATATAAAGTAATTGCAACCCTTATATAAAGTAATTTTGTTGAATGATAATGATCTAATTCATATGTTGTTTCATTCAACTGACATATTTAGTAATAATTTTTTACAAATTAGTAATGTGACATATCGGCCTATGTCAACTAATATCAGTGGGGTTGTCAATCTTCTTTATGGGAGTAACAAAAACATTGTTTATCAAACTGAGGTCCATTGTTTCCTCCTCAAAGATTTATCTAAATAATTAGTATATGAGGCCCTTAGCCATATTACAATCATGTTTGTGGAAATACATTCCACAAAAAGCACGGACAAATGATTTTTCAATACCTAAACTAAAGGAATATCTTCTTATCTTTCGTAAAGACCAACAATAGTATATGTGTGTAAATTTTTTATGACAAACTTTTTCCCGATCAAATATGATGTTAGATGAAAATTTTTGCTTGTCGTTTAAGAGATTGTGAAAGTAAGTCATGATGTATTGGATTATATCTATTTTTTATTGGTCAATCCACCATCACAATAAAGATAATGAATAAAAATGTACCTCTTATTCCTATTACAATCTTTTCTTAAGAATATTATGTTATAATCACCTTCTTTTAACATTATTCCTTGGATATTTGCCTCCAATTCATCTCCTGATTTAGGATCAAATGTTAGATTCTATTTTATCTCTACCTAGGAGAGTGTCTTAAATTACAAGAGCATCATGTAGATGTATAACTTTGTTTGGATGTTTCCAAAAGTTTCCTTCCACTCTTTGTGTTTATACCTAAAATGTGTAAGATTGTACACTAGGTTGCTACCTTTTTTGTCATTTGTATCTCTACTCCAATTAGTTGTAAATATTTTCTTATAACTATTATATATGTATGACAATGTTCAATAATGAATCTAGTAGGTCCCAATGGAATGTATTTGTGTTAAGAAAACTAGCATGTGATATGAGATAATGCACACAAACACTCTTGATTTGTTTCATAGGATAGTGTTGTTCCTATTGGTTTGTTCATAGGAACATATCCATAATATCACAAGAGGAATCCCTAATTCAAGTGTATACTTGGGTTGTTGACCTCAAAGTCAATCATTACATAGGTGTTGATGAAGCCATTAAATTTTTTCATTATTTTGTTATTGTAGAATTATGTCATTGGTGTGTGATCTTTCATAAATGAACCTAGCATAGTTAATATCCTCTCTTATGAACCATGTCTTATTTTTTAAATTTTATCTAGTTTGTACAACTCAGTGAAGAAATGATTTTTATTGTGACCCAGATCACCATATACCTTAGTGAAGGTCTAATTGTTTTTCTATTAGTAGTGCTAGAGAGTTCGACCCTAATGGAGAAGTCACCTATGATATGATTATGACACGTGAGGTGTGCATTCTTCCATCCCACCATAACGACTCCACTAAGGAATGCCACTAGTTTTTGTATCTATCTATTAAAACATTTGTCCATAATATTCTAGTTTGTTGCTGATTATTTATAGCATTTTTTTCATGTATTGTGAATAGATGTGGTATAATTATTCTAAAGTAATGTCTAACTGAATTTTTTCTCTTGACCAAAACCGATCCACAAACATTTCATGTTGTAGTAATCACTAAATGAAATTTGTATGCAATAAATTTGAGAAGAAAGGATTGACACATCTAAAACCATAAGTAGAATGAATCTAAATGTTCATTGATAAAATAGCATGGTCTTATGTTGGGCCATACCAATTCATTATCAATGTGGTAACATGCAATGTTAGCAGTGAGATCATCTTTAACTCTCAAACCAAATTCTGCTTGAAATCTATAAAAAAATTCTAACTTTCCAAGAAAAAATTGGGAGGTCTAGATCATTTTAACCATCTATACAATTTTCATCAGAGTGTTATAGGATATTATGTGTTTTTTCATCCAATAGTTTCTTGATCATCATCTCTTGTACATTATCAAATCCATTTTTTGTTGTATGGATGTCCTTCATGTTGCTATAGCTTTTTGATGGGTTTATCTTAGCATATTGGGCATCACAGATCCCATAAGCTATCTGCTCAATAGCCAAGTTAATCAATTTGTTTGGTCAACTATAGTATATCTTATTTTAACTATTACCAGGTATTGTTGATGTGGTCGTATGTTGTGATTCTTGTCCATGGTTTCTTGTGCGGTCTTGGATTCTTGGTCCTTTATTGCATGACATGAAATTTCTATGCCTAGGTCATTTGGGTTTGTTTTGTGTGTGTGAGTCCTTACACACCCACACACACTTACTATGTGCATAGTTATTGTTCACATTCCTAAATTTCTAGTATGCTTCTTCTACATATATTTGATTATAACATTACTATGGTAAAACCTAATAAGTCCAAAGGTTTTTTGCCAATGGCATGAGCTGAACAAATGACAAAATTTGTACCTACAACATGGCCTTAGGGACTATAACTCAAGGCTAAGGTCATTACATGAAAAAAAATGTTTCCTATCTAGTTTGTGTCTATACATCTCCTAAAGTCTTAAATATTTTTATCCTTTCCATTCCACTTGGCATATTCCACGTGTCCCCAACTCTTTTTTACTCCATCCAACAAATATGAATTCTCAACATATACTTATACAAATTGAAGACTACTCACATTTTTTCTACGTCTTGTCCCTACTGTAAAAACAATGCCAGACTCCAAGTAAAAATCTTGAAAAGATTCTTTTAAGAGGTAATATGGATTTTGATGTATAATCTTGTTGTTTCTTTTCTACTAATCCTAGTGATATGTAAATTCAAACCTCAAGTTATAGATTTCAAGATGATCTTATGATTTTATAATTAATTACTTATTGAATAACTTCTTAAATAAAGTCAAATATTTAATTCAATTAGTTTAAAAGTATGCTTGTATTTGAATAAAAATTTATTCTAAAAGGGAAGTACACATAACATAGAGAAACTTTGTAGATGAATTCTTGAAAAAAGGTATTTTAGACATAAAAAAATACATAACATTGATCGATGTAAGGTTTACATAAATCCATAGGATCTTGGATCGTCTAAAAGGGCTAATGGTGAGTCACTTATATAGAATAAGGTCGCATTGATCAACTTCTTTGAGTGGAAGATATGTCTCTTCAGTCATTCAAATTGCTTTGACTTGTAGTCAATGATTTCTTCAACCTATGCCTCCACACTTTTCCCCCCTTCCAGTGGTTGGTGATTGAGATTCAACCTAGTACTATGGGAATTTTTGGACATGCATGAACCCATGCTTCAACTAGTAGTCCATGCAGTAGATGGTGATGTCAATTGGATATCCACTAAATAATATGAACATGTTAAGCTATTTATACGAAATCAACTGCAATGTGATTCAAAATAAAAATTGTAATATCTATAGATACCTATTAGAACACTAAAATCTAAGTGGTGACATTCGATAGGGTGATCCCTGGAAAAGAAGATCAACACGAGACCAAGTAAACCTAGAAAAGCTCATTTGAGGTAAATAATTTTTTAGGCATTTTCCTTCATTTATCCCCCTTTGTCTTGGACAAAATCCATAACATGGATGGTTTAGGTTCCTAATATATTCTTTACCCCCTATTCTTCTTGGTTCAATGAGCGACCTACATGTGTGAACTATTATATGGAGATTAAGAGCTCTTATCTGAATTTAGGCTGAATGGACTTTATTTGTGCATAAAATCATAAACCTAAGTAGAGGTGAATGAAAAATTAGTTGTTAGCAATGATGTTACAAAGTTTAGGCCAAATTTTGGAGGGTAATAACCACAACATTTTCCTTATTTTGTTACTTCCAGATCTAGTAAGCTTAAAGTTAGGATTTTCACTATTTGATTGGATGATATAGTAGGAAATTGATGTATTATAGATTTATCCAGGCCTTGAATAATTACATGTGGTTTTTATAAGAATCAAATAAACTAGAT
Organism: Alisma plantago-aquatica; assembly: GCA_963693085.1. Taxonomy (NCBI): domain Eukaryota; kingdom Viridiplantae; phylum Streptophyta; class Magnoliopsida; order Alismatales; family Alismataceae; genus Alisma; species Alisma plantago-aquatica. The sequence goes on along the minus strand of OY856410.1, from coordinate 988,577,216 downwards.
TTTAGAAGCACTTATATACTCAGTTGTTTGTAATTGCACTATAATAGAATAGTTTCTAGAAAATGCTATTAATGACCTTGGTTGCTTCTAGATATTAATATAAGATAAATAAAAATGGATCCATATTATGCATTTATATATGCTTAGTTTAATCATTGTAAGTAAGAGTAGGGTATAAAAATCTAGCACCTTAGTTACAAATACATATTTAAGTTAAAAATTGTATAGTAGATCCTTGATCAGTGAAATGAAAGAATCAACTAGACATTGTATGCCTTTAAAATCATAGAATCCATCATGTAGGTACGCGCCCTGAAGGAGTAAATGTGCATATTGATTGATAGAGTCCATGATGAGGTATCCAGAGTGTACTGGTCATGTATATGGAATTAAGACCAACAAGGATGATCCCCTTAACATAGAAAAATACCTGACATTAGTTAAAGTTATTGGTGGTACCTCATACAGTTCATGTATTAGCCCTTGTGGAACCGCACATGTAAGTAGCTAATCTCAATTCTTTGACTCTCTGCCTTAGTACCCAGGTTTAGAGGAGGTGTCAAATTTATGTGTTTGACTAATATTTTTATCAAAACTAGATGTGGCTAGCCCCATTCCTAGTTGAGGAAATGGTTTAGTAATCTTCTAGTCTTGAGTCTAGATATATATACCAATTGGTAGTGGGTCTGATATATCCACCAAGTGTAGATGTACCAAGTCTTGTACAGTGGGATCATAGCTTATTACAACACTTTCACATGTTGTTGTACACTTTATGTGGGTCCAAGGCATAACACAAACTCAAATACATATTAATAAACATGTTCTAGTTAGCTATTATTTGTAAGTTATTATGAGTACACCTAAATGGAAATGTGATATGATAATATTTTGGGCAGTATGTGAGAAGACCATCGTCACATTAATTGAGATTACTGAAAACAATCACAAAATTATCACTAACCACAAACTCACCACAAATTAGGGTAAATTTAAGCCAATTGTAATTTCATATTTCAAGCGGAAGTATTTTGTAAACAAGTATTCAACACAGATCATTTGTATTTCTCATATACCAAAAGATGTTACATATTAAGTTCATAGGCTATAAATCCATATCTGTTACATATTGCAACTTGTTCATATGCACATTTCATTTATATACAAACATGGCACATGCCAAAATCTACGCATTGGTATACAAAACACAAAATATCCCCAAAAACCTAAGAGTACATGGATGACACATAGGACTTCTACTACAAAAATATAACTAGTAGCATGTCCAACCTTTGACAACTACTATTCACTTTGTTGCTCTACACCTACACCACGACCTTGACCTCCTTGTCCACGACCACCTAAAATATTTTGAAACCCACATAGTGAGACAAAATGTTCCAGTGAGAGTTACAACTCTTTGCCAAGGTCTATTCTAAGCATCATAATATAAAGGAAAAATAATTAGAGCATGTATACTATTTGAGCATCTTATGCAAATACAACTGGGTAGTAGAATATTTTATACTTTTAAAAGGAATATGAAGAACATGCATAACAGTTGATTTCTCTCATCACATTATAATTCAAGAGATCAATATAAAGTTAAGGCATAGGGTCATCCAATGTGATTTGTATTTGATCCTAAGCAAATATACTATATGAATATTTAATCAATTTTATGCCTTGAGAATTTGAGGCGTACCACTCAAATCCAACTGACCAGTGCTAAGTCAAAATCAGTACCATACAAGATCAATGGTAGAGCCAGACTCCATGATCAACACCAGTACTACTTGGCCAGTTTAAGTCTGCAATGCAGTGACATAGTCATACTGCTAAAAGACAACAACTTGTAGTCATAACTACAGTCCTGTAGAGACAACAACTCATAGTCAAACTATGCTCCTGTAAAAAAAACTAGTCTGCCTTGGTACATGGCAAAATACTAGAGAACTATCTCATACTTGGTCATTCAATAATAAACAATATATCACTATCCCAAAATTTAAGGACACAAGGAAATATATCACTTACACCCTACATATTAAACAATATGCGCTCTGAGTTTTCCCGTAGGAGTTACTCATTTCACCATCCATATAGAAACTGATGTTATAGGTGGATCTACAGTATAAGGGAAACTACATGATTAGAATGTTACTTGATTATACATGCCAACTGGGTATCTTTTAATGCAACAATCAAGTAGCAATGTATTAACTCTAAAAAAATCTAAAAAAATAGAGAGAGAATGCAACTTCAGAAGATATCAAACGTATGTCTCATCCTCACATGGAACTTGTAATACTGCCTTTTTCAATCTTATCATTAACAACAGGACACTATGGGGTATCAATATCTCATTTTTACACAAAGCACTTGCTGGATCATTGGACCAATTCATATGATTCTGCATATTCAATATCATCAAAGAGCCTCAACATTACTCATAATCACTACTTTTTATTGTATAGAGCTTATTATAACATTCACTTAGATATGCCATTCATATCACTTGCAAGTTAATGTTGCACAAGTAGGAGAGAGAAAATACTATCCAAGAATAACAATTCTTCAAATATATAGTGAACACACTTATCTTAATATCATCAGATTAGGGTTAGGGTTTATATGTACTCAATTAGGGTATAGTAGCATCATACCATTTCTCAACCCTAATTCCATTAATTCCCTTTTTGCTGGATAAACAAGTATCATTGTTAATGGTGAGCCATTTATACTCTCATCCCTTATTAAATAAACCTTTACTCCAAGTACTGATCATGTTAATACTTACTTGTGTGTACCTTAACCACCTTTAACACATGAGTGTTGATCATACTTGACACATCAGTGACAACATCTTCAGCAACTGAGTGTCATGACTGACCATATATGGGGTGTGTTGTAACCAAAACACAACCCATGTGTTACAACTGTAACACATCCCAAGGTCTGGTCCTATCATTGCACCTAGTTGCAACTAGAACATCATCAAAACACAACATCACAATCGCAACACAAGAAGATACCAGCATGGCATTGCGACCATGATACCATGGCTATGCAACACTACGTCGCGACCGCAACAAAGTGCACCTCGAGTGTGCTTTCAAGGTACGTCATGACCATCAAGCATGGTGTCAAGATCAAGTCATATAGTAGGTCATTTCTTCTTTACAAACTATGTGTTATAACCCAATCTAAACATGTTGTGACTGCAACTAATCTAACCTCAGGTTGTTACAACATGCACACTAACTAGCAAGCGTAATTACCATCAATATTTAGTCATCTTGGTTGCAACGTCATCCAACAACCAAGTCTGATGTTGCATTGTGGCCCAGCCTGTAGGTAACGACTAGTCTAAGGTTAAGGGGTGTGATGCGACCGAAACTACCCTACCAAGGGGTGTTGACTGCAACAGAAGTCTAAGGGTTGGAATTGACAACCTGCAACACCCATAATAGATGCAAACTAGGATCAAAACAGGTGATCAACCCACAACACCAAACGTCACAGGGTGATAATCAACATATTCTTGAGTGTACAAGGAACCCTAACCATGATGATGAAATTGATCAAAGAGAGATGTTTTAAGGGGAAAAAATAAAGATCCTTATACACATATAATCAGATCAAAACTTTTTGTTTATTCAATCATTATGAATTCATAGAACAAGTAGTAAAATCAAATTTAAAGATGCATATAATAGAGATAGGAGAAGTTATAAAACTCGCCTAATTTTGGGTGAGGAACAACCTCCCAAGACTCAAGTTTTTAAGACATTCAACCGAACTCCAACACTTCAACCAAGGGCAACACCTCCAAGAAGAAGAAAAATCCATGATGAGAAGGAGGTTCAGAGAAAGGAAAATAGATCTTGACCGAACCAAAATGGAAGGATTATCTTTCACTCTAGTTTACCATGATAACCCTAGATTATTGATGGAGCTTCCACTTACATGGAATTGCGTGCACCACTAAAAAAAATCCTAAAGGTAGTAAATCTTTAGGTTTAGCCTTGCTTACACTAAGTTAAAACTCCACCCACGTATGCTAAGACATGTGGAAGTCTTATCATATTATAGTTATGGGTCGAATCCACTAGACAACGGTCTTGTTGAGATTAACAAGATGGAAAATGTTAGAATTTCACTTAACCCCTTAAAATTTGATATTTAATCCAAAGATTTGATTTGGTTGTTTTAAACTAAGTGCAAGTAAAACAAAGCAAGAAAGTAAATTTTAGGTTGTAAGCAATGATAAGGAGCCACTAGGATGTGATCGGCTTTCACCACCACTACACATGGATCAAAACATGTAACATAAAACATAACCTGCAATAAGAGTCTAAACAGTTAGTATCTTTGTAGATTTAGTTTCCTTTCGGAGAGCTGACTATGAGATGTGTGGGAATGTTGCAATGCCAGCCATTCCCGAACGAATGGTCACTTACTTCACATCATTCCCTTCACAAAGTGTGTTCCTCGACTCGCCAAGGTTGTACTTTCATACGTCAACTGATTCCATTTCATAGTATGAAAGTACAACGAAGGTAGTGAGTATACTCCACTTCTTGAGAAACACTCCTAGATACCGAAACAGGTGCATGGTGGATACATGCACCAAGAACCAACATACAATCAAGATTCGAATCTGATAGTACAAACGTAGACAATTCATACTAAGAAATAAAAGATAACACGAGTTAGTGATCAAGCAACAAGCATTCATTAAACGATTGATGTCGAACTGAAAAGAAAGTATATCTCTATTGAAAACTATGGATTACATTGCATGAAATGAAAACATGGGTAGTGGGGCTACTCCCCGCACCCTAGTGAAAGAGACTACTCGCTCATAGATAGGACAAAGAAGTAGGTGAGAAGAGAAAGAGAGAACATCATCCCCACAAAGGAGAGAGGAAAGTCAACCCCTTGGGAAGAGAGAGTGACGATCTCCAAAATTCATAGGTTGCTCGATGATGAGGTCTTCTCTTCCCACCTTCTTTGGCAAAGAGAGAGAAAGCAGCTTTAGGATGGAGCGTGGATCTCAGACCGGCAGCCTTTGGGCAGAGGATGGAGGTTGGAATAGCTCTGGAATGGTAGAGGCAGCCTCTGGGAGTCTGAAAACTTGATGTCTTTGGGAGGACCCCTTGGGTCTTATTTATAGGCCTTAAGTGAATTCCAAACAGTTTGGTCAGTTTTGGGTCCAAATGGTCTTGAAGACCGTTTGGACTCTGAGACTGTTTGGGCTCTGAGACCGTTTGGACTCTCAGACCGTTTGGACTCTAAGACCGTTTGGACTCCGAGACGGGTTGGACTCATGCGGTCTTGAGATCGTGTGACTCCATGCGGTCTTGGGACCGGTTGGCTTCATGCGGTCTTGGGACCGTGTGAGTCCATGCGGTCTTGGGCCCGGTTGGCTTCATGCGGTCTTCGGATCATGTGAGTCCATGCGGTCTTGGGACCGGTTGGCTTCATGCGGTCTTGGGACCGTGTGAGTCCATTCGGTCTTGGGACCGGTTGGCTTCATGTGGTCTTGGGACAGTGTGAGTCCATGCGGTCTTGGGACCGGTTGGCTTCATGCGGTCTTGGGACCATGTGAGTCCATGGGGTCTTGGGACCAGTTGGCTTCATGCGGTCTTGGGACCGTGTGAGTCCATGCGGTCTTGGGACCGGTTGGCTTCATGCGGTCTTAGGACCGTGTGAGTCCATGCGGTCTTGGAACCGGTTGGCTTGATGCGGTCTTGGGACCGTGTGAGTCCATGCAATCTTGGGACCGGTTGGCTTCATGCGGTCTTGGGACCGTGTGAGTCTTTTGTGATTTTTTTGTGTCTTTTTTGTAAGTAAAAAGGAGAAACGTTAATCTAACAGTATATTTGCAATAAAAGAGGATAGCTAGGGATTATGTCTAATTTATTTAAGAAAGAGTGTGGAAAACTGAAGAATATTACTAAGATAACATCACAAAATTGGAGGTTATCACCCCCCCTAACTTAGAGTCTAGCTTGTCCTCAAGTTAGATAGAGTTGAGGTATGTAATGGTGAGGCAATTTTATTTAGTTAAGATTTCCATACTCATGCTTCAATTATAAACCCGAGCTCTCCTAAGGTCGTATCTGGTCTTATTGCTTGCCTTAACTCTTTCAGGTATTGAGAGTTGCTTGGGTTTCATGTTTCTTCCGTATCTCGTAACCTGCATTGGGACCACTTTTTATTCTGTGCATGTCGTTGAATCTAATCAGTTTATACCTCTCTAAAAAAAACCTACTAGAAGCTAGAGTGGGTATGAGGGTTGGCTAAAGGCTTGACGTGTAACTCTCCCTTCAAGTGGGGGAGGGGTTGTCTATGCTTTTAGGATCTCACTACTGGGCACGACACATCTGCCTTCATGAGGGTAGCTGAATGTACCGTCCGGGCGAGTCCTTTATAAGCCTTTCATATATTTAGATACCTTAGAGTTTCACTACCGGGCATGACACATCTGCCTTCGTGAGGGTAGCTGAATGTACCGGCCGGTGAGACTTTCATTGGTTTTTTATATAGATCTTTATTTATGGCACAACTCTCATAGTTTTATTCAACTCTCTAGTTTTTATTCGTAAACTCACAAGCTTAGGATTTGGGGTTTTTAGGGAAATTATTTTGGGCGGCCAAGCCTCTTTTATTTGAAGAGAGGAAAGTTGTTCTTAGAGTTTCTCGACATGCACTTATTTGGTTTCTTTTTAATGGTCCACTTGCGAGACTTCTTGATTTGGATGTCACCTGATGCCCCTCTCATCCTTGAGAGTGCTTGGCTTGTTTCGGCCTTGATATTGACCTATGGAGAGTCAGATGTAGAAGTGAAACAAAAGCATGAAAATCAAAAGTGGAGAGAAATTATTAAGTCTCCATTATATGTCTAAGTGCTATTCTTGTAATTACTTTTGAGGACTAACTTGATTCTAAAGTTAGCTGGGGGTGACTTTGTTCAGGGTTTATTTTAAAATGGGAAATTGTTTTAAAATGAAAATCAAATGCGCAAAGGGAGCTATAAAACAAAATTGAAAGAAAAGGTATAGAGAGAAGGATTTTGAAAATGATATCTAGCCCTTGTCCAGTGTACTCCCCCCCCAACTTATCACTCGCTCTGTCTGCAGAGTGTCAAAGTGATAGTTTGAGTAGTACAAGGACAAGGGCATCAGGCTTCTGTTAGTCCTTTATTGGTGCCATGTGTGCGGAGGAGATTAGCAGCGAACTTCCCTCGTAACACATGATAATCCACTTCTGTCATGTCTTCTACTGGTCTTCCAAGTGCTATGATGGTGTATATCCAGTAGAGGACGTGGAAACCACAATCGTTCGACTTGCGGAGCTGCTGTGGGCACTTGTGGCTGAAGGCGGGGCGAAGAAAGTGTTCTTTGCTGTATGCCCATGTGTGCTTGCTGAGAAGGGCATGAAGTTGGTCGGCACATTCCTTTGCCACCTCCTTCGTAGGCATTCTTGGTGTTGTAGTGTAATGTTGTTGATATGGATTGTACTGGCTGTCGAAACTGTTGTATATGATTGTTGTTCCGTCATGAAGATTTGTTGCCAACAACATCCAGTGTTCTGAATGAAGGAAGGGGAGCATGATGAACTTCGGGTCGTATGTTGTAAGGAGGAGATGAGTGCCTCAGTTGTTCCGAAGTTCTTTAGCTTTAATAGATTGTCCTTCATGTAGGGGGATTCCATATAGGTTGTAGGGTGATTCTGTCCGAGAAGGAATTGATAGGCGGCCATTATGCTTACGGAGAGAGACCCTTTTAGCTGTACAGTTTCTCGTAGCGCGTCTTCCATGACCAGAATGTCACCAGACATGAAAAAAAGGTCATCTTTCTCGGCGTAAAGCCTTGACATGATGAGACGAAGTTCATTGTCGGAGAGACGTTTGCAAGCACTGAGGTCAAAATTGGGGAATGTTGGTGAAATGGCAGATAGGGGGACCATTTGTGAAGATGATCTGTTGATGGTCGCCCCAGTTAGTAACTCAGTAACCCCTTCATCATCCGCCAGATCGAAAGAGTAAGGATCCCATTTCTTTTTCTCGGGAACCTTGGCGGGCTGTCGTTTCTCCAACTCCTGTATTGCTTTCCTAAATGGCTATTTTGGAGGGCGTTGGAAGGCTGAAAAGAGATAGCGAGGAATGTCGTTAGGTGCCATAGTTGGGTCCTTGAAGAATCGTCTATCGCATATTAATTCCATGGCGTAACGACCGCGCAGAGAATGGAAATCTTCTATGGCCAAATCAGTAAAAGGGATTTGCTGATTGAGTGCTTGTATATGACGTATTACATGGAAAGCGCAATCCCTAGAACCTTCTTGAGTTTGAGCTTGGGGGTTGATGATTTGGAACCAAGGTTGGTTCCAATTATTATGGAGGGATGGGCAAGCATCCCAGATCAAATTTAGGAGCCGGAATGGTATGCATCTGGCCTCCCCGACCTCTGTTCCAGTGAAGTTGATTATTCCGGCTCTTAGTTCAGTGGCGCAAAAGTTGTACACCTTAGCGTCTCGGGCCGCGGTGTCCACGATCATAAACAGCCAGTGACCAGAGACTTGGAAGGGCACGGTAATGTAGCGTGCCTTCCTTACTATTCCCCTCTACAACTGTTTGATTGATTTGCTTTGTAATTTTTTGTAAATAAGACTCATTGCTAGAGTCGGTGATGTGTTTAGAATGGGTTGCTGCCGCCAAGAGCTTCTATAGGTTTCGATAGAATTGGTGAGGAGGATGCGGAAGACTACCATCTTCACCATTGATTGTGGTCAAAGGATGGAGTGGAAGTCTTCACGCGTCAACTTTCGCTGAGTCTTTGTATTTTGGTAGATAATGTTGCCCCCGTCTTTGGCATCATCTACTATAGTGTTAAGGATGAAGATGTCTTGAGCATCGAGAGTAGAGATGGCCGTCATACCAAGATCATGCATATTGTGCGGTAGTGGTGACGGCGGGGGCAACTCTTGCGGAGGGAGGGGGAAGTCTGCTCCAGATTGTCTATATATTGCTGCAGATCTCTGTCTTTGTTTGAGTTAGAAGCGGATTCTAGATCTTCGTCTATATCCAAGATGACTCTTTCTAGATCTTCTTGTTCTAGGGGAAAGAGCACCGATTGGTCTGGTGCGGAAAGATGTTGAGCTGATGTTTCTTGTTGTTGACTTGTGCTGGTTCTGAGTATACATTGTTGGAACTCAGCAAAGGCTGCTTCTTTAGCAGATTCCCCTAGAGATCCCATTGTGGAGTAGTCAAAGAATTGATCTGCATAAGACATATGAACGTTGTCATTGTGTGTTGGGGATTTGGGATCTTTATCACCGTCATGGTGATCTTTTTGTTTTGATGCAGCTCCTTGGCTTGTGCCCTCCCCAGCATTGCCTGGGTTGTCGGATTGGTCATCTGAGGAGGTGCTATTATTGGAGTTAGCCGAGGAGTCAGAATCCTCATCATTATTATCATCTTCATCATCATCATCGTCTGCCTCTTTGTCTGCTGGCTTTGGTTGTGGAGGCTTCTTGCACTGCCGATGGGTTGCTTGTAGCTCATCAAACTCCACTTGCACATGCTCGTGGGATTCGAGTAGTGCGTCGTGTGTTTCCTTTAAATCTGAGTATCATCCCTCAGTAGAGAGGAGGCGCACTGTAAGATCTGTTACTTGAGCACGTAGTTGGTTAAGCTCGGTGTTTGCTGACTCCTTTTGGCGGCTGTGGAGCTGTGTGAGGGTGTTGGTGATGTCATCCAAGCACGTGCTTAAAGCAGTTTGTTGTTGATTAAGGTCGCGCAGGGTATCAGGCAGAGGTTGAGTCTGCATAGATATCCTATCAACTTGCTTAGCCAACACTTCATGCTGGAATTTTACTCCAAGGACCAGCTCGGGCAAGTGTTTGTAGTGGTCATCGATATGATCGACTTGCTTGGCCACTACGTCTAGTCGTTGCTGAATGTTGTGGAGAATGCTTGGCAAGGCGCTGTTCTGCTCGTTGATCTTGGCGACCTGTTGGGAAATACCCTACACGCATGAGAAAATAGATTGCATTATGTTAGAGGGGTCAGTGAGGAGGTTTTGGATGGCGTCAAATTGACGTCTGAATTCCTCACCGACATTTGAAAAAGGGACCCCAGATGACGAAGGGTGGTATGGCTAGGATCGGGGTGGAAGGGTGGTAGTGTCTTGCGAAAGAGACACTGGTGATGGTCCCATAAACTGCGTGGTGACCGTAGATGGAGTCACCAGCGGTGTCAGGGTGGTGGCGAATGAAGGGAATGGTAAATGGCTGGGTGAGATATGAGGGAGTGAAAAAGTTGAGGAAAAGAAGGTGGAGATGGGAGCAGAGATGTGAAGTCGGGTGTTGGAGCGGAAAAGGTGGTGTTTGGGGAAAAAGATGGGGAAATGGAAGATGTGTGTGGAGGGATTGCTATGGAGGAAGGTGGGGTGGTGGTAGATGGTGGGAGGGTGGTGGATGGGAGTGTGGTGGGGGTGGTGGTGGTGAGCTCATCATGTAGGCTCATGATGAATGAGTCTATGGAAGAGGTAGTGATTGGTTCCTCCGGAGGGGGCATTCTGTCTCTAGTTGTAGCTTTGATGTTGGTGTCCCCGACAGCTGTGGCGGTTGTAAATGTACCTTTGATGGTCATTTTACTGGTATTTTTGTTAACCTGGCTGTCGGGGTGGTTATGCTAAGCTTCTTCTGTCCCTCTTTGGTTGTCTTTTCTTTTACTTTGTCCGGAGCTAGGAGTTTGGTAATCTTTTTGTCGGTAAAGAGAAATTTGTCCTTATCGTAGTCCGCTAGCTTCGAAAGTGGTAGCAGGGTCCTAGAAGATCTGACTGTTGGGCAGAAGATGTAGTGTAGTTTCGTATCCTTCTCCTTGATAATGTAGGAGTTCTTTAAGGTTTGTTCGTTAGTAAGGATGTCGCCCTTGCTCTTCGTACATTGAGGGAGTAGTCTGTCCATCTTGAGGTATTTGATGATGGAAGTTATGTGCCCGCCCCTGCAGATTTTTTTTCCTATGGCGTAGGCAGAGAATTTTTGTAACGTATGTCGGCCAATGTTGACTGGCCTTCCTTGCAAAATAGACCATAGGAGAAAGATATCGGCAGTGATGACATTTCCTCCCTCTGTTCTGGGGAACAGCGCACCGGTAAGAATTTTATGAAGTGTGCGCACGAACCCGGACTGAATGTTGGAGGCTTTGCATGTCTTTGCCTCATAGGTGGGGATCCCTGTTAGGGTCTTCCAGAAGTTGTGTCTATTGAATTGGGAGTTGTCTGCGCCAACAACTTGGGCCTTTTTGAGCTGGTCTGGGTTGTCTATGAAGATTTTGTTCAGAAGATTTTTTGTTATAACGACGTCGTTTCCAAAGAGTTTGGTGACCAGCCTGCGGTCACCTCCATCCCTTGCTCGGTGTGTAATGTCCACTGCTTCTTTGGTGAGATGTGTGAAGAATTCAGTAGTCGGCTCGGCATATGAGACTTCGGGGATGAAGCATAGTCTGGCGAGATTGGCGTTGTCTAGCATGGTGAGGATTTTGTCGTAGATCCCCATCTTGAGTACTACGCTTGAGCAGATGTACTTTTTTGGTTTTAGTATTTTGTCGATGGAGGGGAGGGTGTGGATGTAGAGGTTTTCTGGTGGTGGTGTGGTGGTGGTGAGTACTGAGAAGATGGGGGTGGTAGTGGCGGGTGTTGGGACAGACTCTACAAAAGTTTGTTCCCTAGAAGTAACGGGGAAGATTTGCGTCCTTGCCCGCTTTTTTGGGGGTTGTTCGGTCGCAGCCTCGTGGACCTTTCGTTTCTCCTTGGACTTTCAGCTGGGGATTCATCTTCGAAAAGTGGCTTGTATTCAAAGCCTTCATCATCACTGGAAGAAATATCTTCCACTTCTTCTTCAGGCTCCTCAGTTAGACATTTGTTGATGCGGTCGATTTCACACAAGACCGCTATGATGCTGACCTTTGGTGGGGACTTTCCAGTCTCATTGTAGTTATCGATGATCGTTTGGAGCTTGGCATGGCTTTCTATTAGTTGCTCCCTTGTCCAGAAGGGAACGTCTTCGGTTCCAGTGGGTTGCTTTGCTGGTGAAGCCATTTCTGAAAATAGGAAGGCATGTGTTAGAATAACAAGTTTATTAAAGGGAAATTTTTTGATTTTGTATGTGTTTATATATTTTCATGTTTTAACGAAAAGCAAGAGGTTTTGAAAAGACCAAACGGTTTTGAAGACCGTTTGGTTCAAAATGGTTTGAAGACTGTTTGGTCCCAAACGGTTTGAAGACCGTTTGGTCCCAAACGGTTTGGTTCCAAATGATTTCAAGACCGTTTGGTGTCAAATGGTTTGAAGACCGTTTGGTCCCAAACGGTTTGAAGACCGTTTGGTTCCAAAAAGGTTTGAAGACCATTTGGTCCCAAATGGTTTGAAGACCGTTTGGTCCCAAATGGTTTGAAGACCATTTGGTTCCAAACGGTTTCAAGACCGTTTGGAAGGTGAAATGTCGGGGAGCGGCCGACGATAGCGAAGGCGGCGGTGATAAGGACGATGATGGCTATGAATAGGGTGTCGCGGTGGCGCAGAAGATGTCGGCGATGGTAAAGATGATGGCGGAGGCAAAAAGGACAATGGTGCGATAGAACAGGGAGCCGCGGCGGCATTGCAGACGTCGGCGATGGGGGCACGTCTACCTTGCAGTTGCAGGTAAGGAAAACGACGGCGAAAAAGTTGTAATAGCCGAGGAGAGGTCGTCGTGAAGATGCACGGAAGCTGGAGCGACGATGATGGAGAGGACCTATGTCAAGAGTTGCGTGGGAACAGGAGGCACGAGCGAGGGTTTAAGGAAGTTCAGGAGTCGAAAGAAAGAAAAAGGAGAGGGGGTAGGGTTGTATTTATAGGATTCGGGGGTTGACTATACAAAAGACCCTAGGTCAAACGGGTTAGAAACCGTTTGGACTCCAAATGGTTTCGAGACCATTTGGTTCCAAATAGTTTCGAGACCGTTTGGCTCCAAACGGTCTCAGGACCGTTTGGGAAGGCTCATGTTATTTTGATTTTTATATTTTTATATTTGTTTTGGTTATGTGAATTTTATATTTTCATAAGATAAACCTAGGATAGCTAAAGGAACTGAAAATAAAGATAAAAGATGATACTCAGATCTTGGGTTGCCTCCCAAGTAGCGCATGGGTTTTATGTCGCTGGCTCGACGAGGTTTTGATTTTGTTATGGTGTTGTTGTGGGGTTTCTGATCTCAATAGTCTATCTCGGCATTTTGTCCACTGGAGTATAGTATTTTTTCAATCGATGGCCATTGACTGTCCTTTCTCCTCCATTGTCGTCAATAATTATGATGGCTCCAGTCGGGTATATATGTTTGATGGTGAAAGGCCCAGACCACTTTGTGCGGAGTTTTCCGGGAAACATTTTGAGCCTGGAGTTGAAGAGAAGGACTTTATCTCCAATGGTGATGTCTTTTCTTTTTAGATGACCGTCGTGACACATCTTGGTTTGTTCTTTATAAATCCTGGCACTTTGATAAGCGGTCATTCAGAGCTCCTCTAGTTCTTTTAATTGGAGTTGTTTGTTTTCTCCGGCACTTTTGAAATCAAAATTCAGTTGTTTAATGGCCCACCAAGCCTTATGTTCCAGTTCCACTGGAAGATGACATGATTTCCCGTATACCAAACGGAACGAGGTTGTTCCAATTGGTGTTTTATAAGCTGTTCGGTAGGCCCAAAGGGCATCGGGAAGCTTGGTGGACCAGTCAGTGCGGTGTCTATTGACTATTTTTTCTAAGGCTGCCTTCAGTTGTCTATTTGAAACTTCAACCTGACCATTTGTTTGTGGATGGTAAGGCGTGGCAACTTTATGGTTAACTCCGTATTTCTTTAAGAGGGCTTCAAGGCTTCGTTCCAAAAATTGGGTCCCTCCGTCGGATATGACAGTTCGGGGGACTCCAAATCTGGGAAAATGATATCTTTAAACATCTTAATGACTGGTTTGGAATCGTTGGACACTGTGGGTATAGCTTTTACCCATTTTGAGACATAATCTACTGCGACCAGAATGTAGGAGAAACCATATGAAGAAGGAAAGGGGCCCATGTAGTCTATCCCCCATACGTCGAAAAGTTCGATCTCTTGCCACATGTTGAGGGGCATTTCATTCCTTTTAGATATGTCACCAGAAAGTTGACATTTGTTGCATGATTTTACAAAATCATGGGAATCTTCTACTATTGTTGGCCAAAAGAAACCCGATTGCAGAACTTTCATAGAGATTTACTTCGCACTGATGTGTCCCCTAGTGGGGCCGGAATGGCAATGCTCTAAGACAAGGGTAATCTCTTCTTTAGGTAAGCAGCGACGGAAAAGTCCGTCTGCGCATAGGCAAAAAAGGTAAGGTTCACCCCAATAGTATTGCTTTACATCGTGGAGGAATTTCTTTTTGTCGTGATGAGATGCGGAAGGGTGAATGATTCCTGTAGCCAGATAATTAACAATGTCGGCATACCAGGGGAATCCATTGGTAACTTTCATTAGCTGGTCATCTAGAAGGGAGTCTTGGATAGGTACATTATCTTCATCCTCGACTTCAATACGGATGAGATGATCGGCGATGATGTTTTCCACTCCGCTTTTGTCTTTGATTTCCAAATCGAATTCCTAAAGCATTAACACCCAGCGGATAAGTCTGGGTTTTGCATCTTGCTTTTGAATTAGATATCGTATGGCAGAGTGGTCAGTGTAGACGATGACCTTGGCTCCAATTAGGTAGGAGTGGAATTTCTCGAACGCATAGATGACAACTAAGAACTCCTTTTCAGTAGTGGTGTAGTTCTTTTGTGCTTCATCGAGCATTTTAGATGCATAGTAAATTACATAAGGTTTCTTGTCGTTTCGCTGTCCTAATACGGCTCCTATGGCATAATCGCTGGCGTCACACATGATTTCAAAAGGTTGTGACCAATCTGGGGCTCTTAGTATGGGTGCATAGATTAAAGCATTTTTTAGACTTGAGAAACTTTGTAAGCATTCTTGATTAAAATTGAACTCGGTGTCTTTGGTCAGAAGTTGGGTCATGGGTTTTTCTATTTTTGAGAAATCTTTAATAAATCTTATGTAAAACCCAGCATGGCCCAAGAATGCTCGTACTCCTTTTATGTCTTTTGGTGGCGAAAATTTTAAAATAACATCGATTTTTGCCTTGTCCACCTCAATCCCTCTGTCACTCACTCTGTGTCCGAGGACGACACCTTCAGTTACCATAAAATGGCATTTTTCCCAATTCAGGATGAGGTTCATTTCCTCACATCGTTGTAAGACTTGTCCAAGGTTGAGTAGACAGTTATCGAAGGAATCTCCGTAAACTGAAAAATCATCCATGAATACCTCCATTATAGACTCCGTTAATCCTGCAAAAACAGCAGACATGCACCTCTGGAAAGTAGCAGGTGTGTTGCACAGGCCGAATGGCATTCTTCTGAAAGCATAGGTCCCAAAAGGGCAAGTAAAATTAGTTTTCTCTTGGTCTATCAAGTATATAGGGATTTGGTAGAACCCAGATTAACCATCTAGATAACAGAAGAACTTTTGATGGGCTAAGCGTTCTAGGACTTCATCAAGAAAGGGCAAAGGGTAGTGATCTTTTCGTGTTGATTTGTTTAGTTTCCTGTAATCGATACACATCCTCCACCCCGTCACAGTCCTTGTCGATACTAACTCATTCTTGTCATTTAGCACGAAAGTGGTTCCTCCCTTTTTGGGGACCACTTGGATAGGGTTGACCCATTGGGAATCTGAAATTGGGTAAATTATGCCAGCTTTCAGCAGTTTGAGGACTTCAAGGCAAACCACTTCTTTAAGATTGACGGCTTGAATTCTTCGACCATGGGCAATCTAAGCATTCATAAGGCTGGGTTTATATGTGTCAGGTCAGTTATTTTGTACCCAATGGCTTTCTTGTGTTTCCTTAGCTCAACAAGAAGCCTTTCTTCCTGGTTTTCTGTCAGAGTGGAACTGATGATAACTAGACATAATTTTTCTTTTTCCAAGAAGACGTTTTTAAGTCCCATTGGTAGAGTTTTCATCTCGGGAGCCTTGGGTTCTTCCATTACTTCTAAAATAGTGACAGATTTGAGCTCCTCAAAGGTGGTTGTTGGCACTTCTTCAGCTTTCTCTAAGTGTTGCAAGCATTGTTGAACCAATTCATTGGCTGAGAATTCGACTTCTGGATTTGTTAGAACATTCTATAACTCATCATATGGCTCAGATATTTCCAATTGGGGAATTTAATGTATTGCATCTAAGAGAAAGACCTCCTCTTGAATGTTGGAACCTTTCATGCTGTTGAGAACTCAGAATTGAATTGCTTCTTTTCCCAGTCTTAGGATGATCGTTCCAGCTTCAACGTCAATGAGCGCCCTGGCTGTGGCAAGGAAAGGTCTGCCAAATATTATTGGGTACCTTAGATCCTCCTTGATATCCATGATGACAAAATTGCATGGGACATAGGCATCTTTGCCTATCCTGACTAGAATATCTTCAATAATTCCTAGGGGCGCAGTGATAGTGGAATCAACTAACTAAATTGTCATCTCCGTGGGTAGAAAGTTAGTGAAACTTAACCTTTTACACATGGAGTAGGGCATAATTGATATGCTAGCCCCTAAGTCAGCTAATCCCTTTTTGCTCGAAGCATTTCCAATACAACATTGAATACCGAAAGAACCAGGGTCCTTCTTTTTCTTGGGCATCTTGTTGAGAATGATATCGGAGGTGGTCTGAGCCAATTTGACTGTCTCTTGTTCTTTAGTAATGTATTTCCTTGATATAAGAGTTTTTAGATTCTTAGCCCAAGCTAGTACTTCAGAGAGAGCATCCAGGAGCGGGATGTCGATATAGAGTTTCTTCATCACCTCCTTAAATCTTTGGAACCTAGTGTCCATTTTAGTCTCTCTCAATCTTCCCGGGTATGGTATCCTTGGTTTATACTGCGAAATTTCTGGCTCTTTGGAAGCTTATTCTTTTTCTTCGCCTCTCGTGTTCTCTGCGGTCTTCTTAGTTCCTAGGTTCGGTCTTGCATTTGGCATAAGGACAGGTGTATCATCATCATCATGAGCGATTCTCATAGTTTCGTGAAGGGTGCGTCCAGATCTTGTAGTAATGACATTCAACTGCTCTGGTCTATTCTGGTCGTGTCTAGGGTTCGACTCAGGTTGTCCTGCAAAAGTGCCTGCTGGTGGTTTTAGTTGGGCAACGATTTGTGCTAGTTGGGCCTCCACCGCCTTCTGCTGAGCTTGATGATTAGCGAGCATGGTTTGTTGGGACTATAGCATCTGCCTTATCAAAGTCATCTTGTTTGTTGGCTGGGAGGGGGCATTTTTCTGAGTAAGTTGTTGTTGACCTTGATGCGGTTGTTGCGGAGGTGGTGCTAACTGAGGTTGTTGCGGTTGCTGCAACTGAGGGTGCAATTGCAGGTGCAGAGGAGGATGGTTATATTGATAGTAGTTGGAGGGATTTCTAGGGTAGTTGGATCTTAGGAAGTTGTTTCTGAGGCTCCCTTGATTTTGGTTAAAGTTACTTTGGAATCCAGGTGGCAACCTATTGGAGGATCCTCCTTGTGTTTGATGTTGCCGATTAGCTGTCCCTGCAGGGTTCCCATATTGAAAATCGGGGTGGTTTCTAGGTTGATTTGGGTTATAGTAAACTTGTCCCGGTATGGAATGAATGGAATTAACTTATTCAGGCATCTGATCTTCAGGGTGTTCGATGATTGGTTCGTACTACTGTTGTGGTGGGTGCATATCCATCATCACATTGTAAAGCAGACCACATGACACAGTAGGATGATCAGATGCATGACAGGCTTCACAAGTCCATGTGGCATCTTTAACCTGTTGAACTTGAGGGTTTTTCTTCTTATCATATTCTCCAAGTGAAGTTTCAAGAGCATGCTGTTTATGAGCTATGGTCTTTAGAGCTTCACCAATAGCCTTCATTTCCATTGATTCCTCAGCTTTATAAACTTTGAGGACTCCCTTGCCGGATGATCATCCCCAATTGGATTGGTTCTCTGCTCCAAGTGTAACAATCTTCCAAGCATCCTCGTAGTTCTTCCTCATAAAATTTCCTCCAGATGAGGAATCCAGGAATTGCTTGATGTCATCACTCACCCCCCTATAGAACGTTTCTATTAGTTGATTTTGGGAGATGCCGTGATGAGGACACTTTCTTAGAAGCTCCTTGAATCTTTCCCATGCTTCTGCGAGTGATTCTCTAGGAAGTTGAGTGAAGTGGTTGATCTGCCCCCTAATTTTGTAAGTTAACGAAGGGGAAAAAAACTTTTCTAGGAACTTTTCTTCAAAGGGATCCCATGTGGTGATTATTGGCTCCCTATCAAGCGAGTTGTACCAGCTCAAAGCTCTTCCAAATAGAGTGAAGTGGAAAAGAAGTAGCATTATTGCGTCAAAAGCAACTCCGGGTTGTAGGACAAGTCGGCAAAGTGCCTTGAATCTCTTCAAGTGATCCATGTAGTCATCTCCAGATCCACCAGAGAATGAGATGCCTTGCATGATCTAAATCCATTGTGTCTAAATTTTGAAGATGGGTATGTTAATGATCGGTGGCCGAACTGGATGATTGTCTTCATAGTTCTTCGGTACGGCATAGTCCTTCAATTGCTTGTTCCTTAGCTCTAGCTGGGAATCTTGGTTAGCTGCTTCATTTTCATCTCGGATGCAGGCTTGTTCTTCAGCTCAGCTCTCTGCTTGAATCTGAGCATGGGTGTCAGTGATGAGTTGTGCTCTCTGAGCGGCTACGGCGGCATTGACCCTTTCCATTACTAATGCAGCTTGGTGTTGATCTTTAGCCATTTGCCTGGCTCTTTGGCGGTTAAGTCTTATGCGGCGGTGGAAGCTTCTCTCTACCTCAGAGTCGTACTCTGGATCAGGGGAGAATCCGAGGTTATGCGATGGTTGCATACACGTCTTCTACCTGAGTAGAGAAAGAAACACACCTTTTAGACGATGGAGGAGATATGATGAATTCAAGAAGATATGGACTAATGGTTAAAGAAAAATGTAAAACCCTAACCAACTAGCAAGACAGTAAATGAAATTAAAATGTTTCGTTGTCCCCAGCAACAACGCAAATTTTTGATGGAGCTTCCACTTATGTGGAATTGCGTGCACCACTAAAAAAAATCCTAAAGATAGTAAATATTTAGGTTTAGCCTTTCTTACACTAAGTTAAAACTCCACCCACGTATGCTAAGACACGTGGAAGTCTTATCGTAGTGTAGTTAAGGGTCGAATCCACAGGACAACGGTCTTGTTGAGATTAACAAGATGGAAAACATTAGAATTTCACTTAAGCCCTTAAAAGTTGATATTTAATCCAAAGATTTGATTTGGTTGTTTTAAACTAAGTGCAAGTAAAACAAAGCAAGAAAGTAAATTTTAGGTTGTAAGCAATGATAAGGAGCCACTAGGATGTGATCGGCTTTCACCTCCACTACACATGGATCAAAACATGCAACATAAAACATAACCTGCAATAAGAGTCAAAACAGTTAGTATCTTTGTAGATTCAGTTTCCTTTCGAAGAGCTAACTACGAGAAGTGTGGGAATGTTGCAATGCCAGCCATTTCCGAATGAATGGTCACTTACTTTACATCATTCCCTTCGCAAAGTGTGTTCCTCGAATCGCCAAGGTTGTACTTTCATATGTCAACTGATTCCATTTCATAGTATGAAAGTACAACAAAGGTAGTGAGTATACTCCACTTCTTGAGAAACACTCCTAGATACCGAAACAGGCGCATGGTGGATACATGCACCAAGAACCAACATACAATCGAGATTCGAATCTGATAGTACAAACGTAGACAATTCATACTAAGAGATAAAAGATAACACAAGTTGGTGATCAAGCAACAAGCATTCATTAAACGATTGATGTCGAACTGGAAAGAAAGTATATCTCTATTGAAAACTATGGATTACATTGCATGAAATGAAAACATGGGTAGCGGGGCTACTCCCCGCACCCTAGTGAAAGAGACTACTCGCTCATAGCTAGGACAAAGAAGGAGGTGAGAAGAGAGAGAGAGAACGTCATCCCCATAAAGGAGAGAGGAAAGTCAACCCCTTGGGAAGAGAGAGAGTGACGATCTCCAAACTTCACAAGTTGCTCGATGATGAGGTCTTCTCTTCCCACCTTCTTTGGCCAAGAGAGAGAAAGCAGCTTCAGGATGGAGCGTGGATTTTAGACTGGCAGCCTTTGGGCAGAGGATGGAGGTTGGAATAGCTCTAGAGTGGTAGAGACAGCCTTTGGGCGTCTGAAAACTTGATGTCTTTGGGAGGACCCCTTGGGTATTATTTATAGGCCTTAAGTGAAGTCCAAACGGTTTGGTCAGTTTTAGGTCCAAACGGTCTTGAAGACCGTTTGGACTCTGAGACCGTTTGGGCTCTGAGACCGTTTGGACTCTGAGACCATTTGGACTCTGAGACCGTTTGGACCCTAAGATCGTTTGGACTCTGAGACCGTTTGGACTCATGCGGTCTTGAGATCGTGTGACTCCATGCGGTCTTGGGACCGTGTGAGTCCATGCGGTCTTGGGACCAGTTGGCTTCATGCGGTCTTGGGACCAGTTGGCTTCATGCGGTCTTGGGATCGTGTGAGTCCATGCGGTCTTGGGACCGGTTGGCTTCATGCGGTCTTGGGACTGTGTGAGTCCATGCAGTCTTGGGACTGGTTGGCTTCATGTGGTCTTGGGACCGTGTGAGTCCATGCGGTCTTGGGACCGGTTGGCTTCATGTGGTCTTAGGACCGTGTGAGTCCATGCGGTCTTGGGACCAGTTGGCTTCATGCGGTCTTGGGACCATGTGAGTCCATGCGGTCTTGGGACCGGTTGGCTTCATGCGGTCTTAGGACCGTGTGAGTCCATGCGGTCTTGGGACCGGTTGGCTTCATGCGGTCTTGGGACCGTGTGAGTCTTTTGTGATTTTTTTGTGTCTTTTTCTTTAAGTAAAAAGGAGAAAAGTTAATCTAACAGTTTATTTGCAATAAAAGAGGATAGCTAGGGATTATGTCTGATTTATTTAAGAAAGAGTGTGGAAAACTGAAGAATATTACTAAGATAACGTCACAAAATTGGAGGTTATCGCTTATGATCTTTGTAAGAAAGAGATCTTCAAGAAGAAGTACCATGGATGATCCAAGGCCAAAGAGGAAGAATAAGACGAAGAATCTCAGAAGAAAACATGATCTTATAAGGAAAGATTACTTACCAAGAGATAATTCTCCAAGATTCACCACCAAAAGCTCACTCTAGCACAAGATCTTCAATCATGCACCAAAGATCGGCCACCCAAAAATCAAGTTTTGCTTCTTCTTGATCCTGAGGCTCCAAAGGTGGTATCAAGGAAGAAGATGAAGTTTGTAGACTAAAACATATTGCTTGGTTGTGAAGAGGATGGTTTATATACCAAAAAGGAGGTGATAAGTGAAGATCTTTGAGGTGGCAACACCATAGCTCACCAGGGACACATGTCCTCCAAGGAGATAAATTTTCCTCAACTCACATGAAAATATCCATGGTCATGTTTATCCAGCAACTATGTCATGACCTATTAGGTCAGTTTCTCTCTTGTTGCGGTCACAACACTATCTTCATCAACTTGTCTCAGGTCGAGACACTTTTAAGGTGAAAACCCTAGGTCACAAGTGCATGGTCGAGTAACTAGGAGACAAGGTGTTTTGACCTACCCGTCACAAGGTTGTTGTGGTTGCGACCATGCATCCAAGCATGTGTCTCGGTCACGACCCTCCCATAGGTGGTGTAGAGATCATAACATCAAACCCTAGGTCAAACACCAAGTCAACCATGCAAACCTTAGAAACCCTATTTGTCACATGATGATGTCACACCATCATCCATGATTCAAATAAAGTGTCCCACATCACATTCTTTATCTCTCATGATATAAAAATACAAGATGCCCTCTCTTGATGTGACATTTTGCAAATTAATCCTCACTTATGGGTAAATTACAAACTAGTCTAAAACATACACATATATTGCAAACTAACTCAAACATTAAACAAATTGGACCCATAATGAAAATACAAATATGTCACATGATGTTAAAATATCTCAAGAGCTTTGATTAAGGTTTAAGCATCTCATTATACAAGGTAAAAACAATTCAGCATTAAGCTAGTTCTGGAGTCTTACAACTATAAACCCCTAATAGGGATTTCGCTGCCAAAATACTATGCAGAAAGATATAGATACTTCTTCCGCATCTCATCTTCAAGTTCCCACGTGGCTTATTCAATGCCATGATGATGCCATAAAACTTTAACTAACACAATGCCCTTTTTCTTCAACTTTTTGATCCTTCTATCTAGGATCAACACAGGTCCTTCTACGTAAGATATATCATTATCTAACTCCACCTCCAAAGGCTGAAGAGTTAACTCTGTATTAGGGTGACACTTCCTTAACAAGGAGATATGAAGCACATGATGTAACTTCTATAACTCAGATGGAAGCTCCAACTTATAAGCCACCTTCCCAACACATGCAACTACATGATAAGGTCCCCTATATTTAGGAGCTAACTTACCCTTATTTCCAAACCTTAGAACGCCCTTCAAAGGAGAGACTTTAAGATACACCATGTCTCCCACTTGGAATTCTAAAGGTCTATGATGGTTATCAACATAAGATTTTTGTCTATCATGATCTGCCTTTAACTGTTGCCGGATGACTTTGATATTTTCTGTTATCTGTTGTACTAGCTCAGACCTAAGAGCTGATATTCTCTTGTCTCATACCAACACAAAGGAGATATACAATGTCTCCTGTACAAGGCTTCATAAGGTGCCATATTAATACTCCTTTGAGAACTATTGTTGCAGGCGAATTCTATCAAACTAAGATGAATATCCCAACTGCCCAAAAATTGTAATACACAGGCTCTCAGTAGATCCTCCAAGGTCTGAATTGTCCTTTCAGATTGTCCATCTGCATGTGGATGAAAAGTAGTTTTGAACCTTAATTGTGTACCCATTGTTGTATGCAAGTGTTACCAAAAGTGACTAGTGGACTGAGGACCTTTGTCTGACACTATTATAGCTGGGATACCATGCAGACATACTATCTCATTGACATACATCTATGCAAGCTTATCGGCTATATATGTTGTCTTTACTGGTAGAAAGTGTGCTGACTTAGTCAACCTATCCACTATTACCCAAATGGAATCAAAAACTTTGGCTTTCCTTGGAAGTCCAACCACAAAATGCATTGTAATATGATCCCACTTGCACTAAGGTGTAGGCAATGGTTGTAACGTCACTGTAGGTTTTTGATGTTTGTCTTTAACCTGCTAACACATAGCATGCTTAGCTACAAACTTAGGTACATCACAATACAAACCTAGCCACCAACATAGATCTTTTAGATTCTAATACATCTTGGGGCTTTCTGGATGCATGGCATACATAGATGAGTGAAATTATTCTAGAACTAAAGTTCTCAAATTATTTTTATAAAATTGATCTACTAGGATAACACACTATCCCATCTTCAGATTCATGGAAGCCATCACACTTCTCACTGCCCAACTTTGCCTAAATCTGTCATGTCACAATATCATTCTATTGTGCATCTTTAATCTATTGATTCAATGTCATCTTTACTTATAACTATGCCAACAAACCTGCTAACATGGACACTTCCAACTGTACATTCATGCATTGTAAGGATACCAACAAGTCTCTCTTATGGCACAACAATGCACTCAACTATGCTTTATCAGAGGATAACAATGCAAAACATTTTCTACTTAAGGCATCTGCTACTACGTTCACTTTTCCTGGATGGTAATCTATTGTGCAATCATAGTCTTTAATCATCTCCATCCAACATCATTGTTGCATGTTCAATTCCTTCTTAGAAAAGATATATTATAGGTTCTTATGGTCGGTGAAGATCTGACACTTCTCTCCTTATAAGCAATGTCTCCATATATTCAAAGCATGATTGTGGCGGCTAACTCTAGATCATGTGTTGGATAATTCTCCTCATGTTTCTTAAGTTGTTGTGAAGCAAAAGAAATCACATTCTTATCCTACATTAACACATAGCTCAGACCATTTTTAGATGCATCACAAAATACAATGTAACCTTTTCCTTGTTCTAGCAGCACTAACACCGGTGCACTGGTCAATCTCTCCTTCAGATTCAAATAAGAATGTTAACATCTATCATCCCAAAAAATGGTACATATTCTAGTTAAGCTATGTTAGGGGTAAAAAAATTGCACTGAAGTTCTTTATGAACCTTCTACAATATCGAGCCAATCCTAGAAAACTACGAACCTCTGTATGTGTCTTTGGTTGATCTCATTCCAACACTGACTCTATTTTCTTTGGGTCTACACAGACTCCTTCAGTAGATATTACATGTCCAAGGAAAGCTACTTCTTTTAACCAAAACTCACACATACTAAACTTTGCATATAATTGGTGTTGCCTCAACAAAGTCAAAGGATGATGTAAGTGTTGCTCATGCTACTGACCATCTTTAGAGTAGATCAGGATACTGTCTATAAACACAACTACAAACTAATCTAGATGGGGTTTGAACACTCTATTCTTTACATCCATAAAGGCTGATGGTGCATTGGTTAGCCCAAACGGCATATCCAGAAACTCATAATGACCATATCTCATCTGAAAGGATGACTTAAGTGCATCATCTTCCTTAATCCTCAACTGATGATAACCCAACCTCAGATCTATTTTAGAGAAAATTGTGGCACCTTGTAGTTGATCAAACAAATAATCTATATGTGGCAACGAATACTTATAATTAATCATCATCTTATTTAAATGTCAATAGTCAATGCATAGCCTCATTGATCCATCTTTCTTTTTAACAAACAAAACAGGAGCACCTCAAGGAGACATGATTGACCTAATGAAACCTTTCTTAAGTAGCTCTTGCAACTATTTCTTAAGGTTCTTCATTTCTACTGGTGCCTTCCGACATGGTGTCTATGCTATGGGTTGGATAACTGGAACTAGATTGATTTCAAAGTCAATTTCTCTAGGAGGAGGTACATCTGGTAACTCATCAAAAAACACATCCTCAAACTCTCGTACAACTGACACTTCCTAAAAACTAGGACCCTTCACTTTGGTATCCACCATGTGTGCCAAAAATGCATCACATCCTTGTCTCATCCATTTCTCTACTACCATTGTTGAAACCAGACATGTCGGAAAAATCTTCCTATCACCCTAGAAAACTCATGAAATATCACCATGTACAAAGGTTGTTATCTTGGAACTATAGTCCAGAATCACTTGATACTTTTCCAAAGTATCCATCCCAAGGATTACATCAAACCCATGCATAACAAGTGGTAATACATCGACTTGAATGCTATGTCTTAAAAAAGATAGAAGACAAGATAGACATACTTTCCGTAGCTCGGAGGAACCAACTAGAGGAGTTTCTAGATAAAGGCTATCTTGTGTAGGACTGACATGTAAGAAACAACTAGTGATCACTTCTCTAGTGATAAAGGAATGTGTTGCACTCGAGTCAATTAAAATAGATATAAAACATGAAGAAGACAAATCAGAATGATACAATTCCATATGACGTCATGACCCTCAGGTTGACGACTCCCTCTGGATGACTCATTGCATAGAATCAAGCCATTGCATGTTGTCACCCTCTACTGCTTCTAGCATGCCCATATGAACCAACTTGTGATGCCTATCTGCATCCTCTGCCACTGTGATGTTGTTGCTACTGCGAAATCTACTGACTCTGCCTAGGCTCCTGAGTCACTTCTTCATACTTTACAGGGCAATACCACTTAGTATGCCCCACCTATCCACACTTGAAGTAGGTTTTTACCTCATACCATGGCCTAGATGACACTGTCACAAATACTGACATTGCACTCTGAGCTCCTACAGGTGGGAAACTATGACCTCTACCTCTACTCTATGTCCACTATGATTGAGTTACTGACCTCTATTAAGACTTTGGTGCTAAGTACTTTGACTTCTTGAAGCCTCCAGAAGATTGTCCTTGGTACTTCATAGGCCACTTCCTGACCTTTGGTTCACATTTATTTATCACAGAACTCTCCACTCTCTTGACTGATTCGACAAAAGTTGCAAACCTTACTCTATTCTTTAAGTATGACACTGAGGTTGATAACTTAGTACTCAATCCTTATAAAAGTGCTTGATCCTATCCTTGTCCATTATTGCCATATGTGGATAAAACCTAAGAAGCTCCATAAACTTTGCTTCATAAGCACTGGTTGACATGGTCCCTTGTGTAATGTTCTCAAACTATACAATCTTTTCATCTAGGTAAGTCTGTGGAAAGTACTGACTTACAAACTCTTGTTTAAATTCTTCCTAAGAAATCACGACACTCATCCTTTTCTCTTCTTCAATGGTCCACTAGTGACCAACACTTCACTTTAACAGATATACAACATGTTTTACCTTATCTTCCTCAGAGATGTTAAGGATCCTAAAGGCCTTTTTTATCTCAGTCAGCCACATGTCTACATCATCTGGATCAGATGTACCTACATATTCTAACTCTCCCACACATTGGAGTCTCTCAAAAGTCTTTCTATAACTTTGGATTTCAGCACCTGGGACAGTTGTTGTAAGGCCCCTAAACTTATTTAATGAGTTGAACAAGCTTAATTATCATACTTGAATTCTTATAACCCTTATCTAACCTTTTTATATGCTTTGAAATCATAATACAAGCTTAAGTTTCAAATTTGGTCCAATTTGGACACTTTTTGAGCAAGTTTTGCAATTTTATGCACATTTTGGACTTTTCTGCAATTTACCCAATTGAGAGGTTTTATTTGCAATTTATCACTTGAATTATGTTCATTGGATATTATATCATCATTATTGATCTTATTGAGCCATGGGGCTCTTATTTAGACCTTGTTTTGAAGGGTTTTTTCTCCAAGGGTATTTTAGGGTTTACCCTTCATGGATGAGCTACCTTTAGTAGCTATCAATTAATGAGTTATTTATTTTGCTTGTAAATTCAAGAAACGAGGGATAAGCATGTATCTATGGACGGTGGTGGAGCTTCTTGTGTGTTTGCTTGCATATTCTTAATGGTTTAAGGCCATGGACACTTGGAAAGATACTAGACCTTCAACTTTTTTTTTCTTTATCTTAAAGTTCCATATATGTATCCCTAAGCACCTAAATGAGCCATTTTCTCACCACCAGTTCCCTCCTTCTACAAACCTCAACCTCCCTCTATGCTTCTGTGAATTTCCTTGTCCAAGGAAGAAGAAATAGGGGACCTTCTTGGAAAAAGAATCTAGGGTTGCAATTGACTTCCTTTTAGGGTTTAAAAAGCTTCCTTCTAGTGATCTTAACCTAAAAGAGTAATAATACCCTTCTTTCCTCTTTTATTTATTTTTTATCCTTCCTCATATCTTTCTACAGGTCGTAACCTTGCTGTTCCATGGTAGAAATGTCTCTAAAGCTCTAAAACCCTACCTTTCTTGCTCCTTATGCTTAGGGTTTGCTCATTTGATGAAGAAATGTGCTAGATGGACGAGCTCATAGCTTATGCTTAGATTTTCTACCCTACCTGCTCAAGTTTTCTTATGTTTGGGATTTAATCTTCTCATTAGAGGCAATATTTATAACTTGATCCACATTTATTTCTTACCATAAGCTTTCTTGATCATGTTCTTACTTGAAAATGATGATCCATGCACTAAAAAGCTATGATTGACTTGGATTTCGATTTTTATAATGTTCCCTGTTCTGATTTCAGTTCTATATGTACCTGTGATCATGTGTACATTATTCCTAAGGTATAATATGACTTGGATCAGGTTGGTTTGGCAACTTACAGAGCTAAGAACCTATCAACCAATGGTCAATTTTAGGGTTTTAAGTTGATTTCTTTCATAAACCCATGACCCGATGATGGTAGCATTGCAACAACCCATGGTGTTGTCTTCATGATAATGGATGGTAGGGATCAAAGGTATCAAATGATGGTGACAACCTATGGTCACACCCTTAGGTTAGGTTTTGGATCAATTAGATGTTTAATGATCAACCATTAAGTACCCTAATAATGTTATCAATCAATGATGACATTAGCTTAATATTTGATGTTGATTAATGAATATAGTGTTGATATAATAACGTATGCTGACTTAATAGTCACTAATGATGGTGGATCATATATCCACAACCTATGGTGAGTTAATCATATAGTTTTAGAATCAATTAAGCCTTAGACCAATGGTTTCTTGGGTCACTTGATGTAATGGTCGGACCTATACTGTAATTGATGGTTTTAACATATGAACTTGACCCAAAGGTCCAGATCTAATGTTTATTCCTCAAATAAAGTGGAATTATGGCTAATGTAATATGTTGGTCCTAAAAATATGATTTAGATGGTTTCCTTTATATGATCAACTTAAGGAGCTTACTTGTTGACAATGGATGGATTGTTTTTGAATGAATAGTTGATTGTGGGTTTTACCCTACTCTCAATGGAACTTTTTGTGTTGTTAATCAAGGGATGTCTAGGGTTAAATGGTGACTCTTTCTAGAGAACAAATAAAAGACTTCATAGGTGGTTTATCCAAGGTGTTTACTTATGTAAACAACCAAAGGTCTTACCTTTTAAACATTCAATGGTTTTGGGTGACATTGTGGTATGGTGATATGGGTTGAATGATGATGGAACAAATGGAGGGTTACCCTTAATAAGGCAGTCTTACCTATTTACTCATATGAATCGAAGGGATGATAACCTTATTGTGTTGATATGTAACCCTAATGAGGTATAGCTTGTTATACCTAGCTTTAATCTAACTAAATGATGGTAATTGGGTATTAATAGTTCTTGAATGACTAATACAATCATGGAGTACTCTATTATTGTTGTTGAAACCCTAGTATTCTATAACCTGATAGTTACACCTTGATTTATGTGTGGTTTCATACTTGATAACGGTATGGAATGTGATGGTGATGCTTCACCTTCTGCATCCATGATCCAATGGGGATGCCGTGAGTTAGGGTTTGGGTATGAGTGTTGATTAGTAAGATTAATATAATTTATAATGTTGAACCTAACTCTAATGCAAATATATGAAGATGAGTATCCATGTTTAACATTCTTATATGATGGAATGATGGTAAAATAACCTCCTTAATGTGATTATAACCTTAATGTGTTAATTGGTGGTTATCATAGACACATGGTAGATACTTTCTTATGCTAAACATGTGTGTTGTGAATATGATGAGTGTTAATCATATCTAGATTCCTTGCATGTTGATGTAATAAAGAAATGTTCTTAATGTTAATATAACCCTGCTATGATTGTTTATGAATATCTCCTAGATCATTAATGCAATATTGTGTTGAAATGGTGTATTATATGTAACTGATGTTGTTGAGCCTTGTTATAAGGCATGGAAAGATAATGATGATCTTGTAGGGAATAGTATGATGGTCTTAATGACCTTTGGGCATGGTTGATCCCTGAATGAGGTGTAATCCTCTTATGTTGATAAGGGTTGATACCATGTGATATTGTGAAAAGGATTTATATCTTGTGATAGTATGATGATTAGTGTGGTCTCATGAATGGCAAGTGAATAGTACCATGTGATGATGAGATGAGAAATTACATTTCACACATTTTATATCTTTTAAAAGTTGTGATATTTATATGCTTGCTAGAAGTGAAGTAGGGTTTGTATGTCCACTTGTTTGATGTAGCCTTCATTCACCCAATTGGTATAACTAATCAAGTGAAACTCTAATCATGTAGTGCCATGTGCCATAGATCCATCCGAGTGTCAGAACTTGCCAGATGGTGAAATGAGTATTCCTAAGGGAAACTCGGAGCGCATACTAGTGAGTATGCGGGGTGCTTGTCATTCTAAATTCAAGTGTTTAGGGAGGATGATTGCGGTCATACCCAGCCCTCAGTTTGAGAACAGCTGCGGTCATGTCTCAGTAATTATATATGTGATGAGATTGGAGGACAACTACGATTGTACCTCAGATGGTAGGGTATGTGTACCCACCTCCTTTCACTAGTGCCATGACCTATACTAAGGATGGACTAGGTTGTTAGCAGCTTGACCTTATGTGTCGTTGTGGCAGACCCGTATTGACCGGGGGTGGAGAAGATCTTAGGAGTCTAGCTCTTCCTAGATCTTATATGGCACTTATTTCGACTTAGTAGTGGTTAGTTGGATTTTGAGTGGTATCCTCAATCCTCAGGGCATACTAAAAGATGTAATAAAGCCATGTGGCATATTTATTTAGGGTTATACACAACGTTTCACATTGGATGATATCCCTTGTTTGTTATCTTCACATAAAAATGATGCTTACTGCAATTAGGAGATAGTAGATATATTTATGTTGTGGATATGATTAAGATTGTAGATGCGTACATACAGTAGCCATGATTTGATTATGTTGATAACTATACTGCTATTGCTAATTATAATCATGATGCTAGCTATCTCATGTTGTTAGTTATGTTTAGCATGTGCTAGCCATGCCTTTGTAACTAGAGATGCATATATTGCTAATCATGCTTATCCAGATAGTTGTGCTTATGTTGTTAGATCTTCTTATGATGTTGATATGTTTAACCAATTAGACATGCTCATGTTGTTAGCTATGTTATGTTATTAGACTTGCTCATGATGCTAGATAGGCATATGCTACTGAATTGCTTATATTGTCAACAAGATAAAGGATGATAGTCTAGCTAATGATGATAGTTATTATCTTCTCCTTTATGTATTTTGTTATTCATCAGTATTGCTGAGCTTATTTGTTATATCTGATTAAACTGCTTAACTATTTAATTACTTAAAAATGTTGTAATCAATAAATGTTGTTGGAGGTTATATCTCTTGCTAGGAAATGGGTATCACCCTTGTGGTTCACCACAGTTTTTTTAGGTAATCAGAAGTGACGAAAACAAACATGTGGAAGCAAAGAGGAGCTATAGTAATGAATATTTGAGAAAGTTGATTAGATTTCTAGTGTGTCCTAGAGTCATCCATGTACTCTCAGGTCCGGGCAGGAAAAACTTGTATATGGTGTTTCAAACTAATTGAGCTTTTATTAGCATGTTAATGCTTGTTTGTGTGGCATATATGAATATTGTTCTCCTATGTATATATGTTGTGGCTAAGGAGATAGAACAATTTTTATCAAATTCTTGTCATATTATGGATACAAGAAAGATGTTGGGATCTTATTCCAACATTTCTGAGTGGGTGTTGATGTTGAAATTGATTTTAATTTACCCATATTTTTTGGTATTTGATTAATTATTGATTGATAGTGTTTTATGTTTTGAGTAATCTCATTTAGTGTAACGGGTTCTCACAGTTGCCCTAGGTTGATTTATGGGCATCCTATCCACCATGTGTGTCATAATGGCCATAAATTGCCCAAACATATCCCTAAAAGTAGGATTAGCTACATGAACTGGGTTGACTTGAGGCATCTTAGCTACAACTTCAACCCTTTCTTGCCTCCTTACACCACATCCTAGTATAGAAACACTATTTTCTGCAACATGTTCTTCATGTTCTCCAGACATCTTTTCTTCTCTTCTTCTTCTTCTTCTACTACTTCTTCTTCTTCTACATAAGAAGAAGTGACTATAAGACATACTAAAGGAAACTAGAAGAGACTCAAATCCTAGTACTATGTCCATGTAGACTTAGTGAATCTATATCTCTGATACCACTAAATTGAGACGACCATTTCCACAATAATTGAGATTACTCAAAACAATTGTGGAATTATCACTAACCACAAACTCACCACAAATTAGGGTAAATTAAAACCAATTGTAATTTAATATTTCAAGCGAAAGTATTTTTTAAACAAGCCTTCAACATAGACCATATATATTTCTCAGATACCAAAATATGTTACATATTAGGTTCATAGGCTATCAATCCAGATCTATTACATATTGCAACCTGTTCATATGTACATGCCATTTATATACAAACATGGCACATGCCTAAATTTATGTATCGTTATACAAAACACAAAATCTCCCTAAAGACCTGAGAGTACAGGGATGACACATATGACTTCTACTACAAAAATCTAACTAGTAGCATGTCCAACCTTTGATAGCTATTGTTCACTCTGCTGCTCTACACCTACACCACAACCTCGACCTCTTCATCCATGACCACCTAAAATGTTTTGGAACCCACAAAGTAAGGACAAACGTCCTAGTGAGAGTTATAACTCTTCACCAACATCTATTACAAGAATTGTAATATAAAGGAACAGTAGCTAGAGTATGTATAGTATTTGAGCATCTTAAGAAAATACAACTGATTAGTAGAATATTTTAAAAGAATATGAAGAACATGCATAATAATTGATTTCTCTTATCACATTATAATTCAAGAGATCAGTATAAATCTAAGGCATGGGGTCATCCAATGTGATTCGTATTTGATCCTATAAAATATACTATATGGTTGTTTAATCAATTTTATGCCCTGAGGATTTGAGGCGTACCACTCAAATCCAACTGACCACTGCTAAGTCGAAATCAGTACCATACAAGATCAATGGAAGAGCCAGACTCCATGATCATCATCAGTACTACTTGGTCAGTTCAAGTCTGGAATGTAGTGACATATAGTCATACTTCTAAAATACATCAACTTGTAGTCATAGCTACAATCTTGTAGAGATAGCAACTCAGAGTCAAACTATGGTCCTATAAAAAAAACCAGTCTGCCTTGGTACATGGCACAACACTAGAGAACTGGCTCATACTTGGCCATTCAATAATAAAGAATATATCTCTGTTCCACAATTTAAGGAACAAGGAAATATATCACTTGCACCCCGCATATTCAACAATATGTGCTCCGAGGTTTCTCATAGGAGTTACTCGTTTCACCATCCAGCTATATATTAACATTGTAGATGGATCTATGGTACATGGAAACTACATGATTAGGGTTTTACTTGATTAGACATGCCAATTGGGTATCTTTTAATGCATCAATCAAGTTACAATGTATTAACCCTAAACAAAATCTACAAAAATAGAGAGAGAGAATGCAACTTTAGAAGATATCAAACATATAAAGTGAAAATTGTCTCATCCTCACATGGCACTTGTCATACTACCTTTTTCAATATTATCATTAACAACACAACACTATGGGATATCAATCTCTCATTTTCACACAAAGCACTTGTTGGATCACTAGAACAATTCATATGATTATGCATATTCAATATCACAAAAGTGCCTCAACATTACTCATAATCACTACTTTGCATTGTATAGAGATTTTCATTGCAGTCACTTAGCTATGCCATTCATATCACCTGCAAGTTAATGTTGCATAAGTAGGAGAGATAAAATACTATCAGTGAATAACAATTCTTCAAATATAGTGAACACACTCATCTTAATATCATCATATTAGGGTTAGGGTTTATATGTACTCAATTAGGGTATAGTAGCATCATACCACTTCTCAACCCTAATCCCATTACTTCCCTTTTTGTTGGAGAAACAAGTATCATTGTTAATGGTTAGCCATTCATACTCTCATCCCTTATTAAATAAACCTTTACTCTAAGTATCAATCATGTTCATACTTATGTGTACCTTAACCACCTTTAACACATGAGTGTTGATCATCCTTGACACATCCGTGGAAACCTATTCAACAATGGAGTGTCGCAACCTAACCATATATGGGGTGTGTTGCGACCAAAACACAACCCATGTGTGACGACCGTAACACATCTCAAGGTTTGGTCCTATCATTACACCTCATTATAACTAGAACATCATCAAAACACCAACGCCGTGATCACAACACAATAAGATATTTGCACGGTGTTACGACCGCGACACCATGGACATGCAATGCTACGTCGAGACCGCAACAAAGTGTGATGCGACCGATGCTTTCAACGTACATCATGACCATCAACCATGGCATCAAGATCCAGTCATACAATAGGTCATTTCTTCTTTACAAACTATGTGTTATAACCCAACCTAAACATGTCTTGACCGCAATTAATCTAACCTCAGGCTGATACAACCTGCACACCAACTAACAAGCATAACCACCATGAATATTTAATCATCTTGGTCGCAACGTTAGCCAACAACCAAATCTGGCACTACGTCGTGACCCAACCTCTAGGTAATGGCTAGTCTAATGTTAAGGGGTGTGATGCAACCGAAACAACCCTACCAAGGGATGTCAACCACAACAGAAGTCTAGGGGTTGGACTCAACCACCTGCAATTCCCATAGAAGATTTGAACTAGGATCAAAATATGTGATCAACCCAAAGCACCAAGCATCACAGGGTGAGAATCAACATATTCTTGAGTGTTCAAGGAACCCTAACCATGATGATGAAGTTCAACAAAGAGAGATGTTTTAAGGGGGGGTCAAGATCCTTATACACATATAATTAGATCAAAACTTTCTATTTATTCAATCATGATGATATTCATAGAAAAGTAGTAAGATAAAATTTAAAGATTCATATAATAGAGATAGGAGAAGTTATAAAACCCCTTTGATTTTGGGTGAGGAACAACCTACCAAGACTCAAGCTTTTAAGACCTTCAACCGAACTCCAACACTTTTTCTAAGGGAAACACCTCCAAGAAGAAGAAAAATCCATGATCAGAAGCAAGTTCATAGAAATGAAAATAGATCTTGGCCGAACCAAAAAGGAAGGATTATCTTTCACTCGAGTTTACCATGATAACCCTACCTTATGATCTTTGTAAGAAAGAGATCTTTAAGAAGAACTACCATAAATGATCCAAGGACAAAGAGGAAGAAGAAGATGAAGAGTCTCAGAAGAAATTATGATTTTAGAAGGAAAGATTACTTACCAAGAGATGATTTTCCAACATTCACCACCAAAAGCTAACCCTAGCATAAGATCTTCAATCATACACCAAAGATCAAGATTTGCTTCTTCTTGCTCCTGAGGATCCAAAGGTTGTCACAAGGAAGAAGATGAAGTTTGTAGGCCCAAAAAGATTGCTTGGTTGTGAAGAGGATGCTTTATATACCAAAAAGGAGGTGATAAGTGAAGATTTTTGAGGTGTCAACACCATAGCTCACCGAGGACACATGTCCTCCAAGGAGATAACTTTTTCACAACTCACATGCAAATATTCATGGTCATGTTTATCTACAAATATGTCATGACCTACTAGGTTGGTTTCCCACTTGTTGAGGTCGCAACATTATCTTCATCAACTTGTCTCGGGTCGAGACACTTTTAAGGTGAAAACCCTAGGTCACATGTGCATGGTCAAGTTACTAGGAGACAAGGTGTTTTGACCTACCCCTCACAAGGTTGTTGCGGTCACAACCTTGCATCCAAGCATGTGTCTCAATTGCAACCCTCACCACAGGTGGTGTAGAGGTCATAACATCAAAACCCTAGATCGAACACCAAGTCAACCATGCAAACCGTAGAAACCCTAATGTCACATGATGATGTCACACCATCATCCTTGATTCAAATAAAATGTCTTACATAATATTCTTTCTCTCTCATGATATCAAAAGACAATATGCTGTCTCTTCCTATGACATTTTGCAAATTAACCCTAACTTATGGGTAAATTTCAAATTAGTCCAAAACATACACATATATTACAAACTAACTCAAACATTAATCAAATTAGACCCATAATGAAAATACAAGTGTATCACATTGATGTTAAAATATTTCAAGAGCTTTGATTAAGGTTTAAGCATCTCATTATACAAGGTATACATAATTAATCATTATGCTAGTTCATGAGTCTTACAGTATGCTTGTCACACCCGCATCCCATGATTACCACTAATCATGAGATTAGGGCATAAGTTTGAGGATTATACTTAATACAAAGATCACTCCCTTACTTTTTTTTCTTCTTTTATTTCATTTCAAACTCATTGCTTTCTCGCATTCAATCACATAAACAAACTTTATAAGAGAATTAAACTTTTTTTACTCCAATATGATCTCAACATTAATGATACACATTCATACATTCATTCTGTTTCACACACTTCCATGTACATACAACATGACAATTGGATACATTCTCTATTATTAAGGAAACAAAGATACAAAATATCATTTACAACTCTCTCACATCTATACAAGGACCTAGAGTGATAGGGACCTAGTGAACTTAACTAATCTCATACTTAACTCATGTGGTAGATCTACTCTAATTATTTGACCTTCTTCAAGTCCACATGGTTTCCCTAAAAATTGTGAGTAGAGGGGTGAGCCTACTCGCTCAGTGAATGAGTACTTCAAAGAAACAGTTTAAAGCACTTATATAATTACACATATATTGTCGAGAAAATGATATCAATTATAACAACATTAAGCTTTAAAGAGTCTAATCATTCACAATTATAAATATGGCATGATACTCTAGATATCTACAAGAGTGAATCAATATATGAACATGCTTGATTGATTATAAAGAGAACTAATAACTCATAAACATACAAAGAATAATTTAATAATTGCACACACTTGTTTAACCTATCATTTAGCTTATTATGCCTTGAACCCACATGAGGTGTACCACAACATGTGAAAGAATAGTAACAAGCTACAATATCACTATACAAGGCTTAGAAGCATGCTCGGGTTCCTAAGCCTATCTCTCGAGTAAGACCCTGTCTGCATATCTCATACTCCACCTCTCAACCTGGGTACTCAAGTGGTGAGTCAAAGCCCTCAGTCTTATTGTGAATCAGTGGACCTACTAACCACTGATCACTACAACATGTAACACAGGTACCACCAACATCCCCGGTTGGTGTTGGGTACCACATAATTGTAAGGAGTCTGCCCTACTGGTTAAGACCCCTGCACCCTACTGGTGCGCTCCGGCTTACCTCGATCTAGACTACCTCGAGTTGGGAAATTGTTTCCTCCTCACAATGCAGGCCTCATCCTATGAGGATTCTATAGTGTTCAGGGCATCTACATGTCTAATTCACTCTTTATATTCACAATTCAATCATCACATCAACATATCATAGTTTAGCTCTATAAACCATTCGTTTCATAAACCATCTGATAACATTTACCACAACTGAACTGTTAAGCATCACCACATCTCATACTGAGAACATGGTAATCACAATACTTAATTCATTAAACACCCTATCCTTCGGGTTTCATTTATCACATGGCTCTCATAAGGATTTAGTGTGTCATAAACATTCACTGAATAAAGTCTTCTTTCAACAAATAATATACAATCAATATATGTATGAAACCTTAGAACTGATCTGAATTTGGGTTTCCATGCCATTCACTAAGATATCATGCATCAAGCATAACATTGAATAAATAAGTCCTAAGATGTCAAGATAAACACTTCAAATGGATTTCATAATATCTATTCACAAATTTCCAACTTTCCACTCATTTAGGGTTTCAACCCTCTCTACTGAGATATCAAGAAAACACTGTTCACATCACACAAAATCCAAGATAGTATCTGACATGTATGTACTACGCATTCAGATAAACAATAATTCATAATCAACGAGATTCAAATAGACAAATTTCTCTATTTAATTATACAACAATTTCAATCATAGCCAAAAATCCTAAATTTCAGTTTGCTCTTATAACCTCTGTAAATACTTAGGGAATTATCATTAAGATGGATTCCATCCATTTCTTATATGATTTTATCATCTGAAATTCATCAAAATAGAAGAAGAATCCATTTCATATCATTTTACAAAAGTAGATCAAAGGAGAATTTAGGGTTTGTTTGTCGCATACCAAGCAATTGAAGATTATTGATGATTTAACTACTTTTCATTCAATCTATTGTTTAAAGGAAGTTCCCACTCACCCTAAGGTATGAAAACACCTTAAAAACGCATATCATCCCTAAAAATCTCGATCTCATGTCAAATCCCTAGCAATTCACCTGATTCTTCTTCCTTTCAACTCAGAAACCCTAGAAATGAGGGATTATGAAGAAAAAGTGAGAAATGGGGAAGTTTTGATACCATTTTAGATCAAATCAGAGGAGGGACGGAATCTTGACATGTGAGAGAAGATTCACCATTAAATTCTATGTAAAGAAGCTAAACTTACTTGATTTCATCATATCTTGGATAGAGAAACCCTAGATCAACAATTCCACCACTTTCTCCTCCCAAACCTTAACCCTCCCTCTCTCTCTAGGATTTCATTTCTCTGGAATGAATCACAAAGTATGAGAGCCTCTAGTGTGTTAGGTTGACCATATAGAGAAATTGAGCTTCTTGGGTGAATTGCACATTGACCCCTCACTAAACTTTTTCTTATTTCAAC
Source organism: Alisma plantago-aquatica (assembly GCA_963693085.1). Lineage (NCBI taxonomy): Eukaryota > Viridiplantae > Streptophyta > Magnoliopsida > Alismatales > Alismataceae > Alisma > Alisma plantago-aquatica. Next base: position 988,538,709 of record OY856410.1, on the reverse strand, counting down.
AATTTTTTCCGTCATAAAAAAGTTATTGTAAGTCGTGTCTTTTCGAAATCAAAACTACTCCAAAATTGTGAAAATTTATCATTTTGTTTTTAATTGAGTTATAAAGCTTAAGTTAAAATTTTAGATTATTCTATTCTACGATTAAATAATTAAAAATACAATAGTGCACTACTATCTAGAAATCTACAGAACAGTCGGTTGAAGAGAAAATGCCCCAGAACAGCCATGTTAGCTATCACGGTCGTGTTAAGATGGACCCAAAATGGCTGATCTACCTACCACAGTCATGGTGCATTGGTTTCATTAGACTTGAGTACAAAAGTTGGTCAAGAGTTTAATTCTTTCAAAACGGCCGTGTGGACTAGCATGCCCGTACCACCAATGACCTAACACGGTCGTGCTACCCACCATGGTCATGCTATCCAAGCCTCCAACTACCATTTTCATTGTCATATGCCTAAATCTCTCATTCCTTCCCGACATAAGCCTATTTGATGAAAACCCTAATTTCAATCTACTAGGGTTTATATTTTCTCAAACCCTAATTATACAAAGCGATAGCATACTTGAAGTTCTCATTAAGTTTAACACATCATAATTGAACTACCATTCTTAATCATATTTAATCAATGACCAATATAACTAAGCATGTAGTCATCCACATAAACCCTAACTTACCAATTAAGCTCAGATACAGTCATAATAATACTTCCCCCCTTAAAAAGATTTCGCCCCCGAAACATAAATATGCAAGCAAAGTACATTCAAGGTTTATTTTAAGCTTCTAAAATCTTACATGTAATTATATTCTTGTATTTCATACTTGAATGCAGTTTTCAACATTAAGTCCTTTATTTCTTTTCTAATCACAACATGTTTGAAATAGTTCCCAATGATATCAAATGAATTCTCTATGCCACAATCAATCATAGGATAGAGAGAGAAACAACCATTTCAAAATGTTCATACTCTTGTGTTACCTCAAAATTGATAATCTAATCCAACTATTTCAATTCATACGGCTCAATACGTACTATTGTTATGTATTACCTCTAAGTCACAAAAGAGAGTTCACCATGTTGTTTTGAATTTTACTATTGTGCTACTCAAATAGAAAAATAGTCTTGAGTTGGAAGACTAGATTCAACAACAATTGTAAAATACTACTCACGGCATACCCATTGGATCATGGATGCATAAGGTGAAGCATCACCATCACATTCCATACTATTCTCAAGTATGAACCCACACATAAGTCAAGGTGTAATCAACAGGTTAGAGCATACTACGGTTTCAAAAATAGTGACAAAGTACTCCATGATTGTATTCGTCATTCAAGGACTATTCATACCCAATTACCATCACTTAGTTATGTTAAAGCTAGGTATAACAAGCTATACCTCATTAGGGTTACATATCAATACTATATGGTTATCATCCCTTCTATTCATATGAGTGAATAGGTAAGACTACCTTATTTAGGGTAACCCTTCATTTGTTCCATCATTATTCAACCCATATCACCATACCACAATTGTACAATACTAAGATGTATTACTGGTATGAATGACTACAGCTATTAAACACCTTTAATTAACATATTGCTTGCACATGTACACTGAAATCATACGTAGAACCAATTTACATCCCTTAATGTACCTTCAAAAAATTATACTTCTAAAAACAAATTCACATATTACTAAAAGCCATTGTTTCCTCTTATCTTTCTCCTCATTCATTACTACTTACTTTTTTCTACTTATCCTTCTCATTTTAATCATGTAGATTAAACATCCCTAAAATTGAAACATACAAGGTACAAATATATTATTCATCATTCTTGCTATCACTGCAAGAATTTATTTCATATCACACTTCACTCATATTGTATTTCTCCTTTTGTTCAAAACACACTTGTTACATTTCAAATTTATATCTTACTCTTTGCTTCAAATCATTTCCATATTGTTTATCTACCTTTCAAATTAGCTACCTTTAAACCCTGGATTACTATCGATGTTGGCTTACTTTTCATAGTGCAAATCTCATGATCTTGTTTTATACATATGCTAGTATTCAAGGTCAAATCACTAGTGACATCCCTTGAACTACTACAACTCTATACATTCTAGGGTTTGGTCCTTATCAGTATCATGACATTATTGTGATGTGACTTTACTCTATTAATTTGAATCAAACTTTGGATCTCATAAGTTTTACTAAAGTCTTCCTTATCTTATCACTTGAATTTCCTTTCTCTTACTTGGCCATTCAGACAGATTACATTCTCAGTTTACCCTTCTAGGGTTTCATCATCATATTGTGTGTCATTATTACATTCACTATATGTCTCTAACATGGTGGTTATGCATCATATATGATTCATTTTCTTATCATTTCATCCCACATTGATCTCATTGAGGAATATATGAAAGAGAAGATGATTCTGAAACTTAGAATTCTTATCTTCAAACATTCCCTTATTACATTTCTCGTATGTAGGTTTAATTAGTTATCAACAAGGATACTTGACTAATTAGCACTTGCTTGAATGTCACAATCTCTTTCTTTAATAATCTATATTACTCCATCATGTTTTCAAACCCCTCCTACTTTCCATAATCATGTTACCATATACTACTCTTCCACCTGACATCTTTAACTTCTACTTTTCTCTTATGATCATGTTACTTATTCATGTGTATGATCATGTATACCATGTTGCACATATTTCTTTTTATCCTTATACTAATGTGAAGTTGAAGTTCTCAATCAATAATCTCTATACAAGTTTCACCTAATGTTTAATACATTACACATCCTTCATTTTAAATCAAACAGCTCATGCATGGGTCAAACTTGGTTTCTCTTTCAATAAAGTTTTTTTTCCTTCCTGAATATAGTTTACCTTTGTATGACTTATTCATTTGTTTAGCTACACTTTTGTTCTTCTTTTAGAAACTAGTTTGTTGTTCTATAGAGATTTAGAATCCAAAGGTAGTAAGGATGAATGTATTAAACTTCATAATAAAGGTATACATTCCATGCTCGCCATTATATCATAACCCTCATTCCTTAATCAAGATCATCATTTCTAACATTCTCTTTGTTTTAACTAAGTTTGTTATCCTAGTCTTATGATTTACATGTTCATCTAATTCTCTTCACTTTCATTCTTCTGAGCTTCACTTCTATGTACTTATCATATACTTAACTCTTTTCTTCTATTTTCCTTTTGCTTTTAAGTACATAAAAACATTGTACTCGATTATATAATCCATTCCTCATGATTGATTCTTACTATCTAGGCCCTTACATACTTTTATCATATCTTTTTCATATTTCATATTTAGAGTTCATAATACTAATCATTAAACTTAATCTGAACCTTATGTCGTGTTCCTTTATTTCCAATTAAGGGTTTCTCATACGAGGCCCCAAAGTTGGATCTCAGATATCAGTTCCAACTGATTCTTCTCTAATCTAATCTTTCCCATATGTTTCAACATCTTAGTGTATGTACATTCTCACTATGATGTGGGTCTAATTTACCCAGAGTATACTCTTATTGTATTGTTAATAGGAGTCATTAGATCCCAATAATGCATCTTTCCAGCCGGACCAGGCCAAACCTGTAGTCCTGAAGCCAAGAGCTACTCAAGATTAACCAACTCCTATTAATCTCAAACATGTGGAAAAAATATCCACTTAGGGAAAACTCATTTAAACATAACTTTTGGTCTACTTGATAAAAAGAATATAAACAATAACTGAATCACTTCATGATACACAACAATATAAAATAATCATATATATTCTACAAACTAATAATCTGAATTCATACATATAAGAGCATTTCTATTGATCCCCAATCAAAGAAGTAATATAAAATCAAGAGTTGTATCACATTCTATGTTTAATCTCTTACTCCTTCATTACTTTCCGGTCTCCTAACCCTAAAATTTCTAGGGTTTCTCTCTAGCCCATCCTTCCTCTGCATACTTGGCCAGGGCATCCAGAGAAGAATAAATAGAGTAGCTTGATACTGGTCAACCTAAGTATTTAGATATCGGGCTAGGATATCCAAACACTCAGACCTCCCATAGATAAAGAAACATCACCTCCTATCTGCCACACTTATAACTCCGATTTTCTATCCTAATGGTCCCTGATGACTCAACCTAAGCTCTGATACCAAAAGCTATCACACTCACATCTCACAATTACCACAAATCATGAGATTAGGGCATAAGTTTGAGGATTATACTTAATACAAAGATCACTCCCTTACTTTTTTTTCTTCCTTTATTTCATTTCAAACTCTTTTCTTTCTCACATTCAATCACATAAACAAACTTTATAAGAGAATTAAACTTTTATTACTCTAATATGATCTCAACATTAATGATACACATTCATACATTCATTCTATTTCTCACACTTCCATGTACATACGACATGACAATCACATACATTCTCTCTTATTAAGGAAACAAAGATACAAAATGTCATTTACAACTCTCCCACACCTATACAAGGACCTAGAGTGACAGGGACCAACTGAACTTAACTAATCTCATACTTAACTCATGTGGTAGATCTACTCTGATGATTTGACCTTCTTTAAGTCCATGTGGTTTCCCTAAAAATTGTGAGTAGAGGGGTGAGCCTACTCGCTCAGTGAATGAGTACTTCAAAGAAATAGTTTAAAGCACTTATATAATTACACATATATTGTCGAGCAACTGATATCAATTATAACAATATTAAGCTTTAAAGAGTCTAATCATTCACAATCATAAATATGGTAGGATACTCTAGATATCTACAAGAGTGAATCAATATATGAACATATTTTATTGATTATAAAGAAAACTAATAACTTAGAAACATACAAAGAATAATTGAATAACTACACACACTTGTTTAACCTCTCATTCATCTTATTATCCCTAAACCCACATGAGGTGTACCACAACATGTGAAAGTATCGTAACAAGCTACAATATCACTGTAAAAGGCTTAGAAGCATGCTCAGGTTCCTAAGCCTATCTCTCGAGTAAGACCCTATCTGCAGCGGGCCTCGACACGTCTGCCTCTCAGTGGCTAATGGGAGCGGCTGAATATCTCAGACTCCACCTCTCAACCTGGGTACTCAGGCGGTGAGTCAAAGACCTTAGGCTTACTCTGAATCAGTGGACCTACGGACCACTGATCACTACAACATGTAACACAGGTACCACCAGCATCCCCTGTTGGTGTTGGATACCACATAATTGTAAGGAGTCTGCCCTACTGGTCAAGACCATCACACCCTACTGGTGCGCTCCGTCTTACCTCGATCTAGACTACCTCTAGTTGGGAAACTATTTCCTCCTCACAGTGCAGGCCTCATGCTGTGAGGATTCTATAGTGTTCAGGGCATCTACATATCTAATTCACTCATTACATTCACAATTCAATCAACACATCAACATATCTTAGTTTAGCTCTATAAACCATTCGTTTCATAAACCATCTGATAACATTTACCAAAACTGAACTGTTAAGCATCACCACATCTCATACTGAGAACATGGTAATCACAATACTTGATTCATTGAACACCTTATCCTTATGGTTTCATTTACCTCATTCATTTATCACATGACTCTCATAAGGATTTAATGTGTCATAAACATTCACTGAATAATGACTGCTTTCAACAAATCATATACAATCAATGTATGTATGAAACCTTAGAACTGAGCTAAATTTGGGTTTCCATGCCATTCACTAAGATATCATGCATCAAGAATAACATTGAATAAATAAGTTCTAAGATGTCAAGATAAACACTTCAAATGGATTTCATAATATCTATTCACAAATTTCCAAGTTTCCACTCATCTAGGGTTTCAACCCTCTCTACTGAGATATCAAGAAAACACTATTCACATCACATGAAATCCAAGATAGTATCTGACATGTATGTACTACACATTCATAATCAATGAGATTCAGATAGACAAATTTCTCTATTTAATTATACAACAATTTCAATCATATCCAAAAATCCTAAATTTCAGTTTACTTATAACCTCTGTAAATACTTAGGGAATTATCATTCAGATGGATTGTATCCATTTCTTATATGATTTTATTATCTGAAATTCATCAAAATAGAAGAAGAATCCATTTCATATCTTTTTACAAAAGTAGATCAAAGGAGAATTTAGGGTTTGTTTGTCGCATACCAAATAATTGAAGATTATTGATGATTTAACTACTTTTCATGCAATCTATTATTTAAAGGAAGTTCCCACTCACCCTAAGGTGTGAAAACACCGTAAAAAAGCAGCTCATCCCTAAAAATCTCGATCTCATGTCAAATCCCTAGCAATTCACCCGATTCTTCTTCCTTTCAACACAGAAACCCTAGAAATGAGGGATTATGAAGAAAAAGTGAGATAAGGGGAAGTTTTGATACCATTTCAGATCAAATCAGAGGAGGGATGGAATCTTGACATGTGAGAGAAGATTCACCATTAAAGTCTATGAAAAGAAGCTAAACTTACTTGATTTCATTATATCTCGGATAGAGAAACCCTAGATCAGCAATTCCACCACTTTCTCCTCTCAAACCCTAACCCTCCCTCTCTCTCTAGGATTTCGCTTCTCTGGAATGAATCACAAACTATGAGAGCTACTAGTGTGTTAGGTTGACCATATAGAGAAATTGAGTTGCTTGGGTGAATTACACATGGACCCCTCACTAAACATTTTCTTATTTCAGCAAATTTTTCTGTCATAAAAAAGTTACTGTAATTCGTGTATTTTTTAGATCAAAACTTCTCCAAAAATTATGAAAATTTATCATTTTGTTTTTAATTGATTTATAAATCTTTCGTTAAAATTTTAGATTATTCTATTCTACAATTAAATAAATAAAAATACAATAGTGCACTACTATCAAGAAATCTGCAGAACAGTCAGTTGAAGAGAAAATGCCCCAGAACGGCCATGTTAGCTGCCACGCCCATGATAAGATGGACCCAGAATGGACGATCTACCTACCACATCCGTGGTGCATTGGTTTCATCAGATTTGAGTACAAAAGTTGGTCAACAGTTCAATTCTTTCAAAATGGTCGTGTGGACTAGCATGACCGTGCCACCAATGACCTAACACGGTCGTGCTACCCACCATTGTCGTGCTATCCAAGCCTCCAACTACCATTTTCATTTTCCTATGCCTAAATATCTCATTCCTTCCCGACATAAGCATGTTTGGTGAAAACCCTAATTTCAATCTACTAGGGTTTATATTTTCTCAAACCCTAATTATACAAAGCGATAGCATACTTGGAGTTCTCATTAAGTTTAACACATCATAATTGAACTACCATCCTTAATCATGTTTAATCAATGACCAATATAACTAAGCATGTAGTCATCCACATAAACCCTAACTTACCAATTAAGCTCAGATACAGTCATAACAATGCCCATGATATGTGATAGGTCTCACGAGTATGTAGTATGCTTTTAATGTTGTTGTCTAGTTCTTTACATGAACCCCTACTTTATATTCATTGTCTATCTGAGACGTGGTTTTGTGGAGGTTAGATATTTAAGAGACCTTTTGTGGTGGTCTAGAAGATTTAGCAATTACTAGCCGGTAGTATGGGTGTTTCATTATAGCTACTCAAACCTTCACATTATAATATGTAATCAAGCACCATAGTATTTTCTACACAATTATCTTAGTATTCCACATTGTCTATACTCTTATATTTCTTATACATGTCATTTATCCCTCACCTATATTGATTTTACTACTCATAATTGTAGCAAAATTACAATATAGCCCCCATATTGAAAAAAAAGCATGGAACCTCCTTCTCCATTCCATCACAACTAGGACACGTGAACCTCCTTCTCCATTTCGACATGCAAACCTTATTCTCCAATACGACATGTGTGCCTCCTTCTCCACTCCAACATGCAAACCTCATTTTTCAGATCATGCACCTGTCAAGCTTTATGCAATAAGAGTTGGTGGTGCTTCCTTTGATTCCACCTATTGTGTTAAAATTTGGTATAAGTCAGACTGTTGCCTTGGACATTGACTCTGACTAAGACCCATTGTATTATGTTGAGAAGGAGGGAAAGAACAAAAGGGAAAAAAATATGGTTAATAAGGGAATTAAGGAATGCGGTCAGGGAAAGTAACATATGAAGATCCAAATACAAAAATATATTATGTTGACATTGGATTTTAAGACTATGGAAGAGTATTTGAGGCATAAACTAAAGGGGATGAAAACTTTTAGGATCAAATGTACAAGATGGGAGTAAATATGTAAAACTAAGTAAAAGGAAGAAGAATGGTAGAGATCACTACAACATGACTATTGCATGGTGTTTTGATGATGACAATATACTTGGAAAATCTATAAAAGATGTAAGTAAATTCATGGGACCAAAGAAATAAAATAAAGGAAGAACATAACCTAGAAAAAAGTCTATTGAAGCATAATTAGATGCAAGGGTGTCATGGTGCAAGGAATCTAGTGAATGTAAGGAATTTAGGGCATGATCAATATGGTTTGGAAATTAATAATTTGGATTGGGATGATGATGGTTAAATGTGTATGATGGTGTTGATAATGAAGCTAAACAAGATGCTAAAAAAAGAATGGAACTTGATGATATAACACCATTGGTATATGTTGAGAAATGCCAGGTGTGGCATACAACTCATGAAAACATAATTAACTAATGTGGAATCGTTCACTAAGCAGCGGATTACCAAAAATCACTAGAAATTGAAACCTTTTTATCAAAAGATTCATCAAGTAAAAACTTTCTCACATAGAAAAAAAGTAACACATTTACATTCTATTTTTCAAAAGTACATAACTTGTATCATCTCTTTCTGTGAGTTACAAGCATTAACTGTCTTGTCAGGCTAAACACAGGCAGTATAAAATCTCGAGGCACTGAGCTAAAATCTCGAAAGCACCAACTACTACTCTGAGGACCTGAGAGTACAGAGACGACACATAAGACACTATCTACATCTATACAAGGCATAACAGCTAGTGTCTCCACCTAAGACTTCACTGCTATCCCTGCTACTGCTGCAGCTGTCCTTCACCTATTGAAGGATTCATGTTTCCTCGTCCGCGTCCACCTAAAAAAATGTGATTCCCACGGGGGTGAGACAATTGTAAATTTCCCCAGCGAGAGATATAACTCTCCGCCAGAAACATTATTATTGCAGCTTAAGAAGATAGATATCAATAGAGGAATCATATTTATTTGACAACAGATATTTTAATGTCTAACAGATTAGAACATTATTCTTATCAGAAGCATTGCATCTATAACTTGATAGAATCAACATGTCGCTTATCCTTTAAGGAATATGAAGAACATGTATAATATTTATTCACTATAGAATCATTACCACAACATTAACTCTCTTCAGGCTTAGTTCATATATCTAATGCCTGGCATTCCCATTGAGGAGTCATGGCATGTAGCCATACTCTTTTCACAAAGTGTTGGGATCTTAGTCCCTCAACTCACCAAGCACAATTCCATTCCTTAACATGTTCATCATCATGTTTATAGTATTTGGGTATTTGAACCCAGAACTCACCATGGCTACTTATTATCACTTTTTAGGTAACTTAATACCTTTATATCATTTAACCAAGGACATCATGAATCTTACTACATAATGTATTGCACATAGTACACAAGGTTCTATGATTCTTACTACACAAAGCATACAAAGGCTTATAAAGCCTATAAAACATTCTTAATAACAAAGCATCATAGCCCATACCTGGCTATGCTCATCTTCTCAACATATCTACATGATTAGTAATCATAATATAATTACATATCAATATCATGCAATTTGAGGGTTATCTTATTACATTCATAACCCATTAGTCAGTATTTGATCTTCACATAGGATTAACTTGTCATAGGATTTCACATAGCATTACCTTGTATTAGGGATCACATAGCATTGACTTGTATTAAAGTTTCACATAGCAATACTCTATAATCATTCATCAATAAATGAATTATCAACACAGCATGAGTTTCTCTCTCATGTTTTCTAGAGTATGATTACATCATCGTTGGTAGGTTTGGATTAACCTTTTCATAAGGCATGTTAGCCTACCTTCAACAGAGTGCATTACATCTCAATGTAACCATTGACATGACACATCTCATGTGTCATTCATTCAATTATACTGGACTTATAACACATCAAGGTATACCAGTATTGGAGTGTTGGATGTGATATCTATCATATCTTGATGTATCACTTCCCTCATCACCATTATCTTACTTGGGTTTATACACTTAGCTTGTATTAGGGTATTCCCCATCCTAATACTTTATGCACCAGCTCATCACATTTATCATGTAAGGTAGTGGTCATTAGTCACTCACTTAGAATATGCAACCATTGCCAATGATATAGACTCACCCTTTAGGTCAGGGACTATTAGTATAAGGATATCCATTATCAACCTCTCTAGGTGTTACATTTGTCATAACATTAATTACTATTCCACTATTAGGAATAGCATTCTCCATACTTATAATTTGAGGATTCACATAGCATATTCCATATATTTGTGAATTTCACATAGTATTACTCTTCAACATAGTTTTATATAATCATCCTACTATATCAGGGTTTCAGCTAGTATTATGTGAAATTAGGATTTCACAACACATCACCCAGTGCTAGGTCTTCACATAGGATTAGTGGCACTACCCTATATTAGGGTTTCATATATCTTTATCCCATTTTAGGGATTGGGGTTTACCATTCACATCTGTGCGGGGTTTCTCTTTCCTCATACCCAAATTAGGGTTTCCTTCATTGCTACACTAAGTTAGGGTTAATCATCACCCTGGATTTACAATAATACACAATTTTGCCCTAAATTAGGGTTTCACACATAGATTTACTCTAATTAGGGTTTCACACATAGCATTGCTCTAATTAGGGTTTCACACATATCATTGCTCTAATTAGGGTTGGGGTTCATTGATTAGGGTTTCATGATCTCATTATTATGGATCAACCCATATCACATAGTTTACTCATAATGAGAGAATTAGGGCTTAATTATATAAGCATTCATCTCTCTCATTCCCTCTCTCATCCTCTTTAGGGTGTTAATTACACCAAGATTAATCTAGGTCAACTCTTCACTTGAGTACACATAGCTAGGGTTATCCTTCACAATCAGCATGGGTCTACATCTTTAATAATCACATAGATGATTGACCTTTGATCATATTAGATGTCCAAATGGTCTAATAAATTAAACCATCAATTATATAAGGAATTCAAAGGGATTGACCAATTAAACTTTCAATTCCACAAAATGATCAATTGGGTTAACCATTGAAATCTTCAATTGCATTAAGTATCTAAATAGGTTCACCATATTGGACCATCAATTACATGAGATGTCCAAATGGATTAACCATGTTGATCTTCACATAGTTGATTACTTATACCCTCAATGATCTTAGTTCTCATACATCAATTGGTTGAAAACCATTTGAAAAAGTTGTACTTGAAACCAATTGGAAAAGGTAGGTATTGAAACCATTTGCACTTTGGGTCTCCAAACGGTTTGATATCGTTTGGTCCCAAATGGTCTTGAGACCATTTGGACTCAAACGGTCTTGAGACCGTTTGGACCAAACCCTCTCAAAACCGCATGGATCAAAAAGGCACTTCAATACTCAATCGACTCAATGTTTCAATCCATGGACCAATTATAAATTGAACCATTAAAGTATTCATAAATTGGACCACTAAATAACCATTCAATTAGACCTTCAAACTAGGGTTTTGAACCCAATTTAAGTAGGTTTGATAATCACGAAACCATCACTTAGGGTTTGAAATCGAGGATCCATCAATGGTTGACATTGTGGAATCAAATCAATTGAAATCAATGAACTATCATCATCACATGATATGACCTGACCTCAAACGGTCTTGGATGACCACCAAACAGTCTTGAGACCATTTGGTCATTCCATCATCAAAATCCATAACATTCAATTAGAGTTTTGGACCATTGGATTGATTATCAAATCAGCACTTAGTTGCAATTCAATTTGGTACCATTGGACCTTCAAAAACTTAGCCATACTTAACCCTAGACCTCCAAACGGTCTTGGGTGACCCCCAAACGGTCTTGAGACCGTTGGGGTGATTCCCAAATGGTTTTGAAACCGTTTGGGTCAATCAACCCAAAACATCAACTCATTCCAATGCAAAATCAGCACTTAGCTGGTTAGGGTTAATACCATATCTTTGGATCTTCAAACACTTAACCATATCCAACCCTAGACATCCAAACGGTCTTGGGTGACCCCCAAATGGTATTGAGACCATTTGGGTGATCCCCAAATGGTTTTGAAACCGTTTGGGCTAATTAACCCAAAAAGTCAAATCAATCAAGTTGAAAATCAACACTTAATCCAATTAGGGTTTGCCTAATTGATTAGCCTTCAACTCATGATTCCTTTGTAAATAATCCATAAATTTTTTTGGGTTATCAACCAACATAATTAGGAACAGGATTCTCAAACGGTCAACCCTTGGTCAACTCTTTCAAATGGTTTTGAAACTGTTTGCTCTCAAATGGTTTCAAACCGTTTGCTCTCAAACGGTTTGGTGAAACCGAATGGGCAAACATGTTGAAACTGTTTGGTCTAGTTATTTGGTTAGGTGTGTGCTTATGATGATTTCATCATCATCAAGCTCCAAACTCACGAAATCTTCTATGATTTCCAAGGAGATTGCATCAATCAACCAAACTCAATTTCGGAAATGTAGAAATGATCACCAATTGATAAGGAATTGATTGCAATAATAAAATTAAGGGTTCAAGTTATAAAACCTGCCTCCAATTGAGATCCAAAGCTCCAAGCTCATGGAAAAAATGTTGTATGAAACTCATTTCACTATCCCAAGGGTCGTCCTCAAGCTTTGAGTGAAAATAATTGGTTAGAATTGAAGAGGAGATCGAGATATGAAGAATTCATGCATTGATTTTTGATTTTCACCATGGATTCAAGGTGAAAGGAGGTCAAGAACCTTACCAACAGTTTGGGGTCGTCCTCCTGATCCTCCAAAGCTCCTTGGTCGTTTTCCAAGCAAGGGGAAAGAAAGAAATCCGAAAAACAGCCTTTGTTTTGGCTTGGAAAGGGTACTTTTATAAGAAAATTGATGAGAGAGAAAATCTCTTATAAAAGTCTATTTATTCCAAAATTGTTTCCACCACTTCCCCCTTGGTCTCTTGCATGCAAGGGAATCTCTATTCCCACCTATATACCTTCCATTATCCATGAATTAAGGGAAAAGAAATTAAGCACCTTAACCCTTATAATAAGAATATCCATATTTGAGTGGGAATTCTTTTTCTTATAATAATGGTGAGTGGAATTTCACCTCCTTAGGATATGCTCGTGCCTTTTCAAGGCTTTAAGATCATCCACAAACATCTGAATCCAATCATTTTAATTTTGGTTGAAGGCCCTCTAATTAATACATACATTTTTGCCCTTAATTGAATTAGGGTTTCACTTAGGATTAAATCTTGATTATTTTAATATCAAGATTCTCTCTCCTCCAACTTAATTCAAATGAGGTGCCCCTCTCATTTTCTTTGCTCAATATGATGCCAAGAAACATTAGGGACCTTATTGAAGTGGTAATTTGCATATTGAACCCTAGGTTTTGGGTAAATTGCACATTACACCAAAACTAGGTTCTAATGCACAAGGATTTCTTTACAAGCTTAATCTTGGTACCCAAGCTTGTGAAAACCATACCACTACATCATATTCATTATTATGATGTCTCAACATCAGAGGAACATCTTTTCATGCAACATTTGCAATTTAACCCCTCAACTTGGGTAATTTGCACTTTAGTCCAAAACAAGCAAACATTGCTTCAACATTGTTCAACTAGGACCAAAATTGAAACATAAGTTTCTCATGAGCCCTAATTACTTTTCCCAAGATAAGATTAAGCATCTACTCAACCTTATTAGGAAAAAAACCTGGGGTTAACACATAACCCAGGTCAGGGATGTTACACCAGGAATCAAAGACAAGAAGATTATGAAAAAATAATAAGGATAAAGGAAACATTAAGAAGGTTATAACTCCTTGTGATTTAAATTTTATAATTGCATCGATCTAAAACAGAATTCACTAAGGTTGGATGGAAACAATTACATTACATTTTGAATGTTGTTAAAAAATAAAAAACATTATTACATTTATTGAGTAACAGTTACGATATGTGCTACATTACAAGATGTATATTTAATGTAATGTTTGGTATTTAAAAGTAAATGTGTGATATCTAAAGAAAAATTAAGATAAACAAAGTAATTAGTGGATACAGAAATCAGCTACATATTTAGTATGAAAAGTACCCATTTACTACAAAAATTAACTATTTAGTACAAAGCATAACTATTGGATAAAAAAGTAATTATTGTGAACAATAACTATTGAGTATAAAAATAACTATGTAAATGAACTCAATATTTTATTGCAAAGACTAAATTTAACATTGAAATAAGTGGTAAGAAAGTAGCCTTTGTTTTTCTTCTTATTACAAATTCACATGTTCTATATCATCATTGTTACATCAAAAACTGCATTCAGATCTAGAATAATGCTCAACAAAAATCAATTGGATATGATGAGATCAAATGATTCTGTGATTTTGACCACATAAACACAACCAACTATAGATGTTCTAATTAAGTGGAGTTGTCATTATTGATGATCAAATAAAGTTGAAATATTCCTTTTACAATCATCACAATTTCTCTAAGGGAATATGACCAATAGTCTCCCACTTGAACTAGATAAAATCACTCATGAACCTAAGTCCAATTCAACTAACATGACCACCATGATTTTGTTTTGCAAGTGATTTATCTAGAGGA
The DNA here is from genome assembly GCA_963693085.1 of Alisma plantago-aquatica. Classification (NCBI taxonomy): domain Eukaryota; kingdom Viridiplantae; phylum Streptophyta; class Magnoliopsida; order Alismatales; family Alismataceae; genus Alisma; species Alisma plantago-aquatica. Next base: position 988,523,693 of record OY856410.1, on the reverse strand, counting down.
TCAATAGCATTGCTTTATCTTGATACTTTGCATAAAATTATATCTCCTCAATGTATGATCTCATGTATGAGATAGTGATGCCTGAGTATATTTTTGGAAGTTGATGCAATTTGGGTTCCTTAGCTTGTGTACTAGCTCCATTGTTTTTATAGTAAATCTCTACTACGTCTTCAATGGTCAGAACTGCCCCAAGTTCACTAATTAACTTGATTCATACTACTTCCTTTGTTGATCTAAAATCAGTAATGTACTTGACCTCTATTGTAGAATCAAGCACAGTCTTTTTCTTAGAACTTTTTTAGCTTATATATCCACCATTTAGGAAAAACACAAATTCAGATTGATAATCATCCTTTTCGGTTTGGAAGCTTGTGTCAGTGTATCATTTTACAACTAACTCTTCCTCACCTCCATAAAGTAGGAATTTATGTTTAGTTCTTAATAAGTACTTAACGATGTTCTATATAGCTATCTAGTAACCATCACCTAGATTCAGCTTCTACCTACTCATCATGCTCAAAGCATACAAGACATATAGGCACATACATACCACTTCATACATGATAGACCTAATTTAAGGCATATGGATTCTCACTCATGTGTGCCCTCTCTTCCAAAGTGCTAGAACATTGAGTTCTAGAGAGGCTTATTCTATGAGACATGGGTAAGTTTCCTCCCCAAGAATTATGCATGCTATATATCTTTAGCGCTTTGTCAGTGTATGTACTTTGTCTTAGGCCGAGAATCATTCTAGAACTCTCTCTATAGATCTTAATTATGAGAATATAGGATGTTTTGCCCAAGTCCTTTAAGAAGAAGGTATTTTCCAACCATGTTTTAACCCTTTATAGAGTAGGTATGCCATTTCCTATCAATAGTGTGTCATACACATACAATATGAGAGATATAATCATGCCCCCAATAAAAATCTTATGGAAAAGGGGTTCATCTTCATTTTGGATAAATCCAACTTGTTTAACTATCTCATGAAAACAAAGATTCCAACTCCTAGATGCTTGCTTCAATCCATAGATTGACCTTTGTATCTAATAGACTTTATTGGTTTTATTTGGAGTGATAAAACCTTTAGATTGTATGTACACAACATGTAGAAGATTCCCATTAAGGAGAGTAGTTTTAACGTCCATTTGCCAAATCTCATAGTCATGATAAGCTACAATTGCAAGCATGATATTGATGAATTTAACCATGGTAGTTTGTGAATAAGTTTCATTATAGTCAACTCCTTGAACCTTTTGCAACTAATATACCTTTGTGAGTTTCTATATTACCATCCATGTTAGACTTCTTCTCAAAGACCCATTTGTATCCTATGGGTTCTACCACTTCAGATGAATCCACAAAGGTCCATACCATGTTTGTGATAGAGTGCTCTTTTGAAACCTTTAATCTCTAATGACATATTGGAATTCATATGTGGATTTATCTTGAGAGTTCCAAGTGTTTTACAAAGTTTGAGTGTTGACTAATGTTGATTTCAAGATTAATATCCTAAAGTTTAAGTCGTTTTAAGGAGTTTAATTGGATGATAAAATAGATGATTTTTGTCACCAAAATTGAATAGAATGTATCTTGATAGGTATTAAGACTATGGTTAAAATTTGGTGGCTATTGGAGGACCCTATAGGAAGTTATTCAAGATTGAATATAATGAAATAATGTGCATTTTGATGTATTTCAGACCAAGGTTCATAATTAGAAACTTAGGCTTTAATCAAATACAATGTCACAAGCTCTGGAACTGATTGAGTCATGGATTGGCTATGTGGGCTCTTTTCATCCCTCACATCTGAAAGATCTGATGGCCTCATGTCATCTCCTACCTTGCAGTTATAGAAAGGTAGTGGAGTTGTGGAAACTATAGCTAACCCACGATCCCCCATTGTGGACTCGATCTAGAAGTGGTTATGTGCAAGTAGAATCCCTTAACATGGTCGTGGGATCTCTGTCGACCCCTCATTGGATGTTTTAGTAGACTTACGAGAGAAAATGAGAAGCACCACACCAAGCCTTCTCCATCGCAACCTGTATCTGTAGAGGCTAGGGATCGAAGGGAGATCAAAGGAAACCAAGAATGAGATAATGAAGTATGAGGGCATAGGAAGTTCTTCACATATTTCCCATGGTCTTCTATGGTTGTTCCAATGGCCGAGTAGCTCCATCTTGCCAGGGAAGAAGATTGAGTGTCACGAAACTGTTCTTACCCCAATCCCAATTCTACTGCCTAAGCAGTAGTAAAATGATTGAAGCGCATGTCCCTAAGTGGCCCGGTAGGATCTAACACACTGGCATATACAATAAGAAATAATAACTCAAAAACTAGATATTTAAAGAACAATTAACCCAATATGGAAATATATCCAATTTATCTTTGTCATCAGAGTATGTAGAGTGCGGAAGTGATCTTAATCAGTGTTCCATTTGCATTGCCTAAAATCAAGAAAATCAAGACACAAAGTCCATGAAATTGCACGGTATGCTATATAAAAACAAGTGAAATGGTTTATAACAAAATTAGTGTACTTGGCAGGACTTATGTTTCAAAAGTATAACGAGCAATTTACAAAACCAACATTTATTCGACAAGATGTTTATTTCAAAACACTTCACTTTTTATTACAAGCTCCCATTATGTTGTAATCAATAAGCATGCTTATATATTTTGTGTGACTCTATTACCCCAACGCGATGGGGAGGTCACCAGGCTCCTTCTCACCATAAGAGATAGGAGGTCCATGTACAAGTCTACCTCTGAACGAGGGTTTGCTTGCACTCAATATCAAAATTATCAACATTATCAACATCATCATCATCATTATCAATATATGGGCAGTCATAATGGGCATGTCATTTATGTTTTCCAATTTGTCTCAAAATATAATATAAGAAATATGGAATCCTAATCAATAGGGAACAATAGATCAACCAAGTATATATCCAAGTACACAATCAATAGATACATAAAAAGTATCTTCATTACAACCAAAGAGGAGGTATAATAGTGTACCTTTCACTGTAGATTTCGAGTATAGATCAACAAGTAATAGGTAGACCCTTCGAGTCAGATCCTAAATGACAATGTTTGGAACAAGGGTTAGGATCATGATATTTAGAGATCATGTTTCAATATTCGAGATTAGGGTTACACTTTTCCTATGTCAACCTAGGTCTGGGTCATTCACTTATAATCAATATTTCAATATGTCCAACATTATTTCAAGTGTACACATATTTTGAGTAGTTTTTCTAGGATCATATGTGTTGACCCTAATTTATGGTCATTATCCAAGTCATCATCAAATTTCTAGATCATCATCATGATACGTACCATCATTGGTTTTCAAGATTAGATCAAGTTCTGACTAGTATAGTGAGTAAATTAGAGATCAAGTTTTTGGTCAATAGATCATAATATTCCACAAGATTCAGGAAAATCATAATAATATGATGTCATCATCATATTCAAGATTAAATCAATTCAAAATATATATATAGATCATTAATGGGTCCAGTATGATTTTAGAGACTCAATATGAACATTAGAGTCAAGAATTAGGGGTTCTCAAGGGTTAATCATCACTATTGATCCATTAGATAAACTAAATAAGCAAGATATAAAACATAGGAATATCAGTAGAAATAATTTGGAATTAGGCTTCCTAATAATTTTTAAATGATTCATTGGATTTTTCTAATCAAAATTGACTATTTACTCGAATTATTTGGAGTCAGGATGCATTAGATACGATTTTTGCAAGATCTATCCATTTATTTGATTTTTGAGCAGAGAGGGAGCAAAAATACCTAAAAAGGAAAACCGAGGAAAAATATAGGCCATTGATTTAGAGTTGGATGTTTGTGATGGAACACTTCCTTAACAAGTGAGTAGGTCCCACTTTCCAAGCTAGAGTTGTTGGATCGTGATCGGAGAGTTGTGACTCTTCGCTAGCTCGACCCTTGGATTGGGATCTTGCGGCTCTTTGTCATCGTCCCAACCGAGTCTCTATCTCCTTGAAGGTGGCAGTGTCGCGATAGAGAGGGCTCACCAGCATGGAGGGGGACTGGTGTAGGAGGAGTAGGTGGAGGCCACCGAGTAGCCACTTAAACTTCTTGAGATCTCGCGAAGTGGCGGCCGGTTTCAAAATGGGGAAAGGCAGCAAGCATAAGGAAAGCCCAAAACGGGTTTCTCAGTGGCACTGCACCAATAGTAGGTGATCAGAGGAAGAATTAGGCTTCCCAAGGCCAAAAGAGAGAGAGAATGAGGGTCGCAGCTTGGTGAGGTGTAGACGAGTCTTCAGAGGCCTTTATATAGGGTTGAGGGTTAGGTTTTAGGATAAATTGAGTTTGGGGCAGCAACCATGGCCACCGGAAAGAGAGAGGAGAGCAAGGAACTTGTTTTGTCGGCACAACAATGCATGAAAGTTGATCAAAATAGGGCTTGCCAAGTTCAAAATTTTGAGAGGGTTGTTTTGGCTCGCTTAGAATTTCAAATAGTGGTCAAGAGCGGGAGATCGATCATCAAGGTCGCATTCATACCTCCCTGCATTCAGTGGAAGGTTGAAGATAACCTCATAGCCACTAGATCGGACCCCATGGGTCTCAGATCTGAGGGATGGGGTTCGTCCCCTCGCTTTACAAAGGATCGATGACTTGGAAAAGGGAAATTAAAAGGGCAAATAAAAGGATTTTAATACATTAACTTCAAGAAACCATAGTAAATCGTAGGAATGTTCAATTTGAGTGAAATTTGGATCATCACTTCAAAAAAATGTGAAGAATATATATAAAAAGTTTGAGGACAATATGATGAAGTTTTATGGATCAATTTTCTTATTTGAACAAGGTGATGAATTAATCAAACTTGTGATGTTATAATGTGTATAAAGTCTACATTGATCACCATATTTCGATTTTTAGTATCAATATTGATTATGAAGCCAAGAAAAATGATTTGGCACCATGAGTGAGCATAAGGAGGGTGAAATTGGAATTAGTTCATATTAATGCTAAATTTCACTTTGTTACATCCTTCCCTCCTTAAAAAGGAATTTTGTCCCCAAAATTGAAAACAACCTCAAAATTGGGACTATTCAAAAACTAGATCATATTCTCAGATACTAGAGTATCCTCAACTATATAAGCAAAATAATGTCCTCAAAGTTCAAATAATACAATCATCATAATTGGAATTCCATGTTCCATATCATAACCATGTTGGTACTAACATCATTTCATCATCGAGCAATTGAGTATCAAGGTCAATGCACATATTGTTCAAAGTCATCATATGAGTCACAAATATGTAAAGTATACCATTGGTCACAAATTTGGAGAGATCATATTTTATGTCAAACAAATAGAGTTCTTGAATCAAGTGTACAAGGTGACTTTCAATCCCAATATCTCAGGGTCCTAGCTTCTACATTGGCCTAGGTGGGGTTATACATCCATGATTTGAGATTTCATATTTCAACATTTCAAGACAACATCATACCTTGATTTTACAAAGGATCTAAGAGCCAGGTTTCGTCCCCTCCCTTTACAAAGGACCGATGACTTGGAAAAGGGCAAATAAAAGGATTTTCAATACATTAACTTCAAGAAATCATAGTAAATCGTAGGAATGTCCAATTTGAGTGAAATTTGGATCATCACGTCAAAAAAATGTGGAGAATATATATATAAAGTTTGAGGACAATATGATAAATTTTTATGGATCAATTTTCTTATTTGAACAAGGTGATGAATTAATCAAACTTGTGATGTTATAATGTGTATAAAGTCCACATTGATCACCATATTGTGATTTTGAGTATCAATATTGATTATGAAGCCAAGAAAAATGATTTGGCACCATGAGTGAGCATAAGGAGGGTGAAATTGGAATTAGTTCATATTAATGCTAAATTTCACTTTGTCACATTGAGTTTGGGAAGAGGGCTTGAGGTCTTCCGACCACAATCAATGGTGTTCGTCGAGTTCTGGAGAACATATGAAGCTCTAGGGAGCCTTGAAGAAGATATGGGAAAAGAAAGGGTATTTTCCCCTTCTGCTCTACCACAATGGTGGCTACTCCAAGGATCTCATCAAGAACAAGTTCTAGAGGAAATCTAGGAGATTCGATCAAACATGAAGGTTTGGAAGATGCCACTGAAGCTTATGGTAGCCCTAGAAGCTAACTAGGAGCACCATGACTCTATTATTTTCTCACCGAGATAATCCATCACAATAGTGATAAATGCTCTGAATACTAGCACTCATGCACACGAGTCCGCGAGAACGTGAGGAAGAGAGAAAGGGGGAGTGAACCGGACTAAGGCTAGAGAACTCACTGGCCTGCCTCAAGTGGACCAGGTTCAAATCCCAGCCAGATTGTCTGAAGAAACTGAGAACTGGCTGGATCAAATGAGAGGAGTGCCACCATGATGGTGACGTGGCAGATTCTTATTGGATGAAGGAAAGTATGAACTCAAAAATCCCAAAAAATATGTAGATGTTCAATAATTCATAAAGAATAGCTCGATTATAAAAAAAAAACACAAATAAGGTATCAAAATGTTCTCAAAAATGTGTAGAATATCATGGAACCATCATATCAAGTTTTCAAAAAAAAATCATCATATCAGTATTTTTATTCTTAAATCATAGTGATATCATAAAATACATATTATACTTGTTTGATGGATAATAAATATCAAACAATGGCATAAAATTATGATAAAATGTCAGTAAATCCATATTCATGTGTATAATCCATATGTTGATGCATAAAATCATGTAATTTGCTCCATATGGCTAATTAGGGCTAATAACCCTAAATAAAATGTAATGTATGCATACACGCTCAATAAATGATGAAATTTATAGAACACCCTAATATCAGTAACTGAAAGCTAATATATAAATATGAGATCATAATTATACATATAAATAAGGTTACATATTTAAGGATCATATAATGATGAGAAAGCCCTAATTGAAATAAAGTGTATAACATGTGGTTAATATGTGCACAAAATGATATGGAACCTAATGTTCATACAAACGAACAATAATATGGAACATGATATCAGTAAGATAATCACAAGACAAGAAGACAAGTTATGATGGGAATAGCGTAATGAACTAAGTTAAACCTTAATGAATCATAATTAGGGTTAAGATGATGAGAACCTGATGATGATATGTGATCTTGTTTTAATCAGTGTTTGACCAAGAGGATATAATTGACCCTAAGAATATGTGTGATGATTAGATTATCTTGATCGAGGTATGCCATTACCTCTTACTTGGCTTATTATACAGTATGCTTATATTATATGTGTAGCAAAATACTTGACATATGATATTAAATGAAATGGTTGATCTTGTATGATATCTTGCTTGTTTTTCCATACTTATGGATATGAACACATGAAACATAATATATATATGTTCCATTGTATCTAAGAACTTCAACTCTTTGTAGTCAAGTGCTGGAAAATAAAAGTACTTCAACTCTTTGGTAGTCAAGTACTTAAAAGTGATCCAAATCTTTGATAGTCTGATCACATTATGAAATGATCCAACTCTTTGGTAGTAGATCATAAGGCCTTCAATGCATTCAACCTTCAGCAATCAGTGCATAAATGATATAATGGAAAATGAGCTTAAAATATGTGTTCTCTTTTGTTAATAAACATATTTGTTCAAGTATATGCCTTTTCTTATATTTGTTTAATGCTGCAAAGTATTACTTTTATCTTATTACCAAGTCTTAGTAATGAGAGGTATATAAAAGACATGTAGGCATGCTCAGTACAATACTCTTGAATATTGTGTCGATGTGTACCACATGTTATCTTGTGTTAGGTTGTGGATATATGCTTTTGAAGAACCAAGACAATTAAGAGTTGTGTAGCGAGCTGATGTATAGGTGGACCTATTGTCTTAAGATCATGTTGCTAAGTGGTAGTACATGTATATGTAAAAGTTTGTTGTTCAATATGTAATATCAAATGTTGTAACAATTCATTTTATAATTATATGTTGAATAGTGAACATGTGTTGTGTGGTTTTATTATTGTTCACGTGCATGTGCTACTATTGTTTTCCTTATGACTTCCTCTGATTTTCTTCTTCTTGTCCTGGTATGAGGTGTTTGAATTTTGATTCTTGCTAAGGTGAGGTTTCAATTTGGAAGTCACACGTTAGATTAAGTTTTTGAAAATCCGAGGACGTCACAGGTGGTATCAGAGCATTAACAATAGAAAAGACTGACATTTGCTCATTATGCAACTGAAAACTAAAGAAAACCTTGAATTTAATAATCTTTAGGGTTAGACTAGATTTGATCTAGTCTCTATGTTAGCACCTAGATGCCTGAGAACTAGGTCTAGACTGGTGCTTGTTGTATAGTAGGTCCTTAGATGTCATTCTTTCCTTATAGTGTAATGGTATGGGACGTTGCATTATTTGGAAATGATGTGCATCAAGGGAAGAGAAATCCTAGACATATAGCGTTCATTGTCTAGGGTAGCTACACTAGTCTACTCTTTTTTCTCACCCCTTTCATTAGGTGGCATGACACTAGAATCTCTACTATGTGTGGGACACTCATTTTGTGGATTTGGATTTTTATTCCAATCGGATTGAACCTTGATAGTTTTCTCTGATGCTTATTTTATCAGAGAAAATTATACAATAATTTATTATATATATATGTTACAAAAATGTGTCCCCACACATGTACGAGTAGGAGGTGGTCACATAACCTAAGTGAAAGTGAATGCCATCAGTCTAGAAGAGAGAATAGTTCTAGATTAGATGTGTAGAGCCTTGTTGGAATATGTGATAGATGGAGTAGATGGAATAAGTTTAGATGATAAGATCTAAGCCTTATATAGATGACATAAGATGAATTGTGATGATAAATGTTTTTCTTTGAGGACCTAAGTTTATATTTGAGGATTTGAGATACATTTTGATGACACAAGTAACTAGACTTTTATATGATAATATATGTTAATTTAAGACAAGATGTGAGTTAGCATGAGCCTCAATCTCTTTTACAAAGGAGGTCCTCTAGTGTTAGGACCAGTTTTAGGGTTAACTGTAGAGAGAGTGAGACCCACAGGGAGAAGGTCAGAGAGCCTAAACTCCCAAGATATGAGAAGTATGAGATATGTAATATGATACATCCTAAACTAGACTACTCCTGAGTGATTGAGATGAGTTCCTTGATGCATGATTCCTATACTCTTGTTGAACCCTAGATGTGTGACGACCATCCCGTGAAAATAAGATTAACTAATGCAGAAGCGTTCACTAAGCAACAGATTACCAAAAATTACTAAAAATTAAAACCTTTTTATCAAAAGATCCATCAAAGGAAAACTTTCTCACATAGAACCAAAATAACATAATTACACTCTTGTTCACAGGTACATATTATGTATCATCTCCTTTTGAGAATTACAAGCATTAATTGTCCTGTCATGCTAAACACAGGCAGTATAAAATCTCGAGGCACTGAGCCAAAATCTCAAAAACACTAATTACAACTCCGAGGATCTGAGAGTACAGAGACGACACATAGGACTCTATCTACATCTATACAAGGTATAACATCCAGTGTCTCCACCTGAGACTTCACTGTTGTCCCTGCTGCTGTTGCTGTTGTCCTTCTCCTACTAAAGGATTCATGTTTCCTCGTCCGCGTCCACCTAAAAATGTAGTTCCCACGGGGGTGAGACAATTGTAAATTTCCCCAGCGAGAGATATAACTCTCCGCCAGTAACATTATTATTGCAGCTTAAGAAGATAAATATGCATAAAGAAATCATATTTATTTGGCAGCAACTAATTCAATGTCTAGCAGATTAGAATATTATTCTTATCTAAAACATTGCAGTTATAACTTGAAAGATTAACATGTCACTTATCCATTAAGGATTATGAATAAAAATGTACAACATTTATTCACTATAGAATCATTACCACATCATTAACTCTCTTCAAGCTTAGATCATATATCTAAAGCCAAGTTTTGTCATTTTGGAGTAATGACATGTAGCCATACTCTTTTCACAAAGTGTTGCGATCTTAATCCCTTAACTCACCAAGTACATTTCCTCTTCTTAACAATTTCATCATCATGGTTATAATATCTGGGTATTTTGGACCCATAACTCACCATAGGATACTTATTACCACTTGTCAGGTAACTTTTTACCTTCAGATCATCTGACCAAAGACATCATAATTCTTGCTATACAGTGTAATTTACATAGTACACAAAACTCATTGATTCTTACTACACAAAGCATATGAAGGCTTATAAAGCCTATAAAACATTCTCAATAAACAAGCATCATAGCCCATACCTGGATATGCTTCCCATCTCATCATCCCTGCATGATTAGTATTCATGGTAACAATTATAATGCTTTCATATTAGTATCATACAACACTAAGTAGTATCATCCCTTTTTAGGGTTCATGATTTCTCTTTTACATCAGTACCATACAACACTAAGTAGTACCATTGTTCCCTCTTTAGGGTTCATGGTTTCTCTTTTATATCAGCACCCTTCATTAGGGTGTTCCATCAATAACTACTTGGGTTCTTAAGATCATATTATTAGTTATCAGCCCTATTCCATTGCTTCTCAAAGCTAGAAACCACAAATAGACATCATAAGTATTCAAATATACTTATATATCCTCATCATTCATCATTGAATGTATTATCAACACAAAGTATGAGTTTCTTTCTCATCTTAATCAATCTATAATTGAATCATAGTATATTGATTTGGATTAACCTTTTCATAAGGCATGTTAGCCTACAACCATCAAGGTGCATTACATCCCAATGTAACAATTGACAAGACACATTTCATGTGTCATCCATTCCAATTATAATGAACTTAGAACACATCATGGTATATCAGAATTGGGGTGTTGGATGTGATATCTATCATACCTTGATGTATCACTTCCCTCAACACCTTCATCTTACCTGAGTTATTCACTTAGCTTGTATTAGGGTATCACTCATCCTAATACTTATGCACTAGATCATCACATTCATTATGCTATGTATTGGTCATGATTCATCTATTTTAGAACACCCAACCATTGCCAAAGATATGGACTCACCCTTGAGTCAGGGACAATTCATACAAGAATATTCATAATCAACCCCTCTAGGTATTTCATTTTTCAATACATTAATCACCATTCCATCAATAGGGATAGGATTTCCATAATTATAATTTGAGATTCACTTAGGATCTCACAAACATATATAGATTTCACCTAGAATCACTCTTCATTAGAGTTTCATATAAAATACTTCTATATCAGGGTTTCACCTAGTATTATGTGAAATTAAGACTTCACATCACACCACCCAGATTATGATTTCACTAAGAACTTCCCTTAAATTAGGGTTTCACATAACCTTGTTCTAATTTAGGATCAAGGTACATCAATCTCTTCAATGAATATTTCATGATTTCATATTATGAATCAAACCCTGATTACACATTTATTCACAATGAGAGGATTAAGGCTTATTAAGTAAGCAATCATCTCTCCCATTCACTCTTCCTCTCATCCCTACTAGGATGTTAACTATTCTAAAATTAATCTAGGTCAACTCTTTACTTGAGTACACAAAGCTAGGGTTAACCATTGAAATCTTCAATTGCATTAAGTAGCCAAATGGGTTCACCATATTTGACCTTCAATTACATGAGATACTCAAATGGATTAACCATGTTGATCTTCACAATATTAATTACTTAGACCATCAATGATCTTAGTTCTCATAAATCAATTGGTTGAAAACCATTTGAACAAGTTATACTTGAAACCAATTGGACAAGGTAGGTATTGAAAACCATTTGCACTTTGGGTCTCCAAACGGTTTGAGATCGTTTGGTCCCAAATGGTCTTGAGACCATTTTGACCCAAACATTCTTGAGACCGTTTGGACTCAAACGGTCTCGAGACCGTTTGGTCCAAACCTTCTCAAAACTGCATGGACCAAAAAGGCACTTCAACACTCAATCGACTCAATGTTTCAATCCATGAACCAATTATAATTTGGACCACTAAAGCATTCATCAATTGGACTACTAAATCACCATTCAATTAGACCTTCAATTTAGGGTTTTGAGCCCAATTGAACTAGGTTTGGTAATCAATAAACCATCACTTAGGGTTTGAAATCGAGGATCCATCAATGGTTGACATTGTGAAATCAAATCAATTGAAATCAATAAGCTATCATCATCACATGATACGACCTGACCTCAAACGGTCTTGGATGACCACCAAATGGTCTTGAGACCATTTTGTTGATCTCCAAACGGTATTGAGATTGTTTGGTCATTCCATCATCAAAATCCATGACATTCAATTATGGTTTTGGACCATTGGATTGATTATCAAATCAGCACTTAGTTGCAATTCAATTTGGTACCATTGGACCTTCAAACACTTATCCATACTTAACCATAGACCTCCAAACGATCTTGGGTGACCCCCAAATGGTCTTGAGACCGTTTGGGTGATTCCCAAATGGTTTTGAAACCATTTGGGTCAATCAACCCAAAGCATCAACTCATTCCAAAGCAAAATCAACACTTAGCCGATTAGGGTTAATACCATATCTTTGGATCTTCAAACACTTAACCATATCCAAACCTAGACCTACAAACGGTCTTGGGTTATCCCCAAACAGTCTTGAGACTGTTTGGGTGATTCCCAAACGGTTTTGAAACTGTTTGGGTCAATCAACCCAAAACATCAACTCATTCCAAAGCAAAATCAGCACTTAGCTGATTAGGGTTAATACCATATCTTTGGATATTCAAACACTTAAAAATATCCAACCCTAGACCTACAAACGGTCTTGGGTGATCCCCAAATGGTATTGAGACCGTTTGGGTGATCCCCAAATGGTTTTGAAACCGTTTAGGCTAATTAACCCAAATGGTCAAATCAATCAAGTTGAAAATCAGCACTTAATCCAATTAGGGTTTGCCTAATTGATTATCCTTCAATTCATGATTCCTTTGTAATTAATCCATCAAATTTGGTGGGTTATCAACCAACATAATTAGGAACAGGATTATGAAACGGTCAACCCTGGGTCAACTCTTTCAAACGGTTTTGAAACCATTTGCTCTCAAACTGTCTCAGCCCGTTTGCTCTCAAACGTTTTGGTGAAACCGAATGGGCAAACATGATGAAATCATTTGGTCTACATATTTGGGGAGGTGTGTGACTATGATGATGTCATCATCATCAAGCTCTAGACCCATGAAACCTGCGGTGATTTCCATATAAATTGCATCAATCAACCAAATCAATAATTGTAAATAGAGAAATGATCATTATTTGATGGGGAATTGAATGCAATAACAAAGTTAGGGTTTCAAGTTATAAAACCCGCCTCCAATTGAGATCCAAAGCTCCAATCTCACGTAAACAATGGTGTATGCAACTCCTTTCACTATTCCAAGGGTCTTCCTCAAGCTTTGAGTGAAAAGAATTGGTTCGAATTGAAGAGGAGATCGAGATATGAAGAATTCATGCATTGATTTTCGATTTTTACCATGGATTCAAGGTAAAAGGAGGTCAAGAACCTTACCAACAGGTTTGGGGTCGTCCTACTGATCCTCCACAGCTCCTTGGTCGTTTTCCAAGAAAGGGGAAAGAAGTGCAAATGAAAAAGCCTTTCATTTGGTTTGTAAAGGGTCTTTTTATAAGAAATTCAAGGAGAGAGAAAGTGCCTTATAAAAATTCATTTAATCCCAAAAAGATGGCCGCCTCTTCCCCCTCATCTTCCTTAGGGACGAGGCTATATTTTTTGCCTCTTATTCCTTTCAATTATCCATGATTTAAAGAAAAGCAAATCAAGCACCTTAAATCATATTATAATAATATTCATATGTGAGTGGATATTTCTTTTTCTTATAATAATGGTGAGTGGGATTTCACCTCCTTAGGATATGCTCGTGCCTTTACAAGGCTTTAAGATCATCCACATACATATGAATCCAACCATTTTAATTTTAATTAAAGTCCCTTTAATTAATACATTCATTTTTGCCCTAATTTGCATTAGGGTTTCACTTAGGATTTAATCTTGATTATTTTAATATCAAGATTCTCTCTCCTCCAACTTAATTCAAATGAGGCGCCCTTCTCATTTTCTTTGCTCTACATGAAGCCAAGAAACATTAGGGACCTTATTGAAGTGGTAATTTTCATATTGAACCCTAGGTTTTGGGTAAATTGCACATTACACCAAAACTAGGTTTTAATGCACAAGGATTGCTTTATAAGCTTAATCTTGGTGCCCAAACTTGTGAAAACCATACCACTATGTAATGACCGAATTGCAAAAACAAGATTAATTAATGCGGAAGCGATTAACTAGCAGCGGAATTATTAAAAATCACTAAAAATTAAAACTTTTTATAAAGAGATCTGCAAACGGTAAAACTCTTTCATAAAGAAAACATGATAAGTTATGTACAAACGGATTCATCATCACATCTCTGTAAATCACATCTCGAGAGTCACAAGCATCAACTGCCCTGTTACACTATACATGAGCAGTGTACAAAAATCTCGAGGCATTAAGCCAAAAATCTCAGATCTACTTTTAAACATCTACTGACTCCTAGGACCTGAGAGTACAGAGACGACACATAGGACATACTATCTATAAAACTTGACAGACAATGTCTCCACCTGAGAATCACTGTCGTCCCTGAGGTTGTTGCAACTGTTGTTGCTTACCCACTGATGGGTTCCTTCGTCCTCAGCGTCTACCTAAAAAAATCGAATCCCACGGGGGTGAGACAATTGAATAATTGTCCCAGCGAGAGTTATAACTCTCCGCCAGAAGCTTTGTTATTGCAATAATGGAATAACCTTGAGCAGTAGAACTATAATTATTCAACAGAAGGTAAAACATTATATAAGCTAAGTTAAGCAACATTCTTTTAAGCAATCATTTCAATTATAACTTAATTGAATGACTAACCATATAACAATAAAGAATATGAAGAACACGTATACTAGTTATTCAACTAGAACACTATAAACAATGTATCATCAATCATTGTTTCTAGTAGTTCAACCTAATAAATTATGCTATACGGCTGATTACATTTTTCAAACATATTTATGCCCTGAGGAGATGAGTTACACCTCTCATACTCCAACCGACCATTACGAAATCACAATCGGTACCATACATAGGTCATCAGAAGAGCTGGATTCCTATGACCTCATCTCCCTCAGTCAGTATGAGGATCAACATGCATGACATCTTGTGTCTCTGCTATAATATCTTTCTAGGGTATTCCGGCAACTTTGCTATTAGAGTTACAGTGGCATGTTGTACTCTCTTCGTCATCGAGGGATTTCTTATTTATCACTCATCGATGCAGCATTAACAATATCATCGGGATATTAGTGATACATCATCCCGGCATAAATATATAATGAAGGATTGATAGATTAAAAGTACATCTCACATCAAATCCTACATTAGGACGTAAGGATATTCGCGTCCATAACCCCCACATACTCAAAAGTATGCTCTCCGCGTGTTCCCTTAGGAAAACCTATTTCACCATCATTTAATTTCTGAAAATGATGGATCTATGGTCAGGGATCTACATGATATCATTATACTTGATTATTTAAATGTATTATGGCATTCTTTTAGCATCAGGCATGTTTTCAAACATAAACCAATAAAACAATTGCTATAAAGAAAGAGTACTAATCATATCAAGTTTATGTAACATAATGTTAACTCTGGGATATCAATCCCTAACCATCTCATCATTATGATTCAAGAATATGGGTGTTCAAACCCTTAAACCATCAAAACACTTGTTACCAAGTAACATACTGGCATCAAGTAATTTAACATCATGACCTTAATTATAGCATTGCAGATGTTTCTCATAGCCCATACAGCCTACCAATCTCATATGTTACCTCTCACTAGGCAACATAGCTTATCATTATTCTTAAAGCTTATAAAGTGCTTTCAATATATATGACATCATAACCCTTACCTGGCTATGCTCACCTCTTTATAAAAACCTGCATGGTTAACACAATTGATAACATGGACATTGTATCTATATCGTCACAATACAAGTTCTTTTCAAATTAAATATAAAACACCATGACTGTGCTATCTTGCACGGTCGTGCTACATAAGTTCACCACGACCGTGTTACATTACCACGACTGGTTTCTAGGGTTAGGGTTTCTCTATTCAATTCAGTTAGGGTTATTCAACCCCTTTAGCTTAATAAAGCATGATGATTCCTCATTTCAAACTCAAGTATAGAGTTTCATGCTTAAAAGCATAACCCAAAAATTAGGGTTAGTGTATTCCACCTTTCATTAATTAGGGTTTCTTGCTCACATTATTAGCTCAACCCTAATATATTGCTTCACAACCCTTAGAAGCATTCAAGGGTATCATAAGTATTTGCTTTTGACTATTATACTCATCATATGTCATTAATGATCATCAATTCTAAGTATTAGTCCATTTCTCATCCTTATCATGGTATGATTACATCTTACTCAATGATTTGGCTTATCCCATTCTCAAAATATATTAGTCAACATTTATCGAGTACATTGAGTCCATTATATCTTTAGTGTAATCAATTACTTATCATACACTCCATGTGTTTCTTGTCTAAGTATAATGGTTCAGAGGTTTATCAAGGTATGTTACCCTAAATTGTTGAATGTGATATCTATCATATCTTGATGTATCACTTTCTTCTCGTTTCCATCTTACTTGAGTTAATTAACTAACTCTATACTAATGTATTTCTCTCTTAATACTTTATCCACTAATTTGTTACTTTCATCATATGGTGCATGGATCATACATTAGAGTTGTTCAATTGTCTTTAATGATATGGCTTATCCATTTGATGAACATTGTTGATATAGGATAAACCATCATCAACTATTCTAGGTATTTCTATATTCAGGATGTTATCCACATCATTATTTAGTATACATCATTTCTAAAAGTTTCATGTCCATTATCATTGTAAGGTGTAAAAGCTATTACTCATTCATAGAGATGTTTGTACAAGGATCTAGGCATCATCTTACTTCTTAAATCCTCATTCATTAAAATTACCACATTTATCATTCACATGGTTCATCAACCCTATACTTTATGTTTATGACATAATCGTCCTATTTAATTATTTTGGCCACACCTCTCATTGGTGTACTGGTAATAAATCATCTCTAGGGTTTCATATATCATTACTTGACATTACCTTGAATTGAGTCGTAGACCATATCATATATCAGGGTTTCACATTCAATAAACCATAATTAAGCTTACTATTCATCCTAATTGGGGTTTCTCATGACATCATTCTACATTAGGGTTTTTATTCATATCACATCCCCCTAGATTAGGGTTATCGTTAATATCCCACCATTAGGGTTTACTATTTCACATCATGACATTTCCCTAGATTAGGGTTTACTATTCATGGTAAATCACTTTACCCTAGATTAGGGTTTACTATTCATATTACAATGAATCAAGATCATGCTATCATCATGTATGAGAATTATTTCCATTAATGCCCTCAAATTAGGTTAAGAATCATTAACCATCATAAATTGGGTTTCTATGATCTCCTTATGATGGATCATACCCTAATTAGATATATTCATTCATATTGAAAGCTTATTACTTGATTCTCATTTATATAAGGAGTTTTCTCTCTTCTCTTTCTATAAGATGATGATTACATCACCCTTAGTTAGACTAAGTCATATCAATCTTGACATCATGGCTTATGTCACTACTATTGTGATCATTTAAGGTTCACTTGCTCAAAGAGTATTAGTCACTCTATCCCATCAAGGTATTTTGGTAATGTTCACCTACTTTACCATGACATACATTAATCCACTAATTACTTAGTCTCTTAATCATCTTAGATATCTATGAGGTTTAGGTTAACCAACCACTAAACCATCTTGACTACTAAGGCATCAAACGATCTTGACCTGTATAGACCTCAAATGGTCTTGCACACCAAACCCTCAAACGGTCTTGGAAGTACCTTGAAACCGTTTGGTGGTGTTGACCGTTTGGTCTAGTTTGACTTTGAAACCATTTGGTGAAGTGCACACTCAAGATTGTTTGCCCAAGGTGAGGTGAAGACTGTTTGGTCATGAAGACCGTTTGGCCAACTTTGACTTTGAAACCGCATGGGCAAAATCAAGCTTGAAACCGCATGAGATCAAACGGTTTGAGATCATTTGGTCCCAAACAGTCTTGAGACCATTTGGACCCAAACGGTCTTGAGACCTTTTGGTCCAAACCACCTCAAAACCGCATGGACCAAAAAGTGTCCCAACCACTTCAATTGAGTTAGGGTTTTCAAGGTTGAACCCCTGAATTGTTCATGCACTTGTTAGCCACATATCAATTGAGTCAATTAGGTCAACCCTCAACTGATTTGACCTTCAATTGATCACCAATTAGGGCTCGGATCAATTGAATTAGGGTTTGGAATCGATCACCCTTCAACATGTATCAACATGAGTATATTTGACATTGAAACCATTGAACCATCATTCAATTCGGTCATGACCTGACCCCAAATGGTCTTGGGATCATTTGGATGACCTCCAAATGGTCTTGAGACCATTTTCTCAAGTCAACATCAAAGACTAACTCAACCTATTAAGGTTTGACTCATTCATTTGATCAATAGGTCACTAATCAATTACACTTCAACTTGTTACTTTTAGATTTGCAACCACTTGACCATAGTCAACCCTAGACCTCCAAACGGTCTTGGGTGACCCCCAAAAGGTCTTGGGATCATTTGGACATCCTCCAAAAGGTCTTGAGAACGTTTTCCCATTATATCAACAAAAACCAAGTCATTCACTCAAGGGTTGAACCCTAGGTTTAGTCACCAAATCAGCACTTAATCATTTATCAACTTGTTATCATTGGACCCTCAATTGGTCGACCCCACTTAATCCTAGACCTCCAAATGGTCTTGGATTATCACAAAACGGTCTTGAGACCGTTTGGGTGATCCCCAAACAGTTTTGAAACCGTTTGGGCCACTCAACCCAAACTTCAACTTGATTCAATTATTGAAATCAGTAATTAACCCGATTAGGGTTTAGGTGATTGATGTGCCTTCAATTGGTGATTTACTTGGAATTAGATGATGATTTTTGGTAGGTGATTAATCCATATTATGTACAACAGACCTCCAAATGGTCAATGCCTGGTGAACGCATCCAAACGGTCTTAGACCGTTTGGTTCTATGCAGTTTGTGAAACTGTTTGCTTTCAAACGGTTTGAAACCGTTTTCTCCCAAACGGTTTGGAAAACCGTTTGTACAAAAGTGGGAGACCATTTTCTAAAGTGGATTTTGGATAAACATTGGAAATAATGCCATCATCTTCTACCTCAAGAACAGGGGCTGTTCTTCACGGAGATACTAGCAAGAACACTTAGAAGTGTCTAAAGGAGAAGTATAAGCAACTATTCTAAGAGAAGAAGATGCAAATGCAAAGCTTAAGGTTTAGAGTTATAAAACCCGCCTTTAGATCTGATATAGAGCTCCAAGCTTCGTAGATTTAATGGTGGATGAAGCTCCAAAGGTTGTCCAAGGTCCGTTCTTCAAGATTTGGATGGAGAAGATGGCTAGAAAGAAGAGTTGTGTAAAGAAAACTACTAAACCGACCTTGTATTAGAGTTTCCACCATGAATTCGAGCTAGGTGATGATCCATACTTACCAAGTTAGCTTAGTCATCCTCCTCTGTTCCAGAGCTTCTTCTTGGTCAGTCCAAAGCAAAAATATGAGGGGAAAGAACTAAAGGAACAATCCTTTGCTTTGAGGGAAAAGGTTGCTTATATGTATTTTTGGGTATTATCAAGGTAAGAAAAAGATAGTTATTTATCTTATTTCTTAAACCCATCCACTCATGCTTGATCCACCCTTGGCCACGTTTCTTCCTCCTTTTCACATGAAAAACCTCTCTCTTATCCAAGGTTAAAAGGAAAAGAAACCAATTACCTTATTAAGTTATACATGTATAAAAGGACCATTTTGCATAAAACTTGGTTATTTAAATATTAAGGTTATCTTTCTTACTTGATCATTCAAATGAGGCACCCCTCTCATTTTCTTTGCTCTACTTGATGCCAAGAACATGAGAGATATTCTATAGGGTATATTTTACATGTTGCACCCTTGGTTTTGGGTAAATTGCACTTTACACCAAAACTAGGTTTTAAAGCACAAGGATTGTTCTACAAGCTATATCTTGGTGCCCAAGCTTGTGGAATCCATACCACTACATCATATTCATTCCTATGATGTCTCCTCATCATAGGAACATTTTAACATGTGCAATTTGCAAGTTAACCCCTCTACTTGGGGTAATTTGCACTTTAGTCCAAAACTATCAAAACAAAGTTGCAACATTGTTCAAAAAGGACTGAAATAGAAATATAAGGTCCTCAAAAGCTTTAATTACATTACACAAGATAACCACAAGAATATAATCACATTTTTAAGCAAAAACACCTAGGGTTAGTTCATAACCCAGGTCAAGGATGTTACAAATTATAAACCCCTAACAAGGATTTCGTCCCCGAAATCTTAGATAAAGGGAAGCAAGTATTATTTAAGAATCATATCATTATGTCCTCAGATAACATTTCTTTATTATGGCGACACCATAGAGTTTTGATCAATAAAAAGTTACTCCACACAAGTTTATCATGGAATAATTCACATGGAACATATACTCTCATGTTCCTTAGTTAGATCAGCATTTCTTAAGATCACAATTATACTTTGTCATCTATTTGAGACTATATAAGTCCTTTTATACCTTGATTGTGTCATCTCACCTGATAACACCATACTAACTTTCCTTATTACTTGCACTAACTATCCCATTAGTTGTACATTCTCTTATCATAGGGAAATGTTACTTATCAATCAAGGACTTTTCTCAAGGATATCTTAGAAAAGATATGTTTATGAAAAACATAAACCCCTAACATGTGATGTTCATATTATTTTACATGTTTAATTTGATTTCATGTTTGACCATTCCAGGTAGTCAACATAAATCATCTGATATATTATTACATTCTTATCTTGATACTTATCACATGTGTTAACAACACATTACATCTTTATCTTCCTTTCATCTTGGGACATTACTTGTTACATATATTCTCACTTTGGGACCAAATTCCAAGGTAAACAGATACCTTTCTAGGTATACATCACATAAACATCTTTATATTATGCACATCAAGTGTCCTAAGACCCACTTGATTGCCATGTTCCTGAAAGGAAAGAGAATAAGGAATCATATTCCTCTTATTATTCCATGTATTTTCAACCATTCATGAAACATTTACTCTTAATTCATCCTAGGTTCCTTGCCATAGCATAGGAATCTTATAAGGATGATTACATGACATAGTTCCTTTCCTTGTTATTATCTAACATATTCATGAACATCTTATGATCTCATCACATTTTCACATTATGGGGAGGATCCTATTTATTCTTACAACTTTACTGGACAGGGTTGACCTCCCTTATTCCCATTCTTATTTTATGAGGAGTATACTTTTAATTCCTTATTCAACATGCTCATCTGAGGTTATCTCATATTTCTCTTTCTTATACTTAGGACAGGACACAATTATTTATCCCATATTTCTTATTTCATGATACTCATTAGATTGTCTCAGAATGACTACTTGATCAGAGCAATAAAAAAGATAACAATCTAAGAGTTTCCATACTCACTTTATCATCAATAATTGTATACCTGGCCAAGGTATATAAATACTGAGATAAGGTAGTATGCATTTGTATACTACCATTTTCCTTCTCTTTTCCTATTATCACAAGTATAAGATTTAACATTACTGAAATTTTTTTATCCAAACCACTCTTTAATACCTCATCTTTCTCATAGAGGTAAAAGCAACATGAAACATCTATTATGTTTATTATGCAACATTATAAGTCCTCATAGGACTTCAAGGAAAGTTCAATCAATTACTTTCTCAGTTTTATCCAAGAGATCATAAAAAAACATATAAGAATGACATTTATTTTGTCTAACATGTCATGATTCGAGGATTATTCATTGTCTCAGGCTGATTCTGCCTCAGAGGTTGATTTTCCATAACATTTCTGGTTGAGCAATTTCTTGCCAGATGTCCAACCTGTCTACATAAGTAGCAAATTCTGGGTGCCCGGTATGGTCTAGAGGGTTCTTTACCCTTTCTAGATGACCATTGCCTTGGTGCACTAGGTCCTGGTTGTACTAGTGATACCAAAGTCTTTCCCTTTTTATAACTACCAGGCCTCTGTTCCTGGATTTGGATAGGCCTTTTCACAATCATCATCTTATTTTTCTTTTCTGGGCAAAACCTTTTGATGCACTTGTAGCAGATCTTGATTTCTGGTTGTATTCTAATCCCTACATTACTATATATTGATTCAACAGGCTGAGGTTGAGCACAGACTCGTTCTAAGTCTAGAACTTCATCATTTCCCATTGCTTCAACCTGCTGTAGTGGGTTACATATCCTGTTGATATCCAAAACATCATCATTGGGGGTTGGTAATCTAGGTTGTATTGCTAGTGCGAGATCCACTAAATACATCATGGTTGCCCTAAATTCCCCAACAGTGATTCCTAAAGAAGGATTTCTTATCATAGTTGGATTAGCTGGGGGGTCTCAGGAAATTGCCCCTGTCTTGCCTGCTCCCCTGCACCTTTTCTTGGTGCAGCATTGCTGGTCTCTGCAGCAAGCTCCTCATATGACCCAGTCATCTTCAAGTTCTTCTTCTCCTATATGAGCAGAAGATACTATCAGATACACTGGATATTACTAGATCAGACTCTACTACCTTAGTCTTATGTCTCTGTAGACTCAACAAACCTAGATCTCTGATACCACTAAATGTAACGACCAAATTGCGAAAATAGGATTAACTAATGCGGAAGCGATTAACTAGCAGCAAAATTATTAAAAATCACAAAAAAATAAAACTTTTTATAAAGAGATCTGAAAATGGTAAAAATCTTTCATAAAGAAAACATGATAAGTTATTTACAAACTGATCCATCATTACAACTCTGTAAATCACATGTCGAGAGTCATAAGCATCAACTGCCCTGTTAAACTATACATGAGCAGTGTACAAAAATCTCGAGGCATTAAGCCAAAAATCTCAGATCTACTTTTAAACATCTACTGACTCCTAGGACCTGAGAGTACAGAGACGACACATAGGACATACTATCTACAAAACTTGACAGACAGTGTCTCCACCTGAGAATCATTGTCGTCCCTGAGGTTGTTGTTGCTGATGTTGCTTACCTACTGATGGGTTCCTTCGTCCTCAGCGTCTACCTAAAAAAATTTGAATCCCACGGGGGTGAGACAATTGAATAATTGTCCCAGTGAGAGTTATAACTCTCCTCCATAAGCTTTGTTATTGCAATAATGGAATAACCTTGAGCAGTAGAACTATAGTTATTCAACAGCAGGTAAAACATTATATAAGCTAAGTTAAGCAACATTCTTTTAAGCAATCATTTCAATTATAACTTAATTGAATGACTAACCATATAACAATAAAGAATATGAAGAACACATATACTAGTTATTCAACTAGAACACTATAAAAAATCTATCATCAATCATTGTTTCTCGTAGTTCAACCTAAGCAATTATGCTATACGGATGATTACATTTTTCAAACATATTTATGCCCTGAGGAGATGAGTTGCACCTCTCATACTCCAACCGACCATTACGAAATCGCAATTGTTACCATACATAGGTCATCAGAAGATTCGGATTCCTATGACCTCATCTTCCTCAGTCAATATGAGGATCAACATGCAGGACATCTTGTGTCTCTACTATAATATCTTTCCAGGGTATTCTGGCAACTTCGCTATTAGAGTTACAGTGATGTGTTGTACTCTCTTTGTCATCGAGGGATTTCTTGTTTATCACTCATCGATGTGGCATTAACAATATCATTGGGAGATTAGTGATACATCATCCCGGCATAAACATATAATGAAGGATTGATAGATTAAAAGTACATCTCACATCAAATCCTACATTAGGACATAAGGATATTTGCGTCCATAACCCCCACATACTCAAAAGTATGATCTCCAGGAGTTCCCTTAGGAAAAACTATTTCACCATCATTTAATTTTTGACAATGATGGATCTATGGTCAGTGCTCTACATGATATCATTATACTTGATTATTTAAGTGCATTATGGCATTCTTTTAGCATCAGGTATGTTTTCAAACATAAACCAATAAAACAATTACTATAAAGAAAGAGTACTAATCATATCAAGTTTATGTCACATATTGTTAACTCTGGGATATCAATCCCTAACCATCTCATCATTATGATTCAAGAATATGGGTGTTCAAACCCTTAAACCATCAAAACACTTGTTACCAAGTAACATATTGGCATCAAGTCATTTAACATCATGACCTTGATTGTAGCATTGCAGATGTTTCTCATAGCCCATACAGCCTACCAGTCTCATATGTTACCTCTCACTAGGCAACATAGCTTATCATTATTCTTAAAGCTTAAAAAGTGATTTCAATATATATGACATCATAACCCTTACCTGGCTATGCTCACCTCTTTATAAAAATCTGCATGGTTAACACAATTGATAACATGCACATTATATCTATATCAGCACAATACAAGTTCTTTTCAAATTAAATATAAAACACCACGGCCATGTTATCTTGCACGGTCGTGCTACATAAGTTCACCACGACCGTGTTACATTACCATGGCTGGTTTCTAGGGTTGGGTTTCTCTATTCAATTCATTTAGGGTTATTCAACCCCTTTAGTTTAATAAAGCATGATGATTCCTCATTTCAAACTCAAGTATAGAGTTTCATGCTTAAAAGCATAACCCAAAAATTAGGGTTAGTGTATTCCACCTTTCATTAATTAGGGCTTCCTACTCACATTATTAGCTCAACCCTAATATATTGCTTCACAACCCTTGGAAGCATTCAAGGGTATCATAAGTATTTGCTTTTGACTATTATACTCCTCATATGTCATTAATGATCATCAATTCTAAGTATTAGTCCATTTCTCATCCTTATCATGGTATGATTACATCTTACTCAATGATTTGGCTTATCCCATTCTCAAGATATATTAGTCAACATTTATGGAGTACATTGAGTCCATTATATCTTTATTGTAATCAATTACTTATCATACACTCCATGTGTCTCTTGTCTAAGTATAATGGTTTAGAGGTTTATCAAGGTATGTTACCCTGAATTATTGAATGTGATATATATCATATCTTGATGTATCACTTTCTTCTCATTTCCATCTTACTTGAGTTAATTAACTAACTTTGTACTAAGGTATTTCTCTCTTAATACTTTATCCATTAACTTGTAAATTTCATCATATGGTGCATGGATCATACATTAGAGTTGTTCAATTGTATTTAATGATATGGCTTATCCATTTGATGAACATTGTTGATATAGGATAAACCATCATCAACTATTCTAGGTATTTCTATATTCAGGATGTTATCCACATCATTATTTAGTATACATCATTTCTAAAAGTTTCATGTCCATTATCATTGTAAGGTGTAAAAGCTATTACTCATTCATAGAGATGTTTGTACAAGGATCTATGCATCATCTTACTTCTTAAATCCTTATTCATTAAAATTACCACATTTATCATTCACATGGTTCATCAACCCTATCCTTTATGTTTATGACATAATCGTCCTATTTCGTTATTTTGGCCACACCTTTCATTGGTATACTGGTTAATAAATCATATCTAGGGTTTCATATATCATTACTTGACATTACCCTGAATTGAGTCTTAGAGCATATCATAATATTAGGGTTTCACATTCAATAAACCATAATTAAGCTTACTATTCATCCTAATTGGGGTTCCTCATGACATTATTCTCGATTAGAGTTTTTATTCATATCACATCCCCTTAGATTAGGGTTATCATTAATATCCCACCATTAGGGTTTACTATTTCACATCATGACATTTCCCTAGATTAGGGTTTACTATTCATGGTACATCACATTACCCTAGATTAGGGTTTACTATTCATATTACAATGAATCAAGATCATGCTATCATCGTGTATGAGATTTATTTCCATTAATGCCCTCAAATTAGGTTAAGAATCATTAACCATCATAAATAGGGTTTCTATGATCTCCTTATGATGGATCATACCCTAATTAGATATATTCATTCATATTGAAAGCTTATTACTTGATTCTCATTTATATAAGGAGTCTTCTCTCTTCTCTTTCTATAAGATGATGATTACATCACCCTTAGTTAGACTAAGTCATATCAATCTTGACATCATGGGTTATATCACAACCATTGTGATCATTTAAGGTTCACTTGTTCAAAGAGTATTAGTCACTCTATCCCATCAAGGTATTTTGGTAATGTTCACCTACTTGATCATGGCATGCATTAATCCACTAATTACTTAGTCTCTTAATCACCTTAGATATCTATGAGGTTTAGGTTAACCAACCACTAAACCATCTTGACTACTAAGGCATCAAACGATCTTGACCTTTATAGACCTCAAACGGTCTTGCACACCAACACTACTACAGAAAATGCTTTTTACAACAGTTCATTTTTCAAATTTACAATAGGTGTTAACCGTTGTATTAGATCGCGTGGTCTTATGGGGGGTGCTTTATACAACATGTGATCGCATGTTGTAATAGATGTATTTTATAAAACAGTTAAAACATGTTGTCTTTTAAGGAATGACCTGTTTTAATATGGGTATTTTACACAACATGTGGTGCACCCGTTGTAATATAATATTATACAATAGTTGAACGACGTCGTCTTTCGCTAAACACACCTGTTGTAATAGGGGTGTTTTTTACAACATGTGGTTCGCCCGTTGTAATATATATTATACAACAGTTGAAGCATGTTATCTTTCACTAAACTCACCTGTTGTAATAGGTAGGTTTATTACAACATGTAGTGCACATGTTGTAATATACATGTATATACAACAGTTGAAGCATGTTGTCTTTCCATACATTCAACCGTTGTAATAGGGTTGTTTATACAACATGGTGTGTATCTGTTGTAATATACGCATTTTATACAATAGGTTATACATGTTGTAGTTCACTAGAAACACCTGTTGTAATAGGTGTATTTTTTCCTGACACACCTGTTATAATAGGTGTGGATAACACAACATGTGTTGTTTGTTGTAGAATCATACATTTTACAACATATCATTAACTGTTGTCTTTGATTAGAGTTTGACAGGTCATATATCGAACCAATTGTATTGATCAAATTAACCATATTTAATAAATTATAATAAATATACAATTGTACTTTTCCTTTCACAAACAAGCACATAATTGAACAAAATTTCCATCAAATCTTGAAAGAAACTCGTACTAAATTTAATTAATATTAAATCATCCATACAAAGATTCAATAATACAAAGTATCGAGTATCCACTCTAGAATCAAACTGAAAACTAACTAAAAATGTTTCACTCGTTGGTCTATGCTAAAGATAAATGTCTCCCCCACATGTCATATGATCTTTTGTGTGCTCAAGAACACGTCGCCCACTCGTTTCGGACCTCGTCGATTTCTTCTTGGTTGAAGCAATGGCCAATATACTTCGAATAATGTTGCAATCATATGACAAATGTATCAACATATTGTGATTTTTTCAATTTATTTAGAAATTTGAACAAACTAAAAGAATGTAATGTTAAGTAGCTTACACATTTAGGAATATTTTTAAATAATCGCATCAATGATGTCTTTCATATACTTCAGCACATAATACCCACAATCTGTATTGTTCGGTTTCTTTGGACACTGTACAAAATAAATATTAATTTGTTATTCAAATAATTGTGAGAACTTGTTAGCAAATAAGAGGATGGAAAAGTATAAATAAATAGAAAACTTAATAAAATGTATGTGTATACAGAATCAAAAATGTTATAACCAATATGCTATAACCCACAAATAGGAAAGTCTTTTTTTATTTAATATTATCTAGTGAAATGTTGTTCTCTTTAGTAGTTACTAGATAAAACCCGTGCGATGCACGAACTTAATATTAGATGCCATAAAAATGTAATAAAGCTCAAATAGGAGACAGACTAATTTTTCAGCTAGGAGGTTGCGTTCATGAAGAAAATAACAAATATAAGATATACATGATGCTCTTGATTTGTAAATTACATTGACCAGGTCTCCCATTTACTGAAGAAACCCCAAGAAGATGTTGGGCTACTCTTCTCCGGGTCCATTTAACTCAACTACTGGAACGCCTTTGTTTGGCAGCAAATGATCTTTTTCCTATAAGCCACTTCACACAACAACAAACATACCCAAGATAAACACCACCAGGTGTCCCCTAGCAATGGTCTCCCTTGATGAGAGTATCGAGCTCCTCATCCCAATAAATTGCCAACTGCATATGCTTTGGAAGTTATATGCTTCACATTCATGCCCTGCTGGCATTCCCAGCCTGCTCGAGTACTACAGTGATCTGGTACTCCCAAGATACCAGCAGTGTACATCCCATCTGCACATACTATCAATTTCAGAAAATAGTGAACAGAACCACCGGAAAATACACAAAAAGCTTTAACTTCCACTATCCAATCTCCACACACTATCAATTTCAGAAAACAGTGAACAGAACCACCGGAAAATACACAATCAATAAATAAATAAGATCGATCATGCATTATTCAGAATATTTACCTCAAGTGGTTTTGTTGGAGAGCATGGATAATCACCTCTATTAGAAGTAGATTTCTTTTCTGCTTATTAGTTAGCAGTAGAAATATAGAACATAAATTGCAGATGAAGCAAGAAACTTGGCAGAGAACCCAATTGGTAGTAAGTGTAAGCTATGTTGAGACCTTCAATCCAAATGGAATAACAATTTTAAGCACAAATGACATTACCTATAAAAACGATCCTACCATAATATAGAATATCAACGTAGGATATTATGTATGCATGCTAACGCACCATCATGTCTACTTATGAGTGAGCCGACTCTGTAAGTTGAGAGTTTGCACAAACTTCAGAAACCCAACTAAAATGAATGTTTTAAAGTGCACACCATATGCAAACATAAATAATTGAATTTAGTAACAATTAAAAAGATGGAATGTATAGGAACCTAGAAAATACAACAACCACTACACCTAAGAGCATTAAACCATCAATAAGAAAAGTCAAGCTTAACATTGTATGCACAGAGCACAAGTAAAGGGTGGTCGTGTAGGTTTCAAACTTCTGAAACTGATGGAACAAACAAAAATATTAGGAAAAGAATATTATAACAATACATAATGAGATATTATCATGAACAAATTTCCCAAAATTAGGGTGAGGGAAATAACCCCTCAGATCATTTTCATACTTGAGTATGCAAATCTAATTTTGTATGACTGGTGATTTGTTTTGCTTTATTATTAAAAAAAACTCCTAATAAGCATCTTATTTTGATCTTTGTTCTATATTGACATAAGTAACATACGTGACAACAATTATATCATATGTTAGGGATAAATATCATCTGGATTGATTTACATATGACCCTAAATTTTAACGGGCTGGCAACACTATCTTGCACTTTGTTCTTTTCCTTCACACTAATAAATATAATCAGTTATTAGATTGTGTGTCCCCATGAGGTAACTGGTTGTGATCCCCTTGTCTCCCTCACCTTCTTTATAGGCATATAATGACAAACAAACATGTACGTACATAATTTCTATATACATACAATTTTGGGTTAATTTTGCCCCTATTAAGCCCAAAATAGGATAATAGTCTTCTTTTAGACACACAGTCTGAGGCTCCTTGGTGCCTCGATACCCCTCACAAAAACTGAGGCGCACACCTCTCAGTGGCAGACTGAGACTTAATCCTCAAGGCGAACCGGACACCGCTTCGAGACCTCTTGAGCCTCAAGGCAGGTTTTAAAAACCATAGGTCTCAGTAATGAAAAATAGGCATCAAAGAACAAATAGAACTTTAAATCTATGATAGAGGGTGTCTATAAAGTTTAAAACATATGATAGTGATTCAAAGAAGCTCTTTAGGGTCATAAAGGTCGATTTGCCTTCACAATACGAGAAAAATATTAAAGTTGGAAATGGAAATCAAGAGTACAGTGTGAGGCTTATCGGAGGTCAGAAGAACCCCTGAAGACCATAAAATATCAATTAAAACTTTTCATGACTTACCGCCCATGCAAAAAAAAGAAGAGGAAGTATAGATCCGACAATCATCCTTGTGGGATCACACAATGGTAGACCTTTAGGAATTTAATTACATAGTTTGATGAGACATTCATTCTTTAGTCTGGGTAGAAATAAATTAATTAAGAATCTCCTTGAAGTGGAAAGGTAACATAGTATACATGGTAGTTTAAATAAAAAAGAAATGACATCAAAGACACCAGACCGTGTCTTAGCAGCAAGAATCAGATTAATTAACTCGAAATTGATGCCACCATATGACAAAAATTGAATCCTACCAGAGACTGTCAGTCTCTAGAAGGGTTAGTGGATTATCTTATCCATTTGATTAGCAAATTGGAAGTGAATTATACAGGCGATGATAAAACACAGAAGTTGATAAAAAAAATTACATCAGATGTGCTGACCTGATTGCCATGGAGAAATAGTCACGAGATGTGTGATGATCAGGAGACTTCCAACTGTAGCAGCCGAGTAAGTCGGTTAGCCAAATTAGCTCAAGGTTGCTTGAGAGTCATGGAGAAATAGCCGCAGGAAGTTTTTAAACTGGCAATAGAGTTGCATTTTATCAGATAAAAATTGTGAAAAAGATAGTTATGGATAAATACTTCAACTTTGTTTGACTTTTCTGACATGTTAGTTTCTTTGTATTACCATGAAGTTATGGATGCAAGCTACTTCTGACCACTAATAGGGAAAGTATTCAGTCAAACATTTATTCCTACAACGGATCTGTAGATATCATATTAAGTATCAATATAGGGCATCGGTAGATTATAAATGTGGCAATGATATTTGTGATCACTGAATTACTCGATGTACCAGTCAATAAAAATATCTATCTTGGTAATTTAAGAAATGGATAGATTTAATCTATGTGGGAGCACAATCATTGCATACCACTAAATGGAAAAATTCATGTCAATTCACTGACGTTTCTAGAAGGATGTATATTAATAGAGTATCAAACAATGTAATCACTAAGCATCTAACCTCATAATTTATCAAGTAAACTCTTATATTAGTCTCATAATTTGATGGTATTCTTATAAACACCAGAAAATCTATATATTGGCATTAAACTCCTTTATTTCCCCTTTTGAAACATGCTTTACTTGACTAAACATAAATACATAAATAAAAACTAAATGATGAGAAATTAATGTATGTGAGCAAAAAAGCAGATGCATACTTGTTCTTAGCTTCAGTTTTTTTTACTTTGTTCTTAGTTTTTAAATTTAAGTTATCTTCTCTGTTTTTTACTTTGTTCTAACTTTTTCGGCCAACGCCGCAAGCAGTCCTCTCTTTCCCCCTTGAAACTCTCCTTTTTGGCAGCTTAAACGATGGCCAAGTGTAAAACATCATCCACTTTCTCCATCAATTGAGACCAAATCAAATGAAATCAACTCTTTAGCTTTCACGAATTACTTTTTTACAATGACGAGACAAAAAAGATGGGTGTAGAGACATCAATAAGTTCATGA
The DNA here is from genome assembly GCA_963693085.1 of Alisma plantago-aquatica. Taxonomy (NCBI): domain Eukaryota; kingdom Viridiplantae; phylum Streptophyta; class Magnoliopsida; order Alismatales; family Alismataceae; genus Alisma; species Alisma plantago-aquatica. Next base: position 988,491,702 of record OY856410.1, on the reverse strand, counting down.
ATACCATGACGAAAAGAGAAAAGTAAGAAGCTATGAACTGATGGGCTTCTCAGACAACAACCTATGCCACAAGAATAAACTCTGCTCCCACGGTGTCATCATTCCGATCCTTTACATATGATTCCAAGTAAATCGGTTCCCAACAAAGAAGATTGGTGAAGGTAGGGAGAGTAATGAATGGAAGGCCATATAAGGTAGAGAGAGTTGCTCAAAAAATTAATGAAGCTAGACTGGCCAGGCCGACTGACATTAACCAGACCAAAGGACCCAACAAACTAAACTGCGGATGCATAAAATTGATTTTGGATTACAACGCTCACCTAGACCTAGAAATTGATAGGGGTGCCGACATCAGTCGGCGGCTTGCAATTTATCCCAATGTCGATAGCATTGAGATGCTAATAGACGACTATTTGAGAGAGAAACACAACGACAAGGAGTCACCATCACCGTCATTGTAGCTTCGGCTTGTCATGGTCATTCACTGCTCTTCTGAGCCCGATCTATCTCTGTGAAAGTGAGAAGTGGGCAAAGCCAGATAAAGTTATCAGGGAAAGGGAACGAAGTAAGAAGCGGTGTGAAGCGCAAAAATTGGTAGAGATGAGAAACTAATCGACATGATCGAGGCAAAGATAATCAATGACCATTTTGGAACAAAAAGAAATTCACGTGCAGGTTGTGGACGTCGTTGCTACTCCTTCACTTTTCACACTATAACTCATCACCCGGATCCTGCCCAGTCCAGAAGTTGGCACAAGATAAGAACAATGAAAGATTGAGGGCACAAGGCACAAAACAAACGATAAGAGAGGAGAGGAAAATGAAAATACCTGGTTGTGGCTACCAAACATGAGACCAGTTTCCGCTATCACTATCAAACGTGTACTCTTACCAAGGATTTGTGTACTCTGATTTCGTATCTTTGTAGATCCCCAAACGGATTGCTGACCTGGGATTTCGTTGTTTGCCAAAACCCTAGCACTGAGTGGAGAACCAAGAAGGGATGAGAAACAATGGAGATGAGTCGAACTACCGACTCTACCGTGACCCCTCTTACAATTATGCGAAGATTGCAATAAACACCTACCACGAAAATGCACACCCATGATATAGTACGCTCCCCATCCCTTTTCGTCAATTGGATTAATCAGTAAGAGAAGAGATGATAAGAAGAAAGATCGACAAAGTGTGAGCAATGATACATGATGCTTTCACCACCTTTTCCACGCTATCAACTGGGTAGTTGAGCACCTCCACTTTCTTCCGCTTAGGAATCCTAGAAAGAACCCTTGCAATGAACAGCCCAGCCACGAGTGGACAAAAATAGAGCTAGAACATTCCAGAGTTGACAGTCTGTCGAAGGCTTTTCTAATTGAACCTGTAATTATTACAAATAACCCCCTATAGCGGTAGACTATGAATCAGCAAGAGCTAAGGACCACTTCGTAATTTTGAAAAATGAACATGAAAAATTGCAGAGAAAACCCCGAACGGGCTTTCCTATATAGTATAGATATGCAAGTAGTACGACATCCCATCATGTAAGGGTCATAGATATCCAGAAATCTTATGATATTATATGGGTTTGCTAATATACATTTCGCACTCAGGCATCTGAGCCCACATAGAAAATCTAGACTACATAGATCTGAGTTCAGGAAAATTGAGATAATGATAGCTGCAGTAAAACAAAACAAGAATCTGACATCTAATTGAATGTATAAAGCAGACAACTATGATCAAGATAAGAGTAAGATGAACCTTGTTTTGTTGCAGTACCTTGTGGAAGCATATGAGACAATAGCTGCTAAAAGAGAAAAATAAAAGCTTTTAGTGCCAATACCAATGGACACAGACTTGAAGGCAAAGGTGTCATCACCGAAAAAAGAATGGGGGACAAGCTGGTGGCAACAATATAAGATCCTTTTTTGGAGAGGAATAAAAGAAATGCGACATGATTACTTAAGTTGGATGAGGATCACACAAGTATTGGCAACTACAGTTATCCTTGGCCTACTCTAGTGGCACTCAAACAGCAACACAGCTAGTAACCAGCAAGATCAGGTAAAAAACTTTTTCATCTGTCTATCAACATCACAGTTAGAAGAAGAATTTTAACAGTTATTTTCAAGAAAAAAAACTTCAATAGAACATATAGTAATCTTATAAACGTGCTCATTTTTACCATTTGGATCATGCTCAGCGAAACTGCTTTTACATAATTCGTCCTTAAGCATGTAGCTTGGACTTTCCATAGGAGTCCTAATACTCCTGAGTGATCCCGAATAGTAGGAATGCCTGAAACAATTCAGACCGGATACCAATCAACATACTCTTTACTTCATTAGAAATTAAGGTAGAAGTTGAAAAATCAACCAAATAATGAAGAAGATAATCATCAATAATATGATATGACATCCAAACGATCTATCAGTTTACATTTATCTTATTCCCCTCATAGTCCTTGATAAATGCAACAATTTCTACCATAATAATCTGCGGTTGCTGGTTTGCATCTCTGATATAAGAACAGTCAAATTTCAAAGATATGTTCAAACTTGCAAATACCTTAGTTCTAAAATGATAAGGTAGAACTAAAGACATCATTACCAATATAGGACACATTTCATCCTCAGTCATATTAAAAAAAATTCTTATCACAATAATATTCGGCAACAAATCTTGAGTTTCCTATCACGGAATACTACTGTGTATCCTTTAACATGACGTGCATATTTAACATACCTATATCTTCCATTATCCAGACTTCTATCATTCTTACTAGTCTACATGTTCCTTAATTGAAGTAAGGGTATTCTGTGTGCACACAAAATAATAAGATAAACATGCATGACTAGTAATATGGATAGATAATGGATGTAGAGGTATGATCTATATGGAAAGCATAGTAAATTAGTAATGCTTGGAGAAACAAAGCCTATGACAATTCTAAGCTAGATTCATACCAACTTTTGTGAGATACATATAAGCAAATGAAGGCCAGGGAACTAGTTGGTTCAAATGTCCAATAACAGGAGTATCAGTTATCATTGTTACTTTTAGAAGAGTCTTTTATAAGGAAAAAGATGCATGTCATATTTCTGTCTATTTAAGAAACTCATCAAAGTTGATGCATTCTATCCTGAGGCACCATTACTCTCTTCTAGGTCTAACAGTTTCCAGATGTGTCTGTGCAGTAAAGGCACGATGACATCCTTGATATTTATGCACAATATATAACACAGAGAGTTGTGTTGTAGATGTTTACCTAATCAAATTTAGAATTACTACGACATTCTATCCGATGAGCATTCTTTAGCTGTGATTTTCTTGGTATACATTTCATATGGCACCTTTAATCCACAATATATCCAAGTATAAAACAGAGAGTTTTGTTATAGATGTTTCCCTAATCCCATCTAGAATTACAACTTCATTCTATCGGATGAGTATTCTTTAGCTATGATTTTCTTGGTATAACATTCATTCAAAACCTTTAATCACATACCTTAATTATGTATATGTAAGATAATCATTGATACACCCAGGTCATGCACTTCATACTGTTTACACCATAACTATGATACTCAAACTGAGAATCACGTGATGCAGGCAGGATTGCTCTTCTTCATTTCTGTATTTTGGGGCTTCTTCCCTGTGTTCACTTCCATCTTCACATTTATGCAAGAAAGAGCCATGTTTAATAAAGAATGATCATTGGATATGTATAGGTTGAGTGCATACTTCATGGCTAGGACAAAAAGTGACCTGCCACTGGACCTCTTTCTACCAGTAGTATTTCTCATGATCGTTTACTTCATGGCAGGACTGAGATTAAGTGTAGTTCCTTTCTTTCTTAGTATGCTAATAGTCTTTCTAAGCATAGTGGCAGCTCAGGTATTACTGAAGGTTTTTCCATTCATAACTATCATGGCCAAATATAGAATAAAAATCATCAAGTATACGTTGTGAATTGCAGGGACTAGGCCTAGCAATTGGAGCTATTGTGATGGACATGCAGAAGGCAACAACTCTAGCTTCAGTAACAGTCATGACATTCATGCTTGCTAGTGGATTCTTTGTAAAGGTAATCCATTAAACATGAAAAGACGATATTGCTCTGGTACTTTTAAAAAATAATTACATTACAGATAATCTATATCCTTAGTGGAACTCATTAGGTATCTACTACTTTGTATCCTATGGTCTTCAAAGATAGTAACAATAACTTGCATTCTAGATAATCTGCTTTATACATATGAAGAATTGTTAATATTCAAAAATCTCATCAAAGATAGTAATAATGACTTGCATTCCAATAGCACTAGTCTTAACAATTGTACTTCTTGTACGCACCCCACCCACATTGGATAGGAGAACATGATCATACAAAGGGTCTCATTCATATAAAAATGTGGAACAAACAAAATGATTGTATGAGTCCCAATGACAAGAACTATTGGGAAAGAGAATATGATCTGATCAAAATTGAACTCAAGGTTGTCTTTGAAATGCTTAGGTATTAGGCATTAGAGTAGTAAAAGTGCATACGATGAATGTCACTGACATAAGAACTGCTTAAAGTCTTCTTTGATTCGGATTTAAATGGTGCCTCAATAAAAATATGTTAGATAAAAAATGCAAAGATTTGATATCTGAACAGAATCTACCGGCCTAATATTTGGCAAACAGAATGTCTAAAATCAATGTAGTCATCCTTATTTACAAAATCACATATCATGATCAGTATAAAAATTACTAATATATCAACATGCAACAACATATTTGGTTCTAAACACAACAACTACAGGTGGTACACCACCGGCCTATGGCCCTATTTGTTTTTTTATTCTGTTTCAATTTTTGACTTCCTTGCTCTTCACAGCAGAGTCATCCAGGTGCTGATGAGCCCTTTGGGTAGGCTCAATGCACTTGGTTTGTTGATGGGAAAAAGGTAGTACCACAACAACTGTTTTGTCCTTTACATCTCCTAACCACTCTGTCTGTTGTCGTCCTGGTACCATCAATCAATACACATGCATATTGGATAATCAGACAAGAGTGCCCACATATTCTTTGATGGACTTGAATTCACGTACTCCACAAGTCCACAGAAGTCGTTAATACATGAATTACATACGGGGCCTTCACCAGCAATCCCCTAGATTTAGGATATGGCATTAACATCAAGCAACTTGCAAAAATGAAGTTGTGATTAGAATCTCAATTTGACTACAAATTTGATTATGGAGTTGTTATCACTCTCACATTTGGATTGTCTAAGAGTCCTCCTAAGAAAAATAGATCCTTAATGACCACATGCTCTAAAAGCCTTAGCTTCTATCAAGATTTCTTGCTGAGAAGGAAGGCATGTTTGACGAGAAGGTTGATGATTGTGCAAAATGTGGAAGCATGAAAAAAATGCGACACACGTCGCACACCATTCACCTTTCCTCTTAGATACATCAACGACTAGATGAGATACGCCTCAACACACTTACTGGGCAACATGGGGGATTTCTCTAGATACCTCGTTTGAGCCAAGTGCTTGATGAACGGGCTGCTATGACCATCTATTACTACTTCCATGGTATATAAAGAAGGGACGAGATGCTAAGAAGGGCGGCAAAAGCGAAGCATGTGGAGTTGAGTGCGGAAAGGAGGACAACAGCTGAGTCAGACGCTAGATAGTGGGAGGAAAGTGGGACCTGGGAAACCATCTGAACAATGTTCATTCTGCAGTTCCCTTTAAATCTCAATGCATCCTACCCTAGGATCATAAAACATAGACCGAAGTTGTCGGCTACGCAACACTGCCAGTGTAGGGAAAGAACAAAGTGGTAAATGAGGGAGAATGTCAAAGGGAGAGCAGTGTCATGAAGAAGACAGACGGAGGATGAGTTATGATAAGGAAAACCAAAAAAGGAAGATGAGTACTTGAAAGTTGCAGAAGGTGGAAGCAGTATGCAAGATTGTTTTCTTGACTACGGCGGCACTGGGAGTGGTTGTCGACATCCAGCTACAGCTGCAGCATATTTCAATGGCAACAACAGCTACTCTTGACGCTGACAGCAGCAGATCCTCTTGGCTTCAGTGGTGTTGGAGGAGAGAGTTGTTCTTGGTGCAGAATGGAGAAAGACTTTAGGCGGCTGGAGTCGAGGCCTGCGGTGGTTGGTGTTGAGGTGTTGTGGGAGTGGGGAGGTGTCCGGGTTAAAGGGGGAGATAAGGCGGAGATAACATGGACTGCCCGCTTCTCGGATAAACATCTGTGACAATTGTACATGGCCTCTTTAGCACTTTTTTTACAGAACAAAGGATTCATTTGTAATTTACAAAATAGCTGGCAAAAATTGCAACGAAGACCCTCCACGCACTTTCCTGTATAGTATAGATATGCTATCAATATTTTGACATATTAGATATCCAACATAAGGACGATCACAAAACAAGGCAATGGCCTTCATTAGTTTATTACATGAACAAAAAAGTTGAAAAAGACATTTTACAAAAACACTATATAAAAATCATTAGATGAATCTATAAATATAGAATTATTACAAAAGCTGTGAAAAAGTTCAAAGAATGTGCACGCCTATTTTTTTCCAGCATAATTTCGATTAGAGAAAGGGACTATGAAAATTTAGAACTTACTATGCCAAGTAGGATATCACCATTATCTATAGAAAACTAGGTTTGACCACCTAATGGTATAAATAACTCTACATTTGTTTGTATTTAAATCATTAATGAGTATTTTTATATCCAGCTATATGAATGGCACAAATATGGTTTGAATTAGGTGTTGTTAAAAATAACATGAAATATCTTTTAGATCATACAGATATCTTTAACACATTTGAATGCTATTTCTTGATTATAATAATTTCCCTTAATTTTTATGTGCATATAATCTTACAATATAATGCTTATGAAAATGCAACTATATATGAATCAACACACCATATATGTGAATTGGATCAAGGCAACAATTTATGTATTCGATCAACAAAGATTAGATATTAAAACTTCCAGTACTTCGATGCATGCACAGAAATCTCATACCATATCATGCAGTTTTTACTAATCATTTCTAGCTCCGTGGAAGCGAAACAACTTCAAGTGACATTAAAAATTATACAACTATATACTGACAAAAGCATGAGCTGATGGATGGAAGAGAAAGGGAGAAGATGCTCCATGGACTGTCTGAATAAACCCTCATTAAAATAGTTTCTCACAAACGGTAAACAATTTTCTCAGACATGTATAGCATTATACTACATGGAACATTCAACAATCTATAGTAGCATACTCCCAGCTATTCATTAAAACTAGGGATGGCGACTTATTTACCATGTAAGTAAAAATAATAGTAAGAAGTATTGTATTATCTAAACTATCATTTGCTATCTTACAGATAGTGCCTATCTTTGTATCATGGACACAGTACATTTCTTTCAACTACCACACAAATCGATTGCTACTGAAGGTGTAGTACAGACAAGTACCTTTGTATGTATATAACAAGCATCTCGACAATGGATTTAAAGAGGTGATTGCAATGGTGGTTATGGTATTTGGTTATCGCATCTTAGCATACCTCTCACTGAGGAGAATGAAAGTCTCTAGTTGAAATGGATTGCTCGAGCGCCCCTTCATCTTCCAAGAAGAGGGCCAACAGGGAGGAAGATCAAGATGGATCCGCAGATATTGATCCCAAGCGTGTCAAAATGAGGGATCTGAAAACTGTCCTCTGATTTGAAGGAACCAGGACCAATTGCTCTGATGGTGTGCCTAAAAGGAACCCAGATACCTTTGGGACTTGAGGATGCTATTTCTTTACATTCAGAAGATGCATTGGAGAGAAATCAGTTTGATTCCTCCCAACAATCTAGTTCTAACTTAGGTTGTCCTTATTTTGAAGGCAAAAGTGTTGATTCTCAAACACCTCCTCTAGTGATACCTACCCGTGAATGTGGAAAGGAAGCTATCCCTACATATGTAACTAGCAGTCAAGATTGCAACAAAGTGGCATGTGGCCCTCTTGATTTGGATCTCAACGTAGTTGACACATCTGGTGCAACAAAGTTCAATTCTTTTTATCCTATGAAAGTGAGCCAAGCAAGATCCCCGGTATCAGAGTGTGGGAGTACATGCCCTCTTAGAGAAAGTGGATCGCTCAAACTGTGGAAAAATATGAAGGAAAATGGCTTTTTCTCGACATCTCATGGAGGAATACCATTACCCAAGCAGAGAGGGCACCCTCCCAAGAAAAACAAATCAACAGAGCTAAAGAAAAATGTAGAGCTTTCTAAGCGGGAACAGGTCAACAGATTTGCCAAAACTGCTGCTCCTAGTGGGTTGCTTTCTAGATTGAATCCTGACATCATCAACCATGTTAGGAACCGCAAGCAGGTGTACAACATAATTGAGGTAATAGTGAAATCAGAAAAAAATGCTGATCAAGCTCAAAGTTACTCAGGTAGAGACACCGATGATGACACTGATGAGACGACTATTGATCTCAAGACAGACAAGTCAGCATGCACATCAACTCTAGTGTCACAATCTGAGTATGGAGATGATGACAACAGACAGGTTCCAGGAAGTGAAAGGGTTTCCATTGAAAGTTATCCTTATTCATGCATGACATCTAGTTATGACGACTCACTTACCTTGAAACTGTCATCTGGGGTTGGCACGTTTTCAGAGCATACAAAATAAATTTCTAATGATTACATTTTACCTTGTCATGAGAATCTAAAATCAATTTCTTTTAGAGGTGCAAGTGTTGCTTTCCAGTGGCTGGAATTCTTATATCAGGATATTAGAGGCTGTCTAGCTGCACTTAAGAGAAGTAGAAAGAGAATGCACAATATGATACAGACTGACCTACCTTATCTTCTCTCAAAGGAAAATGTATACTATCTGGAAAATGCCATGCAATCTTCAGAAGGAAATGCCAATGTAGATACTCATTCTTTTAGATGGAAGACCATTTTTAGTCAGATGGACCAAAGGCTCTATGAAGAGGGTAAAGGACTGGAGCACTGGCTGGAGCAAGTTAAGGAAATGCAAATGCAGTGTGAAAGGGGTCTCAAATATATGAAAGCATACGGTCTTTCTGGTCCAAGCTCCAACTCAGGGTTTAAGAATGGTGAAGCTCTAGAGATGGAATATGTTGTGGCTGCTGCGGCCTCTATATACTCCACATGCAACTTAGCCATGTCCTCTGAGAATATCTCTTGTTTAGGAAAAATAAGATTTATAATGTCAAAATTCTCTACCAAATTGACATGGATCAGGGTCATATGGAGTTGAATTCTTTTGCAACATTTTGACATGGATATAGTTTTGTAAGAAGGATGTGCCGAATTAGTTTCCTATATCAATTTGATATATTATGGGTTTTCAATGATAAGGTCTAACCAATAGAGCATTTCAACCTAATATTTTAAGAAATGATGTAACGCGAAATAAAATATTTGACAGTTTGATCTAAGCCATGTCCATAAAAAGAGATGTACTATTGAAAACTTCTAAAACAATCACGTAATTTATATTATAAAAGTGGACTATAGGTACTTGGAATTTTTACAACATTTAGTTGTGAATCAAGTTTTGAGAGGGCATTTTAACTATATATTTCAATGCTTGAGGATCTTCAAGATGTGAGGCTAGTCGGTTTTTGCATTAAGGTACGACCAATGTTACCAGTTTGGGTTCCTATTCAGGTAGATGTGGCCACAACTGACTGGGTTAGTAGTCGATGTCCCTAACTCTTTGTATTACTACTTAAATCATAACATGTCTTCTAATATGATGGATACCCATTAGCGATTTGTTCAAGTAGATGAAGAGGAAGAGGTGCAGTTAGAATAGAGGATCGCCAAAGCCAATTTGCAGAGGAAGAGGTGCAGTTAGAATAGAAATTTAGGCTTACCAAATTGGACTGAAGAAAGCTCGAGCTAAGCCTAGAGAAGGTAGTTCTGGCGCCCTGAGAAAGTCAGAGGATCGATGCGGCCTTGCTATCTTCGCACGCGGTCATCTCACTGGGTTAGCAGAGCGGCGTCATAGGAGGAGGAGGAGAGGACACCTGTTGTACGAGCCGGCAGATGAAGGACGAGGATGTGACCTGCGGGAGGGGCAAGAATCAGTGGAGGATCGTGTGAGGAGACGAGGTTCATGGAGGGGCAAGAAATCCATGGAGGATCGCACGCAGGAGATGAGGTTCACGGAGGGGCAGGAATCGGCGGAGGAAGACGATGATCACGCACTGGGGCAGGAACCGGCGGAGGATCGTGCAGGAGTGGATGATCGCACGCGGGGCAGGAATCGGCGGAGGGGCAGGAACCGGCGGGAGACGAGGACGTACGCGAGGGATCAAGAATGCGCTCTTTCTTTTGGGCAGCGGAAGGAGCCTTTCATATTTATTTTAGTATGTACGTATAATATGTAAATACTAGCCAAAAGCATAATTAAAATTTTAAAACATTATATTTGATTACAAAATCAGCAGCGATGCATCATATTAATGATGAATGATTGAGATCATTACCGGCCAAACCATCGTACAATCATTGCTTCTTAAATAAAATAAGATGTTAATATACACACACGAGTTGAGAACTCAATTACGAGAATAGCGGCTATATGCATGGTCACTCTTTCAATCATATTGGATATCTGGAAAAACTATAACTGTACACATAACCATACGACCAAACATCACTAAAGATTACCATACAGTCTGCAATTCAATAAAACCACTATATTTGGTGAGAGTTTGGATTAGTTTCACAGAACACTGAGAACATATTACAATGACAGTTGTACATATTGCATATGTTTTCTCCACTTATCTCAGGCTAGTGTCAGGAGACAGGAAAAACCACCATACGACTGGTTTGTATGATTACTAATAACTTAGATTTAATGTCAAACTTTACATTCCAGATCATCAGAATGATACAATGATTCCTATGTAATTATAGTGAAGACCACAGAGAGACAATTTCCTTCTAAAGAAATTCTTTCTTCCCATATGCAGTCCCAGATTAGTCATTATCCCCCAAAGCACCCAACGATTTAACCCAGTGGAGCGATTCCTGGTGGCAACCTCATCAAATCTTTAAAATATCCTCACCACGCTTATATTCAACATACACCTTATGTTACTCTTCTTCCTCATGAATTAGTGTTGCTTTTTTCTTCACCATAGTTTACTTTCTTCTTTTCTAATTTTTCCTACATAGTGCATAACCCAGCCTATTGATTAGTGAATAACTGAATACCCAGTGAGTATCATATGTAAAAGTAGTGATACATATGTCTATGATTCGGAGAATGATGTGCAACAACAATGCATCATAAATTTTAAAAACTGGTATGCAATAACAAATTGTGAAAAACATGGTTAAATAGAATTCGTTTCAATGAAGAGACCTACAATTACCACAAGTGTCAAGTAGAGGCAACGGGGATGCCAACATGATGTAGTGGATAACATCCACATTATACAGTTGCAACGAACATATCAAACCAGATTGATACCTTAAGTTGCATAAGTTTGCTTGCACATTAACTTTCTTTGTATTCGCCCATGAAAGTTATTGGTACAGGCTTCTTTTAAGCCTTGATTGAGAGCAAAACTGATATATGTTTATAGCAGACTTCATATGAAGTATCACCACAGTGATGCCCTAGATAATAGACGTGGCCATGACAACTATGTGTGTCTAGGACATAGAGATAACACTCATGTGTGAGAACAATTCTTAATGTCCATAACCAGTTGTTAAACTTATTCCCATTAATTTTCTCTTTCTCAAGGACTAATTGTGGTGAAAATAGATTGTTTCTAGTGTTTTCCATGTATCTACATAGAAAATATTTTGCACAAGTCAACCGATTTGAAAAATCTGATCTAACAGAATTAATTTGGACTTATATTAATTTAATTTTACCATTTTATTTAAATTAATAACGTTTGTTACAAATTTGGAAGATTACAACGAGCAATGTTCTAGTGAGCTAAGATCTAAAACACATAAAATGATTGCTCATCCAACACCAATGCCCATAATTTGATTATAAAGGTAGGTAACAATTACCAATTGTATTATATATAATTCTTGGAGAGTTGGTTGCATAACTCCATGTAAATAATTCATCACATGAATCATATTCCATCTGTATGCCTCTAGGTAGTTAACCCCACTAGGATCACCTAGTCAAGTCCAACCCGAGGCCAATACAACAAGATATGCACCATTCTTGGAAAGCCCACTTACTTATTATTACACTTCTCCAAGGAATATGGTGCATCACGCTTGGTGTGACAACACTTAGTCAGACAATGTTTTTATGTGCTTGCAAGGCATCTTCAACATTGATATTATATTAAGGAATTTATATGTATGTCCATATGTATCCAATCACCCATTACATATACAATAGTATATGTATCATATACTAAAAATCATCACATGTGATAAAATAGGATATCAAAATTAGTAAAATAAGTTGAGCAAACAAGTGTTGTAGAAAACCAACCAGGAGATCCACATCTATATAGAATCTTAAATTAGTCTTTTCAAGGTTTCTGGTCATTTGATCAAGCGAATTGATCGGTCAATCAGAAGTCCTTAATTTGGGTAGATCTTATGTTGTTGTTGATCCATCATCTCGTCGTGATCACAAACTCTCCAAGGAACATTGTTTTTGGTGTGGGCTTCTGATTGTCTCATCCGACATGGTCCATCGTGAGAGGCATGGCATGCAAGCCATATAAATGTTACATAATGTTTGATCAAAATTAAAACATTATTATTACATATTTCATATCACAACCACAACAGTCCAATGTCCATATCCACATCTATAAACAAAACTAATTTTAAAGGCATCACATAGGTATTTGTAATACTTTTCATATCATATGTGATATTAGGTGATTATTGTGGATATGAGTTTGTATATATTTGTCCAATGAATCTATAGCAGTTCATTAGACAAACCTGCATTAGAAGGATATGATGTCGACTCTGATACCACTTTTGGATTTTTTTTAAAAGGGGCACAATAGATAAGAATCATCTTCACTTTATATCCTAACCATCTGACCCATTACAGCTATAACACGTCAATAAACAAAAGACACCTTTGTGCACACTAGTTGTATAACAACTAGACACGTCTTATGTCAGTGAAGAACATGAACTTCTATATCTAGATCCAGAATGGCCACCATAAAATCTGGAGGGATAGAAAGAAGATTTGGATTGGCCGTTAAGCTATTGCACGATTGTCTTCTTGTAGAAAAATTTCTCCTAACCTCTATATGTATGTCTCAACCTCTACTTCATCCATGTTGATGAGGGAGAGCACATTGCACCATCTTGGCCTCCAAGTCGAAGAGAAACATGAGTTGTCAATGTGCTAGTTGTCTCATAACTCTCTTTCTTCTTCTATCTTAGGCAACAACCTTTAGAGTCTCTCTCTCTCTCTCTCTCCAAGAGAGATGTAATGGCCAACTTGTCTCACAAATTGTGTCAAAAAGGTATATCTCATCATTTTAGACGTGTCCCTTTATGTAAGAGAGTCATGGGATTGGAAAAACCTAATTCCAATCCTTTTCCTAGTCACAATCCCAAAATAGTTCAATATTGGAAAACTCCAGCTAAAATGTGATCGCTTGATCATGTTTCATGATCGTCCAATCACATCCCCTGATCATACAATCACGTTAGCTGATTGGCCAATCATACCAGTCTAGATCTAGATCTAAACTGCTTTCTAATTTTAGACTTTCTTTGTAACATTGCGATTGCCCGATCAAGTTTCTTGATCAGGCGATCATGTCAATACAATGGAAAAATCATTCAACCAATTGGCAATCAATGATCCACTGACCCAATCATATGATTTGTTAATCAGACATTTTGGGTGCCCGATCAAAGGTTAGTCAACATATTTATGGTTCATAACCATTATGATCATATGTTTGATTCTAGATTTCAATTTCATTATGAATCCTTATGTGCGTGATTGGGTATTTTCCTAATTACGTTGGTGGTGATGTTCAAAATAACACAAGCAAAGATTTATGTCTGGCCAAACATCATTGCTAGTCAAGTAATAGGAATGAGTTGGACAAGATTTACAAAATAAAAGTAAACAATAATGCCATGACCATGTAATCCATTTGTCACATGTATCCAGATTGAAATTGAGGCATAGAATGTCATACTCTTGAAATTCATTCTTGTTCCTTGAACTAGAGTAAAGACTATTCGAGATAACATGAGCTCGATATCATATATTGACTCACATGAATATGGCCATGTATTTTGTAGTCTCGCTTATCAAGTGGCCGAGGATATCACTCCAAAGGAGGGATGTATTCCATCCAGATCACTCATACTATGCCCCATGTGTAATCACTATGTTTTTTGCAACTCGTATATTAGAGCATGTTGGGCTAGTGTCAATTTACGAAGAAAAATATGTGTTACTATAGTGACTTCAGGTATAAGGATCACAGACACAATGGTAATGCTGATATATTGCCTCTGACATATCATTACAAGACTTTCATGTGTCAATATCAAGGTGGGTTTGTCATATACAACTTGTTCTCTAACAAATACTCATGTATCTGTGTTGATATCCGATATCATGACTAAAGAGATACAGACATTACTCATTATGCATGCTATTCCTTGTGTATTACTGTTGTCCTATACAACCCACAATAATATCAACTTGAGACATAACAAGAATGAATACTCTTTTTATACATATGATCTGATGTTTAGGTTCTTAACTAAAACCCATGCCATCAATTTAAAATATTTTTTTGAATATTATTAGATTTATTCATTATCTCAATACTAAAATAAACATAATAAGTAGAATTATTTTTGTTAATAGTCAAATCAAGTTGAAATATCTCTTATACAATCATCACATGATCCCAACAAAGGCAGAGGATGGAGTTTTCCGCCTTCTAGGGTGAAGAATACTGATTCATATCGTTCCAGATCGGATGGCTTAGATAGGTATCCGATTATTTCAGACTGTGGTTCCAAGTTGGTAGAGTTTAAGAATGGTTATATCTCTTTGTCTTTCCCACGAGATAGGATGTTCCTCCCTACATGTTTGATGTTAGCAGCGTTGTGTAACTTAAACGCATGTTGTGGGCGAAGAAGATTAAATTATATTCATATGGTATGGGAGTTTGAAGAAGTATCTCCCGATAAGATTCCAATTATATACTCCCATCTTGGGAGATTCAATCGAGTAGCCGACACACAACTCATAGAACAAGTGATTCCAGTGTGACGATAGAGTGTTTATAAGTCGGGGTCTATAACCGGTCCTAATAAAGTTAAAAAAAGTGAATTTGAGGTGGCCACGTGTTTTGACAAGCTGATGAGCGCGCTCCGATCCTTTGTAAGTGGCAGGCAATAAAGTAATAACTGAAGTGGCAGACAATAAAGTTTGTATATTCGAGCTAGCCGACCTGCAGGCATCGTAAGTGGCAGACAATAAACTAATAACCGGTCCATTCCATACGTCGGGGACAAAGTTCTTCGGTACAGTCTGGGTTTCCACGAAGCTAGTATCTACTAGCTAAGCCGGCCATACCACTACAGCGGTGGAAGAAACAACAAGGCCGCACCACCGCTAAAACTGGGCAGCTAGAGTCCGTGGTTTCAGCCGAGGTAGGGTTTTTTTTAAAAGAGAGAGCTACTTTGCCGAGTCCACAATGACAACAAGAGAGGGTCGACGACGGAACTGGAGCTGTCTCAAGCTGACTGGCACCCAATTCTATAGTATAACAACATAATATTGATATGTATGAGGCCGGCTCTAGCTACTAAGGTGACGACGAATCATCACTGCTCTGTATCCACCCCGGCTGCCGACTGCTGAGGAATCCGAATTTGTTCCCAATGTTTATCCTTTCCAGCTAGCTGGTTCTAATTTCTCTCTCTCTCTCTCTCTCTCTGGTGGTAGTAAATCTGTAACAAGGATTATACCTGCCTCAACTGTCTCCCACAACCGCGCGCCTTCACATAAAACTCCATGAATCCCGCCCACCTTCCGTCTGTACAGACCAAGGTCGGCAAATTCCTCGCCAAGAAGGCAACTTTCATCGCTCTGTTTCTAATCCTTATCCTCCTTAGGTTCGTCTGGACCGCTCGGTCTCCTGCCAGTGTCTCTACTGTACAAATCCCCACACAGGACCGCCGCGCAGATGCAGCTGGTGCTGGCGGTGGAGCGGCTGCGCGGCGGCACGGCGATGATACTGGCCTCCGGATCTTCGTCGGGGTTATGACGATGGCGGGTAAGTACGAGCTCCGGCACCACCTCCGCCTCGTCAACGCGCTACAGAAACCCGAGCTGCCACCTGGCGTGCACGTCGACGTCATGTTCGTGTTCTGCCGCCTCACAACGGCGGAGCAGAAGGCCATGGTTGCCGCGGAGATACTCTACCACAACGACATCTTTATCCTCGATTGCCCACACGAGAACATGGATAACGGCAAGACGTACCGCTTCTTCTCCGCTGTTTCAAAGATCTTCAAGAACAACGACGACCCAAGTATCACCACCACCAGCAGGAACAAAACGAAGCCGCAGAACACTCCTCGTCCTCCATACGACTACGTCATGAAAGCCGACGACGACACGTACCTCCGCCTGGCATCCCTGGCTGCCTCACTAGCCCCACTCCCACGACACGACCTCTACTACGGCTTCCAGGTCGACGCGGGCCAGTTCCTCAAGACCGATCCGCCGTTCATGGCCGGGATGGGGTACGCCGTGTCATGGGACCTCGTACAGTGGATCGCCACATGGGAGCCGTGGCGGCGGACCGCTGTAGGTTTCGAAGACAGAGTTGTCGGGAAGTGGCTCATCGCAGCTGGAAAAGGCAAGAACATATACGACACGAAACCACCAGGGGAGTACTGGGGTGGCGGAACTGTCCCGACTGTAGACAACAAGTATTACCAGTACGATCTCCCCACACCGCCACTCAAGTTCTTGCAGCACACCGTGTCAGTGCACCGAGTCAAGACGTACGCCGACTGGACACGAGTGCTCAGTGGGTTCAATGTCACCGCAAAAGTCACAAGTTCTAGGTTCTATGACATCAAGCTTAACTTTGGCCGAGTGGGATGATGATGTGACAGGAAGCAATTCTTACGCACTGACAGCGGCCGCCGCTTATTTTTCCTTTTTTTATACAATTGTTTTTCCGCCGTACTGGATTCTTCTCGTCATGTACAACTGCCAAAAAAAAAAACGGATTCTTTGCCTCTGGCGGGTATTTTATGTACTTAGTAGTACGTAGTACTTACCGTGACATTGGTAATTAAATGTCCGATGAAACAGCCACATGTACAATATGTATCCCATGATTACAACACTACACATGTATATCTCAAATGGATCTTTTACTAAATTGTTTACTCACACTACTAGAAAGCAGGTCAGTTTGGACGGGGGGGTCTAGAGATAGATTCAACGGTGGGGGCCACATTCAACAGTTATACGGGTCGGATCCGTTCTCACGCCACCAGTTGGAGACCTACCACCTAACTCGTGGCTCGCGCCCATTCACTACCCGCGCCCCTTTCTCTCTGTCTCTTTCTCTTCCGACACTGATCCCTAAAATTTTTCTTCATTTTGCCCTTTCAGTACTGCTGGGCAGCTCCCCTTTTTCTCCGCCGATGCCAAAGCCCTTATATGCGACCTTATGCCGTGTTGCTTGCGCCTCAACTCCTTATCCATCCGCACCTGTTGGACTCGCCGGTAGATCTGGGGCAATTGGGAAAGGACTTATAAGATGGGAATTGGGAGAGGGACTTCTGCCGTGTTGCTTGCGCCTCAACTCCTTATCCATCCTGCCTCACGGAAAGGACTTATAAGATGGGAATTGGGAAAGGACACAGTTCGTTCAGAGAAGCAAAGCCATCTTGATCGACTAAGGGGGCTAGCCAGCTAGAGAGGAAAGAGACCGTTTGTCACACCCTTTAATTCTCAAAGGTGCGAGGCAGTGAGGTTTGCCTTCCCTCACTTCAGCCTTCACTCGAAATTCTCTAAGGACTTAGAGAAATCCACCAAAAGAAACAGTAGGGACGCGAGATGGCAGAAGATTGAACACACACACAATATTTGCCGAGGAACAACTCTCTTTATTGTTCAAGTGTTAAGTACAAAACTTACAATGACAAGAACTTGCACCACTTAGGGCGAGAGAGGAAGAAGGACTCAGTTCCCCAACTGAGTCGCCACTAGAACTCCTCTGAACTCTAGCCTTCAGACTGTGCCTCCACAAATCCTTCTCTTCTCTTGATCTCTGCCTCCGAGTTCCCAAATGCAAGTGTGCCTCTGCCTCTACTTGTCAATGTCTCCGTCTTGTCTGTCTCGTTCGTTTGGGCGAGGCCCAATTTATACAAGTGTCGCGCGGGGAAGTTAGGCCTTCAGGCAGTTAGAGGGACGCGCGCCGGTTCCAACAATGTCCGGGCCGTCCTCTAACTCCTTCGGTAACTCCCTATAATGCTCCTGGAGTGTGGCGGCAGTTGCGCTGAGCGGGCGCGCCTTTACTTGGCCGAAGGGACGCCTCCCTTGGCTCGCTCCCATGTTCGCCTCCGTGTCGCCCACGTTTGCCCCCGTTGCGGCGGGCAAGCGTCGCTTCGCTCTCGAGCAGTTGCGCTCCATCTCCATTGGCAATGGTCGCGTTCGACCCACGATCCGCATCGTGGCCTACTCGCGCCGATTCGCTGAGGTCCCGAGCCCGAGCAGCTGATGTACGCCCCATTCGCGTCTCCTCGGTCTCAACCGCCAAGCGCCCACGTTCCCGCGTCGTGGCGCTGTCCGTTCGCACGGTAGTCGTCGCTGACGTAGCTCCGTAGCGTCCGGGTCCTTAACTCGCCCCCGGGTCAAGGCTGCTGCTAGTAGTGTTGCTCGCTCGCGGGTCGCCTTGGCTGATGCTGCTCCCCGAGCTACATGCTGAACTGTCTGAGCTGTGCCAAGCTGCACGCTTCATCCGCCAGCACTAAGGCATGCTGTGCCGAGCTTCCTTCTTTGCCATCAAGCTGCGCCGAGCTGAACTGAGCTAGCGAGCGGGTCGATCAGCTGTACGGTGCACTTCCGAGCTGCACGCGTCGCTGACCGAGCTGGAGTTGAGCTAAGTCGTGCTCACTCCTTAGTCGTTGAGCTGAACCGAGCTGGATGCAGCTCCGTGCGAGTTGGGACAAGCTCCCCTGAGCTGCCCTTAGCTCTGCACGAGCTAGGCTGAGCTTCCCCCGAGCTAGCTTTAGCTCCCATCAAGCTAGGCCGAGCTTCCCATGAGCTGGCCTTAGCTTCTCCTTGGCTGTCTTCGGACTTAGGAGCTTGAAGGGGTCACAAGCCATCCCCCACTGAAGTTGTTGTCGCCCCCGACAGCGCGGGCCTCTATAGAAATCCTTAGCCAAACACGTACTTCTCTCCCGTTGAGAAGTTGATCTCCCAGACTCTTCGCTCTTTGATGCGTCCATCTGAACTCGAGGAAGAATGCGCCCCCAACACCTGTGATGCTCCTCCTTGGATAAATCAGAAATCATACCCCTTTGTGTACACATGCCGAAGTCTGAACATCCGAGGTCTCCATCAAGGCTAGACACTCCGGGCCAAGCTATCCTCCTGATAGGTTGGTGATCAGTTGATGAAGGGACGAGGCGACTGATGCGGCTTTATGCAATGGATATCCCAACCGTCTCACTCCTTGAGAAGGTTCATCCGAAGCTAAGTGCATGGCCATCTGCACCGCCTGTTGCCGAAGTCTCCCAATGAGGTGTGGCTGTCGTACCACCTCAAGACAACATCTCTCAATGTGTCTATCATCCGTCGTCGCTCCATCTGGCTGCTGCGGGTCCCCAACAGTCATGTTCCTGAGCTTCATTTGTCCTGCTTTCCCTCGCTGGACGTTGAGGGGCAAGAGTCCTCCCTGACTCAAGCCCAAGGCTACGTCCCTGGCCGTCGAAGGTCACACGTCTGCGGCCATCTCTGAGGATCTCTAGCCTGAGGTCGTTGAAGTCTGTCGTGGGCGTTATCAAGTAAATAGGCCCTGTTGTCGATGAAGTCACCATCTTTCGGAAGTACTCCACTCTCGATCCTCCTTGTTTGAGTGCGGTGTCACTTGTTATTGCTGGCAGTTGGGCAAGGAGTGTTGCCTCCGTCTCCAGGTTGAAAAGTAGCTGTTGGACCACCCGTCCATGATTCTCATCCGACACAATGAGAACCCACCAGGTTTGGAATTTCCCCATGAAATCCGACCATCTCATACTTGGACCAAGGCTGAGTCTTAGGTGACTCTCCATCATCCGACAACTTAGGTTATCACCCCAAGATAACCATTTTGGAACTCCAACTAGTACTTAGAGTATTCCCGTCTCAAAAGTACTTCACTCGATTGGAAGGAAAGACACAAGACTCCCCTGACTCTCCTCCAACATACTCACTGTTAACAGAGTGAGCGGTTACTCCCATAGTAACCTAGAGGTTTGAGACACCAACGCTCTACCTCCTTTCATTTTGTGGACTGAGGATTCAAACAAGTTATCGTCCCCACAATAACATTCAGACAGACAGCATAATGGATCCATAAGGACCTACTAAAATAAGTATAACAATCCTTATTCCATTCATGCATAAAGTTGGTTGTACAAGTAATGAAAAGGGACATCCACTCAAGGACCGACCAACCCGGTTTCCCCAAACTCGGGCATATACATAGTACAACACTTACACTTTTTCCACGAAACCCGACTGACTTAGGACACCAACCCTTTGGTTCCTTTAAAGTTTGAAAGATGACTACCTCTCCCTTGTAGTCGAACCAGTCCATCAGTGTGGGCAACACCCTCCGTGGTGTTCCCTTTTGGAGTGTTGTAGCAACACTTCCTTTTTCCTGTCGGCTCCTGCTGATGTCGATCTTCGACGGTTACTGCCTCCCGTAACCGTTGGCACTGGTTTCCAGTTTACGCCATGCTCGTCGGTCTGCAGTGAGTCGACCATCTTGCGTGCTGTCGCCCTCGCACGCGGAGTCCTCTTCAAAACGACGCGAGCGGTTAGTCCTTCTGGCCAACAGTTGTTGGCGGTTACTCGGCTGTGACCCGGTCCCCTCCTAGAACCGTCGCTCCTGGAAACAGCCGTGCGGCCTGGGCCGCTCAGTCATCCAATATGACGACCGGGGTCGAAGGGGTGCCTCCTCCCACAACGTCCCTTCTTGTGCTAACCGTCACATGGCTCGCAACTGCCGCAGGGGACAGGCGAGCCTTCTTGTTTGCTCTGTCATGGTCGATTGACATACCTTCAAAGTACCAATCGACGTTGGACTCCTCCATTCGAGATTCGGCCTCAGCCATCTCGACATATTGCTGCACTCGAAGAGGCGGCAGTTGCTCGGTTGGGGTGGACAGGAGTCGCTCCCAATCAATCTCAGCGGTCATGGCATTCAGATATTGCAGAGGGGCAACCCGTGAGGGTTCCTCTTCCGTCGGTTCGAACGTCATGGCAGACAGTTTCTCCTTCTGTGGGCATTCCGCCATGCGATGTGGCCCTCCACAAAGGAAGCAACCCGAAGGCTTCCTCTTGTTGTTGTCGAACTTCTTGGGCGATCCTTCACCGCTTTTGGACTTCCCCTTGTCCTTTTTGCCATTACCTTTATTTGCAGGGCCCTTCCCCTTGGGCTCCTTCTCGATGATGTTGGATCGCAAGTCCAACAGAGCATCAACAGCGGCCATTGCTGCTTGAATGTCCTTCACTCCCTGGCGTCTCAACTCCAACTGAGCCCACTCCTTGAGCCCGTAAATGAAGTTGTAGAGCTTGTCTGCCTCCAACATATCTTTGACATCCAGTAGTAAGGCTGAGAATGTCTTCACGTACTCGTGCACGGTTCCCGTCTGCTTGAGGCATCGGATGGCGTCTCTTGCAGTCCATGCAGTGTTGGTTGGGAGGAAGGTCTCCCTGATCTCCCTCTCGAATGCATCCCACGATTCGATGGCGTCTCTGGACTTGTCCTCGGATCGAGTCCTCCACCAAAGCTTGGCGTCGCCGGTGAGATACATTGAAGCCAGCGTCACCATTTCCTTCTCCGGAGTGTGGAGAGCCTGGAAGTAATGATCCAGGTCCCACAGGAAGTTCTCCAACTCCTTGGCGTTTCGCACCCCTGTGAACGCCTTTGGTTCCGGCATCTTGGGCGGTTTCATCGTGAGATCACCCGTAGAAAGGCAGCGTTTGGCTTTGGAAATCTCCTTGCGAAGTTTGGCCACCTCTGCGGCCGTTTCACCCCGAAGATCATCCACGGACCTGCTGATGGCGTCGACAGCGGTTTGAATCTGGGCAGCGACACTCTCACTGTCCAATGTGTTGGAGTCTCCTTCTCCTGCTTCGGGATTCTCCACTTTGTCCAACCGTATGGTCAGTAAGTCCAGATCTCCTTGTAGTTTTGCAATCACCTTCTCTAAGGCGACGAGTCGTTCCTGCGCCTGATCGTGCTTTCCATCTTTTCCGGCCATGGCGTCGTTGTCGATTTTGGAATCGGTGGTGCAGCGGACCTGGTAACGACGCTCTGATACCACTTGTCACACCCTTTAATTCTCAAAGGTGCGAGGCAGTGAGGTTTGCCTTCCCTCACTTCAGCCTTCACTCGAAATTCTCTAAGGACTTAGAGAAATCCACCAAAAGAAACAGTAGGGACGCGAGATGGCAGAAGATTGAACACACACACAATATTTGCCGAGGAACAACTCTCTTTATTGCTCAAGTGTTAAGTACAAAACTTACAATGACAAGAACTTGCACCACTTAGGGCGAGAGAGGAAGAAGGACTCAGTTCCCCAACTGATTCGCCACTAGAACTCCTCTGAACTCTAGCCTTCGGACTGTGCCTCCACAGATCCTTCTCTTCTCTTGATCTCTGCCTCCGAGTTCCCAAATGCAAGTGTGCCTCTGCCTCTACTTGTCAATGTCTCCGTCCTGTCTGTCTCGTTCGTTTGGGCGAGGCCCAATTTATACAAGTGTCGCGCGGGGAAGTTAGGCCTTCAGGCAGTTAGAGGGACGCGCGCCGGTTCCAACAATGTCCGGGCCGTCCTCTAACTCCTTCGGTAACTCCCTATAATGCTCCTGGAGTGTGGCGGCAGTTGCGCTGAGCGGGCGCGCCTTTACTTGGCCGAAGGGACGCCTCCCTTGGCTCGCTCCCACGTTCGCCTCTGTGTTGCCCACGTTTGCCCCCGTTGCGGCGGGCAAGCGTCGCTTCGCTCTCGAGCAGTTGCGCTCCATCTCCATCGGCAATGGTCGCGTTCGACCCACGATCCGCATCGTGGCCTACTCGCGCCGATTCGCTGAGGTCCCGAGCCCGAGCGGCTGCTGTACGCCCCGTTCGCGTCTCCTCGGTCTCAACCGCCGAGCGCCCACGTTCCCGCGTCGTGGCGTTGTCCGTTCGCATGGTAGTCGTCGCTGACGTAGCTCCGTAGCGTCCGGGTCCTTGACTCGCCCCCGGGTCAAGGCTGCTGCTAGTAGTGCTGCTCGCTCGCGGGTCGCCTTGGCTGATGCTGCTCCCCGAGCTACATGTTGAACTGTCTGAGCCGTGCCAAGCTGCACGCTTCATCCGCCAGCACTAAGGCATGCTGTGCCGAGCTTCCTTCTTTGCCATCAAGCTGCGCCGAGCTGAACTGAGCTAGCAAGCGGGTCGATCAGTTGTACGGTGCACTTCCGAGCTGCACGCGTCGCTGACCGAGCTGGAGTTGAGCTAAGCCGTGCTCACTCCTTAGTCGTTGAGCTGAACCGAGCTGGATGCAGCTCCGTGCGAGTTGGGACGAGCTCCCCTGAGCTGCCCTTAGCTCTGCACGAGCTAGGCTGAGCTTCCCCTGAGCTAGCCTTAGCTCCCATCAAGCTAGGCCGAGCTTCCCATGAGCTGGCCTTAGCTTCTCCTTGGCTGTCTTCGGACTTAGGAGCTTGAAGGGGTCACACCGTTCATTGAGAGAGTAACCGGTAACATGGAGACTACACACATGGAGTTTGCCGAGTGGGATGATGATGTGACAGGAAGCAATTCTTACGCACTGACAGCGGCCGCCGCTTATTTTTCCTTTTTTTATACAATTGTTTTTCCGCCATACTGGATTCTTCTCGTCATGTACAACTGCCAAAGAAAAAACTGATTCTTTGCCTCTGGCGGGTATTTTATGTACTTAGTAGTACGTAGTACTTACCGTGACATCAGTAATTAAATGTCCGATGAAACAGCCACATGTACAATATGTATCGCATGATTATAACAGTACACATGTATATCTCAAATGGATCTTTTACTAAATTGTTTATTCAGTTTAAGAGAATTTATAATTCGTGAAGGTGGTTAGTTGCTCTACCGCTTCCCTCAACTCTACCATCATGAATGACTCCCAATAATAAACGTCACTCCATCTCAGAGCAGCATGTGTAGTCGTCCTTTGGTCGGCCAATTATAACAGTATATTTCGTCAAGGTGATAACGGCACTCACAGCTAGCTCTCTCTCTCCTCTTCGAGCTGAATCCTTGAACTTGCCAAATTTGTCAATCATGACCGAATGGTGCAGGGAATTCCTTGGCTTGGCTCTGTTACTTGTTTCTTATCCTTCCATTTGTTGACTGTCCAAGGCAAACGACTTTTTAAATTTTATATCTCAACTCGTCAATCACCCATATATAGAAACAAATAATAGTAGAAGTCGAACTACAGGGAGCTAGACTAGCTAGACGCGGAAGAACTATGTTCAACAATCGAAATCTTACAACAATAGAGTTTGATTGCAATTAACTAAAAGACAATTAAACAACAAAAAGACTTAAATTTTTAAAGTTGAAATAAGATTTTAGAAAGTTTTGGACATAAGATTTCACAACCATACAACAACTAAGAAATTAAAACATGCTATTAATCCGCAAGGAGGTTTCCGTCATCATGCACCTCCCGGTTGTAAAGAAGCTGGAATAATAATAATAATCCAACTTTCTACTAAAATTATGGTAAACAAAAACACCAATGTGAAGCAACATAATTTTAAACTTTGACTATATTCAATTATATAAAGAGTATTTTACAAAATTTCCCAAAAGGGTGTACAACTTTATACAAAACAACATGATCTAGGTAAAGGAAGGATAAAACCAAATCAATGTTATATCCAAAGAAAAACAACTTAATATATATATATATATATATATATATATATATATATATATATATATATATATATATATAGGCAGCTATGTCAAAGATACAAGGTTGATCTCCTTATCCTATACTTAGTCTTAGGCAGGTTCACCATGCTTCTAATGTGCACTCTGATCCTATAATTGGGTGGTTGGGATCACCCAGCAAGAGAGAGATAAAAGTATGTGTTGATCAAAAGGGATAAGATCAAATGATAAAGTATAACATTGCAAAATAAAATGATTCACTATACTAAGAGAGTTCAAGAGTATGAGGCAATTAAACAAATAAGAAATAGAAATTTTCCATAGTTTAATCCACAACAATAATCACAAAGCATGAATGACATTATGACACAAAATCATACCAATGTCGGGTGAAGCATCTACCTGACCTACACGTAGAGGAGAGGGGAAAATGCACATCTCAAACCTCAAATATATATAAAGTGGTAGGGGGACTAAAACCCCAGTGTCTGACAGGAGGACTAAAACATCAGTGTCCTATGGGTGGTTTATACTCATGTATACTACATTGTCATTTGGCCAAAAATACATCATGCTTAATAGTTCACTTGGCAGCAGTGAAAATATCATTGCATCATAGCCAGTGGAGAATAAAACCCATGAAACAATCTCAATAAATGAGCCAACTTAGGCAATAGAAGATTCAAATAAATAAAGAAACAAATAAAGGCAATAGAGAGATTCAAGTCTAGCATTTGCCTCATTAGGAAATTAGGATTTGGATAAAAGTCCAACTGAAGGATAGCTTAATTGCACGTTCACATGAAGCAATTCTTACGCACTGACAGGAAGCAATTCTTACGCACTGACAGCGGCCGCCGCCCTAAACGATTATTTTTCCTTTTTTTTATACAATTGTTTTTCCGCCATACTGGATTCTTCTCGTCATGTACAACTGCAAAAAAAAAAACTGATTCTTTGCCTCTGGCGAGTATTTTATGTACTTAGTAGTACGTAGTACTTACCGTGACATCAGTAATTAAATGTCCGATGAAACAGCCACATGTACAATATGTATCCCATGATTACAACACTACACATGTATATCTCAAATGGATCTTTTACTAAATTGTTTACTCAGTTTAAGAGAATTTATAATTCGTGATGGTGGTTAGTTGCTCTACCGCTTCCCTCAACTCTACCATGATGAAATAACTCCCAATAATAAACGTCACTCCATCTCAGAGCAGCATGTGTAGTCGTCCTTTGTTCGGCCAATTATACCAACTAGTCCAAAACCCGTGCTTTGCACGGACATAAGAGTATTTTCATTTTAATTTCCATAGAAAAGAATTCTAATATTATAGTAAAGATGCAATGTAAATATGTATATGATAAGCTTCTAACATCTTGTATAACAAAGTGATGCTAGTGTAATTATAGTTTAAAACAAAAAAAAATTATAGAAACCTTCCTTACAAAAAAAGCAAAAAATCATGGATAAAATATGTTGTTGTTTCTTTTCTTGAGAAGGGTGATACCTTTGTAAATGTTTATAATTTTTTTCATCAGCAGTTGGTATACTTGCTGATGACATATTTACCAACTTGTAAGATAAAAAATAAAACACATTTTAGTACTGTATCGTCAATGAATGTAATGACAATTATAGACCAAATATCTCATTTAGAAGAGAAGTAGACAACTGACTGTGACGAGTATATAAAGGGCTAAAATATTCACAGTATTTTTGAAAACCAAAATGTTAAACAGAATATATAGAATAATTTTACTACGGTTAGAGTTGAACTTAAGATCTTCGAGTAATTTCTATAAAAAAATAACTCCTAATTGTATTGCAAAGTTGAAACTATTCTAAAACATGCATGAATCTAATTAAGCTGAATATAAAGGATTCTCAAGAGTATCCCTAGAAAAATCATGACACACATAAGTGATTTGGCCCTGAAAATCCTTGTAAACTTTATATAATAAAATTTGAGGTATCATCGCTACATTAAATAAAGAAAATTGAGTACATGCTTCTCAAAGCTAGATGGGGTGTCTTTGGAATTTGATCATATGTAAAACTTTTTGCTTCAATTTCATAAAAAACAAAACAATCCAATAAAAGAGCAAGATCGACCAACAGACATGGATATTAAAGTCAGTATAAAAAGCCATAAAAATACCATGCCTAAAGCCATAATTATGTGGTGCCTGACACAGAAATAGAGATCTTGAGCAAGCATTCAGCAAAGAGAAAGACAAGAATGAAGTGCATCAGGTGTTGTCAAGGTTTACCTGAATATACCGCTACCGAAATCGTTTCACCTTCTTAATTACCAGTGTTTCTCCAATTGTCAAATCTGAAGAACCGGGGCAACGCTAGCAAACAGAATGACTGTGTTACTAAGATGTTAGAGTCGACCAACAACATAAGGTCAAATTGTAACACAAAGTTGGACAACTTTTCTATATAGAACAAATGATCATTTTGTAAGAAGAGTGAGAATTCACCTCTTGGACGTACTACTTTGGAAGCACGCAGTCGGCACTGCTTAATTTTCCCGACATGAGCAGCCATGGAAGCAATCTTACATAATGTGATAGCACAAATGTCACGGAACCGTTCTTACCCCAATCCCAATCCTACTGCCGAAACAGTAGAAAAAGGATTGAAGCGCCCGTCCCTGAGTGGCCCCGTAGGATCTAACACACTAGCATATACAATAAGAAATAAATAACTCAAAAACTGGATAAATAAAGAACAAACTAACCCAATATGGAGATATATCCGATTTGTCTTGTCATCAGAGTAATTAGAGTGCGGAAGTGATCTTATCCAATATTCCATTTGTATTTCCTAAAATCAATAAAATCAAGACACAATCATGCAATTGCACGGTACGCTATCAAAATCAAGTAAAACGGTTTATAACAAAATATGTATACTTGGCAGGACTTATATTTCAAAGAATAATAAGAAATTTGCAAAACCAACATTTATTTGACAAGTTTTTCAAGCAATTCAACTTTTATTACGAGTTCCCATTATGCTGTAATTCAAGAAGCATGCTTATGTATTTTTGTGTGACTTTATCGCCCCAACGCGATGGGGGAAGTCACTGGGCTCCTTCTCACCATAGGAACATAGGAGGCCAATGTACAAGTCCCACCTCCAAACAAGTGGATTGTTGCACTCAATATCAACATTATCAACATTATCAATATCATCATCATTATCAATATACGGGCAGTCATAATGGGCATGCAATTTATGTTTTCATGTTTTTCAAAATATAATATAGAAAAACAGAAGACTAATCATAGGGAACAGTAGCTCATTCAAGTAAATAGCCAAGTATACAGTCAAAAGATACATAAAAGTATCTTCAATACAATCAAGGAGGAGTTCTATAATAGCGTACCTTTCACCGAGATTTTGAGTATTATCAACTAGAGTAGAAGATCAGGGTCTCAAGTGGTTCCTAGATCAATCAAGATATGGATCGAGGATCAAAATCATATTATGGACCAAAATCAAGTACACCAAATTAGGGTTTTCCAATCCTATTCATCCCTAAGGTAGATCATTCATATATAGTCAACATTATATCAAGATTTCAATATTTATTCAAGTGTCAAGCATATTCAAGGATGGATGATCTACCTAGGTATTTTAGGAATATATGTCAACCCTAAATATTATCATCATTATTCAAGTCATCATCAAGTTCCTAGATCATCATCATGATACTTAGCATCAATGGAATTCCAGATCAGGTTTATGGGTCAAATATATCAAGGATTTTGTAAGATTTGAGATCCATGTCAAGATTACTCATTATTCATAAAGATGATAATCAAGATTGAATCAAGTAAATAGATCTAGATCACTAATAATTCACTTTCAAGAGTAGATGATTCAAACAGACCAGATCTAGGTTACAAAAATATCATCAGAGTCCAAATATAGGGTTTTCAAGGATTAAACGTCATTATTGAGCCATATGACAAATTAAATGAGCAAGAGTGTATGATCTAGGGATATCAGTGAGCATCATTTATAATCAGGCTTCA
Organism: Alisma plantago-aquatica; assembly: GCA_963693085.1. Classification (NCBI taxonomy): domain Eukaryota; kingdom Viridiplantae; phylum Streptophyta; class Magnoliopsida; order Alismatales; family Alismataceae; genus Alisma; species Alisma plantago-aquatica. The sequence continues at coordinate 988,462,400 of OY856410.1, read as the reverse complement.
AAAGTATTTTTAAACAATCCATTGGATTTTTCTGATCAAAATGGACTATTTGTTCATCATTTTTGGAGTTCAGATGCATTTTCTATGATTAAATCGAGATCTCAGCATTTTAATAATTTTCTGAATAGAGAGGAGCAAAATACCTTAAATCGGAAAAATGAGGGCTGTTCGATTCAGGACGAGTGGTCCAGATTGTGCCACATAGGCACACCGCTTGTTCACTTAGTGGGCCGGTTCAAAAGCTGGTTCGGTTGGTGCAATGCTCTATTTCTTGGTTTAAACCCTGGTTCAACTAAGTATTGGACCGGGGCTACCCTTCCTGGACCAGCCGGTCTGGGACCTTTCTTCCTCGCGCAGCAGTCCCTCACAAGTGTGGGAACCAGGCGGAGGGAGGCTCACCGGCGCTAGCAGAGAAGGGAGAACGGGGGCTGATGGAGGGCAGTGAGGGTGCCGTCCAGATCTGATAAGGCCTCACGAACTAGATGGGGGTCATATATTGGGGGAAGGAGACGAGAAGCATGGACGCCTGATCTGGGATTTCCGGTGGTGCCGCGGCGGCGTAGAAGGGGAAAACAAAAGAGAGAGCATGCAACAGGAAAAGAAGGTGTCGTTCGAGTTCTTAGGGGCAAGCCGAAGCTGATGGTGGGGTTTTATATAGCTATATGGGGCTATGTTAGGGTTTTCCTAGGGCCACCGCATCCATGGTGGCAGCCGTGAGAGCAAGCTCTCGTTTTCTCTTGAAACAGGCTGATTTGAGGGGGAAAAGGGCATAGCTGAATCCGAAATGGCGGGGCGAGCATTCACGTTTGATTTGATTTTCAAAACAGAGTCCAAACGAGTCAATTGCACTTTGGTCATTCCATTCCCCCACTTCGCTGATTGCGGGAGGTAGGGGATGACCTCCTAACCAATGGATCAGGGCCACGATCCGTGGCTAGCTGATCCAAGGGCCGAGGTCCATCCCTTGCCTTATATCATGGATTGTTGACCGGGAAAAGGTCAGAAAAGGCAATTAAAAAAAGGATTTTTTACACAGAACTTCCAAAATTCATAGAAAATCATAGGAATGTCCAAATGACCTCAAATTTGGACCGTAACTTCACAAAAAGGTGGAGAACCTTTAGGAAAAGTTTGAGGACAAGAAGATGAACTTTGATGGGTCAATTTATTTATTTGTACAAAGTGATGAATTAATCAAATATAAGGTGTTATAATGTGTTTAAAGTTCACATTGTTCACCATATTTTGTATTTGAGTCTCAACTTTTCTTATGTAGATAAGAAAATTAATTTAGGACCATTAATGGATATAATGAGGTCAAAAGAGTAATTATTTTATTATAATTCTAAAATCCACTTTGTCACAACAAATCTCTCAAATCACATAGGGCAAACCAGGCGTCCCCGGTCTCTTGCCTCTCTTGCTAGAGAGATTAGAGATGAGATACAGATTGACTAAGCCTGCCTATTAGTTAAAAATGCTAAAGCCACATCTCTGAAACCGTAGCAGAACATTGTTTGTAGTGCGGCAATATTCTCTAGAAGCGCATTCGAGTTCATTTTATTACATAAATTATAGTTCTCAAAAAACAAAAGCAATCACAGCTGAGTGGGTTGTGAGTTGAAAGAGTAACAAAACTTCAAAATCGTGAGGAACATGAGATTGCAAAAAAAATTTGGTATATCTAGAGAGCCCATTATCAATATCATCAAGAAGAAATTGTAGTATGTCCCTAGTGATTCCATGCTAGCTAGCTAGCTATTGTCCTGCCAGTTGCGGTAAAGAATCGATCCCGACAAACTTGAGCTTGTCCACGTTCTTCTGGCTGCATACCGAAATGGCAAGCGTTAGGTACTTTAAGGAGTGGAATGCATCCATCGCAGCTACCCATAAGAAAAAAGGCAGATCCATTGATCTATCACACTACTTCATGAAAGGTTGCCCGCACACTGGGTCGCTGATCCCATCCGTCTGGACCTGTCCAAGTCATACACGTGAGCCAGCATCCTAAACACCGACCTGTGCACGAACAGCAGCTCCGCCTCTTCCGTGGTGGCGTCGGGGTTAGTGACCTCGGTGACGATCTTCATCTTGTTCTTGTGCACGTGCACATCCATGGAGTGGGCCAGTTTAAGGTCCACAATATCATCAGATATTTGATTCATGAAACAATTAAAAGATTATTGAAGGGCACCTCAGCTTGGTGTGGAGCTCGACGTGGAACTCCGACGAGGCCGAGGATCGTACCTACTGCTGGTTCGTGAAGCCGCTGCTGGTTCATGAAGCCGCCCTTATTTCTTCCGCTTCAGCTTCTCACACGACAACACTACTCCATCCTCTCAGTCAGGGCTTCCACGTGTGGAACCTAGCAGTCAACAGAAACGGTGATGCTGATACAGAAAGGCAGTTCTGCTGATACAGTCAAGGATACACATAATTCTTCTCGCAAAAAAAGGTGTAAAAATGTGAGAAATCATACGAATAGTCAAATATTTTCCTGACACAGACCAAAGGACTGGTGTGTAATTTGGAAAAATGCTGGCAAAAATTGCAACACTAATCCAAAACGGGTTGTTATATATAGTATAGATATATTTCGTCAAGGTGATAACAGCACTGACAGCTAGCACTCTCTCTCCCCTCTTCAAGCTGAATCCTTGAACTTGCCAAATTTGTCAATCATGACCGAATAGTGTGGGAAATTCCTTGGCTTGGCTCTATTACTTATGTCTTGCCCTTTCAAGGCAAACGACTTTCTAAGTTTTATATCTCAACTCATTAATCACCCGTAAGTATACAAAATCAATTGTAGTCGTGGTCGAACCACATGAAGTTAAACTAGATAGACGCATAAGAATTAATGTTCAATAATCTAAGTCTTATAACAGTAGAGTTTGATTGCAATAACTAAAAGACAAGTAAACAACAAAAAGACTTAAACTTTTAAGGTTGAAATCAGATTTTAGAAAGTCTTAGACATAAGATTTTATAACCATACCATTACAACATCATGTGTAACTACAAAATTAAAACACGATATTAATCCGAAAGGAGGTTTCCGTCATCATGCACCTCCCGGTGACATGAGATGGTTCTCATCTTCACATAGAACTCACGTGCCTATGCTTAGATTCTAACGCAGCCTTGGATCCTCAACATTCTTGTCACACCCCGATCTCACACTAACCACTAATCACGAGATTAGGGCACGACGGAGGGACTATCACATAAACAAATCACTGAGAATTTTTTCTTTTTAAAACCTCGTAATGATATCCGGATTATTGCTGTAAACTAAAACATAATAAACTATTGTGGAAGCATTTCAATTAAACTGGCTAGAGAACATAAACAGAGTTTACAACATGTAACATTGTTTAATAGAAAGTAAAACATAACAGTTAATTTACATCTTTTACATCTTCTCCATACATACTCTCTCGCACCCACACCATGTCCCAAGGACCGAGGGGAGAGGACTAAGAGACCACTATCTAACTAACTACATATACCTTCTACTGACTAGGGTGGTAAGATCCTTCAGATTCCTGGAACTGTCGATGACCTGAAAATGTTTGAGTAGAGGAGTGAGCCTACTCGCTCAGTGAATAGCCATTCATTTAGCTATCACTAAACAACTCATCATATATATAAAATTGAAATAAAGCATAAGTATAGTACTAAGCAGGGCAGTTCTAATGACATAGCAGATTTACAGATAATAATCACATTTCTATGCAACAACGTATATTTAAACAAATAAACAGTTATAGAGAATTGGCACAGAAGTTCAAATCTCTTAACATATTAAATTTACTGTGATCTATATGATTACATTTTAGTTATGCCCCAAACATATGCAGCGCACTCTGCATATGAAGATCTGTAGAGAACTACGATCCCACCGTACAAGACTTAGCGACACACCCGGGAAATGCTAAGTCTGACTTATCGTCCTGGTCTGTACAGGACTCTCAGGCTCACAAGGCCTCACTGCACTAACTCTGAGTGCTCTGGACTCCTCCCGCAACCTGTAGTGCACAGTCGGAGGGTCTTGGTTACCACCGTGACACACGCACGGATTATTGTTGAATAACCCCTATTTACTCCAGTGCCACCGTGACACACGCACGGATTATTATTTAACACTGCCTCTCTGACCTCGTGCCACCGTGACACACGTACGGATTATTGTTGAACACGAGTCACCGACCATCTAGACACACGCTAGGTAGGTCGTTTCACCCCAAAGGTACAGACCGCACAATGGGGTTCTACGGTGTTGGGGCACCTAAGTCTATTAACTGATTAACATATAAACACTTAAACAGGAATATCACATTTCATACTTATTTCACATTCTGAGCATCACTTGAAAACAAATATACATCATTTGTCATCTTCAAACATGACTCAGTATCAACTTATCCAGTTTCGATGCTAAACATCCATTTTATGCTCAACGTATACATTGCAGTTGTAATACAGGAAATTCTATCATTTTCATCAATCATATTATGTATTTCAAGTTCCAATGAATCTATCATACTCTATTGTATGTGCTACACTGTTTAGGAGTTATACCAACTGATACTGAAGCAATTAAGCACTTAAATTGAGTTAAATAATGATTTCTGAATGAACTTCCACTCACAACTCTGAAACTCGACCGATTGGTCAGAAACTCGACCGATTGCTTCACAACTCGACCGATCAGCTTGCAACTCGACCAATTAGCTTGTTGTTCCTGCAACTCGACAGTAGAATGGCTTCATCATGCACAAATCTAAAATTAGCCCAAGCAAAAGATAAATCTTAGGCTAAGGCTGTGGATTTCTTGTCTAGGATCTAGGCCAAGCACAAGGGCATCATCTCCTTGGAAAAAGCCACGCCATAGGGTTCTGATTCAAACCTATTTACAGAACAGACACCTCTACGATTACTGACAGACTGAAAAGGAGAACCGTGCTTGATATTGGTACATCTATAGCTGCAACGTCGAATCCATGGCCATGAATCGGAGGTAGAGAGTACCTTCCCGGAGTTTCAGATCAGCCAACGAACTCCTCCTTGGTCATGCGCCGCTGCTACGTGCAGCTACTGCTACTGCAAGGTAGGGGCACCGCCCAACTAGGTGAGCTTCGATTGAGTTGCTAGGTGCAGCTGGAGCTGCAATTGGGTGCACGAACCTCACGAACGAGATCAATCACACCTTCCTTGGTGCCTAGCTCGCCCAAAATGGCCCATGGCTGGCGCCGTGCAGTAGCCAAGCTGCTGCTTCTGCTGTCCGCCACTCAGCTGGTCGAGGTGCTGCGCACCTAGTGCAAGGAGGAAGAAGATGGGAGACTCGATGCCAAGGTTGGATCGGTGGTGAGGGCTAAAGAGAAATCACCAGCAAGCTTTTCCTTCGGAGGTCACTCAATCGCAGGGTTAGGGCGCCGCTACCATGCCCTGTTCCAGCGGGATCTAAATAGAAATGAAGAAGATAATCAACAGGCTGTCGACCCACTTAAATGGAAAATAATTGGAAATTGTATTTCAGTCCAGGATTCTTATAATTTCCATAACTATGGCCTCAGGATCCAACTTGATCGATTCTTCTTGCAATATTTCAAGCGCGAAATTCTCTACGCCCTCAGAGAAATATATCATACTAATTTTACTATTCCTCCAGTTTAAAGTTTAAAATTGCATCCAATCATCACTTTACCCAAATTAATCACCTTAATTATGCACTAGTTGATCTTATGTGCTTAATTCAACTAAATCAAGTTAATGATGCACTAACCATCACATGAGCACATAAGTTAGCTCAAATAATGTTGATTAGGCTCAAATCATAATGCTTACCAATAAGATTTGAAACGGGTCATAACAATCTCCCTCCCTTATAAGAATTTCGTCCTGAAATTCCTAAAAGATAAAAGGAAACTTGTTGCGCATCTCTGACTCAAGCTCCCACGTAGCTTCCTCTAGGTTATGATTCCTCCACAAAACCTTCACCAAAGGTATCTCACGATTCTTTAGTTTCTTGATCCTTCGATCAACTATCTGTACCAGTCCTTCAACATAGGACACATATGTTCTGAGTTGTGCCGGTTCTGGGTCTATTATTTTCTCTATACCAGGGTGACATTTCCTCAACATAGACACGTGAAACACATCATGAAGATTGGCCAACTCAGACGGCAAATCCAACATGTAGGCTACAGGTCCAATCCTCTCAATGATAGGATATGGGCCCATAAACCTAGGAGTCAATTTGCCTCTCTTACCAAACCTCAACACTCCCTTCCACGGTGAAACTTTCAGATAAACCTCGTCACCAACCTCAAACTCAAGAGGTCGACGTCGTCTCTCTGCATAACTTTTCTGCCTGTCCTGAGCAGCTTTCAACTGCTCCCTGATCACAGATATCTTCTCTGTAGTCATATCGACTATCTCAGGTCCAAGAATTTCCTTCTCGCCTACCTCATACCAACAAACTAGCTATTGACACTTCCTGCCATACAGAGCTTCATATGGGGCCATTCCAAGACTAGAATGGTAGTTGTTGTTATATGCAAACTCCATCAGGCGTAAGTGTTCTTCCCAGTTACCTCTGAACTGCAGAACGCATGCTCTTAGCATGTCTTCAAGAGTCTGAATGGTCCTCTCAGACTGACCATCTGTCTGCGAGTGAAACGCTGTACTGAACCTCAGCCTTGTGCCCAATGCACGGTGTAACTGATTCCAGAATCTGGATGTAAACTTAGGATCTCAGTCAGAAATAATGGAAACTGGAATCCCATGTAATCTGATTACCTCATCCACATAAATCTTGGCTAGCTTTGGAACATCAAAGGTTGACTTGACAGGAAGAAAGTGAGCAGACTTAGTTAGTCTATCCACAATCACCCATATCAAGTCTGAACCTCTAGGCGTCCTGGGTAACCCTACCACGAAATCCATCGTGATGTGTTCCCATTTCCATTCAGGTATAGGAAGCGACTGCAAGGTACCAGTAGGTTTCTGATGCTCAGCTTTAACCTGCTGACACACTCCACATCTAGCCACGTACTCAGCCACATATCTCTTCATACCAGACCACCAGTACATCTCTTTGAGATTCATGTACATTTTTGTGTTACATGGATGCATAACATACATAGAAGCATGCGCTTCTTCAAGAATTTGCTCTTTCATCTCACTGTTCCCAGGTACACACAACCTGTCATGAAGATACAACACACCATCGTCAGAAAACCTGAATTCTGACCTTTTACCTTCCGACATATCCTGCATAACCTGCCACAACTCGTCATCACTCTGTTGCAACTCCTTAATCTGATCATAGAAAGCAGGTTTGACATGCATCTGAGCAATCAACCCACTCTGTCCAGACACATCCAAGTCTAAGTTCAACTTTCGCATATCTACAAGCAAGTCTCTCTTGAAACATGCCATAGAAAATGCATCTGCTGTTGAACTTGACTTCCTACTCAAGGCATCTTCCACAACATTCGCTTTACCCGGATGATAATCGATTGTCACCTCATAATCCTTGATTAGCTCAAGCCATCTTCGCTGTCTCGGATTCAAATCCTTCTGAGTGAAGATATACTTGAGGCTCTTATGGTCCGTAAACACCTGACATGTCTCACCATACAGATAGTGACGCCATGTCTTAAGAGCATGAACAATGGCAGCCAACTCCAGATCATGAGTAGGGTAGTTCTCTTTGTTCTTCTTAAGTTGTCTAGATGCATAATGTCACACCCCAATTTCACTTTAGCCACAAACCACAAAATTAGGGCACGACAGGTGGAATTAACACATAACCAACCATTCGTCACTTTTTAAAACAATTCAAGGCATTTAAATGATAATCAAGTTTAAGCTATAAACAAGAACTAAACAAACTGCAGAAAACTTCTCTATTAAATTGATAGAAGATACAAACAGAGTCTACAGCATATTGCATTGCTCAACTTAAAATAAAGCATAACAGTTAATTTACATCTTTGTACACATTCTCTCTCTCACTCACACCTTGTCCCGAAGATCGAGGGGAATGGACTAAGAGACCTCTAACTAGACTAACAACAAACCTTCTATCAACTAAGCGTTAGGGTGAAACGATCCTTCTGATTCCTGATGCTGATGCTGACCTGAAAATGTTTTGAGTAGAGGTATGAGCCTACTCGCTCAGTGAATAACATTTCACTTAGCTATCATTAAACAACTCGTCAGGTTTATAAACTGAAATAAACAGATATACAGTTCAAGCAAGGCAGTTCTATTAGCATAGAAAATATACAGACAATAACCACACTCCTAAGCATTAACATGTATTTCAGGTAATAAAACAGTTATATAAATTTACTGTGAACCTACTCGATTATTTATCCATTTTATTATTATGCCCTAAATATATGCAGTGTACTCTGCATATAAAGATCCGCAACAAGTCCATGCTACGGTCCCACCGTACAAGACTTAGCGACACACCCGGGAATGCTAAGTCTGACGCCAGCCCTGTTCTGCCACAGGACCACAGGCTCTCCGGCCTACAGGCTCTCCGGCCTCAATGCACTACTCCGAGTGCTCTCTCGACTCCTCCTACTAACCTGAGCACACAGGCGGAGGGTCACAGGGTTACCTTCGCGACTCCGCACGAATGGTGTTAGATAACCAAGTTTTCTGGTGAAACCGCAATGCCATTGTGACACAAGCACAATTGTTGTTAGACACTGCCCTTTTTCTCTTTCCTCGTTTGTCCGCGACACATGCACGGATGATGTTGCAACACGAGTTTCACCCCAAAGCTGCAGATACCACTTAGGGGTTCTACGGTGTTAGGGCATCTAAGTCTATACTTGATTAACAAATAAACATTTAAACAGAAATATCATATAGCAATTGTAGGACATAGAATTTCCTCTTTTTCATCATTTACATCACGCACTTCAAGTTCCACTGAACTTATCATACTAAGTACATGTTACACAGTTCAGGAATCATATTAACTGATACTGAAGCCAATAAGTATTTAAAATGAGTTAAATAATGATTTCTAAATGAACTATTACTCACCCACTTCGGTGTGTTCGTATACACCGAAAAACGTCCACAAACACGCCCAATCTGACCTTTACAGCAACGTGCACGCCGTGCACTTAGGCTGCACGCCGTGCACCTTCAGTGCACTTCAGATCTGCTTTTCTGCACCTTTGCACGCCGTGCAAACTGACTTGCACGCCGTGCAAACTGACCTGCACGCCGTGCAAACTGATTTGCACGCCGTGCACCTGGGCTGAAACTCGTTCCGCTATCTGCAACTTTGCACGCCGTGCAAACTGACTTTGCACGCCGTGCACCTGCGCAGAAACGGATTTTTCCCCTATACCAGTTATCTGCAATGTTGCACACCGTGCAAAACGGAGTTGCACGCCGTGCAACCTGCGCAGGGGCGGAAATTGCAGAAAAGAAAGAGAAGATTGGGGTCGATTCGGTGGACGATTCTTATCCGAATCGCTCCTATAGCTCCGGAATGACCTAGCAATCACTTGGCAAGAAGAAAGAACCGAGAAGGAGGCGCCGTTCGCTCCCTAGACCACCTCCTAGGTCGTCTTCTTCACGGCTGCAGGAGGAAGAAGAACACGAGGAAGAAGGGGAAGGGTGCAGCGGTTGCTTTGGCTGGGGAAGATGGGGAATCGAAGGAAAACGGCGGAGAACGGCTAGATCGCCCGACTTTCCCTCTCTTGCTCGCTCCCTTTCTCCCTCTCTGTTTCTCGTCCAGCGGCTAACGGAGGAATGAACCCTTCGTTCATTCCTTAGTCGGCTAAGGAAGAGATAAAGGAAAACCAAGGGAAAGGATAAGGCTGGGCGCCCAGGGGGCCGAAAATAAATTACCCAGAAACTTTCCGATATTGCACATAGGTCCCTGAACACCAAAAAGTCCATATCTTTTTACTCGTAAGTCAGTTTCGCGTGATTTCTTCGGCAACGGATTAAGCACAAACTTGTCCTCAACCTCAGGACAAGAAAACAAGCTAATGATACATTAACACTAGCTCAAAACTCAAAACACTATTAACAAAAGTGAGTACTCATCTCAACATAACTAGTTCAATTATGCACTAACCAAGGTACTTACTGGTAAAACGAAATGTGGGTCATAACAATCTCCCTCCCTTATAAGAATTTCGTCCCGAAATTTCTAAAAGAGAAAAGGAAACTTGTTACGCATTTCCGATTCAAGCTCCCACGTAGCTTCCTCTATATTGTGATTCCTCCACAAAACCTTCACTAAAGATAACTCACGGTTCTTAAGCTTTTTGATCCGGTGATCAATTATCTCCACTGGTCCTTCTACATAGGACACATCTGTTCTAAGCTGCGCCGGTTCTGGATCTACAATCTTTTCTGTACCGGGATGACACTTTTTCAGCATAGACACGTGGAAGACATCATGGAGATTTGCCAACTCAGACGGTAAATCCAACCTGTAAGCTACAGGTCCAATCCTCTCAACAATAGGATATGGACCCATATACCTAGGGGTCAACTTACCCCTCTTGCCAAACCTCAGCAATCCTTTCCACGGTGAAACTTTCAAGTAAACCTCGTCGCCAACCTCAAACTCAAGAGGTCGTCGTCGTCTCTCTGCATAACTTTTCTGTCTGTCTTGAGCAGCTTTCAACTGCTCCCTGATCACAAATATCTTTTCAGTAGTCACATCAACTAACTCAGGTCCAAGAATTTCCTTCTCACCCACCTCGTACCAACAAACTGGCGATCTACACTTCCTGCCATAAAGAGCTTCAAATGGAGCCATTCCAAGACTAGAATGGTAACTATTATTATATGCAAACTCCATGAGGCCTAAGTGTTCTTCCCAGTTACCTCTGAACTGTAGCACGCATGCTCTCAGCATGTCTTCAAGGGTCTGAATGGTCCTTTCAGATTGACCATCTGTTTGTGGGTGAAACGCTGTACTGAACTTCAGTCTTGTGCCCAACGCATGATGTAACTGATTCCAGAATCTAGATGTAAACTTTGGATCTCTGTCAGAAATAATGGAAACTGGAATCCCATGCAACCTGACTACTTCATCCACATAAACTTTGGCTAACTTTGAAACGTCAAAGGTTGACTTGACAGGAAGAAAGTGAGCAGACTTAGTTAGTCTATCCACAATCACCCATATCGAGTCTGAACCCTTAGGCGTTCTGGGTAATCCTACCACAAAGTCCATCGTGATGTGATCCCATTTCCATTCTGGTATAGGAAGCGACTGCAAAGTACCAGCAGGTTTCTGATGTTCAGCCTTAACCTGCTGACACACCCCGCACCTAGCCACGTATTCAGCCACATCCTTTTTCATACCAATCCACCAGTATAGCTCTTTGAGATTCCTGTACATCTTTGTGTTACCTGGATGCATAGCATACATACAAGTATGCGCTTCCTCAAGAATCTGCTCTTTCAGCTCACTGTTTCCAGGTACACACAACCTATCATGAAGATACAACATGCCTTCATCAGAAAACCTGAACTCTGCTCTCTTGCCTTCTGACATATCCTGCATGATTTGCCACAACTCATCATCACTCTGTTGTAATTCCTTAATCTGATTATAAAAAGTAGGTCTGACTTGCATCTGTGCAATTAGCCCACTCTGTCTTGTCACCTCCAATTCTAAGTTCAACCTCCGCATATCTACAAGCAAGTCTCTCTTGAAACATGCCATAGAAAATGCATTAGCTGTTGAACTTGACTTTCTACTCAAGGCATCTGCTACAACATTCGCCTTACCAGGATGGTAATCGATTGTCACATCATAGTCCTTGATCAGCTCAAGCCATCTGCGCTGTCTCAAATTCAAGTCTCTCTGAGTGAAGATATATTTCAGGCTCTTATGGTCTGTAAATACCTGACATGTCTCACCATACAAGTAGTGACGCCACGTCTTAAGAGCATGAACTATAGCAGCTAATTCCAGATCATGAGTAGGGTAGTTCTCCTCGTTCTTCTTAAGCTGTCTAGATGCGTAAGCCACAACTTTGCCTTCTTGCATCAGTACACAGCCCAAACCTCTCCTGGAAGCATCACAGAACACTGTATAACCTTTTTCTGCTTCTGGTAAAATCAACACTGGTGCTGAAGTCAACCTTTTCTTCAAAATCTGAAAACTTCTCTCACAGTTATCAGACCAAACAAACGGTACATCCTTCCTCGTCAAACGTGTCAAAGGTTATGCTAACGCACTGAAGTTCTGTATGAACCTTCTATAATATCCTGCCAAACCCAAGAAACTTCTGATCTCAGTAGGAGTCTTAGGCTGTTCCCACTGAAGTACAGAATCAACTTTCTTAGGGTCAACACTAACTCCACCTCTCGAGATAACATGTCCAAGAAATGCTACCTCGGCCAACCAGAACTCACACTTGCTAAATTTAGCAAACAACTGGTGTTGTCTCAACAACTGCAACACTACTCTCAAGTGTCGCTCATGCTGTTCATCGTCCCTGGAATAGATTAGAATATCATCTATAAAGACTACAATAAACTGATCTAGAAAAGGTTTGAAAATCCGATTCATCATATCCATAAAGGCTGCTGGGGCATTGGTCAACCCAAACGACATGACCAAAAACTCGTAATGCCCATACCTGGTTCTGAAAGCTGTTTTGGGAATATCAGAAGCCTTTATTCTGAGCTGATGATATCCAGATCTCAAATCGATTTTAGAAAAGATCGTTGCTCCACGCAACTGATCAAACAGATCGTCTATTCTCGGCAATGGATACTTGTTCTTTATAGTGATCTTGTTCAGTTGCCTGTAATCTATACAGAGACGCATGGTACCATCCTTTTTCTTAACAAACAGGACTGGAGCACCCCACGGTGAAGAACTGGGTCTAATGAAACCCTTATCTAGCAACTCCTGCAACTGCACCTTGAGTTCCTTCCACTCTGCAGGTGCCATTCTATAGGCTGGCAGTGCTACTGGATGACTACCTGGATATATCTGAATTTCAAAATCCAAGTTTCTGACAGGAGGTAAGCCTGGTAAATCTTCTGGAAAAACATCAGAAAACTCACAAACCACGGGCACATCATAAGCACTGGCGGTTCTCTTCTCTGCTCTGGTGTCCACCACATGAGCAAGGAACGCTTCACATCCTTTCTGTAACATCTTATCAGCTACAGCAGCTGATATTATGCACGTAGGCAGAACTTTCCTGTCTCCAGTAAAGACACAAAAAAATTCCCCTAGTTGAAAGGTAGCTTCCTTTTTCCAGCAATCGAGTTGCACTCGATATGTTTCAAGACAATCCATACCCAAGATGACTTGAAAGGTATTTACATCCAAGGGTATGAGATTAGCAGCAAAGGTAAAACCTCCAAAAGATAACAAACATCCGGGACAGGACTTAGATAAAACTGTCGGTCCACCTAGTGGAACCCTCAACACTAACTCATCTGCCAACTCTTGAGTTAACAGATTAAGTTCAACAACTAAAGAACGCCATATAAAAGAATGAGTAGCTCCCGGATCTATCAAAACTGAAACTGGTTTACTATTAAACAAAAGCATCTCTCCTGTAACGACTTGTGAAGAGATTATACCTTCCTGAGATGTCAAAGAAAAGAAACGTGCTGAAGCTCTCCCTCTGCCACGTTGTCCTCTCTGACCACTCCTGCCACTAGACGCTTCACCACCTCTAGAACCAGAAGCCACAGAGGAACTCGGAACATCATGGTATTGAGGCTGAAAAGCTTGTGATGCTGCTTGATGAAGTTGAGGACAATCCCTTCTAAGATGTCCTATTTGTCCACAGGCAAAACAACTTGGACCCCAACACTGACCAGTGTGTGGTCTACCACATTTATTACATAACGGTATCTCTTGTCTCTGAGGACCTGATACTGACATAGACGACCCTGAAGACTATCCACTAGTGGCACTGCTCCATCTTCCTGGGTTATATCCTCCTCTGCCTCTAGAAGTAGTGACATTCTCATATCTCTGTCTGCCAAAACAACCAAAGCCACGCCCAAGTTTAGAAAAGAAACCTCTACCTCCACCTCTGAATCCACCACTGGACTGTCCTCCACTGAACTCTGCAGATCTCTTCTTAGACTCGGGCACCCTGTCAGCATTCACAGATTCTTCAACCTGTCTAGCAGCCTCGACAAACTCACCAAAGTTCTCTCTGTTCCTCCTACTAGTAGCAGAAACTGTATGCCGAATCTCTGGCCTTAGTCCTTCCTGGAACCTTCTGCATCTCTCTATGTTGTCAGGAACAAGCTGTGGACAGAAATTAGCTAACCGTGTGAAAAGCGCTTCATACTCAGTAACTGTCATGTTCCCCTGCTTAATATTCTGTAACTGCCTGATTTTCTCATTAAGAAAAGTGGGTGGATAGAATTTGAGATGAAACTCCTCAGAGAAATCCTGCCAGGAAAGCTCTGTACCTCTCCTCTTTTCTTCCACACCACGCCACCACAACTCTGCATCGCCTGTCAAAAGGTAGACTGCATGATTAATCTTCTTATCTTCTGGAAGCCCCATTAGACGAAAAACCTTCTCTATCTGTCTAAACCACTCATCAGCTTCTGCGGGATCTGTGGTGCCACTGAACTCTGTGCCACCAAGCTTCTTTACAAGCTCATAAGATCGCATCAGATCCTTGCTATTGGTAGAAGAAGATTCTCGCCTATCAGCCTTGTACTTTTCTTTGGTTTCCAGAAACATCCTGTACATCCGGGATGCTTCATCCACGTGGTCACCACCACCTGGACCCAAGTACAAAGGATCAGGGCCAACATGGCTCTCGGCCTGATCATCGCGATCAAAGCCTCTTCCTGCCATCTGCAATGATATAACAGAATATTTCCTGTTAGAAAACTGCAGATAGAAGAAAGACACCTAAACCTTAATCCTATTGGTCTCTTATCGTCCCCTGACTTGGACTCTGAGTAACTATGTACTCAACCTAAGCTCTGATACCAAGAGTTGTCACACCCCAATTTCACTTTAGCCACAAACCACGAAATTAGGGCACGACAGGTGGAATTAACACATAACCAACCATTCGTCACTTTTTAAAACAATTCAAGGCATTTAAATGATAATCAAGTTTAAGCTATAAACAAGAACTAAACAAACTGCAGAAAACTTCTCTATTAAATTGATAGAAGATACAAACAGAGTCTACAGCATATTGCATTGCTCAACTTAAAATAAAGCATAACAGTTAATTTACATCTTTGTACACATTCTCTCTCTCACTCACACCTTGTCCCGAAGATCGAGGGGAATGGACTAAGAGACCTCTAACTAGACTAACAACAAACCTTCTATCGACTAAGCGTTAGGGTGAAACGATCCTTCTGATTCCTGATGCTGATGCTGACCTGAAAATGTTTTGAGTAGAGGTATGAGCCTACTCGCTCAGTGAATAACATTTCACTTAGCTATCATTAAACAACTCGTCAGGTTTATAAACTGAAATAAACAGATATACAGTTCAAGCAAGGCAGTTCTATTAGCATAGCAAATATACAGACAATAACCACACTCCTAAGCATTAACATGTATTTCAGGTAATAAAACAGTTATATAAATTTACTGTGAACCTACTCGATTATTTATCCATTTTATTATTATGCCCTAAATATATGCAGTGTACTCTGCATATAAAGATCCGCAACAAGTCCATGCTACGGTCCCACCGTACAAGACTTAGCGACACACCCGGGAATGCTAAGTCTGACGCCAGCCCTGTTCTGCCACAGGACCACAGGCTCTCCGGCCTACAGGCTCTCCGGCCTCAATGCACTACTCCGAGTGCTCTCTCGACTCCTCCTACTAACCTGAGCACACAGGCGGAGGGTCACAGGGTTACCTTCGCGACTCCGCACGAATGGTGTTAGATAACCAAGTTTTCTGGTGAAACCGCAATGCCATTGTGACACAAGCACAATTGTTGTTAGACACTGCCCTTTTTCTCTTTCCTCGTTTGTCCGCGACACATGCACGGATGATGTTGCAACACGAGTTTCACCCCAAAGCTGCAGATACCACTTAGGGGTTCTACGGTGTTAGGGCATCTAAGTCTATAATTGATTAACAAATAAACATTTAAATAGAAATATCATATAGCAATTATAGGACATAGAATTTCTTCTTTTTCATCATTTACATCACGCACTTCAAGTTCCACTGAACTTATCATACTAAGTACATGTTACACAGTTCAGGAATCATATTAACTGATACTGAAGCCAATAAGTATTTAAAATGAGTTAAATAATGATTTCTAAATGAACTATTACTCACCCACTTCGGTGTGTTCGTATACACCGAAAAACGTCCACAAACACGCCCAATCTGACCTTTACAGCAACGTGCACGCCGTGCACTTAGGCTGCACGCCGTGCACCTTCAGTGCACTTCAGATCTGCTTTTCTGCACCTTTGCACGCCGTGCAAACTGACTTGCACGCCGTGCAAACTGACCTGCACGCCGTGCAAACTGATTTGCACGCCGTGCACCTGGGCTGAAACTCGTTCCGCTATCTGCAACTTTGCACGCCGTGCAAACTGACTTTGCACGCCGTGCAAACTGACTTTGCACGCCGTGCAAACTGACTTTGCACGCCGTGCAAACTGACTTTGCACGCCGTGCACCTGCGCAGAAACGGATTTTTCCCCTATACCAGTTATCTGCAATGTTGCACGCCGTGCAAAACGGAGTTGCACGCCGTGCAACCTGCGCAGGGGCGGAAATTGCAGAAAAGAAAGAGAAGATTGGGGTCGATTCGGTGGACGATTCTTACCCGAATCGCTCCTATAGCTCCGGAATGACCTAGCAATCACTTGGCAAGAAGAAAGAACCGAGAAGGAGGCGCCGTTCGCTCCCTAGACCACCTCCTAGGTCGTCTTCTTCACGGCTGCAGGAGGAAGAAGAACACGAGGAAGAAGGGGAAGGGTGCAGCGGTTGCTTTGGCTGGGGAAGATGGGGAATCGAAGGAAAACGGCGGAGAACGGCTAGATCGCCCGGCTTTCCCTCTCTTGCTCGCTCCCTTTCTCCCTCTCTGTTTCTCGTCCAGCGGCTAACGGAGGAATGAACCCTTCGTTCATTCCTTAGTCGGCTAAGGAAGAGATAAAGGAAAACCAAGGGAAAGGATAAGGCTGGGCGCCCAGGGGGCCGAAAATAAATTACCCAGAAACTTTTCGATATTGCACATAGGTCCCTGAACACCAAAAAGTCCATATCTTTTTACTCGTAAGTCAGTTTCGCGTGATTCCTTCGGCAACGGATTAAGCACAAACTTGTCCTCAACCTCAGGACAAGAAAACAAGCTAATGATACATTAACACTAGCTCAAAACTCAAAACACTATTAACAAAAGTGAGTACTCATCTCAACATAACTAGTTCAATTATGCACTAACCAAGGTACTTACTGGTAAAACGAAATGTGGGTCATAACACATAAGCCACAACTTTGCCTTCCTGCATCAGCACACAGCCCAAACCTCTCCTGGAAGCGTCGCAAAACACTGTATAACCTTTATCTGCCTCTGGCAAAACCAACACTGGCGATGTGGTCAATTTCCTCTTCAAGATCTGAAAACTCTTCTCACAGTTATCAGACCAAACAAACGGTGCATTCTTCCTCGTCAAACGTGTCAAGGGTGATGCTAGCATACTAAAGTTCTGTATAAACCTTCTGTATTAGCCTGCTAAACCCAAAAAACTTCTGATCTCAGTAGGAGTCTTAGGTTGTTCCCACTGAAGTACAGAATCAACTTTCTTAGGGTCAACGCTAACTCCATCTCTCGAGATAACATGTCCAAGAAATTCTACCTCGGCCAACCAGAACTCACACTTGCTAAACTTAGCATACAATTGATGTTGCCTCAACAACTGCAACGTTACTCTCATGTGTTGCTCATGATGTTCATCATCTCTGGAGTAGATCAGAATATCATCTATAAAAACTACAATAAACTGATCTAAGAACGGTTTGAAGATCTGATTCATCATATCCATAAAGGTTGTTGGGGCATTGGTCAGCCCAAACGACATGACCAGAAACTCATAATGCCCATACCTGGTTCTGAAAGCTATTTTGGGAATATCAGAAGCCTTTATTCTGAGCTGATGATATCCAGATCTCAGGTCTATCTTAGAGAAGATTGTCGCTCCACGCAACTGATCAAACAGATCGTCTATTCTCGGAAAAGGGTACTTGTTCTTAATAGTGATCTTGTTCAGTTGCCTGTAATCTATGCAAAGACGCATAGTACCATCCTTCTTCTTAACAAATAGCACTAGAGCACCCCCACGGTGAAGAACTGGGTCTGATGAAACCCTTATCCAGCAACTCCTGCAGCTGCACCTTGAGTTCCTTCAACTCTGCAGGTGCCATTCTATAAGCTGGCAGTGCCACTGGATGACTACCTGGATATACCTGAATCTCAAAATCAATGTCTCTGATAGGAGGTAAGCCTGGAAACTCTTCTGGAAAAACATCAGAAAACTCACTAACTACCGGCACATCATAAACACTGGCGGTGCTCTTCTCTACTCTAGTGTCAACCACATGAGCAAGGAACGCTTCACATCCTTTCTGTAGCATCTTATCAGCTACTACAGCTGATACAATGCACGTAGGCAAAACTTTCCTGTCTCCAGTAAAGACACAAGATAATTCACCTTGTTGAAAGGTAGCTTCCTTCTTCCAACAATCGAGTTGCACTCGATATGTCTCAAGACAATCCATTCCCAAGATGACTTGAAAAGTATTTACATCCAGGGGTATGAGATTAGCAGCAAAGGTGTAACCTCCAAAAGATAACGAACATCCGGGACAAAACTCAGATAAAACTGTTGGTCCACCTAGTGGAACCCTCAACACTAACTCATCTACCAACTCTTGAGTTAACAGATTAAGTTCACCAACTAAAGAACGTTGTATGAAAGAGTGAGTAGCACCCGGATCTATCAAAACTGAAACTGGTATACTATTAAACAAAAGCATCTCTCCTGTAACAACTTGTGAAGAGATTATACCTTCCTGAGGTGTCAAAGAGAAGAAACGTGTTGAAGCTCTCCCTCTGCCACGCTGTCCTCTCTGACCACTTCTGCCACTGGGCACACCACCACCTCTAGAACCGGAAGCCACAGAAGAACTCGGTCCTTCCACTGGAGGTTGTCTCTGGACATCATAAAACTGGGGCTGAGAAGCTGGTGATGCTGCTGGTTGAAGCTGAGGGCAAAACTTCTTTATATGTCCCATCTGACCACAGTAATAACAACCTTGAAAATCCGAAACCCGACACTGACCAGAGTGTGATCTTCCACAAGTATTACATACTCGCGTTTCCTGCCTCAGTGGACCAGTCATAGAGGTAGATGATCCAGATGGCCGCCCACTAGAAGAAGATGTCACCTGACCAGATCTTGGTCTGCTGAAACAACCAACACTGTGTCCCAGCTTGGAGAAGAAACCTCTACCTCCACCCCTATACCCACTACTGGACTGTCTTCCACTAAAATCTGCAGACCTCTTCTTGGTCTCAGGTATCTTATCAGCATTCACAGATTCTTCAACATGTCTGGCCGCCTCAACGAATTCACCAAAATTCTCTCTGTTCCTTCTACTAGTAGCAGAAACTGTATGTCGAATCTCTGGCCTCAGCCCTTCCTGAAACCTTTTGCATCTCTCTAAGTTATTAGGGACAAGATGAGGACAAAAGTTCGCCAGCCTGGTGAAAAGCGCTTCGTACTCAGTAACTGACTTGTTCCCCTGCTTAATATTCTCCAGCTGTCTTGTTTTCTCATTAATGAAAGTAGGTGCATAATATTTAAGATGGAACTCTTCAGAGAAATCCTGCCAAGTAAGCTCTGAACCTCTCCTTTTATCCTCCACACCGTGCCACCACAACTCTGCATCGCCTGTCAAAAGATAAACTGTGTGATTAATCTTTTTCTCTTCTGGAAGCTCCATCAGGCGAAAAACCTTCTCTATCTGCCTCCACCACTCATCAGCCTCTGCTGGATCTGTAGTACCACTGAATTCTGTACCACCAAGCTTCTTCACAAGCTCATATGATCTCATCAGATCCTTACTGCTGGTAGAAGTAGAAACTCACCTATCAGCCTTGTATCTCTCTCTGGTCTCCAGAAACATCCTGTACATACGGGATGCTTCATCCACGTGGTCACCACCACCTGGACCCAAGTACAGTGGATCAGGACCAACATGGCTCTCGGCCTGATCATCATGAACAAAACCTCTTCCTGCCATTTGCAGTAATATAACAGAATATCTCCTGTTAGAAAACTACAGATAGAAGAAAGACACCTAAATCCTAGTCCTATTGGTCTCTTATCATCCCCTGACCTGGACTCTGAGTATCTATGTACTCAACCTAGGCTCTGATACCAAAGCTGTCACACCCCGATCTCACACTAACCACTAATCACGAGATTAGGGCGCGACGGAGGGACTATCACATAAAAAAATCACTGAGAACTTTTTCTTTTTAAAACCTCGTAATGATATCCGGATTATTGTTGTAAACTAAAACATAATAAACTATTGCGGAAGCATTTCAATTAAACTGGCTAGAGAACATAAACAGAGTTTACAACATGTAACATTGTTTAACAGAAAGTAAAACATAACAGTTAATTTACATCTTTTACACCTTCGCCATACATACTCTCTCACACCCACACCATGTCCCAAGGACCGAGGGGAAAGGACTAAGAGACCACTATCTAACTAACTACATATACCTTCTACTGACTAGGGTGGTAAGATCCTTCAGATTCCTGGAACTGTCGCTGACCTAAGAATGTTTGAGTAGAGGAGTGAGCCTACTCGCTCAGTGAATAGCCTTTCATTTAGCTATCACTAAACAACTCATCAGATATATAAAATTGAAATAAAGCATAAGTGCAGTACTAAGCAGGGCAGTTCTAATGACATAGCAGATTTACAGATAATAATCACATTTCTATGCAACAACGTATATTTAAACAAATAAACAGTTATAGAGAATTGACACAGAAGTTCAAATCTCTTAACATATTAAATTTACTGTGATCTATATGATTACATTTTAGTTATGCCCCAAACATATGCAGCACACTCTGCATATGAAGATTTGTAGCGAACTACGATCCCACCGTACAAGACTTAGCGACACACCCGGGAAATGCTAAGTCTGACTTCTCGTCCTGGTCTGCACAGGACTCTCAGGCTCACAAGGCCTCACTGCACTAACTCTGAGTGCTTTGGACTCCTCCCGCAACCTGTAGTGCACAGTCGGAGGGTCTGGGTTACCACCGTGACACACGCACGGATTATTGTTGAATAACCCCTATTTACTCCAGTGCCACCGTGACACACGCACGGATTATTATTGAACACTGCCTCTCTGACCTCGTGCCACCGTGACACACGCACGGATTATTGTTGAACACGAGTCACCGACCATCTAGACACACGCTAGGTAGGTCGTTTCACCCCCAAAGGTACAGACCGCGCAATGGGGTTCTACGGTGTTGGGGCACCTAAGTCTATTAACTGATTAACATATAAACACTTAAACAGGAATATCAAATTTCATACTTATTTCACATTCTGATCATCACTTGAAAACACATATACATCATTTGTCATCTTTAAACATGACTCAGTATCAACTTATCCAGTTTCGATGCTAAACATCCATTTTATACTCAACGTATACATTGCAGTTGTAATACAGGAAATTCTATCATTTTCATCAATCATATTACGTATTTCAAGTTCCAATGAATCTATCATACTCTATTGTATGTGCTACACTGTTTAGGAGTTATACCAACTGATACTGAAGCAATTAAGCACTTAAATTGAGTGAAATAATGATTTCTGAATGAACTGCCACTCACAACTCTGAAACTCGACCGATTGGTCAGAAACTCGACCGATTGCTTCACAACTCGACCGATCAGCTTGCAACTCGACCGATTAGCTTGTTGTTCCTGCAACTCGACAGTAGAATAGCTTCATCATGCACAAATCTAAAATTGGCCCAAACAAAAGCTAAATCTTAGGCTAAGGCTGTGGATTTCTTATCTAGGATCTAGGCCAAGCACAAGGGCATCATCTCCTTGGTAAAAGCCACGCCATAGGGTTTTGATTCAAACCTATTTACAGAACTGACACCTCTACGATTACTGACAGACTGAAAAGGAGAACCGTGCTTGATATTGGTACATCTATAGCTGCAACGTCGAATCCATGGCCATGAATCGGAGGTAGAGAGTACCTTCCCAGAGTTTCAGATCAGCCAACGAACTCCTCCTTGGTCGTGCACCGCTGCTACGTGCAGCTACTGCTGCTGCAAGATAGGGGCACCGCCCAACTAGTTTGAGTTGCTAGGTGCAGCTGGAGCTGCAATTGGGTGCACGAACCTCATGAAGGGGATCAATCGCACCTTCCTTGGTGCCTAGCTCGCCCAAAACGGCCCATGGCTGGCGCAATGCAGTAGCCAAGCTGCTGCTTCTGCTGTCCGCCGCTCAGCTGGTCGAGGTGTTGCGCACCTAGTGCAAGGAGGAAGAAGATGGGAGACTCGATGCCAAGGTTGGATCAGTGGTGAGGGCTAAAGAGAAATCGCCAGCAAGCTTTTCCTTCGGAGGTCACTCAATCGCAGGGTTAGGGCGCCGCTACCATGCCCTGTTCCAACGGGATCTAAATAGAAATGAAGAAGATAATCAACAGGCTGCCGACCCACTTAAATGGAAAATAATTGGAAAAATTGCATTTCAGTCCAGGATTCTTATAATTGCCATAAGTATGGCCTCAGGGTCCAACTTGATCGATTCTTCTTGCAATATTTCAAGCGTGAAATTCTCTACGCCCTCAGAGCAATATATCATACTAATTTTACTATTCCTCCAGTTTAAAGTTTCAAATTGCATCCAATCATCACTTTACCCAAATTAATCACCTTAATTATGCACTAGTTGATCTTATGTGCTTAATTCAACTAAATCAAGTTAATGATGCACTAACCATCACATGTGCACATAAGTTAGCTCAAATAACTTTAATTAGGCTCAAATCATAATGCTTACCAGTAAGCTTTGAAACGGGTCATAACAATTCTCCAGCCACTCTCGTGGTCAAGAGCATGCATCCATGAGTTCTAATCCTTACTTCCGCATGCATCCTCCCAAATTACATAACAAAGTGTAAAACATGTATAATAATTCGCCATCCAAGCATACAAGCACTAAAACACCATAGAAACATCATGGAGAGTCAAATTAACTAGCATATGATATGAATTACGAGTTCACATGAGTAATAGCATGGAAGCTACTCTCTCATGCCCAATAAAAAGGGTTTTACTCCTACATAATGAAGAATCACATTTAGATTATAGAAATTTAAGTGTTTTCCATGATTAGAGAAAAGAAAAGTACGAGAGTAACCAAGAATGAAGTGGAAGGAGTAAAAATTCAACTTAAAGACGAAGTTCCACCCTTGTAGCAGTTCCAACTCAGACTATCTTCCCTCACAAGAAGTTTGGCCGGAGTAGAGAAGCTCAACTACACCCTTGGGGAAGAAAAGGGAAGGAAATGATGAAGAAATGAGAGTTCTCTCTCAAGCATCCTCATCTTCTTCCCCAAATTCGCCCCTCCTATACTCTACAACTCTCTCTCTAGTCGAAATATTCTTCAAATGATGAGTGACAACCGCCCCATGTGGCTACACTTATTTTAAAAAATGAGGGTGGTTGTTACTGAAATCTACATAAAACTGATAAAGGCACAATGTGTCTTTGTGAAGACACGTCATGTGGCGTCGTGTAACTGGTTGCTGAACTACTTCCTCACGATAAGTACACGACGTGTTCCAATCGAGACACACCATGTATCTACTATTGGAATCGACCTGGAAAGATAGCACACAACGTGTGCTAATAAACACACGAGCGTGTCCGTTGGAAGAAATTGAAGTTGGACTTTGAACATACGGACACGTCGTGTCTTAATGACGACATGTCGTGTCTTTTGCTCTGCAGTTTGGGAATGAAGGCCTCTGAAAACTTACACACATGTGCATTAAATAATGTATGACTTGTGTTGGATCCTAGATGGGTGATTTGATTCTCTAGGGAGAGGGTGAATAGAGCTGAATGTACTTAAACAAAATTTATTAGACCTTCAAGATATATCACAAGATATGGTTGTTAAATAGGAAATTTGAGTGTAACTAAAACATGCATAGCAAGGGAGAGAGATTGAATATACACCAATTTACAAGCTATGTAGAGTGGTTCCACACTTCAAATTAGAAGTATGTCAGTTCATTACCTAGAGAGGTCAACCTCTAAGATTTCTTAACCATTGCACTCTTATATTCATTCATAAGACTTACAATACATGACCCACCAAAGGACTAACATATCCAATACAAAGATTCTTCAACCTTACGAAGGACCTACCCACTTTGCAATGAGTCTTTGACCTTCTCCAAGGACTTACCCACTCTTACAAAAGTCTTCAGCCTTTTAGGAATTACCCACTCTTCTTGTATCTTCAGCCTTTACACAATGACTTGAAACACTTTTATGCACTTTTCCATACAATACAATTGATGTATGCACAAATTATCGTTATTTTGATATCTAATTTGGTTATTTTCTTTTGTCATTTGTGCTTAATTGAATATCTTTTTAATACATATTTTATCAAATTAGTAAAAATCACGTGTGCATCATTTCTTATATTTTTACAAGTATTTACATGCATTTTATATATTTTAATTATTATAATAATTATTTGATTTTATTTATTGACTATTTTATTGTAGATAATTATTATTTACTGGAGCAAAGTCGATAATACTTATTTGCAACTTAGTGGTACCGACATGGCATCAGAGTACAAATATTTTTTGCTCCAGATCGAAAAGGAAAATGATTTTTTACTGTGAAGAAGTCGGTGGTACCGACTTCCAACTCGGTACCACCAAGTAAAAAAGATATATAAATTGGAAGTCGGTACCCAAGTATGCATTGTGTCAGATTCTTATGAGTTAATATAAATTTTTCTCTTAATTTTTTAATATGAATCTATGGAAATCGCATATCCTTATTGTGCTTGATCACCACAATTAGCATATCATATTCTTAATTACTGCTAAAAAGGGGATTAAGGGTTAGAAACACATAGGTTCACCCATTTATTAACGTCCGTTGGGAAAAGTGTGGCATAAACGGGAAGATATTACCCAGAGTTAAACAAAAAGTACATAACTAATGAATCAATTACTATGAGAAAGGAATTTACTTTAGATTAGGTAGGAGAATTTCACTGTGAAAGTAGATAGTTTCTAATAACATGCTCTTTATTCAGGATTAGGAGGGAGTTATATTAATAATTAGGGATTAGATTTAGTATTTCCAGTGGTGAAACCAAAAGTCCTAAGGAATTCATCCCTTCTTGATCACAACAACCTTAGTTAGATTTACTTTTTGTTCTTAGTTAATTAAACAACCAATCAACTCTTGTTTTTGGCTGAGCTGATCAATCCTAATTAGTAATAGTCTTTAACCTCACAACTCCCCGTGTTCGATAACTCGGGACTCATAATCCCAGATTACTTCGACACATACACTTGTGTATTACATGCATGTTATACGTGTGTCAAGTTTTTGGCGCCGTTGTCGGGGAGTTGGTATGGTTAACACTACAAAAAGTTAGGATCAACCACTCTAGATCATTGTATTTATTTCCTTTATATATATATATTTTTTATTCTTCCCATTTTTCATTACATAAAACTTTATTGTTAGTTTAGGCATTGTACATATTCATCTAAATATTTCTTTGTAGTTATACTTCTTTCATTTAAAAAAAAGTATAAAAAAAGGCACATAGCCCCTATTTGTTCTGAGTGTGGAAATGCACATGTAGACTATAGGTGTCTGAGTTCACCTTCATCACATTATGGGAAAAACTCAAAGGAAAGGAATTAGAGAGTGAGGAGAACATAGTGGAAGAAGTTTTAGAATCACCTCTACCATGTCCTTCAATTGATCCCACACCCACACCCTTGACTCCTAGGATTGATCTTGAATATGATTGGGGATCTGATGAGTAAGATGAGGAGAATGATGCAAATAAGGTGGAAGACAATTTTGATACATGTGTTTGGGATATGAGTGAAGGAGAGGATGATCCAGAAGGTTCTTTATTTGATATCTATCTTAGAGAGGAGGAAGAGAGTGAGGAAGAGGATACTTAGAGTGAAAAGGTGGAGGAGTTTCCCATTAACCATCATATAATTCCTTCACTACAAGACCCATCTCTTCATTTCCTTATGGAGGATCCTATATGGGATATATATCCAGATGATAATTTTGAAAAATTTTGCGAGGATATGAATGAATGTGGGGATGTTGAATTATTAGAAGTTGAGGAGACATACAGACTTAGTTTTGTTGTAATCCCTCCATTATGTGTAGATAGGAGTGATCCATTGGGGATGGTCATAGAAATTAAGGAGTAATCTTATTTATACCTTTCACCCCATGACTACCTATTTCTGCATGTGCTCCCACATCAAAACTTGGTTGTAGTTCATGCTCATGATCATAATAATAATAATTTACTTTTGAAATAGAATGTCAACAATACACATTGGTCTTCTGACTATTATTTGTTTTTTATCATTGTTGCAAGGAACCAAAAGTTTAGAAGGAAGAGGCGGAGAGAGCTTCACCCTCCTCCATGACCACCTGATTATTGTTGATTGATATGTGTCCATACTAGGACGTTAAACAAAGGAGATTGTGGGAGGCAACCCACCAATTAGATTTATTTTGGTAAACTTTCAATTCTATTTTTACATTCCTATTTGTAGATTGTGATATCTAGTTTTGATGCAAGTAAAAAAAGGTGCCTTGATATGTGTATTCAGTGTGCAGGGACGTACTGAGTCGATACAACTGACTTCACTATCGGTATTATCGAGTTTTCATCAGTGACATCTCACAAGCTGAGAAAGCATCAACACTTCACCGAGCTTGAGTGCTTATTGGAGGGCATGTCTTAATGTGGACCCCTCCCACCCGTCTTTTTCCCTGAATCTTACCTCACATATCGATACATCTGTTCCATTTATCTTCCTTTACTTTTGACATTGGGGACAATGTCATATTCAAGATTAGGGGGAGGAATGGAATGGTGCTTCTATCTTTACCTCTTGCATCTTTTCTTTTTATCATACATCTACATGTTTTTGTTTCAGAAAAATTAGTTTTTTTATTTTGTTTTTCGAGTCCACTTCTATCTAGTGTACTTGTGGACAAAATATAAATTTTTTGTTAGGATAATCCATTTATTGATGATGTGGTATCAAAACTGATAATTGTTGAAAACCGAATGTGCTCTTATGCTTTGCTCTTTAAGCTAAATTGCTATGTTTAAGAGTACAAAACTGGAGGATTTGTTTGGATTAGTTAGTTTGAAGACATACTGGATGAATGAAAAATCTAACTCAACCCTATGGCTTATGTTATTACTGTAACATCCCTTACCTGGGTTATACTCTAACCCTAGGTGTTTTGATTGAGAAAGGTGATTAAATGTTTAATATCATCTTGTGAAAAGTAATTAGGCCTCAATAGGAACCTATGTTGCAATTCTAGTCCTTTTTGAACATTGTTGAAATCAATGTTTTGTTTGTTTTGGACTAAAGTGCAAATTACCCAAGTTGAGGGGTTAACTTGCAAATTGCACATGATAAGATGTTCCTATGATGTTGAGACATCATAAGGATGAATATGATGTAGTAGTATGGTTTCTACAAGCCTGGACACCAAGATAGAGCTTGTTGGACAATGTTGTGCATTAAAACCTAGTTTTGGAGTAAAGTGCAATTTACCCAAAATATAGGGTTCAATATGCAAATTACCACTTCAATAAGGTCCTTAATGTTTCTTGGCATCATGTATAGCAAATAAAATGAGAGGGACTCCTCATTTGAACTAAGTTGGAGGAGAGAGAATCTTGACATTAAAATAATCAAGAATAATGCCTAATTGAAACCCTAATTTGATTTAGGGCAAAAATGAATAAAAATAATTGAAGGGCTTTCAACCAAAATGTTTTGGGTTGATTTTGAATAAGGATGGACGTTCCTTTGCCAAGATAAGGAATGAAAATATCCTAAGTAGGTGAAATTTCACTCACCTTATTATAAGAAAAAGAAAACCCACTCACATATGGATATTAATATAATAAGCATTAAGGTGCTTAATTTGCTTTTCTTTAAATTGAGGATAATGAAGGAGAATTAAAGGCAAAGGAAGGTGCCTCGTATCCATGGAATTGATGGGGAAGAGGCGGCCATAATTTTTGGATTAATTGGATTTTTATAAGGCATTTTCTCTCTCATCAATTTCCTTATAAAAGTGCCTTTTCTAAATGAATTGAAAGGCTTTTTCGGCCCTTTCTTCTTCCTTTGCTTTGGGTGATCTCAAGGGGACTTAGGAGCAACAGGAGGACGAGCCCCAACCTGTTGGTAAGCTTATTGACCCTTGTTCTTCATGATTTCATGGTGGAAATCGAAAATAAAATATGGATTCCTTCTTATTTCGATCTCCTCTTCAACCCTAGCCAACTTTTGCAATCAAAAGCTTGAGGACGAGCCTAGGGGGAGTTGCTAGAGATTCATCCACCATTGATGGCGTGATCTTGGAGCTTTGGAGCTCAATTGGAGGCGGGTTTTATAACTTAAACCCTCAAACATTGCTATTGCATCAATGTTCTATGCTTTGTTGATTGATTTCTTAAATTTTATACACTTTTGTTTCTTTGCTGCAAATTCCATCAAGAACGGTTGCTGTTCTTGGGTGCAAGAAGGAAGATTCTGATGACATCATCATAAGCAAGCACCTCACCAAATATCTTGGGAGCAAACGATCTCAAAAGTTGGGACCAAACGGTTTCACCAAAACCGTTTGGTGACCAAACGGGTTGCAAACCGTTTGGTGGCAAACAGGTTCAAACCCGTTTGAAGGAGTTGACCAAGCGTTGACCGTTTGGGAATCTCGTTGTTAAATATGTAGGCTAATGACCCTCCACATTTGAGGGGTTACCTCCAAAGGAATCATAGGTTGAAGGCCAATCAATTAGACAAATCGAATTGAATTAAGTGCTGATTTTCAACCTGATTAACTTGACCTGCTTGGGAAAACGGGTTCAAGACCGTTTGAGATGGTTGACCAAGCGTTGCCCTTTTGGGATTCCTGTTAATAATGATGTTGGTTAATAACCCTCCAAATTTGAGGGGTTAACTCCAACGGAAATAGGTTGAAGTCTAATCAATTAGAAAAACCTAATTGGATTAAGTGCTGATTTTCAACCTGATTAACTTGACCTGCTTGGGCAAACGGATTCAAGACCGTTTGAGTGAGTTGACCAAGCGTTGAACGTTTGGGATTCCTGTTCATCATTATGTTGGTTAATGAATATCCAAATTTTAGGGGTTAACACCCAAGGAATCGTGAGTGGAAGGCTATTCAATTAGGCAAACCCTAATTGAAACCAGTGCTGAAATTCCAATGAGTTAAGTTGAGATTTTGGGTTGATTAGCCCAAACGGGTTCAAGACCGTTTGGGGATCATCCAAACGGGTTCAATACCGTTTGGGGATCACCCCACGACCGTTTGTAGGTCTGGGGTCAAGTATAGTTGACCAATTGAAGGTCCAAAGGTACCAAATCATACTGCAACTCAATGCTGATTTGTTGATCAACTCGATAGACCAATCCATGATGATTTTTCACTAAAGTCCAAAGGTTGGATGAGCCAAACGGTCTCAAGACCGTTTGGAGCTCATCCAAACGGTCTCAAGACCGTTTTGTGGTCACCCAAGACCGTTTGGAGGTCTAGGGTTGAGTATGGTTAGGTGTTTGAAGGTCTAAAGGTACTAAGTTGATATACAATGCAATGTTGATTTGGTGATCAATCCAATGAACCAAACCCCAATTGGATTGCTTAGATTTGAGTGATATGATGGGAAAACTAGATCAAGACCGTTTGGAGGTCATCCAAACGACCTCAAGACCGTTTGGGGTCAGGTCATAACCAATTTGGATGATGGTTCAATGGTTTCAAAGCAACTAGTCTTACATTGATTAGTGTTGTTGAATCATCGATTCCAAACCCTAATTCAATTGAATCAAACCCTAATTGATGATCAATTGAGGGTCAATTGAGGGTCAAATTAGTTGAAGGTTGACTTATCAAACTCAATTGAAGTATGAATATAGGTCCAATTGATGATTGGTTCCATGAATTCAATGATTGAAGGAATCAACATTGGAAACCCTAATTCAATTGGATACCTCATGTTATTGAAGGTCCAATTGATCAAACCTTTTTGGAAACCTAATGTAATTAGGTGAGAGATACCTTAATGGTACTAATTAAGAATGCATAACAAATGCATGGATCCAATACATGATGAAAACCCTAATTGAGGTTGATTCCATGTATAACCCTAATAAGAGGTTGTCTACATGTGAAATCACTAATTAGGATGAATAGTAAACCCTAGTTGAGGGTGTATCCATGTGAAACCCTAACTGAGGGTGTATCCATGTGAAACCCTAATTGAGGGTGATTTTATGAGAAACCCTAATTGGGAATGAATAGTAAACCCTAATTATGGGCAATGTGATATGAAACCCTAATGAAGGGTGATGCTATATGCAATCTCTACTCTAAGGAAGGGAGATGGTATGTGAAACCCTAATTCCTAAATGAAAGAATAGAATTCATACTTGAATATGATTCTTGAGGTAAACTCATGTAGCATGACCGTGTAAGGTAGCACGGCCGTGGTATCGTCCCTTTGCACAATCGTGCAAGGTAGCACGGCCGTGGTGGCTTCTCTTTGCACGACCGTTCTTGGTTACACGGCCGTGGTGCTCTATGCTTGACTTAGAGATGAATTGAAAGTGACCTAACATGGTCGTTTTGTTAATTCCCAACATAAGGATGAGAGAGAAACTCATACCTTGTGATGATAATCATTTAATGATAAATGATGAGAATAAATAAGTATGATTGAATACTTATGGTATAAATGTTGGCTCCTAGATGTGGGGAGCAATGAATTAGGGTTTGATCATTGATAATATGATCTTGAAAACCTAAAAGGGTAATGATATGTGAGAGAAACCTAATCGATAAGAAAGGAAAATCCTAACCCTAATGATGGGAAGGTTGTATTTCTCTTATTACATAAGCCTTGTAAGGCATGTTAAATACTTGTATAACAAGTATAATGCTTAATGGCCTTGTGAGCCATGTGAATAAAGTTGTTGCCTAGTGAGAGGTGACAAGATGTGAATGGCCTTGTGAGCCATGTGAATAAAGTTGTTGCCTAGTGAGAGGTGACAAGATGTGAATGGCCTTGTGAGCCATGTGAATAAAGTTGTTGCCTAGTGAGAGGTGACAAGATGTGAATGGTTTTGTGATCCATGTGAATAAAGTTGTTGCCTAGTGAAAGTGACAAGATGTACAGTGTCTCGATGAACTATGTGTGATGGAAATCCAAATCCTGGTAAAGGATTAAGGATAATACCCTTGAATTATTAATATATTGTTTTTGCATGGTGTTGATAGATAATTGATGTGCTGCTATCATATGTGCTAACCATGCAGGTATCATGAGATGATGTGCATAGCCAGGTATGAGCTATGATGTGTTATTAATTTAAATTTGTTTATTGAGGCTTGTGTTCCATAATATACCTTGTGCCTGGTAAGAGGTGGCAAGAGAGTTAATGGGCCTCAAGTGCCATGATGGATGCTTGTGTAGAAAGCATCATACTTACCTTGGTCAGATGACCTAAAGGTGTTAGTTACCTAAGAAAGAGGTAACAATGCTCAGGTGATGAGCTAAGGGTTTGAATACCCATGATTTCATGGTTATGGTATTGAAATTGTGAAAGGAGGAGAATTCCCAGTGTTGAAATGAGGGATTAAGATCCCAACATTTGTGATAAGAATATGGCTACGGGCCATGACTCCACAATGATAATGCTAGGCTTTATATATATGATCTAAGCCTGAAGAAAGTTAATGCAGTGGTAATGATTCTATAGTTTGAATAGATGTTATACATGTTCTTTATATTCAATAAAGAACAAGTGACATGTTGATCCTATCAAGATATAGTTGCACTGCTTCTGATATAGAATAATGTTCTAATCTGTTAGACATTAAAATATATGCTATCAAATAAATATGATTCCTCTATTCATATTTATCTTCTTAAGTTGCAATAATAATGTAACTGGCAGAGAGTTATATCTCTCGTTGGGGCAATTTTTATAATTGTCTCACCCCCGTGGGAACCACATTTTTAGGTGGATGCGGACGAGAAGACAGAAAACCTTCAGTAGGTGAAGGATAGCAACAACAGCAGCAGAGACAGTAGTGAGATCTCAGGTGGAGATATTGTCTGTCAAGTCATATACATAGTAGTCCTATGTGTCGTCTCTGTACTCTCAGGTCCTCGGAGTTTTAAATGATTCAATCGGAGTTTTGGAATAGTGCCTCAAAGTTTTTATACCGCTTGTGTATATTTGTAACAGGGCAGTCAATGTTGTAATCCTTAAAAAGGAATTGTACAGGCTGTGTACTTGTGAACCAGGATGAAATGGAAACACTTTGGTTCTTGGTTAAAGAGTTTTCCTGTGAATGGATCTCTTTGAAAAAGTTTTAAATTTTTAGTGATTTTCAGTAATTCCGCTGCAAATGATTTGCTTCCGCATGTTTTATTATTGTTAATGGACTTGTTATCATAACGATGGCGAGTGTCGTTACAATTTAGTGGTATCAAAGCTCTAGGTTCGTTGAGTCTACAGAGACATAGGACTAAGGTTGTAGAGTCTGTTCTAAGTGTCTTCCAGTTTATTTGATAGTATCTTCTGCTCACATAGGAGAAGAAGAACTTGAAAATGACTGGAGAACACAAGGAACACATTGCTAAGGGCAATGTTGTTGCACCAAGAAGAGGTGCAAGGGCTCATACAAGAATAGAATGAGTGCCTGAGAATCCCCATTAAGACCTGATCAGGATAGAGAATCCTATGATCATGCTCTTGTTGGGCAGATTAGGGCAACAGTAATGCATATAGGGGACTGGATACTAGCTTAACAACCTAGGTTATCAGTCCTTCATACAGAAAGTTTGAGCTTTAAAAGAGTTCCTAAATGACTTAGTCATTTTGGAACAAGGGAAAATCATGTGTGTATACTGACATGAAAAGCAAGGAATGTGATAGCAAATAAAGTGCATACTACCTAATCTCAATACTTGTATACCCTGGCCAGGTATATGATTATTGATGATAAAGTGAGCATGGAAACTCTTAGATTGGTATCTTTTTGATTGCCCTGATCAAGCAATCATTCTGAAACAATCTAGAGAGTATAATGAAATCAAAAGGAAGGAGCTATGTGAACATTCCCAACTAATAGGAAGAGCTATGTGAACATTCCTAATCAAAAGGGAAGAGCTATGTGAACATTCCCAACTAATAGGAAGAGCTATGTGAACATTCCTAATCAAAAAGGAAGAGCTATGTGAACATTCCCAACTAATAGGAAGAGCTATGTGAACATTCCTAATCAAAAGGGAAGAGCTATGTGAACATTCCCAACTAATAGGAAAATGCTTAGTGCAATTCCAATAAAGGAAGATGCTTTGTGCAATTCCAATATAGGAAGATGCTTAGTGCAATTCCAATATAGGAAGATGCTTTGTGCAATTCCAATAAAAGAAGATGCTTTGTGCAATTCCAATATAGGAAGATGCTTTGTGCAATTCCAATAAAGGAAGATGCTTTGTGCAATTCCAATAAAGGAAGATGCTTTATGCAATTCCAATAAAGGAAGATGCTTTGTGCAATTCCAATATAGGAAGATGCTTTGTGCAATTCCAATAAAGGAAGATGCTTTGTGCAATTCCAATAAAAGAAGATGCTTTGTGCAATTCCAATGAAGGAAGATGCTTTGTGCAATTCTAATAAAGGAAGATGCTTTGTGCAATTCCAATAAAGGAAGATGCTTTGTGCAATTCCAATATAGGAATATTCTTTGTGCAATTCCAATAAAGGAAGATGCTTTGTGCAATTCCAATAAAGGAAGATGCTTTGTGCAATTCCAATGAAGGAAGATGCTTTGTGCAATTCCAATAAAGGAAGATGCTTTGTGCAATTCCAATAAAGGAAGATGCTTTGTGCAATTCCAATATAGGAAGATGCTTTGTGCAATTCCAATAAAGGAAGATGCTTTGTGCAATTCCAATAAAGGAAGATGCTTTGTGCAATTCCAATAAAGGAAGATTCTTTGTGCAATTCCAACCCTAAACAAAAAGGAAAATGCTATGTAACATTCCCAATTATTTAGAGTTTGTTAAAGGATTACTGAGTAAATTATCTTTGTTAGACATATATGTTTTACCCCTTTTATAA
The DNA here is from genome assembly GCA_963693085.1 of Alisma plantago-aquatica. Classification (NCBI taxonomy): domain Eukaryota; kingdom Viridiplantae; phylum Streptophyta; class Magnoliopsida; order Alismatales; family Alismataceae; genus Alisma; species Alisma plantago-aquatica. Next base: position 988,427,833 of record OY856410.1, on the reverse strand, counting down.
TATTCTTAGGTGATGATAGATGTATGTTCTTTTATGCTTTTTCCTTTGAATAATATGGACATCATATGTTAGGGGTTTATGCTCTGCATAAACATTGATGAGGTTGAGCTAATGAAAGGAGCTTTGTGTGGAATCACAGAGTTCATGATATCTCCATTATACTAAGATATTATGTGGAGACTTTAAGGAATGATAACTGAATAAATATGTCCCTCCTTTTTCTGGGATTTCGGGGACGAAATCCTTGTTAGGGGTTTATAATTTGTAACATCCCTGACCTGGGTTATACTCTAACCCTAGGTGTTTTGATTAAGAAAGGTGATTAAATGTTTAATATCATCTTGTGAAAAGTAATTAGGCCTCAAGAGGTACCTATGTTGCAATTCTAGTCCTTTTTGAACATTGTTGAAATCAATGTTTTGTTTGTTTTGGACTAAAGTGCAAATTACCCAAGTTGAAGGGTTAACTTGCAAATTGCACATGATAAGATGTTCCTCTGATGTTGAGACATCATAAGGATGAATATGATGTAGTAGTATGGTTTCTACAAGCCTGGACACCAAGATAGAGATTGTTGGACAATGTTGTGCATTAAAACCTAGTTTTGGAGTAAAGTGCAATTTACCCAAAATCTACTGTTCAATATGCAAATTACCACTTCAATAAGGTCCTTAATGTTTCTTGGCATCATGTATAGCAAAGAAAATGATAGGGACTCCTCATTTGAACTAAGTTGGAGGAGAGAGAATCTTGACATTAAAATAATCAAGAATAATGCCTAATTGAAACCCTAATTTGATTTAGGGAAAAAATGAATAAAATTAATTGAAGGACTTTCAACCAAAATGTTTTGGGTTGATTTTGAATAAGGATGGAGCCAAGATAAGGAATGAAAATATCCTAAGTAGGTGAAATTTCACTCACCTTATTATAAGAAAAAGAAAACCCACTCACATATGGATATTAATATAATAAGCATTAAGGTGCTTAATTTGCTTTTCTTTAAATTGAGGATAATGAAGGAGAATTAAAGGCAAAGGAAGGTTCCTCGTATACATGGAATTGAGGGGGAAGAGGCGGCCATAATTTTTGGATTAATTGGATTTTTATAAGGCATTTTCTCTCTCATCAATTTCCTTATAAAAGTGCCTTTTCCAAATGAATTGAAAGGCTTTTTCTGCCCTTTCTTCTTCCTTTGCTTTGGGTGATCTCAAGGGGACTTAGGAGCAACAGGAGGACGAGCCCCAACCTGTTGGTAAGCTTCTTGACCCTTGTTCTTCATGATTTCATGGTGGAAATCGAAAATAAAATATGGATTCCTTCTTATTTCGATCTCCTCTTCAACCCTAGCCAACTTTTGCAATCAAAAGCTTGAGGACGAGCCTAGGGGGAGTTGCTAGAGCTTCATCCACCATTTATGGCGTGATCTTGGAGCTTTGGAGCTCAATTGGAGGCAGGTTTTATAACTTAAACCCTCAAACATTGCTATTGCATCAATCTTCTATGCTTTGTTGATTGATTTCTTCAATTTTATACACTTTTGTTTCTTTGCTGCGAATTCCATCAAGAACGGTTGCTGTTCTTGGGTGCACGAATGAATATGATGATGACATCATCATAAGCAAGCACCTCACCAAATATCTTGGGAGAAAACGATCTCAAAAGTTGGGACCAAACGGTTTCACCAAAACCGTTTGGTGACCAAACGGGTTGCAAACCGTTTGGTGGAAAACGGGTTCAAACCCGTTTGAAGGAGTTGACCAAGCGTTGACCGTTTGGGAATCTCGTTTCTAATTATGTAGGATAATGACCCTCCACATTTGAGGTGTTACCTCCAAAGGAATCATAGGTTGAAGGCCAATCAATTAGACAAATCGAATTGAATTAAGTGCTGATTTTCAACCTGATTAACTTGACCTGCTTGGGAAAACGGGTTCAAGACCGTTTGAGATGGTTGACCAAGCATTGACCGTTTGGGATTCCTGTTCATAATGATGTTGGTTAATGACCCTCCAAATTTTAGGGGTTAACTTAAAAGGAATCATAGGTTGAAGGCTAATCAATTAGGAAAACCTAATTGGATTAAGTGCTGATTTTCAACCTGATTAACTTGACCGGCTTGGGAAATCGGGTTCAAGACCGTTTGAGTGAGTTGACCAAGCATTGACCGTTTGGGATTCCTGTTCATCATTATTTTGGTTAATGACTATCCAAATTTGAGGGGTTAACTCCCAAGGAATCGTGAGTTGAAGTCTATTCAATTAGGCAAACCCTAATTGAAAACAGTGCTGAAATTCCAATGAGTTAAGTTGAGATTTTGGGTTGATTAGCCCAAACGGGTTCAAGACCGTTTGAGGATCATCCAAACGGATTCAAGACCGTTTGGGGATCACCCCAAGACCTTTTGGAGGTCTGGGGTCAAGTATAGTTGACCAATTGAAGGTCCAAAGGTACCAAATCATACTGCAACTCAATGTTGATTTGTTGATCAACTCGATAGACCAATCCATGATGATTTTTCACTAAAGTCCAAAGGTTGGATGAGCCAAACGGTCTCAAGATCGTTTGGAGCTCATCCAAACGGTCTCAAGACCGTTTGGTGGTCACCCAAGACCGTTTGGAGGTCTAGGGTTGAGTATGGTTAGGTGTTTGAAGGTCTAAAGGTACTAAGTTGATATACAATGCAATGTTGATTTGGTGATCAATCCAATGAACCAAACCCCAATTGGATTGCTTAGATTTGAGTGATATGATGGGAAAACGGTCTCAAGACCGTTTGGAGGTCATCCAAACGACCTCAAGAACGTTTGGGGTCAGGTCATACCAATTTGGATGATGGTTCAATGGTTTCAAAGCAACTAGTCTTACATTGATTAGTGTTGTTGAATCATCGATTCCAAACCCTAATTCAATTGAATCAAACCCTAATTGATGATCAATTGAGGGTCAATTGAGGGTCAAATTAGTTTAAGGTTGACTTATCAAACTCAATTGAAGTATGAATATAGGTCCAAATGATGATTGGTTCCATGAATTCAATGATTGAAGGAATCAACATTGGAAACCCTAATTCAATTGGATACCTCATGTTATTGAAGGTCCAATTGATCAAACCTTTTTGGAAACCTAATGTAATTAGGTGAGAGATACCTTAATGGTACTAATTAAGAATGCATAACAAATGCATGGATCCAATACATGATGAAAACCCTAATTGAGGTTGATTCCATGTATAACCCTAATAAGAGGTTGTCTACATGTGAAATCACTAATTAGGATGAATAGTAAACCCTAGTTGAGGGTGTATCCATGTGAAACCCTAACTGAGGGTGTATCCATGTGAAACCCTAATTGAGGGTGATTTTATGAGAAATCCTAATTGGGAATGAATAGTAAACCCTAATTATGGGCAATGAGATATGAAACCCTAATGAAGGGTGATGCTATATGCAATCTCTATTCTAAGGAAGGGAGATGGTATGTGAAACCCTAATTCCTAAATGAAAGAATAGAATTCATACTTGAATATGATTCTTGAGTTAAACTCCTGTAGCATGACCGTGTAAAGTAGCACGGCCGTGGTATCTTCCCTTTGCACGACCGTGCAAGGTAGCACGGCCGTGGTGGCTTCTCTTTGCACGACCGTTCTTGGTTACACGGCCGTGGTGCTCTATGCTTGACTTAGAGCTGAATTGAAAGTGACCTAACATGGTCGTTTTGTTAATTCCCAACATAAGGATGAGAGAGAAACTCATACCTTGTGATGATAATCATTTAATGATAAATGATGAGAATAAATAAGTATGATTGAATACTTATGGTATAAATGTTGGCTCCTAGATGTGGGGAGCAATGAATTAGGGTTTGATCATTGATAATATGATCTTGAAAACCTAAAAGGGTAATGATATGTGAGAGAAACCTAATCGATAAGAAAGGAAAATCCTAACCCTAATGATGGGAAGGTTGTATTTCTCTTATTACAAAAGCCTTGTAAGGCATGTTAAATACTTGTATAACAAGTATAATGCTTAATGGCCTTGTGAGCCATGTGAATAAAGTTGTTGCCTAGTGAGAGGTGACAAGATGTGAATGGCCTTGTGAGCCATGTGAATAAAGTTTTTGCCTAGTGAGAGGTGACAAGATGTGAATGGCCTTGTGAGCCATGTGAATAAAGTTGTTGCCTAGTGAGAGGTGACAAGATGTGAATGGCCTTGTGAGCCATGTGAATAAAGTTGTTGCCTAGTGAGAGGTGACAAGATGTGAATGGTTTTGTGAGCCATGTGAATAAAGTTGTTGCCTAGTGAAAGGTGACAAGATGTACAGTGTTCTGATTAGCTATGTGTGATGGAAATCCAAATCCTGGTAAAGGATTAAGGATAATACCGTTGAATTATTAATATATTGTTTTTGCATGGTGTTGATAGATAATTGATGTGCTGCTATCATATGTACTAACCATGTAGGTATCATGAGATGATGTGCATAGCCAGGTATGAGCTATGATGTGTTATTAATTTAAATTTGTTTATTGAGCCTTGTGTGCCATAATATACCTTGTGCCTGGTAAGAGGTGGCAAGAGAGTTAATGGGCCTCAAGTGCCATGATGGATGCTTGTGTAGCAAGCATCATACTTACCTTGGTCAGATGACCTAAAGGTGTTAGTTACCTAAGAAATAGGTAACAATGCTCAGGTGATGAGCTAAGGGTTTGAATACCCATGATTTCATGGTTATGGTATTGAAATTGTGAAAGGAGGAGAATTCCCAGTGTTGAAATGAGGGATTAAGATCCCAACATTTGTGATAAGAGTATGGCTACGGGCCATGACTCCACAATGATAATGCTAGGCTTTAGATATATGATCTAAGCCTGAAGAAAGTTAATGCAGTGGTAATGATTCTATAGTTTGAATAGATGTTATACATGTTCTTTATATTCAATAAAGAACAAGTGACATGTTGATCCTATCAAGATATAGTTGCACTGCTTATGATATAGAATAATGTCCTAATCTGTTAGACATTAAAATATATGCTGTCAAATAAATATGATTCATCTGTTCATATTTATCTTCTTACGTTGCTATAATAATGTTACTGGCAGAGAGTTATATCTCTCGCTGGGGCAATTTTTATAATTGTCTCACCCCCGTGGGAACCACATTTTTAGGTGGATGCGGACGAGAAGACAGAAAACCTTCAGTAGGTGAAGGATAGCAACAACAGCAGCAGAGACAGCAGTGAGATCTCAGGTGGAGATATTGTCTGTCAAGTCATATAGATAGTAGTCCTATGTGTCGTCTCTGTACTCTCAGGTCCTCGGAGTTTTAAATGATTCAATCGGAGTTTTGGCATAGTGCCTCAAAGTTTTTATACCGCCTGTGTATATTTGTAACAGGGCAGTCAATGTTGTAATCCTTAAAAAGGAATTGTACAGGCTGTGTATTTGTGAACCAGGATGAAATGGAAACACTTTGGTTCTTAATTAAAGAGTTATCCTGTGAATGGATCTCTTTGAAAAAGTTTTAAATTTTTAGTGATTTTCAGTAATTCCGCTGCAAATGATTTGCTTTCGCATGTTTTATTATTGTTAATGGCACTTGTTATCATAACGATGGAGAGTGTCGTTACAATTTAGTGGTATCAGAGCTCTAGGTTCGCTGAGTCTACAGAGACATAGGACTAAGGTTGTAGAGTCTGTTCTAAGTGTCTTCCAGTTTATTTGATAGTATCTTCTGCTCACATAGGAGAAGAAGAACTTGAAAATGACTGGAGAACACAAGGAACACATTGCTAAGGGCAATGTTGTTGCACTAAGAAGAGGTGCAAGGGCTCATAAAAGAATAGAATGAGTGCCTGAGAATCCCCATTAAGACCTGATCAGGATAGAGAATCCTATGATCATGCTCTTGTTGGGCAGATTAGGGCAACAATAATGCATATAGGGGACTGGATACTAGCTTAACAACCTAGGTTATCAGTCCTTCATACAGAAATTTTGAGCTTTAAAAGAGTTCCTAAATGACTTAGTCATGTTGGAACAAGGAAAAATTATGTGTGTATAATGACATGAAAAGCAAGGAATGTGATAGCAAATAAAGTGCATACTACCTAATCTCAATACTTGTATACCCTGGCCAGGTATATGATTATTGATGATAAAGTGAGCATGGAAACTCTTAGATTGGTATCTTTTTGATTGCCCTGATCAAGCAATCATTCTGAAACAATCTAGAGAGTATAATGAAATCAAAAGGGAAGAGCTATGTGAACATTCCCAACTAATAGGAAGAGCTATGTGAACATTCCTAATCAAAAGGGAAGAGCTATGTGAACATTCCCAACTAATAGGAAGAGCTATGTGAACATTCCTAATCAAAAGGGAAGAGCTATGTGAACATTCCCAACTAATAGGAAGAGCTATGTGAACATTCCTAATCAAAAGGGAAGAGCTATGTGAACATTCCCAACTAATAGGAAAATGCTTTGTGCAATTCCAATAAAGAAAGATGCTTTATGCAATTCCAATATAGGAAGATGCTTAGTGCAATTCCAATATAGGAAGATGCTTTGTGCAATTCCAATAAAGGAAGATGCTTTGTGCAATTCCAATATGGGAAGGTGCTTTGTGATTTTCCAATAAAGGAAGATGCTTTGTGCAATTCCAATAAAGGAAGATGCTTTGTGCAATTCCAATAAAGGAAGATGCTTTGTGCAATTCCAATAAAGGAAGATGCTTTGTGCAATTCCAATATAGGAAGATGCTTTGTGCAATTCCAATAAAGGAAGATGTTTTGTGCAATTCCAATAAAGGAAGATGCTTTGTGCAATTCCAATGAAGGAAGATGCTTTGTGCAATTCCAATAAAGGAAGATGCTTTGTGCAATTCCAATAAAGGAAGATGCTTTGTGCAATTCCAATATAGGAAGATGCTTTGTGTAATTCCAATAAAGGAAGATGCTTTGTGCAATTCCAATAAAGGAAGATGCTTTGTGCAATTCCAATGAAGGAAGATGCTTTGTGCAATTACAATAAAGGAAGATGCTTTGTGCAATTCCAATAAAGGAAGATGCTTTGTGCAATTCCAATATAGGAAGATGCTTTGTGCAATTCCAATAAAGGAAGATGCTTTGTGCAATTCCAATAAAGGAAGATGCTTTGTGCAATTCCAATAAAGGAAGATGCTTTGTGCAATTCCAACCCTAAACAAAAAGGAAAATGCTATGTAACATTCCCAATTATTTAGAGTTTGTTAAAGGATTACTGAGTAAATTATCTTTGTTAGACATATATGTTTTACCCCTTTGATAATATTCTTAGGTGATGATAGATGTATGTTCTTTTATGCTTTTTCCTTTCAATAATATGGACATCATATGTTAGGGGTTTATGCTCTACATAAACATTGATGAGGTTGAGCTAATGAAAGGAGCTTTGTGTGGAATCACAGAGTTTATGATATCTCCATGATACTAAGATATTATGTGGAGACTTTAGGGAATGATAACTGAATAAATATGTCCCTCCTTTTTCTGGGATTTCGGGGACGAAATCCTTGTTAGGGGTTTATAATTTGTAACATCCCTGACCTGGGTTATACTCTAACCCTAGGTGTTTTGATTAAGAAAGGTGATTAAATGTTTAATATCATCTTGTGAAAAGTAATTAGGCCTCAAGAGGAACCTATGTTGCAATTCTAGTCCTTTTTGAACATTGTTGAAATCAATGTTTTGTTTGTTTTGGACTAAAGTGCAAATTACCCAAGTTGAGGGGTTAACTTGCAAATTGCACATGATAAGATGTTCCTCTGATGTTGATACATCATAAGGATGAATATGATGTAGTAGTATAGTTTCTACAAGCCTGGACACCAAGATAGAGCTTGTTGGACAATGTTGTGCATTAAAACCTAGTTTTGGAGTAAAGTGCAATTTACCCAAAATCTAGGGTTCAATATGCAAATTACCACTTCAATAAGGTCCTTAATGTTTCTTGGCATCATGTATAGCAAAGAAAATGAGAGGGACTCCTCATTTGAACTAAGTTGGAGGAGAGAGAATCTTGACATTAAAATAATCAAGAATAATGCCTAATTGAAACCCTAATTTGATTTAGGGCAAAAATGAATAAAAATAATTGAAGGGCTTTCAACCAAAATGTTTTGGTTTGATTTTGAATAATTATGGACATTCCTTTGCCAAGATTAGGAATGAAAATATCCTAAGTAGGTGAAATTTCACACACCTTATTATAAGAAAAAGAAAACCCACTCACATATGGATATTAATATAATAAGCATTAAGGTGCTTAATTTGCTTTTCTTTAAATTGAGGATAATGAAGGAGAATTAAAGGCAAAGGAAGGTGCCTAGTATCCATATAATTGAGGGGGAAGCGGCGGCCATAATTTTTGGATTAATTGGATTTTTATAAGGCATTTTCTCTCTCATCAATTTCCTTATAAAAGTGCCTTTTCCAAATGAATTGAAAGGCTTTTTTGGCCCTTTCTTCTTCCTTTGCTTTGGGTGAGCTCAAGGGGACTTAGGAGCAACAGGAGGACGAGCCCCAACCTGTTGGTAAGCTTCTTGACCCTTGTTCTTCATGATTTCATGGTGGAAATCGAAAATAAAATATGGATTCCTTCTTATTTCGATCTCCTCTTCAACCCTAGCCAACTTTTGCAATCAAAAGCTTGAGGACGAGCTTAGGGGGAGTTGCTAGAGATTCATCCACCACTTATGGCGTGATCTTGGAGCTTTGGAGCTCAATTGGAGGCGGGTTTTATAACTTAAACCCTCAAACATTGCTATTGCATCAATCTTCTATGCTTTGTTGATTGATTTCTTCAATTTTATACACTTTTGTTTCTTTGCTGCAAATTCCATCAAGAACAGTTTCTGTTCTTGGGTGCACGAAGGAAGATGATGATGACATCATCATAAGAAAGCACCTCACCAAATATCTTGGGAGCAAACGATCTCAAAAGTTGGGACCAAACGGTTTCACCAAAACCGTTTGGTGACCAAACGGGTTGCAAACCGTTTCGTGGAAAATGGGTTCAAACCCGTTTGAAGGAGTTGCCCAAGCGTTGACCGTTTGGGAATCTCGTTTATAATTATGTAGGATAATGACCATCCAAATTTGAGGGGTTAAATCCAAAGGAATCATAGGTTTAAGGCCAATCAATTAGACAAATCGAATTGAATTAGGTGCTGATTTTCAACCTGATTAACTTGACCTACTTGGGAAAACGGGTTCAAGACCGTTTGAGATGGTTGACCAAGGATTCACCGTTTGGGATTCCTGTTCATAATGATGTTGTTTAATGACCCTCCAAATTTGAGGGGTTAACTTCAAAGGAATCATAGGTTGAAGGCTAATCAATTAGGAAAACCTAATTGGATTAAGTGCTGATTTTCAACCTGATTAACTTGACCTGCTTGGGCAAACGGGTTCAAGACCGTTTGAGTGAGTTTACAAAGCGTTGCCCGTTTGGGATTCCTGTTCATCATTATGTTGGTTAATGACTATCCAAATTTTAGGGGTTAACTCCCAAGGAATCGTGAGTTGAAGGCTATTCAATTAGGCAAACCCTAATTGAAAACAGTGCTGAAATTCCAATGAGTTAAGTTGAGATTTTGGGTTGATTAGCCCAAACGGGTTCAAGACCGTTTGGGGATCATCCAAACGGGTTCAAGACCGTCTGGGGATCACCCCAAGACCGTTTGGAGTTCTGGGGTCAAGTATAGTTGACCAATGGAAGGTCCAAAGGTACCAAATCATACTGCAACTCAATGCTGATTTGTTGATCAACTCGATAGACCAATCCATGATGATTTTTCACTAAAGTCCAAAGGTTGGATGAGCCAAACGGTCTCAAGACCGTTTGGAGCTCATCCAAACGGTCTCAAGACCGTTTGGTGGTCACCCAAGACCGTTTGGAGGTCTAGGGTTGAGTATGGTTAGGTGTTTGAAGGTCTAAAGGTACTAAGTTGATATACAATGCAATGTTGATTTGGTGATCAATCCAATGAACCAAACCCCAATTGGATTGCTTAGATTTGAGTGATATGATGGGAAAACGGTCTCAAGACCGTTTGGAGGTCATCCAAACGACCTCAAGACCGTTTGGGGTCAGGTCATACCCAATTTGGATTATGGTTCAATGGTTTCAAAGCAACTAGTCTTACATTGATTAGTGTTGTTGAATCATCGATTCCAAACCCTAATTCAATTGAATCAAACCCTAATTGATGATCAATTGAGGGTCAATTGAGGGTCAAATTAGTTGAAGGTTGACTTATCAAACTCAATTGAAGTATGAATATAGGTCCAATTGATGATTGGTTCAATGAATTCAATGATTGAAGGAATCAACATTGGAAACCCTAATTCAATTGGATACCTCATGTTATTGAAGGTCCAATTGATCAAAACTTTTTGGAAACCTAATGTAATTAGGTGAGAGATACCTTAATGGTACTAATTAAGAATGCATAACAAATGCATGGATCCAATACATGATGAAAACCCTAATTGAGGTTGATTCCATGTATAACCCTAATAAGAGGTTGTCTACATGTGAAATCACTAATTAGGATGAATAGTAAACCCTAGTTGAGGGTGTATCCATGTGAAACCCTAACTGAGGGTGTATCCATGTGAAACCCTAATTGAGGGTGATTTTATGAGAAACCCTAATTGGGAATGAATAGTAAACCCTAATTATGGGCAATGTGATATGAAACCCTAATGAAGGGTGATGCTATATGTAATCTCTATTCTAAGGAAGGGAGATGGTATGTGAAACCCTAATTCCTAAATGAAAGAATAGAATTCATACTTGAATATGATTCTTGAGGTAAAATCCTGTAGCACGACCGTGTAAGGTAGCACGGCTGTGGTATCTTCCCTTTGCACGACCGTGCAAGGTAGCACGGCTGTGGTGGCTTCTCTTTGCACGGCCGTTCTTGGTTACACGGCCGTGGTGCTCTATGCTTGACTTAGAGCTGAATTGAAAGTAACCTAACATGGTCGTTTTGTTAATTCCCAACATAAGGATGAGAGAGAAACTCATACCTTTTGATGATAATCATTTAATGATAAATGATGAGAATAAATAAGTATGATTGAATACTTATGGTATAAATGTTGGCTCTTAGATGTGGGGAGCAATGAATTAGGGTTTGATCATTGATAATATGATCTTGAAAACCTAAAAGGGTAATGATATGTGAGAGAAACCTAATCGATAAGAAAGGAAAATCCTAACCCTAATGATGGGAAGGTTGTATTTCTCTTATTACATAAGCCTTGTAAGGCATGTTAAATACTTGTATAACAAGTATAATGCTTAATGGCCTTGTGAGCCATGTGAATAAAGTTGTTGCCTAGTGAGAGGTGACAAGATGTGAATGGCCTTGTGAGCCATGTGAATAAAGTTGTTGCCTAGTGAGAGGCGACAAGATGTGAATGGCCTTGTGAGCCATGTGAATAAAGTTGTTGCCTAGTGAGAGGTGACAAGATGTGAATGGCCTTGTGAGCCATGTGAATAAAGTTGTTTCCTAGTGAGAGGTGACAAGATGTGAATGGTTTTGTGAGCCATGTGAATAAAGTTGTTGCCTAGTGAAAGGTGACAAGATGTACAGTGTTCTGATGAGCTATGTGTGATGGAAATCCAAATCCTGGTAAAGGATTAAGGATAATACCCTTGAATTATTAATATATTGTTTTTGCATGGTGTTGATAGATAATTGATGTGCTGCTATCATATGTGCTAACCATGGAGGTATCATGAGATGATGTGCATAGCCAGGTATGAGCTATGATGTGTTATTAATTTAAATTTGTTTATTGAGCCTTGTGTGCCATAATATACCTTGTGCCTGGTAAGAGGTGGCAAGAGAGTTAATGGGCCTCAAGTGCCATGATGGATGCTTGTGTAGAAAGCATCATACTTACCTTGGTCAGATGACCTAAAGGTGTTAGTTACCTAAGAAAGAGGTAACAATGCTTAGGTGATGAGCTAAGGGTTTGAATACCCATGATTTCATGGTTATGGTATTGAAATTGTGAAAGGAGGAGAATTCCCAGTGTTGAAATGAGGGATTAAGATCCCAACATTTGTGATAAGAGTATGGCTACGGGCCATGACTCCACAATGATAATGCTAGGCTTTAGATATATGATCTAAGCCTGAAGAAAGTTAATGCAGTGGTAATGATTCTATAGTTTGAATAGATGTTATACATGTTCTTTATATTCAATAAAGAACAAGTGACATATCGATCCTATCAAGATATAGTTGCACTGCTTCTGATATAGAATAATGTTCTAATCTGTTAGACATTAAAATATCTGTTGTCAAATAAATATGATTCCTCTGTTCATATTTATCTTCTTAAGTTGCAATAATAATGTTACTGACAGAGAGTTATATCTCTCGCTGGGGCAATTTTTATAATTGTCTCACCCCCGTGGGAACCACATTTTTAGGTGGATGCGGACGAGAAGACAGAAAACCTTCAGTAGGTGAAGGATAGCAACAACAGCAGCAGAGACAGCAGTGAGATCTCAGGTGGAGATATTGTCTTTCAAGTCATATAGATAGTAGTCCTATGTGTCGTCTCTGTAATCTCAGGTCATTGGAGTTTTAAATGATTCAATCGGAGTTATGGCATAGTGCCTCAAAGTTTTTATACCACCTGTGTATATTTGTAACAGGGCAGTCAATGTTGTAATCCTTAAAAAGGAATTGTACAGGCTGTGTACTTGTGAACTAGGATGAAATGGAAACACTTTGGTTCTTGGTTAAAGAGTTTTCCTGTGAATGGATCTCTTTGAAAAAGTTTTAAATTTTTAGTGATTTTCAGTAATTCCGCTGCAAATGATTTGCTTCCGCATGTTTTATTATTGTTAATGGCACTTGTTATCATAACGATGGCGAGTGTCGTTGCAATTACGATGATGTTTGAGTCCAAACTAACCAAATACTAATGTGATCTTTAATATGAATTCTAGAAATAAACTCTAAGGTTACCCTATTACACAAGTTGATAGAAGAGGGACATATCATGGTTGGGAAAAACAATGTCTCTTATTCATGTGATCTCATCCACCTTCCATTCATTTTCATTCACCACCATAAGGTGATCAAGTTTAATCCAAGTTATTTTCCTCTTGTATGCATTACATGGCATGATAAGAAGCATATAGTTAGTTCATTTTATTATGCACTAGAAAAAGAAAAAAATTCATATCATCTTTTGAGCATTTGTAGTTTGCATAACAAAATCGCATATAGTTTCATTTGCATTGCATATTTCATAAGGTGTTACATATTATTTATCTTCTACGATCTTGTGTCATGAAAGAGTGTAACAAAAAGTTGTATCTCCTTACTCTTTCTCTAAATTAAAAAAAAAGTAAAAAAAGCCCAAGCATGAACTATTCATCTTGCTAAAAATAACAGGGCAGAGAAAAAGAGTTATTGAAAAAGAAAAAAAAAAGAGAAAAGGAGGAAATAGATTTTTCAATTTAGTGTCATATTCTCTCTAAGCAATAAATAAGGAAATTGTGGAAGTTTTATTTGTAAACACCTTTCCACCTATACTCATCATTAGGATGAGACATCCATTGCATGCGTCATTCCACCAAAATAAAAATAGTCATTAGAAGTCATGCATTCACATTTATCCATCATATAGGTGCATCATTTTTTTACTTCTTGCATAAATAATTGGGATAATTCTTGTGAATCCTATTTTCATAGCCACCCATATTTTCCACCCATTACTTTGCAAGGTAGGACACCATCATAATTATTCCCCTCATCCATATTTATTTGGGGATCTGCTTCCAAGTAGTTTATTTAGGTAGATTAGAGCAATGAAGATAGGGAGATCACATGGTGCATCAAGCATGTGTCCTACTCGCCATGATATTAATTGTTTCATATTGATAGTGTTTTTCATTAATCTTATTGTGGACATTTTTTATAAACATTATTGATCGCTTTATAGTAGTTACTTGTTCAGTGGTTGGAGAAGACCGGTTTGGGGCCGACTGGTGGAAGGGTGGTTTGGAAAAATAATTCATAGGTGCATGTCTTCTTGCTGACTATTTCAAACAAATCTAAGAGTAGTGTTGCTTGAGGATGAACAATATTCAAGCTTAGGGGTGTGATGTATGCACAAATTATCATTATTTTGATATTTAATTATGTTATTTTCTTTATCATTTGTGTTTAATTGAATATCTTTTTAATACATATTTTATCAAATTAGTAAAAATCACTTGTGCATCATTTCTTATATTTTTACATGTTTTAATTATTATAATAATTATTTGATTTTATTCATTGATTATTTTATTGCAGATAATTATTATTTGCTGGAGAAAAGTCGATACTACCGATTTACAACTCGATGGTACGATCTCAACTAACCCCCATGATCCTACCTTACACGTAGATCAATACATAGGGTTGTGGAGTCATATGGTCCTACCCAAGGGTAGACCAACACATCGACTCATGATAACTTGATGATCCTACATTGCAGGTAGACCATGTACTAGGTCATTCGATAACCTGATGATCCTACCTCACGGGTAGACCATGTACTAGGCCATCCTTCTCATAATTAACAAAGCTATAGAGAACCAGGATCTGAGCTAGACATGCACATATAATTATGGTGATAATCATAGTCACTTTATAGTTGCATAAAATAAATGTCAACCAATCAGTTAATTTCAAGCAACTGGTAAAACCATGAAAATCGCCGTGAAACTAAAGCGATTTGACCATAAGCGTAGCCACATACCTATCTTGGAGATCTCAATGAAGAAATATATCTAAAACCAACAAGATGTCCAATTAAGCAAGCCAATCAATCAATCAAGCAAACATTGATCCTAAAAACATGTATAACACCTAGTTGTTACCATGACATTCAAACCACTCTTTATTGACTTGGGATACCTTTATAAGATTTCTATGTCTCATTAGTATTCATTAGGGTTTCTTACATCAATTTCTCAAACTTTATCCTTTTTAGGTTAACAAACCCTAAAACAGCTTTTCTACTCTTAAAAACCCTAATTACTCAAATTATCTACATTAAGGATCTTGTATACTCAAATTGTCTTTGTAACAACATATCTCTATCTTATTCATGGATTTGCACAATTAAAACCATTAAAAGTCATAATTATCAAAATTAGGGTTTCTAAGCCCATTAATGCATAATCATGTACATGGAACCCTAGGATTGCATACTGCGAGCAGTGAGCGCTCCCGTTCTGAGCGACAGAGAGGGTGACTAGGGCACGACTCTCCGATCTTGGGGGAGGGGGATCGATGGCTAGGCACAACGCCCTGCTCCCCCGGGGGCTGTCTCAGCGGCTGCTCCAACCGGATCGGGCCTCCTAGGACTGCTTCATTGTAGGCTTCTCTCCTCCTACTTCACGCCCTTGTCTACAGCTGCTGGGAACGAGATCCTAGATCCAGTTTCCTGGTGCTGCGTAGGGGTGTCATGGACTGGTTAGCCCCTTCAGGTGCTGCCTGTGGTCGTTGTGATGGAGGAGTCAAAGAAAAGCATCCTGGTTTTCTCCTTTCCTGTTGTGGCACACTGCTCATCTTCCCCCACCTTTTTCACCATCTATGTTTTTGCTTTCTACTTTTTCATTATTGTTGTGTTGTTTGTTGTCAGTGGCAGTTTTTCTGACTGTTAGTCGTCGTTAATCGGCATGTTAATGGAATTTTTTCTACCTTCTAGTCATCGTTAATTGACGTGTTATCTGTCGCTCTTTGTTGTGACCTCTCTTTAGGTATCTGTCTGGCGTTGTGTCTGTGTTGTTACATTGTGGTCGAGCTCTTTGTCAGGTGATCTTTTGTTGTCTTCATGATGGTAATCTCTGTCAGCGGCTATGCAAACTCCTCTCCAGATGTACTCATAGGCTCTTGTAGATTGATGAATTCCATCCCAGATAGCTATTTTACACAGTCACTACAAGAGGTGAATAGTGCTGAAATGTACCTATCACATCCCAATCTGAGCCTTGTGCTATGTCTTTTTGCAAAAGGAGTTGTTGTTTGGTTACTTGATGAGAGATGTCTATCTTGTAGATGTCGTATGGCCTACTTTTAATAATATGGAGTTATTTTCAAAAAAAATGTACATGGAATCCTAAATTGAGCCAATTATGTACAAAGATCATTCTTTTATATCTAAATCATCCTTTTTATTAACAACAGGTTAATATTTACTCAAAACATTCAGAGAACATCATTAGATCCAACTATCATCAAATCTAAGGGTTTTTTATTAATTAAACCATTAAAATGATAACTTTATACACTTTTCAAATTGCAAGCATATTTAGGCCTCAATTATATTTTTTCTACACTCCTTGCATTTTTCTAATCAACTTTATACATAACATGCCCAAATCTGAGTTACCAATAATTAATTAGGATTTTCACAAAATCACTTACCCTTGGCCAATCAGAGAGTACCAAGTGTACTTTAATTTCCTTTTCTTACAATTCCTTGCTCGCAGATCCCGACCTGGGTCTGTATACTGGAGAACCTGGATTCCCGTCCACTCCCTTGTCTTCCTCGTGAGACATACCCTGCGCGGCTGGTCCCCTGTTCCGTCGAGAAAATAGGGCTCCAGCGCCGGGGGTGAGGCCAGTGCCTGATCCGTCCGGATGAGCACCTTGCTCGACCCATGGCTCCTGTGCGTCTCCCTCCACCTCCTTGAGAGGTATCGAAGAAGGTCCACATCGAAGGGACCGGGTTTCATAGGAGAAGGAACCCTTCTCTTGAATATGCATATAGAGAGAA
The DNA here is from genome assembly GCA_963693085.1 of Alisma plantago-aquatica. NCBI lineage: Eukaryota > Viridiplantae > Streptophyta > Magnoliopsida > Alismatales > Alismataceae > Alisma > Alisma plantago-aquatica. The sequence continues at coordinate 988,410,981 of OY856410.1, read as the reverse complement.
CTGGAGGGCATCAAGAAGTGTGACCAAATCAGTAAGAGCAGAGGAAGATTCGTTTGGCCTTCGTGATACTTGCCTCCATTCTCGAAGAAGGCAATGCCTCCTTATATAGGCAAGTTTGTGTGAGGCACTCCCACTCGGGATCTGTCACTTAAGAAAATTGGGAAAACCTTCATTCCTCCTCAGAACATGTCCCTCAAGGGATCATTGGGTCCGGAAACCTCTCTCAATCACATTGGGAGACTTTCCAAGAGCACTCATGAACTGGTCAGCGAGGAAATTGGTCCTAAAATTCCATTTCCATGTTCCTCCTTTCCTTATTCCATTATAGTGAGTGAAGGTACAGTCACCGTTGAATCCTAGATCCAATGGATGTCATGCCACACGTTCGATTAAAAATCCAGAAAATAGTCTTAATAATAGTGACATTTAATTCAATCCTCTTCACTTTAGGAAATCTTTCAAAAATCATATCTCCCAAACCACATGTCCAATTAATACCAAATTTTAAATGAAAGTACACAATGATTTAAACTATGTGTTTGCCAAGTTTGGGACTCAAACTCAAAAGGAGACTTTTCTTCATAAGCAAGTTATCTCTTATTAAAGCATATTTTATGCATATTTTCTCTCTCCTATTCTTTTATTTTCCTTTATTTGGATTCCTTTTACCATCATAAACTATGTGTACTTGAAATCTCATCCCTGATAATTCCATTATCCACATTCCCACATGTTTCTTCTAATTTTATCATTATCTCATATTTCCTTCTTAATAAAGCAATATGTGATTTCTTTTTTTTTTTTTAATCATATTGGACTCATTAACATCTTATGGTCCACGAAATCACATTCACAAATAAAATATTGCCAAGGGAATCCATCCAATACATATAATTCATACAGATTCCCATAATCATACATTTATTGGGGAAATTACATTTCCAACCATATGAACCCAAAATTGGGGTTGTAACATCCTTCCCCTCTTATAAGAATTTTGCCCTCAAAATTCCATCAAGCATACAAACAATTCTTCCTTTATATTTCTTTTCTGGACAATTAGGTATGATATGTCCAGGTTTCCTACACCTATAACAGATCCTAGTTTCTAGTTGTATTCTAACCCCTACATTACTATATATTGATTCAACAGGCTGAGGTTGAGCACAGACTTGTTCTAAGTTCAGAACTTCATCATTTACCATTGCTTCAACCTGCTATTGTGGGTTACATATTCTGTTGATATCCAAAACATCACCATTAGGAGCTGGTAACCTTGGTTGCATTGCTAGTACTTGATCCACTAAATACACCATGGTTGCCCTAAATTCCCCAACAGTGATTCCTAAGGAAGGATTCCTTATCATGGTTGGATTAGCTAGGGGGATATTAGGTAATTGTCCCTCTCTTGCTTGCTCCTCTACACCTCTTCTTGGTGTAGCATTGTTTCTCTCTACAGAAAACTCCTCGTCTGATCCAGTCATCTTCAAGTTCTTCTCCTCCTTTGTGAGCAGAAGATACCATCAGATACACTGGATGACACTAGAACAAACTCTACTACCATAGTCCTATGTCTCTGTAGACTCAGCGAACCTAGAGCTCTGATACCACTAAATTGTGGTGACCGAATCGCTAAATCACGATGTAAACTCAGCAGAAGTGATTAACTAGCAGCGGAATTATAAAAATCACTAAAAATTTAAACTTTTTGGAAAGAGATCTTTAAACCATAAAAATCTTTTATAAGAAAACAAGATGAACTATTTACAACATGGTTTGACATTACATCTCTGTGAATTCACATCTCGAGTGATTACATACATCCATTGCCCTGTTACCTGTATAGGCAAGATACAAAAATCTCGAGGCATTAAGCCAAAAACCTCAGATCTACTGACTCCTAGGACCTGAGAGTACAGAGACGACACATAGGACCTACTATCTACAAGACTTGACAGTTAGTATCTCCACCTGAGATTCACTGCTGCCCCTGGTGTTGCTGCTGCTGTTGTTGCTCATCTCTAGATGAATTCCTTCGTCCTTGGCGTCTACCTAAAAATTCAAATCCCACGGGGGTGATACAATTGAATAATTGTCCCAGTGAGAGTTATAACTCTCCGCCAGAAGCTTTGTTATTGCAATAAGGAATAACAATAAGCAGTATAATCATTAACATTTAACAACAGGTTTAATGTCAAGTAAAGCAACATTTCAATTATAACTTAATTGGATATCAAAGCATATCTCATTAAAGAATATGAAGAACATGTATACTAGTTATTTAACTAGAAAATGATAAACAATGTATCATCAATCATTGTTTCTCGTAGTTCAACCTAAGCAGTTATGCTACACGGCTGATTATGTTTTCCAAACATTATTATGCCCTGCGGAGATGAGGTATACCGTTCATACTCCAACCAACCATTATGAAATCGCATCGGTACCATACATAGGTCATCAAAAGAACCGGATTCTTATGACCTCATCTTCCTCAGTCAGTGTGAGGATTTACATGCAGGACATCTTGTGTCTCTACTATCATAGCTATCCAGGGTATTCTGGAAACTTCGCTATTAGAGTCACAGTGGCATTCTGTACTCTCTTTGTCATCAAGGGATCTCTTTTTATCTCTCATCGATGCGGCATTGGTGATTCCCTCGGGAGATTAGTGAAACATCATCCTGGCATAAACATATAATGAAGGATTGATGGATTAAAGGTACATCTTTCATCAATTCCTACATTAGGACATAAGGATATTCGCGTCCATAATCCCCCATATACTCAAAAGTATATGTTCTACGAGTTCCCTTAGGAAAACATGTTTCACCATCATTTTGTTTCTGACAATGATGGATCTATGGTCAGCTCCCTACATGATATGATCGAACTTGATTATTTAAGTACATTTTAGCATTCTTTTAGCATCAAGCATGTTTTCAAACATAAACAATTAAAACATCTTCTATAGAAGAAGAATACTAAATGTATAATGTTTATTTCACATCAGTTATCATTTCTTAATCATCTCATCATTATGGTTCAAGAACAGGGGTGCCAACGATGGTAAGAGATGCCACAAAAAAGATCGCTAAAGGTAGAGATAGACTCGCTTGAAAGGTGAGGGACCAGGCCATGCATGCAGGGAACATGAATGGTCATGGGACAACCCAGAGAGGGGATGATCGTAGGGCAACTAAAAAAAGGTTAGCGATCGATTCTGGAAGATACTAGTATGGGAGTTCAAGTAGGTGGTACAATCGCAAAATCAGAGGTGTAGTAGCTCTGGTCTGGAGGAAAAAATAGCTGGAAGAGCTCACCTGAGTAGAAACTCTAGGTTGAAAAGTTCACCTGATCGGGCCCGTAGAAGGTCTAGATGTCAACCTCGACGGTGTCGTATGTGTCTCTATGAGATCGATGTGTCGTAGACCGCAGACGGAGAGGATAGTTGTTGTTGTAGAGGTATGGGCTAGCGAGTAGTTGGAGTTCAATGCTCTGGAGACCGCCTAGGAAGATCCAATCTGTGATTGGTGTTATAGTGTTTGTATAGTTCCTTTGTCACTGATATCCAAATTTGAACTTGAGGCATGAAATATACATCCTCTTCAACATTCAATCCATGTTTCTTGAACCAGAGTAGCCTGTCTAAGATATATGTAAGCTCAATATCACATATTGACTCACATCTACATGGCCATGCATTTCTTAGTCTCGCTTATCAAGTGGATAGGATATCATACTCCTGTAGGAGGGACGAATCCCATCTACATCACTCACAATCATCCCCATGTGTCATATTGCACCCAATCATCACCTTTATGGAAACCCTTATTCAGGATCATGATGGATGATGTCAAAGTATATTGAACGACATGTGATGAGTTCAGTGACTTCAAGTCTAAGAACTACAATTCTTAGACTTGAGGTTCTTAAGTCTAAGAATTGTGGTTCTTAGACTAGAAGTCACTACACTCATCACATGTCGTTCAATATACTGCATTCATGTGATGAGTGTAGTGAATGACATGTGATGAGTGTAGTGACTTCAAGTCTAAGAACCACAATCACCACCAACACTATATGGGATGATTCTGACTACCAATTATAGTTTCCATGTATCACTCTTATAGTGGGTCTGTCCGATACACTGTTCTCTGAAAAATATCTATGTGATTGATTTGATATTGCATATCATGAGTGATAAGATTCTATTATCAACCAACACACACTCTAGTCTTATGTGTTATTGCTGTCTACCGGCCTTCCACAATAACATCCGACTAGGGACATATCAAGAATGTATTTACTCTTAACATCCATATGATCTCATTATTCAAGTCACATACTTGAAGACATACGTTATCGAGTAATTGATGGGTTTTAGAGGAGACGGAGAAGGCAGCGGAAACAAAAATTTTCTCCCCAAACCCATACCGAGGAAACGCGTCAACGTCTATATAATAGGAAAGGATGGTTTGTGGAATCATACCTTGTCCCGAGGCTTGCTCGGCGACAATACCTCGCGCAATGCGCGGTCTTCAACTCCATTCTTAGACGGCGTCTGTGCAGCTCCTGGTCGCACCGGGACTGACGACTCCTCCTCCTACCGGACTGTCAGATGACAGTTGTCCTTATGAGCGGCAGTGTCCTCCCGCCTCTGTAGTAGTCCACACAGACCACCTGGAACTCCACACTCCTTGTCCCACAAGGAAGTGGAAGGAGTCGCACCCTCCTGTTGACGTACTAGTCGCCAACACACTCTCCTGCTACCAGTTGCAACTGCAGTTGTCCTTCCCTTGCTGCACCTCCCTTTTGCGGGAAGCACTTGCTCGGGATCTCTCATGGTTACCAAAACCAGAGAGAACGACAACTTTGCAAAGCAACCGACTTGCATTGAGTTGTACTCTGAGAAGCCCCCAATACCCCTATATATATATGCGGGTCATGGGACAGGGTTCTCTGTGCCCGACAATATGGGACTAAAGCAGGAGTAGAAGGGTTCGAGATTTTCCACAAAAAGCAACCAACTCGCAACCTGAACCAATCGGTTCATAAGTGAACCGGTCGGTTGGGGACCTGAACCGGTCGGTTGGAGCACCAACCGATCGGTTGGGACCCATGAGCCGATCGGTTCACTTCTGAATCGGTCGGTTCGTGGTCCTAGTCGGTTCCTGATTGACTTTCCTTCTTTCGTTTCTAATTGGTATCGAATACCAATCCTATTCCCAATCAAATTGGGCAAGTGAAACACAAGGAAAATTCTCACCGACCTGACTTTTCCAACTTGCTCGGTTGCACCAGTTGAACCGATCGTTTCAACACTTGAACCGATTGTTTCACTCTGACCATGAGCCGATCGACTCAACACTTGAGCTGACCGGTTCAACAACCTCAGCCGACCGGTTCAACACTTGAACCGATCGGTTGGGAGTACAGGTTGTGCAGAATCAGTCAAATGCGATTTCAATCAATCTGATACTCCAATCAATGCGTCCAACACCTTGAACCATATGATATTGAGCCATCGACTGATTGAGTGTTTAATTGAAATACTAAACTCCTTTAGTAATCAATCTAAACGTTACTTGTGGACAAAACTCCTCTTCCAGGTTAAATCCTATGTGTGTGACCCTGCAGGTCCATTTCACGTTGGCAGTGAAAGTCCATAACACTTATGACTTCACAAGCAAAGAGCGGTGCCTAGTCACACATCAGTGCTACCCAAGTGAAAGTAGAAAGTTGGAGAACAACTTTCATCCTACAATCCGTGAATGGTGTTACAGTGAATGTATAATTCCTTTGTCACTGATATCCCGAATGAACTCAAGGCATGGAACAGTCATCCTGTCAACGTTCATTCACTTTCTTGATCTCAGAGTAGATTGAAGGAGATATGTATGACATCAATATCACATACTGATTCACACATGCGTGCGCACGCCTATCTCAATCCTACTCATCAAGTGGCCTTGGATATCAAACTCCCTCAGGAGGGACAAATCCCATATCTATCACTCACCCCTCAAAAGCCCCATGTGTCAAAGCCACCCAATCATCACCTTTATAACAACCCATGTTTCAGGACTGCGTTTGATGATGTCAAAGTGTGCCCAACGACATGTGTTGAGTGTAGTGATTTCAGGTCAAAGAATCACACTCACCACCATCACTGTGAATACTGACTGTGACTACCATCTCATGGTTCCATGTGTCAAACTCACGGTGGGTCTGTCCGGTACACTTGTTCTCTAACAAGTACCTATGTGTTTGGTTTGATATCTCTATATCATGACTAATGAGATTCTGTCATCAACCAACACCACAATCTAGTCTTGTGTATCATTGCTGTCTATCTACCTTCCACAATGACATCCGACTAGGGACATAACAAGAATGTACAAACTCTTAGCATCCGTATGATCTCATCGTTCAGGTCATGAACCTGAAGGCATACGTCATTGAGTACTATCATTCTCTAGACATTCAATCCGTTCTATCACTATCTCATATGACTGAACTAGAAAGAATTGGAAGCTCGCCTTTGATGTTTATCAAATCAATCTTATGTATCCCACCAATCATCCCATGATTGGCTCTCAGGGCATACATACCAACAATAATATCATTCTCTAGACAATAATTATGTTACTTCATTATCTCATAACTGAATAAAATAGAATAAATTGTAAGCTTGCCCTTTTTATTAATCAGATCATTTACAAGTTATGCCATTACAATAATCATATGATTGGATCTCTGAGCATACATACCAACACCAAATTGTGTCTTTTTGCTTCTTAATCACATTTAAACATGTTAGAATGTAAGTCAACTCCCTCAATATGCATATTTCTAAAAAATGCATTTATGGACAATCTTTGCATGTTTTTCAGGTATTTGGACCACACCTTAGATGGACGAGAGAGAAGGGAGGTGTTGTAGGATTTCTCCACCCATGGAGGGGTCTAAAGAAGGCCCCAAATCTCCCTCAACCTACCCCTACTGGCCAAGTGTCAACCCAAGCAAAGAAGTCCATAGATCTCAAAGATTGAAGCTCGAAGTGCAATCAAAGCCCCCAACACGACTGTGGTGACACAGAACGACAGTGCCATAAATGAAGAATTTACACTAGAAATTCAAGTTTTGACAAGCTACACCAACCTCAATAAAATGACCATTCTAGCCAGCATGGTCGTGCCAAGGAGCCCCCAAAACGGCAGTATTAGCCAACATGGTCGTGCTGCTAAAGATCAGAATGGGCAAGTTGAAGAGAATGACCTCCAACCAAGTCACCCAACACAATCATGCTACCCAACATGACCGTGCTGCCTAGCCCCCACCACGGTTGTGCTGCCCAACATGGCTATGCTACCAACCTCTACTTTCCCACATTCATACTATAACTTTGTCTCCACTCAGCACACGGTTCCCTACCACCACGGCCATTCTACATCTCAGCCACCACTACAGTGCTGCCACCTAAAACCCTACTTTTTCTGCACTATTTTTCCCATTTCCCCCCACTAACCCTATTGCTCCCTCATGAGCTATATATACCTATGTGGCGGCTATATCAAAAAGGTTAGCATTCATTACAACCCCCCTTGGCATTCACTACCTCTCACCTACCTTCATCCACCCCCTACTCCATTTCCACCTTCCACTACCTCAAGACCCTAGATTTCTAGGGTTTCCACCACCAAATCTCATACTTACATGCCATTTACCCACCTTGGAAGAAGGATCTTGTGCTACAATAGCTTGGGGAGAAGAAAGAGGAGTCTACATCACATTCTATGGCCCCACACTCCTCTACTCCTTCTTTCTCTTCTTTTTCTTATTTAATGTCTAGCTAAGCCCCCTTGGTGGGATGTTTGGAGGTAAAGTGATACTTTGATAATATGTTGGGGGAATTTATCTTGTAAAACTCTATATTTTTATTCCATGATGATTTCTTTCTACTTCTATATTACTTCCCATGTTTCTACTTGTGGTTTGTGAGTAAAAATATGAACTGCTTTTGGTTTTATGCTTGAAACCACCTAAATATAGGAGAAGATAGCATATGTGAGGCTATTTTGGATTTGCTCCTAGGTCCAACTAGTGGATCCCTAGATAGCACCCCATCTTTCCACACATACATCCCTTCTCCTACTCCTAGATGTGAGATCTAAGTACCTCGTAGTAATAAGGATTAAGGAATCCTCCACCAAATAATGAAAAGCATGTAAACAAGATGTCATGGACATAAGTTTAATAGTTTAAGCGTAAACTAAAGATTGGTTACATGCTTAAGGTTTCATGGCATGTATTGCCGTGCCCTCAGGTTTGACACCTTGTCACACTAAACGAGATTACTCAAAACACAAAACACGATCAACTGCTAATAAATCACATAGTAAAAAATGTGAAACAATTAAAACCGATTCCAACAATGTAAATAAACTCTAGAACATTTATAAAAGGTCCATCATTCCATTCTCATATAATTTAACAAGAATTTGCATATGGGTCCAAAGACCTTAGTCACATCCTACATACAAAAGATATTTCACATGTACATGCCATATATTTACAAACATTGGCATAATACCAAAATCTAGTGTCGATACAATTATATCATCTAGAAAACACATCCCATACCAGGACCTGAGAGTACATGGACGACACTAGGACTCTACCACTAACATCTATGACTAACATCTACAACTAACCAACCTTATGAATCTATGGATCACCAGGTTGGTTCTCTTCCACAACACGACCTTGACCTCGTTGCCTGCGACCACCTAAAAAAATGTGGTGACCCACGGGTGAGACCCAGTCCCAACGAGAGATATAACTCTCTCCAACATATATTGATTATAACATTAATTAACAGTAAATACATTGAGCAGTTAGGATATTGATTAAACAATATGAATAGATTGAACAATTTAAGCATACTAAGCTGTTAAGCAAATAAGTTGTAACATCAAGTAGAATTGTATAATTGTCATAAGTCTGCATCATGTAAGAACTATGTAGTATAAATACAAGATAAGGGTTAATCAACCAATGTGATACGTATTAAACCCTAGCAATTATACTACACGACTGGTATTATATCTCTTATTATTATGCCCTGGGGAGTTTGAGTTGTACCACTCAAAGTCCAACTGACCACTGCGAAGTGCTATTCAGTTCCGTATAAGATCTAGGAGTGCCGGTATCCTAAGATATCTTTCCCTCGGTCAGTACGAGTAAACTACAGTGACATACCAGTCAAACTGCCAACAGTGACATATAGTCAACTGATAACAACTAGTCCATACTTGGTACAAGTTACGACACTAGAAAACAGGGTATACAAAACCCTCTAATCCGAGGTACAACCGCAACTGTCCTCAATCACATCAAATATCTGAGGCATGACCATAGCCATCCTCCATAACCTGCAATTGTGGATGACAAGTATATATCCTCAACTTGCCACCCCCGCATACTCAACAGTATGCGCTCCCAGTTTCCCTTGGGAATTCTCATTTCACCATCTAGTAAATTCTGACACTGAAGATGGCTCTATGGCACAAGGCTCTACATGATTAAGGTTACACTTGATTAATTACTGCCAATTGAATGCATTAAGGCTTTATCATACAAGTGGAAATTCAAACCCTAATTATTTTCTAACAAGAGTATATGTATAACAACTTCAAAATATATAAACATTTGAGATATAAATCTTAATCACATTACCACATCTATCATTCATTGCAAATTAACAGACCACACTTATCATCATACTATTGCAAGATACCAATATCTCATCACAAGTTCCTGGGTTTTAACCCTTATTGGAACATGAAGAGGATTTCACCTCAATCATGGATTCAAACATTCCCAAAGGTCTTTAAGACCATCACATTATTCATAGTAAGGTTATCATCATCATTCCATGCCTTAAACAAGGCTCAAAAGATCAATAGCACATGTATGTCCATAGATTTTAACATGGCAAGGCACTATGCTATTCAAATAATACTACATTGTGGTTTCAACATAAGAAGAGTGTAATTCATTATCACATTAATCATTCAAGAGGTATGATTATAACCAATCAACATCATATAATTACATTAAGGTTAAGTATAGCAAGCTAGATCACATGGGAGTTACACATCCACTCATTACATTGATTTATCAAATATAACTATATAATGGCAAAGGTAAGACTACCGATTAATGGTATTGAACCATTGAGTTATCTTCACTAGGACTCACATATAATAACATGTGATTTATTCTAATCCATTGGATGTTAAAGCATCCAATATTATTCATTGGATTAGGTTCATTGTTCAAGGTTACCAATTGAAGTATAGGTCTAACCATTAGATCAATTGAACCAAGGAACCATTGGTTCAAGGTATAGTCAAATCTACAATTACATTCCTAATTCATCATATATGGTGATGACCTGATACACCATTACTTGTGAGCATTAGGTAACCATTGGTTGCTAGATCAGTAATATATTCAATTAACATCATCAAATAATAAGCCAATATCATCATCGATTGATAACATCATTAGAATACTTAGTGGATGATAATTAAATGTCTAATTGAGTCAAAACATGAACTAAGGTGGTGACCATAGGTTGTAACCATAAATTGGACACTCTTGATCACGAACATCAGTTGCCAAGATAGCAACATTATTGGTGGTTGAATGGTATGACAATCACTTATGTGATAGGGAAGGAAGTAGCTTGAAAACCCTAATTTGAACCATCATTTGTTTTGTACATAGCACCATAGGTTGTTGCTATCAACCTGTCCCAGATCATGTTACACATTATAAAGGATGTAAAAATATTTACAGGTTCATATAGAACTGGAATAAAACAAGAAACACCATAAAATTCGTAATTCTAAACAAGCATGATTTCTCTGTGCTTAGATCATCACATTCAAGCATAATCATGAACCAACAAGCTTCTAATAAGCAATATAAGTGAAGAATGTTATATAAATCGCCTCTATAGAGTAGGTCAGATATCCAAAAGAAAAAATCTCGAGCAAATAGGGCAAGGAAACCTTGGATTCAGATCTGAACTTGGCCAACTATGCAATTCTCTTCACAAACAAGCAAAACCCTAGAAAAGAAACAAGAAGGAAGGAGTTTTGAGTTCTAGGGGAACTTTCACCATGAAAAACCATGGTTCCGACCTGGAGAGATGTAGGAGGAAGTGGAACAAAGAATTAAACGGAGGAAATAAGGAAAAACTTACACTTTTAGGTCAATATCACTAGGGGGAAGCTTCATACACCCAAAAAGAGAATCAATTTCAACCCTAGAATTTGTTTCCAAGAGGATCCCCACCTTCTTCTTCCTTGGGCAGAAAAAATCACAGCTGAATAGAGGGAGTAATAAGCTGGGAGAAGGAGAGAGATAATGGAAAGGAAATGGCTCGTTTGGGGGCTTTTGGATAAGTATATGACACTTTAATATTAAGAAAAAGAAAAAGTTGCAATTCTAGTATATATCCATGTGCCCATGGCTTTAAATTATAAAAAAATACATAAGCACACACACAAGCAGCTATCCCACCGTCCCTATAGACCTGCTTGGATTTCCTTTGGCTAAAGTCCCAGCCAATCACATAATTCCTTAGTTGATAGCTACTAAAGGTAGCTCATCCATGAAGGGAAAAACCCTAAAATACCCTTGATAAAAACACCTTCAAACCATGGCTCAACTAGGAGCCCCATGGCTCAAAAATCTCAAGAATGATAATATAACAACTAAGGAACATAATTTATGTGACAAATTGCAAATAAAACCCCTCAATTGGGTAAATTGCATAAAATTTCAAAATGTATAGAAAATTGCATAACTTGCTCAAACAGTGTCCAAATTGGACCAAATTTGAAAATTAAGTTTTTCTTATGATTTCAAAACATATAAAAAGGTTATATTAGGGTTCTAATCATTCAATTATGGTAATTAAGCTCATTCAACTCATTAAGTAAGTTCAAGGGCCTTACATCAGGAGAGCTCTGATGTTAGACCTTCTTGTTGGAGGATAAGAGGAGAGAGTTGCCTTGGAGGAAGAAGCCTCCAGGAAGAGGAAGAAACCTGGCACATCCTATGAGGATGATGCTAACCCTAACCCTAAGTGGTAGTTAGAGAAAGAGAAGATAGGATGAGTTGGATACCTCAGTTGTCTGTGCATGCACGTATGTGGGTTTGCCATGCATGCTTTATGTTAGGCTTTGAGTATCCATGAGAAACATAAATCATGTGTGGTTGTTTGACCCATGGTGCCTTGTGATGACCCGACCTTGGGTGGGTCGTACCTATTAGAGTGAGGGATAGTTCCCTCATTGAGAAGGTTAGAGGAGACCATATAGGAACCATAATGGGCATACATGGGGAGATAATAGGCATGCACCTATGTAGAAGAGAATGACAACAAGGTTGGCAGTAGGTTTTAGACCTAAGCCAGATAGGTTGTTTATGAGATGGGCATGCAAAGAGATTTGGATGATCTTGACCGGATATAAGTTTTGATAGTACGCTTCACCCAAGTAGGAATATATGTGTACCCTTATGAGCTTGACCCATCTTTGGTGAAAGAACCTCCAGTGGTAGGACCAGTTGTAGGGTTAGTTTTAAAGAGAAAGAACCAAACCCGATGAAGAAGGTTGGTGACCTTGACTCCAAGACATGAGGGATCATGAGAAGTTGGTTATTATATGACCTAGAACAGACAACCCTGAGTTGATAGCTGTGGTTGTCTCATGCATAATCCTTGGAGGCTTGTCGTACCCTGGATGCCTTTAGAGGAACCTAACCCTAGAATGAAAAATAGGATTCTTGAATCGATGTACAAATGTTGTAGGTGCCTACCTTTTAGGAGCATGAAGAAGAATTCCTTAAACCCTGAAAAGGGTATGGTAACAAGTTGTGAGGCATCATACCTAGTTGACTCTAAAGGTTGTTCATGTGGAAGAGTGTTATGATGTGTATGACCTATCTAGTATAGGTTTAGTTCATGGTTGAACAACTGAGCATGTAGTTAGCTAGATGATGCATAAAAGGTGAACATGGGGTTCCTAGTTCAAAGAGGGGAAGTAGTAGTATCTGGTGCACATGATGCTCATGAAGCTATTTGAGTTAATAGTATTTGAGTATGACACCCCTCATGTGTTACAACAAAAGGAAATTCCACTCAAACTGAGATATATGTATATGAACCACTCACACAAGATTGGTGACATATGGTATTGGTTCAACTTTGAGGAATAAGGAACAAGTATGACATACCAAGGAACCTAGCATGGTTTTGTAGGTCATCTCCTTGCTAGCTACATGCCTAAGTAGCATGATAGGGCTAAGCATATACATGATGATGAAAACCTTGGATATAAGAACATTTTGTGACCTTGGCTACTATCAGGAGATAGTTTTCTCCCATCCTGGGAAGGGACCCTTCATATAGGATGAGTACCAGCTTTTGTTTAAGTTCAAGGTAACTTAAAGAGGCCTTTCATAGGACTTGATGAGCTAAGTAGAGAGCACATAGTATGACCATTGATCTATAGACCCATATGTGGCCATCTCTAAGGGGCATGAGGATATGTTGCCATGGAGGTAGCCTATACGGGCCAGACCGAGATAGGTAGGTCGCCATAATTCCCATGAAGGAATATAAGTTTACCATGAGTGTCCAGAGAGGGATGATGAAGATCTGGGTAAGGATTCAGGTTTGAGATGTCCTATAATGGAATCCTAAGTCAATACCAAGGTCAATAGGGGATAAGATCGATGGGTGTAGGAGTTTTCTGTTCCCTGAATGCACAAGACCATAGGGTTAGGAGGTAACAACTACCTTTTCCCGAGGCCCATGGGTTATGAGGTTGGCCACCTTCATGAGTTCATAGGGCCTAAGGGGTAAATGTGAGAGGCACCCCCTAGATGCATAAGGGTCATATTACCCCAAAAGTTCCGGCAACCTAGAGACCTTGAGGTAATGACTAAGGATTGTACATAATAGATATGTTAAGATCCAGAGGTGATGGGACATTATTTCCATAGGTGTAGACCCATAATGGATATGTTCATGGTGTGGAGACATGTGATGTACATTTCAACTTAGATTGGAAAGTATGATGGCGATGCATGATACACCATCTCTACTCTTGGAATAGGTTGAACTCTGTATTTGGATTGCAGCCAAATGCTTATTTCATCTTGTTATGGGTTTGAGAGACAAGACAAAACGCATGCCATACTGAGGATAAATGTGATATGAGTTGAAACCCTTCTACTATGTTTGAGGATAGAGGAAGTACCACACATTTGAGGGTACGTTGTATATGTGGTTTGGAAACACAAAGAGAACAAAGGTAATCATCATATGAGGACGTTCTAGTCAAGAGCAGTTTGGATCCTAAGAGTTGCATCTTGGGTATGGTAATTGAGATGATGAGCTCAAAGTTTTCTTGACTCAGTTAGACTTAAACCCGAGATGATGGTGATGAGTGGCATATTTGAAGGTTTATGTTTACACCATCTCCTGGCATATAAGGAAGATTATGTGGTAACCAAATGTTCTCAAGCTGAATACAACTCAGGTGTACAACTGTCTTGTATAACCAGTAGAGAAGTTGGAAGTGGTTGCTAGGTGAACCCTATGATCATTAGAGGATGAGACCTATGTGGCTAACACCCATATATAACTTGACTTGTTGGGTCAATTTAGCAGTTACTCAGCTAGCTAGCCCAGACCTTGATGAGATAAAAGGATAGTGGTGAGAACCCTAGATACACTTCTTAGGAAAGGAAGTTGGTGAAACCCACTAGAGTGATTTAGGGTTTCCAAAAAGTTACCCTTGAGGAAACATGTTATACCCCGATCTCACAATTTCCTCAAATCATGAGATTAGGGCATAAGATAGGATTTATATGTAATACAAAGAACACCCTTAACGTTTTTTTTTCTTTTTCTTTTCTTTCTTTAAAACTCTTGTTTCTTCACATTGAACCACATAAATCATTTTAACAAGGGAATATGAGCATTTCATTTACTAATCAGACTTTAATAGAAAAGATACATGTATAAACATTTATGATGTCTCTCACACCTTATGCACATAAGACCTACTAATAGCATACAATTTCAAAAGAGGAATAATATTACACATCATAATTACAACTCTCTCTCTTATCTCTTACTGAGGACCTAGAGTGACAAGGACCGACTAACTCAACTAATCGTGTACTTAACTCTTGTGGAAGATCTACGTTGATGCTCTAACCATCTTCAAGTCCACGCGGTTAACCCTAAAATGTTTGAGTAGAGGGGTGAGCCTACTCGCTCAGTGAATGAGTACTTCAAAGAAACAGTCTAAGGCACTAATGTGATTACAGATATAACTTTGAGTAAATGGTATGAAATTTAACAACAATAAATACTACACTGAACAGTTCTAAAACAATATAATTGAAATAATAAGGAATGTAAATATTGCATCCAAAGAATAACTACTAGAAGACTATGCTCTAGTCTTCCTTAACTCTTTCATTTATAAGGAACTCTATGAACCTATATGATCATATTTTAACTTATGCCCTGATCTATGCAGTGTACTCTGCATAGAGACTCGCAGTGCACTACGGCCACACCGTACAAGACTTAGCGACACACCCGGGAAATGCTAAGTCTGACTGCCAGTCCTGTTCTGCTACAGCACCCACAGGCTCTCCGGCCTACAGGCTCTCCGGCCTCACTGCACTACTCCGAGTGCTCTAGACTCCTCCTCTAACCTGAGCACATAGGCGGAGAGTCTACACTGGGTTACCACCGTGACACATGCACAGATTACTGTTGAATAACCCCTATTAACCCTCGTGCCACCAGAATTACTCAACCGGTTGATGTTGGACACGAGTTTCACCCCTAAGGCGCAGACCTCCCAAAGGGGTTCTACGGTGTTCAGGGCACCTAAGTCTAACATTAACATTATAGGTACATTTTAAACAGAAATCATAACTCATTTAACATTTCTCACAAGGCTCACACGGCCTTCCATATCATATCATAAGAAACATCATAACTCATATATTCAACATATATCATGTCTCAATAACATCCCTTTCTAGGGCATGTCATATCTCATCACCTGCAATTTACGAGATATGTACTAAAAATAAGAAGCCCTGCAGTATGTAGATATCAACTCAGAGAGAACAAGCATATAAAGTTAAATGCACTAGAAACATACAATTCAACAGTTAAGTATCACCACATCTCATATCGAGACCTTTCATATCACCATAACATGATTCATTGAACACCCTATCCTTAGGGTTTCATTTGCCTTATTCATTCATCACATGCCAACACCCTGCTCTTAGGGTTTCATTTGCCTCATTCACTTATCACATGGCTCTCATAAAGATTTCACACGATATAAACATTCACAAACTAAAGACTGCTTTCAACAACCATATATAATCAATATATGTATGAAACCATGGAAATTGAACTAAATTTAGGTTTCCATGCTATTCACTGAGATATCATGCACCAAGAATAAAATTCAAATAAGGTAACCCATGAGGTACATCCTAACCACTTATAAGATTACTAGTCCTCTTCATTTAACTTTGACCTTTAAGTATTCATTTAGGGTTTGCTTCAACACGGTCGTGGTGTCACCCCACGGCCGTGGCACAGTTACCTCACCATGGTCATGGCTCTTCCCCACGGTCGTGGTGTATAGAGATCAGAGTTTCAAAAGCATTCAGTACGGCCATGCTACCTAGCACGCCCGTGGCACAGACCCTTCACCACGGTCGTGGTCACCCACCACGGCCGTGCCACAGCTCGATTGAACTTCAACTTAGCGAAATCAAAAGTCATAGACTTAATGGTGAATCCAAATGGGCTTGGATATTGAAATATGTTAGACATGCGCTTTATTAGGAGCATTAAGATCTAGAATTAGTTCAAGACTAAATGTCTCTTCACTAAGGTTGAAACTCTAGTGATATCTCAATTAGGTTAAACTCTAATTACATCATATGGTATAAATCTGAAAAACATTCTTACTAGGATGTGTTGTATACGTTTCTGATGTGAATCTACCATCAAAGAGTCATTCAAACAGAGAAGGAATCCATATCATATCAATTTGCAACAACTTAAATCAAACGGACATTTCAGGGTTTAGAATCACATACTAAGCAATTAGGGATTTGGATGCTATAATCAAATTTCGTGCATTACACTGTTTGAAGGAAGAACCCACTCACCCTAAGGTGTGAAAACACCTCAAAACTGCAGCTCAACTCAGGGAATCTCGAACTCATATCAAATCCCTAGCAAATCTCCCAATTCTTCTTCCATTCAACTCGGAAACCTTGAAAATGAGGGATTATGAAGAAAGAGTGAGAAAAGGGGAAATTTTGATACCATTTCGGATCAAATCAGGGGAGGGACGGAATCTTGACATGTGAGAGAAGATTCACCATGAAAGGCTATACAAAGAAGCTAAACTTACTTGATTTCACCATTCCTCGGACCGCAAAACCCTAATTCAGCAATTCCACCACTTTCTCCTCTCAAACCCTAACTCTCCCTCTCTCTCTAGGAGCTCGTTTATCTGGAATGAATTGCGAATTATGAGAGCTGCTAGTTTGTGTGTTCAAACATATAGAGCAATTGAGCTGCTTGGGTCAATTGTATATTGACCCTACACTCAACTTTTATTATATTGGCTGAATATTCAGTTATATAAAAGTTACTGTAATTCGTTTATTTCAGAGATCAAACCTTCTACAAAAATTATGGGAATTTAGCACGTTGTTTATAAGTGATCTATAAAGCTTCAGTTGAAATTTGAGATCATTTGAAGTTATCAATAAATAATTAAAAATAGAACAGTGCACTGCTATCCAGAAATCTGCAGAGATGTCATTTGAAGCAAAAATGCCTCAGAACGGCCGTGCTAGCTGCCACGGCCGTGCAAGATGGACCCAGCATGGCCGTGCTACCTACCACGGCCGTGGTGCATTGTTTTCAGTAGATTTGAGTATAAAAGTTGGTTAATAGTTCAATTCTTTCAAAACGACCGTGTGGCCTTGCATGCCCGTGCCACCAATGACCTAGCACGACCGTGCTACCCACCATGGCCGTGCTACCCAAGCATCCAACTATCATTTCTATTTTTATATGCCTAACTCTATCATTCCTTCCCAAATGAACTTATTTGTTGAAAACCCTAATTCAACCGACTAGAGATTATATATCTCAAACCCTAATTATACAAAGAGATAGCATGCTTGGGGTTCTCATTAGGTTTAACATATTATAATTGAGATATCATCATTAATTAGATTTAAGCAATGATCAATCCAATTAAATATGTAATCATCTAGGTAAACCCTAGTTTACCAATTAAGCTCAGATGCGGTCATAACAAAACATGTCATGCAAGAAGCTCATGATTGTAAGTACACCGTACACTGTGGTACTACCAAGATGGTGAAGGTTTGCAGTGGTACTAGGAAGAAGGATATAGAGTTGCATATGGCCAGTTGCCATACATGCCAGAGAGTGAAGGCTGAACACCAGTAGCCCAGTGAGTTGCTACAGATAATGAGAAGTCCCTGAGAGGGAATGGGAGTGGATCACCATGGATAGTGTGGTGGGTCTCCCCTGGACCAGGAGAGGTCATGATGCAATATGGGTTATGGTAGATCACCTTACCAAGTTGATCTAATCCCTTGCCTAAAAGAGATCACAGTCAGTTTGATAGATCTGGTTGAACTATATATGATATAGGGATAGTCCAACTACACCATAATTTGAGTTCAAAGGTTCTTGAGTATGACATCAAGTTCACTTCCATGTTGTGGAAGTAGGTACAAGAAGAACTCGATGCTAGATTGAAGTTTATTACAACATATCACCCTCGACTGATGAACAGTCAAGAGAGTATGAACCAGACTTTAGAGGGTCTGATGAGAGCATGTGTGCTCATTTAAGGTGATTTGTGGGAGCAGTACCTACCCACAGTAGAGTTTTCTTGTCATGATAGCCACCATAGTTAGTATCGAGATGTATGAAGCCTTGTAAGGGAGCTTGTGTCGGTCACCGCTTCACTTGGATGATGTTGGTGAGAGGACCTTCTGAAGGTCAGTGAGACCACAGTGGA
This sequence comes from Alisma plantago-aquatica, assembly GCA_963693085.1. Classification (NCBI taxonomy): domain Eukaryota; kingdom Viridiplantae; phylum Streptophyta; class Magnoliopsida; order Alismatales; family Alismataceae; genus Alisma; species Alisma plantago-aquatica. Next base: position 988,391,767 of record OY856410.1, on the reverse strand, counting down.
TGCAGATGAAGATGCTTTGATCAAGTAATGGCTGAGAAATCCCATGATCTATAGGAGTCATGGGTTGATGTGAAGCAGACTGACATGTAGTCCATTATGGGTGAATATGTGTTATGAAAACCCGACCCCTCTAAGCTATAGCTGAGAAAGATGAGTCCCCAATACATGGGTCCATTTGAGATGGATTGGTGGAGTTGCTTATGTTTAGCCTTACCCCTTAGGATATTACAATGTATGATGTGTTCCATGTGTCCAAAATCTAGAGCACTATGTGAGGTACTCGAGCCATGTTTGAGCATTGAACCTATTTGTAACATCCCTGACCTGGGTTATGAACTAACCCCAGGTGTTTTGCTTAATCATGTGATTAAATGCTTGTGGTTATCTGTTGATAATGTAATTAAAGCTTCTGAGGAACATATATTTCCCTTTCTGTCCTTTTTAAACAATATTGTAATATTGTTTTGTTAAAAGTGGACTTATGTGCAAATTACCCAATTAGAGGGATCGCACATGTTTAGATGTTCCTCTGATGATAAGACATCATAAGAATGAATTTGATGAAGTATTATGGATTCTCCAAGCTTGGGCACCAAAATGCAGCTTGTGGAGCAATCCTTGTGCTTTAAACCCTAGTTCTGGTGTAAAGTGCAATTTACCCAAAACATGGGGTGCAACATGTAAAATATACCTTCTAGAGTATCTTTTATGACTCTTGGCATAAATTAGAGTAAAAATGATGAAGGGGGCACTTCTTTTGAATAATCAAATAAGAAGGATAACCCTTGTAACTAAATAACCAATTTGTAAGCATAATGACCCTTTTATATGTGTGCAACTTAGTAGGATGTTTGGCTTCCTTTTCACTAGACTTTGGTTAAGAAAGGAGTTTTTCTTAAGTATAGAAAGGAGGGGCGTGGCCAAGAAGGAGAGAAGGACCCATATGACAAATAGAAGAAAAGATTGTCCTTATCTTGAAAACATGCCCAAAGTATATATACACCTTTCTTTTACAACCAAGGGATCGTTTCCCTTTCTCTCTTCACTTATCTTTTTGCTTGGACCGACTAAGGAAGGAGCTCAGGAGCAGAGGAGAACGGCCAAGTAGAGTTGGGTAAGCTTTAACCACTATCTATCTTGGATTCATGGAGGAAATCATGATACAAGGTTGGTTTGCTAGTTTTTCTTACTTAGTTCTTCTTTCTAGCCATCCTTTCCAACCAATTCTTGAAGAAGAAACCTTGGACGACCTGTGGAGCTCAAGACACCACTAAAGCTTTGAAGCTTGGAGCTCTAGAGCTGGTTCTAAGGTGGGTTTTATAACTCTAAACCCTTAAACTTTGTTATGCATCTTTCTTTCTTGCAAACGTTGCTTGTTCTTCTTCCCTCCATCCTTCTTTGCACTCTTGCAAGCAAAATCGTGAAGAACATGCCTTGATATGGAGGTAGAAGAAGGGGGCATGAATACCAATGCTACTTTAGCAAACGGTCTTGCACCCTTTGGCCTAACAGTTTGCAAAACCATTTGGGGCAAACGGTTTCAAAACCGTTTGGGGCAAACGGTTTCAAAACCATTTGAAGGGCAAACGATTTTGCAAGGTCGGTTGGAGAAAACGGTCTCCAAGACTGTTTGGTTGAGTTGAACAAGGGTTGACCGTTTTATATTACTGTTCATAATTATGTTGGTTAATAACTCACCAAATTTGATAGGTTAACTCCCAAGGAATCATGAGTTGAAGGCTAATCAATTAGGTAAACCTAATTGGATTAAGTGCTGATTTTCAACCTGATTAACTTGACCTTTTTGGGAAAACGGTTTCAAAACAGTTTGAGAGCGTTGACCGTTTGAGATTCATGTTCATAATTATGTTGGTTAATAACTCACCAAAATTGATAGGTTAACTCCCAAGGAATCATGAGTTGAAAGCTAATCAATTAGGTAAACTTAATTGGATTAAGTGCTGATTTCCAACCTGATTAACTTGACCTTTTTGGGAAAACGGTTTCAAAACCGTTTTAGAGCGTTGACCAAGGGTCAACCGTTTGAGATTCCTGATCCTAATTATGTTGGTTAATGACTCACAAAATTTGAGGGATTAATTACCAAGGAATCATGAATTGAAGGTTAATCAATTAGGAAAACCCTAATTGGAATTAGTGCTGAAATTTCAATGAGTTGATTTGATGTTTTGGGTTAATTAGCCCAAACGGTTTCAAAACCGTTTGGGGATTACCCAAACGGTCTCAAGACCGTTTGGGAGTCACCCAAGACCGTTTGGAGGTCTAGGGTTGGATATGGTTAAGTGTTTGAAGATCCAAAGATATGGCATGAACCCTAATCGGCTAAGTGCTGATTTTTGTAAGTAATTGAGATGATGTTTTGGGTGATTGAGCCAAAACGGTTTCAAAACCGTTTGGGGAGTACCCAAACGGTCTCAAGACCGTTTGGTGGTCACCCAAGACCGTTTGGAGGTCTGGGGTCAAGTATTGTGACGTCCCCGGATTTTGGCTTCTCCAAACCCTATTGGGAATGAGAGGTCAGAATCCAAGAACATCATCCAATCATATCAGATAGCGATGCGGAAGCATAATACGAATACATGAACATACAACCATAACATACTCAACATTCACATGTATATTAAACAAGATGAATTATTACAAAATGATTTACATTTACATATTTAATGAAAATTCTACAAGTCTATGAACATGTATGCTAACAGGATCTTAACACAAAAGGTACAACCGGAACATTGCTCACATCCTGTACTTTTTCTCCCATGCTATCTCTGAACCTAAAACATAAGTGAAACAACAAATCAACACACAAGGTGTTGTGTACATGGGCAGAAAGATACATATATTTATGGCTTTCATAATTTTGAAAAAGATTTACAGAAGGAAAGAAAATTATAGAAAACACTTATTTATTAAGCGAAATATGCCAATTTAAGTCATTTTCCTAGATGAATTGCATTATCAAGGTGGACTAGTACCAAAATATAAACATTGGGCCCATCCCGGTGTACCAAGTACTCTAGGGAAACTCCCCGTACACCGTGTGCTCTAGGGAGGTGTACTAGCCAACATTAATCCATTCCCTCATAAGGGGGATAATGAGCACCTTAAATAACTACAAAGCATCTACTTATCATTTATGTTTACAAGTGATAAAACATCGAGTACTATATAGTGCTACTACATCCAATATTTGCAAATAGAAGAGAGCATACATACATATCATGATTGCAATCAAGAAAACCATAGTCATATACTTAAATAAAACCCACGTACCTGAATTCAGATATTCCTATTTACATTCTGGATCATCTACATATCTGGCCATCACCTGATTAATAACAAATTAATCATCATTAATACATGGTCCATTATGTCATTGATATTTTAGGTCTAAGTTAGGGTTTAGGCCAAGCCTAGGTTTAAACTGACCTAAGCTTGCCTCTAATATTTTTATACTGGTCTAAAGGTCATAACTATGGTCTGGTTCAAATTTCATAATTTTCTGATAAATGGTCTATTTTCTAGAATTAATATGAGGTTAAAACATGCAATTGGGTTTTAATGAGAAATGGCCTGTCATTTTGATATAATAGTCAAATCTGAGTTTATATTTGGTTTCCACATTATACTAGGATTCATTAATAATTTTCTCATATTTAAATTATGTGGTATGCTAATTATACCAATAGTATAATATCAAGAAGAAGCATTATCATCTAAATAAAATATCGTCATTAGTTGTGCTTTAAAAGCCTGATCTAAAGGTCCAGTAATGTAGAGGACATTTTTCCAAGTCTGGGGGTATTTTATGGGAATTTATTGGCTAAGGGAGCTATTTTTAATCATTTCTACAAGTTCTGCATATGATTTAAGATATTTACCTGTCTCGACTTTTGTGGGCCGTCCGATCTCTCTTTAAGGGGCTTGGATCATGGCCACGCCCTACAGGGGTGTGGGGGACCTGTAGATCCTTGCTGGGCTAGGCGAGATGGATCTTGCTGGCGACCCGATTAGGGTGGAGTCCAGCCAACCCGTTCAACCCTTGCCTTCTTCGTCTCGTGAGTCCACGCCTCCCGACTCCGGTCTGTTCTTCTGCGGTTCCGGTGAGCACAGGCGCTCGCCAAAAGGAAGGGTCCTGGCGTGAGCTCTGAAGCTTGGTCCTCCGCTCAGGTTTCACAGTTCGGTCTCTCTCTCTCTCTCTCACACACGATCTTCCTATTTCTGCAGAGCAGGCTGCCGCCGTGGAACAGAACCTCGATGGCTCGACATCGCTGCTTCTGTGATCGAGATCGGCGAGCGGTGGTCGGGCTACGTGCCTTCACGTCAGCTAGAAAAGAGGGGATGCAGACAGAGAAGAGGAGATGTGCCTCTCCCTGATCGGTTGCTCTACTTCTCTATGATACAGTAGCGTCGCCGCAAGGGTGTGATCAATCCAACGACCGATCGCAGGGCTTCCCTTCCATCACGTCAACTATAGGAAAGCAGCCATGATCCGATCGTCTGACGTGGGCCTGCTCTCCCCTTTGCTCCTTCTCCCAGTTCCTCCAGGCGCTGCCTGTTGCGAGAACTTTGTTCTCTGCAAGTCTGTTTCCGACGTGAGGTCCGGCTCTAGGTTGGATGTGACCGAGAACATCAGAGCCTCCAGGTCGTGCTATCATGACAGGTCTTGGAGCTCGAGAACTAGGTGGCTTCGTTGTATCTGTCGCTGTGTATGGTTGAAGTGAAGGAAGTGAACACGAGGGTTTGATATCTCCCCCTGTACTCGACACCAGCAAAGGGTCGTTAAGATCTAGGATGTGCGGCGGCTCAACCACTCCGCCCACACACTTCCATAAACCTTGTTATTGACTCCTTCACCAGCCATCCGATGAAGGCCACCTCCTCCTCAAGCCTCGGAGCTGGGCGATGATGTGGGTTACTAGCTAAAGATCTGTTGCCCCTTCCTCCCGTGAAGTTCGGAGGTAGGGGATGATATATCTGCCCTTCATCTTAGATCTGTGGTCGAGTGATAGATGCGTATATGCCACCTAAATCTGGGTCACGGTGGCATATAAATTTCTCGCCCCTAAACTCTTAAATAACGAACCAAATATGATTTGGCAGAAAATATCAATTAAAAAGCAAACCCTTCAAACTTTTATATCTGCTAGTACAAACCTTAGATTTTAATGAAATTCGAACCATGGATTCCTTATAATGTAATCTAACTGCCAGAAAAGTTTGGTACAAAAATAAAATAAAATTTGATCATTTAAATTATTTCCTCTAATAGTCATTAGATCAAGAAAAGGGCATGTGACACATTAAGGTCACGACATGCACTATCTCCCTATGTGACTATAGTCTTCAATACACACATGAGTCTTAAAATTGCAATTTCAAAATCTAAGTAACTTGGTGTGGGAAATCATTTCTCAAGTGAAAATTTAACCAAAGTTAGATCATCATTTAAACTACTTTCTACAAGTTTGTTACCAAAACTCCATTTATGTCCTCGAATACTAGATTGGCTATCAAAATCCTAAAATACGAGTTATCACATTCACCCCACCTTATTTGGAATTTCGTCCTCGAAATTCAACTAATCTCATCCTTAAAAGGCTATTTAGGAGTTCAACTTCATATACTTCATCATTGCTTAGATTCTAAGACCATCATAGTTGCATGCACTCTAAGTTGTTAGCTTAGGTCTAGAAATTCTTGGGTGTGTCCACCCCACCTTATATATATGTGGAAGCATCACTTAATGTCTTAGCCATAACATGGCATTATGATATCTTAGGATTACATCACCCCTAAGGATACGGGTTTTGTTCATAATTTTAAAGTTCAAGAGGAATTCATTTATATGCCATGGCATTCAGATTGTTCAAATCTAACATCATTAACATCTTTACAATGATTTTAGGATTAAAGGAGACTTATCTTCATCCTTGATATTAGGATTTTTCTACATAAGAAGGGCTTGTGAAACATGTCTGACCATTAGGGTTTCACCCCTATGGTGTGATATTCATACTCAACTTAGAAGCATATATTGAGAAGGATCAAAGCTACAACTATATTTCTGATCATATATACTATGATACAAAAATATCTTTATATGAAGTTGATGAGTTCAACTTTTTATGTCTTGCATGTATTATGTGAAGGGAAAAAGAGAATATACTAAGTTTATCCCATTATCTCAGCATCGTATCTTTCATGTTTTATATGAAAGGGAAGAGAATATTTTATTGTCAAACTTATAATGATTTCAATCTTCGGTACAACATGTATGATATAGGGGGAAAACTATAGAATAGGTCAAGTTTATACGAGTGACTCCTCATATATAAATCATCTATATAGCTCAAGTGAGATTTCTATCATCATAAAGAGAAGAAGAAGGGAGAACTTGTATTTTGAGTATCTTTTGCACAAAGCATCATACTCTCATAACTAGAGTTCATATATTACCTCACTTGCAACTAATGATGAGATTCTCAAAATACGTCACTCTAGCTAGGACCTAACTCAGCCAAAGGACTGACTTTATCATATGGGTCATCTACCCATCCTTTTATTTTACCCAATTCTCACATATAGATTTGAATCATGCATAAGGACTCAACTCAACACTCGAGAGTAATCTAGTGTAGGATTTTTTTTAACACATATCTCATATATTGGAGGCTAGGTCCTATGACCTTCTCCCTGTGGGTCTTACTCTCTCTAGAGTTCACCACATATCTCATCCTACCACTAGACATCCTCCTTGTATAAGAGCTTGAGGCTCATGCACACTCATCTCTATCTTAACTTAGCTTATCTTAAGTAGGCAAAGGGAATGTACTTTCATCATCAAGATTTTGCATAAATTCTACAGAATTGGATTCAACTAGTGTACAATGTAAACCTTTATAAGGAAACTTATACTGTCAGACATCAAACTTAGATAATATTTCACATGCTTATTTCAACTATCGTTCTATCATCTACTCTATGTATCACATATCTTGATAAGACTCTAGACATCTAATCTAGACTACTCTCTCTTCTAGACTGATGTCACTCCCTTTCACTTAGATTGCATGAACACTAACTACTCTCCAGTGTGAGATACACATTTTTATATTTACATATATATAATAAAATATTATATAGTTTTTCTCCGAGAATGAAAGACGTCAGAGAAAACACTCGAGGCTCGGGCCGATTGGAAAGCAAAACCAAATCAGCAAAACCGAGTGTCCCACACACAGTAGATAGTCTAGTGTCATGTAACCTAGTGAAATGGTGAGAACGAGATGTAGACTAGTGTAGCTACCCAATACATATGAGCTCTATATGGAAAGGGTTTCTGACACTTGTCTAAACCTAGTTCTCGAACATCTAGGTTCTAACCTAGAGGCTAAGTCAAACCTAGTTCTTGTAAAACAACTTACTAACTTTCTAGGGTTTAAAGTGAAAGGTGAAATTATGTTTTATGTTTCATGGTGAGCAATTGTTAGGTGTAGCTACTGTTCATGCTCTGATACCAACTGTGACGTCCCCGGATTTTGTCTTCTCCAAACCCTATTGGGAATGAGAGGTCAGAATCCAAGAACATCATCCAATCATATCAGATAGCGATGCGGAAGCATAATATGCATACATGAACATACAACCATAACATACTCAACATTCACATGTATATTAAACAAGATGAATTATTACAAAATGATTTACATTTACATATTTAATGAAAATTCTACAAGTCTATGAACATGTATGCTAACAGGATCTTAACACAAAAGGTACAACCTGAACATTGCTCACATCCTGTACTTTTTCTCCCATGCTATCTCTGAACCTAAAACATAAGTGAAACAACAAATCAACACACAAGGTGTTGTGTACATTGGTAGAAAGATACATATATTTATGGCTTTCATAATTTTGAAAAAGATTTGCAGAAGGAAAGAAAATCATAGAAAACACTTATTTATTAAGCGAAATATGCCAATTTAAGTCATTTTCCTAGATGAATTGCATTATCAAGGTGGACTAGTACCAAAATATAAATATTGGGCCCATCCCCGTGTACCAAGTACTCTAGGGAAACTCCTCGTACACCGTGTTCTCTAGGGAGGTGTACTAGCCAACATTAATCCATTCCCTCGTAAGGGGGATAATGAGCACCTTAAATAACTACAAAGCATCTACTTATCATTTATGTTTACAAGTGATAAAACATCGAGTACTATATAGTGCTACTACATCCAATATTTGCAAATAGAAGAGAGCATACATACATATCATGATTGCAAGCAAGAAAACCATAGTCATATACTTAGATAAAACCCATGTACCTGAATTCAGAGATTCCTATTTACATTCTGGATCATCTACATATCTGGCCATCACCTGATTAATAACAAATTAATCATCATTAATACATGGTCCATTATGTCATTGATATTTTAGGTCTAAGTTAGGGTTTAGGCCAAACCTAGGTTTAAACTGACCTAAGCTTGCCTCTAATATTTTTATACTGGTCTAAAGGTCATAACTATAGTCTGGTTAAAATTTCATAATTTTCGGATAACTGGTCTATTTTCTAGAATTAATATGAGGTTAAAACATGCAATTGGGTTTTAATGAGAAATGGCCTATCATTTTGATATAATAGTCAAATATGAGTTAATATTTGGTTTCCACATTATACTAGGATTCATTAATAATTTTCTCAGATTTAAATTATGTGGTATGCTAATTATACCAATAGTATAATCTCAAGAAGAAGCATTATCATCTAAATAAAATATCGTCATTAGTTGTGCTTTAAAAGCCTGATATAAAGGTCCAGTAATGTAGAGGACATTTTTCCAAGTCTGGGGGTATTTTATGGGAATTTATTGGCTAAGGGAGCTATTTTTAATCATTTCTACAAGTTCTGCATATGATTTAAGATATTTACCTATCTCGACTTTTGTGGGCCGTCAGATATCTCTTTAAGGGGCTTGGATCATGGCCACGCCCTACAGGGGTGTGGGGGACCTGTAGATCCTTGCTGGGCTAGGCGAGATGGATCTTGCTGGCGACCCGATTAGGGTGGAGTCCAGCCAACCCGTTCAACCCTTGCCTTCTTCGTCTCGTGAGTCCACGCCTCCCGACTCCGGTCTATTCTTCTGCGGTTCCGGTGAGCACAGGCACTCGCCAAAAGAAAGGGTCCTGGCGTGAGCTCTGAAGCTTGGTCCTCCGCTCGAGTTTCACAGTTCGGTCTCTCTCTCTCTCACACGATCTTCCTATTTCTGTAGAGCAGGCTGCCGCCGTGGAATAGAACCTCGACGGCTCGACATCGCTACTTCTGTGATCGAGATCGGCGAGCGGTGGTCGGGCTACGTGCCTTCACGTCAGCTAGAAAAGAGGGGATGCAGACGGAGAAGAGGAGATGTGCCTCTCCCTGATCGGTTGCTCTACTTCTCTATGATACAGCAGCGCCGCCGCAAGGGTGTGATCAATCCAAGGACTGATCGTAGGGCTTCCCTTCCATCACGTCAGCTATAGGAAAGCAGCCATGATCCGATCGTCCGACGTGGGCCTGCTCTCCTCTTTGCTCCTTCTCCCAGTTCCTCCAGGCGTTGCCTGTTGCGAGAACTTTGTTCTCTGCAAGTCTATTTCCGACGTGAGGTCCGGCTCTAGGTTGGCTGTGACCGAGAACATCAGAGCCTCCAGGTCGTGCTATCATGACAGGTCTTGGAGCTCGAGAACTAGGTGGCTTCATTGTATCTGTCGCTGTGTATGGTTGGAGTGAAGGAAGTGAACACGAGGGTTTGATATCTCCCCCTGTACTCGACACCAGCAAAGGGTCGTTAAGATCCAGGATGTGCGGCGGATCAACCACTCTGCCCACACACTTCCATAAACCTTGTTATTGACTCCTTCACCAGCCATCCGATGAAGGCCACCTCCTCCTCAAGCCTCGGAGCTGGGCGATGATGTGGGTTACTAGCTAAAGATCTGTTGCCCCTTCCTCCCGTGAAGTTCGGAGGTAGGGGATGATATATCTGCCCTTCATCTTAGATCTGTGGTCGAGTGATAGATGCGTATATGCCACCTAAATCTGGGTCACGGTGGCATATAATTTTTGTCTCGCCCCTAAACTCTTAAATAACGAACCAAATATGGTTTGGCAGAAAATATCAATTAAAAAGCAAACCCTTCAAACTTTTATATCTGCTAGTACAAACCTTAGATTTTAATGAAATTCGAACCATGGATTCCTTATAATGTAATCTAACTGCCAGAAAAGTTTGGTACAAAAATAAAATAAAATTTGATCATTTAAATTATTTCCTCTAATAGTCATTAGATCAAGAAAAGGGCATGTGACACATTAAGGTCACGACATGCACTATCTCCCTATGTGACTATAGTCTTCAATACACACATGAGTCTTAAAATTGCAATTTCAAAATCTAAGTAACTTGGTGTGGGAAATCATTTCTCAAGTGAAAATTTAACCAAAGTTAGATCATCATTTAAACTACTTTCTACAAGTTTGTTACCAAAACTCCATTTATGTCCTCGAATACTAGATTGGCTATCAAAATCCTAAAATCTGAGTTATCACAAGTATGGTTGAGTAATTGAAGGTCTAAAGATACCAAATTGAAATGCAATCAAGTGCTGATTCGATGATCAACTCAATAGCTCAAACCCTAATGATTTTTCACTAGAAACCAAGGGTTGGATGAGCCAAATGGTCTCAATACCATTTGGAACTCATCCAAACGGTCTCAAGACCGTTTGGAGGCCACCCAAGATCGTTTGGAGGTCTAGGGGTGAGTATGGTTAAGCAATTGATGATCTAATGATACTAAGTTAAAGTGTAATCAATTGTTGTTTTGGTGATCAATCCAATGACCCAAACCCTAATTGGTTGACTTGGATTTTGATGATTTGATGGGAAAACGGTCTCAAGACCGTTTGGAGGTCATCAAAATGACCTAAAGACTGTTTGGGTTCAGGTCATGTTCAATTTGGATGATGGTTCAATGGTTTCAAAGTAACTAATCTTGCATTGATTAGTGTTGAAGGATCATCGATTCCAAACCCTAATTCAATTAATTCAAACCCTAATTGAGGACTAATTGAGGGTCAATTGAGGGTCAAATAAGTTTAAGGTTGACTTATTTAACTCAATTGAAGTATGAGGATAGGTCCAATTGATGATTGGTTCCATGAATTCAATGATTGAAGGAATCAATAAGAACCCTAAATTGATTGGTGTAGTTGAGACCATCTTTGGTCCATGCGGTTTTGAGGAGGTTTGGACCAAATGGTCTCAAGACCGTTTGGGACCAAACAGTTTCAAAACCATTTGGATTCATGCGGTTTTAAAACTGTTTGGAGGTTGAAAGTGCAAAACCGTTTGGGATCTTTTAAGGTCAAGAATGCTTAATGCTTTAAAGACTTAGATGGTTCAATGATTGTTTAACCTAAACCCTAAAGACACCTAAAGTCATTAAGGGGTTAAGTAATTAGTGAACTAATGTATGTTAGGGTCAATGGTGAAGATTACAAAAGTACCCTTAGTGGGTTAGTGTGACTAGTACCCTCGATCAGGTAAACCCTAATGACCTTAATGGTGATGATTTGACTTATATCAGTCAAAGTTGAGTTGAATTAACCTAATCAAGAGTGATATAAACATCATCTATTAGTATGAGGAGAGAGAAAACTCATAATATCAATGACAATCAAATAAGATACCTTTAAATGTATCAATACACACCATTAGGGTATGATCCTTCATAAGGAGATCATGGAAAACCCTAATTATGGAGATTATGAATCTTAACTTAATTTGAAGTTGTTAATGGAAGTAATCTTCATAAATAATGATGGTAAGACCTCAACTCACTATGATGTGAATAGTAAACCCTAATTTTAGGGTAAATCATGTAATGTGAATAGTAAACCCTAATTCTAGGGGAATAACATGATGTGAAATAGTAGTCCCTAATGGTGGGATATTAATCATAAACCTAATCTAGGGGAGATGTGATATGAATAGAAACCCTAATTGGAGGTGATGTTATGGGAAACCCTTATTAAGATGAATAACAAGCTTAACTTATGGCGTATTAATCATGAAAACCTTGAGATGGTTTACTAGATAGTACAATAAGGTGAGGTGTAGCTAAATCAATTAAATAAGATGATTATGTCATAAACATATAGAATAGGGTTAGTGAACCCTATGAATGATAAATGTGGTAATTTCAATAAATAAGGATTTAAGAGGTAAGATGCCTAGATCCAAACATCCCTATGAATGAGTAATAGATCTTACACCTTACAATAATAATGGGCATCAAACTCTCAAAAATGATGTATACTAAAGCATGATGTAAATAACATCCTGAATATGAAGATACCTAGAATAGTTGATGATAATTTATCCTATATCAACAATGTTTAAACCTATATCATTACAGATAATTGGATAATTCTGATATATGATATATGCATCCTATGAGGAATGGGATAATACTTAGAAGTGATGATCATTAATGATACATGATGAGTACAATAACCGAAATCAAACACTTTTAATATCTTTGAATGCTCCCAAGGGTAGTGGAGTATTATATTAGGGTTGAACTGATAATGTGAATAGGAAACCCTAATTAATGAAAGGTAGGGTACTTTAACCCTAAGTTTGGGTTATGCTTTTAAGTATGAAACCCTTTGAATGAATTATAATATGAGGAATCCTTATGCCTTATAAGTCAAAGGGGTTTAATAACCCTAATTGAGTTGAATAAACCCTAACCCTAGAAATTAACCATGGTGATGAAACATGTTCATGGTATGATGATGATAGCACGACCATGCTATGGAGCACGACCGTGGTAGCTTCCCTTTGCACGGCCGTGGTGTTCTATGAATAAATTGAGAAGAATTGGTATTGTACTGATATTGTTATATATGCATGTCTTCAATTATATTAGTCATGCAGGTTGTTAGCAAGAGGTAATCATATCCATGTAAGAGTTATGATGTTTTACTCATTGAAAGCATGTTATAAGCTTTATGAATAATGATATACTATGTTGCCTGGTTTTAGAGGTAACATATGAGAATGATGGGCTGTAAGAGCCTTGAGTAATATTTACATTGTTACAATTAAGGTCATGCTATTAGATGACTTATGACAATTTAAGGGTTTGAACACCCCTGTTCTTGAACCATAATGATGAGATGGTTAAGAAATGATAACTGATGTGAAATAAACATTATACATTTAGTATTCTTCTTCTATAGCAGATGTTTTAATTATTTATGTTTGAAAACATGCTTGATGCTAAAAGAATGCTAAAATGTACTTAAATAATCAAGTATGATCATATCATGTAGGGCCCTGACCATAGATCCATCATTGTCAGAGACCAAATGATGGTGAAACAGGTTTTCCTAAGGGAACTCCTGGAACATATACTTTTGAGTATATGGGGGATTATGGACGCGAATATCCTTACGTCCTAATGTAGGAATTGATGAAAGATGTACCTTTAATCCATCAATCCTTCATTATATGTTTATGTCGGGATGATGTTTCACTAATCTCTCGAGGGAATCACCAATGCCGCATCGATGAGAGATAAACAAGAGATCCCTCGATGACAAAGAGAGTACAGAACGCCACTATGACTCTAATAGCGAAGTTTCCAGAATACCCTGGATAGCCATCATAGCAGAGACACAAGATGTCCTGCATGTAAATCCTCATACTGACTGAGGAAGATGAGGTCATAAGAATCCGACTCTTTTGATGACCTATGTATGGTACCGATGAGATTTCGTAATGGTTGGTTGGAGTATGAGCGGTATACCACATCTCCGCAGGGCATAATAATGTTTGGAAAACATAATCAGCCGTGTATCATAACTGCTTAGGTTGAACTACGAGAAACAATGATTGATGTTACATTATTTATAATGTTCTATTTAAATAACTAGTATACATGTTCTTCATATTCTTTAATGAGATACGCTTTGATATCCAATTAAGTTATAATTGAAATGTTGCTTTACTTGACATTAAACCTGTTGTTAAATGTTAATAATTTTACTGCTTATTGTTATTCCTTATTGCAATAACAAAGCTTCTGGCGGAGAGTTATAACTCTCGCTGGGACAATTATTCAATTGTATCACCCCCGTGGGATTCGACTTTTTAGGTAGACACCGAGGACGAAGGAATCCATCTAGAGATGAGCAACAACAACAACAACAACACCAGGGGCAGCAGTGAATCTTAGGTGGAGATACTGACTGTCAAGTCTTGTAGATAGTAGGTCCTATGTGTCGTCTCTGTACTCTCAGGTCCTAGGAGTCAGTAGATCTGAGGTTTTTAGCTTAATGCCTCGAGATTTTTATATCTTGCCTATACAGGTAATAGGGCAATGGATGTATGTAATCACTCGAGATGTGAATTCACAGAGATGTAATGTCAAACCATGTTGTAAATAGTTCATCTTGTTTTCTTATAAAAGATTTTTATGGTTTAAAGATCTCTTTCCAAAATGTTTAAATTTTTAGTGATTTTGATAATTCCGCTGCTAGTTAATCACTTCTGCTAAGTTTACATCGTGATTTAGCGATTCGGTCGCCACAATTTAGTGGTATCAGAGCTCTAGGTTCGCTGAGTCTACAGATACATAGGACTAAGGTAGTAGAGTCTATTCTAGTGTCATCCAGTGTATCTGATGGTATCGTCTGCTCACATAGGAGGAGAAGAACTTGAAGATGACTGGATCGGACGAGGAGTTTGCTGCAGAGAGCAACAATGCTACACCGAGAAGAGGTGCAGAGGAGCAAGTAAGAGAGGGACAATTACCTGAGATCCCCTAGCTAATCCAACCATGATAAGGAATCCTTCCTTAGGAATCACTGTTGGGGAATTTAGGGCAACCATGGTGTATTTAGTGGATCAAGTACTAGCAATGCAACCTAGGTTACCAGCTCCTAATGATGATGTTTTGGATATCAATAGAATATGTAACCCACAATAGTAGGTTGAAGCAATGGTAAATGATGAAGTTCTAAACTTAGAACGAGTCTGTGCTCAACCTCAGCCTGTTGAATCAATATATAGTAATGTAGGGGTTAGAATACAACTAGAAACTAGGATATGTCATAGGTGTAGGAAACCTGGACATATCAGACCTAATTGTCCAGAAAAGAAATATAAAGGAAGAATTGAGAAAAGGCCTATCCAAACCCAAGAGAAGAGACCTGGTAATTCCAAAAGGAAGAAGTTTTTGGTGTCACTAACACAACCAGGACCTAGTGCACCAAGGCAATGGTTATCCAGAAAGGGTAAGGAACCCTTTAGACCACACCGGGCACCCAGAACTTACTATCAATGTGGATAGGTAGGGCATCTGGTAAGAGATTGCCCAGCCAGAAATGTTATGGCAAATCAACCTCTGAGGCAGAATCAGCCTGAGACAATGAATAATCCTCGAGTCATGACAGGTTCGACAAAATAAATGGTATTTCTTATATGTCTTTCTATGATCTCTTGGATAAAACTGAGAAAGCAATTGATTGAACTTTCCTTGATTAGTCCTATAAAGACTTATAATGTTGTATAAAATAGATATTTCATGTTGCATGCTTACCTTCATAAGAAGATGAGGTATTAAAGAATTGGTCTGGATAGAAAATTCAGTAAGATTAATACTTATACTTGTGATGATAAGAAAAGAGAAGGAATATGGTAGTATACAAGTGCATATTACCTTATCTCAGTATTTATATACCCTGGCCAGGTATACAGTTGTTGATGATAAAGTAAATATGGAAACTCTTAGATTGTTATATTTTTGATTGCTCTAATCAAGCAGTCATTCTGAGACAATCTAATGAAAATCATAAAATAAGAAATATGAGAATAAGGAAGGTCAACCCTGATTAGTAAAGGTTGTAAGAATAATAATAAATATATTTATGTGATGAATACTTATAAAGGTATCAGTTTAACCTGGACTTGGGTTCTAAAATGAGAATATATGTAATAAGTAATGTCCCAAGATGAAAGGAAGAAAGAGATGTAATGTGTTGATAACACATGTGATAGGTACCAAAATAAGAATGTAATAATATATCAAATGATTTATATGAATTACCTACACTGGTCAACTATGAAATTAAATTAGACATATAGAATAATATGAACATCACATGTTAGGGGTTTATGATTTTCATAAACATATCTTTCTCCAAGATATCTATCAAATAAGTCCTTGTTTGATATGTAACTTTTCCCTATGATAAGAGAATGTACAACTAATGAGATAGTTAGTGCAAATAATAACGAAAGTTAGTATGGTGTTATCAGATGTGATGATACAATCAAGGAATGGAAGCACCGATATAGTCTCAAAATAAATAACAGAGTATGAGTGTGATCTTAAGAAAAGTTGATCAAAACTTTATAATATCTCCATAATAACAAAATGTTATCTAAGGATGTAATGATATGATGCTTAAATAATATCTGCTTTCCCTTTTCTTTCTGGGATTTCGGGGGCAAAATCCTTGTTAGGGGTTTATAATTTGTAACATCCCTGACCTGGGTTATGAACTAACCCCGGGTGTTTTGCTTAATCATGTGATTAAATGTTTGTGGTTATTTGTTGATAATGTAATTAAAGCTTCTGAGGACCATATATTTCCCTTTCTGTCCTTTTTAAACAATATTGTAATATTGTTTTGTTAAAAGGGGACTTATGTGAAAATTACCTAATTAGAGGGATTGCACATGTTTAGATGTTCCTCTGATGATAAGACATCATAAGAATGAATTTGATGAAGTATTATGGATTCTCCAAGCTTGGGCACCAAAATGCAGCTTATGGAGCAATCCTTGTGCTTTAAACCCTAGTTCTGGTGTAAAGTGCAATTTACCCAAAACATGGGGTGCAACATGTAAAATATACCTTCTAGAGTATATTTGATGACTCTTGGCATCAATTAGAGTAAAAATGATGAAGGGGCGCTTCTTTTGAATAATCAAATAAGAAGGATAACACTTGTAACTAAATAACCAATTTGTAAGCATAATGACCCTTTTATATGTGTGCAACTTAGTAGGATGTTTGGCTTCCTTTTCACTAGACTTTGATTAAGAAAGGAGTTTTGCTTAAGTATAGAAATGAGGGGCGTGGCCAATAAGGAGAGAAGGACCCATATGAGAAATAGAAGAAAAGATTGTCCTTATCTTGAAAACATGCCCAAAGTATATATACACCTTTCTTTTACAACCAAGGGATCATTTCCCTTTCTCTCTTCACTTATCTTTTTTCTTGGACCGACTAACGTAGGAGCTCAGGAGCATAGGAGAACGGCCAAGTAGAGTTGGGTAAGCTTTAACCACTATCTAGCTCAGATTCATGGAGGAAATCATGATACAAGGTTGGTTTGGTAGTTTTTCTTACTTAGTTCTTCTTTCTAGCCATCCTTTCCAACCAATTCTTGAAGAAGAAACCTTGGACGACCTGTGGAGCTCAAGCCACCATTAAATCTTTGAAGCTTGGAGCTCTAGAGCTGGTTCTAAGGCGGGTTTTATAACTCTAAACCCTTAAACTTTGTTATGCATCTTTCTTTCTTGCAAACGTTGCTTGTTCTTCTTCCCTCCATCCTTCTTTGCACTCTTGCAAGCAAAACCATGAAGAACAGGCCTTTATCTGGAGGTATAAGAAGGGGGCGTGAATACCAATGCTACTTTAGCAAACGGTCTTGCACCCTTTTGCCTAAAGGTTTGCAAAACCATTTGGGGCAAACGGTTTCAAAACCGTTTGAAGGGCAAACGGTTTTGCAAGGTCGGTTGGAGCAAACGGTCTCCAAGACTGTTTGGTTGAGTTGACCAAGGGTTGACCGTTTGATATTCCTGTTCATAATTATGTTGGTTAATAACTCACCAAATTTGATAGGTTAAATCCCAAGGAATCATGAGTTGAAGGCTAATAAATTAGGTAAACCTAATTGGATTAAGTGATGATTTCCAACCTGATTAACTTGACCTTTATGGGAAAACGGTTTCAAAACTGTTTGAGAGCGTTGACCAAGGGTTGACCGTTTTAGATTCCTGTTAATAATTATGTTGGTTAATAACTAACCAAATTTGATAGGTTAACTCCCAAGGAATCATGAGTTGAAGGCTAATCAGTTAGGTAAACCTAATTGGATTAAGTGCTGATTTCCAACCTGATTAACTTGACCTTTTTGGGAAAACGGTTTCAAAACATTTGAGAGCGTTGACCAAGGGTTGAACGTTTGATATAACTGATCCTAATTATGTTGGTTAATGACTCACCAAATTTTAGGGGTTAATTCCCAAGGAATCATGAATTGAAGGTTAATCAATTAGGCAAACCCTAATTGGAATTAGTGCTGAAATTCCAATGAGTTGATTTGATGTTTTGGGTTAATTAGCCCAACGGTTTCAAAACCGTTTGGGGATTACCCAAACCGTCTCAAGACCATTTGGTAGTCACCCAAGACCGTTTGGAGGTCTAGTGTTGGATATGGTTAAGTGTTTGAAGATCCAAAGATATGGCATGAACCCTAATCGGCTAAGTGCTGATTTTTGTAAGTAATTGAGATGATGTTTTGGGTGATTGAGCCAAAACGGTTTCAAAACCATTTGGGGAGTACCCAAACGGTCTCAAGACCGTTTGGTGGTCACCCAAGACCGTTTGGAGGTCTGGGTTCAAGTATGGTTGAGTAATTGAAGGTCTAAAGACACCAAATTGAAATGCAATCAAGTGCTGATTCAATGATCAACTCAATAGCTCAAACCCTAATGATTGTTCACTAGAATCCAAGGGTTGGATGATCCAAATGGTCTCAAGACCGTTTGGAACTCATACAAACAGTCTCCAGACCATTTGGAGGCCACCCAAGACCGTTTTGAGGTCTAGGGGTGAGTATGGTTAAGCAATTGATGATCTAATGATACTAAGTTAAAGTGTAATCAATCGTTGTTTTGGTGATCAATCCAATGACCCAAACCCTAATTGGTTGACTTGGATTTTGATGATTTGATGGGAAAACGGTCTCAAGACCATTTGGAGGTCATCCAAACGACCTCAAGACCGTTTGGGGTCAGGTCATGTTCAATTTGGATGATGGTTCAATGGTTTCAAAGTAACTAATCTCCCATTGATTAGTGTTGAAGGATCATCGATTCCAAACCCTAATTCAATTAATTCAAACCCTAATTGAGGACTAATTGAGGGTCAAATAAGTTTAAGGTTGACTTATTTAACTCAATTGAAGTATGAGGATAGGTCCAATTGATGATTGGTTCCATGAATTCAATGATTGAAGGAATCAATATTGAGAACCCTAAACCGATTGGTGTAGTTGAGACCATCTTTAGTCCATGCAGTTTTGAGGAGGTTTGGACCAAATGGTCTCAAGACCATTTGGATTCATGCGGTTTCAAAACCGTTTGGAGGTTGAAAGTGCAAAACCGTTTGGGATCTCTTAAGGTCAAGAATGCTTAATGCTTTAAAGACTTAGATGGTTCAATGATCATTTAACCTAAACCCTAAAGACACCTAAAGTCATTAAGGGGTTAAGTAATTAGTGAACTAATGTATGTTAGGGTCAATGGTGAAGATTACAAAAGTACCCTTAGTGGGTTAGTGTGACTAGTACCCTCGATCAGGTAAACCCTAATGACCTTAATGGTGATGACTTGACTTATATCAGTCAAAGTTGAGTTGACTTAACCTAATAAAGAGTGATATAAACATCATCTATTTGTATGAGGAGAGAGAAAACTCATAATATCAATGACAATCAAATAAGATACCTTTAAAATGTATCAATACACACCATTAGGGTATGATCCTTCATAAGGAGATCATGGAAAACCCTAATTATGGAGATTATGAATCTTAACTTAATTTGAAGGTGTTAATGGAAGTAATCTTCATAAATAATGATGGTAAGACCTCAACTCACTATGATGTGAATAGTAAACCCTAATTTTAGGGTAAATCATGTAATGTGAATAGTAAACCCTAATTCTAGGGGAATAACATGATGTGAAATAGTAGTCCCTAATGGTGGGATATTAATCATAAACCTAATCTAGGGGAGATGGGATATGACTAGAAACCCTAATTGGAGGTGATGTTATGGGAAACCCTTATTAAGATGAATAGAAAGCTTAAATTATGGCGTATTAATCATGAAAACCTTGAGATGGTTTACTAGATAGTACAATAAGGTGAGGTGTAACTAAATCAATTAAATAAGATGATTATGTCATAAACATATAGAATAGGGTTAGTGAACCCTATGAATGATAAATGTGGTAATTTCAATAAATAAGGATTTAAGAGGTAAGATGCCTAGATCCAAACATCCCTATGAATGAGTAATAGATCTTACACCTTACAATAATAATGGGCATCAAACTCTAAAAAATGATGTATACTAAAGCATGATGTAGATAACATCGTGAATATGAAGATACCTAGAATAGTTGATGATAATTTATCCTATATCAATAGTGTTTAAACCTATATCATTACAGATAATTGGATAATTCTGATATATGATATATGCATCATATGAGGAATGGGCTAATACTTATAAGTGATGATCATTAATGATACATGATGAGTACAATAACCGAAATCAAACACTTATAATATCTTTGAATGTTCCCAAGGGTAGTGGAGTATTATATTAGGGTTGAACTGATAATGTGAATAGGAAACCCTAATTAATGAAAGGTAGGGTACTTTAACCCTAAGTTTGGGTTATGCTTCTAAGTATGAAACCCTTTGAATGAATTATAATATGAGGAATCCTTATGCCTTATAAGTCAAAGGGGTTTAATAACCCTAATTGAGTTGAATAAACCCTAACCCTAGAAATTAACCATGGTGATGAAACATGGTCATGGTATGATGTTGATAGCAGGACCATGCTATGGAGCAAGGCCGTGGTAGCTTCCCTTTTGCACGGTCGTGGTGTTCTATGAATAAATTGAAAAGAATTGGTATTGTACTGATATTGTTATATATGCATGTCTTCAATTATATTAGTCATGCAGGTTGTTAGAAAGAGGTAATCATAGCCATGTAAGAGTTATGATGTTTTACTCATTGAAAGCATGTTATAAGCTTTATGAATAATGATATACTATGTTGCCTGGTTTAAGAGGTAACATACGAGAATGATGGGCTGTAAGAGCCTTGAGTAATATTTACATTGTTACAATTAAGGTCATGCTATTAGATGACTTATGATGATTTAAGGGTTTGATATAAATCATTGCCCTTTATTGCCCTCGAGCCACCCTCCTGATATAAATCATTGCCCTTTATTGCCCTCGAGCCACCCTCCCAATATGAGGACAAGAGGTACCATTTCGGCCTCCCTGAGCACCAACAAGAGGATAAAAGGCAAGAAAATGATGTCAACCCTTTTTAAAAGTGCCATGCAGTATAAGAAACCATTGCACCCTGCAAAAACAAACTACCTCCCGTCTACTTTACCAAATATGGCTTCACGCTTCCCCTTCATGGATTACAACCTATCAAACCCTTTATACTTCACCAGCATACCCCTCCCGAAAGCATGGAAATACCACAAATTTGACATCTCGGCTAGACCAAATACCATCCTCATTGGCAAAAAATCTTTCCCAGTCACCTTAGATCTCATCGAAAAATCCAACCTCTACATCACTGATGGTTGGGCAAGCATGATCACTGAGCTGAAGCTTAAGCAGGAGTGGGCCATCTTCATAAAACCCTCAGCTCATAAAACCCGGACATTTTGGGTAAACGATTTCAACAACAAAATTCCCTATGAACTATACCCACTTTTCTTCAGCAAGGAAGAGCACATCTCCTCTTCTACTTCTAGCTCAACTGATCATCTCTTTGTGAGAAAGGAGCACTAGCCACCCTCTGGTTCAAAGTTCTGGCCCATATCCCTATCGTCAAGTCCCAATATTGAAGATATGGAGGACACAGCTACATCATCATCTATTAGTAATACAATTGCAACAAGGTATGAAATATCCAGCACATCTGAGTTTTTTAGGGTATCTAGTAAACACCACGATCAAAAATAAGAAAACATCATCCCATCATATCCCCACCAACTCAATCTCACTTTTCCACCTCTTGGACACCTCCCAACAATTTCTCTTACTCAGCTATACTTTGATATAGACAGACACTCTCAAACTTGGATTCCAGCCCCTCGAAGGCGACCCTTAAAAGCCCTTCATTGTACTTATTTCCACATAATTAATCAAATTCATCTCTCATTCTGGGTAGTGGCATGTAGTCAGAATTGTTCACTGTTGTGATACAATTCACTACCTAAATCTAGGTCGGTTCCACCGTCGTAGTAACCTATACCCTAAACTAGGTGCATTAGAATCGACCTCTGGGTTTCCACCATTAACCGTACATCACCTTTTTCAAGGAATTTATGAGTTAATGTGAATTTCGTCTCTTTTCAACCATTAATTCTTCTTTCAAAGCAATTAAAGGCATTAGATTATCATTAGGGTGATCAAGCATAATGATATAATGGAGAAAATGAAATCATACCATGGATTTAAGAGACAAATTATGAATTACTATGATAAAAACGTCATACAATGATTCCCCGGGCTACTATCGGTCCTAAAGACAAAGGGGATTAGCCATGCATGTTCATCTCAGAGCAAGACATGGTGGAAGAAAGGGAAAACATGGAGAAAAACATGGATGAAGTGATGTAAACCCCTGAACGGAGAAGATCCAAGCGTTCCTCGATGTAGAGTGTGTGATCTACAGCCTTTCGGCGGTGGAAAACGTCTTCTTCGGCTCTCGGAACGGTTGGGGCATGCTTCTGGGCTCCGTTTTCCTCTCCAACTCTCCTCGGGATGTGTGCAGTGGCTAATGACATGATAGCTCACCCCTGGCCGCCGTCATTAGGTATAAAAACCAAGTTAGGTCTCTGAAATATCACCACCATTGGATTCATGCCGATCTGAAACAAACACTAATCTGACGGTGTCAATACCATCAATGTGGGTCGATGGTATCGACCCGTCATGATATCGGCAAGCCTTCCTTCTTTTCTGTCATCCCGCCTGATGCAGACTTGATACCATCGACTCGGGTCGATGGTATTGACACCCTTAGGCGTCGGTTTTATCACCTTTCCGACACTGAAGATGTAGAATGTCGATAGTATCGAACTTTGTGTCGATAGTATCGACCGGTTGGTCGCTGGCAACCTGAAGGTAACTCACTACCATCAACTTCCCAGTCGATGGTATCGACACTGCTTGGCTCCTTGCGGCTGTCTGTCTGTGACTGTGTCGATACTATCGACGGATGTCGATGGTATCGATAGCTGTATATATACATTTTCTTGAAATTGCAAGACAAAGCCAAATCAGCTGAGATAAAACCCATTATTATAATCATTTATGATCAAAAAGATGAAATATGAGAGATTTGATACTGAAAGATATTATAGACTAGAGTAAGTGAATTATGTATTATTCACCACCAAAGTGACCAATAAACACATAAAATGCAAGTAAAACAAGTCTATAAATGTGACTCAAAATCCTCGCATCAAACTCCCCTAAGCTTAAACCTTGCTCGTCCTTGAGCAACAAAACTTTAAAATAGCATTGTGAAAGTCAACTAAAGAATAGATTATCACGACAGACGTCGCCGTAAGATTCCCGCCAAACATTCACATTCCGACCATCACTAACCACAGAATGATAATTACCCGCAAGGCGACAATGATCATCCATAAGAGATATCTACCCCAAAATTGATGAACACTATCACATAAGGTAGTTAACATAATAAAATCCTCCGGTCCAGACTCGGTGCATCTTGTGATCTTCTATCTATGTTGCTCGTCCTAACTACCATCTAAGTGAAAGGAGCTCTCATGATATGAAAGAGTGAGGAGATAATCATGGTGGCCTACCAATCTGAGCAACAGGTAGATGGAATAGGTGACTGTGGAAGAAATGGAAGCATAATACAGTTTTAACATGCACAAATACCCAAAATGACCTAAATGATGCAAATGCAAATGTAAATGCCCTAATGCCTACATTTTGGGTGGAATGATGCATGTTCCTACAATTCCATCTGATGCAAGATAGAATGTCTAAAAACTACATTATGTGCTTATTCTTCCTATTACACGGGTGAAACAAGCTCTTTTCTCCCTCTGAAATCAACTTTTTCTGTGTTTTTTTTCTGAAACCCTTTTTCTCTCAAATTGCAAAATGTACAATATTTTTTAGAATTCTTTTTTTTCTTTTGTACAACTATATTTCAGAGAGTATACAATGAGTTACCCGCTTCTCTTATTTTTCAGAAGAAATAAGGCACATATTGTCCTATATGCTCAAAAATATGTTAAAATGCAACTACATGAGATCAATTATGCAACTATGATGACATGCACTCAAGCATGTGTGCATGCATGATTCATCTACAAATTTTTTTCATTTTCCATTTTTTATGCACAATCTACTAAAATGCAATCCTACCTAAATGCTATGCAATCAAAAGATGAAAACTGTAATGTACTTCCAGTTCTTATGGTGGAGTCTGAAAACAATGGGGTGGATAGATCACAAGATTAATTGACTGATCCATTGGAAAATATTATATATCCCTCCTTACTGACCTGTGTAATAATTAAGAGGTATCTCTCTCTTATTTCAAATTAAGGTCTCATTGTCATTTGGTCAGTTTAGGCTCAAACAACCAATTCCATCCACTCTTCGTGAATCATAGGCATGTACAATTGTGGTTTTCTATTTTAAAGTTGACAAACCCAATTATTTTCATAAGTCATGTGCTCAAGGTTGAACAACACAAGCTTGCAAAATCACTAAAAAAATTTCAAAGTTACCCATGATTCCCATGTACAAACACAGAGATGACACATTACATTAGACATCCACAATTACACTAGATAGAGTGTGGATCCTACCCAAAAAAAACTAAGAACTAAGAAAATTTCTAAAATAAAAGACAAAGCAATAAATGATAAAAACTAAGAAAAATAAAGGATAGAAGTTGTTCCAACTCCCCCCCAAGCTTGAATTCGATTATGGCCTCATTGTCAAAAACAACCTTCAAAGGTGGAACAGTGATACCGATCATTGGTCAGGTGGTGGCGGGTACTGCGGGGTTGTGGGGTCCCATGATGGCACTGCCCCTGGAAACTCGGATCATACTGGGGCATCGGCGGAGGTTGAGGATACCCCCTGAAATAGTTCTGGCTCCAGTAGTTATCGTAGAAGGGTTGTTGCTGCATCTCCATCCTATGCAACCTGTCATGGATATTCTGTTGGTTGGCGAGGAGGAGGCGCTCATTCTCGTAGATGGCATGTTGGTTCACGAAAAGCCAGTTCGTGGTATCCTGAATACCGGCGAAAAAAGCAGTATGCTGTTGCTGGGTCTACTGAATCTCCTGCAGCATTGAGTACATCCCCTGCATCAAATAGGCATCCTCTCCTTGTTGAGAGGGCTGAGGTGGCGGAGGCTGTGAAAAAGATGACGCACCCTGGTGAAAGCGGGGACGCTTCCTCGGTGCCACTCATGCCCGAAGAGGAGTGAAAGCCTCCTCTTCCTCTTCATGCTCGTCATCGTCATCATTGTTGTCGTCGTCCCCGTCTTCCTCTTCATCAGAGTCGTCAATGGCGATGATGGGCCACCTGAAGTGCTGAGCTCCCTCGATGTTGAAGACGGGGTCTGGAAGTGCACATTCTTGATATTCGTGATTGACATGGCAATGTGCATAAGCCAAGCCATCACGGAGCATGAGGAGGTTGGAGCGGTGTAGATGATGTAGGTTGACCTTGTTCCTGATGGAAAGCGGAGCAAGTTGGGAAAAGTCCAACCCAAGGTAGAGAGCCAACGGTGTGATGAGACCTCCAAAGTGGATAGGAGCTTTTCGTGTACTCCTCTTCACAGCCAACACACGCGTCAAGAAAAATGTGCCCCAATTGCACTCCTCACGCTTCAGCAGTTTATACAAAAAGAACAAATCCGTCTCTTGGAATTTACTAAGAGAAAGATCGCCATGAGCAAAGAGTGTCGTACAAAGCATGCGTTGCAGAATCCGTACAAACGGATGCTCGAAGTCGGCGACAGTTGTGTTGTGGTAGCTGACAGACTTTCCTGGAGGCGCGGTCACCAGCTGGGCAAAGATGTCATCGTAATCAGTCTGGTTATCCGGTCTACGGTACTAGTCACTCCCATGATTCCAGTTGTAAATGGAATTGAATTGCTTGAGGGTGAGAGTGTAATTGTTGTTGTAGAGCCGGAAAGAAATGCGACCCTGTATCCATTCTCGATCAGTGGTGATATGTCTAGAGACACCATGAACTCCACCACGAGCTCTTTGTATGTCGACTACTCACCGAAAAATGGTTGGCCATGAGCATATAACTCCATCTCATCGGGCCTCCTACCCGTTTTCCTTGCTTGCCCTTTAAGGACATAAGCAAGATTGGCCTCGAACCCAAGGTCACGAACCATGGTCCGATCGACGTATCGGGTTGGCTCGATTTTTCTTTACAGTAACTCCTTGTATACCTTCCGGACTTCCGCGGAAGGATGAACAATCCTCAGATGAGGAATCGATCCGGTTGGTGGAGGAATGAAGGTCGGGATCTCCATCGGGACCGCCCTTGAAGAAGACGCTCCTTCTGTCTGCACCATCGTCTCAGAGAGAAAGGGAATAGGAGATAGAGCTCAGTGAAGGTTGGAGAAGATGATCTCCGCTCAGAGCAGGGCTCGGTGAAGAGATTACGATCCTTGGACGCTCGTAGAAGACCTCTGGTCACACAGCAACGATCAATGCACAAGAGGAAGGAAGAAACGTCGAAGGTGTGAAGAGATCGGAGAAATAACCCTCCCTTTTATAACTGAACCCGGTGCTGATGTTGCACCGTCAATACCATCAATGGAGTGTCGATGGTATCGACACCTGTAGCACAATCCGAGTCTTCGCTAGTATCGACAGTTGTCGATGGCCTGATGTGGGGGCCCGGATCGATGATGTGTCGATACTATCGACATGTGTCGATGGGATCGACCCATACCACGGATCGACTTCCTTGATTTAGCGGCCGCCATTGATTTCTTCTCACGGATCGGTGACATGTCGCGTCAATACCATCGATGGGGTGTCGATGGTATCGACTCTGCATGGATCAATTTGCCATCGCGAGGCCCGGGCGTCGCTTTCTGACTGTAGTCGGGTCAATACCATCGACAAAGCCGTCGATGGTATCGACTTCACTGAGACAAAATCGTCTATAAATCTTTAGGGATCTCGTGAGTATCAACATCTGTGTCGATGCTATCGACCCGATCTGGCTATTTCTTCAGCTTCACTGATGGTAGGTCGATACCATCGACGAGGCCGTCAATGGTATTGACTCAGAAAATTTTCTACAGTCACCTACCTGTACCCATGTCGCTACCATCGACACAATGGTCGATGGTATCGAATCTTCCTCAGACCTGCACACTGAACAAACGATCAAGGTATCATTTTTACACTAAAAACAAAATTAAACCAAACTAACTTGTAAATGCGAAAGAAAATGGATGAAACTACCAACGGCTGGGTTGCCTCCCAACAAGCGCCCTTATTTAACGTCTTAGGCTAGACAAAATCAAGCTTATCATGCATCTTTAAGTGCTATGAGTTTGACCTCATGCACTTTCCTCGTGTAGTCCTCGCCAAAGTACAGCTTCAACCTCTGTCCATTGACCAGAAATGTCATCTCTCCATCACGCACCATGTGGCCATACCTCCTCCACAATGAAAGGTCCACTCCATCGTGATTTCAATTTCCCAGGATGCAGCTTCAACCTCGAGTTGAACAATAGCACACAATATCCCTTCTTGAAGACACGCAGTTGAATGTGTCGATCGTGAATAAGATTTGTTCTCTCCTTATAAATCCTCGAGCTTTCATAAGCGTTCATCCTCAGCTCATCTAGATCATTGAGCTCTAGCATGCGTTTCTTCCCTGCCTCATCATAAGTCAAGTTCAGCTTCCTTAGCGCCTAGTGCGTCTTGTGATCCAATTCTACCAACAAATGGCAGGCCCACCCATAAGACAACCTAAAAGGCATAGTGCCTATAGGTGTCTTAAATGCCGTCCTATATGCCCATAAAGCATCTGGTAGCAAAGTACTCCAGTTCTTTCTTGTCGAAGCCACTACGCGCTCTAAGATTTTCTTGATTTCTCTGTTGGACACTTCGACCTGCCCTTGTGTATGTGGGTGGTACGGGGTACCAATATTGTGCTTTACCCCATACTTTCTCAACAACGCAGCAAACTTTTGATTTTTGAAATGGGTACCTCCATTGCTGATAATCATCCTTGGCACACCAAATCTGCAGAAGATGTGATCTTTTACAAACCTGCACACTACAGCAGTATCATTAGTCCTTGTGGGTATTGCCTCTACCCACTTCGATACATAATCAACAGCAAGTAAAATGTACAAATTAGAGTTTGAGGGCATAAAGGGTCCCATAAAATCAATACCCCACAGATCAAACACCTCAACTTCTTGAAACACGTTGAGGGGCATCTCCTGTCGCTTTGAAATATTACCTGCCCTTTGACAGGAATCACATCTTCGCACATAATCATATGCGTCCCAGAAAAGTGTAGGCCACTAAAGGCCACTCTCAAGCACCTTGGCCGCCATCCTGGAACTTCCATGATGGCCACTAGTTGGTAGAGTATGACAATGATGAAGTACACTGTCATATTCTGTCTCCGATACACACCTGCACAAAATGTCATCCCTGCATTGCTTCAACAAAATGGGGTCATCCCAGAAATAATATCTCAAAGAATGGAAAATTTTCTTTTTCTCTTGATATGTCCAATCATCTGGGATTATTTTACAGACAAGATAATTAACAATATATGAAAACCATGGATCCTTGGATTTTACAGAAAGGATTTGCTCATCAGGGAATGTCTCGGTGATGGGTATATTAATGTCCTTCTCATCTACCCATTCTAACCTAGACAAGTGTCCGCAACCACATTCTCTATTCCCGCCTTATCTTTAATTTCAATGTCAAATTCTTGTAATAATAAGATCCACCTAATCAATCTAGGTTTGGCATCTTTCTTTTCCATCAAATATTTTATGGTGGTGTGGTCCGTCCATACCACAACTTTTGACCCTACAAGATATTGCCGAAATTTTTCAAATGCAAAAATGACGGCGAGAAGTTCCTTTTCAGTTGTAGTGTAATTAAGTTGTGCTTCATAAAAAGTCTTGGATGCATAGAAAATCACAACGGGTTTGTTTTCAAAACGGTATCCAAGAACATCCCCCACTGCAAAATCTGAAGCATCGCACATTAATTCAAAAGGCTTTGTCCAATCCGGCATTTGCACAACCGGTGCAGAAATTAACTTCTCTTTGAGCACATTAAAAGCATGCAAACACTTTTCATTAAAATCAAATGCTGCATCCTTCTCAAGCAATTCAGATAATGGTTTAGCGATTTTTGAGAAATCTTTGATAAAGCGACGATAAAATCCTGCGTGATTGAGAAAACTCCTTACCCCTTTAACCGAATTCGGTGGGGGTAATTTGGAAATAACCTCAATCTTAACCGGATCTACCTCCAACCCCTTGCTAGACACTTTATGTCCAAGCACAATCCCTTCACTAACCATCATATGATATTTTTCCCAGTTGAGAACTAAATGTGTGTCCTCACATCGTTGTAAAACTTTATCCAAATTATATAAACATTCATCAAAAGATGCACCATAGACGGAAAAATCATCCATGAAGACCTCTAAACAGTGCTCAACCATATCAGAGAAAATGGCAAGCATGCAACGCTGAAAGGTTGTTGGTGTGTTGCATAAACCTAAGGGCATACGGCGATATGCAAATGTTCCATAAGGACAAGTGAAGGTGGACTTCTCTTGGTCCTTAGGATCAATGGAAATCTGATTATAGCCAGAGTAACCATCTAGAAAACAAAAGTGAGATTGACATGCTAATCGCTCTAAAATCTGATCAATGAACGGAAGAGGAAAATGATCTTTTAACGTAGCAGAGTTCAATCTACGTTAATCAATGCACACACGCCACCCGGTTACCAAACGGGTCGTGACTGGCTCATTTAACAAATTGTGAGTGACAATAATTCTCCCCTTTTTAGGGACTACCTGTGTGGGGCTTACCCACGTCGAATCAGAGATAGCGTAAATGATGCCTGTAGAAAGGAGCTTGATCACCTCCTT
The DNA here is from genome assembly GCA_963693085.1 of Alisma plantago-aquatica. Classification (NCBI taxonomy): domain Eukaryota; kingdom Viridiplantae; phylum Streptophyta; class Magnoliopsida; order Alismatales; family Alismataceae; genus Alisma; species Alisma plantago-aquatica. Next base: position 988,361,379 of record OY856410.1, on the reverse strand, counting down.
CTTGACGACCTCCATCATGCTTGGATTGAGTCTGCGTTGTGGCTGGATTACAGGTTTGGCTCCTTCCTCGAGCCAGATCTTGTACTGGCAAAGTGTAGGGGATATCCCTTTGATATCCGCGACTAACCACCCGAATGCACCACGATGGTTCTTCAGCACGATCATCAATTGATCATCTTCCTCGGCACTCATATATGTTGAGATAATCACCGGTAGTTTTTCACCATCGGCTAGGAATGTATACAAATGAGGTGGTAGTGGCTTCAATTCAAACTCTGGTGGACTGATCAAAGATGAATGAAGCGGTGGTGGGAGTTTCCCAAGATCTTCATAATACTTAGCATAATAACACGGCAGCACTTGAAGCATCTTGACACATTCTTGTAACGACTTACTTCTCATCCAGTCATGTGTTATATTGACAAGGCAAGCTTCAAGAGGCAGTTCTGGATATGCATTGAGGACAGAACTTGCTATGGCATCATCTTCAGTAGAAAGAGGGATTTCCTCCTCTTCATCATTTGGAAAACCCACAGCCCTGCAAAGAGAAACAACTTTGGTCTGTTCCATAATGTCTACATCCAGTGTCCCCTTCTCTACCTTGGTCATTACATGAGCCATATCTAGAAAAGGCTTCCCTAGACAAAGACAAATGTTCTGATCAAAATGTTTCACCATTCGACATTGCTCCTTTGCTTTTGATTGTGTTGTGCTTGGGAGCATAACCATTTCAAATCGGTCATCCGTGATTCCCAATGTCAAACAACCTCTTCCCATCTCGAGTATCATATCTACAGTAGCTTGGAAGGGTTTTCCAAGGAGTAGATCATTTCCTTGTTCATCTTGCATTTCCATTACCACAAAATCTGCTGGAAATACAAACCGGTCGACTTTAACTAAAACATCCTCGCAAATACCATACGGCTTAACCATAGAATTGTCCGCCAACTGAATCGTCATATTGCTATGGCTTGATTCTCTCAGTCCCAGCTTCTTAAAAGTAGAGAGAGGCATCAAATTTATACTTGCCCCGGAATCACACAATGCTTCGCCGAATTTCACTTTATCGATGTAACATGAAATATTGAAGCAGCCTGGATCCTATCTTTTAGGTGGCAGTGTTCCCATAATGAAAGCGCTCGCCTACTCTTTAAGAACCACGACCTCGGTATCAAGAATCTTCCTCTTCTTTGTGATTATGTCTTTCAGAAACTTGTTGTAAGAGGGTATCTGCTCTATTTCTTCTAACAGTGGAATGTTGACAGAAAGCTTCCTAAAGCTATCTAGGAACTTCTTGAACTGAGCGTCCACTTTCTTGGCTTTCAAACTATTTGGATATGGGACCGGGACAATCTGTGCCCTCTGATGTGGCGGCACATATGGTGTCCTCTTCAATGTCTCCTCCTCAGCAATGGGTTCTGATGTGATATCCTCTACTACATCCTCTACCGGCTCTGTGATTGGAATCGGAACCTCCTCTGTGGCCTCACCTGTGGTTTCTGGCTGGGGTGTGCTCAGTTCATCAGCCCTGGGGTTTAAAATCTTCTTACCACTCCATAGCAGAATTGCCTTAGCTTGTTGGTTTCCTCCTGAAATGTTTGTATTTCTGGGAAAACCTTGTTGCGCTGGCTTTTTCATATTTTCTATCTCAGCTGACATCTGCGCTAACGATGTTTCTATAGTCCTCATCTGAGCCCCATGACTTTTTAAGGTCTGCCCAAATTGATTCATAAATTCTCCTTGTTGCTTAATCTGTTGGCCAAACGTGCTCATGAGTTCTTGATTCTGCTTGATTACTTGGTTGAGCAACTCATTGCTCTTATCCTCTGCCGACGATTGTGGTTTTGCATCAGGGTCCTGCAAGAAATTGTTTGGGTCCTTCCATGAAAATTTCGTGTCTTTCCTCCAAGAATAGTCATTATTTTTGTACCCTTGTTGTTGGCGCATAAATTTCACCTATGCTTCCTCGTTAGATTCTGTGTCTTCTTTTGCTAGCAACTTCTTGGCTAGAAGGTCCATCTTCTCATTTAGCTCCTTGATGGCCTTTGACTCACCTGCAGCCCGAACCTGCTCTACTGTGTCTCTGTTGCCCCATGATTGCTTTTTGGCCATGTTCTTCAAAATCTCCCAACACCTTATTCTTGTGTTGTTTAAGAAGAACCTCGAACCTGTTGAATCCAAGTTGCTTCGGTCATGCTCAGAAAGAGCAAAATAGAAAATCTTGACTTGTTTCTCCTTGTCAAGCCCATGATGTGGGCACCTCCTCAGCATTATTTGAAAGCGCTCCCAAGTCTCAGAATACGTTTCACCTGCTTTCTAACTGAAATTGTGGATCTTTCGTACAAGATCATTAGTCTTCTCAGGCGGAAAGAGTCTCTCGAAGAACACTTCGACCATATGATCCCATGATTCCGCATACTCATCATACAAGTTATGCAGCCATTCTCGAGCATTTCCCGCTAGAGAGCTCGGAAATAATTTTAAATAGAGTGTCTCTTGCGGGAACATGTCTATCTTGATCATATCATAGTTCTCCACGAACTGGCTTATATGAGTCACCGGATCTTCATTTTTGAGCCCGTGAAATGCATTGGATTTGACTAAATTGATTAGGCCAGGGTCAATTTTATAATTGGGAATGTTGATAGCCTGCCTCTTGATCGGCCCTTTTGATGCAGAAGTAGAAGACGCCTTAATCTTCTCCCAGATTGTCGGTTCCTCAGCCATAGCTTCTGGTTCAGAGTCTGAATCTATATCCTCATGTTGATCTTGAATGTTGTTCTCCTCGTCGTCTGGTCCCAATGGTGAAACCTCTGGTGATGGCAGTGTGTAGTCTGTGCTATGCATCCTCACCATGCACTAGTACCTACAAAGTAATAATTTAGGTTCAGTACAGTGCGAGACGATTGCTAAATATGAAAAAATAAGCGATGAATTGCAAAATTAATAATAAAATAAAAAAGTGGCCTAGAGTGGCCGCTTGCAGCACTCGTAGTGCCGACAATTGTCGTGTCTCTGGCAACGGCGCTAAAAACTTGACGCAAATTTACCGTGCGTATAATGCAAGTTCACACGTCAATGTAATATAGGCATTTGTGAGGCCCGAGTCAAACTCAGGGACACTGAACTATCAGTAGACTACTACTAACTGTTCGCAATTAACTAGACCGGTAAAAAAGGTTTTAAGAGTTGATTAAAAAGAAAATAAAAATAAAAGAAAACAAAACAATCAATTAAATGTTGAGTTTAATCAATTTAGATGGGAATCTTTAGGATTGTGGTTTCACCGCGGGTTCTCGTTATATGAGTTTCCACATAATTAATCAAATTCATCTCTCATTCTGGGTAGTGGCATGTAGTCAGAATTGTTCACTGTCGTGATACAATTCACTACCTAAATCCAGGTCAGTTCCACCGTCGTAGTAACCTATACCCTAAACTAGATGCATTAGAATCGACCTCTGGGTTTCCACCATTAACCATACATCACCTTGTTCGAGGAATTTATGAGTTAATGTGAATTTCTTCTATTTTCAACCATTAATTCTTCTTTCAAAGCAATTAAAGGCATTAGATTATCATTAGGGTGATCAAGCATAATGATATAATGGAGAAAACAAAATCATACCATGGATTTAAGAGACTAATTATGAATTACTATGATAAAAACATCATACAATGATTCATCGGGCTACTCTCGGTCCTTAAGACAAAGGGGATTAGCGCCGCATGTTCATCTCAGAGCAAGACATGGTGGAAGAAAGGGAAACATGGAGAAAGACGCAGATGAAGTGATGTAAACCCCTGAACGGAGAAGATCCCAGCATTCCTCGACGTAGAGTGTGTGATCTACAGCCTTACGGTGGTGGAAAACATCTTCTTCAGCTCTCGGAATGGTTGGGGCATGCTTTTGGGCTCCGTTTTTCTCTCCAACTCTCCTCGGGATGTGTACAGTGGCTAATGACGTGCTATCTCGCCCCTGGCCACCGTCATTAGGTATAAACACCAAGTTAGGTCGCCGAAATATCATCACCGTTGGATTCGGGCCAATCTGAAACAAACATTAATCTGACGGCGTCGATACCATCGACGCGCGTCGATGGTATCGACCCGTCGTGATATCGGCAAGCCTTCCTTCTTTTCTGTCATCCCGCCTGATGCAGACTCGATACCATCGACTCGATTCGATGGTATCGACACCCTTAGGTGTCAGTTTTATCACCTTTCCAACATTGAAGCTGTAGAACGTTGATAGTATCGACCTTTGTGTCGATAGTATCGACTGGATGGTCGCTGGAAACCTGAAGGTAACTCGCTACCATCGACTTCCCAGTCGATGGTATCGACAATGCTTGGCTCCTTGCAGATGTCTGTCTGTGACTGTGTCGATACTATCGATGGATGTCGATGGTATCGACATCTGTATATATACGTTTTTCCTGAAATTGCAAGACAAAGCCAAATCAGCTGAGATAAAACCCATTATTATAATCGTTTATGATCAAAAAGATGAAATATGAGAGATTTGATATTGAAAGAGATTATAGACTAGAGTAAGTGAATTATGTATTATTCACCACCAAAGTGACCAATAAACACATAAAATGCAAGTAAAACAAGTCTATAAATGTGACTCAAAATCCTCGCATCAAGTCTACTATTCCTTTTGATCTCCCAGCCAACTCTATGAGACTTATAAAGGTTTTCACATCTCGTAGTGTTCTGGCCACTATTGAAAACAACCTGGAAAACAACACGATCAACATTTTGGATGTCACTAGAGCTATAGCCATATTAATCCACGGGCACATTGTGCTTAAACCAAAAATTCTATCGCCCTCACAACTTCTATACTCTATCCCTGAAGGTACAAAGATAAACCACCTTTTTGGACATATCCTCATGATTCCTTGTGGGTCTAGCTTTGTTCAAGCAAATCTTTCCAAATGGACATCTCGACTGGGGGATTTTGAGGCCCAGTCGGGTGGGTTAGGGTGGGTTGCTATATCCAACCTCCCCCCACACCTTTAGGAAGTTGAGGTCTTCAAATCCATTGCTCATGCAGTTGGTGCTACTCTATAATACATCAGTTCGGAGACCTTACCCCCCTCATAGTTTATCAAAGCTATCTGCCTATTCTCTGTTAAACAAACCACCTCACTGCCATCTTCCCTAAATATCAGACTGGGAGAAATCACCTACAACATCAAACTCTCAACAGGGCACCCCTCTGACATCAAAACCTCTTTTTCTGATCTCTCTGTTCATCTCCCTTCCCGATACTCCTCGATCAACAAAAAAAAACTTACAATCCTATTCGCAAACCAGGTGAAAGGAAATTGGTTTGGGAAAGAAAAACTGCCACCTCAAAATCCTCATCTAACTTAAACATATCTCACAGTCTCAAAAGACAAAGAACAACTTCCCCACCAGCAAAATATTCATTTCCCTCCCGAAATGGCACATATCAACCTTTCTCCTCGATCCCAAAAGATGAAAACTTTTCTCTAAACATTGATCCAGATACTATTAAGAAGCTCAAAACAGCAATCATTGATGAAATAAAATCTTTCCAGAGTCCAAAGAAGAAGGGAAAAGGAAAGGACACAAGCATCATCAAGTCCATCAACACCATGCAATCCATCCTTGAAGGGATGCCCAGGAGAAACATCTTTGCTACTCTAGAAACATGTACTTGTTTCTCATCTTCCTACTCGGATTTCAATTCAAATACTAGTTTATCATCTTCTACCTCCATGGATGATCATGATATTGACAATATTGAAGATTTAGCATCATGGCCTGATATTCAAAGTTTCACCAATTTTGCAAATAAAATAGGAATACAATTTGAAGAGGAAAACATAACTAACTCAGCATTGAATGACATAGAAAAATTTACGAATTGGACAAACCATAGGACATTAGGAGATACAAACCATAGGACATTAGGAGAGACAAACAAGAATATCAACTATTGAGTGTCACTTAACGACCTTTCTTACTGAATCTTATTGATTTATTTATCCCCTCTTTTGATCCAATGAGAATAAAATCCTGGAATGTCTGTGATCCAGCCAATGCACGTAGAAGAAAAGAGATTAGAAATCACATCTACAATCATAACATAGATATCATTACCATTCAAGAAACCAAAACCACACTTTCTCCTTTTGCTTTAAAAACTATAGGAGGAAATAAGATTACTGAATGGTTTCAAATCCCTCCTGATGGTTTTAAAGGGGGACTCTTAGTGGGATATAACAAGAACACTTTCACTATATCTCATTGGGATCTCAAAACTTTCTCCATTTCCATCTCTCTGACTAGCTCATCTGATCAATTCAGGTGGACTTTTACTGGTCTATATGGAGATCCAGGACACGACAAAAATCTTTTACTTTTGGAACTCTCCGAAATCATGCAAGCCAACTATCATAAACCATGGCTTCTTGGAGGGGACTTCAACCTCATCACCATTGTCACCGAAAGGAAAAATACATTCTCAACTTCATCAGACCTCACCCCAGCTAACAAAATTGTTATTCATCTCCTCTCTAAGAACAATATGATTGACCTCCCCCCCTCTAATGTTGGTTTCACATGGACTAGAAATAACATGAGAGCTAGATTGGACCACTTCATCTACTCCTCTTAGGAAAAACATTTCCCTCTAGCTTTTGTCCATGTGGCACGTCAGCCCATCTTAGACCACTTTCCCTTAATCATCGACACACACAAAGAAGTTTGGGGAAAAAATCTTTTCGATTTGAAAACTTCTGGCTCACAAGTCCCCAATTTGTTAAATTCTGTGAAAACAATTGGATATTGGCAGATCACAGAACTAGAAATCTGGGATTCCACATACAGCGAAACACCAAACTCATGAAATACAAGATCCTTGATTGGAAACTCAGACAAACCCAAAACCTTGCAAACACTCTTAAAGATCTTGAACAACAACATCTATTTGTTGATAATGACCCCTCAGCTGATCCAGCTCTAGTACTTACCATCAAGTCGAAGATTGACCAAATTAAAAATTTCCTGGACATTAAGTGGAGACAAAGAGCTAAAGTCACATGGGATAAGGAAGGTGTCAAAAACACAAAATTCTTTCACAAAGTTTGCAACAATAACCATAGGAGAAATATCATTGTGTTCTTAAACATTCAAGGGGTCATCACCACAAATAAACACATGAGCATATCTCACAGTGTTGTACACTTTAGAAAGATTTTCAATACTAACCATAGTTCATCCTTCCTTAACTCCAGAAACTGTCAAACTCTCTGCCCAAAAAAGATTGGTTCTCCAACAAACTTAACCAAACCCTTCTGTTCAGATGAGCTTGATTCTACTATAAAGTCTCTCGAAAAAAACAAATCTCTTGGGCCTGATGGGCTTAATTTGGAATACTACCTTGCTAACTGGAACCATTTCAGGAAAGACTTCTTGGCTTTTCTTCAAGAAATCCACAAATTCAACAATGCTCACAACATCCTCAAACATCTAAACAAAACTTCCATTGCTCTTATAAAAAAATTTGATAATCCTGAGCAAATATCACAATTTCATCCAATCAGCCTCATCAATACTTCATACAAAATCATTGCTAAAACTCTGGCTAATAGATTGAAACCCTGCATCAAAAACAACATACCTCTTAACCAGAATGCCTTTCTTAAAGACAAAAATATCCAAGATGCTTACCTGATGGTAAATGAGACAATTCATTTGTGCCACATAAATAAACAAATCTTGATTGCTATTAAACTTGATTTTGAAAAGGCCTTTGACTACATCAACTGGAATTGTCTCATTAAAACCCTATCCATTTTTGGTTTCCCAGAACCTTGGATAAACTGGATTCATGCATGCATCTCCACAAATCACTTTTCCACAATCATCAATGTCTTGCCTTTTGGATACTTTAAAAACACTAATGGGCTCAGGCAAGGTGACCCAATTTCCCCTTATTTGTTTATAATAGTAACCTCAATCCTCAAAAGGATGATCAAACTTGGCTCTGCCCATGGGCTTATTTCATCCCCCTATGAATGCAAGGAGAACATCATACAGTTTGTGGATAATACTATCATCCTGATTTCACCAAAAGATGACACCATCATAAATATCATTAGAATCATTGGAATATTTTCATACATCTCGGGACTGAAACTTAACCTTCAAAAGTCTTCCATCTTTGGTGTTCACATTGATAATCACATCATCAACAGATATAAAACTCTCCTCAAATGCAAGCATGAAGAGTTCCCAATCAACTATCTTGGCTTACTTATCAACCCCTAAATATCACACATTCTATATGGGTTCCCATCATAAACAAGATCAAAACAAAATTAAATTAATGGACAAATAACTTCCTAAATCTTGTTGGCCGCTTAACTCTCCTTAATAGTGTCATTACCCCCATCACAACACACTACCTCAACTGCATTCCCTTACCTACCAAAACAAAAATATAATTGACAAAATCAGGAGAAGTTTTCTATGGAATAATCAAAATCACTCACATGTCCAGAGAAAACACCTCCACCTGGTTAATTGGAATACCATCTCAGCTCCCATGGGCTTTGGTGGATGGGGCATCATTGATCTTGAAACTCATTCTCTATGCCTAGTGATCAAGATCATAAAAACCTTGGAAAACAACAAAAAGAAGATCCGGAGTGACCTCATCCAACAAAAATACTACAAAAAGATCCCACCATGGTATAAAACCACGAAACACATTGCTTCTCCTCTCTGGAAGTACATTAATAGACACATTCCCATGATCAGAAAAACCATACATACCCCTCCACACACTCACTGCCACATTAACTTCTGGAAAGACCCTTGGTTCCATCAAAATACCATCAAGAACCTGCATCCACAATGGTCTATACCAAAAAAATTAGCTTCTATTTCTACGGCCAAAGCCCTCAATCTTCTCACCAGCAAAAAAAATGCTCTAAAGTGGATCCTTCAAACAAACCTAGAAAATTCGGAAATAAACAACATCATTCATAAGTTGGAATTCAACACTAAGAATAAGATCTCTTGGAGATGGGGGGCGTTATACACCCCAAAGGCAACCTACACCTTCCTCACCTACAGAGGCATCACCCCTAGATACTCCCTCTCGGGAAAAAAACAAATGGTCCCAGAAGCACAAAATTTTCTTCTGGATCCTACTAAACAACAAGCTTCTCACCGACTAAAACATTACAAAGAGAAGTTTTGTTGGGCCTTCAAGATGCTATCTCTGCCTAGCCGAATCAAAAACATCAAAACATATTTTCAAAAATTGTCCAGTTTCAAAACTTATCATCAAAAACTTTCTTGATATTAGATCTGATAATCAAAACCTTACTACTATACCTTTCAATATAAAACATCTGCATAGAGTAGCAAATTTCCACCCAGAAGACATCATTATCACCATTTTATGGCACCTCTGGATAGAAAGAAATCATATAAAAATTAATAACGCAAAGAATCCACTACATATCATTTTATTAAAGATATCTTCAGATTTCTCTATTCAACATGATTGCAGGACAGGTGCCGATATCATCTAGGATGACTCCAACTGAAGAAAGCTTGGAAAACAACATTGTAGCAGGCAATGTCTTCTACACCATGGAGGAGATTTTGGAGGAAGAATCGGACTTCTTATAGTGTGCCTTGGACGGACCATCAGATGTTTTTTTGTCTTTTATCTTTAGATTGCTTAGATCTTGATGCTCATATTTAAGAGGCTTGTCTAAGGGATGCCTCCCCATGGAACTTTTTACTTCCTCACTTTTTACCTCATCATATCAGTAACTATAGTTTGTACCAAACATGATCTTATGTAGGTGCTAGTCTGCATAGTTGTAGCTCTTTATTTTTAATAGAATTGCATGACCTTTTATCAACAACAACAAAAAAACCAATCACATATTGTAGGTTGAAGTTGTTCTCCAACTTTCCATTTACTTGGATAGCAATGATGTGTGACTAGATACTACTCTTTGCTTGTGAAGTCATAATTGTTTATGGACATTCATTGCCAACGTAATATGGGACCTATAGGGTCACACACATACAATACAGTTAGAAGAGGAGTTTAATCATGAATGATAATTGAATTGACTGCTAAAGTTTTTAGGTATTATCTCAAGCAAAAAATTAACTGACTAGACTGCCAACTAATCAGTTCAAGGGTTTAACCAACCGGTTGGAGTGCCAAGTTGATTGGATATTGCACTGGATGAATTGTATATGAGTAGGGGAGCCAACTGACTGGTTCACTTTATGAAGCAATCAATTCATAGTCTCCAAATGACGATGTTGTGAAGCAAAATGCCCGATTTGTAGATCAAATCGATTGCATTAAGGATTAGTGTTAACATAATTTTGTGTAGTAATTGGATTAGAATTTCCAATACAACTACAATCGGGAAACATGACAAAATCACATGCCAACTGATCAGTTCGCTCAGCAAACTGATTATTTTGCCTGTTGCATGTTGCAAATTTTCATGAGATTTTGGTCCTTTCCACTCTCACACACATTGGGAACCCTGACCCTAACCCTCCTATAAATAGATGGGTATTGAGGGCTTCTCAGACACATCCATTGCCTCTGACAATTGTTTGTCTTCTCTAGTTGTGGTAATTGAGAGTACCTGAGCTTAGCAAGGGAGAACAATTGTAGGAGAGCAAGTTGGTGACTAGTACACCAACGGGAGGGACAACTTCTTTCTATCTGTTGAGAACAAAAAGAGTTCTAGGTTGTCCATGTAAACTTCCATAGAAGTGTGGAGTTTGTTGTATGTCGCTAGGAGGACAACGTTAGCCTACTGTTTGTGGTAGAGACCAAGGAGTTGTTGCAGATGTCGTCTGAGTGCAATTAGAAGGAAGTTGCACAACCAAGATGAGGAGATTGTCGTTGGACTTTCTCCAGGACTATGTATATCCTCAAAACTATCCTTTCTATTATATAGTTATTGACGTGATTTGTTGGTATAATGGAGAATATGGTAGTAAAAATTTTGTTTTCATTGCCTACCTGATGCCATATTTCCTTGCAGTGGTATCAGAGCCACATCAATTTACTATATTTTGGGATAATAGATATGATTGGACTTTTGGTTTTATTGTTTATTTATTGCATATGATGTAAATATGAATGTCCAATCAAACCATGTACAATCCCAAATTAATATATATGCAATTTACACATGTCGCTCTAAAAGTGAGTTTTGATGGTGGATGTGAAGCATGGTTATGGACAATAACCTAATATATCTATGCATGGTTGTGTGGTTGGTTATTCCTATTTTATCTTGGTTTGCATAGCAAGCCTCTACCTTATCTTCCAATTGTAAAAGTGTTGTCCTCTCCTACATTTGCTCACCTTGAATGGAACTTGAGGTTTCTCTATAATCATGTAAAATTAGGATAGTTTAATCTCTTATTACAATAAAGAAGACGAGCCACCTGAGAAGATGAACCGCTTGACTAGAGGCCCATCCAATCAACTGGAGGACCCAGAAGATGGTGGATCAGAGTCCAGACAACCAGTGTGACGGCCAACCGACCAGCCAATATGCAAGTCGATCAGTTCAAGGGTTGAACTGATCAACCCAGATTGTCAAGCATGGCTCTTCATCAACAATAGGTTTCTACATGAGATGTAGGCCCTAGGTCATGGTACCTTGTGGCTCCAATGAACTACAAATAGAATGGCCATAACCATTGCTTATATTTATTGCATATTTTCTTTGTGGGATATAGCATGTATATGATATGTTGTATATATGTGGTGATTGGATAATGTATATGTATTTATAAATATAAACTCCTTAAATAATATTTAAATTATTATATACTTCTCATAAGAAACACATTTGAAAAGCTTAATCGACTAAGCATGGGCACCCCAAGGGTGGTGTGTTGTCTATCTCTACTTCTCATAAGAAACACATTTGAAAAATCTTAATCGACTAAGCATGGGCACCACAAGGGTGGTGTGTTGTCTATCTCATGGAAGTGTGATGGTAATAATATGGGTATGCCAAGAAGGATGCATTATTATCATGTTGGCTTTTGGCTCAAGCTTAACTATGTGTCCTTAATGATATTAAGCACCAGAGGCATGTAGATAACTATGTAAAAGAGTTTCCCGTATCATCTATCTACAAATTGCTTATAATGCAATTGATAAAAGTTATCTACCTTAATAATTGACTATGGACATTGACGTTGGCTGGGTAATAGTTGAATTATTTGGATCTTCGCTCACTAGAATGTTGTACATTGTAATCTTCAAAATAGATATATGAGGGCTATCAATTTGAATAAAATAGTGGGAGTGATAATTAATTGAAGAGCTCATTGAATATCATCAATTTCAAATCAAATTAAAAAGGGTTTTGACAAAATGAAATTTTTTCTCTTATAGAATCAAATGGCATAAAATCATCATTATGATTTGTCCATAGGAAGGACAAACTTAATGGGACAAATTTTCATGATTGGTTTTGGACTTTGAGAAGGATTCTCAATGAAGAGTGCAAGCTCTATGTCCTAGAAACACCAGTGCTAGAAATACCTTCTCTTGAAGTGCCTAGGGCTAAGGTGGATGCTTAATGGAAGCATGCCAATGATGCCTTGGATATAAAGCACCTTATGCTAAGATGCATGAACTATGAATTGCATGAGTAGTGTGAAGACATGGGAATACTTGAGATGGTAACACGTCTTAAGAACTTGAACCATAAGCACACAAAGAAAGAAAGGTACAATATCTCAAAGGCACTCTTTGAGTGTAAGATGACAGAGGGAGACTCAGTACAGACCCATGTGCTCAATATGATTGGACATGTGGAACATCTAGAACAACTAGGATTCTCCTTGATCCAAGAGTTGTCTATAGATATGATTCTGAAAACATAGCCAGAATCATATAACCATTTTGTTGAGTGTTACCACTTGAATAATATGGCCAGACCACTGTCAGATTTTCTTAGCAAGTTGATAAATGACAAAGCAAGAATGAAGAAGGACAAATCCATGATGGTGATTAGTGGAGTTGAGTCTAAGGATGAAAGCAAGATCATGAAGAGTTTTGAGGCTAAGCTCAAATCCAAATCTTCAACACTCAAGATAAGGAGAAAGAAAAGTACTAGGGGAATCTATCCTTTGAACTTGAAGGCATTTAGGAAGAAGAATATGGGGATGGGGATCTTGACTTTAGGTATATACATTATTGAGATAAACCTATCTACTTCTTCATCTTAGATACTAGATACTAGATGTGGATCTCACATATGATTGAATATGCAAGATTTGAAAGGAAGTAGGTGTTTAGGAAAGGGCGATGTTGAATTATGAGTCACAAATGGAGAAAGAGTTTCTACCATTATATTTGGAGCCTATAGTCTATCTCTGCCCATAGGGCTTGTAATAGAGTTAGTAAATTGCTATTATGAACCTTCCATAAATAGAAAAATCATTTATGTATTTTGTATGGACAACGATGCATATGAATTTCATATTAAGAATGGTCGATGTTCTATTTCAAAATATTGGATCTTATATGGCAACGCCCCTATGTCTTATGGTCTTTATTTGCTAGATCTAAAGATATATATCTATAACAGAAATACCAAAAGAATAGAACTCAACGACTCAAAAAAAAGCATATCTTTGGCATTGTCGTCTAGGACACATAAATGAGGATCCCATATCTAGACTCCATAAAGATGGTTATTTGGACTCTTTTGATTTTGAATCAATAGAGACATGTGAATATTGTTTGTTGGGAAAGATGACCAAGACTCCCTTCACTAGTAATAATGAGAGGGTTGGTGATCTATGAGGAGTCATACATACTGATGTATGTCGCCCTTTCAAAACAAGGGCTAGAGGTGGGTATCAGTATTTCATTACCTTCACTGATAACTTCAGTAGGTATGGTTATGTTTACTTGATGAAACATAAATTAGAAACTCTTGAAAAGTTTAAGGATTTTATGAATGAATTATAGAACCAACTTAGTAAAAGTATTAAGGCACTTCATTTTGATCAAGGTGGAGAATACTTAAGCTGGTATTTTGTTGACCTTCTATGAGCCTATGGTATAGTATTACAGTGGACTCCACTTGGAACACCATAGCATAATGGTGTATCAAAAAGATGGAATCACACATTGCTACTATGGTGTGATAAATGATGAGTTCATTTGAACTTCCGATTACCTTCTGGGGTTATGCTCTTGAAACTATTGTGTTTATACTGAATCGAGTACCATGTAAATTGGTTCACAAGACACCATATGAGATATGGTATCGGAAGTGCCCCAATGTGAATTTTATGAGGATTTGGGGATGTGAAGCTTATGTGAGGAAAATGTTTCCTAAAAACATTGGCCCTAAATCTGATAAATGTTATTTTTTTGGATATCCTAAGGAGACTAAAGGGTATTACTGACATCAAAGTGTTTGTTTCTAGAGATGTTGCATTCCTAGAAAAGGAATTTATTTCCAAAGGAGTCATATTTAACTCTTTTTTATTTGTCTCATCTCAAATTTATTTTGATTCCTTATTTAGATATAAGTGTCAAGACAATTAAAAAGAGTCTTCATTGTTCTGGAACCTTTTAAGACTACCCAAAATAAATATTGGGATTAGGATAAGAATAATCAAATAAATAGTTAGAAAAAAAAGGGAGGAAAGTGGAACTAGAGGAGTTTTGAGACCAACAAGAAAGCATTGAATCGATAGATGCACAAGAGGAACAAAGAGAATGACAAAGTGTTGTGCAATTTCAAATTCCTCAAGTAACACAGGAACCTCATAGATCTGGTAGGACATTCCTTGAACCTGAAAGATTTGGATATCCTGTGACTCGGGAAGGCGGTGAGTTGGCTATAGATGATGATCCAACAACCTATCTAGAAGATACTAAGGGACCAGAGTATGAGAAATGGCTTAAGGCCATGACATCTAAGATGGAATCCATGTACACCAATAAGGTGCAGACCTTGGTGGATCCACCTAAATGGGTAAACCCATAGGGTGCAAGGGGGTCTTCAAGAAGAAGATTGACATGGATGGTAGAGTACAAACCTATAAGGGCATATTGGTTGCAAAGGGTTTCAGACAAGTTCAAGGTGTTGACTATGATGAAACCTTTTCTCTAGTTGCCATGGCTAAATCCATCAGGATCATGCTTGCTATTGCAACTTATCATGACTGTGAGATTTGGCAGATGGATGTTAAAACCGCATTCCTTAATGGAAATCTTCTTGAGGATGTGTACATGAAACAACCTGAGGCTTTTATAAATCCAAAGGATGCAAATAAAGTTTGTAAGCTACAAAGGTCAATCTATGGATTGAAGCAAGCATCTCAGAGCTGGAATCTTTATTTTGATGAGACAGTCAAAGAGTTTGGCTTTACTCAAAATGAAGATGAACCTTGTGTGTTCAAGAAGGTTAGTGGGAGAATGATCTTATTCCTCATATTGTGTGTGGATGACATACTATTGATGATGAATGGCATCCCTACTTTATAAAAGGTAAAGCCATGGCTAGGAAATATGTTTTCTATGAATGACTTGGGAGAAGCATCCTACACCTTGGGGATTAAGATTTGTAGAGATAGATCCAAAAGGCTTCTTGTACTAAGTCAGAGCACATACATTGATAAATTGTTGAAAATTTTCATCATCGAGAGATCAAAGAAAGGAAACATGCCATGTGTCATGGAGTTACCATCTCTAAAGCTCAATGTCCCAGTTCCTATAAAGAAAGTGATCACATGAGTAAAATTCCATATGCATCAGTAATTGGATACATTATGTATGCATTGTTGTGTACCCATCCCAATGTCTCATATGCCTTGAGCATGACGAGCAGATGTCGGTGAGATCCAGGTGATGCTTACTCGACAGTCATGGAGAACATCCTTAAGTACTTGAGAATAACTAAGGATTAGTTCCTCATATACAGTGGAGAGGAAAAGTTGGTGGTAATGTGTTACACCGATGCAAGCTTCCAAACTGACAAAGATGATTAAAGATTGTTTTGCCACAACAATGGAGATGTGAGTTGGAAGAGTTCTGAGAAAGTGACAGTTTTTTATTCTACAATAGAGGTCGAGTATATTGATGCATCGAATGCAACAAAGGAGGTTGTTTGGATCAAGAAGTTCATCTTTGAACTTGGGGTAGTTTCGAGTATCAGTGATGTAACTTGAGCTATATTGTGACCACAATGGAGATATTACACAAGCTAAGGAACCTAAATCACATCGATGTTCCAAAGAGATACAAAAGAGTTTCCATCTTATACGAGAGATCATATAGCAAGGAGATGTGAATATTTGCAAAGTACCAACCGAGAATAATGATGTTGACCCCTTGACAAAAGTACTTTTGCAGGAGAAGCATGATGGTCATGTTAGATCACTTATAATAAGATTCATGGGTGACTGGCTCTAAGGGAAAGTGGGATTATGTTGGTATGTATGACTAGTGAGCCAATAATATGATGATTGTAATGGCATAACTTATAAATAATTTGATTAATAAAAAAGGAAAGCTTCCAATTTATTCTATTTTTTTCAGTTATGAGATAATGAAGTAACATAATAAATGTCTAGAGAATGATATTACTCGATGATGTGTGTCTTCAAGTACATGACTTGAACAATGAGATCAAGTGGATGTTAAGAGTATATAAATTCTTTTTATTTCCCTGGTCAGATATTATTACAGAAGACTGATAGACAGCAATAATGCATAAGACAAGAGTGTGTGTTGGTTGATGATAGAATCTCATCAGTCATGATATGTGATAACAAACCAACCACATAGATACTTATTCGAGAGCAGTGTTCGGAAAGACCCACCATAAAAGTGATACATGGAAATTATAATTTGTAGTCAAAATCATCTCTTATGGTGTTGGTGGTGATTGTGGTTCTTAGACCTAAAGTCACTACATTCATCACATGTCATTCGGTATACTTTGACATCATCCACCGTGATCATGAATAAGGGTTGCCATAAAGGTGATGATTGGGTGAAATTTGATACATGGGGATGATTGTGAGTGATGTAGATGGGATTTATCCCTCCTACAGGAGTATGATATCCTGGCCACTTTATAAGTGAAACGGAGAAATGCATGATCATGCACATGTGAGTCAATATGAGATATTGAGCTTACATATATCTCAGACAGTCTGCTCTAGTTCAAGGAACATGGATTGAATGTTGTAGAGGATGACTATTCCATGCCTTGGGTTCAATCTAGATATCAGTGACAAAGGAACTATACAAACATTGTAACACCAAACATAGATTGTAGGTTGAATTTGTTCTCCAACTTTACATTTACTTGGGTAGCAATGATGTGTGACTAGGCACCGCTCTTTTCTTGTGATGTCATAATTGGTTATGGACATTCACCACCAATGTAATATGGGCCTATAGGGTCCTACACATAGGATACACCTAGATGAGGAGTTTAATCGTGAATGATAATTGAACTGATTATTAAAGTGTTCAGGTATTCAATTCAAGCAATAAATTAACTGATTGCACTCCCAACCAACTAGTTCAAGGGCTGAATTGGACGGTTGTAGTGTCACATTGTTTGGATATTGCATTGGACGAATTTTAGATGAGAAAGGGAGAGAACTTACTGGTTCACTCAATGAACCAATCAGTTCATAGTCACCAAACGACAGTTGCATGAAGCAAAACACTCGGTTCATAGAGAAATTCCATTGCATCAAGGACTAATGTTGACGTTATGTCGTGCACTAATTGGATTGGAATTTCCAATACAATTGTGATTGGGAAAAATGATGAAATGACTGGTTGACTAGGTGAACCGATCGGCTCTCATGCTAACCGATCAGTTGGCTCAGAGAACTGATCATTTTTCCTATCACAGATTGTGATTTTTCATGAGATTTCGGTCCTTTCCACTCCCACATAGACTAGGAACCATGACCCTAACCCTCCTATAAATAGAGGGCACTTGGGGGATTCACAGACACATTAATTGCCTCTAACAATTGTTTGTCTTATATGTTTGTGGTAACTGAGAGAAACCGAGCAATTCCTACCCAATAAAGGGCGAGATAACAAGGGAGAATAATATAGTTGTTGATGTGATTCAGTGGTTTAATGGGGAATATGGCAGTAAAATTTTTGTTTCTATTACCTACTTGATGCCATATTTTCCTACATATGGAGCCCTAAAATAGGGATGCATCGCCACCAAGAACTTAAAACATACTTGTCCTCGACTATGCTCTTACTTAATCTCTCTTCAATTTCTTTCAACAAACAAGAATGACAAATGCATTGCAATAGGTTATCATTGACTAAATGGGATTAAAGGTGACTAAGTGCATGTGTTCCGCCTTTCTCATCTCTACTTTCACAAACCAATCATGAAAATAGAATTGAGCATACAAACTTAGAATATAGGGCATAGACCACACTATTAATATATGTGGCTTTCATGTATCTCTGGGTAGATCGTTTCATGATAGTGTTAATTAAAGATGACCAGGAGTGTTGTTTCACTTTCATGCACTTGATTTTATGCTTCAAACCACACTATATGACCCACATTTCTGTGGAAAAAGGGTGAAATGATCTAGGTTTTATGTTTCCTAGATCAATGGTATGAAAATAGAAGAAAGGATTGCAGTGATGGGTTGGAGTGTTATTACATAGAGCACTCATCTTTTCTTTATTTGAATGTTATTGCATAGGAGCATCTTTATTTTCTTTTTGCACTTATTTTTTTTCTTTTTATTTGCTTTGTCACATCTGTAAGGAGGGCATATGGTGGTGAGATTGAAGCAAGGAGATATATATGTGGCCACCCCAAACTTTTGGAGGTGGCCACGATTGAATATGTGCACTTTGGCATCCTTTCATGAGGCGGAGAGGTAATAAGATGATCAAAGAAAGTCGGGTCAAAGAGGGGTCACTAGTGTGATTCTAAACATAAAATATCATGCATGAAAGTTATTCCAACACTTCATCAAATAATATCACACCACATGAGTGAACAACATGATATTCATACTTTTCTCATGTGATTCATAAGCCCTGAGCATTCATAGCTTGCTCAAGTCATAATTCAACCAAACCATTCACAAACCTAAGAGAAGTGACTCACATGTAGAAAGTCAACAATTAAGGCCATTTAGCAATAGAACATAAAAACTTAGCATGCATTTGTCATAGATCAACATTTTCACATCAATATGTGGAGATTAAGTCAAAACATGCTTTTTAGGCAAGATGTTCTAAATTTGGCCAAACTGGTGCCAAATTATACTCAAACATATCCAAACCTACTTCTAGGGAAAATAGAACATAAAGAAAGCAAATCCTAACTAAAATACACAAAAATTACCAAAAATATACATGAGATGCAATGCATGAGATAGAATAGCAAAAAGAGCAATTTTTTGAAAAATTAAATACATGGAATTCAACTAACATGATATGCATGAATGCAAGAAAAAGAAAATCTACACTAATAGGTAGGACAAGGAGAAATAGGTGTAATAAAATAAGTTAATAAAGAAAACAGGGCATACTGCCCTACCACCACAAACTTTTGAATCATGCTATCCTCAACATGAAAATGAAGTCTATGAATGATAAGGTAGATGTCACTACTATGGCAGTGGTGGATCCTGCCCTGGACCCCCATGTGGTGGAGGTTTCTAGTAGTAGTTTCCCCAGTAGTCCTCCAGTGGGGGCGGGTAGGTCTCCTTGTACCCGAATAGTGCTCTCCATAAGTCCTTCCCCCCATTGGGGGTTTATCTGAACTTGTGCATGCTGGTAGAAGTACATGTATTTTATCTGGTGATGCATCTATTGCTAGTCCAACCACATGGCATGTTGTGTCTGTTGTATCCCCTCCAACTGTGATTGAATGGCTGACATGTCATATTCATTTGTTGTAGGTGGTTGTGCATCAAAATTATACTCTCTCTAAATTTCTCCTACTCTGGAATGTATGTCTCTCCTACTCCCTTAGGAAAATCCACTAGCAATGCTCTATAGTCTTCTCTAGGATGTTGGATTTCCCAATTTGCTAGTCTCACTTTAAAATCTTTTATTGGTTCTATGTCATGAAGTAGGATGGCATAATAATAAGGTAACTCCATAGTTATGCCAAAGTATCCACAGTTGACATTGTAGATATACTTTTTGTCTCTAACTGACATCATTTGAGACCTTGCAAGGTAGATCAAGTCACCCAGTTTGGTTCCCTCTACTTTTTTTAGGCCTTCAAGATCACAATCAAGAGCTCTAGCTATGTTGGTCACAATTCCCCCAATTATGAAAGGATTCTTTCTCTTTGAAGGGATTGTTTTTAGGTGATCAATCATCATTACTCCTAAGTTCACATGACCACAAATTGCAAGGGCGTCCATCACAAATAAGTCTTTTTGGGAGTTGTAGCCTTGGTTGTCATACTTACCAAAAATAGTGTTACTTAGAACCTTTTGTAATTATCTCATACCTGGGTTGAACATTTTACTTGTTTTTTATTTCCCTACAGAAAAGGTGTCTTGCCCAGAGAAAAGTCTCTACATTTTGGAATAATTGCATATTCCACTCCTATAAAATCTCCCTTCATCAAATTTCTTTGCCATATTTGGAGTGGGGGTAAAAATTGCATTTATCTGGGTAGACTTAAGCACATGTATAAAATCATTCAGTATGAATATGATGGCATCTTCACCCTGATATTACACGTTCTCCAAGGATTTGAAGAACTCCTGGGTTGCTTCAGTGTAGGTCTGTTGGACCTCCGTCAGTAGCTTGTACAACCCATCACGAGTCCAAGTATATCCTAGCAATAGCTAAAAATTCCTAGATCTTGCATGGTGAGCATACATGCATACCTTGTATGCATCATTCATTGTGTAGTGCATTCGGGATGGAGGGGTTTTATGAACACTCTTCTTGATGTCCCTCTGCCATATGTAGCCCCTTTAGGTTGTTTTCCTACCCATTTCATGTTGTCCTCCTTCAATTTTGTCAAAAATCAACTGATTCCTCCTCTACATATGCACTCTCAGTGTTGTCTGCTTCTTCCTCTTCATAGGTGTGTGACCCTAAACTTTTATCCAGGTTCAAAGGCACCATCTCAATTGGTGCATCCTTGTCTTCTTCCTTAATTGACAACCTACGTCTAGCGGGTTGTTGTGCAGCATGTGGTTGTGTTGAGGATGTGGAGTGCCTCGTTGGAGTAGGCCATGGAGGCAAACACAATCTTGGCTCTCCTCTCCTGAGTCAGTACGTCAACCTCAATGGAATCTATAAGATTTTCCCTTTCTTCTTTCTCCTCGTCTTCCTCGGGGTTGCTGTAACTTGGGTCTGATGTATGGTGGCTTGTGAAGGAATAGAGACGAGAGTCACTCATCGATTTCGAACATCGAAGAGAGTGGGAAATGGAATTTTATGGTGATTGTGTCAGGCTGTGTGATGATGGGGTGACGTTTGAACATGTTTTGTATGGCTTTTGCCTCCTAAGAGGATCTTCATGGTGTTCTTGACCCCCTTCTTGATTACTTTCCCTATCTTCTTCATCTTTGCATGAATTTGGTGGAGAATGGAAGGAGAGCATGGATTTCACGCTTCTGAAGAGTTGGGGAAGAATCCCCTTGAAGGTGGAGAAATAGAGGTGGAGGATGGGTGGAAAGAGGAGTTGGAGGTAGGGGAAGGTAATTGGGGGGTAAAGGGGCTTGAATCTAGAGTTTGGGAGCATGAGGAGGTGATTTGGGGGAGAGTTGGGTCACCTTAGGTTGTCGTTCTTCATGGAATGGGCATTCTATGTGAGTGGAAATGAGGGGGGTCGTAATGGAGGAGAAGAATTGGGACACTTAAGTGGTGGGTCCGGGCCAGCACGGTCGTGCTGGCGTGTCGCCAAAATGGTAGTGTTGGTTAGAACAGTCGTGTTGACCGAACCTAATCACTCAAATTTTACTGTAAAAATGATCATGCCAGCACGGACATGTTGGCTCTCACAAGTGCAATTTTTTTCAAAATTCTCAATTCTCTCAGTCATTAATATATCAATCAACGATTTCAATCCACTTGATGTTCTATCAACACTTTCCATTGAATTTCACCCTTCTTCTCAAGCTTCAACATGTTCCTTCTGTCGCAATAAAAAACTAAATAAAAACTATCAAACACAAGTGTGTGTGTGTATTTCTTGAAATCATGTAAAATCAAAGTAAAAGTATAAAAAATTGAAGGTTGGGTGCAAAAGTTCCCAAATCTAGGTGGGTTGCCTCCCACTAGCGCTAAGTTTTACATCTTCATTTGGGATTATTAGTACTTGATTGATTCATCCTCTTGGAATCTTTAGAGCATATTTGAAGTATATGTCCCTCTCATATGCATTCGGGTACATCTCTTCATATGGGGGTTTCCTCAACTAACATTACAATATCAAAACTTTTGTTTACCTTTTCCAGACCAACTTCAACAACAGCCTTCAATCTTTGTCCATTAACAATAAATTCCTTTGCACCTTCCTTTTCATATATCACAATAGCAACAGAGGCATACACATGCTTGACTTGATAAGGTCCTTCCCATCTAGATCTAAGATTTTGGGGAAAGAACTTCATCCTTGAATTATACATCCACACCCATTGTCCAGGCTCAAAACTCTTCTTCTTAATCAACTTATCATGTGAAAACTTTGTTCTTTCCTTGTAGATTTTTGATAATTCATAGGCCTCTTGCCTCGTCTCTTCCAACTCATGGAGTTGTGGTTTCCTTCTTACTCTGGGGTGTCTACATCCATATCCATAGATTTCAAAGCCCATATCGCCTTGTATTGCACCTCAACAGGTAGATGGCAACTCTTACCATACATAAGCTTTAACGGTGTGGTGTGAATCAGGGCTTTGTATGTTGTTCTATATGCCCATAAAGCTCCATTGAGACGTAGTGACCAATATTTAAGGTCTGATCTCATCATCTTCTCAAAAATGAGCTTTATCTCCCGATTGGCCAACTCAACTTAACCACTAGTTTTAGGGTGGTAAGGAGTATCCACACTATGGTTAATACCATGTCTTTTTACCAATCCTTCAAAAGTTCTATGAATTAAGTGGCATCCTCCATCACTGATCATTGCCCTTGTCACACCAAACCAACTGAAGATGTTAGACTTGACAAAGTCACATACTGCCTTGTGATCATTTGTCTTTGTAGCAATTGCTTTAACCCACTTGGAGACGTAGTCAACGGCCACAAAAATGTACACATACCCAAAAGAGAGGGAAACAGACCCATAAATTCAATACCCCAAAAAACACCTTAACCACTAGAATAGGTGATACATGCATCATGTCCCTTTTTGATATAGGGCCCACCTTTTGACACTTCAAGCAGCACTTGCATATTCATTAGAATCTTTGAATGATGTTGGCCAATAAAACCTATTGTGAAGAACTTTAGCAGTTGTACGCTTTCCACCAAAATGTCATCCACAGATGCCAAAATGGCAAATGGAGAGAATCTCTTGCTGCTCACTTTTGAGGACACACCTTCTTATGAGATTATCATAGAAATATTTGAAAAGATTTGAATCATCCCACACATAGTTATTCACCATGGCAAATAATCTCTTACTCTCTTCCCTTGTCCAAGTGCTTGGTATCCTCCCACTAGCCAAGAAGTTGTCTATGTGCTTGTACCATGGCTTTTGAGTAGATTAAAGAAAGAAGAATTGCTCATGTGGCATTATCTCCCTAATTTAGTTCACATCATCATATGGTGCCTCAATACGGGAAAGGTGATCACCTATGAAATTTTCAATTCCCTTCTTGCCAAAATCTCTAAATCAAACTCTTGTAGCAATTGGATCCAACTAATCAATCTTGGTTTAGAATCTTTCTTCACCATAAGATACTTTAAGGCTGCATGATCCATATAAATAGTGACTTTGTTTTGCAAAAGGTAAGAACAAAATTTATCAAGTACAAAGATCATGGAAAGCAACTCTTTCTCTATGGTTTTGTAGTTTCTCTGAGACTCATCAAGGGCTTTACTTGTATAGTAGATAGAATGTGGAATGCGGCCAATCCTTTGGCCCAACACAGCCCCCACTACCAAATCTGAAGCATCACACATGGTTTAAAATGACAAAGAGAAATATGGGGGTTGCGTGATAGGAACAGAAACCAACTTGTGATTCAAATGGTTGAAGGCTTCAACACATTTGTCATCAAAACTGAACTCAACATATTTTTCAAGAAAATGACACAACGGTCATGAAATCTTGCTAAACCTTTGATGAAATAGCTATAGAAACCTACATGCCCCAAGAAAGAATAGACATTTCTTACGGTGGAAGAAATAGTAAGGGTAGAAATGAGGCCTACTTTGTCCTTGTCAACTCTGATTCTGGCTTTTGAAACTCTATGTCCCAACACTATGCCTTATGGAACCATTGAATGACTTTTATCCCAAGATAATACCAAATGGGCCTTGACACGTATTTCAAGAATGGTGGTGATATGGAGAAAACAATCATCAAAAATTTTGCCAAACACTGAGAAATCATCCATAAAGACCTCAACAGATGAATCCAACATATCTGCAAAGATTGATGTAACACATCTTAGACATGTAGACGGGGCATTACACAATCCAAATCACATCCTACTATAAGAAAATGTTCCACTAGGATACGTGAATATGGTATTTTCTTGATCCCCTGGGTGTACTGCCACTTGGAAGTAACATGAATAACCATCAAGGAAACAATAGAAGCTTTGTCCTGCAAGTTTTTCTAAGATTTGATCAATGAATGGAAGAGGGAAATGGTCTTTCTTCATCTTTTCATTCAATTTTCTGTAATCCACACACATTCTCCATTTGGACTACTCTCTCATGAAGACTAGTTCTCCATCTTCATTTTCAACCTTAGTGATCCCACCCTTCTTGGGCACCACTTCGATGGGACTCACCCAAGGACTATCAAAAATGGGATAGATGATCCCAATATCCAGCAACTTCACAACCTCTTGTATTACATCCTCTTTCGACTTTGGGTTAACCCCCTTTGCATTTGGTGGGTTGGCCTTGTATCGTCCTCAAGATATATTCTATGGACGCAAATGGAGGGGTCAACACCCCTCAAATCAGCAATAGACCACCCCATAGCTTATATGTTGCTCTTCAACATAGAAATCAGAGAATATTCTTGTTTAAGGGAGAGAATTGAATAGATGACCAAAGGAGAGGGTGTCGTTAGAACCTATAAATGCATACTTCAAGCCCTCAAGAAGAGACTTGATCTCAAGGACAAGAGGTTCTTGAATGGAGTTCTTCAAAGGTTTTCACAGATGGAAGAGAGATCGTCACTTGTGGCCACTAATGCGAGTTCATCTTCCTCATCACCATTATCATCCAAAAACTCCACAATAGGGTCTAGACCTCTACCCTGGGTGGTAGTCTAATTCCATGTAGGTAGACACTCTTCTACAATCTCTTCAAGATAGTCAATAAGATAACAATATTCTTCTGTAGCACCTATTACCTCGGCTTTAGAAGAAGCTTTGAAGATGTTCAACCAGATCTTCATGTGCATGAATATCACATACATGGTGTCGGTTCTCACATGAATCACTACATCAAATGTATCTAGGAAGGGTCTCCCTAAGATAATAGGCAATGTAATGAACTGCAATATGACTATATTCTCTTCTTGACCCTCTTTCGAAGCTTTACCTATCTTTTCTATCCTTTTTGGCCTTGATGTTCAATTTGTGCAATTATTAATGGTTTGGGGTGAATTTGATCACCATTTATGCCAATATATGGGCTTATGCACAAATATCTCAGTAAATGTTTTTATTAGGGCTAATATGAAAATTTACCACTTAAGTGTCATATTGATAAAATAATTTTATTTTAGAACATTCCTAAGCCTTATTGAGCAAGGAAGAGAAATAGGAATGGATAATAAAGCTTTAAACATGTTAATATGATATTGAATTATTTAATATGAGAAATAGTGGTAATAATGGATAATGGGAAAAACTCATAAAAGGAAGACTAATTGGTTAAAATAAATTGAGATTCATTTTCCTTGCTAAAAAATGTTTAATCGATGTAATAATTGTCGTATAGTTTCTCACTTTAAGCTCTATCACACCGGCTTTCCAATTTTGTGCTCAACCTTGGCCGTTTGATTTTGATTCAACAGTACATGGCTTGTCTCCTACCTCGAGTAGGAGACGGCGACCCATGTGAACAGTGAACCTATCGAGGATGACAACTATTTCACAGTTTCCTCTCTCAAATCTTGATAGTTTTCTGTGATTTTTCTTTCTTTGGTTTTGAGAGAGGATTCCATGCACCCCAAGACATAAAATAACTTCTCTCATTCCCTATTCAAGAAATGCCAAATTATCACCCCAAAGTTTCTCGAAGCTACCCTCCTATAAACCCTAATACCAACCCAATCATATAAATACATATGCCCTCACCTTCGGATGGACTTGCTAGACCTTTCTCCCATGCAAATTTTTCTCGAGATCTTTCTCCCTGCCATCACAAACTCGTGGACTAGAGTTTTCTGCCTACGAGTCATTCTCCCTCCCGTGATCTCCTCTATTCAATTTCTCTCAGGGTATACTTTCTCAACACTTGTTCTTCCTCTCCGTGTTCTCAAATCGTTGTTTGACCGCATGGTGGTGTTTTGCCCAATTTGCACCACAATCTCGGGCTTCTTCCAATAGCCATGGAACGGGGTTGCGTAGGGGATGAATCTCTCTTGTCTTTTCTCAGATCTACCCCTCTGCTTTACTTGTTTCTTTCTTTTCTCGTCCAAGTGCAAAAGTGTCCTTTTAGTCCATGATTCCTTTGTTTTGGGGTGGGTCAGCGAGCCGCTGACTATCTTTGATCAAGTGACTTGGCTACCTCCTATTAGGACAAGTCACATGCCGCTCTCTCTCTCTCTTCACCTATCTCTCTCTGTTTTGTTGAGGTCTCATTCTCTAATTGATTCATATTAGAAAAATAATAATTTTTAAATCATTCATCCAAAAACAATAAAAAAAATATTTTAGAATTAGGAAATTAATCCCTCTATAATAAAAAATACTTCTAAGGCTTGGTTTTGAGTTTTGTCGAAAGGTGATTTCTAGAAAATGATTTTAATGCATAAAATTCACCAAAAATATACTTTATTTGTCATAACTCCAAAATTGATAAAAAAAATATGCTTTCTTAATCAGGAGAACCTAATAATATCAATGGTGATGTTTTAGAGTCTATATCAAGGTTTAGTCCAAAAATTCTAAAAACTAGGGTTTTCTTTACATCAATGCATATGATATACCCTAACACATGATTATACATTGAAAATAGGAAAAGTGGGACTTGGGATCATCTAAAAGTGGTGAAAGTTGGTAATTGAACTCAATAAAAGAGGTATGTGTGTTCTTACACCTTAAGTTGGACATTTTGTTATCCAAACCCTAATTTCCCAGTAAGGCATGGACTTAAACCTTTTATTCCTATATTTGCTCTTTTGGCACATTTACATCATTACTTTCTTGGGTTCTGAACCCCCTGCCATATCACTATTATATTGTTGCTTAATCTTGCCATGTGATTTATTTTGAGCATGATGGTTTAATGACTTATTAGCTAAAGTAGTGTACCTCTGTACTAGCTACCCATAGTTTTAGGCATGTGATAATTTGCCCTGGGGAATGTGATAATTCTCCCCACTTTCATATATATTTTTAGGTGATTGGGAATGTGATAATTCTCCCTTCATCTATTTGAGGTTTAGGTTGGTAGGTGCCTCAGCCCTACTTTAGACAATAAGCCATACTTTTAATCATGCATGATTCATTATTAATACATGATATTTTGGCAAGAATCTATTGTTATGTGACTCATACTCTTGACCCTCTTCAATATAGTTGAATCTTTACCCCATAATATCTTTTGTTATTTATATCTTGTTCTTATTCCTTATTTGACACATACCTTATTTTTCTCTCTCTTGATGGGTGATGTCCCAACAACTCAAGCCTAGTATCAGAGTGTGCATCATGAGCATGGAGGACCAACCTAGGATTAGGATAATGAGTACATGGCTTCAGCATGGACGTAACTCATGAAGTTGTTGCTTGGAGACAAAGTTGGTGTAGTTTACATTTCCCTCTATCTAGATACTTATGTTGTATCATCCATATAAACCCTTTATGGGAGAATGATGATGTACTCTTAATATTTTGAATATATTAAATACTTTTATTCCACTGCTATATAGTTTGGTCTTTTGTATACCATTATATAAGATTTGAAAATTTTACACATGTTCCAACATACCTTTTAAGTGTTTTTGGAATGGATGTTTTATTCTTAAAAATTTTAGTAGGGAGTGGATCCCCTCTGGGTCCCACTCTTTATAGGTACCTTCCTTGACTCCTGTTCCATTCAAGCACAATAAAATTAGAAGGAAAGAATGTGGAGATTTCATCATCAAGACTCAACAACACATTATCAACTCGCCCTCGAGGTGTGTTCATAGAACGGTTTGCCAATTGCAAGTTGTAGTTAGTCAGACCTAATTGCCCCATTTTCAATTAATCATATGCATCATATAGCATTAGATTCACACTAGAACCCAAGTCAAGAAGAGATTGGTCTATGCGGTGTGCTCCAATGTAGCAAGGAATGATGGGTGCACCGGGATCTTTCCTCATCTTTGGCATGGTATGTTGCAGAATGGAGTTCACTTGCTCAGTGATGTTGACTCGCCTTGGTGTTCTTCCGGTGGTCCTTCTCTTGAAGGTGCATAGGTCCTTTAAGAACTTTTCATAAGACGAGATTTGCTTGATGGCATCTCGCAATGGCTTATTAATCCTAACTTGTTTAAATGTCTCCATGATATCCTTGGTATGTTTCTTCTTTCTTTTCACAGTGGATGGTTCCTCAAGCCCATTAGGAAAGGGAGGGAGTTGTTCTCCTAACTGTCTCACATCAACAGAATCGTCAAGTGGTATCACGGGAATCACAATATCATTACCTTGAATCACAGTATCAACCTGGCTGTCTGTCATAGTATCATCACCCTAAATCTCGGTATCACTTTCTTGAATCACAGTATCAACTATGTCTTCATTGGTTGAGTCGTCAACTATTGTACCCCTTGGCTTCCAACATCCTCCCACTTCTCAACACGGTCAAAACCTTCACTTGCTCATGGGTAGAGGAGGGACCATGTGGTTAGTGTTGTGGTTGTTGAGGTGGTGGTGGCCTTTGGTGTGGGGAATACAGGTTTTGGAAAATGAGTTGCAATTGTGATGGTGGTTGTTGTGGTTTTTGTAGATGTGGGTGATATTGTGGAGAGGTTGTTGGTATGAATGTGCTGGAAGTGGAGTGTAGTGGTAGTTGAATGGGGGTTGTGGAGGTGGAGGAGCATAGGGATTTTGGGGTCCTTGATACCATTGCAGAGTGGTTACTTGTCCTTGTGGTGGGACATATGCACCTTGAGGAGTGCTCATGGAACCACCATCATTGTTCGGGTTAGCCATTGGTTGGGAAGGGAGTCTTCTATTACACCCAAATATCATGATTACCACTAATCATGAGATTAGGGCATAAGTTGAGGATTTAGCTTTAAACAACGATCACCCTTAACTTCTTATTTTTTCTTATTGCAGTTTCAATATTTCAGTCTCTTTGTTTTCTCACATTCAATCACATAAACAACATTATAAGGGAAACTATATTGAGTACTCTAATCTGATCTCAACAATAAAGATACATATGTAAACATTTATTATGTTTCTCACACCTCCATGTACATACAACATGATATTCATATACATTCTCTATTATTAAGGAAACAAAGATGCACATCATCATTTACAACTCTATCACTTCTATACAAGAACCTAGAGTGTCATGGACCGACTGAACATAACTAATCGATTACTTAGCTTTCATGGTAGATCTACTCTAGCACTGGCATTCTTGAAGTCCACATGGTATCCCTAAAAATTGTGAGTAGAGGGGTGGGCCTACTTGCTTAGTGAATGATTACTTCAAAGAAATAGTTTAAATCACTTATATAATTACAGATATATTGTTGAGTAGTTGATATCAATTAGAACAATAGAAATCTATATATAGACTAATCATTCACAAACATAAATATGGAAGGATACTCTAGATATCTATAAGAGTTCATCAATATTTGAACATGCTTGATTAATCATAAAGAGAATTAATAATTCATAAGCATACAAAGAATAATTGAATAACTACACACACTTGATTAACCTCTCATTCATCTTACCCTAAACCCACATGAGGTGTACCAAAACATGTGGAAGAATTGCAACAACCTACGATCTCATTGTACATGGCTAAGAAGCATGCCTGAGTTCCTAAGCCTATGTCTCAAGTTAGACCCTATTTGTAGTGGGCCTTGACACATCTGCCTCTTGGCAGCTAATGGGAGCGGATGGATATATCAAACTCCACCTCTCAACTTGGGTACTCATGCGGTAGTCAAAGTCCTCAGGCTTATTGTGCATCAGTGGACCTACTGAGCATTGATCAGTATAACTCGTAACTCAAGTACCACTGGCAGCCTCTGTTGGTGTTGGATACCAATCATTTAAGGAGTCCTCCCTCACTGGACTAGACCCCTACACCCCACAATGATGCACGTTGGCTTACCTCAACCTATATGAGACCTCCATTTGGGAAGCACATTTCCTCCTCATACCGCAGTGAAGGATTCTATAGTATTCAAGGCATCTAAATGTATAATTCACTCTTTAAATTTATAGTTCAATCATGACATCAACATTTCTTAATTTAACCTCATAAACAGTCCTTTATATTAATTGTCAGCAATTTGTATCGTAAACTGAGGAATTAGGCAATACCACTTATCTCTCTAACGAATATTGAATTGAAAACACTTGATTAACTGAATAAACTATCCTTAGGGTTTCATTCACCTCATTCACATATCAAACAACTCGCATAAGGACTTCATGCATTATAATGTTTCACTGATAATAGACTACTTTCAACAATTGACATACAATCAACATATATAGGAAACACTAGAATTGAGCTGAATTAGGATTTGCAAACCATTCATTGAGATAGCATGCATCAAGAATAACATTGAATAAATAAGGTCTATGATGTCAACCAGAATCACTTCAAATGGATTTCACAATGTCTATTCGCAATTTCCAAATTTCCACTCATCTAGGGTTTCACTCTCTTTACTAAGATATTAAGCAAGTATTTATAACATGAAATGAAATTCAAGATAGTATTTGACATATCTATACTATGCATTTAGAATAAACAATCATTCATAATCAAGGAGATTCAAATAGACAAACTTCTTAATTCAATTATACAGCAATTTCAGTCATAGCTGAAAACCCTAGATTTTAGTATGTTCTTATAACCTCTAAAATTACTTTAGAAATTCTCTTTTAGATTATTTTTTATTCATTTATAATATGATTTTATCATCTGAAATTCATCACAACATGGAAATAATCCACTTCAAATCATATTGCAAAAGCTAAAACTACATGGTAGTTTAGGGTTTGTAGTCACATACTAAGCATTTGAAGATTATTGATGATTTAACTCATTTTCGTGCAATATACTATTTAAAGGAAATATCCACTTACCATAAGGTGTGAAACATCATTAAAACACATCTTACATCTGAAAATATCGAACTCATATCAAAACCCTAGGAAATCATCGCTTTCTTCTTCCTTTCAATTCAAAAACCCTAGGAATGGAGAATTATGGAGAAAGAGTGATAAAAAGGGGAGATTTGATATCATTTTGAATCAAATCAGAGTAGGTATAGAATCTTGACATGTTAGAGAAGATTTACCATGAAAGGATATGCAAAGAAGCTAAACTGACTTGATTTCATCGTATCTCGGATAGTGAAATCCTAGATCAGCAATTCCACCACTTTCTCCTCTCAAACCCTAACTCTCCCTCTCTCTCTCTCTAGGATTTCGTTTCTCTAGAATGAATCATGAATTATTATATCTCCTAGTATGTTATGTTGACCATATAGATCAATTGAGCTACTTGGGTCAATTGCTCATTGACCCCTCACTATACTTTTTCTTATTTTAGCTGAACTTTCTGTCATAAATATGTTACTGTAATTCATTTATTTCAGAGATCAAAACTTCTTCAAAAATTATGAAATTTAGAATATTGTTTGTATTGGAGTTTAGTACTTGTATTAATATCTTAGATCATTCCAAGCTACCAATAAATAATTATAAATCTAATAGTACACTGCTATATTGCAGTCTGCAACATTATTAGTCTGGTTACAAACTCGACTGACACCCCTCTCTCTAGAGATCAAACATCATCACAAAATTACTACATGATATCTATAATAGGGTTTTCAAACTAAATTTAAATTTTGAGATCAATTGGATGTACAAATAAAAATATAAAATCAAATTGCCACACTATTATACTTCAATCTGAATACATGATCGACTGAGTTTGTCTTGGGAAAACTTGACTGACAAATAGATCATAGAATTCCTAAAAAATTATGATATTTTTTAAGATTTCTCACATTTGAGTTGTACAAATTATATCCAAATTTCATATAAATAAGAATTGTATGTTAAATACTAAAAATCATTTAGTACACCATTATACTTAACAAATTATGTATTCATATGCCATCAAAACTCTAACGTTGGTCGATCGGGGTTTTCAATTCTCAAACCCTAATTATGTGAAATAGAAGCATGATTAGATATTATATTTAGGTTTAAAATATCATAATAAATTATCATCATCAATCAAACTTTAAACAATGATCAATCTAACTAAGCATATAATCATCCTGGTAAACCCTAGTTTACCAATTAAGCTCAGACACGGTCATAACAATTATTCCCCCTTAAAAAGGTTTCATCCTTGAAACTTAATTACATAAGAAAGGTACATTCAAGGTATCTTTTAAACTCCTAAAATTTATATGTCAATATACTCTTTTATTTCATATTAGAATATTGTTTTCAACATTGAGTCATTTGTTTCTCTTCTAGTCATAATAGATTTAAAACACGGCTTCTCAATGATAGCAAAAGAATTTTCTATATAACAATCAATAATAGAAATGAGAAAAACCCTTTTCAATCCTATCATACTCTCTTGAGGTGTTACCTCAACACTGGTAATCTGATCCCACTATCTCAATTCATTTGGCTCAATATGTATTATTCTTCTATATCACCTCTCAGTTACTAAAGAGAGTTCACCTTGTTCTTTTGAAGTTTACAATTATACTACTCAAATAGAAAAGCACTCATAATCTACAAGACTAGATTTAACAACAATTATATAGTACTGAGCCGAATTACTGGTATGAATGATTAAAACCATAACACTCCTTTCAAATTTTTTAATATATTGCTTGTACATGTATAGTTGGGATCATATGCAAACAAATGTACTTCTTGATATGCCTTCAATGATTTTATTCTTTACAAACAAATTCATATATTAGTGAAAACCATTTGTTTTCTCTTACATCTTCCTTATTCAGTACTACTCATTTCTTCTTACTTATCCTTCTCATTTTGAACATACAGAATAAACACCTCTAACATTAAAATAATCAAGGTAAGAATAGATTATTCATCATTCTTGCTATGAGTGCAAGAATTTCTTTTAGATTATGCTTTTATTATGTTTTGCTTCTACTTTTGTTCAAAACAGACTTCTTAGATTTCAAATCAATTTCTTATCCCCCGTTCTTAGTCATTTCCATATTTTTTATCTACCTTTCTCATTTGCTACCTTTAAATCCTGAATTACTATCACTGCTAATTTCTTCTCAAATTACTCATCTCAAGATTTTATTATATATTGATGTTAGTACTCAAGGTCAAACCACTAGTGACATCCATTGAGCTACTACAAATTCAAACATTATAAGATGTCATCCTTATCAATAACATGATCTTGTTGTGACATGATTTTATTCCCTTATTTCAGTATGAAAACTTTAGCTTTGTTGAGGTTTACTAAAGTCTTCTTTATATTTTCCACTTGAATTTCCTTTCTCTTACTTGGCCATTCAGATAGATTACATTCTTAATTTACCATGCTAGGTTTTCATCATCATATTTTGTGTCATTATTAAATTCAATAGATGTCTCTACCATGGTGGTTATGCATCGTATATGTTTCATTTTCTTATCACTTCATTCCCACATTACTCTCTTGAGGAAGATTAATAGACAAGATGATTTTGAGACTTATAATTTTTATCTTCAAACATTATCTTAACATGTTTCTCGTATGTAGGTTTATTAGTTATCAACAAGGATACTTCACTAATTAGCACTTTCTTGAATCTGACTACCTCTATCTTTTATAATATGTATTACTACATCATGTTTCAAACCCTTCTTTGATTTCCATCATCCTCTTATGTTTCAAACCATTCTTTGATTTCCATCATCCTCTTACCACATACTACTCTTCCACCTGTCATCTTTAACTTCTACTTTTCTCTTATGATCATGTTGCTTATTCATGTGTATGATTATTTATTCCATGTTGCATTTATTTATTTTTATCCTTTACTAACATGAATTTGAAATTCTAAATCAGTATTCTTTGTACTAGTTTCACCTCATGTTTAATACATTACATATCCTTCATCTTAAATCAAGTGGCTCATGCAGGGTCAAACATAGTTTCTCTTTTAGTCAAGTTTTTCTGTTCTGAATATAGTCTACCTCTATATGACTTGTTCATTTGTCTACACTTTTGTTCTTACTCAGAAAACGAGTTCCATTTCATGACTATGAACTTATTGGATACAACTACTGGAAACTAGGTTGTTGTTCTATAGAGACATAGAATTCAAAGGTAGTAAGGATGAATGTATTAAATTTAACTATAGACATACACATTCCATGCTCTCAATTATATCATGTAACCGTCATTGTTTAATCAAACATATCATTTCCCTCACTTCTTTTTTATTTCATTTGATTTTCTTATCCTGGTCTGATAATTTACATGTTCATCTAGTTCTCTTCACTTTGATTCCTCTAGAGATTCATCACTTCTATGTACTTATCGTATACTTACTCTTTTCTTTTATTTTCCCTTTTCTTTGGAGTGCATAAAAGCATTTTACTCAATTATATGATCCACTCCTCATAATTGATTCTTACTATCTTGGCCTTTACATACTTTCCTCATATATTTTCCATATTTCATATTTAGAGGTCATGTAATACTAATAATTAAACTTAATTCAAACTTTATATCATTTTCCTTTATTCCCAATTAAGGGTTTCTCAAATGAGGCCCCAAAGTTGGATCTTAGATATCAATTCCAACTGATTATTAGTTAATCCAGTCATTCTCTTATATTTTAACATCTTAATGTTCTTACATACTCATTACATTCTATTAGTTTACCTCTCCATAGTTTAATTACTCTTATTATATTTATGAATAGGAGTCATTAGATCCCATTAACACATCCTACCAACTGGACCAGGCTGAACCTGTAGTCATGAAGCCAAGGGCTACTCAAGATTAACTGACTCCTATATATCTCAAACATATAGAAAGAATATCCACTCAGGGTAAACTCATTTAAATATAATTTGTAGTCTACTTGATGCAAAGAATGTAAACAATAATTGAAACAATTTCATAGTGTACAACAATATTAAAGGATCACATATATTTCTAAAAATTGAATATTTGAGTTCAAATATATAAGAGCATTTCTATTGATATGCAATCAAAGCAACAATATAAAACAAGAGTTATATCACATTGTATTTTTATGCTCTATTAATTAATTTCATTATGGTCTTCTATCCCTAATATTTCTAGGGTTTCTCTCAAATCCATCCTCCCACTGCATGCCAGGCTAGGGCATCCAGAGAAGAATTGGTAGAGTAGCTTGATATTGGTCAACCCAGGCATCCAAATATCGGGCTATGGTATCCAAATACCCAGACTTCCCAGAGCTATTATGTGACACCCATCGCCACACAAAGCAAGATTACTCAAAACAAAATGTAGAATTACCATTAACAATCACATTACCACAAAATAGGGTAAATTAAAACCATTTTGAACACAATATCTCAAGTTGAGATATATCAAAAACAATCCATAACTCTGGCCACATATTTTCCATATACGTCAAAAGATATTACATTTCATGTTCAAAGGTTGTCAAGCCACAACTTGTTACAGAGTACAACCTATTTAGATTTACATGCCATATCTATACAACCATGGTATAAAGCCAAAATCTACTTGTCAATGTACAAAACAATAAAACCTCCCTAAGGACCTGAGAGTATAGGGACGAAACATAGTATCATACTACAAAACTCTAGTAGCATATCGAACCTTTAATAGTTATTGCTTTCCATGCCACTCAGCACCGACCGCACAATCTCTACCTCCTCATTCACAGCCTCTAAAAAAGATGTGGAACCCACAGAGTGATACCAACATCTCAGTGAGAGATATAACTTTATGCCGACATCTATTATAAGCATAGCAAGATAACATAGTAGTTAAATAAAGCAGTTAACACTAGTTGAGCAATTTAAGCATTTATAACTGAGTAGAAGAACATCTTATACTTTTATAAGGAATATGAAGAACATGTATAACTTTTATAAACTAAATAGTATGAGAACAAGGCATAGGGTCCTCCAATGTGATTCATATTTGACCCTAAGCAAATATACTACACGGTTGTTTTACAATTTTTATTATTATGCCATGAGGATTTGAGGCGTACCACTCAAATCCAACTGACTACTGCTAAGTCGAAATCAGTACCATATAAGATCTATGGAAGAGTCAGACTCCATGATCATCACATGTACTACTCGGTCAGTTTGAGTCTGCAATGCAGTGACATATCAGTCAAGTTGCAAAACAACAACTTATAGTCAAAGCTATAGTCCTATAGACAGCAACTCATAGTCAAATCTATGGTCCTATAAAGCAACTAGCCTACCTTGGTGCATGGCACAACGCTAGAGAACGGGCTCATACATGGTCGGTCTAAAAGAAAGATTTACACAACAATTTAAGGATACAATGAGACACCTCAACTTGCACCTCGCATATTCAATAATATGCACTCTGAGTTTCCCGTAGGAGTTACTCATTTCATCATCTAGCAAGATACTGACGCTGAAGACGGATCTATGGTATAGGACAGCTACATGATTAGGGTTTCACTTAATTAAGTATTCCAACCGGGTATCTTTTAATGCATCAATCAAGTTATAATGTATAAACCCTAAACAAACTCTACAAAGTTAAGGGTAGGATACAACTCCAGAAGACATAAAATGTACAAAGTGAGAACTTGTCTCATTATCACACAACACTAGTATTACTGCCATGACAAGGCCATCGCCAATATCACATTACTATGGGATTTAAATCCCTCAATCACATCTCTAGAGGGTTCTGTCTCAATCTAGGCACAAAGCACTTGTCAGGTCATTAGACCCAATCACATAATTCTTGGACATTCAATATCACAATATGTCTCAACAATGTTCATAATCACCACCCTGTATTATGTAAGGATCACCATAGCATTTGCATATATATGGCATTCATCTCACCTATATAGTTAGGGTTACATATATAGGAGAGAGAAAATACAATCACATGATAATACTTCAGACAAGATCACCAATTGCAACTCACATCCAAAATAAGGGTTAAGGTTTTCATGTGTTAGTCGATTGGGGTTTCTTAGTAATATTCAACCACCAAACTCTAATTTCATCATCGCCCACATGTTTGGAGAGTTTTAGGGTTAAGAATTGTTGTGTATGATTAAACCCTCACATTCTCATCATTATGTATAGACTATTATCCATGTGTTGTGGTTGATAGGCTAGTAGGTGTAGCGACCTACACTATGTAGCAACCAATATGAATTTTATGTAGCGACCCTCCGCCCTTAGGGTTAGGGTTGTTGCGATCACAACAACCACTCAATAGTGTGTCGACCAAAGAGGAATACCAAGGGGTGTAGCGACCTCAAGTCAGACATGTGCCCAACTCCAAAACAAGTCCAAAACATGGTTGAAATAGATGATCAATCTCAGGAATACCATATGTCAACTAAGAGGAACTCTCCATACAAGGATGTCCATATAACCGTATAACATGGGTCATAGAAAGTTACCAAAAAGGGCTATGTTTTAGAGAGATAAAACCAAGTTTCATATGCATATAAACATACTCAAAACCTCCTATTATTCAAGGTAAATGAACCATACACAAAGTAACATAGTTCCATAATAAATATCTAATAAAACACATCAATTTTTCAATCACCACAAAATCGGGTACAAGGATTTAGGGTTTATAAGAAAAATCAATCTTTTTTAGAATACTACAAATTTTAAACCCTAAAACTTTATCACTTCTTATTCCATAATAAGAACACATTTTTGGTATTAGAACAGAAATATATAATTAGGTCCAGGGTGCGAATAATAGAAATCAGGAAAGTTATATAACCCGCCTTTGATTGAAGATTAACGCTTCCAAGATCACAGGCTCCAAGAGAGAAAAAGAACTTCCAACCAAGTGCAACTCCGCGGCCAAAAGATCAACTCAAAAGAGAAGAACACCATGGTCAAACGAGAGCTCAAGAAAGAGGTTCACAACCCTAGGTCGAATAAAAGAAGAAGAAAGAAGAGAGCTTCTTTTCACTCGGGTACCACCATGTCAAAACATAGTCTCTGACCCTCTGAAGAGAAGTTCTTCAAAGAAAGCCACCATGCTAGATCCATAGTCTCACGGATGAGAAGAAGAAGAATATATGGTTTTCATAAAAGGGTAAAATAGTATCAAGAAAAGAAGATCACTTACTAAGAGATAAAACCACCAAGAATCACCATCAAAGGGTTGATCAAGCACACTATCTCGTCAAGTAAGGTTTATCGGCCACCAAAGCTTCAAGATCAGACCTTCTTTGCTCCCAAAGCTCCAAGGATGGACACAAGAGATAAGGAAGAGAGTAGGGTCAAAAAAGATGCTTAAAAGTGAAGAGGAGGCATTCTATACACAAGGTAGGAGGGAAGTAAGAGGTTATGAGGTGTTAACATAAGAGACTATCAAAGGAGACATGCCCACCAAAGAAACAACCATACCTCCACTTAAATGCATTCCTTGATGGGTGGTTCTTATCTAGAAAGTGTAATGACCATCTAGGTCAGCTTCAACCTTGTTTCAATCGAAACACACTTGTGCATTCATGTAGCGACCGACACACTTGGTCACCATTCACAACATGGTCGGCACACTTCACTAGAGGACAAACTATGTCTACCAAATCACTTATAGTTCATCATGGTCGAAACAAACATCTCCTAGAGTATGTTTTGCAGTCACAACACTCATTCAAGAGTGTTGTTGGGGTTGCAACACACACAACCTTAGCAAGGTCGATTCTCAACAACAAGGCAAACCCTGGAAACCCTAATATCACCATATGATTTCACATCATCAACCATGGTTCAAACAAGGTGCCGCATACTGTCATCTTCTCTCTCATGATGCTATGGCACAAAAAAGCACTCTCTACATGTGGCAATATAACCCTTACTCATGGGTAAATTGCAATCTAGTCCAAACAAGCACCAATATAGAAAAGATAGCTCAAACATCAATCAAATTTGACCAAATTGAATATACAAGCATGTCACATGTTATTAGGGCATCTCAAGAGAAAAAAAATTAAGGTTTAAGCATCTCATTACACAAAGCAAACACAATAAAGAATAAAACTAGGTCAAGGGTCTTACATATTAACACATCAACTCCTAACTGTCACACTTATAACTCTGGATTTCTATCCTAATGGTCCCTCGTGACTCGGCCTAAGCTTTGATACCAAGTTGTTACACCCAAATCACACAATTACCTCTAATCATGAGGTTATGGCATAAGTTGAGGATTAAGCATTAAATAAAGATCACCCTTAACTTTTTTTTCTAATTTCAATTTCAATATTTCAAACTCTTTGTTTCTTCACATTCAATCACATAAACAACTTTATAAGGGAAACTATACTAAGTACTCTAATCTGATCTCAACAATAAAGATACATATCTAAACGTTTATTATGTTTCTCACGCCTCCATGAACATACAACGTGATATTGATGGAGCCCCCACTTACGTGGAGTTGTGTGCACCACTAAAAATCCTAGAGATAATAAGTCTCTAAGTTTAGCCTTGTGTATGCTATAATAAGATATCCACCCACATATGCTAAGATACATGGAAGTCTTATCGTAGTATAGTTAAGGGTCAAATCCATGAGACAACGGTCTTGTTAAGAGCTTAACAAGATGGAAAACGTAATAATCCTACTTATCCACTTAAAAGTTGATATTTAGATCAAAGAGTTGGTTTGATGATTAAACTAATGTGTGGATAAAGTAAATAACAAGAAAGTAAACTTAAGTTTATAAACGATATTTATAAACCACTAGGATGTGATCAAGTTTCACCACCACTACGCATGGATCAAAACATACATCACAATATCATGACTTGCAAAGAAAAGATTCTAAACAGTTAGTATCTTTGTAGACTTAGCTTCCTTTCGGATAATTAACTATGAGAAATGTGGAAGTGTTGCAATGCCAGCCATTCCCAGACGAATGGTCACTTACTTTGCATCACTCCCCTCACAAAGTGTGTTCCTCGACCTGTCAAGGTTGTACTTTCATACGTCAAATGATTCCATTTCATAGTATGAAAGTACAACAATGGAGGTGAGTTTACCCCACTCCTTGAGAGACGTTCCTAGATACCGAAACAGATTTATGGTGGCTGCATACATCAAGAACTAACATGCAATCGGTAATCAAATCTAAAAGCACAAACATAGACAATTTGCACTAATAGATAAAAGATAACACAAGTTGGTGATCAAGCAATAAGCATTCATTAAACGATTGATGTTAAATTGAAAAGATAGTATTTCTCTATTGCAAACTCATGAATTACAAAGCATGAAATGAAAACATTGGTAGCGGGGCTACTTCCCGCACCCTAGTATATGAGACTACTTGCTCAAGGCAAGAACAAAGAAGGAGGCGGGAAGAGAGAGAGGAAGCATCATCTCCACGTAGGAGGGAGGAAGGTCAACCCCTTGGAGGAGAGAGCAACTATCTTCGTGCCACGTGGTTGTCTTGATGAAGAATCCTTCACTTCCCACCTTATGTTGATGAGAGAGAAAGTAGCTTGAGGATGGAGTGTGGATCTTGGACCGGCAGCCTTGGGGTGAAGGATGAAGGGTGAACAGCTCTAGAGTGATTGAGGCAGCCATGGGGCATCCAAGAAGTTGATGCCTAATGAGAACTCCTTTGGTTCTATTTATAGGCTTCCAAGGAGTCCCAAACGATCTTGGGACCGTTTAGGTCTTTAACGGTTTGGGGACCGTTTGGCATCATGCGGTCTCGGGACTGTTTGGCATCAAATGGTCTCGGGACCGTTTTAGCTTCATACGGTCTTGGGACCGTTTGACTTCATGCGGTCTCCATACCATTTGCTTTTATTCGGTCTTGGGACCATTTGCCTTCATTCAGTTACCAAATCGTTTTGCCTTTATTCGGTCTTGGGACCGTTTGGACTTCATTCGGTCTTGGGACCATTTGAGTTCATTCAGTCTCGGGACCGTTTGTCTTTATTTGGTCTCAGGACCGTTTGCCTTTATTCGGTCTTGGGATCGTTTGACTTCATTCGGTCTTGGGACTGTTAGAGGCTTTTGCAATTTTTTGGGGGGGTTTTCTGTAAGAAGAAAAAGATAAATGTTAGTTTAATGGTGAATGCATAATGACATAGAAAGTTAAGGATTATATT
The DNA here is from genome assembly GCA_963693085.1 of Alisma plantago-aquatica. Taxonomy (NCBI): domain Eukaryota; kingdom Viridiplantae; phylum Streptophyta; class Magnoliopsida; order Alismatales; family Alismataceae; genus Alisma; species Alisma plantago-aquatica. The sequence goes on along the minus strand of OY856410.1, from coordinate 988,319,334 downwards.
TAATTTATCCAAGAAAAAGTATGGAAAATAAGAAAAACTAGTAAGATAACATCACAAAATGGGAGGTTATCACCCCCCTAACTTAGAGTCTAGCTTGTCCTCAAGCAAAAATAGAGCTAAGGCACGTAGTGGCGAGGTGATTTTATTTAGTGAAGATTTTTATACTCTTGCTTCAATTCTAAACTAGAGATCTCCTAGAGTTTTATCAGGGATTCCTCTTGCGCTAACTCTTTTAGGTATCGAGAGTTGTGTGGATCTCGAGTTTCTTCCGTATCGTGTAACTCGCACTGGGACCACCTTTTCCTCGATCGCATTCCATGCATGTCTTTGACTCTAAGTAGTTTTATACTTCTTTGAAATTCCTACCAAAAGCTAAGATAGGTACGAGGGTTGGCTAAAGGTTGTTGTGTAACTCCCCCTTTAGGTGGGGGAGGGTTTATCTAAACTTTTAGGATCTCACTATCGGGCACGAAACATCTGCCTTTGTGAGGGCAGCTAAATGTACCGGTCGGACGAGTCCTTTATCAGATTTTTCATATACTTGGAGACCTTAGGATTTCACTACTGGGCACAACACATCTACCTTTATGAGGGCATCTAAGTGTACCTGTCGGGCAAGACCTTTATTAGCTCTTCGTATAGGTCCTTATGCATGGCACAACTCTCCTATTTTTATTCAACACTCATGCTTTTATTCATATGCTCATAGGCTTAGGAATTGGGTATTTGGGATTTTATTTGGGCTGCCAAGCCTCTTTTTAAAAAGAAGAAAACTATTTCTTAGGGTTTCCTGACATGCACTTATTACAGTTTCGTACTTGGTGGTCCACTTGTGAGGTTCCTTGATTTGGATTTTGCCTGGTTCCATCCCGTCCTTGAGAGTGTTTAGCTTGTTTCGGCTAAGATGTTAACATGTGGAGAGTCTGATGCAGAATTGAAGCAAAAGCGTAAGAATCAAGTATGAAAGTGATTTATTAATTCTCCATTACATGCCTAGTAGTTGCTTTTGAGGACTACTTTGTCTCTAATTTAGCTAGGGGTGACTCTTTTCCGTAGTGAAAGTTGTTTTATATGCAAGTGTTATTCTATCAAAGAAATTACTAAAAAATCTAAGTGTCAAAGGAAAGGAAAAATATGTATAGAAGAACAGAGGTGAAAGGAGTAAAGAGAAAAGGGTTTGAATATGATACCTCTCCCTTACCCAGTGTACCCCCCCCCCCAACTTATCACTCACTTTGTCCTTAGGGTGTCAAAGTGATAGGGTGAGAAGTACATGGGCAAGGGTATTAAGGTTCTGTTAATCCCTTGTTTGCTCCATGAGATCGTAGGAGATTAGCTGCGAATTTTCCACATAAAGCATAGTAATCCATGTCCTTCATGTCCTCCACTTGTTTTCCAAGAATAATGATGGTATACATCCAGTACAGGATGTGGAAACAACAGTCATTTATGTAACATCCTAGGATTTGAAGCCTCAGATAAGTTGATCTTAAAAGGAATGATTGGACTACCCATATCACCAAGGTGCACCTCCTTTTCTGGGAGCCCATTACTAAAGAACTTCATAGTTAAGCGTCCTCGGCTTGGAGTAGTACTAGGATGGGTGACCAGTCGGGAAGTTGATCTTGGCTTGCACCTCAGTGAGGACAAAGTGTGCAGTTAAGGCTAGTGGTGGTCTGTGGGGCCAGTCATCATTCCTGAAACTCTATTAGAGCCTAGGGTAGTGGGCCCAGTTGTTATAAATGGTATCAGAGCCATAACCCCTCTAGTAGGTGGGGCCCACATGGGCATGTGGCATGCCAATCTTGAGTCGTGCAGTCCAGGCAGGTAGGAAAGGGTTGTCCATAGTAGATGTAGCCACCCCTGTGCTCGTATTCTGTGATCGGGAGTTGGGTGTCCATGGGCCATTGTGGGTCTGCACTGAAATGGGGAAGAGATTATGAGGCCTTATAGTTGAGCCTTGATGAGGACATCAAGAGCCTAAGTAGGGGAGATTGTAACATCCTAGGATTTGAGGCCTCAGATAAGTTGATCTTAAAAGGAATGATTGGACTACCCATATCACCAAGGTGCACCTCCTTTTCTGAGAGCCCATTACTAAAGAACTCCATAGTTAAGTGTTCTCAGCTTGGAGTAGTACTAGGATGGGTGACCAGTTGGGAAGTTGATCCTAGCTTGTGCCTCAGTGCAGACAAAGTGCGTGGTTAAGGCTAGTGGTGGTCTGTGGGGCCATTCGTCATTCTTAAAACTCTATTAGAGCCTAGGGTAGTGGGCTCGATTGTTATAATTTGATTCTCTGATCTGCTGGGGACATCAGTGGCTGAAGAAATGTTCTTTGTCATATGCATTTGTGTGTTTGCCCAAGAGATTGTGTAGTCGTTCAGCACAATCCTTAGCCACTTCCTCCGTGGGCATCTTTGCTGTAACAACATACTATTTTTGGTTTGGGTCAAACTGGCTGTCAGAACTATTGTAGATTATTGTGGTTCCTTCATGTAGGTTTGTTTCCAGTAGCAACCAGTGTTCAGAATGAAGAAAGGGAAGCATAATGAACTTCGGAGTTATGTGTTGAAGATATGAGATAAGTGCCTCCGTGGTTCCGAAGTTCTTTGACCCTAATAGATCATCATTCATGTATGCCGACGCCATATAAACCGTAGGGTGGTCCTGTACTAGAAGGAACTAGTACACAGTCATCACGGTTACAGATAAAGAACCTTTAATTTGTACAGTTTCATAGAGAGAATCTGCCATTACCAGAATATCTTCTTGCAAGAAAACCAGCTCATCATTTTCTGTGTATAGCCTAGACATGATGAGTCAGAGTTCGTTGTCGGAAAGGCTCTTGCATGCATTAAGGTTGAAATTTGGAAATTTTGGTTCTATGGTATATAGGGGCACCATTGGATGGAATTCTTTGTTGATGGTGACCCCTATTATCAAGTCAATGTCCCCTTTGTCCTTCGTCATATTGAAAGCATAAGGGTCCCACTGGCATTGTTCCGGGACCTTGGTGGTTTCTTGTTGCCTTTTCTCCAACTCCTTTGGAATTGTCATGTATGGACGCTTTGGCAGACGTCGGATAGTAGAGAAGAGATACCAAGGTACATTGTCTTGTGCCATTGTCGGATCCTTAAAGAATCATCTGTCACAGATGAGTTCCATGGCATAACATCCCCATAAAGAGTGCATATCCTCTGTTGCTAACTCGGTAAAGGGCATTTGTTGATTTAGTTCTTCTGTGTCTTATTGTACAGAAAGCACAATCCCCTGAACCCTCAAATGTTTGGATTGGTGGGTTGATGATTCAGAACCAGGGTTGATTCCAACCATGTCTAAGCGATGGGCAGGCGGCCCGTATTATTTTGAGAAGTTGAAAAGGAATGCATCGTGCTTCCCCGGCTTCTAACCCTGCAAAGTTGATCTGTTTGGCTTTTAGTTCACTGGCACAGAAGTTGTACACCTTGGCGTCACGTGCCTCGATGTCGAAGATCATGAGAAGCCAGTATCCGGAAACTTTAAAGGGCACGGTGATGCAGTGTGCCCTCCTTGATAGACCACTCTGCAGTCGCTCTATGGACTTCGCCTATAAGTCCTTGTGTAGCAGATATAGGGATAGGGAGGTTGAAGCATTGAAAATAGGATGCGCTTTCTTGGAGCTTTAGAATTCTTCTATAGCATTGGCAAGTAGGACGCAGAAGATAGCCATCATCACCGTCGATTGTGGTCGAAGGAGAATATGGAAATATTCACGGGTCAACTTGTGCTTTGTCTTTGTATTGTTATATATGATGTCCCCCCCGTTCTTGGCATCATCTAAAATAGTGTTTAGGATAAATATGTCCTGAACATCTAGTGTAGAGATGGCCTCCATGTCTAGGTCTTTCATCATGTGAGGTAGAGGTGGCGGCGGGGGTAGGTCCTGTGGAGGGAGTGGAGTTTGTGCATTGTCATCTAAGAACAGAGGCAGAGCTTTGTCTTTGTCTGAGTCATAGCTAGAGTCGAGTCTATCTTCTGTGTCGAGACTCACTCTATCGGGTTCTTCCTGTTCTTGGGGGAAGTGTGTAGATTGTTGAATTGTTGTTGTAGTTGGACTTATGTTGGTTTCCATTATACATTGTTGAAATTAAGCAAAAGCGGCTTCTTTAGCAGCTTCCCCCAGTGATCCCATGGCTGAGAAATTAAAGAATTGGTCCCCATATGACATTGTGACATTGTCATTGTTATTGGGGGACTCGGGATCTTTAGTTCCACCCTCTTGGTGGCCTCTATCATGTCCTATTTTTGTGGGGTCTGCCCCTCAGCTGGTGCCCTCCCCAACATTGCCTGGGTCATCGGGTTGATCGTCTGAGGAGGAGTTGTCATTGTTAGAGTTAGCCAAGGAATCAGAATCCTCATCTTTGTCTTCACTTTCATCTTCATCATCATCTATTGCTTTAGTTGCTGCCTTCGTGATCGACTTCTTCTTGCACTGCTGATGGATTTCTTGTAGCTCTTCGAGTGCCACTTGCACATGCTCGTGGGTATCGAGCAGTGCATCATGGCTATCTTTAAGATATGCATATCATGCTTCGGCAGAGTAGAGTCATGCGGATAGATCGATTATTTGTGTGCAAAGGTCGTTGAGTTCTTTGTTGGAGTTCTCCTCTTGGCGGCAGATGAGTTGTACTATGTTGTTGTTGATGTCGTCCAAGTGCGTGCTTTGAGAAGTTTGTTGCTTCTAAAGCTTGCGGAGGGTCTCAGGCAAAGGTTGAGTTTGCGTAGAGACCCTGTGGACTTGCTGGGCCAACGCCTCTTGTTGGCCCTTCATCTCAAGTACCAACTCCGGTAGGTTTTGTAAGCGGTTGTTGATGCGGTTGACTTGTTGGGCCGCTACTTCCTACCGTTGTTGGATGCTTGCGATGATTCCTGGTAAGGCGTTGTTCCGCCTGTCGGTCTTAGAGACCTGTGAAGCGATATCCTGCACACAAGAAAAAATAGATAATAATATGTTAGAAGGGTCGGTGAGGATATTTCGAATGGCATCAAATTGTCATCTAAATTCCTCACCGACATGTGAAAAGGGGACCCCAGAGATGGAAGGGTGAGGTGGTTGGGGTAGGGGTGGAAGGGTGGTAGTGCCTTGCAAAAGAGACACTAGTGATGGACCCATGAATTGCGTGGTGACTGTGGATGGAGTCACTAGCGATATCGGGATGGTGGTGGTAGATGAGGTGGTGGATGGGAATGAGGATGTTGAGGGGAAAGTGGTTGAAGTGAAGGTGAGATCGGGCGTTGAGGTGGAGAATGGAATGCCCAAAGAGAAAAAGAGTGTGGTGGAGTATGCGGGTGATGTTGTGGATGTGGATGAAGAAATTGTGGTGGGCAGTGTTGTGGAGAATGGGGGAAGAGTGATGGATGGTGGAATGGTAGAAGGTGGTGGTGTGATGGCGGAGTGGTAGAAGGTGGTGGTGGTTGTAGAGGTGAACCCAAAATCCAGATCGAAGATGAAAGGTTTTGGTGTTGGGGTTACTATGTTTTCAGCATTATGTGGTGGCTCTGCCTCTGGGTTGATCTTTGATGTGGGCGTCTCCGATTGTTGTTGTTTTTGTTTGTGCGGCTTTGAAGACCGTGTTACTAGAATTTTCTTTGGCCTTGTTGTGGGGGCAGTGACGTTGTGCTCTGTCTTCCCTGCCTTTGCTTTGACTGAGGCTATAAGGTTGGCAAGCTCCTCTTCAGTGAAGAGAAGCTTTTCTTTGTCGTAATTTGCCAATTCTGGAAGCGACAGCAATGTCCTAGATGCTTTGACAGTGGGGCAGAAGATGTAGTGGAGTTTTGCATCCTTCTCCTTTATGATGTATGAGTTCTTTAAACTCTGCTCATTTGTAAGGATGTCACCCTTTATCACTGAGCACTTGGGTAGTGGTTTGTCCATATTGAGAAATTTCAAGATTTATGTTATCTGACCTCCCATGCAAATTTGTTTTCCAAGGGTGTAAGCTGAGTGCTTTTGAATCAGATGCCATCCGATGTTGATCGGCAGCCCTTTGAGGATGGACTAGAGAATAAAGAGATTGGAAATACTAACGTTTCCACCTTCTATCCTTGGGAAAAGAGCTCCTGTAATAATTTTGTGTAGTGTGCGCACCAGGCCAGAATGTATGTTAGAGGCCTTGCAAGTTTTCACCTCGTAGTTTGGAATCCCCGTCAGAGCTTTCCAGAAGGTATGTATGTTAAACTGGGGATAGTCCAGGCTTGCTTCCTTGGCCTTTTTTATCTGATCTTGGTCGATGAATATCTCATTCAGCGTATTCTCAGTCAAGACAACCTTGTTACCAAAAAGTGAGGTTACCGGCCTGTAGTCACCTCTGTCTTTCCATTTATCCATTGCATCCACAATTTTTTTTGTTGAGGTGTGTGAAGAACTCTATCGTGGGTTCGACATAAGAATTCTCTGCAACAAAGTAGAGTTTTGATAGGTTTGCACTGTCGAGCAGGGCGAGGACTCTGTCATGAATCCCCATCTTCTTTAGTACGTTGGAGCAGACGTACTTTATCGGTCGCAGCACCTTGTCACTAGCTGGGAGGTGATGGATGTATAGGTCAGCTGGTGTAGGTTCTGTGGTGGTGGTGGTGGTGGTAGGATTTGCAACAGAAGGGATAGTGTGTCCTGCCAAGATCTGTTCCCTTGCGGTCGAGGGCCGAACTTGCTTCCTTGCCCTTTTCTTTGATGGTTGTCCCTTGGTGGCTTCTTCAGTCTTCCTCTTACCTTTGGACTTTGGGCCTGGGGATTCGTCCTCGAAGTTTGGTGCGTACTCTAAACCTTCATCACTGGAGGAACTGTCTTCCACTTCTTCAATGGGTTCCTCAATTAGGCACATGTTAACTCGGTCAAGTTCGTTCATGACCTTGATCAAGTCAACCTTTGGTGGGACCTTTCCGATCTTTTCGTAGGTGTATACGATTTGCTGGAGCTTTGTGCGGTCCTCCAGTAGTTGCTCCCTTGTCTAGAAGGGAGCGTCAGCAGTTCTTGTGGCTTGTTTTGCAGGTGAGGCCATTCTATAATAAAAAAATTATATATGTTAAATAGGAAGAAATGATGAAAGAATTGCAATATATTTTAGGGATGAAATTGTTTTAAGGGTGAAATTATGTTTTCCAAGACCGTTTGGCTCCAAGCAGTTTTAAGACCGTTTGGGTCCAAACAGTTTTCACTCTAAACAGTTTCTCGACCGTTTGGGTCCAAACAGTTTTCAAGATCGTTTGGCTCCAAACGGTTTCATGACCGTTTGGCCCCAAACAGTTTCATGACCGTTTGGCCCCAAACGTTTTCACGACTGTTTGGGTGCAAACGATTTCAAGACCATTTGTCTCCAAATGGTTTCAAGACCATTTGTCACCAAACGGTTGCACGACCGTTTGGCCCCAAATAGTTTCATGGCCGTTTGGGTCGAGACCACTAGGAAGATGAACCGGCGGGAACGACGGACGGAGAAAAGATGGAAAAAATGGTGAAAATGGAGAAAACGACGTTGTCGATGAAGGTGTTGATGGCGGTGACAGCGTCGGCGACAACAAATGAATGCCTCATTTGTAGTAGGGAAGGTGGAAAAAGCGGTTGTGATGGAGACAGTCACGGCGGTCTACCTCACTATCTGAGTGTGAAAAGGATCACAGCGGTGGGAATGTCAGAGAAAGGTACGTGACGGAGCGGTGGAGCAGCTTTCTTGGAAGCGCACAGAGACGAAATAGGTGGTTTCAAAATGGAGCAGTGAGGGAGAGGGTATGGATGGGTCACGTGGGCGCAGAGGGGTTGCGCAAGATCAGAGCACTACGGGAATGGAACAGGGCTTTCACGTGAGAGAGAAAGTTTGAGAAACCAAAGGAAAGAAAAGGGGAAGGGATGAAGTGATATTTATAGAAAAGGAGGGACAACGTTACAAATTCTTAAAGGCAAATAGTTTCGAGATCGTTTGGATTCAAACGGTTTCAAGACCGTAATGGTCCAAATGGTTTCAAGACCATAGGGATCCAAAAGGTTTCGAGACCATTTGGATTCAAATGGTTTCGAGACTGTAAGGGTCCAAATGGTTTCAAGACCGTAGAGATCCAAACGGTTTTGAGACCATTTGGATTCGAACGGTTTCGAGACTGTTTGGATTCGAAGGGTTTCGAGACCGTAAGGGTCCAAACGGTTTCGAGACTGTAAGGATAGGATTAAAAAAGGTTTTGAGTTTTTATATTTTATGTTTGTTTTGAATGTTATGATAGGTCTAAAAATAAGCAATGAGAAATTAGAAAACTTTTCAAGACTAAATAAAATAAAAGATGATACTCAGTTCTTGGTTTGCCTCTCCAGTAGCGTTTGGGTTTTACGTCGCTAGCTCGACGAAGTTCTGACTTGGTTAGATTGATGTAGAAGGGTCATGAATCTCAATAGTTTGTCTTGTAATTTTGTCAGCTGGGGTATAATATTTCTTCAATCTGTGGCCATTAACAGTTCTCTCCCCTCCATTGTCATCAATAATGATGATTGCTCTGGTTGGGTAGATGTACTTGATGGTGAATGGCCTAGACCACTTTGTGTGAAGTTTTTCGGGGAACATCTTAAGTCTAGAGTTGAAAAAAAGGACTTTATCTCCGACGACGATATCTTTCCTTTTGAGATGTCCATCGTGCCACATCTTAGTTTGTTCTTTGTAGATCCTGGCTCTTTGGTAGGAGGTCATTCGTAGTTCCTCAAGTTCTTGTAATTGTAGTTGTCTATACTCACCAGTGCTTTTGAAATCAAAATTCAATTGTTTGATGGCCCACCAAGCTTTATGTTCCAGTTCAAACTGGAAGATGACATGACTTTCCATATACCAAACGAAATAGAGTCGTTCCTATTGGTATTTTGTAAGCAATGTGGTATGCCCAAAGGGCATCAGGGAGATTAGTGGACCAATCTATGTGATGTTTGTTGACCATCTTTTCTAGAATGGCCTTTAGTTGTCTATTTGAAACTTTGACTTGGCCACTTGTCTGTGGATGGTAAGGTATGGCGACCTTAAGTTTAACTCCATATTTTCATAGGAGGGCTTTGAAACTTGGTTCTAAGAAATGAGATCCTCCATCTGATATGATTGTTTGAGGGGTTCTGAATCTAGGGAAGATGATATCCTTGAACATCTTGATAACTGGTTTGGAATCGCAAGAAACAGTGGGTATAGCCTCTACCCATTTTGAAACATAATCCAAAGCAACTAGTATGTATGAGAATCCATAAGATGAGGGGAAAGGACCCATGTAGTCTATTCCCCATACATCAAAAAGTTCAATTTCTTGCCACAAGGTAAGAGGCATTTCATTTCTTTTAGATATACTCCCGGAAAGCTGACATTTATTGCAGGATCGGACGAAATTATGGGCGTCCTTTGCTATTGTTGGCCAAAAGAAACCAGATTGAAGAACTTTGAGAGTGGTTTTCTTTGAACTCATGTGCCCCCCAGTAGGGCCAGAATGACAATGTTCTAAAATAGGGATAATTTCTTCTTCTAGTAGGCAGCGACGGAAAAGTCTATCCGCACATAGACGAAAAAGATATGGTTCATCCCAAAAGTATTTCTTAACATCATGAAGTAATTTCTTTTTATCGTGGTGAGAGGTAGAAGGGTGGATAATTCATGTAGCCAGATAGTTCACTATATCGGCATCCCAAGGAAATTCGGTAGTAACTTTCATAAGTTGGTCGTCGGGTAGGGAGTCTCGAATAGGTATATTGTCATCCTCCTGAGACTCGATGTGACTTAGATGATCAGCGACAACATTTTCCACCCCGCTCTTGTCTTTTATTTCTAAGTCAAATTCTTGAAGAATCAATACCCAGCGGATGAGTCTGGGTTTTGCATCTTGTTTCTGAATTAGGTATTTGATGGCTGAGTGGCCCGTGTATACTATGACTTTCGATCCAATTAGATAGGAACAAAATTTCTCAAAGGCGTAGATGAAATACAAGAATTCCTTTTCCGTAGTAGTATAATTCTTTTGTGCCTCATCTAGCGTCTTTGATGCATAGTATATCACATGGGGCTTTTTGTCTATTCTCTGCCCTAGCACCGCTGCTATAGCATAATCGCTGGCATCACACATTATCTCGAATGGTTGTGACCAGTCGGATGCTCTCAGAATAGGTGTAGAGATTAGAGCATTGTTTAAGGTTGTGAAGCTATGTAGGCATTCATGGTTAAAATTGAAATTAGCATCCTTGGTTAATAAGTAGGTCATGGGTTTTTCTATTTTTGAGAAGTCTTCAATAAATCTTTGATAGAATCCAGCATGACCCAGAAATGCTCGCACACCCCTTATGTCCTTTGGCGGTGACAGCTTTGAGATGACATCGATCTTCGCTTTGTCTACTTCAATTCCTCTTTCACTTACTCGATGTCCGAGGACAACACCTTTTGTCACCATAAAGTGGCACTTTTCCCAATTAAGGATAAGGTTTGTTTCCTTGCATCTTTGTAAAACTTTCCTGAGGTTGAGTAGACAACTGTCAAAAGAATCTCTGTAAACTAAAAAGTCATCCATAAATACTTCCATTATGGACTCGGTTAATCCCATGAAAATTGCTGGCATACACCTTTGGAAGGTTGTCGGTGTGTTACACAGCCCAAAAGGCATCCTTCTGAAAGCGTAGGTTCCAAAGGGACAAGTAAAGGTTGTTTTTTCTTGGTCTTCCGGGTGTATTGGAATTTGATAGAACTCAGAATAACCATCGAGGTAGCAGAAGAACTTTTGGTGGGCCAAGCGTTCAAGGACTTCGTCAAGGAAAGGTAGAGGGAAGTGATCTTCTCTTGTTGCTTTGTTTAGTTTTCTGTAATCGATACACATCCTCCATCCTGTGACAGTCCTTGTGGGTACTAGCTCATTTTTATCATTCAGAACGACATTGGTCCCCCCTTTTTGGGGACCACTTGGACTGGGCTGGCCCATTGAGAATCGGAAATGGGATATATGATACCAGCTTTTAGGAGTTTAAGGACCTCGAGGTGAACCACTTCTTTGAGGTTTGGGTTTAGTTTCATCTGATGTTCCCTTGACGGTTTAAAATCTTCTACCATAGGTAGTATATGCATGCACAGAGCCGGATTTACTCTGGTTAGGTCAGTCATTTTATACATGATAGCCTTCTTGTGTTTCCTTAGCTCTGCAAGAAGTCTTTCTTCCTGATCATCTATTAAGGTAGAGTTGATTATGACTGGGCACAGTTTTTCTTCGTCCAGGAAGACATGCTTGAGTCCTATTGGTAAGGATTTCATTTCAGGGGCTTTGGGTACTTCCGTAGTTTCCAAAATGGTGACAGATTTCAATTCCTCGAAAGTGGCTGTCAGAGCTTCTTCGGCTTGGTCTAAGTATCACAGACATTGTTGTACTGGTTCGCTGGCTAAAAATTCAACTTTTGGGTTTGAAAAGACATTCTCCAGTTCATTAGATGGTTCGGCTATTTCTGGCTGTAATTGAGACATTTTTTCTATTGCCTTGAGAAGGAAAACTTCTTCCTGGATATTGGGACCTTTTAGACTGTTAAGGATTCTAAATTGGATGGCTTCCTTTCCTAGTCTTAAGATAATTGTGCATGCTGCAACATAGATAAGTGCTCTTGTTGTAGCAAGGAAAGGCATGCCGAATATTATTGGATATCTTAAATCTTCCTTTATATCCATAATAACAAAGTCGCAAGGGACATAAGAGTTCCTCCCTATCCTGATTGGGATATCTTCAATGATTCCCAACGGTGCAGTGATGGTAGAATCAGCCAGTTGTATTGTCATTGTTGTTGGTAACAACTTGGTAAAACCCAACCTTTTGCACATTGAGAAGGGCATAATAGATATACTAGCTCCTAGATCAGCTAATCCTTTTTTGCTAGAGGCATTTCTGATGGAACATTGGATACCAAAGGAACCAGGATCCATTTGTTTCTTTGGCATTTTATAGAGAATATTATCAGAAGTTGTCTGAGCTATTTTAACAGTCTCTTGTTCTCCAGTCACACATTTCCTTGATAACACGGTCTTCAGGTATTTGGGCCAAGTTGGTATTTCGGAGAGAGCATCAAGGAACGGGATATCAATATATAGTTTTTTCGTCGCTTCCTTAAATTTTTGAAATTTGGTATCCAGATTAGTCCCTCTCAACCTACCTGGGTATGGTATTCTAGGCTTATATGGCAAGACTTCAGGTTCTTTGAAATCTAGTCCTTTTTCATTTTCCTTCTTGAATTCTACGGTCTTTTTAGTTTCTTGGTTTGTGCTCACGACTGGGTTGATGACAGCTATATCTTCATCTTCCTGAATGATTTTCGTGGCTTCAGTAAGGACACGACCCGACCTTGTGGTGATGGTTTTCAATTGTTCTTGTCTGGGTTGATCGTGTCTTGGGTTTATCTCTGGCTGACCAAGAAAAGTGTCTACCATAGGTTTTAGTTGAGTTGCAATTTGTGCTAACGGAGTTTCAACAGCTTTTTGTTGGGCTTGCTGGTTGGAAAGCATGGTTTGTTGTGATTGCAACATTTGTCTTATTAATGATAGTTCATTTGTTGGTGGAGGCGGATTGTTCTTTTGTGGATTTTGTTGATATTGTTGTTGTTGTTGCTGCTGAGGCACGGTGGATAATTGGGGTTGTTGAATTTGTAGTTGTTGCAGCTGGGATTGCTGCAATTGCGGGTGCAACGGTGGATGAGTATATTGGTAATATGCATAAGGGTTCCTTGGTTGTACGAATCCTTCCAGTCCTCCTCTAAAGTTTCCTTGGTTTCGATTATAATTGTTTTGGAAACCTGGTGGCGATCTATTAAAAGTTCCTCCTTGGGTCTGGTGTTGCGGGTTGGCAGTCCCCGCAGGATTCCCATATTGAAACCCAGGATGGTTTGTTGGTTGATTTGGGTTATAGTAAGCTTGTCTTGGTATAGTGTGGATGGAATTTACTTGTTCTAGTGACAGATCCTCTGGATGTTCAATGATTGGTTCATACTGCAACTGTGGTGTCTGCATGTCCGTCATCACATTGTATAAGAGACCACATGATAATGTGGGATGATCAGATGCATGGCATGCCTCACAAGTCCCGGTAGCTGCCTTGACATGTTCGGGGCTCTTCTTTTCTCCGAGCATCGTTTCAAGAAATTGTTTCTTGTGAGTTATAGTTTTTAGGGCTTCGGCAATGGCTTTCATTTCCATTGATTCTTCAGCCTTACAAACTTTTAGAATTCCCCCGGTGGATGACCTTCCCCAATTAGATTGGTTCTCGGCCCCAAGTGTAACAATCCTCGAGGCATCTTCGTAGTTCTTTCACATGAAATTCCCCCCATATGAGGAATCCAAAAATTTCTTAATGTCATCACTTACTCCTCTATAGAATGTTTCTATCAGCTGATTTTGGGAGATTCTGTGATGCAGACATTTCCTCAAAAGTTCCTTGAATCTTTCCCACTATTCTTCCAGTGATTCCCCTGGAAGTTGAGAAAAGTGGTTAATTTGTCCCCTAATCTCATAAGTCAATGAAGGTGGAAAGAACTTCTCTAGAAACTTTTCTTCCAAATGAGCCCAGGTGGCGATTGGCTCCCCATCTAGCGCATTATACCAGCTCAATGCCCTTCCGGACAAGGTGAAGTCAAAAAGGTGTAACATGATTGCGTCGAAAGGAACTCTGGCATGTGGTACTAGCCGACAAAGAGACTTGAATCACTTTAGGTGATCCATGCAGTCATCCCCAGCACCTCCAGAAAATGAAATGCCTTGCATAATCTGGATCCATTGTGTGTGGATCTCAAAGTTAGGAACATTGATGAGCGGGGGCCTAAATGGGTGATTGTCTTCAAAGTTGCATAATCCCGAAGTTTCTTGTTTCACAACACTATCTGAGCAGCGGTTGTGGCTACTTCATTCTCAGCTTGAATACGGGCATGTTCTTCAACTCGGACCTCAGCTTGAATCTGAGCACGTGTGTCAGCAATAAGTTGTGCTCTTTGAGCTTCTATGGCCGCGTTGACTCTTTCCATAACCAAAGCGGCTTGGCGATGTTCATCAGCCATTTGTCTGGCTCATTGGAAGTTGAGTCGGATGCGTCGGTGGAAGCTTCGTTCTACCTCAGAGTCGTACTCTGGTTCAGGGGAGAATCTGATGTTATGCAAAGGTTGCATACACATTTTCTACCTGAGTAGAAGAAGAAACATACTTTAGATAATGCAGAGAAATGATGAAATCAAGATGATATGAATTATGGTCAAAGAAAAGTGTAAAATCCTAATCAACTAGAAAGTTAACAAGTAAAATTAGAACGTTTTGTTGTCTCCGACAACGGCACCAATTTTTGATGGAGCCCCCACTTACGTGGAGTTACGTGCACCATTAAAAATCCAAGAGATAGTAAGTCTCTAAGTTTAGCCTTGCGTATGCTATAATAAGATCTCCACCCACATATGCTAAGATATGTAAAAGTTTTATCGTAGTATAGTTAAAGGTTGAATCCACGAGACAAAGATCTTGTTAAGAGCTTAACAAGATGGAAAATGTAATAATCCTACTTATCTACTTAAAAGTTGATATTTAGATCAAAGAGTTGGTTTGATGATTAAACTAATGTGCGGAGAAAGTAAATAATAAGAAAGTAAACTTAAGTTTATAAACAATATTTAGAAACCACTATGATGTGATCAAGTTTCACCACCACTACGCATGGATCAAAACATACATCACAATAACATGGCTTGCAAAGAAAAGAGTCTAAATAGTTAGTATCTTTGTAGACTTAGCTTCCTTTCGAATAACTAACTATGAAAAACATGGAAGCGTTGCAATTCCAGCCATCCCCAGACGAATGGTCACTTACTTTGCATCACTCCCCTCACAAAGTGTGTTCCTCGACCTGTCAAGGTTGTACTTTCATATGTCAACTGTTCCATTTCATAGTATGAAAGTACAACGATGGAGGTGAGTTTACCCCACTCCTTGAGAGACGTTCCTAGATACCGAAACAGATTTATGGTGGCTACATACATCAAGAACTAACATGCAATCGGTAATCAAATCTAAAAGAAAAAACATAGACAATTTGCACTAATAGATAAAAGATAACACAAGTTGGTGATCAAGCAACAAGCATTCATTAAATGATTGATGTTAAACTAAAAAGAGAGTATTTCTCTATTGCAAACTCATGAATTACAAAGCATGAAATGAAAACATGGGTAGCGGGGCTACTCCCCACACCCTAGTATATGAGACTACTCGCTCAAGGCAAGAACAAAGAAGGAGGCAGGAAGAGAGAGAGGAAGCATCATCTCCACATAGGAGGAAGGAAGGTTGACCCCTTGGAGGAGAGAGCAACTATCTTCACGCCGCATAGTTGTCTTGATGAAGAATCCTTCACTTCCCACCTTCTTATGTTGATGAGAGAGAAAGTAGCTTTAGGATGGAGTGTGGAACTCGGACCGGCAGCCTTGGAGCGAAGAATGAAGGGTGAACAGCTCTAGAGTGATTGGGGTAGCCTTGGGCGTCCAAGAAGTTGATGCCTAATGATAACTCCTTCAGTTCTATTTATAGGCTTCCAAGGAGTCCCAAACAGTCTTGGGACTGTTTGGGTCTTTAACAGTTTGGGGGCCATTTGGCATCATGCGGTCTCGGAACCGTTTGGCATCAAACGGTCTTGGGACTATTTTAGCTTCATACGGTCTTGGAACAGTTTGACTTCATGCAGTCTCTAGACCATTTGCTTTTATTCGGTCTTGGGACCGTTTGAGTTCATACAGTCTTGGGACCATTTGCCTTCATTCGGTTTTCAAACCATTTTGCCTTTATTATGTCTTGGGACCGTTTGAGTTCATTCGTTCTTGGGACCGTTTGGACTTCATTCGGTCTTGGGACCGTTTGGGCTTCATTCGGTCTCCAGACCGTTTGCCTTTATTCGGTCTCGGGACCGTTTGCATTTATTCGGTCTTGGGACCGTTTGAGTGCATTTGATCTTGGGACCGTTTGGACTTCATTCGGTCTTGGGACCATTTGAGGCTTTTGCAATTTTTTTTGGATTTTTCTGTAAGAAGAAAAAGATAAATGTTAGTTTAATGGTGAATTCATAATGACGTAGAAAGTTAAGGATTGTATTTAATTTATCTAAGAAAAAGTATGGAAAGTTAAGAAAAACTAGTAAGATAACATCACAAAATGGGAGGTTATCAGATATTCAGATACATTCACTATTATTAAGGAAACAAAGATGCACATCATCATTTAAAACTCTCTCACTTCTATACAAGGACCTAGAGTGACAGGGACTGACTGGACATAACTAATCTATTACTTAGCTCTTGTGGCAGATCTACTCTAGCATTGGCATTCTTCTAGTCCACATGATATCCCTATAAATTGTGAGTAGATGGGTGATCCTACTTGCTCAGTGAATGAGTACTTCAAAGAAATAGCTAAAATCACTTATATAGTTACAGATATATTGTTGAGAAATAGATATCAATTATAAAAATAGCAAGCTATACAAGGACTAATCATTTACAAACATAAATATGGCAGGATACTCTAGATATCTACAAGAGTTAATCAATATTTGAACATACTTGATTAATCATAAAGAGAACTAATGATTCATAAACATATAAAGAATAATTGAATAACTGCACAAACTTGATTAACCTCTCATTCATCTTATTATGACCTCAACCCACATGAGGTGTGTAAAGAAGTGAAACCACCTCTCTACTAAAAATTTGAACAATAAAACCTCCAATCCAAACACACTTCAAAGGTATGCTTGGAGTGGGTGTAAAATTTTCAAATCTTCATTAATGGTATACAAAATAACCAAAGTATAGCAGTGGAATAAAAACATGACTATATTCAATTATAAAACAAGGGGACAACCTAAACTTACATCATAAGGATCCATGTCAAGGAAATCTAAACCACCTCAAGATTGTCTCCAAGCTTTAACTTCTGAATCTATGTCCACGTCAACATGCCTTGTCATCCAAGTCCTCCACCTAGGGTTGGAAGCATACCCCATCAAGAAGAGAAGAAAATCAAACATCAGTAAAGGTTGGTATGTGCATACTAAACAAAAAACTTGAGCAATATAATAACCAAAGGACATCAAGTATAAAAGGCTTCCCATGCAAGAGATAAGGACTACCCAATCAGGCATAAAAGAAAAGAATCATAATCACAAAAGAAGATACTTGCCATATTCAAAAAAATAAAGTAGTGCCACATAAGCACGTGTCAAGATTTGGGCACATAACCCATTAAGATTTTTGGGCACATAACCCAACATAAACATCATCAACCTACATGCATGTGAGATAAGCATATCCCTAGAACAATATAAATAACAATTGGCGGCCAACCCTCATAAGGTTGAAACCTGATAGAGAATGGCACATAACCAAACTCCCCAATATATATAAAGACATGGGCCAAGAATCACACATCTTGCCCTGGGTATGAGGTTCCTTGCCATCCCAAAAGAGTAGGAAATATCACATTTGCCATAAACAAAACCAATGCAATTACACTACTCGAGTGCTACTGAATTACATAGCATGTAAAATGTAGAGGCAAGTAGAAAGTATAGTCGGATTTATACAATGTTGCCATATCACACAATGGACAACACATACATATAAGCATCCACTTCAAAGTGGGCACATATCAATATAAGATACCAACATGCACCAAGGCACAAGATAAGATATCAAGAAAATATTGAAGGCCACAATAAGCAAGATAGTTCACATGAATCATGATATCAAGAAAATAGACATATGTGTAGGCTAAAGTCAAAAGAATGATAAGATGGGTGAATTTCTCAATAAGAATAATTGGAGATGTAAACATACCTCAACTTTAGAGTCTACTATGTCCAAAGCCAAGTCTAGGTCCAAGTCTAGGCCTTCAAAGAACCTATGATGCATATATGTGGAATTAGGGTTAGGTTTCCATTATTTATTCAAAATCTTAAAAATCACCTTTTTATTTATATGCAAATTAGTTATCAAAACCATGCCATATTTTAG
Source organism: Alisma plantago-aquatica (assembly GCA_963693085.1). Lineage (NCBI taxonomy): Eukaryota > Viridiplantae > Streptophyta > Magnoliopsida > Alismatales > Alismataceae > Alisma > Alisma plantago-aquatica. The sequence continues at coordinate 988,301,291 of OY856410.1, read as the reverse complement.
GTTACTTTTTTCATCTAAAACATATTTTATTATATTTTTCTGACTTATAAATATTTAGTTATGAATTTAACAAGTTATTAGCTAATTACATTAATTCATTAAAATCACCTCTTTACATCATTAGATTCAGGCAACAAAACCAACACCATTAGAAATCCCTTATTTTTCTAAATCCAATGACTATTTATTTGTATTTTTCTGATCAGTAATTAATTAGTTATGGATTTTACAAATCTAACCAATAGAAAATAGGGAAAAAGCCACGTAGGCAGCAGCAGACTTCGAGAGGGTGAGAGAGAGAAGAGAGGGAGAAAGAGAATTCAGGGCCCATTGAGTTGGCCCAATCATGGGCATCCAACTCGGCTGGTCCCATATCCAACACCCTGCACGACTCGACGCAAAAGCAAGGGAGAAATCTGCATGGAAAAGTCCATTTTACCCCTAGCTAGAAAATCAAACACAAAAGTCACGTAGGGACAAAATATGGAAAGTAGTTAGGGGAATCATCCCCAAGAGCAAGCTTGTACCACGGCAATAGGATGAGAAGCTGCTCGTTCGATCAATTTGGGGGAAACCACGCTCAAGGCCAAAGCAACAAATTGAGGACACCCTCACCTTCGGTCGACCTCCATGAACCGTTCTGGCCATCCAACCATGCCTCCACCGCCCACACGAGTAGGGACCAACACCCGGGAAGATCCTCTGAGAGGGAAAACAAGGGGAGGCTAACGAGGGGCATGTCGTGGCTAGAAAGCAAGTGCAAAGTCCCCGCAAAAGAACCGTGAAGGTGAGGGAAAGCTCAGTTTAGGCGCAAAGTCACCCAACAGCGAGAAAGTCTCGAAGAAGAAGAAGAACATGGTAGTAGGTGGTAACCCCCGAGGTCGGGGTTATATAGGCAAGGAAACCCAACAAATCTTGGGCTCAAACTGTGCGGAAGGTAGAGGAGATTGTGAAGAAACCATCGGAGAAGGAAAAGGAGGAAAACTGAGGAATAAATAAAAAAAAGGAAAGAACGTAGCTCACCTCGTTTCCAAAAATGAGTCGGTAGGTAGGGGAAAACCTGGGAACCACAGGATCAAGATTGAACAGTCAAGAGAAATCACAAAATCACAATCCATGTGATAGGGAAAACATTATCCAATTTAAATTCGATTAAAGTGAAATATTAACATTATTTCCTTTTCTCTCTTTCCTCAATTGAGGGTACAAATGAATCCCGAATTAGGTAAAATTTTACAAAGGCTAACTTAAATATGTAGATTCTGAATATAAAATTAGATTTGCCTTTTGAGAACTTTTAATGTGTTAAATAAATCAAATCTCATTTTCTTTTTCCTCCTTCATTAATAGCATTAGGATTATCCAAATTTTATGAAACTTGACCCACAAGTCATATTTATTATGTTGGATACGGATTTGCCATCAATTTTACATTTTGGAGTTGTTTGCATATTTATTTCATATTTTGAAGGTTCTACACACTTTCTCTCTCCTGATTTCACCTTTTAAGCAAACTTTCTCCAAATTGGATGAAAATTCTCCCAAAGGCTATATTTATTATGTAGATTATAAATTTAAGATTATTTTCCTTTTTTAGAGTTATTTATTATTTTATTTGATATTTTGGGGGAAAACACACATCTTCTTAACCGGTTTGAATTAAATGAGTTATTATGATGTGAATAATGTGAAACTTGACTTCCAAGACAATAGGGACCCAAGGAAAACAATTTTAAACTTAGATTTCACTTTTGGGATTCATTTTTATGAGATATGTCATATGGCCCATTAGCCACATTACTTAACCAATTAAGTCCTTTATCTTCTTATTTTTTACATATATATGTATATATATATCCAAAAGATTACAAAAATGCTCTCACAGAAGCGCGAGCAACAAACTTGGCTGCCAATCCTTTTTGGATGGCAAAACCCAAGGACCCAAAAGTAAAATCATTACATGTAGATGAAGGCAAATGAATTATGTGACATATTAGATTACATTATTCATGCATTATCTTATTGGGAACATTCTAACCTCAACCTTGTTTGGTAAAACCCAAAAGGTCAAAGTTCTATGGTAGGGTACAAGATCTAGTATGTTACAACACTCCACCCCTTAAAAGGATTTCGTACTCGAAATCTATTGATCCAAACATCAATATCTAACTACTCTCTGACCCTTAAAGGGCTCAACCTAACAAGTCAAACTAAACAACTTTTTAGAGCTACCCACATCTCTTAGTGGTGAATGTTTTAGAGATTTATTTTATTCATGCATCCAACTAAAAGCCACCATCTAGGGTTGAGATTTTAGGTCCTTGTGTCTCTAACCTATGAACCTTATATGAACATCAAACGTCATTGGGTAGGTCAATTATACCTTTATATCAATACTAGTCACAAAAAACTAGGGTTAGATTCTAATCAACTAATTCTAGGGTTTCTCTTCATTGTGACTTAGTTCAAGAAAACCTTGATGAAATCCAGATTTTTTTTGTACATATAATTGTAGAATGAAAATATTTTTTGTCGATAAGAAACATTGGAGATAAAACAAAGATGGTACCAAAATCAGTGTGATAAACCAAGTCATAACTTATCCATGACAAGATCTCTTCAAAACCTAATTTTATCCTCAAATCAAACCTTATTGCATAAAAAGATCATCATTGATCAAATCTAAGGTCAACATCTCACTTACAGGTAACTATCAAAGTCAAGGGTTCTAATAGGGAGACAAAATTGAAATAGTTAGATTTCGACTACTACGGGCTCTGATACCATGTTGTAAAGAAGTGAAACCACCTTTCTACTAAACATTTGAACAATAGAACCTCCAATCAAAACACACTTCAAAGGTATGCTTGGAGTGGGTGTAAAATTTTCAAATCTTCATTAATGGTATACAAAACAACCAAAGTATAACAACGGAATAAAAACATGACTATATTCAATTATAAAACAATGGGACAACCTAAACTTACATCATAAGGATCCATGTAGAGGAAATCTAAACCACCTCAAGATTGTCTCCAAGCTTTAACTTCTGAATCTACATCCAGGTCAACATGCCTTGTCATCCAAATCCTCCACCTAGGGTTAGAAGAATACCCCAGCAAGAAGAGAAGAAAAGAAAACATCAACAAAGGCTGGTATGTGCATACTAAAAAGAAAACTTGAGCAATATAATAACCAAAGGACATCAAGTATAAAAGGCTTCCCATGCAAGAGATAAGGACTACCTAATCGAGCATAAAAGAAAAGAATCATCATTGCAAAAGAAGATACTTGCCATAATCAAAACAATAAAGTAGTGCCACATAAGCACATGTCAAGACTTTTGGGCACATAACCCATCAAGATTTTTGGGCGCATAACCCAACATAAAAATCATCAACCTGCATGCATGTGAGATAAGCATAGCCCTAGAACAATATAAATAACAATTGGCGGCCAACCCGCATAAGGTTTAAACCTAATAGAGAATGGCACATAACCAAACTCCCAAATATATATAAAGACATGGACCAAGAATCACACATCTTACCCTGGGTATGAGGTTCTTTGCCATCCCAAAAGAGCAAGAAATATCACATCTGCCATAAACAAAACCAATGCAATTACACTACTCTAGTGCTACTGAATCACATAGCATGTAAAATGTAGAGGCAAGTAGAAAGTATAGTCAGATTTATACAATGTTGCCATATCACACAATGGACAACACATACATATAAACATCTAATTCAAAGTGGGCACATATAAATATAAGAGACCAACATGCACCAAGGCATAAGATAAGATATCAAGAAAATATCCAAGACCACAATAAGAAAGATAGTTTACATGAACCATGATATCAAGAAAATAGACATATGTGTAGGCCAAAGTCAAAAGAATGATAAGATAGGTGAATTGCTCAATAAGAATAATTGGGGATACAAACATACCTCAACTTTAGAGTCTACTCCATCCAAAGCCAAGTCTAGGTTGAAGCCTAGGCCTTCAAAGAACCTATGATGCATATGTGTGGAATTAGGGTTATGTTTCCATTATTTATTCAAAACCCTAAAAATAACCTTTTTCTTTATATGAGAATCAGGTAATCAAAACCATGCCATATTTTAGGTTACTTTTTTTAGTCCAAAACATATTTATTATATTTTTCTGACTTGTAAATATTTAGTTATGAATTTTGCAAGTTATTAGCTAATTACATTAATTCATTAAAATCACCTCTTTACATCATCAGATTCAGGCAACAAAACTAATACCATTAGAAAGCCCTTATTTTTCAGAATACAAAGACTATTTATTTGTATTTTTCTGATCAGTAATTAATTAGTTATGGATTTACAAATCTGGCCAATAGAAAATAGGGAAAAGCCACGTAGGCAGCAGACTTCAAGAGGGCAAGAGAGAGAAGAGAGGGAGAAAAAGAAGTTGGGGCCCACTGAGTTGGCCCAATCATGGGCATCCAACTCAGCTGGTCCCACAGCCAACACCCTATACGACTCGGTGCAAAAGCAAGGGAGAATCTGCATGGAAAAGTCTGTTTTACCCCTAGCTAGAAAATCAAACACAAAAGTCAAGGAGGGACAAAATATGGAAAGCAGATAAGGATTCTAACAAGGGGAGGCTAACGAGGGGCATGTCATGGCTAGAAAACAAGTGCAAAGTCCCCGTGAAAGAACTGTGAAGGTGAGGGAAGGCTCGGTTTAGGCGTGAAGTCACCCGACAATGAGAAAGTCATCAAGAAGAAGAAGAACAGGGCAGTAGGTGGTAACCCCTGAGGTTGGGGTTATATAGGCAAGGAAATCCAACAAATATTGGGCTCAAACTGTGCAGAAGGTAGAGGAGATTGCAAAGAAACCATCGGAGAAGGAAAAGGAGGAAATTGAGGAATAAATCGAAAAAGGAAAGAACATCGCTCACCTAGTTTCCAAAAATGAGTCAAGAGGTAGGGGAAAACCCGAGCACCTCAGGATCAAGATCGAACGGTCAAGAGAAATCATGAAATCACAATCCATGTGACAGGGAAAACATTATCAAATTCAAATTCGATTAAAGTGAAATATTAACATTATTTCCTTTTCTCACTTTCCTCAATTGAGGGTACAAACGAAACCCAAATTATGTAAAATTTTACATAGACATGTAGATTACGAATATAAAATTAGATTTTCCTTTTGATAACTTTTAATGATTTAAATAAATCAAATCTCATTTTCTCTTTCCTCCTTCATTAATAGCATTAGGATTATCCAAATTTTATGAAACTTGACCCACAAGTCATATTTAATATGTTGGATACGGATTTGCCATCAATTTTGCATTTTGGAGTTGTTTGCATATTTATTTAATATTTTGAAAGTTTTACACACTTTCTCTCTCCTAATTTCACCTTTTTTGCAAACTTTCTCCAAATTGGATGAAAATTCACCCAAAAGCTATATTTATTATGTTGATTATGAATCTAAGATTATTTTCCTCTTTTGGAGTCATTTATTGTTTTATTTGATATTTTGGGAAAAACACACATCTTCTTAACCAATTTGAATTAAATGAATTATTATAATTGAATAATTTGAAACTTGACTCCCAAGACAATTGGGACCCAAGGAAAATGATTTTAAACTTAGATTTCACTTTTGGGATTTATTTTTATGAGATATGTCATATGTCCCATTAGCCACATTACTTAACCAATTAAGTCATTTATCTTCTTATTACCATCCAAATGAATTATGTGACATATTAGATTACATTATTCATGCATTATCTTATTAGGAACATTCTAACCTCAACCTTGTTTGGTCAAACCCAAAAGGTCAAAGTTCTAGGGTAGGGTCTAAGATCTGGTATGTTACAAGGTGTACCACAACATGTGGAAGAATCACAGCAAGCTACGATCTCACTATACAAGGCTTAGAAGCATGCTGAGTTCCTAATCCTATGTCTCGAATAAGACCCCATATGCCTCTTGGCGGATAATGGGAGTAGCCAAATATCTCAAACTCCGCCTCTCAACCTGGGTACTCAGGTGGTGAGTCAAAACCCTCAGGCTTATTGTGCATTAGTGGACATACTGATCACTATAACTTGTAACTCGTGTACCATCGGAAGCCCCGTTTGGTGTTGGATACCAATCATTTAAGGAGTCTTCCCTCACTGGCCTACACCCCCACACCCCACAAGGATGCACTCTGTATTACCTCAACCTACGTGAGTCCTCTAGACGGGAAGCATGTTTCCTCCTCACAGCACATACCACTTGTGAATGATTCTACAATGTTCAGGACATCTAAATGTCTAATTCACTCTTTAAATTTATAGTTCAACATTTCTTAATTTAACCTCACAAACAGTCCTTGACATAAATTACCAGCAATCTGCATCGTAAACTAAGCAATTGTGCAACACCATTTATCTCTCTAAAGAACATGGAATTGAAAACACTTGATTCATAGAATACCCTATCCTTAGGGTTTCATTCTCCTCATTCACATATCACACAAATTGCATAAGTACTTTATGCATCATAATGTTTCACTGATAAAAGACTACTTTCAACGATTGACATACAATCAACATATACATGAAACACTAAAATTGGGTTGAATTAGGGTTTGCACACCATTCACTGAGATATCATGCATCAAGAATAACATTGAATAAATAAAGTCTATGATGTCAAATAGAATCACTTCAAATGGATTTCACAATGTCTATTCACAAAAAAATTTCCAACTTTCCACTCATCTAGTGTTTCACTCTCTTTACGGAGATATTAAGTAAGTACCGATAACATGAAATAAAATTCAAGATAGTATCTGTCATATCTGTACTATGCATTCAAAATAAACAATCATTCATAATTAAGGAGATTCAAATAGACAAACTTCTTAATTAAATTATACAACAATTTCAGTCATAGTTGAAAACCCTAGATTTCAGTATGTTCTTATAACCTCTGTAATTACTTTAGAAATTCTCTTTTAGATAATTTGTATGCATTTCTAATATGATTTTATCATCTAAAATTCATCACAACAGAGAAATAATCCACTTCAAATCATATTGCAAAAGCTAGAACTGAAAGGCATTTAGGGATTGTAGTCGCATACTAAGTAATTGAAGATTATTTATGATTTAACTCATTTTTGTGCAATTCACTGTTTAAAGGAAGTAACCACTCACCCTAAGGTGTGGAAACACCTTAAAAACGCAGCCCACGTCTGAAAAACTCAAACTCATATCAAAACCCTAGCAAATCTCCACTTTCTTCTTCCTTTCAACTCAAAAACCCTAAGAATGGAGAATTATCAAAATGGTCTTTGGATTGATCAGAAGATCCTTTCAATTGGCTAGAATCTGTTACTTGAATGAAAATGGATCATGTGGAATTATATTGAATATTATGGAGAAAGAGTGATAAAAAAAAGGAGATTTGATTTCATTTCGAATCAAATCAGAGGAGGGATGGAATTTAGACATGTGGTAGAATATTCACCATGAAAGGCTATGCAAAGAAGCTAAACTTACTTGATTTCATTGTATCTCAGATAGTGAAATCCTAGATCAGTAATTCCACCACTTTCCCCTCTAATACCCTCTCTCCCTCTCTCTCTCTCTCTAGGATTTCATTTCTATGGAATAAATTGTGAATTATGATAGCTCCTAGTATGTTAGGTTGACCATATAGAGCAATTGAGCTGCTTGGGTGAATTGCACATTGACCCCTCACTATACTTTCTCTTATTTTAGCTGAACTATCCATCATAAATATGTTACTATAATTCATTTATTTTATAGATCAAACCTTCTCCAAAAATTATGAAATTTACAATTTCCTTTTTAATTTTGATTCAGAACTTGTTTTGAAATTTTAGATCATTCTGAACCACCATTTGATAATTAAAAATCAAATAGTGCACTGCTATATTGCAGTCTGCAACATGGTCAGTCGAGTTACAAACTCTACCACACCCCTCTCTATAGAGATCAAACATCATCCAAAAATTATGAAAATTTAACAAGATATCTATTATAGGGTTTCCCAACTATAGTTAAAATTTGATATCAATTTGATGTATAAATAAAAAGATAAATTTTAATTACCAAACTACTATATTTCAATCTGAATACATGATCGACTGAGTTTGACCTGGGCAAAGTCGACCGAGAAATATATCATAGAAATCTTCAAAATTCTGATATTTTTCAGGAGTGCTCATTATTGAGTTTTAAAAATCATATCCAAATTTTATCTAAATTAGAGTCGTATATAAAATGATAAAAATCATTTAGTACACCACTATACTTATCAAATTTTGTATTCTTATGCCATAAAAACCCTAACTTTGGCCAATCAGGGTTTTCAATTCTCAAACCCTAATTATGTCAAATAGAATCATGATTAAAGCTTCTCATTAGGTTTAAAACATCATAATTAACTATTATCATAAATCAAACTTTAAATAATTATCAATCTAACTAAGCATATAATCATCATGGTAAACCCTAGTTTACCAATTAAGCTCAGACACAATCATAACATCTTCCCTCCTGATAACGGGCAAGTGAAAGAGAAATTTAACCTAGATTTTACTCGAGGTAGATAATTTTTTGCCCATGGGAGGACACATCCTTCTTCACATCATCAAGGCTCCTTAGCCTTCTAAGAACTTCATCTTCAAATTTGAGTTGTACCTTGGCCCTTGGTGTTTTTCTTTGCCCTTTTCCACCTTGTTGATTCCAAGAAAAATTAGGGTGATTCCTCTATTCCAAGTTATAGGAGTTATACATAGGGACTTGTTTGTTCCTGTTCCCAAAATATTGCAAGGCTTGCAAGAAAAATTAGGGTGATTCCTCCATTTCGGAGTATAGGAGTTAGACATAGGGCGTTGGTTGTTCTTGTTCCTAAAAGATTGCAAGGCTTGCACTTCTTCACAAATAGTCTCCACAGAGTTGGTAGAGTGGCTAGAAGAGCCTCCAACTTGATTCTTCATGAAGTTCATCATGTCAGCAAGGATCTTCATCATTTGAGGATTTGTGTCATCTCTAACTGGAGCTGGAGGAGGAGGAGGAGGAGGAGGAGCCCAATTCCTATCACAATGCACTCTCATCTTGAAGCCTGGTGGCGTGAATTCTTAGCTAGGTGCTCAAAGAGTGGTCATGACTCTTCCATGGGACTTGGCCATGAAGGTTCCACCAAAAAGGGAATCAACCACTGTTTGACCCAATTTAGACATTTCGGTGTAGAAGGACTGCACAAGTTGCCATATAGTAACCTTGTGATGGGGTCAATATCTCAAAAGATTCTAAAACCTTTCCTAAGTCTCATGAAATGGCTCGTTCTCCTTTCCAATGAATGAGGTGATGCAGCTCCTCATTTATGTCAGCTTTGAGATGGGGTAGAATTTCATCAAGAACTCATTCTTCACTACCATCCAAGTAACAAGTTTTGTATCTGACATATACCATCCATTGGCTTTCTCCTTAAGTGAAAATGGGAAGAGGGTTCTTCTTATGGAATCATCAGTTGTTGCAGGAGTGTAGAAAGTAGAGCATATCTCCAGAAAAGCATCGACATGGTGGTATGGGTTTTTTTTCTCCATCCCATAGAAGGTGGGAAGGGGTTCAAGGAGTGCTAGTGGAATGGAAAATTGTTGACTCGACATTTTGTCAACAAGTGTGGAAATGGGGGACATGTAGTTCCCTAGAGTGACTATTCATGGAGAGGGTGATGTGTGGTGGTTGAGCATATTCTCCCTTTTAGTGTTGATCATCCTTGTCTCGCATTTCAGTCTCTTGATGTTACTTGCATTGGTGTTGACGTCTCCTTCTACCTATCTCATGATCAATTGGAACCAAATTCATAGAAGTTGAGTGTCTTCCAAGCATGCACAATTGTCACATGCACAAGGCACAAACAAGCAATAAGAGGTAAGTTATAAGACAATTATGCAAAAGTAAACAAAGAATGAAGAATAGCAATGGTGAGGGTAGTAGAAAAATCTAAGCTACACTAACTAGCTAGGTCAAGCGTTTCTACTTTCTGATAAAGGTGCCAAAAAGTTTGGTGCATTTCTCCTTGCCTTGGGTCCACCTAACAAATTGAGTTTTATTAGATGCGACCCTAGGTCTTGAACACACTTTGGATATTTCAATATTTATAGGGATGCCTAGTGTAACACACTCACTTAGACTGTTCACACATCACCCACAAGCGCATAGGGTCATGTTGTAGTATAGGCAAGTGGCAAGATAAGGGTCGATCCGTAGGCAGAGAGGGGGTACTAGAAATTAGTTAGTGTGGGCTACATTCCTAGAGTAGAGAGTAGGATTTTTAGGCTTTAATCTTGATTTGAGGTTGATTACACTAAGATGCAAGCAATTGAACAAGAAAGGAAGACAATACAAGCAAAAGCCTAAGTTAACTCTAAACAAGCAAGTCTAATGACAAAGAAAGCAAAGACTTAAGCAAGAGAACAAGACTATAATAGACTAGAAATTAAGGCACTAAAGCAATTAGAGACATAAGCTACCACTATCTAGATTAAGAAAGTTCTAAGATGCACTAACTATCCTAGCAAGGATTAACTACCAAGAACAAGGCAATCAATTTAAGAAGCAATTTAACTAAGCAACTAAGCAAGCATGAACTAGAAAGAAAGCAAGATGGGTTTTAAGCAAGTTATGGGAGGAGTGGGCCATTTCGGGAATGAAACTAAGATATTAGTTGGGGGGAACATATCATGCAAAACCTAACCATTCATTCTAGATTTCTAAACCAAACAAGTAGTCAAATGCAAGGAAATAACCTTAGACTATTGGTTGTCTATAGATAGAATAGATTGTGGGAAGAGGAACTACACCCTTGCACACCCTATCTAGCCTTACAAGGCTCAATTGGACCAAGATTAGGTGGTATTTCAATTAGATTTGAATAATATAGGTTTCTAGGATAGGAGTGTTTAGTGTAATTAGGAGCCAAAGGTATAATTGGGAGTAGAGGTAATGATATTTGACCTCACATTACTCATATCTAGTTTTAAACAAACTCCTAAGCAATTACACTTAGCCATCCTATACTAGGTACTTAGATCTCACACCTAGTAGTAGGATAAGGGCTTTATGTGTGAGAAGATGGGGTGCTAGATAGGGATCCACTAGTTGGGAATAGGAGAAAATCCCAAAATAGCCTCACATATGCTATCTTCTCCTAGACTTATGTGGTTTCAAGAATAATACCACAAACAATTCATATTTTAGGCACAAAACACAAGTAGAAACATGGGAAGTAAGATACAAGTAGAAAGAAATTGTCATAGAATGAAAATATATAGTTTTACAAGATGAGTTCCCCCAACATGGTATCAAAGTATCATTTTAACCCCAAACAGCCCGCCAAGGGGGCTTAGCTAGACATAAAACAAGAAAAATAAGAGACATGAGTAGAGGAGTGTGGGACCATAGAAAGTGATGAAGACTCCTACTTATTCACCTCCAAGTTGTTGTAGCATGAGATCCTTCCTCCAAGGTGGGTAAATGGCATGGAAGTATGAGGTTGGTGGTGGAAATCCTAGAAATCTAGGGTTTTTAGGTAGTGGAAGGTGGAAATGGAGTAGGGGTGGATGAAGGTAGGTGAGATCTCTTGAATTCTAAGAGGGGGTTGTAATGAATGCTAACCTTTGTGCTATAGCTTCCACCTAGGGAGATATTGGTGAACACTAGGGTAAGTGGGGGCAAAATGGGGAAAACAATGCAGAAAAAGAAGGGTTTTGGGTGGTAGCGCAGCCGTGCTGGACAGCATGATCGTGGTGGCTAAGGTGTAGAACGACCGTGTGGTAGGGAACGGTCGTGTTGGGTGGAGGCAAAGTTATAGTATGAATGTGGGAAAATGGAGGTTGGTGGGACTACTGTGCTAGGAAGAACGACTATGGTGGGGGCTAGGTAGCACGGTCATGTTGGGTAGCATGGTCGTGTCGGTGACTTGGCTGGAGGTCATTCTCTTCAACTCGCCTATTCATCTTTGGTAGCACAACCGTGCAAGCTGGCATGGCTATTTTGAGGGATCATGGGCACGGCCATGCTGGATAGCACAACCATTCTTCTGAGGTTGTTTTAGCTTGTCAAAACTTGAATTTCTATTATAGAATCTTCATTTGCATACAGTCATTTTGTGTCACCAAGGTTGTGTTGGGGGCTTTGATTGTACTTTGAGCTTCAATCTTTGAGATCCATGAACTTCTTTGCTCGGGTTGACTCTTGGACACTAGGGGTGGGTTGAGGAAGATTTGGGGCCTTCTTTGGACCCCTTCATGGGTGGAGGAATCCTAGAACACCTCCCTTCTCTCTTGTCCACTAAGGCGTGGTCCAAGTACCTAAAAAATATGCAAAGAACGTCCATATTTGTATTTTTTATAAATATGCACATTGAGGGAACTGACTTGCATTCTAACATGTTTAGATGTGATTAAGATGCAAAAAGACACAAGATGGATCCCTAAAATAGGTATGCATCATTGGGCACTCTATGGACCCATTCTCGGGTATAGACAACCCTCAAACACCCTAGCAAGCGTCTAACCTCCAAACATAGCATGTAACATGGTAACTTCTCCTGTGGGAGGTCATCCCACTTGTTTTCGCACAACATGACTAAAACACCATCAATGATCTGAAACCTCTCTCAAGGATAACATGTCAACACCTCTAAATATTTTGGATACCTTCTCAGGTCTAGACTATTCAAAGATGTTAGGAACAGTAGAGGCTCTTCATGGAACATAGACCGTGAACCCGGGCGGGTTGAGATGAATTTGACCTGGTTCAAGGTTCAGGTCGGATCTCTCTAATAGGTGTTCTATGTCAGTCCTCCCTTAGACGTCCTCTTCTCAGATTTCAATCCAAACTACCCTCTCTCATCCATTTCTACACTTAATCTATTGATCTTGGTAGAAATGGAAGTTCAAGCAATAAAAAGATCAACCAAACCAACAATCATAATCAAAAAGAGAATATAGAATATAAAATGAACTATATCTGGAATAAAACTACTTGTTGAAGGTAAAAGTACATGAACATGCCCAAAATAGACTACATAGCCAAGAAGGAGAACAAATAGCCATGGAGAAGCATAGCTAGCACCGAACAAAGATAGAAGAACATCTTTTGTATAGAACAAAGGAAAAATGTAGACGAAAGAGGTCAAAGAAGAAATTTGGCCCATGGAAGTGAGGTAGATCTCTCTCCTTCGCCTCCAAGAAGGCTAAATCTCATCCTTGGGGTCGTCCTCTTTGATCTTCTTGACTCCTAGGCCTCCTCTCTCCTTGATTTTGTCCCAAACAACAACTATGATGGATGTATGGAGGTGGAAGGTGGCTGAGAATGGTTGGACGTGGGTGAATGATCGTGGAAAATTATGGTCGATGCAGGCAAACCAAAGGGGTGGACGTAGGGTGTGCTCTTCGATCCTTTCATACCTTGGATCTCTCCCACAAAGATTTGTGGACCGATGGTCGTTGACACCAAAAATCAGACCCAAAAGTCAGAACCCCTGCCTAGGTAGTAGGAGGTGGGTATTTATAGGAGTGGTGGAGTTTCGGTTGTCACTGGGATGTGCAGTGGCTTCAGCAATCAGTAGTCACTAAGGATGTGGAATCTCAACAATTTTTTATGGTGCAGGCCCAGTGACCGCTGAGATGTAGGCCCAACAATCATTGATATTAGAAGATCTTGGCATTCTGTGATGCCCTGCACCACACACAGTGAGATTACTCAAAACAAAACCACAAAAGATAGATTAACAAACATATTACTAGAAAACACTAAAAATTTAAATTGTTTCATGAAACTGTCAAACAGTAAAAACCTTTATGTACAGGTGCTTTCATGCCTCAAAGCACTTATCGCATGTGCCATCAGCATGTTACCAGGGAGCCTATTCCAGAACATATATACATATATCCATTACAGTTGTATACAAAACAAATGGCACACAAGCCAAACACATATTGAAAGCACATCCACAAAACATCTAAAAACATCTCTAAGGCTCCGAGTATGTAGGGATGACTTTAGGACTCTATTAACAAAATACATATAGTAACACTTCAAACCTTGTCAGCTATTGATCTCCTTGTTGCTGCTCAACCTCAGGTGCACGATCTCTATCTCTTCGTGCATGTCCACCTAAAAAGGATGTGGAAACCCCATGGGGTGAGATTCCAAATCTTAGCGGGATATATAACTCTCCACAAACTCTATTATCATCACAGATAAGATAAACTAAGCAACAGTAAATTTACAACTATGTGAAGCAGGTGATCATTATAACAGGAAGATCAATTATTGTTGAATTATGAAACATCTTAACAATCTAAAAGGAATATGAATAACATGTATAATTCCTATCAATGATATTGTATAAATATCAAGCAAGGCCTCATCCATTGTTTCTGTATTTTTGATTCTATGCAATTATACTACACGGTTGATTACACATTTTATTGTTCCCTGAGGATTTGAGTCATACCACCTAAATCCAAATGACTATTGCTAAGTCAAGATTAGTGCCATACAAGGTCTAGTGGAAGATCCAGAATCCACGACCTCACCACCTTGTGGTCAGTACACGAGTAAACACTACAGAGTCATATCAGCCGACTGCAACAATTACATATAGTCAAACTCAGGGATTAGTTCACGCATGACCATCCACATATATAATCATAACTAGCCCACCTTGGTACAAGTACGATGCTAGAAGAATAGTCTCACACATGGTCGTTCTAACAAGAAGGAGTGGCTCACGCATGGCCATCCATACCAAAATGAGATCGACTCATGCATGGTCATCTCACACATCCTATAGTTAAGGATATAAGTAATTACTCAACTTGTACCCCCCATATTCAAAAATATGTGCTCCGAGTTAAACTCGTTTCACCATTTAGCAAATGTTGACACTAAATGGATCTATAGCACAGTGCAATCTACAAGATTAGGTTTTCACTAGATTAGTTAGATCATTTCATAATATTTTAGCATCAATTAATTTACAACATACAACATCTTAACAAATTCTACATAAACAAGGGCATAACACATCATCAGACATATTGAGTACATAGGGTGTGATCTCATCACATTATTACTTGATATTTGCCAATAACCATATTTCTCATCACAAGAATCACATACTTTGGGGTAGCAACCCCTCATCTTGTCACTGAGGAAATTATCATCTCATATAAGGCAATAAGCCATCATTAGGTCATAAGACCATTTACCTCCTCTTTCAAGGATGTCAACAACACTTATGCCTCACAAGGCCCATTCAAACATATCATAAGCAACATAGCTCATACTTGGCTATACTTACCAACTGATGTCACATGCATGGTTAGAGACTTATAACAAGAAGAACAATACATCATCATCATTACCATATCATAAGATCCAGGTCATTCATGTTACATCATTAGGGTTAGGGTTTCCATTTAATCAATTAGGGTTAATGAGGTTGGATCAAAAACCACCCATAGATCATTGTTTCCATTATCATTATGAGGTATGCTATGATATATAGAAACATAGATCTTGTTATTATACACCCAACCACCCTCATAGGGCATCACATCTTAACATGTAACCATATGATCAACATGATACAATGTAACCACCAATACGAGATATCGGTTAAGGCTAGTATGTAGGTGTATCAGTTTAGATCAGTTTGGGAGTGTATCGGTCTAGCACCACAGGTGTGTCGAGCAACCAACTAAGGGGGTGTATTGGGCAACACCCATGGAGGGTGTGTCAGCCAACACCTCCCAAGGGTGCGATGATAACTCAAGTTTGTCAGGGAACACCATCTCTAGGTGTGACGGGAAACTACAACGCCTGGGTGTAATGGGTAGTTCAAGGCATATCGGGCAATGCCAACCCAAAGCATGACAAGTGTCAACATGTCGGGCATCACCAAGGTATACTGGGTGTTAGGTTTAAGGTTAGTTGGGCGTCACGGTTTGAGATGTATCGGGCAACATCACCAAGGTATATCGGGTGTTAGGTTTTGAGGTTAGTTGGGCGTCACAGTTTGAGATGTCTCAGGCAACATCACCAAGGGATGTGTTGGCCTCTGCCTAAGTAGGGCGTCATGGTTGCCCTCGACACAAACTGACCCCACTAAGTACAACCATAACTGTGATGGCTCACACCCTTCATATCGGTTAATCACCATATCAGTTTAGGTACATCAAAGTCATGATGGGCTAGCATCTTCTCAGATCAGCAATGCATGAAGGTTTGGTTCCATAACGGTTTAATGACCAAAGGTCAAGACAAGCTAACCTTCACGACCATAATGGCCTAAGCATGCACAAGGCATGATGATCTAAGTGTCACCAAAGTGTGTCGACCTAAACCTCACCAAGTCGTGACGACCTATCTCTTAGTGTAACAGCATGTTGTACTTAGGCCGTGACGACCACCCACCATAACATGTCGACCTAGTCATCTTCAACCTTAGGACACTCATTTGAAGCAAGGTAAGAAAGTGTAACATATGGGCAACAACTTAAGCAAGACTCCCTCTACCAAATAGATCTCAAAACCTCCAAAAAGAACTACTATCATGCAAGAGATAATGAACCAATGATGAATAATGAGATATCATGTAAGGAGTGATAATAACAAAGAAGGTTTAGAGTTATATAACCCGCCTCAAAGATCACCACCAATATCCAAGCTCCAAGGTCAAGCTCCAAATTCACGAGATCAAGGTAGAAGATGATCTTCCAAACATGGTCACCACCACACCTCCAAGGAAGAAGATGATACCAAGGTTAAGAGGGTTTGAGGTGGAAAGAAGGTAGCCAAGATCCATGCTTGAGAAGAAGAAAGAAGTAGAGAAACAGATCAGGAACCATGGATTACCAAGTTAGAATATGAAGGGAACACCACAAGCTTGGAACTCATCCACCAAGCTCCAAGAGAGGCTCCTCTAGCTCCTTAGCTTCTTAAGGTTGTCCACTAAGGAGAGAAAACAAAAATAGCTAAAAGGATTCTCTTGCATGAAGGGAAAGGGGTATACATACAAGAGGGATGAAAGATATATCAAGAGGAAGGTGTCATCGCCTAAGGTGACACTTGTCCATGAAAAAGGACCACATACAACACCATGTAAACGAGGTGATAAGATCTAGTCTCGTCCTCTATGTCACCTATCATGGTCTTGCCCGATACCACATCTCTACACACCCATAAACCAATAGGGTGAAACCCAAGACACCTACAAACTGTTAGGGTGCAACTCAAGACACCCAAAAACTGATACACAGCCTTTCCAAGGCTCTCAAGCCTTAGACAACACTTCTAGGTGCAAGGCACACCTCAAACATGTGTCCAACACATCACCAAGGATGTCACTACACAACCAAGGTCCAAACAAGGTGTCCATATCTTTCTCTCATCTATATTATGCCAAGAGAGATAAGGGACACACTAGAGATGGCAAACTTACATATCAACCCCTATCCTGGGTAAATTACAATTTGCACCAAAACTTCACCACAAAACACAAGCATTGACCAAACAAGCTCAAACAAGGAACTCAAGATTCCAACATGCCCTAGTTACATCTTAGATGATTAGAGCAAGGTCTAAGCAACATACTTAAGCAAAGAAAACATGGTTATCCCAAAACGTGGGTCAGGTTCCTTACAAGCCATAAACCCCTAATAGGGATTTCGCCCCCAAAATCCTAAGAGAAAAGTGAGGGGTACTTTCTCCTCATCTCTTTCTCGAGCTCCCACATGGCTTCCTCAACACCACAATGATGCCAAGGAACCTTCACAAGCACAAGGTCCTTCCTCTTCAGCTTTTTCACTCTCCGATCAAGGATCAACACTAGAACTTCCACATAGGTCATATCCTCATCAAGCACTACTTCCATAGGCTGCAACATCAATTATGTATCCACATGGCACTTCCTCAACATACTCACATGAAACACTAGATGTAATATGTGCAGCTTAGGTGGCAACTCCAACCTGTAGGCCACCTTCCCAACACATGCCACCACTGGGTAAGGTCCCATAAACTTGGGAGCCAACTTACCCTTCTTCCCAAACCTCAAGACACCTTTCCAAGGAGAGACTTTCAAATATACCTTATATCCCACTTGGAACTCCAAGGGTATATGATGGTTATCAGCATATGACTTTTGTCTATCTTGTGTTGTCTTCAACTATTGTTGGATTACCCTAATCTTCTCTATCGTCTGTTATACAAGCTCAGGACCAAGAAGTTGATACTCACCTGTCTCATACCAACACAATGGAGATCTGCAACGTCGTCCATACAATGCCTCATAAGGTGCCATGTCGATGCTAATATGATAGTAGTTGTTGTAGGTGAACTCTATCAAGCTGAGGTGTATATACAACTTCTAGAAAATTGAAGAACACAAGCTCTCAACAGATCCTACAGGGTCTGAATGGTCCTTTCTAATTGACCATCTGTCTACAGGTGGAAAGCAGTGCTAAACTTCAACTGCATACCCAAAGATGTGTGCAATCGCTCCCAAAAGTGACTTGTGAACTGGGAACCTCTATCAGACATGATAGTAGTTGGAACACCATGCAAACGCACTATCTAATCCACATAGACTTGAGCAAGCTTATCTATTGTGAATGTTCTCTCATGGGAAGGAAATGTGCTGACTTGGTCGACCTGTCAACGATCACCCAAATGGAATCATAACCCTTGGTTGTCCTAGGTAGACCAACCACAAAGTCCATAGTCACATGATCCCATTTCCATTGAGGTATAGGTAACAGTTGCAACGTTCATGCATACTTCTGATGCTCAGCTTTAACTTGCTGACATACCGCACATCTTGCAATGAACTCAGCCACATCCTTCTTTAAGCATGGTCACCAATACATATCCTTCAGGTTATGATACATCTTGTTGCAACCTAGGTACATAGCATACATGGACCAATGAGCCTCTTCTAGCACTATTCTCCTTAGTTCATTAGCATCAGGAACCACTATCCTTCCATGGTAACAAATTGTCCCATCATCTAACTCGTAGAAACCATCACACGTCTTACTATCAAACTTTGTTTGAATCTATTGAATCACAATATCCTTCTATTGTGCCCCTTGGATCTACTGTCTCAACATAGGCTTCACCTGTAGATGTGCCAACAAACCTGCTAGCAAGGAGATCTCCAACTTAACATTCATCTAATGTAAGGATACCAGCATGTCTCGTTTGTGGCACATCAAAGAACTCAATTGGGATTTATTCATAGGCAAAGATGATGACTTCCTGCTCAACGCATCTGTCACAACATTCATCTTTCCTGGATGATAATCAATCGTGCAGTCATAGTCTTTGATCAACTCCATCCAATGACGTTGTTTCATATTCAAGTCATGTTGTGAAAATATGTACTTTAGGTTCTTGTGATTTGTGAATATCTAACACTTCTCCCCATACATGTAGTGTCTCAAAATCTTCAAAGCATGGACTACCGTTGCTAACTCCAGATCGTGGGTCTGTTAATTATCCTCACATTTCTTAAGTTGTCTGGAAGAAAAAGAAATCACTCACTTGTCTTGCATCATGCAACTTAGACCATTCTTGGACGCATCACAAAAGACTATGCATCTACTTCCTTGCTTAGGAAAGACCATAATCGTGAACCTTCTCCTTTAACATCTGGAAAGCACATTGACATTTGTCATCCCAAACAAACGACACATCCTTCCTTGTTAATTTAGTTATGGGTAAGACGATAACATTGAAGTCCTTGATGAACCTCCTGTAATATCCTGCCAACCCTAGAAAATTGTGCACCTCTATCTACGTCTTAGACTATTCCCACTTCATCATAGATTCCACTTTCTTATGATCCACACGTACTTCCTTGGTAGATATGGCATGCCCCAAGAAAGCTACGTTCTTCAACCAAAACTCGCACTTGTTCAACTTAGCATAAAGTTGGTGTTGTCTCAGCATAGTTAACGCCTGACGAAGATGTTGTTCATGTTGTTGGCTATCACGATTGTATATCAAGATGTCATCTATGAAGACCACCACAAATTGATCAAGAAACGGTTGAAATACTCTGTTCATCAAATCCATGAATGTTGTTGGTGCATTGGTTAGCCCAAACGGCATAACCACAAACTCATACTGACCATACCTCATCCTAAAGGCCGAATTAGGTATGTCATCCTCCTTGATCCTCAATTGGTGATATCCTAACCTCAGGTCTATCTTTGAGAACACTGTCACATCATGCAACTAATCAAACATGTCATCTATCCTCAGAAAGGGATACTTATTCTTAATCGTTACCTTGTTTAATTGTTTGTAGTATATGGACAGCCTCATAGACCCATTCTTCTTCTTCACAAACAACATTGGAGCACCCCAAGGTGACGTACTTGGCCTAATAAAACCCTTGTCAAGCAGTTCTTGCAACTGTTTCTTCAATTATGCCATCTATTTCGATGCCATCATGTACGGTGTCTGAGCTATCAGTTACATTCTGGGGACCAGATTGATCTCAAAATCAATCTCTCAGGGTGGGGGAACACCTAGAAACTCCTCAAGAAACACATCCTCGAACTCTCTAATAACTGACATCTCCTGAATACTAGGACTCATTGCCTCAATATCTATCACATGTGCCAAGAACGCCTCACAATCCTATCTTAAAAGCTTCCTCACTGCCATGGCCGATACCAGACACATTGGAAGAATCTTCTTATCTCCTTGGAAGATCCATGTCTCACTACCATCTATGAAAATCACCTTCTTGGAACTACTATCCAAGACCACTCTATACTTCTCTAAGGTATCCATTCTAAGGATTACATTGACTCCATGCATATCAAGTGGTATTAGGTCCACTTGAATGTTGTGTCCTGAAAAGGAGAGGATACAGGAAGGACACACCTCCTGCAACACTGTAGAACTGAATAATGGGGGTTTTAACAACAAACTATTCTTCTTATGGCTAACAGGAAAAAGACAACTACTAAGCACTTCACGAGTGATAAAAAAGTGTGTCGTACCCGAGTCAACCAAAATAGATACAAAGCAAGAAGAAGACAAATCAAAATGAAATAACTCCATCTGACCTGTCACCATTCACAGGTTGACCACCGCCTCCCGGATGACTCATGGCATAGAATCTAGCCATTGCTTGTTGTCACCCTCGTCCTCTGCTTCCCTGAGAAGACGATCCAACCTGTGATGCTTGGCCACATCCTCGTTCTCTTGTGCTATTATTCTACTATTTCTGATAGCCATGTTGGCTCCTCAACTCCTGGATCACTTCATAATCTCCCATTAGATAGAACAGTTTGGTATTTCCAACTTGTCTACACTTATAACATGTCATGTTCTCATACCAAGGCCTAGGTGGTCCTATCACCAATATTCACGCGACACTCTGGGCTCCAGTAGGTGGAAAACTATGGCCTCTGCCCTTACTCGATGACCATTATGTTGAAGTATTGAACCTCTATGGTGCTGGCGGTGCAGAAAACCTTGGCTTCTTAAAGCCTCCACACAACTTCCCCTGAGACTGTGCATACCTCTTCTTAGCACTCGCCTCTCCCTTCTCCTTCACATACCACTTTATCCTTTGAAAAAACTCTAAAAATGTGGCAAACCTTTCTCGATTCTTCAAATCTACTATCGGGGTAGAAAACTCAGCATTCAACCCCTTCTCAACACATCAAATCTGCTCATCCTCCATAGCATCCATGTGAGGATAGAACCTCAACAACTCCATAAACCTTACTTAATACTCATTGATCATCATGGATCCCTGTCGAATCCTCTCAAAGTGGCTAATCTTCTCATCAAGATACGTCTGAGAGAAATACTGACTAATGAGCTCACGTCGGAACTCCTCCCACCCGATCACAAAACCTAGCCTCTTATCCTCCTCTATGGCCCACCAATGCCCAACACTCCCCCTCAGGAGGTACACCTCATGCTTCACCTTATCCTCTTCGAGGATACTCAAGATCTTGAAGGCTTTCTCCAGTTTGGTAAGCCACAGATCTACATCCGCTGGATCAGCCGTCCTAGCATACTCCATCGCTCCAACACGACGAAGCTGCTCAAAAGTCTTCCCAGTACCTGAAGATTCAGTATGGAGAACCAGTGCCCTAGGCTAAGGTCAAGTATCCTGTCCACCATATGAGTCATAGTAGCCATAAACTGCCCAAAAAGAGATCGAAAGGCATGGTTTTCTATCATGACTAGGTCAACCTGGGGAACTTCTAGAACCCAATCTTCTCGTGCCTGGTTCTTTGCACCACTACTTGGTGCAGCGACACTACTCTTGACAACATGTTCTTTGTGTTCTCCAGACATATTTAAGCTTTCTCTTCTTCTTCTTCTTCTGCATAAACAAAAGTTACTATAAGACAGACTGGAGGACACTAGAATAGGAACAAACCCTAATCTGAAGTCCTTGTAGACTCAACGAACCTATAACTCTGATACCACCAAATGTGATGCACCACGCCACACAAAGCGATATTACTCAAAATAAAACAGTGGAAGAGAGATTAATGAATAGATTACTAAAAAACACTAAAAATTTAAACGGTTTCATAAAACTGTCAAACGGTAAGAACCTTTATGTATAGGTGCTTTCATGCTTCAAAGCACTTACCGCATGTGCCATCAGCCTATTACCAGGGAATGTGTTCTAGAAAATATATACATATATCCATTACAGTTGTATACAAAAAAGGCACACAAGCCAAACATGTATCGAAAGCACGTCCACAAAATGTCTATAAAACATCCCCAAGGACCCGAGTGTACAGGGATGACTCTAGGACTCTATCAACAAAAGACATCCAACAACACTTCCAACCTTGTCAGCTATTGATCTCCTTACTGCTGCTCAACCTCAATTGCACGATCTCTATCTCTTCATGGACGTCCACATAAAAAGGATGTGGGAAACCCACAGGGTGAGATTCCAAATCTCAACGGGAGATATAACTATCTACCAACTCTACTATCATCATAGATAAGATAAACTAAGCAGCAATAAACTTACAACTATGTGAAGTAGGTAATCATTATTAACAGGAAGAGAAATTACTGTTGAATTATGAAATATCTTAATAATTTAAAAGGAATATGAAGAATATGTATCATTCCTATCAATAATATTGTATAAAGATCAAGCAAGGCCTCATCCAATGTTTTCATATTTTAATCCTATGCAATTATACTACACGGATGATTACACATTTTATTATGCCCTTAGGATTTGATTCGTACCACCCAAATCCAACTGACTATTGCTAAGTCATGATCAATTCTATACAAGGTCTAGTGGAAGAGCCAAAATCCATGACCTCACCACCTCATGGTCAGTACATGAGTAAACACTACAGAGTCATATCAACCAACTGCAATAATGACATATAGTCAAACTCATGGATTGGTTCATGCTTGACCATCCACATATATAATCATAACTAGCCCACCTTAGTACAGGTACATTGCTAGAAGAACAAGCTCGCGCATGGCCATTCTAACAAGAAGGAGTGGCTCACGCATGGCCATCCATACCACAATGAGATCGACTCACGCATGGCCGTCTCACTCATCCCATAGTTAAGGATACAAGGAATTACTCGACTTGTACCCCGCATATTCAAAAATATGCACTCTGAGTTAAACTCGTTTACCATTCAGTAAATGCTAACACTGAATGGATCTATGGCACACGATGAGCTACACGATTAGATTTTCACTAGATTAGCTAGATCATTTAAGTATCTTTTAGCATCAATCAACTTACAACATACAACTTGTAAACAAATTCTACATAAATAAGGGCATAACACATTACTAGACATATCGAGCACATAGGGTGTGATCTCATCACATTATCACTTGATATTTGCCAATCAGCATATTTCTCATCACAAGTCGGTGAGTAGTAGCCCAGATGGTCACAACTCAGGGCCCCTCATGAAGGGTCTCAGTTTCGAAACCCGCTGGAAGCGCTGCTCGGAAATGAATTTCCTGCATCGTCAACTGGCCTCTGATGCGACTTATTGAGATATAGGTGTGCGGGTGCAAGAGTCTCTCGGGTTTACCATCCCTGCTATCTGGGCCTCCGCTTAGGGGGGTGGGTTTCCACCGACAAACTAAAAAAAAGTATCACGTACTTTGGGGTAGTAACCCCTCATCTTGTCACTAAGGAAATCATCATCTTATATAAGGCAATAAGCCATCATTAGGTCATAAGACCATTTACCTCCTCTTTCAAGGATGTCAACAACACTTATGCCTCACAAGGCCCATTCAAACATATCATAAGCAACATAGCTCATACCTGGCTATGCTTACCAACTGACATCACCAAGGATGTCACCACACAACCAAGGTCCAAATAAGGTGTCCATCTCTCTCTCTCCTCTAGATGATGCCAAGAGAGAGAAGGGACACACTAGAGGTGGCAAACTTGCAGATCAACCCCTATCCTAGGCAAATTGCAATTTGCACCAAAATTTCACCACAAAACACAAGCATCAACCAAACAATCTCAAACAAGGAACTCAAGCTTCCAACATACACCTAATTACATCTTAGAGGATTAGAGCAAGGTACTAAGAAACATACTTAAGCAAAGCAAACAGGGTTATCCCAAAACGTGGGTTAGGGTCCTTACATGGGATCTCGGTAGCATGACCACCGTCTCCTAAGATGGTGCACATAACACGGTGCTTGATGGGGAAAAGTCTAGAGAATTGATGTCTTCTTGAGTTCGATGCCTACAAGTCTCAAAATTGGCTAGTTCAGCAACTTTGTCTTTAAAAAGATATAAATTACTAAAAGATAAGAATCTATAGTTATTTTGGGCATATTAAGGCTATAACGACACAAAGTTATAGACAAATGTTTAGCATAAATGCCTAAATTTGGGTGTTATCATAGGGACAGAGGCTTTATTGACGGGTTAGCCATGAGGAGGGATACAAAGTCTGTTGAGATGATGGATCTTATTCAGTAGTTGGGTGACCCACAAAGTGAGATCCTTTTGCTCCGTTCTTGCATAGGTATTGCCAAGTTTATGTTCAACTTAGGCACATGTATACATATATACATGGAAGAGGTTACTACTTTGTTTGATAGGAATTTGTGAAGGTTTAATGAAGACATTGTACTTTGTGGATGTCCTTTTTTTTGGGACCTTCGATGAAATATCTCTTCTTACCTATTCATCTTGGTGGCCTAGGGCCTTCCTCGGCACTATAAGAATCCTCATATGCTTTTGTGGCCTCCAGGGTCCAATGATTGGTGATCAATGATCATATTTTGCTAGGAAACATGATCTGTGTTCTGAGCTCTGATTTTGATGGTGCATTAGATTGTCTTCATGCCACAATCCCAATTCTTGACCTTAGTAGTTTTGTTAACAAGGACATCGTCCCCCCTAGAGCCCAAAATGTTTTAGAGAGTGCCATTTTTAACAAAATTATTGAGAATATGGAAGTTAAGTTTGAGATGACCGTTACACAAAAAGTTATTTTTGGGCATCTACAAGATGATTGTGCCCAAGATTTTCTCTTTGCTATTCATGTTGATGGATTGGTATTGGATATGTCACCAATGGAGTATCCCACTATCCTCACATATTTTGTTATGATTACTTTGTTCCTTGTTGATTAGATATGTCCAATTTGTCTTACAACACGTTTGGATACTTTTGGGGAGCATCTGGTTCATTATAGAGAGCTACTTGGCTTCAAGTATAGACATGATTTTGTATAGGATGTTCTCTATGACATACATAGACATGCATGAATTGTTGCCAAGAAAGAGGTACCTGCCAACTTTTTGACTGATTTGTAGGAGGGGTGATCAACACTAAGACTGACTATTGTCTTGATTTTTAGATGGGTTGGAGGGAAGCATGCATGTGTCTATCTGATAGGGTTTTCCCATGTGTGGGCCTGAAGGGTGGGACATTACTATACGACAATATGTTCTGAGAGTTGCCTCATCCAAAGTAGCCAAGTACGAAAAAGTGTGCATAGAAAATGAACATGTTGTTATACCTTTTAGGCTTGACACTTTTGATTTCTTAGAACCAGAGGTTGTACAACTTCTCAAGAGGGTTCAGAATGTTATACTAGTAACGTCATGACCCAGAAATCTATGGATGAAATGTTTAGGAGGATTGGCTTGCTATTCAAAAAAGGGTTGTCAGCGCAACTTGTTGCCCATCTTCCTTCAATTTCAATGTATATTTTACAGATTGGAAATATGAGCCATCTCGACATATCATGTAACATACCAGATCTTGGACCCTACCCTAGAACTTTGACCTTTTGGGTTTTACCACACAAGGTTGAGGTTAGAATGTTCCCAATAAGCTAATGCATGAATAATGGAATCTAATATGTCAGATAATTCATTTGGATGGTAATAAGATGATAAAGAACTTAATTGAATAAGTGATTAAGATAATGGGCCACTAATTGGCCATATGACATATCTCATTAAAAGAAATCCCAAAAGTAAAATCTAAGTTAAAAATCGTGTTCCTTGGGTCCCAATTGCCTTGGGAATCAAGTTTCACATTATTCACGTAATAATAATTCATTTAATTCAATTTGGAAAAGAAGATGTGAAGTTTTCCCTCAAAATATCAAATAAAATAAAAAATGACTCCAAAAGAGGAAAATAATCTTGGATTCTTAATCTACATAATAAATATAGCCTTTGGGTAAATTTTAATCCAATTTGGAGAAAATTTTCTTAAAATGTAAGATTAGGAGAGAGAAAGTGTGTAGAACCTTCAAAATATTAAATAAATACTCAAACAACTCCAATATGTAAAATTGAGGGCAATTTCGTATTCAACACACTTAAGTTAACTTATGGATGAAGTTTCACCTAATTTGGACAATCCTAATGTCATTAATGCATGAAGAAAGAGAAACTAAGTTTTGTATAATAAATGCATTAAAAGTTCTCAAAAGCCAAATCTAACTGCATAATCGGAATCTACATGCTTTAATTAGCCTCTGTGCAAAATTTTATTCAATTTGGGATTTGTTTGTATCTTCAAAAGAAGAAAGAGAAAAAGAAAATAATATGTCAATATTCACTTTCATCTAATTTGATTTGTATAATATTTCCGATTTATTTCATTGTCATATGGCTTGCTTACATGCTCTTTGATCTCGGTCGTTGATTTTAGATCTGGTGATCGCGGTGTTGTCTCCTACCTTGGGTAGGAGTCCGCCCAGCTTAGCACAGTGATCCTGACTTTCTCTCGACCCTATCTTCCCCGATTCACGATGGTTTTTGGAGATTCTTTCGCCTACGGATTCCTCTCGTGATTCCACACAACTTGACCCCTAACATCACCCCTCTCATGGACTATATAAGTAAACCCTAGTTCCCCTCTACCCATCGTTTTTCACAGACAGCTATACACCCTTCCTCCTTTGTGTGTAACTGTCCAGAAAGGACCCTTGACCTTTCTCCTCTTCTCCTCTGGCCTCAATTGAACCAAACTTCTAGCCTAAACCCCTGACCTGCTCTATTTTCTTCTGGTTGCTCTGGTGAGTGGAACCTGGCATTGGAGACTTCTTCGGCCAATTGGTTTCTCGTGCACCACCCTCGGGAGTGTCTGATGTCGTCTGAGTTTGTTTTGGGGTCTAGGGCATCCTCTCCTTCTCGGTCGACTTCGAGCCTTCTCTACTGATGGCGGGTTGCTGGTGTGGTGGTGTCTGGAGGTTCACCATGCTCAGTAAGCACTCGTTTGTCTTCAGTTCTTCTTTGCGAAGCTTTTTGCGCTCCCTTTTCCCTCGTACCCGGTGGGCTGGTCTTCTGCTTTTCGGTTTTTGCCCTAGGTTGTGGCGACGTTCTTGAGCCTCTGGAGGTAGCAACAGAGCAATTGAGTAGGTGGGTGAGTTCGTGATCCTCGGTTCTACCTTTCTTTGCATCTGGTTTCTTAAACTGTTCATCTTTGTGGTTTTGCCCAAAATCTCGGGCAACAACTTGCTACTCAGGCTCCATGGCTCGCAGACCATGGCGATGGGGATTGAATCCCTGGGTTCGTTTTACCTCTCTACCCTCCTCCTTTCTCCTTGCTTTGATTTTTCGAACAAGGGTAAAAAGGACATTTTGCCTCTCTCATTTCTTTTATTTTAAGCATAGAACATGTCGTTGACTCGTGTTTGACCCAGCCCAATTGGCATGTTCCCATTGGACCAAATCAACATTCTCTCACTGTGGACTGGACGTTTGACAACGTGGAAATTTGTGATTTGTCAAATCCTGCAAAATTCATAATAATTCACCCATTGATCAAAAAAATATGGAAAAATAGTCCTTGGATTCAGAAAAATAAGGGATTTCTAATGGTATTAGTATTGTCACCTAAATCTTATGTTTTGAAGAGGTGATTTTAATGGATCTAATTAATAAGATAATAGTTTCTATAATTCATAATAAATAATTTATAAGTCATAAAATATAAAAAAATATGTTTTGAACTCAGGAAAATATAACCTAAAATATGGCATGGTTTTGATAACCTAATTTTCCAATAATAAAAGGCACTTTTTAGGGTTTTGTATAATTAATGGAAACCTAATCCTAATCCTATATATATGTTAATAGGTGCTTTGGATGTCTAGGCTTGAACCTAGATGTGACTTTGGATCATTTGACTCTGGATCTGAGGTATGTTGTATCCCCTATTCATCTATATTGAGCAATTCACCTATCTTATCATTCTTTTGACTTTGGCCTACACATATGACTATTTTCTTGATATCATGGTTCATGTGAACTATCTTGCTTGTTATGAACTTGGATATTCTCTTGACTTTTATCTTGTACCTTGGTGCATGTTGGTTTTATATATATTGTCATATGCCCACTTTGAAGTGGATGTTTATATGTTTGTGTTGTCCATTGTGTGATGGAAGCATTGTACAATTCTGACTATACTTTCTACTTGCCTCTACATTAAACATGCTATGTGATTCAGTAGCACTAGAGCAGTGTAATTGCATTGGTTCTGTTTATAGCATATGTGATATTTCCTACTTTTTTGGGATGGCAAGGAACCTCATACTCAGAGCAAGATGTGTGATTCTTGGCCCATGTTTTTATATATATTTGGGAGATTGGCAGTATTCCTTTCTCTATCAAGTTTCAACTTTATGAGGGTTGGCTGCCAATTGTGTTTATATTATTCTAGGGCTATGTTTATCTCACATGCATGCAGGATGGGTGTGTGTCCTACTTGTGCTTCATTTCCCACCATGGTAGTGGGTGTATATATGGCACAATCCTTTATTGTTGTTTGATATGGCAAGTATCCTCTTGTATCATGTTATGATGATTCTTTTCTTTTATGCCCGATTGGGTAGTCCTTATCTCTTGCATGGGAAGCCTTTTATTTTGATGTCCCTCATTCTTTATAAGTTGCTCAATTGCTTTTTAGTATGCACATTTCAGCCTTTGTTGATGTCTCCTATTATTTCTCTTTTGCTGGGGTATGCTTCCAACCCTAGGTGGTGGACATGGATGACAAGGCATTTTGACTTAGACTTAGATTGTGAAGTTAAAGCTTGGAGACAATCTTTAGGTGGTTTAGATTTCCTCTACCTAGATCCTTATGATGTAAGTTTAAGATGTTCCCCTATTTTATAATTGAATACAGTCATGTTTTTATTCTGTTGCTATACTTTGATCTTTTGATTACCATTATAAAGATTTGAAAATTTTACACCCACTCCATCATACCTTTTCAGTGTGTTTGGATTGGAGGATCTATTGTTCAAATTTTTAGTAAGGAGGTGTTTTCACTTCTTTACAGCATGGTATCAGAGCCCATGGTAGTCGGAATATGACTATTTCAATTTTGTCTCCCTATTAGAACCCTTGACTTTACTAGTTAGCTCTAAGTGAGATCTTGACCCTAGAGTTGATCTATGATGATCTTTATATGCAATAAGGTTTTGTTTGAGGATAAGATTAGGTTATGAGGAAGTATTCATATGGAAATATTGTGACTTGGTTTTCATATTGATTTTTGCTAGCATGTTGCTTTTACATCGCAAAGTTTCTCATTAACAAAAATTATTTCCAATATACTACTATATGTACAAAACTTTTCTCTGGTTTGTCGATGTTTTCTCGAACTAAGTCACAATGAAGAGAAACTCTAGTTTGAGTAGAATCTAACCCTAGTTTTGTGACTAGGTTTGATATAATGGCGTAGTTGACCTACTCTATGACTTTTGGATGTTCATGTAGGGTTGATAGGTTAGAGACACAAGGACCTAAAACTCAACCCTAGATGGTGACTTAATAGTTGGATACATGAAAAGCATAACTCTCTACAAACTTTCACAACTAAGAGATGTGGGTAGCTCTAAAAAGTTGTTTAGTTTGACTTGTTAGGTTGAACCCTTTAAGGGGTGGATATTAGTTGGTTGTTTGATGTTTGGATCAATAGATTTCTAAGACGAAATCATTTTTAAGGGGTGGAGTGTTGTAACATACCGGATCTTGGACCCTACCCTAAAACTTTGACCTTTTGGGTTTTACCAAACAAGGTTGAGGTTAGAATGTTCCCAATAAGCTAATGCATGAATAATGTAATCTAATATGTCACATAATTCATTTGGATGGTAATAAGATGATAAAGAACTTAATTGAATAAGTAATTAAGATAATGGGCCACTAATGGGCTATATGACATATCTCATTAAAATAAATCCCAAAAGTAAAATCTAAGTTAAAAATCATGTTCCTTGGGTCCCAATTTCCTTGGGAGTCAAGTTTCACATTATTCACATAATAATAATTCATTTAATTCAATTTGGAAAAGAAGATGTGAAGTTTTCCCTCAAAATATCAAATAAAATAATAAATGACTCCAAATGAGGAAAATAATCTTGGATTCGTAATCTACATAATAAATATAGCCTTTGGGTGAATTTTCATCCAATTTGGAGAAAATTTGCTTAAAAGGTGAGATCAGGAGAGAGAAAGTGTTCAGAACCTTCAAATATTAAATAAATACTCAAAAACTCCAATATGTAGAATTGATGGAAAATTTGTATTTAACACACTTAAGTTAACTTATGGATGAAGTTTCACCTAATTTAGACAATCCTAATGTCATTAATGCATGAAGAAAGAGAAACTAAGTTTTGTATAATAAATGCATTAAAAGTTCTCAAAGGGAAAATCTAACTGCATAATCGGAATCTACATGCTTTAATTAGCCTTTGTGCAAAATTTTATCCAATTTGGGATTCGTTTGCACCTTCAAAAGAAGAAAGAGAAAAAGAAAATAATATGTCAATATTCACTTTCATCTAATTTGATTTGAATAAGATTTCCGATTTATTTCCTTGTCATGCGGCTTGCTTATACGCTCTTTGATCTCAGTCGTTGATTTTAGATCCGGCGATCGCGGCATTGTCTCCTACCTTGGGTAGGAGTCTTCCCAGCTTAGTACAGTGATCCTGACTTTCTCTCGGCCCTATCTTCCCCGATTCACGATGGTTTTTGGAGATTCTTTCGCCTACGGATTCCTTTCGCGATTCCGCACAACCTAACCCCTAACATCACCCCTCTCGTAGCCTATATAAGTAAAACCCAATTCCCCTCTCCCCATCATTTTTCAGAGACAGCTATAAACCATTCCTCCTTCGTGTGTAACTGTCCAGAAAGGACCCTTGACCTTTCTCCTCTTCTCCTCTGGCCTCAATTGAACCAAACTTCTAGCCTAAACCCCTGACCTACTCTGATTTCTTCTGGTTGCTCTGACGAGTGGAACCTGGTGTTGGAGACTTCTTCGGCCAATTGGTTTCTCGTGCACCACCCTCGGGAGTGTCTGATGCCTTCTGAGTTTGTTTTGGGGTCTGGGGCATCCTCCCCTTCTCGGTCGACTTCGAGCCTTCTCTGTCGATGGCGGGCTGCTGGTCTGGTGATGTCTGGAGGTTCACCATGCTCGGTAAGAACTCATTTGTCTTCAGTTCTTCTTTGCAAAGATTTTTGTGCTCCCTTTTCCCTCGCACCTGGTGGGCTGGTCTTCTACTTTTCAATTTTTTCCTTGGGTTGCGGTGACGTTCTTGAGCCTTTGGAGGTGGAAACAGAGCAATTGAGTAGGTGGGTGAGTTCGTGATCCTCGCTTCTACCTTTCTTTGCATCTAGTTTCTCGAACTGTTCAGCTTCGTGGTTTTGCCCAAAATCTCAGGCAATAGCTTGCTGCTCAGGTTCCATGGCTTGCGAACCATGGCATTGGGGATTGAATCACTGGGTTCATTTTACCTCTCTACCCTCCTCCTTTCTCCTTGCTTTGATTTTTCAAACAAGGGTAAAAAGGACATTTCACCTCTCTCATTTCTTTTGTTTTAAGTGTAGAACATGCCGCTAACTCGTGTTTGACTTGGCCCAATTGGCCTGTTCCCATTGGACCAAATCAGCATTCTCTCATCGTTGACTGGACGTTTGACAATGTGGAAATTTGTGATTTGTCAAATCTTGCAAAATTCATAATAATTTACCCAATGATCAGAAAAATATGGAAAAATAGTCCTTGGATTCTGAAAATAAGGGCTTTCTAATGGTATTAGTATTGTCACCTAAGTCTTATGTTTTGAAGAGGTGATTTTAATGGATCTAATTAATAAGATAATAATTTGTATAATTCATAACTAATAATTTATAAGTCATAAAAATATAATAAAATATGTTTTGAACTCGGGAAAATATAACCTAAAATATGGCATGGTTTTGATAAGCTAATTCACCAATAATAAAAAGGCAATTTTTAGGGTTTTGTATAATTAATGAAAAACTAACCCTAATCCCATATATATGCTAATATGTGCTTTGGGTGTCTAGGCTTAGACCTAGATGTGACTTTGGATCGTTTGACTCTAGAGTTGAGGTATGTTGTATCCCCTATTCATCTATATTGAGAAATTCACCTATCTTACCATTCTTTTGACTTTGGCCTACACATATGACTATTTTCTTTATATCATGGTTCATGTAAACTATGTTCCTTGTTATGAACTTGGATATTCTCTTGACTTTTATCTTGTGCCTTAGTGCATGTTGGTTTTATATATATTGTCATATGCCCACTTTGAAGTGGATGTTTATACGTTTTTGTTTTCCATTGTGTGATGGAAATATTGTACAATTCTGACTATACTTTCTACTTGCCTCTACATTAAACACGCTATGTGATTCAGTAGCACTAGAGCGGTGTAATTGCATTGGTTCTGTTTATAGCATATGTGATATTTCCTACTTTTTTGGGATGGCAAGGAACCTCATACTCAGGGCAAGATGTGTGATTCTTGGCCCATGTTTTTATATATATTTGGGAGATTGGCAGTATTCCTTTCTCTATCAGGTTTCAACTTTATGAGGGTTGGCTGCCAATTGTGTTTATATTGTTCTAGGGCTATGTTTATCTCACATGCATGTAGGATGGGTGTGTGTCCTACTTGTGCTTCGTTTCCCACCATGGTAGTGGGTGTATATATGGCACAATCCTTTATTGTTGTTTGATATGGCAAGTATCCTCTTATATCATGTTATGATGATTCTTTTCTTTTATGCCTGATTGGGTAGTCCTTATCTCTTGCATGGGAAGCCTTTTATTTTGAACCCCTCATTCTTTATAAGTTGCTCAATTTGCTTTTTAGTATGCACATACCAGCCTTTGTTGATGTCTCCAATTATTTCTCTTTTACTGGGGTATGCTTCCAACCCTAGATGGAGGACATGGATGACAAGGCATGTTGACTTGGACTTAGATTGTGAAGTTAAATCTTGGAGACAATCTTGAGGTGGTTTAGATTTCCTCTACATGGATCCTTATGATATAAGTTTAAGATGTTCCCCTGTTTTATAATTGAATATAGTCATGTTTTTATTCCACTTCTATACTTTGGTCTTTTGATTACCATTATAAATATTTGAAAATTTTACACCCACTCCATCATACCTTTTGAGTGTGTTTGGACTGGAGGTTCTATTGTTCAAATTTTTAGTAAGGAGGTGTTTTCGCTTCTTTACATATCAAGTATACTTCGTGTAAGGACCCTGACCTTCGTTTTGGGCTTACCCTGTTTGCTTTGCCTAAACCTTATGTTTAGAGGCTTGCCTAATCACCTGAGGTGTGATTAGGGTTGTTGTGTTTTGTTGTGGGGTTGAGGTGCAACTTGCAATTTACCCACGTTCTAGGGTTTTTGTGCAAGTTTGTCACCTTGAGAGGCCTCCTTGTCTCTTTGCATCCTCTAGGGTTGAGAGGATGGGTTGGGTGCCTTGTTTGAGTTATTTTGGGCCTCGTTTGAGCTTGTTTAAGCTTGGGCTTATTGTTAGGCTTGAAGCCCTTCCTCCTTTCTTGAGTGTGTTGGGCAAGGGTGAGTTTGATGCCTTGTGTCGGCCATGGTGTATTGGTCAGGGAGGTGTATTGGTCAGGGGGTGATGGTGGGTGTGATGGGTTGCCATGTTGGGCGACACACACCCCTCCACCTAGCATTGTTTGTGTCACCCTTTCTTGGACACATGGAGCTTGTTTCTAGCAAGTGGCGAGACCTTGGACAAGTGGTATTTGGGGTGTTAGCATGTGGCATGGCCCTAGGACAACTGTACCTAGACCAGGTGCCACCTTGTTTTGCTCTCCCCTTTACCCTCTTCTATATATGTCTCTCTTTTCTCTTGCTTCGGATCTCTTTGCCCCTTAGCTGTTTGCTCTCCCTTGGTGGGTGAGAAGAAGGAAGGAAAGGAGGTGGATGATATAGTTGATGCTGCTTTCTTCTTCCTTGGTGATAGTTGATACATCCTACTACTTCCCTTCTTGAGGTGGTACCTTAGAGCTTGAAGCTTGGAGCTTGGAGTTTGTGCTTAAGGCGGGTTTCATAACTCTTAACCTTAACTATATTATCTCCTTTACATGTTGCTTTGCTATGATCGACTATGCTTATCTTGCTAGTAATGCTTATGCTTTAGCTAGTAGTTTTGCTGCCCTACATGTGCCCTAGACCTCGTTGGATGATATGTGGTGTGTTGGTTTCCCTTTGTGTAGGCCTACCCTTGGGATTAGGGGATCTTGAGCAAAACCCCTCTCTCACTTTAGTTGAGAGGTGAGCTTAGGGTTCCTTGGTTAAAAGGTGTGTGTAGTGTGCCCGGGAGGCAATACCCCTCTCTCTCCTTGGACTTGATAGGTGAGCCTATGGTGTTGGGCAACACAGTGGTTGGCTTGGCCAATAGAGGGATGTCCTACCCTAGTTGCATGGTATGCCTTTAGGGTTTTACCTTTAGTTGGTGCCTTGGGTGATAGGGGGTGACCTTACCTTTGTTGGTGTGTTCTTGGGCAAGACCCCTCTCTCTCCTTGGACTTGAGAGGTGAGCTTATGCAAGACCCCTCTCTCTCCTTGGTCTTGAGAGGTGAGCCTGTGGCCTAGATGTTAGGACGATATGTTGAGTTGGTTGGCCGATAGGGTGTTGTTCTACCCTTGTTGCCCGATATGCTTGAGGTTGTGCAAAACCCCTCTCACTTGGTTGTTGAGAGGTGAGCCAACACTCTTGGTATCCTTAGATGATATGGTGTGGATGGTTGTGATGAGGTTGAGACCTTCTAACCCTAGTAATCCGATATTGTTTGTAGGTGTGGTGACCGATATCCCTTTCCTACCCTAGGGTTAGAGTTTGGACAATATGGTTGGTTGACACCTAGTTGGTTCCTTAGCCGATATGTGTTTTGGAGGAGTTGATCTCTTGGGCAATATCTCCATTTTGTGTTGACCTCTTGGGCATCATGGCCTTGCCTTGCACGATACCCATGATGGGTAGTGCTGCCCGATATCCCTCTCTTCCCCTTGATCTAGGGTTGGGCAATACAATAGGTGGTTGATGTGTTGTTCACTTGGATGGTAGGGCTGATCTTTGGGCAATGTGGTGTCTGTTGTTTGGCGTTGCCCGTCACGGTCTTGAGGCGTTGCCTGATATGGTGTGTTGTGTTGCCTGTTGTGACGCATTGCTGTGGGGTGTTTCCCGGCACGATGTTGCCCATCATGGGGCGTTGCACGTTGCCTGGCATAGCGTCACCCGACACAGCATTACACGATGCTTGCCCGGTATGATGTTGCACGCTTGGGCGTTACATGTTGGTTCTTAGTTGTTGCCTGACATGGCGTCTTGAGGAGGTGTTTCCCAATATCAGCTGGCTTGTGCCTTGCCCGATATGGGTGTTGGCCGGTACGGGTGCTGGCCGACACAGCTAGATAGGTCTGGTTGTAACCGTTGCACCTTTAGCGAGGGTTGTGGCATCCTTTGGTGAGGGTCGCGTACCTATGGTGAGGTTCGTTGTGCCTTTGGTGAGGGTTGTTCCTTACCTGATATGATTTAGTGAAGGTTATGTACTATGTTTGCTTGAAACCCTAATATTGTTTGGAATGCTTTATGTGGAATGCATGGTTATCTAATGTTGCACAAATATATATCGATGATGAAGTATTTATATACTCTTGACCATACTAACCATGTAGGTTCCTCAGATGAGATGTGTACTCAGGTATGAGCTATAATGATGTCCTTGGTGACATTCTCTTGATATTGAGATAATGAGGAACACTATGTGTTATGTGAACTATGATGGTATATGATGAGTGTTGCCTATGTGTTGGCAACATGTGCTTAATGACGGGATGGAATCCCTGTGATGTTAGATCCTAGTAATGGATCACGATGATTGGCAAGAGGCCAAGTGGCAATATGTGATGATGGATCCTTGAGATGGATCATGATGATGTTGATAACATTGAGAATAGCAGTAACAGTGTGACAACATAATGATGGAAACTATGTTGTTTACTCTTGTTTACTATCCGATCTTTACTGATTCTATCTCGGTTGTTACGTCACTTCGACGTATCTTCTCAGGTAATTCATCTTTATATGCCTTGTCTGTCCACAGAGAAAGCACGTCTTGTCCCCTAACTGCGGTAGACAGCCATGTCACTGCTACTGAAGTTGTACTGTAGGCTCTATATGGCAAAAAACCATGCCCTCTTCCTTTACTCGGTGACCACTGTGATGACGCACTGGAACTTTGCATCACAGAAGGTGCAACAAACCTTGGCTTCTTAGGGCCATCAAACCTCTATCTCTAAAACTGAGAATGCATTTTCTTGGACATAGCCTCTCTCTTCTCCTTTACTGACCATTCAATTCTTCGGATAGACTCCTCAAACGTGGCAAACCGTTCCCAGTTCTCCAAAGCAGCAGTAGGTGTTGAAAGCTCGGCACTTAAACCTTTCTCAAAACGTCTGATCCTCTCATCATTCTTTGCCACCATGTGAGGACAAAACCTCAGCAGCTCCATAAACTTGGCTTCATACTCGGTGATGCTCAGAGATCCTTGGCGCAAACACTCAAACTGGTTGATCTTCTCATCTAGATACGTCTTTGGGAAGTATCGATTAACGAACTCCCACCGGAAAACATCCCAACCAATCACCGCACCAGGTTGCTTCTCCTCCTCGATGGCCCACCAGTGGCCAACACTACCCTTTAGAAGGTAGACAATAATCTAATGGCGCCAGAGGGCGAGGATGCGGCCAAGCGTTGCAAGCAGGATCGTCTGCTCAAGTAAACAAAGGACATTGACGACAGCAAGCAACAACTCGATTCTTTGCTATGAGTCAGCCAGAGGTGATAGTCAACCCGTGAGTGGTGGCAGGTCAGATGGAGTTGTTTCATTCTGATTTGTCTTCTTCTTGCTTTATATCTATTCTGGTTGACCCGGGAGCTACGCACTCTTTTATCTTACGTAGTATGCTTGATAGTTGTCTTTTACCTGTTAGTCGTAAAAAAGATAGCTTGTTGTTAGAAACCCCTCTTGTTGGTCCTGCGTTGCTTCAAGAAGTGTGTCCATCTTGTGTTTTATCTTTTTTGGGACACAACACACAAGTGGACCTCATACCACTTGATATGCATGGATTCGATGTAATCCTTGGGATGGATACCTTGGAATGGTATAAGGTTGTGTTGGACTATGGTTCCAAGCAGGCGGTGTTTGCTGACAATGACAAGAAGTGGACCTTCCAAGGAGATAGGAAGATTCTTCTGACGTGTTTGGTATCAACAATGGTGGTAGAAAAGTTGTTGCGGCAAGGTTATAGAACATTCTTGGCTCATGTTGTGGATACCAAGGCAAAAGGTCCTAGCCTTCAGGATGTGCCTATCATCAGGGAGTTCATAGATGTGTTTCCCGATGAGTTTCCTGGTGTTCCTCCACCTCGAGAGATTGATTTTGAGATCAATCTAGTACCAAGGACACAACCAGTTGCTCAGACACCGTACAAGATTGCTCCAGCAGAGATGACATAGTTGAAGAAATAGTTGCAAGAACTGCTTGATAAGGGTTTCATCAGACTGAGCAAATCACCCTGGGGTGCTCCAATTCTTTTCGTAAAGAAGAAGGATGGATCTATGCGTATGTGCATAGATTACCAACAGTTGAACAAGGTCACGATCAAGAACAAGTATCCTTTGCCGAGGATAGACGATTTGTTTGACCAGTTGTGTGATGCTTCAGTGTTCTTGAAGATTGATTTACGGTCTGGATATCATCAACCTAAAGGAGGATGACATACCAAAGTCATCTTTCAGGACTAGGTATGGGCACTACGAGTTTGTGGTTATGCTGTTTGGGCTAACCAATGCACCTACAACATTCATGGATATGATGAACTAAGTGTTTTGTCCATTCTTAGATCAGTTTGTTGTAGTCTTCATAGATGATATCTTGATCTATAGTCGAGATAGTCAATAATACGAGCATCATATTCGACACGCGTTGTCTCTTCTTCGACAACATCAGTTGTATGCCAAGTTTAGTAAGTGTGAGTTCTGGCTGAAGGAGGTGACTTTTTGGGTCATGTGATCTCTGAGGAGGGAATCAGGGTGGATCCCAAGAAGGTGGAGTCGGTAGTAGAGTGGGAACAACCAAAGACGCCGACTAAAGTCTGTAGTTTTCTGGGATTATTCGGATACTACCGGAGGTTTATAAGAAACTTCAGTATAATCGTGTTGCCTTTAACGAGGTTGACTAGAAAGAAAGTACCTTTTGTATGGGATGATCGGTGTCAACAAGCTTTTCAGTGTTTGAAGGAGAAGCTGACAAGTGCTCTAGTGTTAGTGTTTCTAGAACAAGGGAAAGGCTATGTTGTTTTCTGTAATGCTTCTAAGAAGGGCTTAGGTTGTGTGTTGATGCAGGAAGATCATATGGTTTCTTTTGCTTCTCGACAACTTAAGAAACATGAGGAAAGCTATCCGACACATGATTTGGAGTTGGAAGAAGTGGTTCGTGCGTTGAAGATTTGGAGACACGATCTTTATGGGGAAGTGTGTCAGATCTTTACGGATCACAAGAACCTAAAGTATATCTTCTCACAGAATGAGTTGAACATGCATCAACGATGCTGGATGGAGTTAATCGATGATTATGATTGCACCATCGAGTATCACCAATGTAAGATGGATGTGGTAGCAGATGCGCTTAATAGGAAGTCTTCTTCTCTTCCCACGAAGAAGGCACAATTGAGTTCTTTGGTATTCCATAGGCAAGATATGTTCGCCTCTTTACGGCAGATGAATGTATAGTTAGAAGTCTCTTTGTTGGCAGGATTGTTGGCATAGATGTAAGTGAAGCCTACATTGAGATAACAGTTCAAAGAAGCACAACAAGCAGATGCTACAGTTCAACAGATCAAATCAGAGTTCGACAGTGAGAAGCGTGATGGTTTCCATGAGTCCAGGGATGGACTAGTTTGTTACCATAACAGGATGATGGTTCCCGATGCTGATAATCTAAGGAAGTCAGTGCTTGAGGAAGCACACACATCTATGTATGTTATGCATCCAGGTGTCACCAAGATATATCACAATCTGAAGGACCTGTATTGGTGGCCCAGGTTAAAGAAAGATGTAGCTGAGTTCGTGGCTAAGTGTGTGGTATGTCAACAAGTTAAGGCAGAACATCAAAAGTCGGCAAGTACATTGCAACCCATTCCGATACCGCAGTGGAAGTGGGATCATGTAACCATGGATTTTGTAGTTGGTTTTCCGAGGACAACTAAGAATCATGATTCCATCTAGGTAATAGTGGACAGATTGACAAAGTCTACTCATTTCAATCTGGTAAAGACAACCTATACATCAGAGAAGCTCGCTCAAGTATATGTTGATGAGATAGTGCGTTTGCACAGTGTGCCAGCAATGATAGTCTCTGATAGAGGTCCTCAGTTCACAAGTCGTTTTTGGGAACAGTTGCATAAGGCAATGGGAACATAGTTAAAGTTCATTACCACTTTCCATCTGCAGACAGATGGGCAGTCTAAAAGGACTATTCAGACTTTGGAAGATCTTCTAAGAGTTTATGTTCTGCAGTTCCTAGGAAGTTGGGACGTGCATCTCATTCTAATAGAGTTTGCTTACAACAATAGTTACCAACGAAGTATCAACATGGCACCTTATGAAGCCTTATACGGGAGAAAGTGTAGATCTCCTTTATGTTGGTATGAGTCTAGTGAATATCAGCTTTTGGGTCCGGAGTTAGTGCAACAGATGATAGAGAAGATCAAGGTAATACAACAACAGTTGAAAGTGATACAAGATAGATAAAAGTCTTATGCAGATAATCGTCATCAGCCTTTAGAGTTCTAGGTGGGAGATAAGGTGTATCTCAAAGTCTCTCCATGGAAAGGCGTGCTAAGGTTTGGAAGTAAAGGCAAGTTGACCCCTAGGTATATGGGACCATATCCAATGATAGCACGTATTGGAAAAGTGGCTTACAAGTTGGAGTTACCTCCAGAGCTGCACATGTTGCATCTAGTGTTCCATGTTAGTATGCTGAAGAAAAGTCATCCAGGAACAGAGACAGTGATACAACCAGTTGAAGTTGAGCTGGATGAAGATGTGACCTACGAGGAAGGTCCAATATTGATCCTTGACAGACGAGTGAAGAAGTTGAAGCGGAAGGACCTGGTTCTTGTGAAGGTTCTTTGGCATCACCATGGCATTGAGGAAGCCACGTGGGAGCTTGAGGAAGAGATGCGGAGGAAGTATCCCTCGCTTTTCTCTTCGGATTTCAGGGGCGAAATCCTTTTGTAGGGGTTTATGGCTTGTAAGGACCCTGACCTTCGTTTTGGGCTTATCCTGTATGCTTTGCCTAAACCTTGTGTTTAGAGGCTTGCTTAATCACCTGAGGTGTGATTAGGGTTGTTGTGTTTTGTTGTGGGGTTGAGGTGAAACTTGCAATTTACCTAAGTTCTAGGGTTTCTGTGCAAGTTTGTCACCTTGAGAGGCCTCCTTGTCTCTTTGCAACCTCTAGGTTTGAGAGGATGGGTTGGGCGCCTTGTTTGAGTTGTTTTGGGCCTCATTTGAGCTTGTTTAAGCGTAGGCTTGTTGTTGGGATTGAAGCCCTTCCTCCTTGCTTGAGCGTGTCGGGCAAGGGTGAGCTTGATATCTTGTGTCGGCCATGGTGTATCGGCCAGGGAGGTGTATCGGCCAAGGGGTGATGGTGGGTGTGATGGGTTTCCATGTTGGGCGACACACACCCCTCCACCTAGCATCGTTTGTGTCACCCTTTCTTGGATACATGGAGCTTGTTGCTAGCAAGTGGCGAGACCTTGGACAAGTGGTATTTGGGGTGTTAGCATGTGGCATGGCCCAAGGACAAGTGTACCTAGACTGGGTGCCACCTTTCTTTGCTCTCCCCTTTACCCTCTTCTATATATGTCTCTCTTTTCTCTTGCTTGGGATCTCTTTGTCCCTTAGCTATTTGCTCTCCCTTGGTGGGCGAGAAGAAGGAAGGAAATGAGGTGGTCGATATAGCTACTGTTTTTGCTTTCTTCTTCCTTGGTGATGGCTGATACATCCTGCTTCTTCCCATTTGAGGTGGTGCCTTGGAGCTTGAAGCTTGGAGTTTGGAGTTTGTGCTTAAGGCGGGTTACATAACTCCTAACCCTAACTATATTATCTCCTTTACATGTTGCTTTGCTATGATCGGCTATGCTTATCTTGCTGGTAATGCTCATGCTTTAGCTAGTAGTGTTGCTATCCTACATGTGCCCTAGATCTTATTGGACGATATGTGGTGTGTTGGTTTCCCTTTGTGTCGGCCTACCCTTGGGATTAGGGGATCTTGAGCAAAACCCCTCTCTCACTTTAGTTGAGAGGTGAGCTTAGGGTTCCTTGGTTCAAAGGTGTGTGTAGTGTGCCCGGGAGGCAATACCCCTCTCTCTCCTTGGACTTGAGAAGTGAACCTATGGTGTTGGGTGACACAGTGGTTGGCTTGGCCAATAGAGGGATGTCCTACCCTAGTTGCACGGTATGCCTTCAGGGTTTTACCTTTGGTTGGTGCCTTGGGCGATAGGGGGCGGCCTTACCTTTATTAGTGGGTTCTTGGGCAAGACCCCTCTCTCTCCTTGGACTTGAGAGGTGAGCTTATGCAAGACCCCTCTCTCTCCTTGGTCTTGAGAGGTGAGCCTGTGGCCTAGATGTTAGGATGATATGTTGAGTTGGTTGGCCGATAGGGTGTTGTTCTACCCTTATTGCCCGATATGCTTGGGGTTGTGCAAAACCCATCTCACTTGGTTGTTGAGAGGTGAGCCAACACTCTTGGTATCCTTGGACGATATGGTGTGGATGATTGTGATGAGGTTGAGACCTTCTAACCCTAGTAACCCGATATGGTTTGTAGGTGTGGTGACCGATATCCCTTTCCTACCCTAGGGTTAGGGTTTGGACAATATGGTTGGTTGACACCTAGTTGGTTCCTTAGCTGATATGTGTTTTGGAGGAGTTGAGCTCTTGGGCGATATCTCCCTTTTGTGTTGACCTCTTGGGCATCATGGCCTTGCCTTGCACAATACCCATGATGGGTAGTGCTGCCCAATGTCCCTCTCTTCCCCTTGAGCTAGGGTTGGGCGATATAGTAGGTGGCTGATGTGTTGTTCCCTTAGACGGTAGGGCTGATATTTGTGCGATGTGGTTCCTGCTATTTGGCGTTGCCCGTCACGATCTTGAGGCATTGCCCGATATGGTGTGCTATGTTGCCTGCTGTGACGCATTACTGTGGGGCGTTGCCCACCACGGTGTTGCCTGTCATGAGGTGTTGCACGTTGCCTGGCATAGTGTCGCCTGACACAACATTACATGATGCTTGCCCGATATGATGTTGCATGCTTGGGCGTTACATGTTGGTTCTTAGTTGTTTCCCGACATGGCGTCTTGAGGAGGTGTTGCCCGATATCAACTGGCTTTTGCCTTGCCCGATATGGGTGTTGGCCGGTACGGGTGCTGGCCGACACAACTAGATAGGTCTGGTTGTAACCGCTGCACCTTTAGCGAGGGTTATGGCATCCTTTGGTGAGGGTGGCACACCTGTGGTGAGGGTCGGTGTGCCTTTGGTGAGGGTTGTTCCTTACCTGATATGCTTTAGTGAAGGTTATGTTCTATGTTTGCTTGAAACCCTAATATTGTTTGGAATGCTTTATGTGGAATGCATGGTTATCTAATGTTGCACAAATATATCTCGATGATGAAGTGTTTATCTACTCTTGAGCATACTAACCATGCAGGTTCCTCAGATGAGATGTGCACTCATGTATGAGCTATAATGACGTCCTTGGTGACATTCTCTTGATATTGAGATAATGAGGAACACTATGTGTTATGTGAACTATGATGGTATATGATGAGTGTTGCCTATGTGTTGGGAACATGTGTTTAATGACAGGATGGAATCCATGTGATGTTAGATCCTTATAATGGATCATGATGATTGGCAAGAGGCCAAGTGGCAATATGTGATGATGGATCCTTGAGATGGATCATGATGATGTTGATGACATTGAGAATAGCAGTAATAGTGTGACAACATAATGATGGAAACTATGTTGTTTACTCTTATTTATGGATTGCTTAATACAACTTGGTTGATCCCAACAATCCACCTAAAATGCATTAATTAATTATAGATGAACCTTTCATGTAGTTTGCCCTGGCCATAGATCCATCATCGTCAGGAGATGGTGATGGTGAAACAGGTTCTCCTACAGGTTAACCTGGAGTGCATATTGTTGAGTATGTGGGGTTTCTGCTAGCCGAAAATAGGAGGATTAGAGTGCAACTGTGGTTGTAGACTCAAAATGTGTATAAGAGCATGGTGAACAGGCCCATGACTTAGTGTGATAGAGCACATGGTGAACAAGCCCATGGCTTAGTGTGATGGAGCATGAATGCGTTCATGGCTCGGGAGCACAGTGAACAGGCTCGTGGCTCAAGATATACTAGCGCCTTAACATGTACCAAGGTGGGCTAGAGAAAGGGTAGCCTACGGAGCTGACCCTGTGACTAAGGTCACTTAAGCAAGAGACTGCAGTCCTGTTTTGGTTCTCATGCACTGACCACGAGGGTAGAGGTCGTGGATTCCGGCTCTTCCATTGACCTTGTATGACACCGGCTTTGGGTTTCACAACTGAAGGTTGGAATTAAGCGGTGCAACTCACTTCCTCAGGGCATAATAAATGGTAATCCAGCCA
This sequence comes from Alisma plantago-aquatica, assembly GCA_963693085.1. Lineage (NCBI taxonomy): Eukaryota > Viridiplantae > Streptophyta > Magnoliopsida > Alismatales > Alismataceae > Alisma > Alisma plantago-aquatica. Next base: position 988,256,595 of record OY856410.1, on the reverse strand, counting down.
TATAGTATATCTACTTAGGGCAAACACGAAACATTGGTTGAGGCCTTGAATAGTGAATGTTATCTCTTGCATATATATGTGCCCTAAGTATATCTTGTAGGTTGCTATATGCTTCACAGACACCACGGTAAGTTGTTGTACATATAATCATGTTCCTCATATTTAATATATGATATGGTCATCTACTATATGCTTTATCTGCTCTAGCTTGTCTGAGGTTTTGTAGTTCGGTGGGGAGTTAGGTTTCTCACTGGGACTGTGTGTCTCACCTCGTTGGTTTCAACCTTTTTAGGTGATCAAGCTAGACGTGGTGGTGATCGTGAGGTTGCAGTCGAGCATCAAGAAGAACAATAGAAAGCAAGGTTGGATATGCTGCTGCTGTGGTCATTTTGTAGTAGAGTCTTGGAGTCTCCATGTACTCTCAGGTCCTTGGAGGTGTTTTTTTGACGAGGTTTCATGATGTACGATCTTGTATGGCTTTTTGTAACATGTTTTTGGCCTGGCTAGGTCTGATATGTATATAAACATGTGATATATCCTGGATGGATATGGAACAGATGGATCCTATGTGATTGTGGACATATATCATGCATATATATATAACATGTTTCCTTGCAGGATTTGGATCTAGTTGTAATAGTTCCTTTCTTATGATGCTTTCCGCAATCGGTTTTAATTAACCCATGTTTTTGATAATATGTGGTTTATGGTGGTTCTGCATGTTTTCACGTGGCATTTCGTTGTCTATGTGATAACGGGATGTCACACTTCAAATGGGCTTCAACAACATAACTATTAGGGAAAAGTAGTAAAGTGCTACAAGATCAATTCTCATTATTAAGGATAACACATTAAATTTGTTTTTAAGAACATTTAATTCAAAGGTATTAAAAATATTATTTTAGAATTATGGTTATTTAATTTATTATGTTAGATGGGGCTAATTATCTTGGTCCATTAGGGTTAAGTTCATATCCTTTGTACTTTCCATCCCTCCTGTATATAGGAGAAGAGTGTGCCATCTATCAATAAGAAACATCCCTTTAGTCTCACATCTTATATTCCACATGGTATCAGAGTAGAGATCCTAACCTGAGGAGGAAAAGAGAGAGCATTTGCCGTTGTCTCTTCTTATCTTGATTGCACGTCAGGCACCATCCCGACCTCCATGCTAGTCTCCTCTCTTGTTCTTTCACAATCATCACATCTTTTTGAACAAATATGTTGACACCCTCTATCCCAACTATTACCAATGTTGATATGCCTCCCCCGAGCCCTATCTATCTAGCTGTCACTTCTGTGCATCCTCCTCACCTCCAGCATGCACATTGGTGCCCACAAATCTCTCCAGATTATACATGGTTGTTGCAGCCATATTCTCAATGTTTTGTTTTACCATGCATTGTTCCCCCCTCATTCTATTTTCCCCTTGTTCACAAACTAGCCTATGGATCCCAAAGTCAAGCTATATAAGGAACAGAGGGAGCCTCTTATAGATCCATGGCAATACATAAGATTTGTTGGAAAACTAAACTATCTCATATATACCCTACCATATATTTCTATTTCTACTAGTGTTGTTAGTCAGTTTATGGACTAATCATATCCATATCACTGGGATGAAATCATTTGAGTTGTTATCTATCTCAAAAATAACTATAGGAAAAGACATTTTTTATTCTTGTCATAGCCATCTAGAGGTGCATGGCTTCTCAAGTGCAGATTGGACAAGCTTTATTATTGATCGACAATCTGTGATCGATTATTGTAGGAGATAATCTTGTCTCTTGGAAAAGCAATAAGTAAATTGTCGTTGTCCATTTGACACACCTAAATTGTGCGTGCAAAATGCAAGTGTACACATCCAGTAGTATAGGCCTATGAGGCCCAAATGTCAAACTTAGGGAAAGTTTCTCCAGAGATGACTACTAACTGTAACCTAATTAGCTAGGCCTAAAGAAAGTGATTGGTTGGTTATTTTATAACTAAGAATAAGAATGAAATCTAAATTAAGTGGATGTGATTAGGAATTTGTGGATTCCTCATGATTACAGTTTCACCACAATATGCATTGCATTTAACTTCATTTTACAAATAATCATTTACCCTTAACCCTGTACTAAGGATCTTTAGCAAGTATTACCCACTCTTGCAGCATAATACACTGCCTACACTAAGACAAACCCCACCTCCATAATGGTTTAAGAATTAGCTAGGTGTCTTAATGATAACTCTAGGTTGTTCCTTCCCAACCGTAAGCCCTCTCATGAGGCACAATATTTGCAGTGTATATCTACAACTTTTCCAACCCCTAATCCCTCTCCCAAAGCAATTAGTGATCCGAAATATTTATTGTAGTGGTCAAGTACAAGCAATTCGGTATGCAATTATAGATTTACATCCAGAATAAAAGGAAATATATACTATTGATTCATGAAAGTTAAATACAATTCAAGTCCTAAGGAATAGGAGATAAGCCTGACATGATTTCTATCATCGAATATAGAGAGGAAGAGGGAGCAAATGAGCTTAACAATAGAAAAACCAATGATAAACCTCAGAGAAGCGATCCTAAGGATCCCCTCTGGTAGACACCTTGATCCACAACGTTCCGACTATAAATATGTCTCACGGAAGTGCCTAGGGCGTATGGTATGTGGCTATCTCCTTCGTCTTCTCCTCTCTCAGCCCCGTTCTCTATTGCAATGAGATAGAATGCGATCCCCTTACTCATCCAAACTCCCCTTAGGTCATAAGTGAGGCTCTGGATGTCATTAAGTCACAATCATTGGATTGATGCTATCTTTAATTTGCACTGATCATGCAAAGTCGATACCGTCGACAGGATGTCGGTGACACCAAGTTGTTTTCTATCTCGAAACCCTTGATTAGTGTTGATACCATTGACGAGTATGTTGATAACACCGAGTTGCTTTTGGCGAGTTCTGACTTGTCATGTGTGTAAAAGTTGGTACCATCGATTGGCAATTTGGTGGCGCTGAAGTAATTAACTCCGCTACAGATGCTTTCTGGGCAATAAGTAGGTGGCACCGACTCCTCTCTTCGGTAGTACTGAACGCTCTTGTGGTAGCACCGAGATTTCTAGAATTTCCTATTAGATTTTGCATGATATTGGTACCACCGAATGGCATGTCAGTGGCGTCGAGTTGTCTTAAAGGTGTTCAAATTACCTGAAACATGGGGAAATAAACAATGTATAAATATATCTCTAACTGAACAACTATGCACTAAATACACATAGAAATATCATGTGAAAAGCAACTAAAACTCAGTGCATTACCATTCCATTATTAAATCATAATATTAGGTAATGGCCCATTTCACTAGTGAGTTATCTAAGATTCAGTCAGACAGAAGCAATGGACTTGCAGTGTGATAATCAAGAAGTATTTCATACTGCTTCAAATCCCGCTTTTCATGAGAGAACCAAGCACGTAGAAGTTGATTACCACTTTGTTCGAGAAAAGATAAAAGCCAAGTTGCGTTCAGAAGATCAACTAACACTCTTATTCACTAAGTCTTGAAATGGATGCCGAGTCAAATTTTTGTGTAACAAAATTGACACTTATGATATATGCACACTAGGTTGAAGAGGGAATACTAGATAACTCTACCTATATTCTATTTTACTCTTTTGTGTATAATGAGATTAACCCCACACTATGATATATGTGTATTGGTAGTCACCCTTATTCCTATATATATACGCTAGCTCTATCAATAGTATAGACACACAATAATACGCTCTCACTCTCCCAATTACATGACTCAATGGGCATTTCATATACATTCCCATAGTTAACTATGAACCCCCTAAAACTATAGTCACGAGCAAGTTGAACATCTTCAAGAAAAACAATCAGCACGGATACACCTCTTCAAGTCTATTCTTTAAACATGTAGTTAAACACGACATGTGTGAGGCCAAGATTCCTGTTTGACTTCAACCCAAATGAACCCCGATACGTATGTGAATCTATAGGTCCTCGCACGTTTTCAAGTGCCAAGCACTTCGATGCACATATGCCCTATTTGTTTTGGTATACAACTATATAAAAACTCTGGTCCCCTCCCCTAAACGTTGAATCTAGATAGGATACCAAGACAACAAAATCCATTGAATAGAAACTAAGAACTGGTTGATTTATTAAAATGATGGTTATTATAAATTAACCTCAAAGGTCCCAACCAATAATTTCGACATTGATTATATATGCATCATGGTTTCCACTGGCACCGTCCGTTTCTCCCCAGCTTTCCACCAACTCCAACTCGGTGCTGACCCCGATGGATCATGGCAGTCGCAGACCCCGTAATCCCATCATTCCCATGTAATTTGACGTGAACCTTGGCTCCTTGCGCATCGACGATGGCGATACCGCGCTTTACCTTTTCTGTGTTTTGGCCGTTTGTTTTGGCTTTTTGCGGATAAGCAGGGGTGAAAGGTGGTGACACCATCCGCTCACCACGGAACACCACACCCGAGACGCTCGCAGCCTCTGACGGCGTTGTAGATTAGATTCGCCTCCGTTTATGCGCACCCCGCGCGGTACCAGATCGAGACCCCCTTCGGCCCTGGACTTCCGGCTCCGACAGAAAAGACGGCCGGGCACCTCCGGTCCACGCACGACGCACCCCTACCATCCGCCTCTCCGGTCCGCGGTCCACCCACCGCAACCTCAGCGCGCACACAACACACACACGCACGACGCACTGCGCGCCTCCGGCGGGTGTCACCACCACCATTACAACCTCTCACCTTCACCTGACCGTACCGCGCCAGTCCACCCAAAATTCCAGACCCCGAATGGGTGACTCCGGCGGCGCCGCCTCCCCCGCCGGCGCGTCTGCCGCCTCCGCGACGGCATACCGGACCTTCCGCCAGCTCGTCGAGTCCGCGGACAAGAAGTTCGCCCGCGTCCGCGACCTGCCCCCGTACGACCGCGGCGGGGGAGGAGGAGGCGCCGGCGGCGCGTCCCCTCACCATATCCACGCCTACGAGCACTGCTACCGGAAGGCCTTCAAGGCGTACACCCGCGTGTGGCGGTTCCAGCAGGAGCACCGCACCGAGCTCCTCGCGACGGGGCTGCAGCGGTGGGAAATTGGCGAGGCCGCGTCGCGGATCGGGCAGCTGTACTACGGGCAGTACCAGAGGACCAGCGAGCTCAGGTTCCTGGTCGGGGCGTACGTCTTCTACGAGGCTATATGGATTAGAGGGTACTTCGAGAAGGGCGGGAAAGGGAAGGGCGTCTTGGCCGGTGAGTATGACGGGGAACTAATGATGCGAGCGCCGCGGCGGCAGCAGCAGCAGAAGGGTGCGGATCTGGCTGTCAGGGCTAAGGAATTCAGGTTCTACGCCAGGTTCTTCGTCGTTGCCCTGCTGCTGGACCGTGTCGAGGTCGTCAAGCAGCTCGTGGAGAAGTTCCGAGGTCTCCTCGGGGACTGCAGGGTTTCGTTCCCGGTAACTTCTCGCTTTCCGTCGCAGCTTCTTTTCCATAATTGTATCCATGTTTTACTTCTCCCTGGAATGCGGTTTGCAATTACTTGATTTATCCATTCTGTCGGCACTCCGACTTTCCAGAATGAGCAATTAGCTTTACTGTGGTACATTTATTAGTGTGATTGACATCGGAGTCATCACAGTCTATCTAGTACAGATATCCACTTACCTGGAAAGGGGAGTTAACACATAAATGCTTGGAGGGTGAAGTCAAGCTATAGCTAGCATATAGGCTATTCAACCTACCGGCAACGACTTGCTACACAAGTCAACATGAGCAGTTCTAATTCATACATCATGGCTTGATGTACGTCTGTACTCTGAGCAATAATATTACTAACTCACTGAACGTTAGTCAAAGTGTTTCACACCTGGGAAGGAAAGCCTGCTGTTTCAATATCTCATGACTGATTTCTCTGTTAACCAAGATAACTTTATCTGACTATGAAGTAGCCCCACCATAATTAGCCGAGTATGATGCTGCATAGTTTCTGGTCTCTCTGTGTGGCCTGCGTCTGGCATGATAGGCGGGATTACAAAGCTACTTAAATGAGCTTTCCTAGTTTACAAATACTTCATTCTTTCAGAAATTCTGGAATTTATTCAAGGTTGATACAGATTTGCTGTGTTTCTGCATTCTTTCTGTGGGTAACCACAGTCTCTATGAAATGGTCAACTGAAAACGCTCAGCCCACTTTGTTAGCAATATAGGTAATCTTTACATCACCTGTACCAATTGTTTCATATTTCTCCATTGATCTTCCAGCTTGAGCTTTCTTGAACAAAAAAAGGATATGCTAGGCTTTGTTTGGACGAGAAAGTTTCCAAATGTTGAGGATTTTGAAGCAACGAACTGCTTGCATGCTGATTTTAACAACTGATAAACCTGCTGCATCTGTAAATGAATAGAATTGGTGTTATTATCTAGTCACTCCAATGTAGGAGGATTCACCGTCCTCATGGCCTCATCCCAGATTTCCAACCCAAACCTGCATGGGTTCCAAATAGGGGTGGGCATGGTCTAGTCAAGTCTGGTCTGACCCCAAAACCACAGACCAGACTACACATAGTGGTAAAAAAAAAAATATAGACCGAACTTGACCGATGGCTGCGTTCAAGCTGAACTTAACTTGACCGCTAAAGTATGGTCGAGTTTGGTCCAAAACAATGTTGTCAGACTCGAACCGGTGAGGCCTCTAGTTCCCGGTCCACTGGTTCAACCAGTGGTCTGACCGGTTCAACCGGTGACATCAGCATGACGTCACTAATAGTTTAAAAATATATAAATGTCTTCGATACTCATGGAAAATATTCCTGCAAAAGTTATGAAACATGAATAATAGCACAACTGCTCTCACAATAACTTGATAAACAGACCAAATAACAAATATTATTCTATTCGTGGACATTTATATACCAACATTTATATTGTATTTAATATTGATTAACAAAAACTAGCAGCAAAAATACATTTACTTGTAAAGTGAGAGAACCGACCGGTTGGGCTAAAACCGGACCGGTTCGCCGGTTCACCGGTTCAACAGGTCGGTTCACCGGTTTGATGCCGGTCAGACTTCATTTCCGGCTCTGGGAGAGAACCAACCCTGTAGAGTGACCGGTTCCCGGTTCAACCGACCGGTTCGGTTCTGATAACCATGGTCCAAAACCAATACTATTTGGTAAGTGGTTTAATTTAGACACTAAAATGAATGTTAATTATGGGCACTGCCAGCAAACGTGAAGCATGCATTTGTCCATCGTCTACTAAATATGAGGACAAAGTGGGGACATGCCTCACCAAACTAGAACTAACAACATTGAGGTCTAACTTCGGTGATTGAGATGATTGGGGTGATGGTGCCATTAGTTCATCTCTCAATTTGTCATATTTTCTTTTACATTGTTATGATTACTATATAATATACGTATCACAAGATTTTTTGTATATGTATTAGTATGTTGAGGTATCTCTATTGAATCATATTTACTATAGTAAATATGCACTTCTTTTAGTTATTCATTATATATAGCTGGTCAAGTTTTGTCTGATTGGTTAACCACTCACCTTGACTTTGACCAAACTACATAGGACTGGTTTGAAGACTTCCTGGACCGAACTTGACCACATGACCTGCTTAAACTAGACTAGACCACATAGTTTGGTCAAGTTTGGTTTGGTCTGGTGGTCAAGTTTGGTTTTGTGCCCAGCCCTAGTTCCAATTCATGTATATTTCAATGGAAACAATGTCTAATTAAAGCACACCAATGTATCAGCCATTTTAAAAATACCGTGAGTATAAATTCTCATATCCAAATGGGCATCAGAGTTTTCCAAGAAGAAAATAGCATCATCATACTAGACCATAGTCACAAATATGTGCAACTGAATGTTGATACTCTCTACTTACATACCACAAAATGCAACACTAGCTCCCCATCAAATAGAGAACAGGGGACAAGGAGTTTTATTGCTAACTACAATTAAGGAAGCTAACAGGATTGATGTGTCCTCCATTGACCATTTCGAGGAAACTTGTTGTAGACAAGCATGCATTGACCCATTCTATGAGGAATTCTAACATTCAAGGAAATAAAAACGCTCTTTGGGCATACATGCCTTTCGGAAATCTACCTTAAAAACCCATGCCTAGTCTCTTGTCAATTTAGTTAGATGGCATGGTTGCCAAAAGCAGTGTGTGGTGTATGAGCGGGGAGGGTATCACTTAAGTATATGCAATATTTAGGAGTATATGCAGGTTGGTGTTGAGTTATGAAACTAGTTATATATAAACATAAATTATATATAAATCAGAGAGCTATATATTTATATTATGGAATGTACAGTTGTATGTTTAGATTTAAGCATATACATATAAAATCTTAAAATGTATATGTAAGTGTATAAATGTGTTGTCATATATTTGTATTGAAATGTGTATTTATATCATAGTTGTCTAGGCGACTGGGCGGTGGGGTGTTGGCCACGGGCCCAATCCGCCTAGGCGTGCCTAGGCATTTTTTTTTCATCTATATGTTTTTATATATAATTATATATATAGTATAATATATGCATGGTTATATCTTATAAATACCTAGACACTTGGACAGTGCGGATGAGGGGAAGGAGGGAGAGGAGAATGAAAAATGAAGAAAAACACTGTTGGTGGCTTGCTGCCTGTGCCTATAGCTAGGATTACAAACAGGTGGAGGGGGGAGGAGAAAGAGGAGAAAGACAAGGGGGAGAGGAGGTAGGAGGAAGAGGAGGACGGCAGTAAGAGGAACAAGATGGGAAGGAGGAAGTTGAAGAGGAGGCATGGGAGGAGGATGGCAGTAAGAGGAAGCGAAGGAGGAAGAGGAGGGTGAGGAAGAGTAGGGAAAACAATAAAAAAGGGGAGACAACAACAAAAAAAAGGGGGAGGAGGACGATATAAGAAAAGGAAGAAGGAGAAGAGGAAGAGGAGGAAGGGAAGAGGAGGGGAAGGAGGAAGAGGAGGCAAAAATAAAAACTTACTTGGTTCGCAGCAGTAGTGGCAACCAACAGTGCCTCCACATCGCGGAAGAGGGGGGTCGTAGGGAGGGTTTCTTATTCGTTTAACTCTTATTTTGAAGCGCACCCACCCATGCCCATTTACCGCCCAAGGCGCCTGGAGGTTGTAGGGCCGCCACAACTAAGATAGCAACATTGTACCATGTTAATGGTTTTAACCTACTACTATTCCACTATCACATTATTTCGTTCCGCTCTAATTGCTATGCTATTCCACCATCACATTATTTCGCTCCCTCAATTGCTCTATTAAGTAGCAACATTGCTGCTCCATCATCACACAGTTTCTTTGTTTTTCCTAATTGCTCTACCAAGCAAAAACACTGCTGCTCCACCATCACATTATTCCATTTTGTTCCCTATTTGCTCTACCAAACATCATATTTCTCATTTGCATATTCATTTTTACATTCTTATATATATATATATATATATATATATATATATATCACTCTATTGATTAATAAAGTGCACATAGGGCTAGATATAAATATATATAAACATGTAAAGATAATTTAAAAATGCCTAGGAATGCTAGGCTCCCTGGGTACCTCTGAGAAAAAAGGGACAGCCTAGCCGCCTAGACAACCTAGCCACCAACAAAGGAGCAATATCTAGATGTTAAATGTTGTCAAATCTGTTGTAAGCAAAATCAGAATCAGAATATCCGGTGATGTTGGAGTGTCTGTTTCTTGTGGAGAAGCCCTTTGCTTTTAGAATTTGATAGGTCACATCTCAATGACACTTTTGTGGCTTATCCATATGTCTAGTGACGAACCCTACAACTAAGGTGATGTCGGCTCTAGTTAGAGTCATGTATATAAGTTCACCAACCAACCTTCAATATTGTTTGTTATCAAAATTAGTAGGAGAAATCCATCATCCTAATTTTTTGGGGGTGGTGAGCATAGTCACAATATACTCCGACTCAATGTTCTGAAATGCGTTATGCAGTATGCGTTCGGTCAGGGTACCGTATAGAGTATAAGCGAAATGCGGGAGCATAAACGGGGCATATGCATTTTTGGATTTTTTAATAAATCCTATATTTTATACATATATTTATTTTAAAAAATCATAACCATAAATTTCATACTATCTGGTTGCGTAGCCCAATAGCCGAATGTACCAACAGATCATTACATCATGAAAAAAGAAACACATATTTCCAATCATTAAGAAGAAAAATCAATCAACAAAACCCTAAGCTTATTTAATGTACTACAATATACAAGTAACACAACACACTAACACATACAATTTATAGCAAAACATTTATTGAATGAACACAATAGCGATAACCACAACAACAGAACACATGGTAGTTCACAGTAGAAATAGAAAAAGAACATCAAAAACAAAATCAAAACATCAAAATGATATGAAGAAGTCAAGCCAGTAATAAATAGAAAAGAAAAAGTCGTAGGGAATAGAAATTGCTCCCTAGGCAACACACAAATTTGATACTTTGTAAAAGAAAGTATCATATACAATTAATATCTCCAATAGATTCCCCTTTTATACAAAACAAAATAAGAACTGTTGGAAGTGCAACATGTTTTAATCTTAGAGCAAAATTGAAGAGAAAAAAGAGCAAAGGAAAGAGCATAATGAAATATTGATAATTGTAAAATGTAATAATATATTTTGCACCGCTCATTCAAAACGGGATTATTTCCGAGGTAGCAAAATTTCAATATTTGATCTAAAACCAACTATATAGAAGTTGTCATTTAATTTGGTTGATTTTATTTGAAGTTTTATTTATATTTTTTTTAGTTAAGTCACCAAATGAAATGCGGGGCCTAAGCGGCCGCATATGCGGACCACATGCCGCATATTCGGTCCATGTCCAAAAATAGCACTGCATAGTTGTATGCGGAGCGGCTGAGGGCCGCATACGCATATGTGGCCGCATAAGCGGCCTCATGCGGGGCATATGAGAACACTGCTCCGACTTTTTGAAAAAGTCACGTTTAAAATGCGAATTTTTCCCCAGACGTATGAAACTCCCGAATAAATCTCAATTCCCGAATATTACGTTTTATTCCCGTATTACTCGTGAATTAATCATGTTTGATGTATTTTCCTATTTTATACGTTCTTTTCCCGTATTATACTGATTAAGACCCTAAATTAGTTTGAGTGCACATATGTGTGTGTATGTACATGCATACGTGTTTATTTATGTAATATATGTATATGTATATGTAAGTAAGAGTCATAGATATATTTATGCAATATATATGTACATAGTACATACATATGTACAAAACATATATATATATACATATATTTGTATGAAATATATGTATATATATTTTTTCTGACTTTTTCCCAATTAGTTGACTGTACTTTTATCGTACGTTGACCGAATTTTGCCCGAATTTCCGCATAATTCCGAAATTTTCAACTCAACCAAACTTATCCAGATACCGAATTTGTGACTATGGTGGTGAGGAGTGCTAATTGGTTTAACTCCCATCCATGGAACAATTTCGATCAAAATTGCGAAAATTTGCTCGATATTTTTTTGGAAATCAGACATCGAAACGTCAGTACGCTCGCAATTTCGCAGCTACAGTCGAAATTTCGCAAAACAGGGGGTATTTTAGTGCAAAAAAGTCTAGTTTGGGCCTTGATATTGCAAAATCAGTGTGAAATGCAATACCTATTTCTCGAAACAATGTTCCATTGATTGGATTTGCTGAGACTTTGATCTCTTAGTGATTTTTTTGTGATATCTTGCTCTCGAAGGCTGCTCTACTTGATTCTAAGGTATGTAACCCCTCTCCCTGACCCATCTACTCCTCCTATTTCTACTCCCCTTTAGATATATCTTAATAATTACTCCGAAAATCCTAAATTTCTAAGTGACATTTCTCCTAAAATTCTCAAGATCTTGAAGTGAACTTGTAAATCTAAGAAACAATAGTGTGAAATACGTATATTTTTTACCTATTTTGAAAATCTAATCAATATATTTCATATTTATACACAAAATGGCCACAAAAGCTTTTTTAATGGAAGTTCTTATATTTTTGTATTTTTCACTTGTGTAACCCTATATATATTATAATAGTAGCTTTATACAAAATGTTAAGTGTAGGTTATAACTTGTAACCCTAATTTTTATTATTATTCGCTTATGTAACCCTATATATATTATAATAGTAGACTTATACAATAAATATACTAACCTACAATATTGTAACTTGTAAGTCGTAACTCTTAAGTTATAAAGTCTAGTACTCTAGTTGTTTTAACTTGAAGTTTGCAAGTTTGTAACAGTCTAACTGTCTAACAGACTTGACATTTCTGTTCATTTGTGCACTCACTCATCAAAACATGGATCCCACCCTAACCTCTGAACATATAAAATTATTATATAATCTTGTGTGTCTATGTTTAAACATTGTGTTTGCAAAATTCCATAACTTAGTTCCTTCAATTTGTCATCGAAATTGCCATTGAAATTCTGTTGAAATTGTTCAGCTTCCTTCACTTACAAATGTGGGAGACCCCCCCCACATATCCAATATGAAATATTATTGCATATTTGAGTAGATCTTGAGATCAGATCGTCCTGGTAAATTTCCTGATTTAATTCGCTTATTTGGTCGTCGAAATCGTTAGGGCCGTAAATATCGAAATTTCGGCTGAAATTGCAAAAAATTATGTTTCTAGGCTATTAAACACGATATCAAAATTGAACATTTAATTCTATGCTCCCATCATACCAGTTTTGTGTAACAAGTCAAGGACATATTTACATTGAGATAGACATGACCAGTAGAAGCTTGTGAATCTCCAATTCCGAAAAAAATGGTGAAGTTTGTCAAGGTCTTTCGTGATAAAGTGTTTGGCCATATATTCTTTGGTAGCTTAAATACTTACACAGTCACTCCCAGACATAATAATATCATCCACATACACTATCAAGAAAGTGATCCCAAGATCAATGTTTTTGACGAACAACTAATGATCAGAATGAGATAGCCTGGCCAGACAGAACCAAGATATGACTTAGGTTGTGTTTGTTACATGGTGAATCATGGGGAGGGGAATGATGATGAAGTAAAAAAATGTTGTTTATTTGCCATGGTTATAGGGAAGGGGAATTATTCCATGGTGAAATTGAACCTATTTTTGTCCCCATGGAAAAGCCTGGTGAATCATGGTGAAAGAAGTTTCTTTCAAGACTCCACTACTTATTCAGACACATGCAAAAAAAACATTCTAATAAATATGATTTTTACCTGTGTAGGTTTTTTTATAAAGAATTTCCCCTCCCTGTCCCTTTAACCACGTAACAAATAAGATTTTGTAAGTTTTTCCTTGTTCCTATCTCTATCACCATGAACATGTTACCAAACAACACATTTTAACAATTTATTCATCACCATCACCGTCCCCTTCCCCATCACCGTCCCCATCAATTTTTTCACCACGTATCAAATACAACCTTAATTATCACGCTAAACGTGACTCTATTTTAAATATACAGAGAAACTAGGAATCGCTTATTGAGTGAATAAAACAGTGTACAATACAGTCTCTTATATAACCGAAGAGAATGGAGACTAAAGCAGAGGTGAGCAATATGGGACTAAACTACAGAAGTGAAAAACATAAGTGAGGCACATGCTATGCACATGACACTCAACAAAACATAACAGAACACAACATATCTTTATACTCCCCCTCAAGCTGGAGCGTAGATGTCGAATATGCCCAGCTTGTCAACTAGAGTTTGAAAACGAGCTTTGGGAAGTATCTTCGTGAAGATGTCCGCAACTTGCTTGTCAGTGATGAGATATGGAGTGCAAATCCGGCCAGAAAGGACTGCTTCTCGAATAAAGTGACAATCGACCTCAATATGTTTCGTCCTCTCATGAAAAATGGGGTTGCTCGCAATAAAAATGGAGGCCTTATTGTCACAAAACATCGGTATAGAGCTGGAATAGGATATATCAAACTCCTGGAGGAGACTCTGAACCCACAGAAGTTCACATGCAGTATGAGCCATCGCTCAGTATTCTGCCTCTGCACTGGATCTGGCGACAACAGTATGCTTTTTGCTTCGCCAGTGACAAGGTTTCCGCCAACAAATGTACAATATCCTGATGTTGACTTACGATCAGAACGACTTCCTGCATAGTCAGAGTCCGAGAAGCCAGATAGGTTGCAGTCAAGCCTTTCCTTGGAGAACTTTTAAGATATCGCAGAATATGACATATAGCATCCCAATGACATTGCCAGGGTTTATCAAGATACCGGTTGATGAATCCGACAACAACAATAAGGTCAGCTCGTGTGACAGTCAGATAGATAAGCTTGCCTACCAGCCTTCTGAACTGGTGATGATCAACATAGGGAGGAGAGTTTGCATCATCCCAGTCCATGTTTGGGTCAAGTGGAGTGTTGGCTGGTTTGCAACCCAGCATGCCAGTTTCCTGTAAGAGATCAAGTATATATTTTCTCTGAGAGAGACATAGTCCTGCAGATGATCTGGGGACCTCAATGCCTAAGAAATACCTCAACTTTCCGAGATCTTTAGTGACAAAGTGTTTTTCTAATTAGGTTTTTGTTTCCTGTATACCCATAGTATCACTGCCATATATGATAATATCATCCACATAAACAATAAGAATGACAAGTCCAACCACTGTTTTGCGGATAAAGACTGAATGATCAGAATGAGAGCGACGAAAGCCAAAGGTGACTAATATCAGACTGCTCGCGGGCTTTGTTTCAGACCATAGATTGCCTTTTTCAGCTTACATACTTTGAAGGTGACCCCCCCTGAGCAACAAACCCAAGTGGTTGCTCCATGTATACTTCTTCCTGTAGATCTCCATAAAGGAATGCATGTTTAACATCTATCTGAAAGAGAGACCAGTCTTTATTAACAACAACAGAAATCAGAATTCTAACATAGTTTAATCGTGCAACAGGAGAGAATGTCTCAAAATAATCAACACCGTATGTCTGTGTGTAGCCCTTTGCAACAAGACGGGCTTTCAGGCGTTCAATAGTCCCATCGGGTTGATATTTAATAGTAAAAACCCAGCAACAACCCACAGTAGGGCAAGAAGAAGGGCGATCCACAAGTTCCCATGTCTTGCGATCATATAGTGCCTGCATTTCCTGGTCCATTGCCTTTTTCCATGTAGGAATAATAAGAGCCTCTGTAGCATTTTTGGGAATGGTGACAACAAAAATTGCAGAAGTAAAGCATGCAAAGTTGTTATGCAGATTGGCAGAAGTGCAGTAATGACTGATAAGATGTTTAGTACAGGAGCGAACACCTTTTCGCAAACTGATAGGAAGGTGCAAGTCAGAAGTTACCTCAGTGTTTGTTTGATCAGCCGTAGACGGAGGAATTGGTTGGGGAGGGGCCATGAAAGGAGTTCTCGTCTTCGTCCGACTTTTGTACACTAGCAACAGACGTTCTTCATGCTTGTTAGAAGAAGACAAGTCTTCAACAATATCTGGTAGAGGTGTCGGCGCCAACATATCATGAGATAGGCTTGCTCCATCATCAGAAAAGTAGGGCATATGCTCAAAAAAGATCACATCCGCACTGACAAACCACTGTTTGAGTATCTGATCAAAGCATCGATAACCTTTTTGAGTTCTCGAATAACCCAAGAAAATGCATTTAGTGGATCGAGGGTCAAGATTCGTCATTCCTGGGCGTAAATTTTTAACAAAGCAGGTACACATGGTACCCAAAAATGCGAGGAGGAACAGAGAAAAGAGGTGCATCAGGAAACAAAATGGAGTAAGGTATCCGATTTTGTAAAACAAAAGAGGGCATGCGATTTATAAGAAAACATGCCGTAGTGACTGCCTCAGGCCAAAAATGGTGAGGAACTTTATAATGGATAAGAAGGGTGCGAGCAACCTCTAATAAGTGGCGATTTTTCCGTTTAGCGACACTGTTTTGCTGTGGAGTATAAGGACAAGTGGTTTGGTGGATGGTACCATGATCAAAACAAAAAGCAGTGACAAATTTTTGCATAAATTCCAGGGCATTATCGGTATGGAAAATTTTAATGGTTTTATTGAATTGGATCTGTATTTCAGAAAAGAAAATGCGGATATTGTCCAAAACAGTACTCCGATCTTTGAGCAAAAATAGCCAGGTAGCATGGGAATAATCATCAATAAATGTCAAAAAATATTTAACACCAGTTTGACTTGGGACAAAGCATGGACCCCAGATGTCCGCATGAGCAATATCAAAAATTTCTTTAGAACCAAGTTCTTTCTTAGCAGGAAAGACCGACCTCGTTTGTTTTCCCAAAATACAAGATGCACAAGAGACATTGCTTTCAGATAATGCAGGAAATATAAGTTTCAAATTTAGCAGCAGACGGATGGCCCAGCCGAAAGTGCCACTGAAGTCCTGTGACTGATGTAGACAAGAGAGCTGAAGCTGCAGGCGGTCCATCCAAGTAGTATAGTCCATTTGGTCCTTCATGGCCCGAACCAATCCTCGTCTTCATGCAGAGATCCTTCAAAACACAACCAGAGGGATCAAAACATTGAAGTTGTTTAACAATTAACTGACAGATAATAAATTAACATGAAATTGTGGTATGTATAAAACAGAGTGAAGATTCAGCTTGCGAGATAGAGGAACTGTGCCAACGCCATGAACATGCATCTTCGAGCCATTTGCAACCGTGACCGATGGAATATTAGAGGTTTTAGACAGAGCAGAAAATAAGTGGATGTCGCCTGTCATATGGATAGACGCACCAGAATCAATGCACCACTTATGGTTACCAGCAGAAGGAGACACAAGCATTGCAGAAGAACCAGCAACAGATGTCGAAGGCAGTTGAGTCATGCGCTACTGGAAGAACTCGAATTCAGAGCGAAGCCATTCAGTGGTCGGAGTAGCTGGTGGATCGGATGCAACATTAGTAGTAGTTTCTGTAGAGGCCTGGTTTGCCCAGGCTGGCTTGCCGTGCTTGATCCAACACCTATCTTTAGTGTGATTATCACGACCACACCAGTTGCAGTAGCAAGGTCCAGTGGCTTGACCTCGTCCAGGAGCAGCAGAGGAGCCTCGTCCGCCAGAAGGAGGTGGACGTCCTCCACGACCACGTCCACGACCGCAGCCACGTCCAGAGTCAGCAGCGCGAGCAACTAAAGCAGGATGCTCAATAGCTGGAGTAGAGGATACAAATGGTAGCCGTTGAACTCTCTTGAGGACGTCACGAAGAGTAGGCAAAGGGTCACTAGACAGAATTTGATCAACCACGTCCGAAAAAGAAGCAGGTAGGGCAGCCAGGAATTGAACTAGTTGTAGTTCATTGCGCTGCTTCTGAGCCTCTTTGATGTCAACAGTCAGCGAATGGTAGATTTCATACTCATTCCAGAGAGCATAACATTGGTTGTAGAAATCCTCAATAGAAGCATCTGAAGAGAACTTTTTGGCTAGGTTTTTGAAAATTTCAAAAACCCGTTTAGGATTTTGCTGATGCGAGTAAACATGAGACAGCTGGTCCCACATTGCTTTGACATCATGAAGGCATAATAGAGACTGACTAATGCACGGCTCGGTGCTGTTGAGAAGCCAGGACATAACACCAGAGTCGTCTTTGGACCATTGAGCATAAGCCTGTTTGCTCTTTTCATCATCAGTAGCAGCAGGGGCAGCAGGAGGATTAGTGGTAAGATGTGAGTATCGACCTTGAGCCTTAACATAGAGAACAAAGGACGCCGACCACAGATGGTAGTTTGAACCATCGAGCTTGACGGTGGTAACACACAGAGAGCGAGGAGGCTCAACAGACGCCATGACGGGCAGAAGCAGGTAATAGTGATGTGGCGGCGCAACAACAACAGGCAGTAGATAAGGAACCCACTATAGGGCAGTGGCAGCAGCAACTGAGATCTGACGCATCAGATCAGAAGGAACCCGTATCAGGCAGATAGATCGATAAAGAAACCTATGCCGTCATGAGGAAATCAATATCTCAACATGAGGCGCAGGCAGAAAAATAACCGGAGAATTAGGAGACTCTTAACGTGGGATGGCTATGGTTGTCCGGAAGTTTGTACGTGCGAGAAAGGTGGGGGGGAACCGAGAAGAGGAGGGCAACAAGGAGGAGGGGTGACGGTGGCTGTGGTGGAAGAAGGTGAAAGGAGAGGTGAGGGGCGGGCGACGACGATGGATGGGAGAGGTGGAGAGGGGAGGGCGGCGGCGGGTGGAGATGGGGGGGGTGGGCAGCGACAGGGAGGGGTGGAGAGGGGTGGGCGGCGGCGAGTGGAGATGGGCGGGGTGGGCGGCGGCAGGGAGGGGTGGAGAGGACTGGGAGAGGGGCTGGGGTGCAGCGGCTAGCGGCGGGGGGGAGGGGTTGAAGCCTCATGGCATAGGGGCAAGGTGGGAAGAAGAAAACTGAAGAACTGGACCTGCTCTTGATACCGTATAGAGAAACTGGGAATTGCTTATCGAGCGAATAAAACAATGTACAATACAATTTCTTATATAACCAAAGAGAATGGAGACTAAAGCAGAGGTGAGAAATATGGGACTAAACTACAGAGTAAAAAACATAAGTGAGGCACATGCTATGCACATGACACTCAACAAAACATAACAGAATGCAACATATCTCTATAAAATAATATTTAGCCTTCTTGAGTTTGCAGACTTTACTGTTTAGTATAACTCTCCTAACCAACAAAACTAGGAGGTTGTTCCATATAAACTTCCTCCTGCATATCTCCATACAAGAAAGCAATTTTCATCAATTGGAAATAATGGCTGATCCAAATTAATGGGAACATATATAAACATCCAAATAGAGTTAAGGCAGGCTACCCGAGAAAAAGTTTTATAGTCATCAACCCATAAGTCAGAGTATAACCCCTTGCAACCAAACGAGTTTTCCATCTCTCAATAGTTTTATCGGGCTGATACTTATAGTGAAGACTCAATGACAACTCAAGAACATTTAGTTGGACGATCAACCATATTTATGCTAGTCACAAGAAAACTTATCTCAACGTCCACTGCTTGACGCCAAGTAGGATGGTGCAAAGCTTTATCTGCAATCTTAGGAACAACAAAAAAAGGTGTAGTGGTAAAACATGCAAAATTAGGACTAAGCTGTGCAGTAGAGCAAAAGTTACTAATAGATAGGATGTAGAGTACAAGAACAAATCCCTTTGTGAAAATGATTGGATGTTCCAATTAGAATGAGGAGCACTTATAAGGAGTATTGGAGCCTCTAAATGAGAGGGGACTGGGGAGGAGGGGCCATGATGGGAGCATGAGGGATTGTGGGAGTAATGATTTTTGGTCTAAGCTGATAGACAAGCAAAGACTTATCATGAGATTGTGGTAGCATGAGTCTGTGGCTCATATTCAGGAGATACTGAAATAGGCAAATGGTGCATCTTATAGAATACTTGTAGACAAGGATCTTTGGAAAAGTATGGAGAATTCTCAAAGAAGACCACAATGCCACTAATAACCAACGTTTAGTAGTAGGGTCTTAACATTTGTACCCTTTTTGTGTTCTAGAGTACGTCAAGAAAATTAAACAAATCTGACATCCAATTTGTAGGATCCGATGAAGATCACACACTAAGCATGTGCTATCAAACACTCTTGGTGGCAAAGGAAATAGAGAAACCTCATGATATAGAATCTGATATGGTATTTGATTCTGGAGAATTGATAAAGGCATGCAATTACTAAGGACGCACATTGTCAAGAAAACTTTTGGCCAAAAATGATCAAGCACATTATAGTGAAAACATGATAGTCCTTGCCACCTTGAGAATGCACTCATTTTTTCTCTCGATATTACCATTATGCTGTGGGGTATATGAGCAAGAGGTATGGTTACTAGTCTTCTCACTTGCAAAATTCTTGGACCGCATGCCTAATAAGCACTAGAGCATGTGATTCACAAGGGTCGTGAAAATTGAGTTTGTATATCTTAATAGAAATATTTGATGGTTTCCAAAACATGTGCATGATCTTTCAACAAACTGACTAGGTAGCCTTTGAAACAATCATCAATTAAAGTGACAAATTATCAGAATCCAGATAAAATAGCAACGTTACATGATGTCCATATATCGGCACGTACAAAATTAAACACAGATGAAGAACCAATAGTAGATCTATTAGAAGAAGCATATCTTTTTTTCCAAGCTAACATGCCTCACGTTGAAAAAAAGAAACAAATATAGAAGGAAGAAAATATTCCATTTTTTTCTAGAGATTAAGTCGAAGACGATAATGCTACTATTGAGCATACACAATAATAACAATATATTAGCTACATAAGTTTTTGGCATATCTAGGTAATAAAGCCGTTTAGTCCCTCATGGCCCAAGCCAATCCTCATCTTCATGCAAAGACCTTGGAAAAAGATCCATTAGGGCCAAAAGTGATAGAGCCAATAAGATTCTTCTCAATTGTGCTAACAAATAAGGGATTCAAAGGGAGTTTAGAAACATAAAGTGCATTTTTTCTGAGATAAGGCAGTTGTTTACATATTCCAACTTTCCTTCATAGTAGATATAGAGCCATAGGCTAGTGTGACATGGGAAATGGCAATAATTTTAGTAAGACTAGTAATTAAACAAGGATTGCTTGAAATTCATGATGTGGTTCCTGACACCCATCAATTTTTACAATTGGCAGATGAAGTATCAAAAAAAGATAGATCTCCATCTTGGCAAGCCACATAATAGTCCTAATTGGACAACTCCCTCGGTTCACTTCCAATTCCCCCACAACAAATAACTGTCAGGAGGCAATTAGAGGCAACAACCAATCTTAGAGAAAGAGACATGAGGGGATGATGTAGATCCTCTTAGGATGGAAAGGAGGCATTGACTGCTTCCTTAGAGGAGATGATGGTTAAGGGATGATACCTAGAGGGGGTCAACAACAAAAACCACCTTCCTAGATGGGGATGGCAAGGCTTATGGCTTCCCTAGAGTGCCTCTAGAGGTAGCATGAACCCCTAGTGGGGCCAACGTCACCAACACATACCCCTGGAGGGACTGATGGTGGTAATAGGGACCCTATAGGGGGGTAGGGACGATACTAACATGAGATCCTAAAGGGGATGGCGTTGGTGTGAAGGCCCTCTGGGGCAGACACTATTGAGAAGAGAGAGAGAGAATGGGAGGGATACATATGTAGACCCACTTTGATATCATGTCACATGGAAAACTTCTTATTGGATGATTACAACATGATAGATCATAGACATTCTATCTTATGAAAGTGTGCCGTGTTTTCTATATTCACAGGAGGAAACTCACTCCTATAAATAGGAGGAGGCTATACAAGGAAGCGAACTGAAAACCCTAATGGGCTTCTTTATACAAAGGCCCATGTTACAGAATAAAGAAAGACTTAAATATAAATACATTAAACAGTAAATGCAGTAATATATCTCAATACTCCCCCTCTAGTTGGAGCATAGATGTCAATCATGCCCAACTTGTAGCACAGTTCCTCAACTCGCTTGCTAGAGAGAGGCTTGGTGAATATATCAACAATTTGCTCATGTGATGGCAGGAAAGGTGTAGCAATCTTTTTATCCAGTACAACATCTCGAAGAAAATGACAGTCGACTTCAATATGCTTGGTCCTTTCATGGAAAATAGGATTGCTAGCAATGAAAGTAGCAACACGATTATCACGATACATCGGAATAGCGGAGGTGATAGGGAACCCAAAGTCTGCAAGAATAGATTTAATCCATAATAGTTCATAAGTAGTATGTGCCATTGCACGATACTCAAATTCAACACTAGATATGGCAACTACATTTTTTTTCTTGCTTCTCCAAGTAACCAGATTACCTCCTACGAAGGTGCAATAACCAGAAGTGGGGTCTCCTGTCAGACTTGCATCCTGCATAATCAACATCAGAATATCCAATAACATCAAGGTGCCCATTTCTTTTATAAAATAACCCCTGTCCAGGTGCGTTCTTCAAGTATTTCAGGACACGACAGACAACCTCCCAGTGACATTGTCGAGGGCAATCCATAAATTGACTAAGAACTCCCATAACAAAACATATATCTGGTCTGGTAATGGTGAGATACAAAAGTTTGCCAACTAGTCGCTTGTAGCAATATTTATCTTCTAAGAGATGAGTGTATTCAGCCCATAGATAATATGCCTGATCCAGAGGTGAGACAGCAGGTCGACAACCCAACATTCCTGTTTCAGATAATAAGTTTAGAGTATACTTCCTCTGTGAGAGAGATACTCCATTTTTGTTATATGCTACCAAGAAAATACCGAAGACGTCCAAGGTCTTTGGTTACAAAGTGCTTCATAAGATATTTCTTTGTATCAACAATCATAGAATTAAATGTCTGATTTCGATGCCGTGTCCGATGGCCCAGAAACAGAAATTTTTCGAAATTTCGCACGAAATTTCGATATTTACGGCCCTAACGATTTCGACGACCAAATAAGCGAATTAAATTATGAAAATTTACCAGGACAATCTAAACACCAAGATCTACTCAAATATGCAATAATATTTCATATTGGATATGTGGGGTGGGGGGTCTCCCACATTTGTAAGTGAAGGAAGCTGAACAATTTCGACAGAATTTCGATGGCAATTTCGATGACAAAATGAAGGAATTAGATTATGAAATTTTGCATACACAATGTTTAGACAAAGATACACTAGATTATATATTAAAGTTATATGTTTAGAGGTTAGGGTGGGATCCATGTCTTAATGAGTGAGTTCACAAATGAACAGAATTGTCAAGTCTGTTAGACTGTAAACAGCTTATAAACCCACAATTTATCACTTAGACCTTAAAACTTACAGTTGCAAGTTACAAACTTACATGTTACAACTTATATAAGTCTAGTGTTCAAATTTAGTTAGGTTACATGGGTCATGTATACATAGATCAAAGAAAATGCATTATTTTTAAGTCATTTTATGTATACATATGTGTAATAATAACAAATTTATTGTAGAATTGCAAACTTAATACTATTATTTCATAGATCCACAAGTTTGTTTGTAGTTCATGTGATTTTCGAAAGAGAATCGCCAAAATACCTAACATGTAGTAGGTAGTAGCAGCACTTAGAACTTTGTTATTTTTCATAGTATCTCTTCACATCTTTTAGAAGAGTGTAAACATAAAAGCTAGGGATAGGGGAAACGTACCTTAGAATCAAAGAAAATAGCCTCTATAAGCAAAAGATACAAAGAGAATCGCCAAAATACCTAACATGTAGTGGCAGCAGTCTTAGGAACAAATATTTCGAAATTTCTATCGAAATTTTCTGCCATTTTGCGAAATTATGGCCCAAACTGGGCGAAATTTGCACTGTTTTGCGAAATTTCGCACCTAAGTGCGAAATTTCTGCGAAATGACGTCCCATTCTCTGCGTACATGCGTTTCGATGTCCGATTGGAAAAAAATCGGAAATTTCGATCGAAATTTCGCAATTTCGATCGAAATTTTGTACGATGTCAACAATCCCTGTGGTATCACCACCAGATATAATGATATCATCCACATATACAATAAGAATAACAATGCCGTAAAGAGGTGGTCTTATAAAAACAAAATAATCACATTGAGACCTTGTGAAATCAAATTGCTGCAATATAAGAGAATTTGTCAAACCATGCTCGAGGACTCTGCTTAAGACAATAAATAGCCTTCTTAAGAAGAAAAACTTTTCCAGAATACTCCCCCTCAACAATATAACCTGGAGGTTGGGACATATAGACAGTCTCCTGCATGTCACCATATAAAAATGCATTTTTGACGTCTAGTTGATGCAAACGCCAGCCTTGATTGACAACAACAAAAATAAGAGTACACACAAAATTAAGACGAGCAACGGGAGAAAATGTATCAAAACAATCAACTCCAGATTCCTGTGTGTATCCTTTGGCAACCAATCTAGCTTTAAAGCGTTCAATCGTCCCATTTGGCAGATATTTAACATTATATACCCAGCAACATCCAACATGATTACTGCCTGGGGGAAGATCAACAAGGACTCATGTCCCACGGGATCGAAGAGCATCCATCTCCTCATCCATAGCCTTTTTCCATCCAAGATGTAGAAATGCTTCCCGAACATTCTTTGGAATAGAGATAGAAGATATTGCAGTAGTAAGTTTAGCCATGGAAGCATTCAGATGATTAGTAGAAACATGCTTTGAAATACAATATTTTGTACCAGACCGCTTTCCTTTCCGTAAGGCAATATGCATGTCCAACTTAGAAATTTGAATAGAGTTAGTAGAATTATCGTTAACTGGTGGTGGATCATCAGTTTCCGAAGAGGTCATAGCAGGGGATACTTCAGGTAGAGGTCTTTTGCGCCGACACTCATAGACTTTCAGAACATGGGTGGAAGATTCGTCTAAGGACGGGACGATAGAAATCGATACATTTGAAAGTGGTACATTAGGAGGAGGCACCTGTGAACCTGGCTAAGAAAAGAATGATGTATCTTCAAAGAAGGTGACATTCGCACTAACATACAAGTGACGTGCAACGTGGTCAAAACATTTGTACCCCTTTTGTGTGCGAGAGTACCCAAGAAAACGACAATGGATAGCTCGTGGAGACAGTTTATCAAGTCCAGGTTGGTTATGGACATAAAAAGGCAGCCAAAAACTTTTGGTGGTAGGGCAAAAATAGATTCATGTGGGTAGAGGAGTTGGTAGGGAATCTGATTTTGGAGGATGGACAAAGGCATACGGTTGATGAGGTAGTTGGCTAACAAGATGGCATCAGACCAATAGGATTTGGGAAGATTCATTTCAAATAGGAGAGTACGAGCGACATCAAAGAGGTGTCTGTTTTTCCTTTCAGCAATACCATTTTCGTGTGGACTATAGGCACAAGAGGTTTGATCTTTGATGAACAATTCCTGTGAAGGTGCAAATCTTTTGAATGCCATGTTGCACATACTCAGAAGCATTATCAGTGTGGACAAATTTAGGAGTAGCGGAAAAATGAGTCTTTATTTCATTTAAGAAGTTGGAGAAAACATCTAAAATTTCAGAGCGATTTTTCAAAAGATAAAGCCAAGTGGCACGAGACCAATCATCAGTAAAAGTTACAAAAAATCGCACACTAGTACGATTACCAATACAACATGGTCCCCAGATGTCAGAATGAATTAAATAAAATAGACTAGGACTCCTGTTATCACAACGAGGAGGTTACACAAAGCGGTGATGTTTTCCAAGTTGACAAGATTGACATGTAAACTTTTCAGAAGACAAACTAGGAAATAAGGATTTCAACTTTTGGGCTGAAAGATGACCAAGCCTCAGGTGCCATTGATAAAGAGAAATAGAGTGAGCCATAAGAGTAGTAGCAGGCAAATTTGACGAGGTCTGTAGATAGTACAAACCGTCCTCACCTTCATATCCCCCACCAATCGTCTTCTTCGTCCTGAGATCCTGCATGGAGACAGTGTAAGGAAAGAACGTTACACTGCAATTCAAAGATATGGTAATTTTACTAACAGACATCAAGTTCAATGGAAATCTGGGCACAAACAGAACAGATTTAAGGAGATGATTGTTAACATCCCCAATTCCAATAACCGGAGAAATAGATCCATATGCCAGACGCACTGGAGGATGATATGTAGATTTCTTTAGATGAGTGAAGAGATTTTTATTACCAGTCATATGGGCCGTGGCACCATAATCAACAAGCTAATCTTCTTTTGTAGAGGATGAGGAAGCTTGAAGGCAAGAAGGAACACCAGAGTGTTGAGCAATGTTTGCATGAGGTGTGGTAGTAGCTGTAGAAGCGACTTTGATAAGCTTGTCAAGGTCAGACAAACTTAGTGTAACCATCTGAGGAGAAGCAACAAATGTATATGTAGATTTTTCATCAACATAAGTAGTAGAGACTTGGTTTGCCCATTCAGGCTTTCCATGTTTCTTCCAGCATTTGTCCTCGGTATAATTGGTCCATTAAAAGAAGTTGCAGTACCGAGGTTGAAGAGGAGAAGACCCTCTTCCATAGGGCTGAGGAGGAGGATCCCTGCCCCATCCACGAGTAGAGTTACCACGCCCTCGTCCAACAACAACTAGAGCATACAATTTTTCTTTGGTAGCAGAAAACACCGAGCAAGACAACCGATGATACACATCATCCCCTTTCACCTCCTGGCTTGCATGGCAACATACCACATGCAACTTCCTCTTAAGCATCCAAAGTACCACTGTCACTTACTATCTTCGTAGTACCATGGTGTATGGTGATCTTCAATCATGATCTCCTGTATTGTCTTGATTCCTTAGGATTGATTCCTCAGAAACCCAAAACCACTCTCATCAGGGTTTTATCACCTTCTTTTCCAAAGAAGTGCATCTGAGGTACTACCACCATCCTTTCATTGCATCAGGGACTAGGCTGGCTAACCAAACAACCTTTAACTTGATCAACCGATATTGTTACATCTGAGTGTTAGCCAAACTTATCTCTTTTTCAACCGAGGGTTAACCTAACAACCTCTTCTAGCCTCCATCTAAACTAGGCAACTGTATCTCATCCAGAGCATCCATTACCACTTCACATCCTTATGTGTTAGGTAACGTCGAAGACATACACCTTCGTGTATTCACTTATCATCTCATCTCAGCTCTATGTCTATCTTCATCAAGAAAACTCTGAGCTTATTCTCTTGGTTTTTCGAACTCAAACTTGTATAACTCATAGCTCATGATAAAAACATCCTCATAAGAGGACTACCTTGTCTCTTAATGTTTGCAAACCATCCATGTATCGTTCACTCCACAAGGGTACGTTATCATCTCTGTCCTCATTCCTCATGACAACGTTCCAACTCACATCATCTTTACCCTTGGTGTATGACATGCGTACTGTCCTATCTCTCACTCCCATAATAAGAGGAAATAAGCATTTGGCGGCCGTCCAAACACAAAGTTCTTCCTGTTCTAAGAGTAGAGATGGTACATCCCACATTGCTAGTACACTTTCAAATCGAAGTTGAAACGTGCAACTTATGGCTCTATATCACAATTATCTTGATATCAAAGTTACCTCCATGGAACACTGGTCTCGAACCTACTTGGGTCCACACACATTCCTTGGTCCTCTCCTCTAGGTCTATAGGGTGCCAACACTTTTGGGGGTCATCCCTCTTCCCTTATGCAACCAGAGAGTGCCCTACTCATCTGCCCTTTGGGTCCCATGAGTTCATGAATGTGATCAATCTCCTAACCCATGACCCTCAGACAATGATAGCTGTTACCTCCTGACCCTATGGTCATGTACAACTAGGGAATTAGGCAACTCCTACTTCCATCGGTCTTATCCCTACCTGACCCTAGGATAGACTTAGGATTCTATTATAGTACATGTCAACTTGGAACCTTACCCAAGCCTTCACCATCTCTCTCTCTGCATTCATGGGCTGGCTTCCATTCTTTCATAGGGTCATGGCAACCTGCCTACCTTGGTCAAGCCCCATATCGGTTACCTTCATGGTAACACATCCACATGCACTTAGAGATGGTTATATATGGGTCTACATGTTCATTCTCATACCATGTACTTTTCACTTAGCTTCTCAAGATCCTGTGAGACCTCTTTAGATTTCCTCAAAACCCACAAAACTGGTATACACCCTTCCAAAGGGTCCCTTTCCCAGGATGGGGGGAAACTACAACTCTTGACAACAAGGTCACAAACCTTCTTAGGGTTTACATCCATATGAGCATGCTCAACCCAGCAGCTACCAAGGTACAAGCAGATCACCTACTAAACCATGCTAGGTCATACTTGTTCTCATCCTCAACATTGGATCAAGATCATACCTTCCCATGTCATCACTTAGCTGTGGGGGTTCATCAAACATACCTTTAGACCTAAGGGGGTTTCCCTCTCCTCTAACCATGAGGGGTACCATGCTCGAATCTATAGAAACTCAAATCTCGTCATGAGCATCAGGTACACCACTTCCCCTCTTAGGCCTAGGTTCACTTTTTGGGTGTCCAACTGCATGCTCAACCTCTTAATCCACGAACCAAACATGTACAAGGTACGACATGCACTTACTGTCATCCTTCTACTCGAGCAACACTTCAGAGTTGAGTCCTCCTCAAGGACAACCAACAAGGTACAAGGCCTCGCAACCTGTTACTAAACCTCTCCAGGTCTAAGGAACTCTTCTTCCGATCCCAGAAAGTAAACACCTATACCATAGGTTCATAGGTACCAGAAACATCATCCTCTCTTTAGGGTTTGGTTCCTCTAAGGGAAACCCAGATATCATCAGCCTCCAGGGATCAAGCATGAGGCAACCACTATCATCCACTTAGGTCGCATCGTCCTCAACTCCCCACTATTCCTCAAATCTCGGAGTCTAGGCTTCCAACCTCCTTGCTCGGGGTCCTGCTCTCTCTCTCTAGAGCTAACCCTACAACCAGCCTCACTATCCTTTCTCCATGAAGGTGGGTCAAGCTTACAAGCATACCCCTACACGGGTGATACTTATGTTCCAACTTATGTTTGCTCAAGGTTATCCATAGCCCTTTATGCTTATCTCATACGCTATCCATCATACTCTCCTAGCCAGGGTTTTAGCACGACTGACGTACTATGGGTGTCTACTATGCCATGCTCATATAAGCTCATGGGGTTTCCATAGGTTCTTCTCTAACCTTATCAAAGAAGGAGCTATCCTTCGCTCTAACATGCACGACCCTTCCCAGGGTTGGTTCGCCAAATGTACTCGGTCATCCAACCTCTCATGGCTCATATGACATCCAAGGCATATTCATCCAAACACCTGGTCTACCAAGACATCTAACTCATCATGTTATCTTTCTCTCTAACCTTCACTTAGGGTTAGGGTTAACATCATCCTCAGAGGATGTGCCAGATCTCTACATATAATGGAGGTCTCTACCTCCAAGACTAACTCTCTTTACTTATCCTCCTGACAAGAAGGTCTAGCCTCAGGTTTCTCCTGAGGGCATGACAACTTATGTCATACGACCTAAGCATGTATCTATTCTTTTACGCTTAATCTATTAAGCTTATGTCCATGACATCTTATTTACATGCTTTTTATTAATTTGGTGGAGGATTCCTTAAACCTTATCAACTTTACCCATACCTCAAAAGGGTGAGGAAAAGAGAGAAAATCCTAATCCTTAAGGTCCTTAACAACATTTGAGTTGAGAATGGATGAACAAGATGAGAGAGTCCTAAATGTATCTTATTTCGAGTCAAATCCTGAGACTTCGGCCAGACAGTCACACTAATCCGGGAGTCCTCGTATTTTGACTAGCGGTGCGGAGGAAAATCTTGCCAGCCCCCAGACGTGATCCTTTTCTAGACACCTCTGTCTTTCGAAAAATTCTATAATAACTCCCTTGGGTTCTACGGAGTTTTGTAAAATTTAATAATTATTAAAGATTAAATGAGAAACCTAGGCTCTGATACCAAATGTAACGACCCCGCCTCCCAGTATCCCCCAATTAAGGGAGACCAAGAGGTCAGAGCCGTTAATCCCATTTCCGGATCAAAGGTTCGACAAATAATCAATAACAATTATCAAATTCTACCAACTATACTGAAATCTGGTATAAATTAAAACTTTTTGCATACCTTTGAAAAACTTGGATTACTAATCTTCTATCCATATGAGAGAATATTCTAACTAATCCTCCTTGATTGTTAATCCTCATTTAATTCCACATATGCCACTTTACTGTTTGTTCTTTTCACTTGTACCTAAAACGTCGGTCAACGTAAAGCTGGTATGCGGGGGAAACAATAATCGTGCACTGATAACAATGTAATCAACCAATTATCATTTAACAACCAAGATTATGTCTTAAGAAATACTACTCAATCCTTACCTATCCCCTATCTCTGTGCTGTCCCTGCAGTGGACCTGGATGCTACCTTCCTCATGGTAGATCCCCATTAAACCCCGCATGATCCTACCTAACAGGTAGATCAATATCTAGGGTTGAGTCGCATGGCACTACCCATAGGTAGCCCAATCCCTGACTCAAGGTGACTTGATGGACCTACCCCATTGGTAGCCATGTACTAAGTCATCCAATGACCTGATGGACCTACCCCATAGGTAGCCATGTACTAGGTCAAACTATTAAGCCACAGAGGGGACTAGGATTTGAGCTAGTAGGCACATATCTTAAGTGATAGTCATATCCACATTATAGTTTGCATGAATTAAATTCATCCAACAGTTTAATTCAAGTCTTCGAGGAAAACTTCGGAAAACCTCGAAAAACTAATTCGAGTTATTCATAAGCGTAACCACATACCTGTCAGGCAGATTTGAGACAGAATCAACCAAGAAGGGAAATCCAATCAAGCAAGTACAAGAATCCTGAAATCACATCCAATTCCTTTTTATCAAAATCTATTCAAACCATCTTGCTACTTAAGGTTTCTATTCCTATTTAGGATTTCTACCTCTTTTAGGGTTTACTTTGCAATTAAGGTTTTTACTTCATTTTACTCTTTTAAACCCTAGTTTCTCATCTATCCTTCATGAAAGTTATTAAGGTTACCTTTTAACAACATATAACCTTAATTTCAGAAATAGCACAATTAATCATCAATTAAGTCCATTAAGCCTCTTTTACATTAAAGCTACCATTTTTATCCTTTTAATCTATGACAAAGTCATTATGCTCATTTATCATCAATTCATAGTTCATTATGGTCTAATTCACATATGAATTCTAATTGTCATTAATTCTACCTTTATTCATTAGAAAACCCTAATTACTACTTTAAGGGTATTTATCCACAAATAAGAACTTTTATACTAGAAATAGCTTGGAATTATCATATCTCATCTTTATTCATGCTTTTGAATAATTAAAACCATTATGAGTCACATTTACTAAAATTAAAGCATATTTATGCACAAGAAACTCTAAATTAACTAATTATGTGCAGAGTTCATCCTTTATGTTTTCAATATACCTTTTTACAATTATCAACTATAATCATCCATTAAACCCTACTAGATGCATTAATCATCTCTAAATATGATTTCTTAATCTTTAATTCATTAAAGTTGATAAATTACACTACTTTTCGAATTGTAATCAGAATCCAGCTTCAAATATATTTTTATTGTATTCCTTGAGTTCTCCTGATCAAAATTCATATATAATGCGTATCTATCCGAGCTACCGTTAGTTAGTTATGAATTTTGCAAGGATTTCCTGTTCGAACCAATCAACAAGCGCCACATGTTCCTTCCATGCAACGTTGCTAGATTTGGAAACATAACGAAATGTCAATACTACCCTTGACTTGAAGATCAGCTCTTTGGCACGCGGAAGGGCAGAACCGTCTAGTGCGCCCTGGATCATCTTCTTCCTTGCTCCGACGTCTGCTGCCGCCCTAGCTGCCAAGGGCGCGGCTCCCCCTTCCCCCTATTGACCTCGACGGCCACCAGGGAGGGTGCCGTTGCCTCTGCCCTACCCTGGCGCACGCGAGGCGCCTCCAAGCCGTGGCCAAAACGTCCGCTCCTGAGCTAGATCTGCTGCGTTTTGCTGCTGCGTTTGCTGCAGCCTTGCAGTTCTACGGATGGTGTTGCTTGAAGACAGGAGTGCGGGTTTGATCTCCGATCCCTCCTAGGTTGTTGTGGAGGCTTCCTTCCTCCATCAAGACCACCAAACAAACCTCCGTTGCTCCGAGGATAGATCCCCTACTCTCGACTAGGGTTTGCACAAGGAGGAGAGCGTGGGATCTCTCTCTCTCTCTCTCGGGCTCGAACCATGGCTCTATCCTATATATAAGGGTGGGTAACGAAGCCCTAAGGTGTACATCCACGAGTACTCAAGTCCTTTCCCAAAAGGAATCATATTTCCTTAGCTAAGAAGCAACCTCTTCTCTCTTCATTATCTTCTAATATAACTATATTATTTGGGTATTTAGAAATTCGAAAACCTTTTCCCTTATTCTCTTTATTCTTGGCTTTTAATCCATTAGCCACGAAATTTATATTTCCTTATGTAGAAAATATTTTCTTTTTAGCAATGCCACCAAAATCATTAATAATGTATCACATTATCCTCTTATTTTGCATTATTGATATTTTCTCTTTCTTCCTTTTTATTGGGGCTCCTTGGACCCCAAGAAACTCTATGATTTCGAAATTCCTTCTCAAGGATACTCATTATCCTTCTAGATGCATCTATATCCATTATTTCTCATTATCTTTATTTCTTATTAAAATATCTCTTTTTGAGGATTTCTCTTTATCTTTCTTTTTATTTTCCTCATTGGCATTCCTTTTAATATTAGAAACCTCATGGATACGAAAATCCACCAAGGATAATTCAATTATGCCTCTTTCCACTTATTTTCTACATTTTATCATTGTTTTCAATTTCTTTCTTAATAAAGAAATATTTAATTGATCTTTTCTTCTCTTTTTGCATTCTCTTTGCAACTTTAGACTCCCAAGACCCCAAGGAACCCAAGAGGCATGAAATCCACCTTTAGATTACATACTTTTGCCTTATAGAGGTTTCTACATTTTTCTTTTCTCCATTTCCTTATTAATAATGGAGTTCCTTATGTCTTTTCCTTGTTATTGGGCCCAATAGCCAATAAAGCCCACAAAACAATCATCAAGGCTATTGTAAACGAAATCCATTTATTCAAAACAAATTATATCTTTATTTGTTCAAATATCTTTAATATGAGAAATCACATTTCTCGCCAAATGAACCCAAAAATTGGGGTTGTAACATAGTCGGCTCGACCCATCGCCCCTAGGGAGCCATGGATTGAAGTCCCACACACCCAAAATCAGAGCACGAGACCTCCCCCCTACGCTAGACGTTTATCATACTCAACTGTAACCCATCACGTCTCCTTCCACCCCTGACTCTAGCGCTCCCAACTGACACACTGGCCCTGCCTGCCTATTCAATATTCACCCCCAGCTCCCCCTTCTTCCGTTCTCCACCCGTGACCTCCCTTTCCGCCCTTCCCCTTATGCTCCGCCCCTCCACCGTGTCCTTCTGACACACACCCTTCTGTTGTTCCTTACCTTGACTCTAACGCCCATGATGCTGACACTCGACTCCAGTGCCCAACCGACACACATCCTCCTTCTGCTATTCCCCACCCTGACTCCAACACCCATGACGTTGCCACTCGACTCCGATGCCCAACCAACACACGTCCCGCATCTAAACCTGTCAAACAGGGGTGGTTGGGTTGGGTTTGGTTTGGTTCAGGTCATTGCGGGTAAAAAAAGAGCTACTTCTAGACGAGGTACAAAATTTGACCCAAACCCGACCCGGAGGAGGCGGGTCATGAGTCGACTTGCGGGTATCCATATAACTTGTAGTAAATCTTAAAGTGCTTGTTATAAATAATAGAAATATAAGATTCTATGTTTTTTACATGACTCTCTTTTACGTGTAACACACACTACAACATTTAGTTATTACATTTCACATTGATCATAATAAAAAATATATTTTATTGTTGTAAATTAGTGTTTAAAACACCAAAAAAGACTCACGTATGGTACTTTAAAGTCAAATATAAAAGAGGAACAATTTGTAGATGCATGTAAATGTCCAAGTGTCCAACATACAAAAAAGCTGTTCAAATTTAAAGATAAGAACAAATTGGGATGATGTTATCATTTCTATCTATACAAAGTAGAAACGGTTGTTATTACAAATACACAAATGTTTGCATGACAAACAAAAAAAAATCATAAATATATATACGTGCAAGTTCCAGTATGTCAAATATACATTACATATAAGTAGACAATACGACATATTCAAATGCTCATTATATCCTAAAATTCTTAAAAAACTCTCATCTAGCTAATTAAATGTTTAATTTCCATTCTATTTAAGTGAGTCACCTGCACCCATGAGACTCGTCTAATAAACAGGTCGGGTCGGGTTGGGTTTAAATCATAATTAAATGGGTAACCATAACCCCTACCAAACCCATACAGAACGGGTCAATGCGCGGGTGTTTTTTGTGGGTCAATGATCCATTTTGATAAGTCTACCCGCCTCCCTATCACCTCTAGGTCTCCCTTTCGTTGTTCCCCACATGTGTGGCCTCATCTTTTATCCTTCCCCTTGCACTCCGCCTCACTAGCATGGCCTTCCACTTCCCTCACCTCTCTCTTAACCAGATTTCCAATTTGTCTCTTTTCTCGTCTCTTCCTACCATCTTCACCCAATACCCCCATCTACTCGATGTGGGTGACCCCACCTGCCCCCTCCTAGCCGTATCTTCCATTGTCCTTCACCAACTGACCCTCCACCCCTCCCATGATCTCATCTCACCCATCTACCCACAATGACTCATCTCCCCACCCCATGCTACCCACCTTGATCTCGTCGCCCCCCCGCTACCCCCCTATTCCTACTTCTTGACCCTCCACCTAGCCTCCCCTCCAAGAAGCCGCAAGGCCACAACATCCAGAGCTGACCTCCCATCACCTCACCACATCCCTGGCCCACCTTCCTTCATGTTCTCAACGATAAGCCGTCATTATCTCCGTAGCCCTAGGCCGCCTTCATTCTTGTTTCCCACTCCAACAACCCAAAAGCATCAACAAAGCCCGCCATGGAGATTCCTGACAAGGAGTTCAATAGCTTTAACACTACCCTGGATGCGCACGACTCACATCAGTGAAGACAAAATTTTCAGCAATTCTCCAACTCCTGATTGACACTTGTGGAGCTTCATAATTTAGCCTCCACACCCAACCACATCATGACGGTAGTCGCCTATTACTAGGAGGACGTTTATCGAGCCTAAAGACGTACTCTCCTCCAACGAGCATAGCGATGATGAAAACGAAGACGAAGACGAGGATGGGCAGAACAAACATCTCTACTGCCTCCAACCCATGATGGCGCCAGTGATCCTAAAATGTTGACATCCTATCAACAACTACCTCTCTTCTTTGCTTAGCAAATGATGTGTCAACCGAGCCGCTCGTCAATGTCCTCATCTTTCGCGTGCCACAGACACCTTTGATGTCCTCATCCATCGCGTGTTGCAATAACTTCGATACTATTATAGTTTAATGGCTACACCACCCTAGTGTCTATGACTCTAGCAGAAGCTCCATAGATACATATACAACTGGGACTTCCACCCTTCTTCCTGCATGACATTAACTACCCCGTGCCCGGTTGCTCAACAACACCCAATCCATTTTTCCTATTACTAAGCTACTTGGAGAGCTTGCATATGTTATGTACCTGACTCACCATTGCTCCTCTTTTGAACCTCGAGGGACTTGACGCAAGAAGCATGCCACATATTATTCTATTTATTTTTTCTTTACATTTATTGCTAGGGACCTAACTCCGCCTATGTTTTCATATTTTGTGCAAATGTAGCCGGTCCCAAGCCCGGGTAAAGGAGGAGGGTTGGTGGTAGGTTGACAGCCACCCATAAAAACTGTCACTCTTTCTATGACATGGATCCTTATAAAAAATTCGTTGGAGCGTCCCTACCTAACGACGCGCTGCATGGTTGTTCAGGAGGCAAGGTCTAGATAATTTGATGATATTTATAAGAAGCTGGACACTAGAGAAGGGGAAAAAGATATATATAAAATGGCTCGTATAAGAGAAAGGAAAGGAAGAGACTCGAGTCAAGTAAAATGCATCAAGAATGAAGATGGTAGAGTGCTGGTAAAGGACGATGATATCAAGAACCAATGGAGAAATTACTTCCATAAGCTTTTCAATGGAGATACTGTAAATAATGTTAGAGACTCGTGTGACAGGGATACAAGAGATATCATTTACACACGAAGAGTTTCACATTTTGAGGTCAAGAATGCCTTGAAAAAGATGAAAATGAGAAAGGCATGCGGACCGGACGGTATTCCCATTGATGTATGGAAGAGTATGGGGGAGGAAGGAGTTATGTGGTTAACAAATTTATTTAACAAGATCATGAAGGCAAAGAAGATGCCGGATGAGGGGAGAAATAGTACTATAGTCCCCATCTACAAGAACAAAGGTGATGTTCAGAGCTGCACAAACTATAGAGGTATTAAGTTGATGAGTCACACAATGAAGCTTTGGGAGATGATTATTGAGCAGAGGCTAAGATCTATATCGCAAATATCAAACAACCAGTTTGGTTTCATGCCTGGTAGATCAACGACAAATGCCATTTTTATGATAAGGAGGCTTATGGAGAAGTATAGGGAAAGTAAAAGAGATCTTCACATGGTTTTTATCGATTTGGAAAAGGCTTATGATCGAGTACCTATAGAAGTGTTGTGGATGGTTTTGAGGAAAAAGGGTGTGCCAATCCAATACATTGACTTGATTAAAGACATGTATGGTAGCTCTACTGCAAGCGTGAAGACTCTTGGAGGAGAGACACCAACATTTCCCATCACAATTGGGGTACACCAAGGATCCACAACCCATATCTGATCGTTCTTGTTATGGATGAGTTGACAAGAATGTTCAGGATGATGTTCCTTGGTGTATGCTATTTGCTGATGATATTGTATTGATTGACGAAACTAAAGATGGTTTGAATGATAAAGTTGAACTTTGGAGAAAGGCATTGGAATCAAATGGATTGATGATTAGTAGGAGCAAAACTGAGTATATGCATTGCAATTTCAGCCAATCTCGCAATATTAATGGTGGAGCCAAGTTGGACGGAGTAGATATACCAAAATGTGATAAATTGCGTTACTTGGGCTCTATCATTCAAACAGATGGGGATGTCCAAAATGACGTTTGTCATAGGATCACTACAGGATGGTTGAAATGGAGGAGTGCAACTGGAGTATTATGTGATTGAAAGATCCCTCTCAGACTAAAAAGCAAGTTTTATAAAACTGCTATACGGCCAGCCATGCTCTATGGGAGTGAATGTTGGGCGGTGAAGAAACAAGGATTCAACAAGATGAACATGGCTGAAATGCGTATGTTGAGATGGATGTGTAGGAAGACAAGAAAAGATCGCTTGAGAAATGACTATATCAGGAATTAAGTGGGGGTGGCGAGCATTGAGGACAAGTTGCAGGAGGGCCGACTCAGATAGTATGGATATGTGCAACGCAGACCGACTAATGCGCCTATACGAAGCGATACTATTGAGGCAAGCACCATTAATAGAAGAAGAGGAAGGCCTAAATTAACATGGGAAGAGCTTATAAAGAGAGATTTTAAATCTCTACATCTCAACTAGAATATGACCCATGATAGAGCTGAATGGAAAAGAAGGATCCATGTAGCTGACCCCAACATAGTTGGGATCGAGGCTTAGTTGTTGTTGTTGATGATGATTTATTGCTAGGGACCTAAGCTCAATTTATTTAATTGTTCTAGTTAGTTGTAAGTCTTGATAGTTTTGTTTAGATTTATATTTTTATTTGGCAATTCATGCAATTGCATCGTGTCTACGGTTTTGTGTCTTTTATTCTAACTACCAGCCTTGGGGGCTTGTCCTAGCCTCCTAGGCACTTGAACTGGAACATGAATTAGAAATTTGACATTCTGCTATCTTCTTTAATCCCCCCCCCCCCCCCCCCCCCCCCCCAATGCCGTTTCACTTCCCTTTATTATTAGAAACTGTGAAACACTGACACTGTAATCTCAAAGCAGTATATCAGACTTTAAAATTACTTTAGACTTCTATGCCTTTGTTGGAGCCAATTTAATCACATTTCCTAGTTGTTGACCCATAGTTTTATTATCGTTTCTAGTAATTGATTTTGTTAAATCTATAACTTTATTACTAATCCTTATAACATATTTTAGTTAATTATTGATTTACTTGTGTTATGTTTTGGTTCATCTCTATGGTGTTGTTAAACTCCACGTTATTTATGTTTATGTCATTTGAATTCATGCTTTGAGACATTTCAAATAAACTTTATTTCTAATTGTATTCTTAGATTTGTGTTGTCTAACCACAGATAAGCAACATAAGTTGAAATGTAAAAAAAAGAATTTACAATTAAATATATAGATTGTGTTGATATGATTAATTTATAATATTATATACGCATAATTAATTATTTCAAGCTCTCTGAAAGCGCCACGCTGCATATACTCTATGCGGTGCCTTCTCCACCCACTGCATACTGCTTTCATGAACTATGCCTTCATGTAGAGGGAAGAAACAAGTAAATGAAAAAGAAAAGGAGAGGGAGCTGGGAATAAATGATGAAGTGGATAAGAAGAGGAGAGGACAAAGGGTAGGGGTTTGTCTACTAGCTGTCTCGTTCGACACCTCAACCATGCAACAATGATGGTTTCTGATGCCTTCTAGTACTCTACAATGTTGGGGAGAGGTTGTTGTTTCCGGCCTAGTTGCTTGTCATGATTCACAATCTATATTGGGATCTGTGCTTCTACTTCTTGGGTCTTACGTAAACATGTAAACAACAGGTCTGATAAGTAAAAAAGGCAACTAGTCAGTTAGGCTGGATCAGTCGACTTGAAAAGTAAAAAATACAAAACAAGGTTGAAACCGCAATCAATATGCAAATCATACACTTATTAACGTTTTATTTTGGAAAGGAAAGTTTTTTGGGCGACCATGTGGAAAATCCGACGTTTTAAAAACGCCTAACATAATGACTGAATACCACCAAGTCATGAACTATACATACTTCTAGGGTTTTATGGAAGCACGTTGAACAACAGGTGTGATAAAAAGGCAATAAGTCAGTTGGGCTGAATCGGTCGACTGGAAAAGTAAAAAATATAAATGAAGGCAAAAACCACGACTAATATGCAAATCATACAATTTTTATCGTTTTATTTTGGAAAGGAGAGTATTTTGGGTGACCCATGTGGGGGGGGGGGTTCAATCCAATATTTTCATAAACTGCCTAATGTTATGCGTGTATGATTACCACTAAATCACTAACTATACATACATCATGAACTGTTTGGTTACAGGGATACTACCTGTATTATTCACTAGTCACTTTCTATTTAGAAAAGGATAATAATGTAAAAAAATAAATATCCTATAGAAAATATATGGAGAAGGGACATTCATCATTGACAGGGAGCACTTATTGATATAAAGTTAGGAAGCTTCCAAACACCCATTTGGATGATATGGGATTAAACACATGTACAAACTAATACGATAAAACTTTACTTAATTAATTCATGAATTCAACTGGTCAATAGCCACATATTCCTCTCCGTTAGATGTGCAGCGTGGTCCACTAGCAACTCCATTCCGTTTTTCCTTACTAAATCTAGTGCTATGAATTAACCAGAATGTGTGCTAATTTACGGGATCCTTAGCTGCTCATGGCACTCGAGTAACATGTATGTCACTCATTGAGGGAAGTCGGTATCAAGTACTGGCTTATATTAAGCACTTTATTCTCTGTCCTATTAAAAATTGTTTTGTTTCTTTTCTATCAGACATATTTTTTAGAAGTTGAGATACAGTCCCTATATAGTATGCATTCAGTCTTCTGATGTTGATAACCTGTGCAAGATTTGAGATGACTGTTGTCCTCCGCCAAAAATGAAAGCCAACGTTAGCAAGCTTTTGATTTTCATAAACTGCCTAATGTTATGCGTATGATTACCACTAAATCACTAACTATACATACATCATGAACTGTTTGGTTACAGGGATACTACCTGTATTATTCACTAGTCATTTTCTATTTAGAAAAGGATAATAATGTAAAAATATAAATATCCTATAGAAAATATATGGAGAAGGGACATTCATAATTGACAGGGAGCACTTATTGATATAAAGTTAGGAAGCTTCCAAACACCCATTTGGATGATATGGGATTAAACACATGTACAAACTAATACGATAAAACTTTACTTAATTAATTCATGAATTCAACTGGTCAATAGCCACATATTCCTCTCCGTTAGATGTGCAGCGTGGTCCACTAGCAACTCCATTCCGTTTTTCCTTACTAAATCTAGTGCTATGAATTAACCAGAATGTGTGCTAATTTACGGGATCCTTAGCTGCTCATGGCACTCGAGTAACATGTATGTCACTCATTGAGGGAAGTCGGTATCAAGTACTGGCTTATATTAAGCACTTTATTCTCTGTCCTATTAAAAATTGTTTTGTTTCTTTTCTATCAGACATATTTTTTAGAAGTTGAGATACAGTCCCTATATAGTATGCATTCAGTCTTCTGATGTTGATAACCTGTGCAAGATTTGAGATGACTGTTGTCCTCCGCCAAAAATGAAAGCCAACGTTAGCAAGCTTTTGATTTTCATAAACTGCCTAATGTTATGCGTATGATTACCACTAAATCACTAACTATACATACATCATGAACTGTTTGGTTACAGGGATACTACCTGTATTATTCACTAGTCATTTTCTATTTAGAAAAGGATAATAATGTAAAAATATAAATATCCTATAGAAAATATATGGAGAAGGGACATTCATCATTGACAGGGAGCACTTATTGATATAAAGTTAGGAAGCTTCCAAACACCCATTTGGATGATATGGGATTAAACATATGTACAAACTAATACGATAAAACTTTACTTAATTAATTCATGAATTCAACTGGTCAATAGCCACATATTCCTCTCCGTTAGATGTGCAGCGTGGTCCACTAGCAACTCCATTCCGTTTTTCCTTACTAAATCTAGTGCTATGAATTAACCAGAATGTGTGCTAATTTACGGGATCCTTAGCTGCTCATGGCACTCGAGTAACATGTATGTCACTCATTGAGGGAAGTTGGTATCAAGTACTGGCTTATATTAAGCACTTTATTCTCTGTCCTATTAAAAATTGTTTTGTTTCTTTTCTATCAGACATATTTTTTAGAAGTTGAGATACAGTCCCTATATAGTATGCATTCAGTCTTCTGATGTTGATAACCTGTGTAAGATTTGAGATGACTGTTGTCATCCGCCAAAAATGAAAGACAACGTTAGCAAGCTTTTGATTTTTCTTGTCAATATCATGAGTTTCTGCAATGCTATGTGCGTTCTTAGGAATTAGGTAGTTGAGTTTGGGCTAGTTTACAGTTTTAATACTCTGCTCCACGTACTGTAGATGAATAATTCTTAAGGTTTGATTTTTTCATGTTTGTTTATTGCATGTAATGCTAATTGTTCTTCGTTGTGGAATGTTTAGGGGACAGACTTCAAAGAATGGAGAAGAGTCTTGCTCGAAATTGTTCAATTTGTAAAAGCTGACAGCGGTTTTCCAACTACTCGATCCTTAAGATACAGTTTGTCACTTGACTGTCATTCGTTATCCCAACCGCATATCTCCAGATTTCACCCACCAAGGGCTCTGAAGCTGCAAGAAGTATTGTTGGCTAGCTATAGGAGAAGTGAGGTTTGTCATATCTATCTTTAAATTTAAGGCTTGAAGCTTATTTAGAAAGCTAAGAAGTTATTGTACTCACAATTTCAGGTCAAATTTGCAGAGCTTACCTTGGACACTTTCAGGATGCTTCAATCCTTTGAATGGGAGCCAAATGGTTTCTTTTGTCAAAAAGGACCAGTGGAATCCAAAAGTAATGGAGGATATAATGATCAGAGTGGACCATCTGGGCTTATTGATATAAACCTTGCTGGAAATATGGTTGATTCTGATTTGCCTCCTAATTCGTATAAAGCTATACTTTATCATCCATCTGTTTCACAGTTGATTGCAGTAAGTGCATGGACATAGGCTGAGTTGTATTTGATATCTTTATATGCTTCATGACATTTATATTGCGGATGCACCTGTGCTCATGGGTTGTATCTCTGAAGTAAGATGGGGTTAAATGCACAATTGTCTTCATCC
This sequence comes from Alisma plantago-aquatica, assembly GCA_963693085.1. Lineage (NCBI taxonomy): Eukaryota > Viridiplantae > Streptophyta > Magnoliopsida > Alismatales > Alismataceae > Alisma > Alisma plantago-aquatica. The sequence goes on along the minus strand of OY856410.1, from coordinate 988,214,659 downwards.
GGGTCAATGTTCTGAAATGCGTTATGCAGTATGCGTTCGGTCAGGGTACCGCATAGAGTATAAGCGGAATGCGGGAGCATAAGCGGGGCATATGCGTTTTTGGATTTTTTTAATTAATTCTATATTTTATACATCTATTTATTTAAAAAATAGAATCATAATCATAAATTTCATGCTATCTAGTTTGTAACCTAATAGTCCAAAATGTACCAATGGATCATTACATCATGGAAGAAGAAACACATTTTCCAATGATCAAGAAGAAAAATCAATCAACAAAACCCTAAGTTTATATAATGTACTAGAATATACAAGTAACAAAACACACTAACACATGCAGTTCATAGCAGAACATTTATTGAATGAACACAATAAGAATAACCACAGTAACACAAAACATGGTAGTTCAAAGTAGAAATAGAAAAAGAACATCAAAAACAAAATCAAAACATCAAAATGATATGAAGAAATCAAGTCAGTAATAAATAGAGAAGAAAAAGTTGTAGGGAATATAAATTACTCCCTAGGCAGCACACAAATTTGAAACTTTGTAAAAGAAAATATCACATCCAATTAATATCTGCAATAGATTCCCCTTTTATACATGACAAAATCAGAACTGTTGCATGTGCAACAGGTTCTAATCTTAGAGCAAAATAGAAGAGAAAAAAAGAGCAAAAGGAAAGATCATAATGAAACATTGACAATTGTAAAATGTAATAATATATTTTGCACCACTCATTCAAAATAGAATTATTTTTGAGGTAGCAAAATTTCAATATCTGATCTAAAGCCAACTATATAGAAGTTGTCATTTAATTTGGTTGATTTTATTTGAGGTTCTATTTTTTTTTTACTTAAGTCATCAAATGAAATGTGGGGCCTAAGCGGTCGCATATGCGGACCGCAGGACGCATATTCGGTCCATGCCCAAAAATAACACTGCATAGTTATATGCGGAGCGGCTGAGGGCCGCATAAGCATATGCGGCCGCATAAGCGGCCTCATGCGGGGCATATGAGAACACTGATCCGGGTTAGCAAATGTGACTTAAGCGGGTTCAGGTCTTTGCTTTTGTGATCTAGTCGAACCGAACCTGAACAGCCCGTATTTGTTTTAGGTCCAGGTCCAAAATTTTGGCTTTAGACCAACTTGACTGAATTCATGATCTCGTTTTAGAACTAAAGATAATGAAAGTTTAAGCCAACCAATGACTTATTAATTCTTAACCCGTCTATATAAAAACTTAGGACATTTTACTTGGAATAATACACTAAGTTTGTTTTACTTTATATACTAATTTGGTTAAGTATAAAGGTTGTGTATTCGGAAACCGATTCTCTAATTTTATTGTAAATGAAGGGCTAAAAATCTTGTAAGTATAATTTTAAAATATTTTGTAGTGGATTATTCTAATCTTAATTTTTCGGTTTAAAATATTAATTTTTTAAATTTGGGTTTTAAATTCGGGGTTGGCGGCCTTGGCCTGATCAGCCTTAAAATAGTTCACAGCTGGGTCACAGTCTAGAAGGTTAGATTCAAAAATATTTTATCTTCAGGATCGGGTCTGCCCAAGAATAGTTGACCCAAATTGACTTGAGACGGGTTGGCATAAACCCAATTTCAAGCCCTTGCCTTAATATAATGTATTCGCTTAACATAATATTGAGGAAAATATTATTACAGGTTCACGCAGAAGCATCTGTAGTACAATAAAAGTGGTTTTTCTTCCAGTATAGAAGTCATGAGAATACCTATTATACACTCGTACTCAAATCTAGCAGAATGTTCTAAAATTAATAATCTAGCACAATCATTGTTCCTTCTTTTATGTAATAAACTTCTAATTAAACATGTGATCAGGAAGCACAATTTATCCCAAAGATATCTATGGTGGGGAACATCCTTCTTCTAAAGAATATCAGATAATGTGGAAAAAAATATGAAATGAATGCAGGGGACTATGATATTGTAAAAACACTAGAAACATCATACACTCACTAGTGATTTGTGATAGTACTCCATAGTGCCACTACTTATGAATTTTTTTGTTTACTCAAATTATAAAAATCATATGCATTGTTGCGTTCACTCGGTTATAACTTCCAGTACCACAAAGTTACCCTGGAATCACGAGGATCGAGAATTTTTATCGGTTTGTAGGATAAAGGGAAATACCCGTATTATCTGCTGCCCCCCCTTGTAGTAGAGATGCAATATGCTGATTGTTGGAATATTTTCAACAGAAGTAAGATGAACCTGCTAAAGTTGCAGAATGCTTTATTCATTCTTGTATGGACTAGGTAATCACTGTTATGCTGCATAAACACACCAATACTCCACTCCCAATTGGCAGTGATAACCACCTTTTGCAGTTGCATGTATCATTGCTTCCACTGTCTTGACAAAATAGATACATAGACATGTGAATGTTTTCTTCTGGAAATATGTATCTTGATGAAATTAAGTAAAGGTTTTGCCTTCAGGTTATCGCTACAATCTGTGAACGGCTCGCTGCTGATACGATTTTTCTGGTGTACCTGTCAGCTTCAGGTTTTGATTTTTTTTCATTTGAAATCACCAATAATTATGGTCAGCGATGCAACTAATCATGTCTTCTTGCAGGAAGTTATGGCCGTAATATTGCTAACCAAAAGGAGGATTCAGGTGGTTCTAGGAACCGTAGATCAAATTCTCCTGATGACATCATAAATCAGCATGATACTGCCTCCTCGAGGCAGACATTTACCCTTAGTGATGGAATTCATGACGATGACCATGGAAACCATCTATACTTTGGGTCTGGAACGAGCAAAGGTAAGTTCCTCGACCCTTGAACGCAACAAGTCTCATTTCCAATATTTTTTAAAAGATATTCAAAGCTGTGTGATTATGGTTTTTCTTAGTGTATTTGACATGTGGTGTTTGAATTAGAATGTTTATCTTTTCAATATAAGAATTTAAACTTACATAGTTGCTTCTTATTCCAGGTTTAAACAAGTTGTATCCTGCAGATTTGATTCCTTTCACGAGAAGACCATTGTTCTTGATCATTGACAGTGATCGCAGCAATGCATTCAAGGCAGGTTTGTCAGAACTCATATCTGAAAACTTAGTGCAGTGTGAAAATGTAATAAACAGGCACAAAGGATTTGGGAGTTCTTTTGTGCATAAAAGGCGCTATTGAATTTAATTCAATACATATTATCTTCTTGCACTCCTAGCCAACCAAATCCTTGCTACTCCAGCTTTTTAGCTGTTTGATTTAGCATCTGTGAAGCGAACCAAAGATAATTCTCATTGCACATGTTTCCTATACAGACGGGCCTAAGGAGCTATACATATACCCCACTTGGCAAACTGATCCTCATTTAAGTATACTTAAAAGTGAGATTACATAAGTCGCCTGTGCCTAGTACTAATATAGCATAGATATGCTAACATTCCCCCTCAAGCCGGAGAGTACACATGGTGTAGTCCCAACTTGGTACTCATGTGGAAATAGAGCTGGAGGTATCGACTTGATGATATATCAGCCATTTGATCTCCAGCCTTCACATGTGGTGTCACTATCTTCTTAGCTTTGACAAGATCCCGTACAAAGAAGCAATCGACCTCGATGTGCTTCGTGTTATCATAGGAGATTGGGTTATTGGCAATATGGATAGTCGCTTAATTGTCACAATATAGTGTGGCTGGGATCTGGACACATTCTAAACTCAAAGTTTGAAGTGACCCACTAAAGATCAGAACAAGCATGAGCCATACTCACCATTAGTGTTTTAAAAAACGTCAAGCGGTAAGCGTGCGGACAGCATCTTGTAACTGGTTAAGCGGTAAGCGGGTGATTAAGCAGCTGATTTTTGAAAAAATGGATTTTAGTTTCCTATATAATTCTATACAAAATTACACATATATTTATATAAATACTATACTCTTTGGAACTTCTATATATATCTAAAGATTCTAAACACTCTACCCAACGATACAAAACACCCAAATAGTTTATAAGATAGCTATAAGACAATAATTATAGCCATAATATAGTAAACAATAAACTTGACGTGGATAAAACACCCTACATACATGATACAGAACAAATTTTGCATCTTGCATCACATGTTTACATAGCTAAGCAGTAAACAACAGACAAATTATTGAATACCTTACTAACTTATTGTTATATGTGCATATCATCAGTTAGTCATACATTACAGCAGTACATTTAATTAAAGTATGTATTCTAAAATTAAATAATAGTTACATATAATTTACTTGTATAAATTACACTTTATAGCAGTACCTTATTATTCCGACTTGCATACAAAGTATGCATTCAATATTAAAACTAGGACTTATCATAGGATATTTAATGTATATAAGTTTAATATATTATAGTCAATAATACTTGAGACCATATAGTTTACTTAATGTTACCGGTGTACAACAAAATTTTAAAAAAAGACAAAAAAAGGCCAAAAAGCGGGAAAAAAGGGCAAAAAATGGAAAAAAGGGCAAAAAGCGGGGAAAAACAGGCGATAAATTGCAAAACGGTTAACCAGCGATTTTGGCAAATTTGAAACAGCTTGGGTGCTAGGTCGATTAATCGGCCGTTTTTCAATTCACTGCTCCCCATACTCTGTCTCTGTGCTTGATCCAACAACAACATATTGTTTCTTGCTTCTCCTTGGAAGAAGATGTTTTCCTAGTAAAATTCAGAATCTTGATGTAGAACATTGGTCTTGGGAGTCTCCTGCCCAATCTGCATCTGCTTAGCCAGATACAAAGATATCCTTATCCTGAAGTCTATCATTGAACATACCTCTCCTAGAGCACTTTTTAGTTATCTCAATGCGCTATATGTTGCTCCAATGAGCCTGAAGAGGAGAGCTCACATGTTGACTGACTACACCCACAACATGGGAGATATTACGGTGTGTGATCGTCATATAGACTATTTTTTTGACACTGCATCAACATCGCTCTGGATCAGGAAATAGCTCCCTTCTCATTCTAAGGCTTTGTGTGATAGTCTATGGGAGTAGAAATTGCCTTAGTGTTAGTCATTCCTATTTCTTGCAATAGATCTAGAAGATACTGCCTTTGGGACAATAATATTCCAAACTTGGATCTTTGTACTTCCTATGCCTAGAAAGTATTGAAGGTTTCTTTGATCGTTGGTATGGAAATGGATTCAAGGGCTTCTTTTAAGTTTGAGATCCCCTGTGCATCACTTCTTATGATCACAATGTCGTCAACATATGATACAAGCAAGAGATGCCTGTCTGAAGATTGAGAGGAGAATAGAGAATGATTGTTGGGGGTCTCTTGAATCCTAGATGTTTGAGAACCATACTGAGTTTGTTGAACCAAGCATGATGAAATTGCTTTATTCCATAGAACAAAGAAAGGCTTGTTGGATATCAGAATAGAGAAATGACGCTCTCCTTTAAGGAGAAATGATGGTTGATGATTAATCAGAAACATGTTGTCTTGATTGCTTTACACCAGAACCTTTTGCATAAATTGGCATGAATGATCGACAAGGTAGTGGTATCGAGAAGACGATTTTTGTTTGCATTCTGCTATTCTAATTGCTAGAGTATGAGCACATGATCGCTGATGAATCATGTCCACGCCGTGACAAAACAAGGAAACCATAGCTTGAATCTATTTAAGAGCCTTATCGGTTTGGGGATTTTGATAGAAGGCATATATTTAACCGAGATCATTTTATGAGAAGCTTGACGAAGGGGAATTTTTCTCGAGTTTTAAGTAAATAAAGCCATCTTGAAATCATCTAAAAACTTCACAAAACACTAACAACGTTGTAACTAGTTGTCCGAGATAGGCCACAAACATCGTTACAAATTAACCAAAAGGTTCTATAAATTGTTTTGTAGTACGGGTAGGAAACGACACACTATGGTCTTTTGTTAATTGACATGCCTTTTCACAAAAGATAAGAAAGGTTTCCTAACGAAGGGTGTCCATATCAAAGATGCTGCTATAATGGTGAAGTGGTGACAAAAGCCATTGATTGAGGTGATGGAGGTGCAGACAAGTAGTAGAAATCACTGGAGCGAGCTCCCTGTCCAATCATCATCATAAATCTTGCAAGACAAGGCTAGTAGGACCTAATGTAAATAACATCTTGGGGAATCGACGAGCTTAGCAACGTAAATCATATTTTATGGGAAATAATGGATAAATGATAATTTATGGTAGACGAAAGAGGGACTAAGTAGCATCCAACATCTGCCAAAGTGGTAATAGAGTGGGAAATGTAGGAATTTGAGGTGGTAAGTAAACGTTTTTATACTGAAATGCTGGGTAGTGCTGGAGTACATAATCCAAATGGAATGTGCTGCAAGCATGGAAGACCCAACACTACCTTGACAGGCAGCTGCTAGGTGAACTAAGGATGGGGCTATTTGTGGAAAAATTAGGGAGTCACCAATATTCCAGTTGGATTGTGCCAAGTACGCAGAGGACGAGGCGAATGGAAGTGTAGAGGAGAGTCATCGACTTGCTGCAAGGCCTAGAGGAGACAATAGTCTTCTTTAATAGTGACGGAGACATGAGAGAGATTATCCATTGATGAGCCAGGAGTAGCTGTCGTAATTGGAATTTGGTTAGGTGAGCAGTTCCTCGGTCACAACCTTGACAATAGTGTGGAGGGTAGCTGTTCTTAGAATGACATACATCTTCAATGTGGCCAAACTTGTTGCAATAGGTACATTTAGAGCATTGCCCCATTTTTCCTCCAGGGTCTCGTATCGCCTCAACTGCAACTTCTTGAGCTTTAAAAGGCTCAATATGGGTAATGCAAGATTGCAGTATGTTGGGCTGACAGTCTCGCCTATGCTTGCCATGGGGGCCAATGCCATGCCCCCCGGAGCAGTTTTTAACAACATAACATAGGTCGAGCCCGTTTAAAACCTCTGCAAAATGGTGTCATACTCCTTGGTGACCTTGGTCGATGCAGTAGAGGGAGAAGAAACTAAGTTGGTTTGCTAGGGCTTTCACAAAGTCGTCGTACACTTTGAGGGGCCGATCACACTGTTGCTCAGAGAAGAGTATACATGGTGTTGAATGGGCAAATGCAATTCTACTATGGTGTGTAAAACTGCTTCATTTCTTCCCGCATTACTTTGGCATTGCGGTGAAACATGTATTTCATCGCGAAGTGGGTTTCCATGCTCATCCAGAGCCAATGAAGAACTTGGTTGTTTGCGGCCGCTCATGTCGTGTTGCCTCCTGCCTTTATTGGTGGACCAACCGTCTCATATTTTAGAGGTTGCTTCTAACTCAAGAAACATGTGAACAAAAATCATCCAGAGAATGTAATTGCTGCAATTAAGTTTTACCAGAATTAGAAGGCATGCCATTGTATACGACAGAGGAAGCAGAGAGGGCTTTATCTTCTGCCATGAGAATAGATATGATTTAACAAAGTATAGCATGGTAAAAGAAAGAATGCTATTGGTATGGAAGCCCAATAGAAGAAGCAAATAAAGAACAAAATTTGTGCTATCGGAAAGAGAAACTTAGGAAAAAGAACTACCAGAGTTGTTGGTAAGGTAGGAAAAGAGGTATTTAGCATTGTATGTAAGAACATGGCCACCTTATTAGACAATGAAGCACTCACTCTGCGTTTGGGGAATTGGATGGGCAGGGAAGATGGAAAACTACACTTTGCTCCCTTCTCTCCTTTTTTTCTTAATACATGAGGTCTTTTTTTAGTTTAATAGAAGATGAGAGTAAGGGGGGACAATGCCGGCTGTTGCTGTTGCCTCACAGCCGCATGTGGGGCTGGCTGCGGCGCCTACCCAAGGTCGATGTATTGTTTTGATGCAGAACGTGTGATGAAGGTTAGGAGAGCCACTTCTGCTCCCAACAACAACGACCTTCTAGGCTGCTTCTGCCTTGGTGGCGGCAACCACTTGGGCTGTTATTTCTGGTGGCCGGAAGGTGAATAGAGGGAGAAAGGAGGGGGTGGGTGCTAGGGTTGAGGGTGGAGAGACTTGGGTCGCAGAGCTTTTTCTCTAATACCATGTAAAGAGAAGATAATTCTCATTAGTCAAAGGAGATTACACGTCTCCTATATATTGGAGCCTTGGGAGTAAAGTGGATACCTAAGTGATAAACAGACCCTCACTCACTCAAGTATACAGAATAAAGAGTTTAGATAAGTGGGCCTGGGCACAATACTAATATATCACAATTTTTCTGTAACATCTTTGACTGTGTTGTACGCAGAATCAGCTTTATGTGAATTCTAAGTTTGAGAAAACTTTGAGAAGTCTCATGTAAGTTAGGGAAAGTAAACTTAGATGCAATTACCATCAGATGATCCTAGAGTGTTGAGCAAAAAAAAGTTGATGTTAAATCATGCTACAAATCAGCATGCGTTCTTTAATATAAACATGTCTTTGCGCAGAATTCTGTACTTACCCCAATTATTGGAAAACGTTTTAATAAAGCATGCAAGGGAACTGTTTTGCAAGACATTGCGATGATTAATATTATGCGGAAACTGAGAACAAATAGTAAGTACATACGAACTTACCCAGTTGCCCTATCAACCTCACAATGAATAATGCAGTGTACTTTTGCATATTATTTTGTTCATTTGCTTCTTATGTGGTGAGAGTAATTTCCTGAATTTGAATTAGGTGAACTCTTCTTAACAAACACATTTTAGATATAAGTTATACATCAACTTCCATTTGTCTCCACGGTGTTGCTCATTGTAGAGCTGAGAAATTTGATAAAAGGGCGTTGACGTCATTCCACCTCTGAACTTGTAAGGGAGGACATAAAAGCAAATATTTGATTTTGATGTGGTTTAGATGGCCTGGAAATAGATTTTTTTTAGAGTTCTCGAATTGTTTTTGTCAAACTCATTCCTAACATTTTGACGCCAAAGTAAAGGGAATACTCATGGAATAATACTAGAACAATCTACAGACATAAAGACACTTATGGTATCACATTAAGTTTGATATGGTGTGTCTTACATGTGGAGGTGAAAGGAATGAATTTATGAAAATTTGCACACACTATATAAAGACATGAAGTCAGTATGCCATGCAATAGTATCATTTGTGGATACATGGGCTGTGTGTGACTTTATGAGTGCACTATAAATCAATGTCATCAAGTTTGTCACAAAATACAAACTTACAACAACTTCGAAACTACAAGTTTCTAGCAGTCGAGGACTCGATGCGACAATACCTAATTAAACAAAACATTAAAATCTGTTTACTGACCTAATTGGAGTTTGAGCATTGTGGTGGTGGTTGTCTATTCTGTCCATACATAAGCTTGCTGATTCTATCAATATGTTAGTTGCAACTTATTTTGGTCCAACAACTTATATGCCTCAATCGTTCTCTATATTTTCGAGCGGTGAGAAATGAGTGTCTTGGGGAATACTCTTCATGTACTACTTTTTGATCATCTGCTTGAGTAGACTTGGGAGCACAGTGACAAGTTTGGGACACGACAATTTTTTGGGTGGCTGGAAAAAACCGGAATTCGAAAAAGAACGGGAAAATTTGTGAAAAAATGTAAATTGCGGTCAACAATTCGGAAGTAATCGAAAATAAGTCGACTACATATACATATACGTATGTATGTGTATATATATATAAATACGTACATATGATATATGTAACTATTAAGGTCATCAAACTTACAATCAATGTTCTGAAATGCGTTATGCGGTATGCGTTCGGTCAGGGTACCGCATAGAGTATAAGAAGAATGCGGGAGCATAAGCGGGGCATATGCATTTTTGGATTTTCTCCCAAGTTCAAGCGGGGCATAAGCAGAATGCGGGAGCACAAGCGGGAGCATAAGCTGCGCATAGATCATGACCAAGTTCGGTTTTCTCCCAGACGTTGTTAGTCTTATGCTCAGGTTCTCTGACCATGCTTGGGCCTCAGTTTCCCTGGGGGATTCTTCTGCGGGGTTCTTTCAGATGAGTAGGGGTTTGAAACAAGGCAACACCTTGTCACCGTTCCTCTTCATCATCTTCGAAGAGATTTTATCGAGGAGGCTTATGAAGCTTGCGCAAGAGTCTTCCATTGAGGCCTTTCGGACTAGGGGAGCGGCAGTTGCCCCGCCAGCCCTGTTGTATGCGGACGATGTTTTAATCTTTATCAATGCTACTGACGAATCAACTAGGTCGATCAGGGATACGTTCTCTGCTTACTCTAAAGCTTCGGGACAGTTAGTTAACCAGTCTAAGTCTGTCTGCCTGGTGGGCACAGATGGCCCGACCATTGCTGCTGCGACAACTTCTGAGCTAGGTGTGGCGGAACCAGTGCAATCCATCTCTTACCTTGGTGTCCCTATCACCTCCCTCCGTAGTAGATTGGAGCATTTTGAATATTTGGTCATTAAGATTAACAAAAAGGTAGCGTCCTGGAAAGCGAGGTTACTTTCCTTTGCTGGTAGAAGGCTTCTTATTCGGCATGTTCTTGCTTCCTCTCTGCTTTATACTGCTGCGACTGTAGGGATCCCTGTCGGTGTTGCTAAAAGGATTGAAGCTATCTTCTCGAGATTCCTTTGGGCAGATCGAAGCAATCAGAGACGGAAGGCTTGGGTCTCGTGGGACAAGGTGGCGAGTCTGGCGGGGCAAGGGGGCCTTGATGTTGACCCAATATCGCTGCTGAACCAGGCATATGTGATCAAAGCAGCGTGGGAGATAGTGGACGGTTCTTCGATCTGGGCAAACTTTTGCAGACTCAAATACCGAAGTAACCTCAAGCACACCTCTGGGTGCTTCCCACCGCTTCTTAAATTGAGCTCTTCGGCGTCTCCCTATTGGAGAAAAATTTGGAAGATCTTCCCTACTGTTTTGCCTCTATGCAGGTGGGTGATAGGTACCAGGGATGTTTCTTTTTGGTTTGATCGGTGGTGCGAGCGCAAGCTTGCCGACAATGCTCTGACAGATTCCGATCTTCGACACGACTTCAGAGTCAAGGACTTTTGGACCAATGGGCATGGCTGGGATTAGGCGGCTCTAGCTGAGGTCGTCAATGACGATGGGCTGGCGCTTATCAGATCGGCGGATGCGGTGGTGTCGACTGGAAATGATAGAATTGTCTGGACCCTTGAGCAGCGGGGGTGCTTTTCCCTCAAATCTGTGAAGAAGTTTCTTAGGGGGAATTTGCCCCACCGTTACGGATACCTTGCACACGTTTGGCAGTGCGATGTTCCTCGAGGTAGTGCGATAGTCTGGAAGTTGGCACGACATGCTTTGCCCACAGATGACAACATCAGTAGATGTTGCATTCCCCTTGCCTCTCGATGTCACTGCTGCGACGAACCCCGGGGAGAGACCGTGGATCACCTGTTCTTGGGTAGCAAGATGGCTGTCGAGTTCTGGGAGGTGTTTGCGGCCATTACTAATCAGCATGCTCCCACGACTATCCCTTCGCTGCTGGAGGTGTGTACGCGCTCCTCCGATACGTCGGCCAAAACATGGATAGCATGCAAATTGGCGGCGTTGATTCCATGGTGCATTTGGAGGATGAGATGCTCGGCTAGATTCGATGGAAGGAAAACTAATTTTCCTGCTGCATGGAACCACATTTGCTACATTATCAATTAGTTGATGGATAAGCATGTGTTCAATAGGGTCGAGAACCCTGACTTCTATGCCCAACTTCGATGTCACCACATTCGGGAGCCGAATCAGATGTTGAGATCTATTCGCTTGCTCAGATGGTCCCCGCCTGACATGGCTAATATCAAGCTGAATGTGGCTGTGGGATGCTGTAGGGGTTTGCATAGATCTGGGCGCTGGTGGGCGGCTGGCTTAGCCCGCAACGCTCATGGTTACCTTCGGATGGCCTTCCGTTTTTGGGTTCGTGCAAAAGACCATCTTACTGCCGCCCTGCAGGCCTGTGTAATCGGACTCAAGCTTGCGGACGACAAGAATATTCGTTTATCGATTGTTGAGACGGACAACAAATATATGTATGACATCCTTTGGGGTGGGGCGGTTGAGCCTTGGAGGAACATCCCCTTGGTCAGAGATTTGAAACAGACGCTTACGGAGGAGGCGATCATTGGATCTCTTATCGTGGGCCTGGTTAATTCCACTGCCATTGAGCTGGGAAGGTGGGGTTGTAATACTGACGACACCTTCATTAGCATGGACCCTAGTAATTTACCCATGAGGATCAGGGGTATGATGACTATGGATAGGAGAGGTGTCCCATATATTTCTAAGGGTTTTTGGCGATGATCTGCAGGTTGGGGGAGCTGTTTGGTGACGTGTTCTTGTTTTGTAGCTGTGTGTTGTCTTTTGAGTTTTGGGGTGCTTGTTCGCTGTTGTCTGGTCTCGATGGGATTCCACATGCGTAAATTTAGCAGGAGCTGTAATTTTTTGGCAATTTTGCCCACAAGAGGGGGGTGGGATGAATAAAAACTCCCCTGACTTAAAAAAATGCAATATTGGATTTTTTAAAATAAATTCTATATTTTATACATATACTTAATAAAAAAAATAAAATCATAATCATAAATTTCATACTATTTAGTTTTGTAGCCTAATAGCCCAAAATGTACCAATAGATCATTACATCACAGAAGAAGAAACACATATTTTCCAATCATCAAGAAGAAAAATCAATCAACAAAACCCTAAGCTTATATAATGTACTAGAATATACAAGTAATACAACACACTAACACATGCAATTCATAGCAGAACATTTATTGAATGAACACAATAAGAATAATCATAGTAATACAACACGTGATAGTTCAAAGTAGAAATAGAAAAAGAACATCAAAAACAAAATCAAAACATCAAAATGATATGAAGAAATCAAGTCAGTAATAAATAGAGAAGAAAAAGTCGTAGGGAATATAAATTACTCCCTAGGCAACACACAAATTCAATACTTTGTAAAAGTAAATATCATATCCAATTAATATCTGCAATAGATTCCCCTTTTATACAAGACAAAATAAGAACTGTGGCAAGTGCAACATGTTCTAATCTTAGAGCAAAATAGAAGAGAAAAAAAAGAGTAAAGGAAAGAGCATAATGAAACATTAACAATTGTAAAATGTAATAATATATTTTGCACTGCTCTGAGGTAATAAAATTTCAAAATATGATTTAAAACCAACTATATAGAAGTTGTCATTTAATTTGGTTGATTTTATTTGAGGTTTTTTTTTTAAAACTTAAGTCACCAAATGAAATGCGGGGCCTAAGCGGCTGCATATGCGGACCACAAGCCGCATATTCGGTCCATGCCCAAAAATAGCACTGCATAGTTATATGCGGAGCGGCTGAGGGCCGCATACGCATATGCGGCCGCATAAGCGGCGTCATGCGGGGCATATGAGAACACTGCTTACAATCTTATTGAGTGAAAAAGTGGGAAAGGAATCAAAGAATAGTTGAGCAATAACAATGGGCTGATGAGAGAGTGGGGGTTTGGAGGTTCAGTGTATATCGGGAGTTTTGTGCACATGGTTTGGTAAAAAAGAGCAAACTACTTAAAGAGAAATCATGAATAGTCATGAAGAATTGTGAAAATCGTATAAATTGCGAAAAAGTGGGATCAATCGTGAAAAGTTGTAAAATATTGGTGACTGGCGTGTTAATGGTGCTGAACATTCGGGAGCGCCTATAAAATCGCAAAAAAACGATGATTTTTTATAAAATTCAGAGACTTTTGTTACTCTGCTTGGGAGGAAATGGTGCAACTAGAGGTGTAACTGCCACTGGCATAACATACAATTATCTTTGTGAATGTGAATTTTGCTTGTCATCATCAGAATCATTCGATTACAAAATCTCATGGGTCATTAATTACAACCATTTATACACATCCCACGTTCTTTATTTTGATTTTTTGCCTCTGTAGATCTTGATAGAAAAGGTAGAAACAAAAGAATGATAGAAACAAGTTAGGAAGGAGGTAACATACCTCAGATATCGCAAAATCCCTCTAGGAGAAAGGGGCCACACAACAAAAGTAGCTGTAAAATATTTTTTTCAGAATTAATGCTTTTGTTTCGGCTATTTTTCCCTAAAAAGGCCCATATGTGGCCGTTTTGCATCTCAAACACATCATATTTCAATGTAACATGCCAAAAAAGGGTCAAAGCATATTTAAATTTTGCAAGACACCCCACTAGTCTAGAGGTATGTGTCTTTGATGCCCGTTAGCCACCAATTCCGAGGGTTTTTGTGAAACATGGATTATTTTGTCAAATAATAAACCATGCAGATACCAAGGTTTTTGGTGAAACATCGATTGGTTTGTCAAAATTTCGACCATGTAGAAGATGTGTCGGTCGATGCCTGTCTAGTGGCTTGCTCGACCAACCATCATTTGCACCAAAATGCAAAGTCCTTAACGAACTTGTTTAGGACTTTGTGATGGAAACATAGAGGAAGGGAGGTTAATGTCAAGAAGGGAGGGAAGGGGTAGGGAGGATGGGTTGCCTTTTGTTATGTTTTTTGTTAGCATGGGGAGGGAATTTGAAGAAGGCCATAAAAGGAGGCGACGTTTTATAAATAAAACACTCTTGGTCCATTTCCTATCCCTCTATCCTCATTTGGACAACAAAGACGCATAAAAGAATACATAGATCACTATCTATCATTTCCCCTCATTTCCTTTCCATCTCAGTTACTTTCTTTTGAATATAGGCCATTTCCCTTTCCGTCGAACCCACCTTTTCCCACCTACCAAACAAGCTGTAAGGTCAAGGTATGTAAATAGAATTAATTTTTATTTGATGTGTTTATCACAATTACAAGGCCACTCTCTTTTATAAGACAAGAGAGTAAGTAGAAAACATAAATAGTAGATATGGGATAAAAGAAATGGCTAAAAACAAAAGACAAGTCTAAAGCATAAAGCACATATTGCATATATATATATCAATAGCTACAATCTAGTCTAGTAGGCTAAATCTAGCCTAACTTAAGTTTATGCTCACATGATTGTCACTGAAATGACTAGGTTTTATGGAAAGTTGGAAGATCTTAGGATGCCCTTATGGTTATGGGCATACCCTACTTTTATTTATTGCAAAAAGATCATAAAAAAAATTATTGCGTTGCCGTAACGGTTCGAATTACGTTTTATACTGACTATATATGGTCATGCAAGCGAAAAAGGGGTCTGTCAAGGTCTCATGGCCAATTATGTGGATCATTTCCTCCCATCTTCACTAAAAACTTGAATACTCCCCCTCAACCTGGAGCATGCATGTTAGTCATGCCCAACTTGTCAACAAGATTAGAAAACTGTTTCTTTGGAAGTGGCTTAGTGAAGATATCAAATTATCAACTATGTTCCTCTGATATTGTAAATGGACTAGCAGAGTAGTCATCAACTTATTCAAGAAGACCTCCCTCACAAAGTGACATTCAACTTTAGCATGCTTAGTGCATTCTTGGAACACATGTTTGCTCACAACGTATATGACTGGCTTACCGTCACGAAATAGTGAATTCTTGGAGAAGAGAGCCCCATTTCATCTCACATGTCGTGTGTGTCATAGTACTATAATCTTCCGATGCATTGATCTTGCAACAATTGTCTATTTCTTGATCTTGTAGGAGATAAGACATCCTCCAATAAAAGTACACAAATCAATTATATACTTATCAAGTTTATTGCATGCATAACCAGAATCAAATATCCATATACATCATGTTGATCTTGGTTTCGATACAATCCTTTCTTCCTAGAGCTCTTTAGATAACATTGAATATGGATGACACATCCCAATTTCACTTCCTGGGTTTATTTAGGTAATGGCTCACAAGTCCCATTCTAGATGCAATATTAGCTCGAGTGACAATAAGATAACTGAGCTTGCCCACAAGTCATCTGCATCCATGTGTATTAAAGAAGGACAATGTCTGATCTACACCCCTCATCATTTTGGGATCAAGAGTATCAATAGGATTTTCCCCAAGCATTCATGTCTCTTATAATGGATCTAAACATACTTCCTCTGTGAGAACAAATCCAGAAGATGAGCGAGCCACTTGTATCCCTGGGAGTTATCACAACTTGCCAAGGTCCTTCGTAATAAATTGTTTGCATAAATAAGCCTTAGTGGCTTGAATACCATTAATAATACTGTCAGACAAAATGATATCTTCAAAATGAACTATGAGTGCTACCACTCCCATAGCAGTCTTCTTGGCTTGCAGACTAGATAAATAGAACTGAGTCGGAATCTAGCATAGTTTGTCGAACCAAGCATGTGGGTGATATTTTAGACCACATATAGCTTTCTTGAGGCAACATAGATGATTACTCCCCCTCAAACCCCGCACCAACTTCAAGCCATTTCTACATATATGCCTTTTCTTGCAAGTGACCATATAGGAATACATTCTTCACATCAAGCAGAAAGAGGGTTACTCTAAGTTGACAACAATTGTTATCAAAATCCACACAAAATTCGATCAACCACCGGAGAAAAAGTCTCAAAGTAGTCAACACCATACGTTTGAGTATAGCCCTTGGTAGCTAGTCAGATTTTTAGATGTTTCATAGTACCATGACAATGTTATTCATTGAAAAAACCCAGTGGCATCCCACTGGGTTACAATCAGTTGGAAGATCAGCCAGATACCAAGTATGCCTATCCTAAAGTGCAATCATCTTTTTTGGCACTGTATCGTACACTGATGAATGAACTAGAGCTTCATCCGGATTCTTGGGAACATAAATTGAAATAAAGACCCACTACTAGACCTAATATGCTTGGAAACACCACAAGTCTGCTGTCCCAAGTTGACACGACTCACACTCAAAAGACAAAAATGTGCAATCAGGCAACACAACTCACAATTTCTTAGTTGACGCGTAACCAATGCGGTAGTGTTATTGTAGAAGTAACATAAAACTACTTAAAACAACACATTATGCATACAACCTAGTAGTAGAATCCATATAGTAGAGACCATTTGATCCTTTAGTGCCCCCACCAATTCTCATCCTCAAACGAAGATGCTGCAAAAGGTAGGAACCAAGTTGAATAGTGTCTGAGGCTCTAAGCTGTGTAAGGCATTTACAAGTGTACTAACAATTAATAACTTCAAAGGAACTTTAGGAATAAATGGTAGAAGAGGGAAAGACTGAATAGGGTTGATAGTCCCAACACTCAAAACAACTGCTTGAGTGCCATCGACAAGCATAACTGAAGGGATAGCTGTGCTCATAGGTAAAAAAATATGACAAGTTCCTGGGATTATGGAAGGAGGCTCCGGAATATATCACCCAACGATGATGACCATAAAAGGCAGGTGCAATTAGGAAGGCTGAGCTCCCTTCGGGATGAGACACTAAAGGCGTCAAAGTAGCAATAGAACCAAGGAATTAAATGACCGATTCCGATGCCGTTTCGACAGCTTGGATATAGATATTTACCGGTATATCGACGAAAATATCGACATATGCAATCCTGGCCATATCGATGCCAAAACGAACGAATTAAATCATGAAATTTTACAGGTGCGGTCTCAACACCTAGATGCAATGTTTTATGCAATAAAATTCTATATTGGGTATGTTGGGGGGGGTCAATCATGTGGGAGGTAAGGAATCTGTCCTTTTTTTGGAGATTTCAATGACAAAATGCAAGAATTAAGATCTGAAATTGTACTAGCACAATCCATAAACTCATGTTTAGACACTTATGCAATAATATTCAATTTACAACAAACATATAACAACATAGTATATTACTAACTCACATCAGCTATATGTTGAATGGCACGCTGGTTCTCTATACATTATGTTGTTCATATGGGCCACATATTGCTCCCATGTCATGTGATTTCTGTAAGACTTGTAGGAAACAACATGCTCGTGATACACTTCAGGATTGGCAAAATGTATCATCCCAAACTTTGGAAAATGTTCTTCTAAATCTTTGAGATATTTTTCCTTGGTTGCTGATATCAATGGAGGTTGAGTGGAAGTAGGAGGAGGTGCCCATGCTCGAGGAGCTTGATGTTGAGGAGCTTGAGGTTGAGTAGAAGTAGGAGGAGGTGCCCATGCTCGAGGAGCTTGAGGTTGAAGTAAAGGAGGTTGTAATGGTACATCGGGAATAGGATAAACTGTAGTATGCCCACCACTCCATGTTTGACCTCCATCACCAGAGTATGCTTCGGTGTTCATCCGAAAGCATCCATAAGGGCTACAAACAGAGTATGCTTTGTGATATCCCAAGCATAATTCTAATCTTGGTGGTGGTTCAACTTGATATCCAGAATGCCCATGTTGGGACTGAGATGGGTATGGAAGTGTCTGCTCAAATAGCATATCTCCAAATGAATGCTGAGATTGAGAGTCAGATATGCTCATGGTATCAAATGAATCGGCAAGATCAGAATAATAATCACTTTGGCTCTGGTATTGTGGTTGTGGTGGAGGTGCACCGCTGTAATCTTTCCCAGTTCGAGTTTTTCTCCTTTGAAATGTTTTATCAGCCATGGGATATTCCTGTTCTGGTGGAGGTGCAGCCCTAGTAACATGACTAACATAAAGTTGGTCATAATTTTGAGGATCAACAGCTGGAGGATATTCTGGAGAGCGTTGGCTGCGATTGCCACCTTCATTGCCACCATCATCAGACTTAAATTTGGAACCAGATGTAGAAGAAGAATCTGAGCTACCTATTTGTTCTTCCACTTCTCTATTGATTTCCATATCAGTATTAACATGTGCAGCTTCATGATCAAGTCTTTCTGGCGGGGTATCAATAATAATATCATCACCATTATTTGCATCAAATTGCTCTTCTATATATGGATCTGGACGTCCATCTAAATTATCAATAACAGGGCGACCTATCTCATTCATCCATTCCTCTAAAGGATTTTCTGAATCATCCTCCAGTCCTCTACGTCTTTCTGTGTTAAAAGTATATGCGGTGTCAATGGGATCATGGACAACAACAAAATCCACTTCCTTGTAGTTGGCATCTCGTATTGCTCTAGCCCTCAACCGCATCTTGTAGTGAACGTAGACAAGATCCCTCAACCTGTTTGCACCAAGCCTGTTCCTTCTCTTTGAGTGTATCAAATTGAAAGTGCTCCAATTTCTTTCACAACCCCCTGCAGAAGTTGTTTGAGCTAGGATGCGAATAGCCACTTTTCTTAAACGGGGGGCACCTGTTCCATAACAAACCCACCACTCACAAGGATCACCTGCCTCGCAGTCAGCAACCGCATTTGGATGCCTAAAGCATCTAGTGCTTTCACGAAACTGGCGCAACTGCAAAAATAATATATACGATATTGAGATGATGAAATCAAAGGAAAGACTAATGATAAATTAAGAATGTAAGTTATATAGTTATATGCCTCTTCCAGTACTAGTAATCGCTCTTTTGGAGAGGTAATCAACATGTTAGTGACATCTCTTACTGCATTCATTAGAGTCGCATTCAAGCCCAGCGTTCGTGAGTATTGGAACCTCGGATTCAAATACTAAGCTGTCACAAATTTAAATAAGGAAATAAGAATGACATTTTATTTGTTGACTATGAGTTAGACCAATAACTTAGAAGTTAGAATATAATTGAGATATATACCTGCTTTATGCAATGGATGCAAAAGCATATTTGTCCAGCAGTTCTCATAAATTCTTATGTATTGCTCATTGGACCTAGGAGCTGCTTCTTTGATATTGTCCACCATTGAGGTCATTGCATCATATAGGAAAGGCATTGTTGCAGTTTTATCACCATCTACCAACCTCAATACTTTGACAATGGGTTCCATTATTCGCAGCTCTCTAGTGACCTTATCCCAAAAAGGTCGGCTGGCAATCGACTCCTCAATTCTTCTGCCAACCGGGGTGTTGTGCTCCTTCATGGAGGTCCACTCCACTCCATTGAATAGCCTCCTAAGTCCATCCTTTTTGGACTTTAACGATTGTAAGGCAAGAAAATTTGTTGCAAATCTAGTTGCCCCTCTTCTAATTAGATCACCACCACAATACTCAGGTCTCCTCATTGCATTTAGCAGAAAAGAATGGTTGTAGATGAATCCCGTTATCAACCTACCATCAATGACAACAAATTTGATTGAATCAATTGAGCACATGTCCTTAAGAATGAGATCTATGCAGTGGGGGAAACACATGGTGTCCAATAGATCGGATATTTCTTCATTAAACTCTCACCGACCTTCTTAAAGGTAGAAGCATTATCAGTAACTATCTGCACCATATTCTCTACACCAACCTGCTTCATGTATGTCTTCATTAGTCTCTTTATGTATCTGTGGTTCCTGACCTCACTTGAAGCATCAACAGAGTCTAGAAAAACTGTGGATCCACGACAATGTACAAGAAAGTTGATAATTTGTCTTCTATTTCCACTAGTCCACCCATCACACATAAGTGTGACACCATATTCAAACCACATGTTTTTGGTCTGAAATCCATGCTTGTAGATCCTTCTTCTCTAGTGAAAGTTACTTGTTCATTAATTTATATGAACTGGGGGCCTTGATGCCCCTACCAGACTCCCCTACCACATCTACCATATGTTGCAGATAGGGTTCAGTTGCAACATGTGCAAGTATACCATGAGCAAAGAAGAACTTGCCCACTGCCTTGCCAGCCTTATCTTTTGCACCAGTGAACATTGCTTTGAGGCTTTTTTGCCTAGCCTCTGGCTTCCTAACCCCTGGCTCATCAACATTCCTCAATCTCACACTAGCAAAACGGAAAAGTATATCAATGCCTCCTTTCTTCCTTTTACCATGACCAATTCGGTCTTCATCATCATCTAGGTCAACAACATGAATGCGTGCAGTCCCACTGCCTCCACCTGCACCAGATGGCCCATATTGTGAAATGTGGTGCCGCAATGCAACGTGCAATGCAGCGTTGAGAGAGGCCATAAGCCTTCTCCCTTTTTATTAATAAGAGAAACTAGATAATTTACATAGAGGTCCAACACGATATAGAAATTACGAAATAGAATAAATATGAAATATATTAAGACTCCCCTTCAAGCTGGAGTGTACACATCGTGTAGACCCAACTTGTTGCAAAAACTCTGGAAAGCTGCTGGACTCAATGACTTCATAAGAACATATGCAAGTTGATCTTCAAACTTGACATGTGGAGTCACAACAGTTCCATTCTTGATCTGGTCTATGATAAAGTGGCAGTCAACTTCAATGTGCTTAGTACGTTCATGGAAGACTGGATTCTTAGCAATGTATATGGCCGCTTGATTGCCACATCTGAGTTCTATAGGAGACAAAACATAATTCTTTAATTTAGAAAGTATAGATTGAACCCACTGCAACTCACAACATGCATGTGCCATTGCTCTATACTCAGCTTCCGTGCTAGATCTTTCCACAACATTTTGCTTTTTGCTTTTCCAGGTAATAAGATGATTCCCCATAAATGTGCAATATCCAGACGTAGACCTCCTATCATTCAGATTACCAGCCCAATCTGCATCTGCATAACCAGTAAGAGACAGTGTGGATATAGGAGTCTTCGGCCTATAATAGGTGATTCTCTTATCAGGTGCACCTTTCAGATATCTCAGAATACGACAGATATATGTCCAATGAGACTGTTTTGGAGAGCTCATATGCTGACTCACCACTCCTACAACAAAAGAAATGTCAGGACGTGTGACTGTCAAATATATCAATTTTTCCACAATTTTCCTGTAATATCCTGGATCTGGATAATCATTATCATCAGTCATCTCCTTCACATGATAGTCCATAGGAGGAGACACATGCTTGGACTCACTCATACCAGTTTCCTGTAGTAAATCCAGCACATATTTTCTCTGAGACAAATTGGTACCTGCATGAGATCTAAGTACTTCAATGCCCAGAAAATATCTCAGTTTTCCCAGATCCTTTGTGTGAAAGTGCCCTTGCAAGCCCGCTTTCACACGAGATATGCCTGTGGAATCACTACCAGTGATAATAATATCATCAACATACACAACAATAATAATAGATCCACCAGAAGTAGAATAAAATAAAGAGTGATCAGTAACAGAACGAGAAAAACCCATCTTTAGCACAACATCACTGAACTTGTCAAACCAAGCTCTAGGAGATTGTTTCAATCCATAGATGGCTTTCTTCAACCTACACACCTTCTGACACTCCCCCTGAGCAACAAAACCATGTGGTTGCTCCATGTATACCTCCTCTTGTAGATCACCATGAAGGAAGGCATTCTTTACATCGAGCTGAAATAGAGGCCAATCAAATGTAGTAGCCAGAGAAATAAGGATACCCACAGAATTCAGATGAGCCACTAGTGAGAAGGTCTTAAAGAAATCAACTCCATATGTCTGAGTGTACCCCTTTGCAACCAATCTAGCTTTCATTCTCTCCACAGAACCATCTGGATTATGATTTACTGTAAATACCCATCTGCATCCCACAACATTTTTATCTGGAGGTAAGTCAACAAGTTCCCAGGTGTTGTTCTGTAACAGAGCAGACATCTCAACATGCATAGCCTGTTTCCAGCCAATATCCTTCATAGCATCAAGATGATTTCTTGGAATGACCACAGAATCAATCCCAAGAGAAAAAGAGCGAGTCTGCTGAGATAACTTGGACAAATAACATACATTTGTAATAGGATGCCGAATAGTATAGGAACGGGTACCTTTGCAAACAGCAATGGGAACATCAAGGTCAGATGGTTCTTCAGGAATCCCTTGAGTAGAGGAAGATGGGGAGGACTCAGAGACTGGAGTCACTACCTCCCTTGGATCTTGTCTGCCTTGTCTGCTATAAACATGTGAATATTGCTGAATTTGTGGACCATCTGCTAGCTGCTCTTCCTGAATGATAGTGTAGTCAGGAATGATAGGTGGCACTCTCTCACTCTGATGTGGCGGTGGCACTCTCTCACTAGCATCTGATGGTGGCACTCTCTCACACAATTGCTCCCCCTTACTGGGAACACTAGAGAAATATGGAGTGGATTCATGTGAAATGTGGTGCCGCAATGCAACGTGCAATGCAGCGTTGAGAGAGGCCATATGCCTTCTCCCTTTTTATTAATAAGAGAAACTGGATAATTTACATAGAGGTCTAGCAGGATATAGAAATTACAAAATAGAATAAATATGAAATATATTAACACATACCTCCTTGTAATCCGAGCTGCCTCCTCCCTTTCCCACTCACTTCTGTGAGATTCTCTGATAGCACGTCTATACATACGACGTGAATAGGCTGTATCACATTCAGGAGGATATCCAATATCATCATCAGATTTAGCAGAAGAACCTGTAGGCCTAACATCAAACAATGTATCTGTGTAAACCCTATCAACCTCCATCTTTTGTTGTTTTTGTTTGTTTGCATCCATAAGTTTTGAAATCATCCCTAACACTTTGGGGACACCTTTGGCACATTGCCACATTTTTGTCACCACCAGTAACGTGATGTTTAAATCTAGTAATCCCCCATCCACCAATTGTCTTCTTACAGTAATTGCAAATTATCTTTCCCCTGTTCCCATCCACAGGCATGCAGTGATTCCATGCAAAATCCACATCCTTAGCTCCAACATTACGGCCCCCAGCACCCTCACTATCGCTTGAAGACTTCTTCTCAAAAGTCAAAAGTCAACACTGCAAAAAGATAGCAAAAAAATTAGGTGTATGAAATGAAAACCATTAAGTTGCAAGAAATTAATCTATTTGATGTATTATAGAATCAAACACAATGCTTTAAGTGTATAAACGTTAAATGTATTTATAGAATTAAACACATTTTTTTAAAGATTTTTATTACCAAGAAAAAAGGGTTAAATAAAAAAAATAAAAGTCTGAAATTATTTAAAAAATATATAAAATTTGATATTTATCTAGTGTTAAGGCAAGTGATGTGTTACAAATTACTCAATCCATCTTGTATAACACTAACACACATTTCTGTAGAAAAAAAACTTTTATTTTCAGCATTTTTAATAAATGAAAATTCGAAAAATATAAATATTTTAACTATATTTTTGTTTGTATTTATTCATATTAGTATTTGGTACAACTTCTACTAAACCTAAGTTAGATACCTATTATTAATAGTACTTGTTTAATTATTACGAATTTAATATTAATTAGTGAAATTATATGATAATATTAGTTAATAGTAGTAAATCTAGTGATACATTAGTAGATCTACATAATATAATCATAGATCTATTGTTAAATAGCATTAATCCTAATTTTTTTGGAGTAGATCTAGGATTTGGGTGTATTTAGAGAATTTTGGAGAACTTCTATGGTGAAAATAGAAGGAATTAGAGAGGGGAGGGGTTGGAAATGATGAGAAATGAAAGAAATTAAGAAAACATACCTTGATTAGGGCTGATTTGAGCTCCAAGGAAAGAAATCGCCCCAAATTTCCATGTTTCTCCACTCAAACAGCAACAACAACTTGAAGTTTGCAAAAAAGGGTAAGTCGGGGCGGCATACCGCCGGTATCGTCCTTAAGTGGGCCTTTTTGCACTCGGCACCCCCGATATTCGCCGATATCAGGCGGTTTTACCGGTAATTCCACTGGTTTACCCGATATCTGCAATCCCAGCGGCAGACTTGCTCAAACCGATGACCGATGGCGTCGATCTCGGTATACCGACCGTATCGTCGATATCTCAACCAATGAGTAGAACTCCCAAGTCTTTCTTTGACTAGATGCTCAACCTCAACTTAAGTTTGATCTGTGGAATCAGTAGAAGGACTATTAACCTCTAATGACCCACATTGGTGTGCCGTGCTTGGCTCAAGTATTATCCTCGATGTGATTGCTGCACCGCAAAAAGTGCAGTGTCGGGAGCCAACTTGTCCTTAGTGTCCTTGTTGCATCCACACAAATTGTAGTGTTGAGTTGTCCTTGACCACAACCAACTACCCATGAAATATGGCCTCCGTCTTTGCCTGAACTACGATCAGAATACACAACAAGAGCAGAAGAATCAACAAATGAAGTCAAAGAATTAGATCTCTGAGCAGGAAGGCGTTGGAGACTGTAATACATCATATAATTGTGATGGATTATTGGCAAATATTTGAGCATCAATTCCCTAGTAGGCTAGAAGTTCACCAATAAACTGAATGAGTTGAATCTTCTGATGTTGCTTCTAGATAGTGGACAAATCAATAGTCAGTGAATGGTAGTCTTCAAGTTCATCCCATAGCTCCTTGAAAGAGGCCAAATAATCATCTATGCCCGACTCAGAGGATAGGTGTAATTGTGTGATTCATATATATATATATACAGACACACACACACACACACATACATACATACATACATACATACATACATACATACATACATACATACATACATACATACATACATACATACATATATACATATGCCACCTTTGATGACATCTGCTTTTACGAATAAATGCAGTAAAGTTGATCCTACATCTGTTGGGATGACAAGCGAAGAAGCGATCAACTATTGTTAGATTTCGTAATACTCGCAATCCACTTCATAACATCCCAAGCCAATCATTATGCGCCTTAGTCTAGTCTTAGTATCAAGGTGCTCGCCTAGGCGCTAGACAAGATGCTTCAAAGTATGTGCCCTGGCCTCTCAAGTGTCTCTAGTGGACACCTAAGGTCTTTTAGGCCTAAATTAAGCCATTTAAAAGCTAAATAAACATGAATTAGGTCTAAATTTGGTCAAATTAGTTTACATTGAGTCATTTTATGGTCAAAACATGTCTCTGATTTAGGCCAAATTTGGTCAGATTTTGGCAAATTAGGTATGATTTGAAGAAAACATGTCTGATTTAGGGGATGTATGTCTTATTTTGCCGAATTTGGTCTCATTTAAGTCAATATAGGCTGAATTAGGGGAAGCAAGGTCTGATTAGGTCATGCTTTACAAAATTCAATCTGATGGCCAATTCAGGTCAAATTTGGGCAAATTTAAAACATGTCAGATTTGGGGGAAATATATCTGATTTGAGGAAATTAGGTCTGATTTAGTCTCATTTCGGTCAATGTAGGGTAAATTAGGGAAATCAAGGTCTATTTAGGTCATCTTATGCAATATTAGGCCTAATTTAGGCAAAATCAGGTCAAATTTGAGCAAATTAGGTCTTGTGGGAAAACATGTATAATTTAGGGCAAATAGGTGCGATTTGCCGAAATTAGGCCTGATTTGCCCAAATTAGGTCTCATTTAGGTAGATATAAGGTAAATTAGGGAAAGTTAAGGTCTGAGTAGTTTATGATATGCAAAATTAGGTTAGATTTAGGTCAAATTAGGTTCAGTTTAGATCAAGATAGGCCAGATTAGGGCTAATCAGGTCTAGTTTAGGATATGCTAGATGTGATTTAGGTCAAGTTATAATTGTTATAGCTTAGATATAACCATTTGAAATATACATAGTAATGTAATCATTTGAATATAGATAAATATATATGTAAAAAATGAAAAATATCAAAAGTGCCTAAAAACCCATAGGCTTTTGCCTAAGCGCCCTAGGCACCCCTTGGGAGGAAGGGATTGCCTAGCTTCCTAGAAAACTGTAGCCTTAGTATTAAATGTCTTCCCAAATTTTCCAGCAACTGGCTTTGCAGGGGCATGAGTAATAAGATGCTCAAATGTCCCTTAAGACATAGCAAAATATCAAGAGAGTGACATTAAGAGTGGTAGATGCATCCATCAAGCTTCATGTGGTTAATTAAAGACACATTCTCAGAATTAGTCGAGGGCGCAACCTTGATCGGAAGGGCTGCAACAACAAAAGAAAAATACAGAGAAGCCTATGCACTCCTAAGCCAGGCAAAAACAAGGAGTTGTAGAGAGGAGTAGATCCACTCACATCACTAGACGTAGAAGCAACAAAGGGAAAGGACTCCTCCAAGATTGGGCCCTAGATTGCTAGGTAACCTTAGAGATTTGCCCTAAACAAGAATCAACCAACACATCCTTGGTCGATCAAGGGAGGGGTGGGATGAGAAGGCCCTAGTAGCATAGGTCCTAGCATGCTATGTGTCTCATTAATGTCCTAACTTCTCTAACTTCACTGTAATTCGTCTCTAACTTCTAAGACGCCAATGTGTTTTGGCTTCTAGAAGTGCCATAGTCTTTGAATCCTGAAAGATATTCAAGTGATGGAGATCACTCTATACCACTTGTTGGGAATGAGAGTGGCAAGAGACTTGAACAACAAGCCCTAATGAACTCATCACAAGGATGCAGAAGCGTGAGATCAACAAGTGAACTAAATACATACGTCGAGTAATGAGGGCAAGCAAGCAACCTCAAAGACCATAATATGGTGGTTTGCAACCTATATTCACTGGCAAGAATAATTCTATTGATTGATGGTTGAGGTATCATAGAGGATGACTAGTAAAGAGAAAGAAGAGCCCGACCCCTTTCACATAGAATAAAATTTCAATAGAAATTGCAAAATTTTGCTCGAAATTTTGTTTGTTTGCAATCGAACATTGAAACTTACATCAGACATGCGAAACACACAAATGCGGGGAATGGAACGTAATTTTGCGGACACTTCAACCCTAGGTGCAAAATTTCACCAAACATGGTGAAATTTCACAGCAAAAAGCCCAATTTGGGCAGTAATTTTGCGAAATGGTACATAAACACAACTTAAATTTTGAGAAATTTGTTCGTAAGGCAGCTAAATCCTAAATTTGGGTATTTTGGAATTTTTTTTGAATTTTTTGCTTCTTAAGGCTATTTTTCTTATTCTAAGGTATGCTTCCGCTATCCCTAAACCATCTATACATTACCTTCATCAATTTCTACACTCTTATATAGAGATATGAAAAAGTACTCCAAAAATAACAAAGTTCTGTCTTGGATATATGTATAAATGTCTCGTATAACCTAGTTAAATGCTAATACTAGACTGGTACAAGTTGTAGTTCGTAAGTTTGTAACCTGTAACTGTAACTTTAAATTCCAAGCTGTAACTTGAAGTTTTTTAACAGTCTAACTGTCTAGCAGACTTGACATTTCTGTTCATTTATGCACTCACTCATCAAGACATGGATCCCACCCTAACCTCTAAACATATAAATTTATTATATAATCTAGTGTGTTTATGCCTAGACATTGTGTTTCCGAATTTCATAACCTTTTTTTTCCATCCCTAATACCATTCTTATTAGTTCAAAAACATTATTACACCACACCAACAAATCATGAAAAGGGTTGAGATGGTGTAATTAGAGAATGACCCACCAACAATACATCTACAATGCTACATCTTATTAACTCTGTTTCGCCTACCAATTGGCTTACATATCAAATATTAAGAAGATAGTTGAGATAGATGGAGAGAAATCACAAAAAAGAGCATGACAATCTTCCGAACTTAATGCAGGTATGAAGTGTAGTGCTCAATGCTTGGCATCTACCTCCTTGCAGAACTTTGTATATTTTTCCGAGTCCATTAAGGAATTTGCTTCATCAACATCATTGATGTCGACTTTCATGATCCATCCTTTATCGTAGGGACTAGCTTTTACCAAACTAGGAGATTTCTTGAGCTCTGTGTTGACATCAGTTACTGTCCCAGATATACGAGAGTATATATCACTGGTGGCTTTCACACTCTCAACAACACCAAAGCTGCTCCTTTTGGTAATGTTTGTCCCAACTTCAGGCAACTCAACATAAACAAGCATCTCCCAAATGGTCCTGTGTGTGGTCCATTGATTCCAACTATGGCTGAAGATCCATCCACTTTCACTGTAACACCTAGGCCCACTGCCCAAGGCTCTAGTAGAGTTTTAGGAATGACGACTAGCCCCACAAACCACCACTAGCCTAAACTACACACTTTGTCCTCACTCACGCGCAAGCCAAGATAAACTTCCCGACTGGTCACCCATCCTAGTACTACTCTGGGTTGAACACGCTTAACCACAAAGTTCTTTAGTGATGGGCTCCCTGAAAAAGAGGTGCACCTTGGTGATATGGGCAGTCCAATTATTCCTGTAAGAAGAGATGAGGAGGAGAATAGACGAACACCGAGAGATTTGTCGGTTGCAAGGAGCAACTTTCTTGAGAGGGCAATAGCCGTCTCTCTTCTTTTTATATATTAGGGTAAGATACATAGTGGTATAAAGGAGAAATAATAGAGGAACAATAAAACAAATAATATAATAAAGATAGAACCAGGAGGCAGATCGCCGATTTCCGCCGCTGTTCCACTATCGATACCATCGACAGGTCTGTCGATAGTATCGACGGGGATGCAGGTTGTTTCACACTCCCCCTCAAGCTGGAGAGTACACATCGTGTATGCCCAGCTTGCCACATAATCTCTGAAAAGCTGCCGGACCCAAAGGCTTTGTCAAGATATCCGTCAGTTGATCTTCAGACTTGACGTATGGCGTCACAATGGTGCCAACTTTGATTTGATCACGAATAAAATGGCAATCAACTTCTATATGCTTTGTACGCTCATGAAAGATAGGATTCCTGGCAATGTGTATAGCAGACTGGTTGTCACACTTGAGCTCCATAGAAGACATAATAGTGATTTTTAACTCAGAAAGAACAGATTTGACCCATTGTAGTTCACAACATGCATGGGCCATAGCACGGTATTCAGCCTCAGTGCTGGATCTAGCTACCACATGCTGCCTTTTGCTTTTCCAAGTAATCAAATGATCACCTAGAAAGGTACAGTAGCCTGATGTAGACCTTCTATCAATATGATCACCAGCCCAATCTACATCTGAATACCCTGTGAGAGTCAAAGTAGATGGAGTCACCTTGGGTTTAGAATAAGTGATCCCCTTACCAGGAACACTCTTCAGATATCTCAGAATCTGGCAAACTGCTGTCCAGTGTGAATGTCGTGGTGAGTGCATATGTTGACTCACAACGCCTACAACAAAAGAAATGTCAGGGCGTGTAACAGTCAGATATATTAGCTTGCCAACTATTCTCCTATAATATCTTGGATTTGAGTACTCAACATCATCAACCGTCTCCTTGATGTGATAATCCATAGGAGTAGATACCGATTTAGATTCAGCCATGCCTGTCTCCTGTAGTAAGTCAAGCACATATTTTCTCTGAGATAGATTGACACATGCATGAGATCTATGCACCTCAATGCCCAGAAAATATCTCAATTTACCCAGATCCTTCGTTTGGAAGTGTCTCTGTAAACCTTCTTTCACACGAGATATGCCTGTAGAATCACTGCCAGTACTCACTATGTCATCAACATATACAACAATAATGATAGAGCCACAAGAAGAGCTAGAGTAGAATAAAGAGTGATCAGTCATGGAGCGAGAAAAACCCATTTGGAGTACAACGTCACTGAACTTGTCAAACCAAGCTCGAGGAGACTGTTTCAGCCCATATATGGCTTTCTTCAATTTACACACCTTCTGACACTCCCCCTGAGCAACAAACCCAGGAGGTTGCTCCATATATACCTCTTCCTGTAGGTCACCATGTAGAAATGCATTCTTCACATCAAGCTGAAATAGGGGCCAATCAAAGGTAGTAGCCAGAGAAATAATAATCCGCACAGAATTTAGACGAGCTACTGGAGAAAAGGTCTCAAAGAAATCAACTCCATAGGTCTGTGTGTAGCCTTTTGCTACCAATCTGGCCTTCAACCTCTTAACGGATCCATTCAGATTATGTTTGATGGTGAAAACCCATCTGCAACCCACTGCTTTCTTTCCTGCAGGTAAGTCAACAAGATCCCATGTGCCATTAAGCAAAAGAGCTGACATCTCAAGCTGCATTGCCTATTTCTAGCCACTGTCCTTCATAGCATCATAGTGATTCTTTGGTATATCAACAATATCAATCCCAATAGCAAATGCGCGGACCTGTTTAGATAAGTGAGACAGACAACACACATTTGTAATAGGATGTCTAATAGTACAAGTACGAGTACCTTTCCGAACAACAATAGGAAGATCAAGATCTGATGCTTCTGTAGGAATCTCGTGAGTAGAAGACGATGAGGAAGGCTCAGGGACTGGTGTCGCTACCTCTTCTGGATCTTGTCTGCCTCGCCTACTATAAACATATGGGTACTGCTGAATAACATGCCTGTCAGCTGCCTGCTCGTCCTGAATAAAAGTATAATCAGGAATGATGGGTGGCGCTCCCTCACTCTGCACAGATGGCGTCACTCTCTCACTCTGAATATCTGGTGGCACTCCCTCTCTCAACTGCTCCCCCTTACTCATAGCATCGGAGAAATATGGAGTTGTCTCATGGAAGGTAACATCCCTAGACACAAACATGCGACGAAGACTAGGACAATAACACTTGTATCCTTTGCTAGTACTAGAATAACCAAGGAACAAAGTTTTAATAGACCTAGGAGAAAGTATGTCAGCCTTAGGGTCAAAATTATGGACAAAAGAAGTGCAACCAAAAACTCTAAGGGGAACAGAGAAGGGCTGATCCGTGGGTTGTAACACAGAGAAAGGAGTTTGTCCTTTAAGAACAGAGGATGGTTGTCTATTAATTAAGAAACAAGCGGTTAAAAGAGCTTCATATCAGAATTTCTTAGGCACATTGGATTGAAACATGATCGAACGAGCAATATCAAGAAGATGGCGATTTTTCCTCTCAGCCACCCCATTTTGCTGAGGGGTGTGAGGACAAGACGTGCGATGGATCATGCCCACAGAACTGCAAAAATCAGACATAGCCTTTTGAACATACTCTAAAGCATTATCAGATTGGAGAGTTTTTATATTACAGTCAAACTGAACCTTTATTTCTTTATGAAAATGTTTCACAATAGATAGCACAGACTCTCGACTTTTGAGAAGGTAAATCCATGTCATGCGGGAAAAATCATCCACAAAGGAAATAAAATAACGAAAACCATTGTAACTCTGGTCTTTAACAGGACCCATACATCACTGTGGACTAACTCAAAAGGACAAGATGCCCGCTTATTGACACGACTGGGATAAGACAACCTATGATGTTTTCCCGGCTGACATGACTGACACTCTAAAGATGACACTTGGGATAACTCAGGTTCCAACTTCCGTAGGCTCTCTAACGACGAATGTCCATATCTGCAATGCCATAGTAAGGGGGAACCACTCAACAGAATGGATGGAGCTGGAGCAGATACTGGGCGAGGGAGACTGTCATCGTGGAAAAGGTAGAGATTACCTTTCCTAGGCCCCCCACCAGTCGTCCTCATACTCTTGAGATCCTGTAAGACAAAACAAGAAGGCCCAAATGTTACCGTACATTTTATAGTGTTAATCAATTTTGCAACAGAAAGAAGATTAAAAGGAAACTCAGGCACAAAGTGTACAGATTTAAGATCAATCTTGGGTGTTAGAGGGACAGATCCACTAGCTAGCACTCTCCTCACTGAACCATCTGCCAGTGTGACAGATTGGTGAGGGATATACGAGTTAATAGATTGGAGCAATTTCTTCATACCAGTCATGTGCTGTGACGCGCCAGAGTCAACCACCCAAGATGAAGTAGAGCCAGAAGTTATGAGAGATGTAGCCTGATTACCCGCAGTAGATGCCAGGTTTGCTGATGACGAAGATGAAGATCCCACACTCATGTGCTGTGTAGCCTGAATGAACCGATCATACTCCTCCTGAGTGAGAGTGATGCCGGTCTTAGAATTGGTGCCCACAGCTGAAGACGGAGAGGAATCTGTAGAGGTGGCACTATGTGCTGCTCCCACAGGAGGTGCAGTAGGTCTCCCATGTTTCTTCCAACACTTCTTCACTGTATATCCCGATTTGTCACAAAAAGTACACTTAGGATGTGTCCCACGTCCTCTGCCCATACCAGGTCGTCCTCCTCTCACCGCAGCAGCAACGAATGCATGAGACTCCCCAGAAGATATAGTAGAGATAGGATTAACAGACTCAAAAATAGACTGTTGAATTCTCGAATAGGCTTCCACAAGACTTGGCAATTTATCAGAAGCCAGAATGACACTCCTGGCAGAACCGCAATTGAGATTAAGCCCGGATAGAAATTTAGCAGTAACCAGGTCGTCTCTGTCTTTGATCTGTGCAACAACTGTCACAGGATGATAGTAGCTCAACTCTTGAGCAAGTGCCTGAATAGCTCCAAAGTATTCCTCAAGAGATTTATCACCCTGCCTCTCAGCAAACAAACGGTCATATATCATGAATTGTCGAAGAGCATTCTTCTCCTGAGAATAGTGCTGCTTCACTGCGTCCCATATCTCTTTAGCTGTAGTATAGAACATAAACCTAGCCGCAATGGCAGGTTCCATACTATTCCATAACCAAGTCTTCACAAGACTGTCATGACGCTTCCATTCAGCGTATCCTTTATCAGTAGAGTCCAGTGGACCCGAGTCAACATGTATCGCCTTGTCGTGAGATTCCAAGACAGTGTGAACAACGTTCATCCATAGTAGATAGTTTTTCCCGTTGAGCTTGATGAAGGGGATAGGAGACGCCTCGCTGTAGGGAGTCTTGGTGTCCTCCATTGTAGACGGGAACTTAGTGACGGATTGATACACATCATAAAGAAAACTGAGGTGATGGAGAGATACACGTCACAGAGATAGATGAGGTGACGGGGAGATACACGTCACAACACAAAAACACGGATAAATGCGTTACTGACACATTCACAACCTCCAATCGATTTTCCTAATCACACATGGAGGATATGTGATTAGGAGAGCACTCTGGAAGAGACGAGTCCCTCGGATTGGGCTTTAGATAGCCGTTGGATCAACCGGAGACTCCCAAACAGTAGTTCCGATTCCTGAGAACTAGCCGAAGATTGTTGTAAATCAACCAGAAGCTTGCTAGCGGCTCCGGTCCTTGGTGGCTAGATCTACAACAGCGAGGGAAAGTTGCTATCGATGCAGCGATGAAGACGGCTAGCGAATGCTAGCCCAGCAGCACCCGCGCCGACGGCAGGCTGCTGTTCCTGCCGGCCCGACGGCCGAGGTGGCCGCGGCGCCTGGAGAAGTTCGGCGGCGGCGGCGGCTGAGAAGGAGAAAGGAGAAAGGAGAAAGGGAGGCTGTGGCGGCGGCTTGTTGAGGAAGCGGGGCGGCGGATCAAAGCCGCTCTGATACCATGTGAGAAGAGATGAGGAGGAGAGGAGACAAACACCGAGAGATTTGTCGGCTGCAAAGAGCAACTTTCTTGAGAGGGCAATAGCCGTCTCTCTTCTTTTTATATATTAGGATAAGATACATAGTGGTACAAAGGAGAAAATAATAGAGAAACAATAAAACAAATAATATAATAAAGATAGAACCAGGAGGCAGATAGCCGATTTCCGCCGCTGTTCCACTGTCGATACCATCGACAGAGTGCTGTTCTGTTGCTGTGATAATCTCGATACCATCGACCTCCTGTCGATAGTATCGACGGGGATGCAGGTTGTTTCACAATTCCTTTTAAGATCATTTTATCGCAGGCCTCAAATCCTAACATGTTACAATCTCCCCCAGTTAGACTCTTGATGTCCTCGTCAGGGCTGAACTATATGGCCTCATAATATTTCCCTATTTCAGTGCAGATCCAACATGGCCATGTACACTGATTTCCGATCATGACTACTAGCGCAAAGGTGGCTCCATCACCACGAATAGCCTTTCTAACATGCCTGGATCGCATGGCTCAAAGACTGGCATGTTGAAGGTTCATGTGGGTCCCACCTACTAGAGGGGAATTGACTCTGATACCATTTGTAACACCTGGGCGCACTGCCCAAGGCTCCAGTAGAGTTTCAGGAATGACGGTTGGCCCCACAGACCACCACTAACCTTAACTGTGCGCTTTGTCCTCACTCACATACAAGCTAGGATAAACTTCCCAACTGGTCACTTGTCCTAGTACAACTTTGGGATGAGTACGCTTAACCACAAAGTTCTTTAGTTATGGACTCCCTGGAAAGGAGGTGCACCTTGGTGATATGGGTAGTCCAATAATTCATTTTAATATCATTTTATCTAAGGCCTCAAATCTTGGGACGTTACAATCTCCCCCACTTAGACTCTTGACGTCCTTGTCAAGGTTCAACTATATGACCTCCCTTAGAGAGCTTCATACGGAGGCATCACGTTACTGACTTGGCAGCTATTATTGTAGGCAAACTCAGCTAAGAGCAAGCACTGCTCCCATAATCCACCCCAATCGAGCACACACACTCTCAACGGATCTTCTAAAGTCTGGATTGTTCTTTCTGACTGTCCATCAGTCTTGGGGTGATAAGCTGTACTGAATTTCAACCTTGTACAAAGTTCTTCATGCACTTGCTTCCATAGCTTAGAGGTGAATTTAGGGTCACGATCAGAGATAATAGAACTCGGAACACCATGCAAACAAACTATTTCTCTAATATACAACTCGGCTAGATCTGACGCCTTGGCAGTAATCTTTAAGACAAGGAAGTGTGCTGACTTGGTTAGGCGGTCCACCACAACCCATATTGCATCATGACCTTTCTTTGTCTTGGGGAGACCCACTACAAAATTCATAGTAATCTAGTCCCATTTCCACTCTGGAATTTCAATGGATTGCAACAATCCACCAGGTCGCTGGTGCTCAATCTTCACCATCTGGCACGTGAGACAACTAGCTACATACAAAACTATGTCTATCTTCATCCCTGACCACCTAAAGTATCCCTGCAAATCCTTATACATCTTCGTGGTGCCATCTGGCACATGAGACAACTGGCTACATACGAAGCTACATCTCTCTTCATCCCTGACCACCTAAAGCATCGCTACAAATCCTTATACATCTTCGTGGGATCAGCGTGCACTATATACTTAGACCCATGAGCTTCTTGCAAGATACGAGTCTTTAAGGGCGAATCCTTAGGAACCCAAATACGACTATTGTATCAGATCCCACCATCCACACCCACCGAGAGGTGTGTTTGAGGTTTTTCCATCTAACTCCGAGCTGGCTAACTGAGATGCTACAAGCTCGGATAATAGGTCAGGTTTGATCTGGGTATGTATAAGGATTTGCAACGATACTTTTGGTACAGGGATATGGGTAATCCAATTATTCCTTTTAAGATCATTTTATCCAAGGCCTCAAATCCTGGGACGTTACAATCTCCCCCACTTAGACTCTTGATGTGCTCGTTAAGGCTCAAATATACGACCTCATAATCTCTTCCCCCTTTCAGTGCAGCCCAGAATGGCCAATGGACACCCAACTCCCATCCACAGCTACCAGCACAAGGGCGACTCCATCTCGTCTCAGTGGATAGCCCTGTCCGACTTGCCTGAACCGCACAACTTAAGACTAGCATGCCACATGTCCTTTAGGCCCCACCTACTGGAGGGGAATTAGCTCTGATACCATTTCTAACACCTAGGCCCACTGCCCAAGGCTCTAGTAGAGTTTCAGGAATGACGACTGACCCCACAACCACCACTAGCCTTAACTGTGCGTTTTGTCCTCACTCACGCGCAAGTCGGGATAAACTTCCCGATTGGTCACCCATCCTAGTGTTACTCTGGGTTGAGCACGCTGAACTACAAGGTTCTTTAGTGATGCCTACCTGAAAAGGAGGTGCACCTTAGTTATATGAGTAGTCCAATCATTTCTTTTAGGAGATGCCTCAAACCTTAGGTTGTTACATTCACCCACTCATGGGAGTCGTCATACTTCAAATCCTTTACTACTAGTGCGAATCCCCTAGGGAAAACAGAGATCTTGAGATAGGAGGCGGCCCTTGACGTCTACAACATCCTCACCGCCATGGCTGATCCTGCTTGTTCTCCTAGCACCAAACCTCTCCGCCGCTTTCGCTAACCAACCGGCCATGACTGCTGCACTGACAAAAGCAAGTCTGTGTTGTGGTGGCGGCACTCGAATTGCCGCCAAAATTCTCTCGAATTGTTTAGCTTCCTTGAGTTACAAATATGGGAAACCCCCCACAAATCCAATATGAAATATTATTGCATATTTAAGTAGATCTTGGTGTTTAGACCGTCCTCGTAAATTTGCATATTTAATTCACTTATTTGGTCGTCGAAATCGTTAGGGCTGTAAATATCAAAATTTTGGCCGAAATTTTATGAAATTTCTGTTTCTGGGCCATTGGACTCGACATCGAAATCAAACATTTAATTCTATGCCCTTCCGCACCCACAAGCCAATCGTGAAAGAGTGGTTTCTTGGGGAGGCACTCAAAGAGTCTATCGATCCTATGAGGTTCTGGACACCTTTGGAGGTCTTAAAAACTTGACATTTTTCGATGTCTCTTCGTGTTTAGCACGAGGTTGGAGGGTCTATTGATAAGTAGATTCGTAACCTGCACTCTACGATAACCAGGATTCTGATTGGGCCGCGATTACGACCAGGCGAACCATATTTGGTCAAATACCACTGACTGTATTAGTGGCGTTCTTCCAAATATAGTCAGTTGAGGGATTAATCAGGGGTTGATCATGTAAGTGCGTGAAGGTGCCATTAAGCATGCCAAAGTTGCAAGGCTTGGTATAGATGTCTGAATCATCAAACAGAACTTTTTTCTTGAGAGTTTTAGATTCTCTTAATGATTTATTGCACATCTTTTGCACACCTTGCAACTTGTGCTTATCCATGTCGATGAAAAAATAAAAACTGTTGATGCCTTATACAAAATGGCCTGCTTTAGATCGGGGTTACAAAAGGTAAATTACTCCTAGGAACCTGAGCTTGAGCTTGAAGTAGAAACAATACTGAAATCTAAGCGCAAGCCGAAATAACATAAATATAGTTATTAAGGTGGGTTCCTAGGCATCAAAGCAAGGTGTACTTTGACATGCACTTCGCCTAATATGCTGCTTTTTTGGTTCATTTTTGTATGTCCTTTGGCATACTAATGTGTAATGATGGTCTTTTCTTAAGGTTCTAATGTTCAAATTAAATGGATGTTATCAAATTACGTGCCAAATATCATAATAATAGAGATAAATATCCTTAAGTAGATAGTTTGATGTGTCGTGTTATGTGCTATACAATTTCTAATACGGTGACCTTTATACATAATAGGAGTAATGACTGTAAGGCATAGTTTAAAATGTCAATTTCGACGCTGTTTCCGATGTTCCAGAAACAGAAATTTAAAAAATTTTTGGTCAAAAGTTTGATAATCTTGTTCTCGTTGGCACAAGATTTTGACACAAATTTCGACGACCAAATAAAGGAGTTAAGTTATGAAATTTACCTGGATGATCTACATACATAAATACATCTAATTATGCAATAATATCATATTTAGGTATAGGTGGGGAGGCCCTACGAGTGTGAGTGGAAAGATACAACACTGTTTCGATCAGGATTTCAACTATGCAATGTACATATTTATACAAGGTTGTCAAAACCGAACTGGTGAGTCTTCCGGTTCTCGGTTCACTGGTTCAAGCAGTGGTTGCACCGGTTCAACCGTTGACGTCAGCATCACACCATAAATTATTTTTATAACTTTATTATATATAAAGAGTCGAGGAAAAAGTAAGAGGAGAATATAAAGAACTAGCATGGAAACGACCATAATTCAATTGGGAAGTGCATTCCTATGTCAAATTATCAAGTAATCAAATAAATTTTCATTAACATCAGGCTATACCGCAATCGAATTGGCATAACGGTATTAGAAACCTCATAGGAAAATAAATATTGACAGTAGCAGTAAGGTTTTTGTATAGTCATTGACCTGGCAGGACGGTAGGAGTAGGCTAAAGAATTAGAAAAGGTGGGTAGAATATTTTAACTATATGGAAACACTACTAAGGGTATAAATGAAGAAGAGAGGCGCCAGAGCAATTGCAAGAGGATAAATACAACAAAAAAAGGCAGCAACAAGTAGCAACAATAACAGAAGCAAACGCTAGCAGCAAATTATTGAAATGACATGAAAAGGAGGATAAGGAGGAAGATAAGGAAGAATAGGGGAAAAGGGAGGAGGGTATCATGTACCTGCGGCAATTACAACAATCAGCAAAAACTGCAGCAAACCACTGGTGAGTTAAACTCGACCGGTTCACTGGTTCGACCGGTCGGTTGACCGGTTCAAAGGGATTTCCGGGTTTGGGGCCAAACTGAACCGGTATAGGCACCGGTTCCCGGTTCAACCGGTTGAACCGGCCGGATCGGTTTGGTTATCTTATGCAGTAACATTTTATATCTTATATCTTGCATTCAATTAAGTAATACATCACAATTCTCATTTTTCAGATATTTTTTATTTATTTGTTCAATTTTTTGTAGTTAAACTAAATTGTAGAAATGCCCAGCAGTTGGGTGGAAGGCTTCGATGTCTAGTAGCCGAAACCAAAATGTCATCCAAACCTTTCGCAATTTCCGTCGAAATTTTAATCCATACTGTAAGGTAAAAAGGTAGTACTTAGATTAAGCCTCTTCTTCCATAAGAACCCTGAATACTCATATTTACAATAAGATGTATGCATAGACTTGTAAGGAGGAATGAACTGATCATATTGTATGCATATTTCAGGATGTATTTAGTGGATTAACCATGAAATATATATATATATATATATATACCGTCAAATATATGTATATGATGGGAAAATACCTTTGATAGTTAGAAAATATAAGTTTATATAATATAGAAAATGGCCTGAAATTGTTGGTCATGTTCTGTATGCATAGGTTAGGACTAAAATGAGGGATTAACCATAAAATGCTTGTATATAACCATAAAATATATGCACATATAATATAGCATCCATAAAATGTAATATTCGTGAATTGGGATCGATCCGGCCGTGTCATACGTCTAAAGGGAAAATTTCGCATTTAAAACATGAGTTTTTCAAAAAGACGTCGATTGACGGAGATGATATTATTGATGATGGAGAGACTTACAATAGAAAGGATGGTACCAAGAGAGAGAACTCAGTCTCCTTTACACCCGAAAGGCAACAATAGAAGAAGATGGTTGCTAGGGGATGCGCTCAAAGAGGTTAGAAACCCTAGGTCGTCCATCTTTGGCATTAGGTTTTCGTATTCTAATATCTCTTGATGTCTCTTCATGTCTAAGACAAGGTTCGGGGGTCTATTTATAAGAAGTGAACCTGTAGCCTGCGTTGAACATGGACTTGGTCTAGGTCAGGATACAGTTAGGGTAGACTGTATATGGTCAATACCATGACCCTATATGCTGCTGCTCCCCGTATATGATCACCAGAATACTGACCTTATATGGTCAGGGTTGACCATGCATGGTGCAGAGATGACTATGTGATCTTGGGATGACCGTAAATCTTCCTATAGGTGCCGGTATGCATACCGAAGTTGCTGAGGCTGCGTGTAGACACTCACATGAAGGAAGCTTTTCTTAAGAGTTTAAGAGACTCGACAGTTTACACAAAAATGTGAGATTCTAGATCCTGATGCTTCTTTGATGAAATTTAAATAGGGATTTATTTCTTTAACATTTCATACTTACTTTTACCCAGTAGTAGACATTTCCTTTCTGATATGATATTATTAACACGAGAAAACAGATTTCTGATATGATATTAATAATATGTTAAAACAGATTTGTGATATTATATATTAACACGAGAAAGCTGACGGAGCTACTAATAAGTGTATAATCATGAACTGTAAACGTATTACACTGTGCAATGTTTTCTACTTCACGAATGATGTAGTAGATGGAAGTAGTAGGTATAAACTAGACTGACAGTGGAAGTTGACGTCTGAAATTACTCTTTTATTCTCTAAATATATTAGTTAGATATCTTGTTATTAATAAACTATCCTGTTGTTACTATTTTCAGGTAATCCACGGTTCAGAGAGGGGGGAGATTGCTGCGTTGCTTCTTTCTCCATTGAAACCTATATTTGAAGGCCAATTTGCTTCTGATGCAAATTCTTGTGGAAGCCAATTTACTTTTTTTTTAACTATGCCTTTACAAGCATTCTGCCAATTAGCTCAACTTGGCTCAGATGTTGACCATGTATGATTGTATATTGTTTTTTTTTCTTTATTTTTATTGCCTGATTTCTAAATTTAGAGCTTGTAAATGAATGCAGGATACCTGCAGCAATGCCGATTCAGTGCTTTCCAGTGTGTTGTCAAAATGGGAGATTTTACTGTGTACCTCAGGTTCTTTGAATACAGTATGGGCTCAAACATACTCGGATCCATTTTTGAGGCGAATAATCCTTAGGTATTACCTCTTGTTTTCTGTTATTGTTGTTTTGACATCCAGATAGATCTATGTTGATATTTTGACTGGTAGTATGTAGAAATTTGGAAAACCTTGTTGCTACAAGGTATTGTGTCCAATGATCTCTAATTCCATGTCAAAATTTCTTGTTGAGATTCTTGGTAGTTGAAAATCTTCAGCTGAAAGAAAAAAAATGGAATACAGTGAACAGCATGACTGAGAACACATTAACGTTACACTGAGTCACATCGAGTCACGAACAACAATTTGA
Organism: Alisma plantago-aquatica; assembly: GCA_963693085.1. Classification (NCBI taxonomy): domain Eukaryota; kingdom Viridiplantae; phylum Streptophyta; class Magnoliopsida; order Alismatales; family Alismataceae; genus Alisma; species Alisma plantago-aquatica. The sequence goes on along the minus strand of OY856410.1, from coordinate 988,173,173 downwards.
ATAGAATAAGAGTGTGTTTGGGAAATGTTTTTCTCTCGTCTTCTAATGTATCCATCTTGGCATTCTCATTTTTCTACAATCGTCGACCAGCTTGTTTCTTCACAGCCCAGCATCTTTTGCCATTCAACAAGGCCGTGTATAGCTACTTTACATAGCTACTCTATAAAAAACTAGTGATTCCGTGCGAGTGGAATTTGTGGTCGCTTATTGATTTACCCACACTGTGATCCTGTGAAACATTCCCTTCACACATTTTATGAATATTGGACCTCTAGTAACAAAACCTTTCACAATCAACGATGAAATGTATATAGGAAAAAATGCGAATTGGAAATTGTGGATGAACAAATATCCATATGTTAATATATAGTTCATGCTGTTTCCCCTTTTTCGAGAAGAATAACCAAACTCCGAGACAAGGTTTTATATGTAATTTGACAGTATATTCAATGAGATTCTTGTCCGTCTGGGAAGGAGAAGAAAAGTTCCTACCAGATTGAGACTAGAAGGCTCAAACAAGAATCCATTTACTGAAGATACCCTGAATTACAAGAAAAAACAGTAACACCTAAGTTGGGTGAAAACTTTCAAAGTCCCACCAATTTCGAACGTCGAATGTCATTTTACAGTGCCAGCTCTGAGCTGGTACAATGGAAAAAGGCATCGACCGATGTCAGCGCTGAAATGGAGGACGGGAGTTAGATAGTTGCTGGTTTTGGTGTGATTGCAAAACACCTGCTACCTTGTGTTAGACGAACTATTTGGTATACCTTGGAATATAGAAGTTAGTAACAACAATCGTAACTTGCAATTTAAACTACCATTTTATCTTTTAATTTTATGGGAATTTAGATGCTACCATCCAAACGTCGAGGTCTACGGAAATGGGCGTTCCTACCTAGGTCCATTACATTGGTCGCTTTTCACAATTCCCCTCAAGTTGTGCATGAATGTTAAGCATGCACAACTTGAATGGCATTTCTGAGTGATCCTTCATCCAGGCCTTTATTTGACTTGTGTCATCAATCTCAACATGTCTCGTAAAATTATTTCGGACCAGAATATTGGCAATTATTGCAATAGAGCCTGATAGGAAGACTTGTAGTTAAGACCCATATCTTTCATTAGAAATACCATATTTAGTTCAATATGAGAACAGCTTTTCCATTGGATATAAGTATAATTGGCCCCTTGCTCCATGTAAGCATACCAGCACTAGATCTTCTTTTACCCAAAAGGCATGCCCAATCAACATAAAGTATCCTTCTAAGTTCAATTGGCCTATTTTTATGATAGATAATCATTTTTCCTGTCATGTCCTTAATGTATCTTATAATTCTGCCAGCTACCTTAGATATCTAAAGGTTGGTGCATCCATGTATTGGCTGGAGCTATGAAATAATGTTAATTTAGGTGATGATGGGACGATGGGGATGTGAGCTAGAAAAATTATCTTTGTGAGCTTCTGGTATTTCACTTTCCAAGCTTTAGAAGTGGAGTTGCAATGTTAGATAACATCTTGTTATTTTGCTTAATCGAGGCATCTAGCAGTTTACCTCCAAGATTCCCTTCATCCTACAAGGAGATCTAAAGTATATTATGTGTGATCTAAAAGCAACCATAGCACTTAAATGACAAGGTATTAATATATCTGTCCTAGATTTTTGATTTTGGAGTCACTAGAAAGGCACTTAATGATCTTATTTGTAGCCCACCATCACAAGTGACTAGTGAGAACCGCATCTTCTATATACACCAGCAGTATCACATTCTTTTTGAGGTTGTCTTGTAAATAATGCATAATCAACAATTCCTTATTCATAACCAAGCCTTCACAAAAATTCCTTCTTTTAAGCCATACATAGTTTTCTCCAGCGCGCATCTTCCTTTCGCTGAAGTCGGAGGGGACTTGCATGTAAACTTCGTTCAGAATCTTCAGATATTTCTTCAAGAAGGTTTCTATTAACATCACGTATATGCACACTCGATGAGCAATTGCAGACAATGGAAAAATTATTGTATAATTTTCAGCTACACAATAGGGGCGAGCATCTAATGGTAGCGAAACTGTATGTCTGAGTAAAACTTTACGCAACCTGCTTCGTCTTATATCTCATAATTACCATATTTATTTTTGAATTATATACCCATTTATGTCTACCTTATGTTTCAACACATTATCCTATATACTATTCCTCACAAGAGTGATTATTACCTCCTCCCTAGCCTGTTTGACCTGTTATATTGTCTACTTTAGAAAATTCCTTTTGAACCTTTGTTGATTCAATGGTGGGATAAACATGTTGATTTTGGTGGGAGTTTTGCTTGACATAGATTTCCAGTAGTGGACTTAGAAGTTGGGAATCTTAGGCTAAAAGAAAGAAGGCCACTCTTGATGCATGATGGAAAGATGTTAACATGAGACATGATGACGAATCTGGGATTCACCAATTTTTTCAGCTTTCTTGAAAGTTTATGATTCATTGAAATTTGGAAAATTGTGCAATCGTTAAAGTTCATTTTTCAGGGAAAAAACAGCTTCGTGTATTGTGTGTATGTGTAGACATGTATGTGTGTGTTTGCATAGATATGTATGCGTGTGCATGTATAGACATGTATCAATGTGCATGGATTATGCTTGCAACTTCCAAAAGAATATTCCTTCATTTCATCATTGAAGTCCTCAAGCTACATCTTGGTTTCCTTATCTCCCAAATGAAGAACCCCCATCCAATATAAAATATTACAATATAAAGTGGTGTAGTAAGATGTAGAGATTAAACCTACAAAATTCTTGATTTAATTCTTTCATTTGGCGTTGGAATGATCGGCAATGCATATGTCGAAGTTTTCGTCATGATATCAGGGAATACCTATTCCCATGATGTCGTACGGACGTCGGTACGGATCCCTATTTCCTCCACGTAAGCCCAAGGGGGTGCCATTTCAATGCGAAATGGGTATGATTCAACCTTAGTCGTACGTTGGATCAAATTTAATATTATTTGGTGGGAAAATATCATCGGTTTGGTTTCATTAGGCTCATGTAATAGAAGACAACAATCCTTATAGGTTATCAAGATTGCTAAAGAGCCAGAAGCTAGATTTGGCACATCGACTAAAGCACATGATCACAAGCATATGTTTAGGGTATACACTCTGTGGTCGCCTAAGCATCATGGTGAAATAAGGAGTTACTTTGGACCAATTCGGCTTATTTGTGCCTGGATCCTTTGAATGGTGCTTAGGGTCCGTTTATGGGTATTAATGCCACTTTTGAGAATTATATTGTTCATTCAAAATATTTTCTACATATGAAGTGGCTATCTGTATTATTTTTGCACCATAAAATGTTTATTTGAAAGTTTAATACTTTTTGTTTCCTACTTCCTAACTCATCACCATCCCTCATCGATATCATACCTAGTAACAGTTTGCAATTTTATGCTCAATCAAATGGTTCTTCTAAAATATGTAGTTTGACACCTTCTTGCGACCTTTCACAGTCTTACCTACCTTTTCGCAAACTTTCTTGACCTTTCACGCATTTTTATGTTAAAACATTTGAATATTAGTATCATTTTAAGCTTTTTTAACAAGTTTAATGATTCCACTTATGGTGTGTCCTGACCAATCCAAACATTATGTGTCCTCCCACACTACAACAATAGAGGTATTCTCTCCATCTTGAAAAACAATACTCTTCCACATTTGATGGGATCTTCCATGTTATGCTCACACATTTAAATTTAGAAAAATGTGCATGAATATATATCATATGTGTGTATGTGCATACAGACATATATCTAAACACAGACACATAAAACAAAACATATATACACATGCATACAAAGGGGTGGATCTGATGCGGCTTCTGTAGTAGCTTCAATGGAGGCCTGGTTTGCCCAGGCTGGCTTGCCGTGCTTGATCCAGCACCTATCTTTAGTGTGATTATCACGACCACACCAGTTGCAGTAGCGATGGCCAGGGGCTTGACCTCGTCTAGGAGCTGTGGAAGTGCCTCTTCCTCCAGAGGATGGTAGACGTCCTCCACGACCACGTCCACGACTACGGCCGCGTCCAGAATCAGTAGTACGAGCAACCAAGGCAGGATGCTCAATAACTGGTGTAGAGGAAACAAAAGGTAGTCGCTGGAATCGCTTGAGAACATCACGGAGAGTCGGTAGTGGATCACTAGACAATATTTGGTCAACCACATCGGAAAACGAAGCTGGAAGTGCAGCCAAGAGCTTCTGAGCTTCCTTGATGTCAACAATCAACGAGTGGTAGATCTCATACTCGTTCCAGAGAGCGGAGCACTGGTTGTAAAACTCTTCAATAGATGCATCTGAGGAGTACTCCTTTTTGGCAAGGTTTTTGAAAATTTCAAAATCCCTCTTTGGATTTTGCTGTTGTGAGTAGACATGAGACAACTGGTCCCACATTACTTTGGCATCATGAATGCACAAGAGAGACTGACTAATGCGCGGCTCGGTGCTGTTGAGTAGCCAGGACATAACGCTCGAGTCGTCTTTAGACCATTGGGCATATGCCTGCTTGGTCTTGTCGTCAGCAGTAGCAACAGGAGCAAGAGGTGGATCAGTAGTAAGATGAGAGTATCTGCCTTGAGCCTTCACATATAGAACAAAGGATGCCCGACCACAAATGGTAGTTGGATCCATCGAGCTTGACCGTGGTAACACAGAGAGATCGAAGAGGCTCCACAGATGCCATACTGGACAGAGGCAAACAATAGCAGAAATGTGACTGAGCAGTAGCAAGCAACACGTAAATAACCCACGATAGGCAGCAGTAGACAGTAAATAATAAACCTGCTATGGGGCAGTAGCAGCAGCAGAGATATGACGCATCAGATCAGAAGGACCCGTACTCGGGCAGAGATAGATGTAGAAAACCTACGCCGTCATGAGGAAATCAATAATCCTTCATGAGGCGCAGGCAGAAAAGGAACCAGAGACGTAGGGGACTCTCAACTTGAGAGGTCTATGGCTGTCCGAAACAGTCGAATACCCGGTAGGAAAAGAAGGATGGATTAGCGAACAAGGAAGAAGATGGATGGGGTTGGAGCGGTTACGACAGCAGGGGGGTTGGAGTGGTGGGCGGCAGCTGGTGGGTGAGGGGGGCAGCAGCGGCGCTGGGGAGAGAGGAGGGGACTGGTGGCGGGCCGGGGGGGGTAGCGGTTGCGCTGGGGGGAGAGGAGGGGACTGGCGGCGGCGCGGGGGGGGGGGCTTCAGGGCATTGGGGCAGGGTGGGACAGAGAAACCGGGACCGGGCCTGCTCTTGATACCATATAGATAAATGAAGGCTTGTTTATTGAGTGAGTAAAATAGTGTACAATGCAGTCTCTTATATAACTGAAGAGAGTAGAGACTAAAACAGAGATGAGCAATATGGGACTAAACTACAGAGGTAAAAAGCACAAGTGAGGCACATGCTATGCACATGACACTCAACAAGACATAACAGAAAAACAACATATCTCTATATGTATTACACATCAGGGGCCACGATAATACGAAATTTTATGCAATAGCTATGCACTGATCACATCCTACATCTTGCTTCCCAAAATTCTTTGTATCTATTTCCATGCGCCCTGAGGCTTGCTACTAAGCATAGCCACAAATTGTGTATTCAGGATACATGCATCCTAGCTGAAAAAAAATTCAAAATTCGAGAATTATTCTGCAAATTTGGGTAAAAGTTTAACACAAGGTAAGTCTGGTAAACGTTTTGAAAAAAGTCAGCAAAAAGTCGGAGGATATACACATGCGCGCACATAATAACACAGACACATCACACACACACACACACACACACACACACACACACATATATATATATATATATATATATATATATATATGTACATATTAATTACATATACATATATACATATATTACACATACAAATATGTATATACATATACACACATATACATACACCAAAACGAAGTTAGAGTCTTAATTAAACAATATAAAACGAGAAAATACAGGTAAAAACATAAAATGTAATAATTTGCAAATAATATGGGAATAAACATATTCGCACATTAAAGAGAACTTTTAAAAAGGGAGATTATTGTGACATTGCTGCCGAGGGAGTATGCAGATATGCTGCCGTTGACATCAAAACCAGTTTCGCCAATGATTTGCACTAGGAGACTGCAACTGATGTGTTAGCAAATTGCTATCAATGGTGTTTGCTTAGGGCACGACTGCCGATGTTGAACCACAGTATGAATCATAGGACTGTAATCGAGGCAGTCAATTCTACTGCCTGCATGTGTCTCGGATGTCGCTTCTGATGTGCACCTTGGGACTACGTTGCCTAGCATAACCACTTATACGGGCAACGTGTGTAATATCTAGTGAAATTTTGGTTAAAGTCTATGTTTTATCATCCCTCCCCCCCAAATATCTCCTAAATCTCAATCACTCCTGACAATCCCTGCATTATACCATAAAAAATATGAAATTTATGTATTTCATGTTTTATTCGCATTTGTCTTTTTTTTTTGGGCAAAATTTATACTTTAGTGATTTCCTTCCTCGTTTTATGATCTAATCTTTCACTATATGTCTCTGTAGTGTAGCAGCATGCCACACCTTGGCGACATAGATGATATCATGTAATGATGCCTTCAATTATAAGCTCTAAGTTCTCAAGTTAGTTTATGTTTTGTTTGATGCATGAACATGAAAACACAGGCTTTTGTATGATCTCGTCGTAATAGATTGATGCTCTTATTTAAAATCATTAATACTACCATTAAATTAGTATGATGTTGGCACACACTTAGATTAATAGGTATAGAGACTCGTGGGTTTGGCAACCCCAACATGGTTGGATTGAGGCTTAGATGATGACAATGATTATAATTCCTTTATTCCGGAATAGCTGATTGCATATTTACAGATTTTTACCTTTTTTTTCTGAATTTTCCACACCCAAACTCTGATTTTTTTCAGCGTACCTGGTTGAATCCCAGGCTCCTAGTAACTTGGCTAACCACGACGTTGCTGCTACCAATATGCATAGTGTCACAATTCCCACTGACAACATATCTTGACACAAACCAGGGGCAGCTCCAGTTGGGGGGGGGGGGCTAGGCTGAATCTCCCTCGAAAAAGAATTATTATAATTTACCATTATCACATGTATTGATTTTAATTTTGCAAATATATCTTATTACATCACAAGGTCTGTGACCGTCTGCCTTCTTTCTTTCTTCACCCTCACATCCTTCCTTTTCATATAGCTGGAGGGTTGAAAAATGACCACAATATCTCCGAACCCTTACAGATAAAGAGGTTATCAGTCATGAAACAGATACCATCCGTTATCATTGTTAGTGGACGTTACCCCAACCCCTCTCTTATCAGAATTAGCTCAAATGTGATATAAATTTGTCTCATGAATATAGTCACAAACATAAAAATTTGGGATGTCTTCTCCAAGTTCAAGAAAACTTAGAATTCGAGAATTATGCATGAAGTTTGGGTAAAAAACTGTGAAAGTAGGTGAAAGTTAGTTCAAATATTTGTAGAAGTGTAGTAAAAAAAATACATATATGATATATACATATTATGTACATTCACATATACACACATAAGTACATATCTACATATTCACGCCCTAAAAAGACTATATACTTAACAATTAACATGTATTTCACACAAAATACGTCACTACGCACACACACACACAAATAGATATAGTCAGTCTGGAATGCACTCGAGTGTATAGATCACATTGTACACTCTTAATGGTTTTCCACCATGTCATGATTTTTTTTTTGAAAATTTAAACCGTTGATCTTCTTAAACATCTATGAATAACTTATGAGAAAAATTTAAGCTCATTTGGACCATTATAGGTCATGCATATAAAGAGAGCTATTAGTACATAGCTTTCCTATTTATGCATCTCTTTACTATTTCCGTTTCCTGTTGGGTTTGTTATGTAAATGTTCTCATCCTATATAATAAAGGAGAACCCGCTCTAACTGGGTATCACTTTGACCCAAATACATTCACTTGGTATCAGAGCACATCCAGTTGCTGTAACCCTATCCATCGCCCTCCTAGCCGCCGCCCTCTCTCTTCCTCCTTCCTCTCCGTTAACACCACCCGTTGTCACTGTAGGGCACCGCCGTCGTTGCTGGCGTTCACCAGGTCATGCTTCCTCTGTCTCCTTCTGAGCACAATGGCTGCTTGAAGGAGAGGAGGACAAAACCCTCATTCTATCCCGTAAAGAGGAGCAACTCCCTTCTCATCTTCTTTCCTCTTCACGTAGTCCCCGTACGTGGATGAGTGCCTAAGTCTTTAGGGACTGCTGATGCGATAGATTCAATCTTCAATTAATAAGTGACAGTGCCAATTCTCGTCACCCCCGACGTGTCTTCCTGGGGTCATCTTTCTCTTTGGTGCGTCTTCCCGAAGCCGTTTATCTCTTTGACAAAGCAAATTCTCATCAAAATATACGTCAGCTGCCGCCACACATGGCATGTCCTCCAAGCAACACGGCTTGTTGCTGCCCAGGGTTCGTTCTGACGACGTAGATCTCCACTCTGATCGTAAGTTACACGGTGTGTCCCTACGTGACAAGGCGCTGTTGAAGTTTACACCTCTGAAGGAGTACACACCGTGCATTCGTGACACGACGTGTTAACAATCATAGGAGTTTACGCCTCCGACAACGATACGACATGTCTTATACGTACACGGCATGTGCAAGTGAGTCAGAAGTTATGTCTTCCATCATCATCAATGGACACATGTCTAGAGTCCAACACGGCGTGTCGAAGATAGAAAGTCTGGCTTCCGTCTCTGCCAACTGACACGAAGTGTCAAGTGTTCAATACGATGTGCTGCTGCCATATACGCCGTGTTAAGTCCTCTACGCGACATGTTACTTGTTCTGTCTGCTGCCGTTATCATGATTCAATCTCAAGATGGGAGATGAAAAGCCAGCTGCTTCCGCTACGATCGTCTACAACGATCAATCTCAGATAACTTTTGTGAAGCTCAACTCACAAAATTATCTTCTCTGGATGCATGCTATCTACACTGTTCTTGAATCTCGAGAGAAGGTGGATATTATTGAATCAGAACCTCCCGATAAGAACAAAAAAGACTATTCTACTTGGCGGAAGAATAATGTGCTGGTGAAGTCTTGGTTATAGAATAGCATGGAGCCCCGACTTTTTTCTAGATTTATGTTTTATTCTACAACCAAACAAATCTAGGAAGCTGCAAAGAAACACTTCTCTCACGAGAAGAATGCTCTCCATCTTTATACTGTCTATGATCGACTCTTTGCAGAAAGACAAAATAGTCGCTCCCTAGAGGAACGTTTTGGTACTATACAATCCATTTCTTAGGAACTTATTTTCTACCAACCATTGAAGATTGATGATCAGATGAAAGATCGAGATGATCTAGTAACAACAAGGTTTCTTTTTAGCTTAAATCCTGTCTATGCTTCATCTAGGAGTGTTATTCTTGCCACAGACAAACTACCAAGCCTTGAAGAAGCCTTTGTGAGAATTCAACAATCTTCATTTGAGTCTAACTCTGATACTCTAGGAGAACAACATTCTGAGAATCATGCCTCTCTTACTGTTGCTACCAAAGGAACTAGACGAGGTGCTGGTCGGGGACGAGCCAATCGTCCTAGAGACAAATGTACTTTTTGTGGAAAACCTGGACATACAAAAGAAAAATGATATTCTAAGCATGGTCGACCCCTTGTTGCTGCACATTATACGACTACTACGTCGGGAGCATCTACATCTGAAGCTTCTAAACATGTGCAATCAAATGTCATGATCTTCAAGGAGGAGTATGACTGTCTTCTTCAGGCTACCCAACAAGCTTCCCTTGGCTCCTCTGTCAACCCGGTTTCAGATACAAGTAACCAGGGGATTATGCGTGTTGCCTCTCATCCATCCTCTACATGGGTGGTGGATTCTGGGGCCTCCCAACATATGATGGGTATATGATCTATGCTTCTCTCTTCTGACTCGTATATCCCACATTCTTCTATGACACTTGCCGATGGTTCTATCAGGCGAATTTAGGCGTGTGGCAGTGTACAAGCATCACCTGATTTGACTTTACAATCTTTACATTATGTATCCGACTTTCTGTTTATTTAATGTCTGTTGCTAAGCTGGTTGATTCTTTGAAATGCTTGGTAATATTTGGAGACTCTTTTTTTTGTATTACAGGGTCTTAGGAGCTGAAAGAAGATTGGCGGGGGATCTAGGAAAAGTGATCTCTACTTCTTTGAAGGTGGTTGCCTAGCTCGCTAGATTCCTTCTACCCCATCTACCATTTTTTGTGTCGACTGACGCTACTTTTCTTGAGTCTACTCTGTTCTTTAGTGACTTTGTTCAGAGAGGGGGAGCAAAATCCTGAGAGTGACTACATTTTTGAGCGTGAGAGAGAGCCACCAATTTCTTTGCCATGTGATGAGACCGTTCTAGATACCACTCCCACTTCACCACCACCACCACCTATACCTCCATCGATTCAACCTTTTTGACTGGTTTACTCCAGGCGAGCAAGGCATCACCAAGAGGATGTAGCCTCATTCGGTCCAACAGATTGCCCCCTCATCGTTTGATACTTCCGAGGTAACTGTTTCTAGTGAGAGTTCTCTTGATGCTTCAATTTCAGATTTGCGCCTTTTAGTTGCAGCTCGTAAAGGTATTCGTTCTTGCACTATACATCAGCCATCAGCGAATGTTTGTTGCTTGTCTCATCTGTCACTAGCAGCCTGCATATTTGCTCCTCAACTTGATTATACGTCTGTTCCTCGCTCCTATTCTGAAGCAGTCAGACATGATGCTTGGATCCAAGCTACGGATAGTGAGATGGCAGCTCTTAGTGAGAACTCTGCTTGGGGACTTGATGGATCTTCCTCGTGGTAAGTCTGTTATAGGTTTCCGTTGGGTTTTACTGTGAAACAAAAACCAGAAGGCTCGTTTGGTGGCAAAAGGGTACACTCTTACTTGGCGTAGACTTCTTTGAGACTTTCTCTCCAGCTGCTTGACTCAATCCTGTACAGATCCTTATATCTGTTGCTATTCATTTTGACTGACCTTTTCTTCAGCTGGACGTCAAAAATGCTTTTCTTCATGGTGATCTACTTGAGAAGGTATACATGGAGCAACCTCCTGGGTATGTTGCTTAGGGGGAGTGTCAGAAGGTTTGCAAGTTGAAGAAATCCTTGTATGGTCTGAAGTAGTCTCCACGGGCATGGTTTGATAAATTTAGTGCTGCACTTATACAATTTTGGTTCACTCGGTCCTCTATTGATCATTTTTTGTTTGTGTATAAGTCTTCAAGTGGCACTATTATTCTAGTTGTTTATGTAGAGATTGCCATCACAAGTGATGACTCTACTGGCATTTTACAACTCAAGAAATGGCTGCAAACACAATTTTAGACAAAAGATCTGGGCAATCTCTGCTATTGCCTTGGAATAGAAGTTCTACGTTCCAAGAAGGGCACAAACCTCTCTCAACGGAAATATGTTCTAGATCTTCTTGTAGAAATCGACATGGCACAGTACAAACCAATCTCGACGCCTATGGATTATCATACTAAGAAGCATACTTGTCAAGGCGCGGCCAGTTGGTCACCCTGATCCCTTGGGCGACCAGGCCGACTAGTCGGCCGCCCTGACGTAGGTTTTTTTTCTCATATAATTAGTTATATATAGTTACATATATATAGTTATATACTTATATACAATACATTATATAAAAAAATAATGTGAACACATATCTGAGGAAGTAATAATCCATATTTGTTAAATATTGTCATAAACACAAAAAATAATAATCAATAAGAACTGAATGCCTAAACCCATGTTTTGGTAAATAATGACCTAGATTTGGTAGATAATGTCATCCAACACCTCAAAATTTTTGAATGACGACTATTCAATGTATTCAATTAAACAAATATAATTAGATAGAGAAAAGTTTATTAAATTTAGACTTATAGTGCTTGTTGAATTGTTGTAACTAAATTAAAAGTTATTAATTGAACTAGTGTAGTGTGAATGAAAGTGATGTTCACATCAAATCATTGCTAAAGACAAACTCAAACATTCGAGATAGGCATGGAACAAAATTTCGATCAAATTTTTTTTTTTTCAATCAGACATCGAAACGTCAGTTTGCATGAACTGGTCAGCAATTTCGCAGCTACAGTCAAAATTTCGCAAAATAGGGGGTATTTTAGTGCAAAACAACCCAGTTTGGGCCTTGATATTGCGAAATCAGTGCAAAATGCAACACCTATTTCGCGAAATAGTGTTCCATCGACTGGGTTTGTTGGGACTTTGATCTTTTAGCATTTTTTTTGTGATATCTTGCTCTCGAAGGCTGCTTTACTTGATTCTAAGATATGTAAACCCCCTCCCTAGCCCATCTACTACTACTTTTTTTTACTCCCTGTTAGACATCTTAATAAATACTCCAAAAATCCTACATTTCTAAGTGACATTTCTCTTAAAATTCTCAAGATCTTGAAGTGAACTTTTAAATCTAAGAAACAATAGTGTGAAATACGTATATCTATACTTATTTTGAGAATCAAATCAATATATTTCATATTTATACACAAAATGGCTACAAAAGCTTTTTTAAATGGAAGTTCTTATATTTTTCACTTATGTAACCCTATATATATTATAATAGTAACCTTATACAAAATGATGTGTAAGTTGTAACTTGTAACCCTAATTTTTTTTTATTCACTTATGTAACCCTAAATATATTATAATAGTAGACTTATACAATAAATATACTGACCTACAATATTGTAACTTGTAAGTTTATAACTCTTAAGTTATGAAGTCTATTACTCTAGTTGTTTTAACTTGAAGTTTGCAAGTTTGTAACAGTCTAACTATCTAACATACTTGACAATTCTGTTCATTTGTGCACTCACTCATCAAGACATGGATCCCACCCTAACCTCTAAACATATAAATTTATTATACAAACTAATATGTCTATGTTTATACATTGTGTTTACAAAATTCCATAACTTAATTCCTTCATTTTGTCATCAAAATTGCCATCGAAATTCTGTCAAAATGGTTCAGCTTCCTTCACTTACAAATGTGGGAGACCCCCACCCCCACATATCCAATATGAAATATTATTGCATATTTGAGTAGATCTTGGCGATTAGAACGTCCTCATAAAGTTTCATGATTTAATTCACTTATTTGGTCGTCGAAATCGTTAGGGCCGTAAATATCAAGATTTCGGCCGAAATTTTGAAAAATTTCTGTTTCTGGGCCATCGGACACGACATCGAAATCAGACATTTAATTCTATGGAGATAGGGGTGGGGGGAATCAGAATAGCAAAAAAAGAAACAGAAAAAACCTTATCATTCTTGGCTCTAGCCTAACTAAGCGGCCGCCCAGGCTTGGTTTGGGCCGACCAGTCGGGCTAGTCAGTCGACTAGCCGATCAATCGGTCTGGGCGGACGCCAAACTAAGGTCCAAATCTAGGCGGCAGGCAAGTCAGACCCCCTCCAACGACTAGCCAACTAGCTAGTCGGCCGACTGAACAAGTATGCTAAGACGTCTATTTCTGATGACAACAATTTTTCTGATCCAACAAAATATAGAAGGATTGTAGGGAAATTGATTTACTTGACAGTTACTCGTCCTGATATCTCTTATACTGTGGGAGTTGTTATCCATTTCATGAGTGTACCCAAGCTGTCACACTGGATGGCCGTTACCCGATATCTACATTATTTTAAAGGATCGCCAAGGAAAGGCCTTACTTTACATGGCAAAATCCCGCACATACAACCTTGAAGCTCACTGGATTCATTGATGCTGATTGGGCAGAGGATGCTGGAGACAGACATTCTATCTCTGGCTAATGTGTGTTTCTTGGGTCACACTTAGTGACTTGGAAGAGCAAGAAACAAAATATGGTAGCACGCTCCAGCATAGAGGTTGGATATCGAGCTATGACACACGCCTGTTGTGAGTTACAATAGGTTATGCATGTTTTTTCTAAAATGGGGTGTCTGTTGATACCAATTTCTCTCATGTGTGATAACATGGCAGTCATTCATATTGCTAGCAATTTGGTGTTCCATGAGCGGACTAAGCATATTGAAGTGGACAGCCACTTCGTTCGTGATTTAGTGCTCTCCAAGAAGGTTCAAACTCTTCATGTTCGAACTGGACAACAAGTGGCAAATATCTTTACCAAGCCACTTCCATCTTCAGTTTTCAAATATATGGATTCCAAGCTGGGCCAACATGATGTGTATGCTCCAGCTTGAGGGGGAGTATTAGAAAATAGCTTTTCTAGTTATGTAACTCTTCCATTTCATGTTGAGTCTGTTATGTAAATGTTATCACCCTATATAATAAAGGAGAACCCGCTGTAGCGGGTATCGCTTTGACCCAAATACACTCACAAGAGAAAAAATGATGCATTTCAAGTTAGTTTTATGTGTCTACTTTGTTGTCCTTGGTTGAGAGGCTTACACTCATCTGAATGAGCTCAAATTTTTTGTGGCCTATCATTATTATGACAATGAAGATCAATGGTTGTGAGATAAAATCTGGAAGTAATTGTGACTGGAGATCCGTGATGTCAGGAGCGGCGGCGGGAGCGACTGGAGGGGCGATCCCTAGGGCGACCGGCGACGCCAATCATTCCGGAGGCGGGGAGAAAGCGAACAACCGAACCTCTTATGCCAACATGTTGAGGTCCAGCGGGAACATACCTCAAGGAGTTTCGGTCGCAAAGGAGGTTCGTCAATGGGCCGACACCTTCACAGAGAAACCCTTGACAAACCCTGCCCCTCTGTCGAAGACAGAGATCGCCATCAAAGACGGCAAGCTGATCTACCCCAAGGCCATCGCGGAGAGGAACACACCCAGATGGAGTCGAGCCGGGGCGGGATACATCATAGGTCTGCGGCCTCATTGGCAGACTTTGGTCATTCACCTGGCGAGCATTTGGAATGTCAAGGGCTCCATCGACATTAGATCCAGGGGCAATGGATACTTCCTGATCCTTTTCTCCAATGATGAAGATCTAAACAACGCCGTGGAGGGAGGCCCATGGTTCGTAGCCGGACAACCACTGATCCTGAAAAAATGGCAGAGGGGCGAACCATTTGAGAAACTCAAGCTGGCGGAAATCCCAATCTGGGTCAAGGTCCTAGACCTACCTCTAGAACTCTGGGATCGGGAGATGTTCAACTACCTGGGATCGTACTTGGGCAAGCCTATCTGCCGTGATCGACCCACGGTAGAGTTCATGAGACTGGAATACGCCAGGCTACATGTCCTTGTTTCAGCTGACTTCCAATTCCCAGAGTAAATCCAAAATTGAAAATGAAGATGGGGAAGCTGATACTGTTCGGTTTGAATACGACTGGAAACCAGACAAGTGCGAGCATTGCGGAAACTATGGGCACGAATCCAACCTCTGTTCGGACCGAGCTCCAAAGAAGAACACAACCCCAAAGAAGAAGGTATGGATCCCCAGACAAAGCACTGAGAGAGGGCGAAATTGAGATCATTGATTCAGCTAATGAGGGAGACAAGCAGGCCAAAAAGTTACAAGGGAGCTAGGAGGTGGTAATCACAGGAGAGGCCATTGCAAGAGAAGTTCCCAGCTCCAACCCACCCACTCCAGTCCAAGCGGCTCAAATCAATCAGGATATAGAGATTACAGGTGAATCAAATGTGAACGAAAAAGAAGCTCCAAACTCAAACCCTTCCACACCAATTCAACTGGCAGAGAATCAGTGGCAGGTGCACGGGAGGAAATCCATATCAACACCCAGACAAAAGATAGCAAACAAAAGCACTAATTCTACAAGAAATGTGGAAATTTCCAACAAATTTTCTCTACTGGACAAAGACGCGGAAAGCAACAATGGTGGGGATAGAATGGTTAATCAGTCCCGCAACCCCCATTCTGATGGATAGGCCCCTCACCATCATCTCATGGAACGTGAGAGGCATCCTTAAGAAACTCTCACGTGTTAGGGATGCGTTAGAAAGGAACAACGCTGAAGTGTATATCATTCTAGAATCAAGAGTGCAGGACAAGGATATAGGCGAGACTGTCAAGCTGCTTTGGGATGACGCCAACTTCATCTCTAACAGCGAATTCTACTCCTACACTTGCATCCTTGTGGTATGGAGAGACCCTAACATCACCATCAATAAACTATGGGCTAATGAATAGGTCTTACACTGCTCTGTGGATAATGGAAGCCGTAATATTCAACTTACTGCTGTATATGGGTCTAATGGTGACGCGGAGAGAAATATCCTGTAGGATGGTCTGAATACAATCAACAAAACCATGAAAACAGTGTGGTGTGTTGTAGGAGATTTTAACGCAGTTAGATTCAACTCCGAGAAATTAGGGAAGCACCCTCCTTCAACAAGAAGCATGCTCGACTTCAATAACTCCTTATACGAGACGGGTCTAATTGAAATCACATCTAAGGGTCAGTTCTTCACATGGGACAGCAGAAGCAAAAAAGGCATAAGCACTAACTCCAAGATTGACCGAGCTCTTTCTAATATCACTCTCCTTGATGACTTTCCTAGCGCATGGGCGGAGGTGATTGACACCACTGTTAGCGACCATCACATGATTGGCGTTCATCTTATCAAAGGAGGCAGAAGAAACATCCCTTTCAGATTCATCAACAATTGGGTGAAAGAAGAAGGCGTTACTGAGTTGGTTAGAAGCAGCTGGTGTGAAAAAGACTACAAAGGAGCCCCTATGTTCAGGTTATACTGCAAGCTAAACAAGCTGCGATCAACCCTCTGCGAATGGAACAGAACCAAGGTAAAGAACTACCTCTCCAAATCAACTGAACTAGAGACGATAGCCATATCTATTCAAAGAAGGGTTGACGAAGATCCCACAAATGAACCCTTACAGCTGGAACTATGTAAAGTAAGAGACAACGCTATCAAGGCAAAGGACGAAGAAGAAAACTTCATTAAGCAAAAATCAAGAATCCAGTGGCTCAAAGAAGGCAATAGAAACTCTGCATTCTTTTATGCCTCCCTGAAGACAAGAAGAATCCGTAACAACATCAACTCCCTTGAAGTTAATGGTCAGATGACCTATAATAAAATAGCGATCCACGATGAAATTGTGGGCTATTATAGGGGCCTTTTCAACTCAACCAGCTCCTGCTACGTGAAGTGGGAGGATGATTGGCGACTCCCCCGCATCTCAAAAGAAGTTCAACTCAACCTCAGTAGATGGGTCACTAAAGAGGAAGTTGATAATGTAATCAAAGGACTTAAAGATGATAAAGCCCCAGGACCCGACGGCTTCAACCCACACTTCTTCAAAAAATGTTGGGATATTATTGGTAGGGATGTTACCAAGGCTGTCCTCAATTTCTTTGAGAATGGAAAGATGCTCAGAGAATGCAACAAAACTTTCATCACGCTCATACCAAAAATCCAAAATGCAGCTAACACCAAAGATTTCCGGCCAATTTCCCTATGCAACACGATTTATAAAATCATCACCAAAATTATGGCTAACAGGCTCCAACCGTTTATGAGTGATATCATTGACATGAATCAAGTGGCCTTTGTCAAAGGTAGATCCATTGGCGATGCTATCCTTCTAGCAAACGAAGTCCTCAACAACTTCTCTAACACTCAAGGTCCCAAGCTCATGTATGTAAAAGCTGACTTGTCAAAAGCCTATGACACCATAAGAAGAGATTACATCATTTTCACCATGAAGAAAATGGGCATCCCCCACTGCTGGCTTATATGGGTTAATGAAATCTTCTGCTCTGCCACCTTCCAAGTTCTCATTAATGGATCACCCTCCACTCCCTTTGAAGCTAGTAATGGTGTCAGACATGGTGATCCCCTTGCACCATACTTGTTCGTCTTTGCTATGCAGGGATTCTCTACTGTCATCCAAGACTTGGTGGCAAAAAAACAAATTGACCCGATCAAGAATGACGAGGCAAATCATCTATCCCACATTATCTTTGCAGACGATCTATTGCTTTTCTCCAAAGCTGACGAGAAAAATGCAAAAGGAATAAAAAAGGCACTGGAAAAGTTCCAATACATCTCAGGCCTAAAACTCAATAACGAAAAAAGCCAGTTATTCCTTAGCAAAGCCTGCCAAGACAACAACATCAGTTCCATTCTACAGATAGGCGTCACCGAGCTGCCAGTACGCTATCTGGGACTCCCCCTCTTCACCGGCAGACTAACTAAAAACATGTGCTTACCAATCATTGATAAAGTAAAAAAAAAAGCTAGACTCATGGAAAGGGAGACTATTGTCATGCGTGGGCAGAGTTGAGCTCGTCATATCCACACTATCTTCCTACCATATTTTCTGGTCAGCTGCGTTTCCTCTCCCCAAGTCTGTCATAGACAACCTTGAGAAGCTAATGCGCAATTTCATCTAGAACGATGACAAAGAAAAGAAACATATTCACACCGTCTCATGGACCACGATCTGTAGGCCGAAAAATGAAGGCAGATTGGGCATAAGACGCATAGAAGACTGGACGGACGCAGGCATACTTAAAAACCTATGGGACCTGGCGAGTGACAAGAACACCCTATGGGTCAAATGGATGAATGGTAAATATCTAAAAAATGACTCCATCTGGGCTGTTGGCAAACGATCAAACGCCTCTTGGCTATGGAAAAAACTTCTAAAAAAAAGAGGCATGCTGCTGAACAAAATTAAGCTTAACGTGGGCAATGGCAATAAGCTTAGACTGTGGTGTGATCCTTGGTTACCAGGAGGAGAAAGGCTTGTAGATCTTGTTGACAATCAGCTCATACATCGCATTGGTGGAGGTGTTAACTGCCCGCTCAACGCTGTGATTGACAACGGCGCATGGAGCTGTCCCGGAGTTCGTGGCTGCCATGAATTAGACCACATTCTGTAACAGCTGCCCCAACCTATGGGTGGCAGCGATTACCTCTCCTATGAAGGTGCCCGAAAGTTCAAGTTAAAAGATGGATGGAACGCAGCAAGACAAACCTACCCCGTGGTTCCCTGGGGCAAGTGGATATGGAACAACCGCATTCCCAGAAGAGTTTCTCTAATTCTCTGGAAAGCTTTCCTAAACAGGCTACCAACCATTGATACGATGAGAAAGTTTGGATTTTGCTAGGTGTCGAGATGCTCGCAATGCGAAGCGGAGGAAGACAATATGCATCACATCTTCTTCTCATGTAAATTCACCTATGAAATTTGGAGGGAATTCAGCTGCAAATTCAGGCCTATAAAAGCCCCATCCCACATAGAAGATCTAAACCAACTAAAGGAAAAAGAAAGAATCGCTGCTGCGATAATAATCTACCATACATGGACAGAAAGAAACAGAAGAATATTCCTGGGCATAAAGAAAACTCCTATAGATATTTGGAATAGCAGCACTATAGATTTTACGGCTGTATAGTCTTGTTCAGTTCTTTTTTCTTAGTTTCTTATTCTTTTATCCTGTTACACCCTGTAATAGGACGACACTCATTTTTTGAAAAGATAGCAATAAAGAGAGAGGCACGCTGGGTTAAAAAAAAATGATTTTACGAAAAAATATTCTAGTCAGGTGAACACCATTGGGGTGTACGGTTCGATCGGTACACTTAGTGTATTCTAGTTTGACTCTCTCTCTCTCTCTCTCTCTCTCTCTCTCTATATATATATATATATATATATATATATATATATATATATATATATATATATATATAGTCATGCTAGAATACACTCAAGTAGTTTTTCATGTTGCAATATTTTTTTTTAAAATCTAATCCATTGATCTTCTTAAACATCTTGTGAATAGCTCATATGCAAAATTTGAGCACATTTGGACATTTATAGGTCATGTTATAAAGACCGCAAAAATTATGCATTTCAAATAAGTTTCGCGCGTCGATTTTGTTGCACTTGGATGAGTGACTTACACTCATCCAAATGAGCTAAAAATTTGTATGTATCGTAGTTATAGTATGACAGTGAAGGTCGATGGTTTACATTTTGTAAAAAACTGTCTTGATATGCAAAGACACTTGAGTGTATTCGTGCGATCTGTACACTCGAGTGTATTCTAGCCTGACACACTCTCTCTCTCTCTCTCTATATATATATATATATATATTTTGAAGGTCTATACATAGACATACATATGTATATATAGTATACATGCTATATACACATACCTACATATATACTGTACATATATGTACATAAATGCATGCCTATATGTATTGCACACATACATATATAACTATATAACATACATATATACATAAACCATATATGGGTATCTCTCACACACACACACACACACCATAACAAAGTAAGAGTCTTAAACACAATTTAAAAGGGGAAAGATGGGGAGGGGACATGTAACACAAAAATAAAACGTAATACATAAAGTTATCATGAATATGCACAAATCAAACATAATATTAGGGATATAGGAGTTATTCGTCCCTCACAAAATGGCTGGGAAAAACGAGTCTTAAACATACATTTTTCAAGAAGTGAGTGATTATTGTAACAATTGTCATGACATATGCAACTCAGTTTCCCATGTTATAATTTTTTTGAATCCGCCACTGTCACATACTGTTGACGATTTGTCCCATAGCCAAAAAAGGTAAATCAGGGTGGAACCTGTAGCCTAAAGACAGCAGGCAGACACTATCGGAATGGAAAATGACAGCAGCGCTGAACACTATGCTCATCATATGCAAAGCGTTTAGCAGTGCAGTAGAATGTGTTTTTTTTTTTTGTGCACACATGACATGTATATATGAGATCGTCTCATCGCCAATGCAGACCAACCTCATCAGGCTCCTGCTTGTGTGCATGTAGTTAATCCACTGTAAGTCTCCCGCATGCTACATGCAGTTGTCATTTGTGGTGGGTAACCGCTGGGTCCCCCTGGTGGGGTACCGATATTTTGCAGAGCATATCCTGAAGAGACTGGTATTGGTTTGGATATCCTTGTACACGTTTGCATCCCTATACCAAAGGCAAGAAGTATATTTTCTAGTCATACAGTATTGTGCACATCGTGTGAGTTATTTCACTGTTTTGTTTTGAACGAGAAACATGTTTATCCAGTATGATTCAGCCTTCTTTTTTTCTCTACACAGATTCATATTTTGCAGAGGTGTTCTTCATATGTTTAACCACCCAGAAAAAGGCAATGATCATCTTCCCCAGTGTCTGCCAGAGCTCCCTGACTGTGTCTCTCCAGATTCTTCGACTGTGCAGTCTGGCATTATTCTCCTAGCTGAGACTTTAGGAGTTGCCAACCAGTTCAGCTCCCGTAGCGGTATCACAAGCTGAGCAACTAACAGCCATAGAGAATGATTGGAGCCCTAAAAACTGTGGGTAACACGGCGTAGGGAGGCTGCCCAGTCCGAGGTATACAAAGCAAAAGGCATTACGTTGTTGCAAGTAGGCTTGGCGTTGTTGAATTAAGCCAGAAGTGGCTATGCATTATGAATGAAGTGCAGCCATATGGGAGTTTGTCTTTGATAAGGGGGTATTGCTGACGTACAATACCTAATACCTACCTGCATGTTGACATCCAGTTGCCATTTTGTACAAGTTTGATGAGCTTGTGTTAGAGTTTCGGGTTTTCTTCTTTTTGTGCTTTTAATCGGCAAAAGAGCATGTGTATGTAGTCCACTCTTGTTAGTTGAGTTTTCCTTCTTTTGGGTAGAAATTTGGTGTAATAGTTATTCTTTTCTGATATGTAATTGAGTAGTTGACGTGTAGAATGGATAGCTGATTATATTCTTTCTGCAGGTGTTCAGTGCTTCATGATGTTACTTAAAAGTTTGATTCTGCAGTAATTTGTATGTTCAAAAAGCCATTATTTTCTAAGTGAAAAGGCAGGCAGCGTCCAACAAGTTATGTTCCAAAGAACAGTACGCCATTTAACCAATGCGCTTAACAAATATTGTGAATGCAATTTTAGGAATATTATGAATATTATGGGTAAGGATTCGTTTTGTGGCGTGTTACAGTTTGAGGCAACTCGTGCTTATGGGTAAGGACTTCTGTTTTGTGGCTTTGTTACAGTTTAAGGCAACTCATATTATGAATATTATGCTCTCTCTCTCTCTCTCCAGAAAACTTCCATCATATCTTATGTAGATTATTCAATAGTTTTTAGGAAATTTTGCAATTTGCTCTAGTCTTCTAATTAGATTATCCACAAATGTCCAAGGAATGGACATTAAATATGCATGTGGATCTGTAGTAGAGTATTGAAAAAACTACATGCAAAATAGGTGCATACAAGTTATGCCTATTTGGGTCGGTCGGTTACTTCCACACATATAATGGTGGGACATTTGATTGACTCTTTCTATAGGTGCATATTTCATGATCCAACCATATAGACTTAAAATTTCTCATCTACTACTTGATCCAACTGTAAAGAACTTTACCATTCACTTACCCACTGAAAATTATGTACACAACTTAGTTATGAAAACCTTTATTGTAACGCATTAAGTTTGAGCCATAGATTGAAAACACGGAAATTGTATAGATGGACAGACAACTAATATGATTGTTACATATAATGAATCTATGTACCACTCATTGTTATGAGAAAAAAATTGACTTGCTATTGAGTTTTGGACTCTGTTAGATTCAAAGTATGTAGATTGTATAGATGGACAAACACACAACTTATGATAATGTTAATATATCCGTGTAGTTGAATTTTGGATACATGACTGAACTCTGGCCATACAGAGGGATTTGCATGCTGTCACTAGAGTAACACAATCGGCAGATCATGGTTGTGTATGTGCATTCTATACGTGCGTTTGTGTGCGCTGCATGTAGAGAGATAAGGTGAGGGATTATATGGCTAAGCGTGTACAGAAATCCTTATATGGATCTCAATCTGGCACTATTTCTAATCAATTTAATGTAACCCAACCATGTGGATCGGAAGTTGTGGTTGGGGTCGGACATGGTTAGAATGTGAAGACGATAACAATTTGGTTAGAAATCATTCAAAGCATTCTAGCAGTAAATGCTACCTTTCGGGGCTGCCATTGATATGTATATCCGTGAAACATATGGAGTTGTCCTATCTGATATGAGTGTTTTTTTATATGAATCTTATCAATATAGTGGGTTTATCAACCATATGATTGAATCATGCTGAAAGTTTTCACACTACGATGAAAAAGGCCAATGGTCTATATACAAACATATAGGTAGACACATATATGTATACACTATATCGCGTGCACACGAACACACACACACACACAAACACAGACACATGCATAGATTGGGATACAATCGAGTGTAATGGTAATGCCCTACACCCAAGTGAATCTGTACCGTAACACTAATTTATGAAAATCCTTTCCATTGATCTTGTGACCATCATATGAATAATATATACACCAAATTTGAAATCATTTGGATGCTTATTGGTCATGCATATGAAGACTACAAAATTATACAATAAGTTTTTGGGTGTTAATTTTGTAGTAATTAGTTTGAGTGACATAAAAGTATTAAAATGCCTTAAGATTTTATGTGTAGGTTATTTATAAGATATTTAAGAAGATCAACAATTTAGATTTTTAAAAAATTTAACCTTGATATTCAAACAACTCCCGAGTGTAAAATAAAATTGACACATTCGAGCATATTCAAGCCTGTCTTTATGCCTATGCGTCACACACACAATTTACATGCAACATGTGGGTGGTTATTAAAAGTTTCAAAAGTTTTATGGGAGGGGAAGATGGTTTTTAGAGTAACATGTAATGGTAATTATTGGGAGGCAGAGTTGTTGGTAGAGTGGATGACATGAGTGATGGATGGAGAGAGAGAATGAGTGTAAGAGGGAGAAGAAAAGAGGGGAGAGAGCGAGTAGACGATTCCATTTTTAGGAAGAGAAAACATAAAGGAGGTCAAAAGTGGATGTGGAAAGGATGGGGCTAGTGAGGGATGTGATGGGAGGGAGGAGGGAAGTAATAGGGGGAGTGAAGAGAAGTGAGTATGGAAGTAATGGGGAAGAGGATACAAATAATGAAGGGAGAAGATACAAGTCACCGGGGAGAAGAGGAAAATGGTGATTGAAATATTATGGAGAGGATGGAAGTGAGGGGGAAATAATGGAAGGTGGGAAAGTAACATGGGAGAGAGGGAAGTTAGGATTGAAGCAATGAGGGGGATATAAGTAAGGGTGAGAGAGGAGGGAAGTAATGGGTGGAGAGGAGTGATGAGGAAGTTAATGGGGGGGGAGGAAGGAAATGATTGGGAAAGGAAGGAATTGGTGAGGGAAGTAATCAGAGGGAGAGTCGTGAAGTTATAGGGGAGATGAGAGAAGTGAAGAGAGAAATATACAAGAACTAGGAAATAAGGTGCTAGAAATAGAGGAGGAGGCGTAAGAAGTAAAAAATGAGGCATCCAAGGAGGAAAATGAGGCATCAATGGAGGAAATTGAGATGAGAGAGGAAAAAAGGAACCTAAACAAGGTGCTAAGAGATGAAATGGAGGCACAAAGAGTGAAAAAATGAGACACCAATGGAAGAAAATGAGGTGATAATCAGGAGGCATAAAATGGCAAAGACGAGGTGCTAAACTATTAAAAGGATGCACTAATGAACAAAAAAGGCACAAAGTGACAAAATGAGGTGCTAAACTAATAAAAAGAGGCACTAATGGATGAAAAGGAGGTGACTCATATGACATCACATTTCTAAGCTAATATACATTGTTTCTACGATATGACATACTCATATTACTTCCCTCTTCACTTTCCTCATATTTGACTACTTCCTTCCTCCCCTACTAAATTCCTCATCACTTTCCTCCTCTTCTCTCATTACTTCCCTCCTCTCTCATCATTACTTCTCCCTCTCCCCTCATCACTTCGCTTATCTCCCCATTACTTTCCTACTTCTCCTCCCATTACTTTCACCTTTCTCATCATCACTTCCCTCTTCTCCTTATTAGTTAGTTGCTCCATTTCCTTTCATACTCACTACCCTCTTCTACACCCATTAGTTTCATCCTCACTTCCCTACTCTCCCCCACTACTTCCTTACTCACTTCCCTCTTCCTTTATTTTTTCTCTCTCCAAGAACATGAGGAAGAATAGAAAAAAAGAGTTGGTGGATGACATGAAGAGATGGTATTGGTCTATAGAGGGAGCAACATGAATGTGGATGGATGTCTATGTGGTATATTTTTTGCGCGTTCACAATTTTTTTACCTTATATATGTATACATATGCGTGTATATATGTAGATATATACATAAGCATTGTTTCTCTCATTTCTCATCCCTTCTTTGACCAATCCTTTTTGAGAGTAAACCACATCAAAATAACCTAGATTATGCGGGTGTCTAGGGGTAAATCCTTAAAGTAATGTACCCTTTCTACCTCCTATTGTCTAAGTCATAGCTTGTTTATGCATGTATGCTTGTGGGTGAAAGTCACATGGGGACCTTTTATTGATTTGAAACCACTCAAAGTATGATCACTCATGTGAGAATATCATCTTCTTACCACTTTCAACATGAGTAGGGAGCAAGCAAGGAAAACAAGAAAGGAGAAGAGGGAGAGAAAGTGAAATATTAGAAATTGGATGAAGGGAAGAGGTGTCAGTTGACATTCAATTTAGTGCATCTAATGGAAAAGTAGATGAGGGAAGTATGAAAAGATCGAAGAAGAATAAGAGAGAAGAGGATGTAGGGTTTTGATAGAGTAGATGGTTGAAGTGTCACCACCTTTACCTCCTCCCACTCTTCTCCTCTCCTTCATGCATCTCTCATACACCCTATCTCCCAATAGTGGTAACACCTTTGCCTCCTTCCCATATTCCTTTAATCACTGCACTAAATATTAATACTGCCGGTATATTGTAGGGACACATCTATTTAGAAATGCTACAGTAGTTCAAAATTGATAAAGAACACTATTTTGACACTAGTGTTAAAAATGGGCACAAGAGGATCGATGGTATTTTACATACTGTGATATACTGGTATACTAAACATAGAAATTAGGAACAACGAGGTCGAGTGAGAATAGGTAAAAGAAACTGCCTTTCCTCATGGGCGATAGGAAGCTCTCACTTTACTGATGACCTCTAGCTTCCATCTTCTTAGCTACTCAACCCGCCACCCCTCACTTGTGAAGACTTCTCTGTTCAACCAAACTTGGTTTGCTAATCTCCGCTATGATGTACAATTATCTTCATCAATCTATTAATAATACACAATTTCTAATTTTCCTTTTGACATGATAGCTGATTAAAATGGTGGCATGATATCTTGGTTGATATATTGGTCATTTAAAGAATTGACAAAAAAATATCTACTATCATCAATATGATTTTGTAAGCTCTTCCCTATGTCTAGACTGCATATCCTACTATGCCTTTAGTGTTCGACATGTATATTTTAACAAACTACTCAATCATCTTAGTAATGCTTAATGTTTTTCTCTCTCTTTTAATTTTGTTCATCTAGATTCTCATAGATTGACTCTATTGTAAGTCATTATTTGATCCATAAAATTTGACACAATGTTCACTCAGCCCCATGTTTGACTCCCTCTTTAATTATCATAGAGAACCCCTATAACATATATCATGGTACACTAGGAATATATATATGTATATATATGTATGTATATATATGGGGATTTATTTAATACCCGCGCGGGTAGCTACCTGCGCACCCTTCCTGATATTTTTTAATTTTTTTTCGCAATTGTAGAGGAGTATTTTATCTAGCTCCCCAAAAAATTTCATCCAAAAATAATATCATTTGCCCCCCCCAAAATAAAAAAACCCGTCCATATATTTACTGACTGTATATTTTCTACGCAATTACTTTTTTGGTCTTAGAGTTACTTTTGTGTACCATATAGTTACTCTGTTGATCTTAGAGTTACTCTTGTGTACCATATAGTTACTCTTTTGGATGGGCGGATAGTAAAAAACCAGGCTATCCGTGCGGGTATTAAAGATGAGCCCTATATATATATATATATATATATATATATATATATATATATATAGATAGAGAGAGAGAGAGAGTCAAGCTAGAATACACTCGAGTGTACAGATCGCACGAGTACACTCAAGTGTGTTTGCATATCAAGACTATTTTTTGCAAAATGTAAACCATTGATCTTCACCGTCATACTATAACTAGGCTACATACAAATTTTGAGTCCATTTGGATGAGTATAAGTCACTCATCCAAGGGTAACAAAATTGACACGCGAAACTAATTTGAAATGCATAATTTTGCGGTCTTTATTGTTGACTCAAGGTCAATTAGGTCAATGTTGACTCACGTCTAAATTGACTAAACCTGTGTTTTGATGATGACTAACCATTCCACATATTGGTGTCTAATGCCTCTACTTGAGTGATTTCAGATTAGGTATAGACACACTCCAATTGCCCTAACTTGCGCATATCAAATTGGAGAAAAGACAAGTCAAAGTCAATACAAGTGCACGTTTTTGTAATATGATGTAAATCCATTAGAATCATGTTGTAAATCACTTGTAATGATTGTATGACTTGTAATTAAGCTTAGAAAAATATCAGGAGCACTTAGATCGAATATTAGAGCACTTTTAATGCAAATTAGAAAATGGATTACAGGCACTTGGTCGGTCGAGTTTCCCTAGCCTGAAACTCGACCGATCAACCTTGGTCGATTTTCTGAAGATTGCATCGATCGAGTTGTGCACTCACAAAACTCAACCGATTGGGTAGTAGGCCATTTCTAGTTGAAATGGTCGGTCGAGTTTCCTCAGGACAAACTCGACCGATCCTTTGAACATCGGTTTGCCTCCTACTTGATCGGTCGAGTTACACCCATTAAAACTCGACCGATTGCACTGTACGGAAAAGTGCAGAAAAGTGCTTCTAGCCGTTGTGGAGTTACAACAAGTGAAAATAGATCCGTTGCAAGCCACAAAATGGCTAGTTTTCATTCACAAGTGTTCCCAAAGGCTAAGAGGCATCCCTAGCTATAAATAGGACCCCTTGGGCTTCATTCCAAGGTTGAGCATTCATTGCAAACTCTTTATGAGGTTCCTATTCTATAGTTGAGTGCTTCCTACATCCTCCTCTCTCTCTCTAAGCTTAATCACTTGCTACATCCATTAGAGTGAGTAGGAGATTTGTAAGAGAGCTAGTTCTACTTGTATATCTTGTGAGGCTCTCACTTCCACCACCTCCACTTCTCTCATTTGCAATCATGAAGATGAAGGTTCTCTCTCTTGTCCAAGAGAGGTGAAGAAGAACAAGGGAAGACGTCCCTTGGTGAAGATCAAGGCTAAAGACTTGGAGATAGAGTGGGTAAGCCCTTGGAGAAGGCAGAAGACTCAAGCTCAAGTGGGTAAGACCTTGGTGGAAGCTTCTCCGAGTGAAGGTGAAGTCAAAGGCGGAAGATCCAAGAAGAGTGGGTAATTCCTGCAAGGCCGAAGACTTTTGCAAGAGTGGGTAAGTCCTTGGAGAAGGCCGAAGACTCTTGCAAAGTGGGTAAGTCCTTGGTAAGGTTGAAGACTCTTTGTATTGGATAGGTAAGTCCTTTGTTGGTCATGTATTGTAAGTCTTATAAGTGAATATAAGAGTGCAATTGTTGGAAGTCCTAGAGGTTGACCTCTCTAGGAAAGTGGACTGACACACTTCTAGTTTGAAGTGTGGAACCACTCTAAATAGCTTGTCTAATTGGTGCATGTTCAATCTCTCTTATCCTTGCTATGCATGATTTAGTTGCACTCAAATTGCCTATTTCGCAACCTTATCTTGTCATATATTTTGAAGGTTTAATGAGTTTTTTTAAGTGCTTTCAGCTCTATTCACCCCCCTCTAGAGCATCTAATCACCTATCTCGGATCCAACATTTATAACATGACCTATAAATGTCCAAATATGCTCAAATTTTGTGTATGAGCTATTCACAAGATGTTTAAGAAGATCAATGGATTATATTTTTGAAAAAAATATTGCATCATGAAAAATTACTTGAGTATATTCTGCTCCGAATATACTTGAGTGTATTCTAGCCTGACTCTCTCTCTCTCTCCACATATATATATATATATATATATATATAGAGAGAGAGAGAGAGAGAGAGAGTCAAACTAGAATACACTCGAGTGTACATATCACACCGCATACCCCAATGATGTTTTCCTATGTAGACAATATTTTTACAAAATCTAATCCATTGATCTTCATTGTTACAATAATAATAGGCCACTTTCAAAATTTGAGCGTGTTTGGATGAGTATAGGTCACTCATCTAAGGACGCCAAGATCAACACACATAACTAATTTGAAATGAATGATTTTTACCTCCTTTAAATGCATGACCTATAAGTGTCGAAATGAGTTGAAATTTATTATATGGAATGTTCTTAAGATATTTAAGAAGATCAACAGTTTAGATCTTCAAAATAATTACTTCATCACGGAAAACGTCCGAGGTGTATAGCGTCTTCAGTGCACTCGAGTGTATTCCAGTTTCACTCTCTCTCTCTACACACACACACACACAGACACACACACACACACATATATATATATATACACACACACACAGATATATATATATATATATATATATATATATATATATATATATATATATATATATATATATATATATAGGGTATGTCTTCGCTACCCGTGCATCAGTTTTGTAATGGGAAGGTATGCATTTGTAATGAGACAATCCAAATTTGTAATGAAGTGACCAAAATTATAATACAAAGACTCGTTTTGTATTACAACACTGTTACAGTAATAAATATATATTTATTACTGTAACAACGTAGTAATACAAAACGAGTTTTTGTATTAAAATTTCAGTTGTCCCATTACAAATTTGGTTGTCTCATTACATATATGTGTCATCCCATTACAAAATTGATGCACGGGTAGAGAATCTTAGTTACCCGCAAGGGTATATATATATATATATATATATATATATATATATATATATATATATATATATATATATATATATATACACACACACACATACATACACACACAAATATATATATAAAGGATATGTGTATTGGATTTGATAAAAAAAGCTGACATAGTGTTCGCTTGGTCCCCCTTTGCCTTTTTCTAACATATAAGGCATCACACAAGGAAATGTATATGTATAAGGAAATATGTATGCAGGTCAATGTAATTTACACACACCATTCATAAAAATAGTAGGAAAATACACATTAACCAAATGCAACTATAAAAACTGGAAGCACAATATCTAGATTAAATGTATTATCAAAGAATGACAATCACATCTCATGTATATCATTATATGTAGATAGATTTTAGCCAACATTTTGTATAGTTTCCAAAATGACTATTAATTAGAAATTCACATATTCTCTCAAATGATATACAAACGTCAGATTGAAACCTACTTTTGATAAATGTTTGATCCAAGGGTTACAAATGAAATTTACATGGTTTGATAATTGCATCGATAATTTTAAACATGCTAAACACGAGATAGGTAATATAAGCCACATGTATTTTTGTTCACATTTTCCCCTATACATATTTATTTTTTTAAATGATGTTTCTTAGTTCAAGATTATCTTGAAAGTTTTATATACTTAATCCCCTGATCTAGCTCTTGGTTACTTTTCTATTTTCCTTATTTTGAGGCTTCAACATAATTAATGACACCTCTAGTTATTCCCATGGCTTCGGGACTCAAATCCCTCAAATTGAAGTTGTGCCCTAACATGTGCTCCCCTTGGGACAAAACACATGTTAACAATGTAAGGGATCATAACAAATGCGAATGAGTTGCTTGAAGACTATTCTTAGTAACATGTTTTATTTGTTATTTGATCATGTTTATACATATGATTCATAACATGTACGAAAGCAATTGTGCTGACCTCGTCAATTTTCAAAATTTTAAGTACCTAGGTGTAGGTTAAGACCAAGGAACATGCCAACGAGACATATCTAGCCCTAGGAAGTTCTTTAGTTTAGAATGTAGCAATTGGGTGAAGTTAGAGAATAGTACATTCTATATGTAATGCTGTAACTATAAGATGTAACATGTGCACATAAAATTTATGTAACAAATGTTCTATGCAGTTGAGTTTGTGTGTGGTCCTACTTTCTATGCATGCGATATCAATTGGGAAACTTTTCTCTTACTCTAGGCCAGAATGAGTGGGACCCACAATATAAAAAATGGGCCACCACTTGGAGCTCAATATGATGTGAAGTCCAAAGAAGTTAGACAACCTATCTGAAAAAGAAGACCCTCCTCGAACATGTATATACCAATGAATGAAACTCCCATGACCTCATCGTGTTGTTTGCATATAGAATGCTTCCTGAGCCTTGTAGGTCTCTACAGAACCGGTCTCTTTCTGCGTGTACTACTCCTCTAGCAATAGGTAAGGACTTTGAGACTTCTTCTATTGATCCACCCACCTCTTCGGGGTCCTTCGAGTTGGGATGCACATAAATGAGACACGTACAAATAAGCTCCGAATTTATTTTCTACGAATGTTATCTTAATGTAGACATAATTTTATATTTCATTTGTTAAGACAATGTGTAGATATAGATCTACAAGTGATTGATGTAGTCTTTTGTGTGTGTGTGTGTGTGTGTGTGTGTGTGTGTGTGTGTGTGTGTGTGTGAGAGAGAGAGAGAGAGAGAGAGAGAGAGAGAGAGAGAGAGAGAGAGATCCATCATGTGCTAGTATACATACCATGTGGTTCAAGCCCTTTTTTTTTTGGGTTCCAGGCTTCCATACAACGTGACAAACTGCAGTTGACGACAAATTACAGGTGGAGTGCGCCGGGCGAGGTTAGGCAGATCGGATTTCATGAACAAGATCGAGGCAACCTTGGATGCATTTCTCATTTATCATCTGGAGAATAGCAGGCTTAGCAGCACACCACCTCCGTACCCTTGACGGCAGCGAGATGTAATGACGTTGACCACCCCCAACCAGTTCAGCAATTCTTGGATCTGTAGACGTTGACACGCATCAGATGCGCACACACATGTGACCACATGAAGAATCGCAGAGCCGAAGCAATGACCAAAACACCAAATCAGTCGTACTGTACTATAATTCATCGGAGAGATCTGAAAACGTCGATCGCCGCCTTCTTGGTATGTACGTAACATAAATGCACAACGTAGAGATCGCTATTACCTTAGGCCCGCTGACTCGTTGAACTTGGTATATAATACAGTGGTATGTCAGTGGCAACTTGGATGCGTGTAAGAATTAAGAAGCGCATAGAAGGCATAGTAAAATATATACTGTACGGGTCTGCGTAGTATTTCATGTAATACCCACACTATTCCCGCCGGCGTCCAATTTCCAAAGGATCCACTTGCTGTTCGTTTCTGAGATACCACTTCACACGCATTCACAGAGGATGGATTGCTCGGTACGTATCTGTAGATGGTAGTGCATATATACAAGGCCGTCTATCCTATTCTAGTCCTCTCCTCCCCGTGGATATGTTTGGAGTAAAAGTTGGTCCATCCCTATGGGATGCCGTGGAATACCAAGCGAGTGCCGTAGGTAGTGTAGTAGCGGGAAAATGTACCCTCATTCCAATACCAGTTTGGGATAGCTAGTACCTTCCAATCCATTCTCAAATTTAATATTCACCTAAGATTGTTCTCATCATCATAATATTTGTAATCCAAATTTCTTTACCTATATTTGCATGTCCTGTAATTAAGATTTGACTTGAAAAACACTCACGTGTCTCCTTTTTATGAGAAAACCTCAACTATGGTATAAGTGTTGTGAATAAATTAGTACGTCCCTACATGCAACAACAACAATTACATTCAGGTTCACAGTTTCGGCCAAATCCAGATATAAAATAGACAATGCAAGATAACTTAAAAAACAGAAGAAGTTAGGAACTCAGATTAGATCGTTCATTGAACAATGAATGTGATACTTAAGAAATCAATGACTCACTATCTGCAAAGATGAGCATTGTTTTTCTAGTCTACCCGGTCACGAACATGTAGCGGAAAACATCTCGCTCGCGCTTGACGATGCAACATGCACTACTAGCACAACCCAACGATCGTAGGTACCACCATCTGGATAGATCACGTCTCTGAGAGAGAAAGAAAGGACTCACTTCACCCATGAGAGAAATCTCCAGAAGCAGTCTGGAGCGATGACGATAGGAAGAAGAGAGTGGAGATTAGGATTCACAAAAATGCACGAACAATTGACGGTTGATGTTCAAAAGCTGTGTTATACCCTAATGACCAATTTATTTATAGAACTTTCACGCCCCCACATCCTATTTCTAGTAAGACACGATCACACGATAGCTATTGTACATGAAAAGAAAAGAAAATTTATTTAGAAAAGAAATAATTAATTAAATTAATAGTTACTTATGTAGTTGTATCCTTTTGTAAAAAAAGACAGAAGACGGAAGACATTTCCCACAATCAACAAGGCCGAGTCCTTTTCCGGCCCGACCCGACCTTGCAAGGCCAGGCGAGGCATGGCATGGTGCGAGCACACTCGTGCGTGTGTGTTGTCGTTATAATACCCACCAAGGAGGTGAACATACTCCCCTAGAGTACTTTGGACACTAGTGTCACATGTCATCCTACATATAAGGATACAAAGTTCTAGGATTGAGCAATGTGGGACTAAAGACTCTTTTCATTTGCACAAGATGCAAAACTATATTTCCTCTATGTACTAGCTTCACTACAATGGGCTTAACCCATGCATATAGATGGCTGTAGCAGTCGTATATCCAATAATTGCCCACAAGTCCAATGTGCAATGTGCTCTACCACTCAATGTTCCACACTGTGCTTTTAGTAGATACCTTTTAGTATGAATCTACCTGAGTTATCCAACTTTTAACCCCGCATGAATTTGGTGAACAAAAGTCTTGAGCCTGAACCTTGGGTGTAATAGTATATGTTGCTAACAACACAATAAACACATGGCAAAAAAGTAATACGACACATTAAGATAGTGTATCAAGAACCATGTTATGATTGACATCAGGGAATAAAACCCCTATTGCGTCCTACACAACATCAACTGTTTAGTTGGAGTCTCTAAGGATGTAATTCTAACATTCCGTCCTAGGACTTGACACCACTTAGAGACTACTCTCTTACTAACTTGAAGTCGTGACACTAACACGTTTCCTAGGAGATAGACACACACATGCAAGAAGCATCAATGAAAAACATAGTGTCATATAATTCCCCGGATAGCTTGTCATTATCACACCTAACTCAATTGTGGGATCACCACTCTTTTGGGTTGGTTTGCTAGTTCCTATGAATCTAAAGAGGTTTCAACCCCATATCCAACCTGAATGTCTCCACTAAATCTAGGTTAAGACTTTTAGTGAAAGGATTAGATGTACTATCTTTGGTACCTACATAGTCCACAACCACGACCCCATTAGACACTAATTTCCTTACAGACTTGAGTCTGACTTGGATGTGTCTATGATGTTTTTGATTGTACTTGGAACTCTTTATCTTGGTAATAATTGTTGTGCTATCACAATAAACTAAAATTGCAGGAATCAACTTCTTTACGATAGGTAAACTGGAGACAATTCCATGTAGACATTAAGCTTCCAATCCAGTTCCATCTAAAGCACACAACTTAAATTCAAAATAAACCAAGACAATGTGATCTATTTTTTAAACCTCTAGGAAACAACACCTCCTCCCTACATGAATGCATATCCTTAGCCACCATTACTCTCAGAGTTCATGGCAATCCATCTTGCATCCCTATACCCTTCAACTATAGAAGGATATTTGACATAATGCAACCCAAGTGAACAAGTTCTCTTGATATACCTCAAAACTCTACCAAGAGCTTCCCAATGGATCTTGTCATAACTAGTGGTGTATAAACTTAACTTGCTCATGACAAACGCAGTATCTGGTTGTGTGTAGCTCATAAGATACATCGAGCTTCTGATAATTTTAGAGTATCTTAATTGATATATTGGAATTCCAATATCATTCTTAAATAAGGTCTTGGATGAATCATATGGAGTCTTAATAGGTTTACGTGATGTGTCCACAAACATCTCCAGTATCTTCTCAACATAGCTAGACAGAGAGAGAAAGAGTTATACCATCAATAGACCTTATGATTTTAAGCCCTGAAATCAGATCAACGATACTCATATCCTTCATGTCAAACTTGCTACACAAGAATGACTTTGTCTCATTTACTACTTTCATAGAGAAACCAGAAAAAGAAGTATATCATCGACATATAAGCATAACAAAAGTGAATTCATCATTGACAATTATGTAGTATACATATTTTTCTAAATCATTTTAAATAAAACTATCATACAATCTAACTTCTCATGTCATTTCTTAGGGGCTTATTTCAAGACATATAATAAATTGACAAGTTTACACACTTTGGAATCATTCTACGACCCACAAATCCCTCACGTTGTTCCATATAAATCTCTTCTTGAAGATCACCATGTAAGAACACGGTCTTCATATACATCTAATGGATAGAGAGATTATAAATGGAATACAATGCTATAAACACTCAGATTGTGGTCATGCCGAAGAATAGGTATCAAAATAATCTATTCCTTCCCTCTGTGTGTAAACGCTTAGCAACCAGTCTAGCTTTATGCTTATTGATTGTCCCGTATGCATTAAGTTTCTTCTTAAAGATCCATTAACATCCAACTATAGAACAATCGAGTGGTAAATCTACTAATTTTCAAGTTCATTTGAGAGAATTGGTTGGATTTCAATATTAACGACTTCTTTCTAAAACTTAGCTTCTAGAGAATCCACAAATTGTTTGGAAGATACATGATGATCCTCAATATTGTAAGTGAAAAAAAATACTTCCAAAATACTTAGATGTCCTTATCCATTTACTTCTCCTTGATTTAACCATTTATTTAGAATCATCAGATTCATAGATTCATAAATAACATGTTCTGATTTGTCCCCCACATTTGTGATCCTTTCCACATGCTCGAGAATGGAGCCTGTTGTGAATGAATCCTCTTGACATACTTCTTTTGGCACACCCGATTTCATAGGAAATACATCCTAAAAATCGTAGCATCATGTAGTTACACAATTGTATTGACATCAATGGTAGAAATATCATATTTTGTAATCAAGAATCTATAGGCATAACTTATCTATACACAACCCAAGAAATGACATCAACCTTTTCAGTCCCAATTTCTTACTTTTCTGTTCAGGGAAAAGTAAGTTAGCAAGGCATCCCCATATTCAAATATAATTGATACTTAGTTTTTACCCTCTCCATTACTCAAATGGACTACTTCCCATGACCCACAAATCATGCAGGTTGTTCCATATGAATCTATTTTTGAAGATCACCGTGTAAGAACACAGTCTTCACATCCATCTGATGGACAAAGAGATTATAATGGAAGACAATACTATAAGAACTTGAATTGTGGTCATATAGGAGAATATGTATAAAAATAATATATTCCTTCCCTTTGCGTGTAACCCTTAGCAACTAGTCTAGCTTTATACTTGTTGATTGTCCCGTCTATATTAAGTTTCTTTTTAAAGATCCATTTGCATCCAACTGAAGAACAACTCAAAGGTAAATCCACTAATTCCCAAGTTCCATTTGAGATAATTGATTAGATTTCATTATCAAGGACTTCCTTCCAAAACTTAACTTTTGGAGAATCCATATCTTGTTTGATAGATACATGTTCATCATCAATATTGTTAGTGAAAAAATCACTTCTAAAATCTTTAGATGTCCTAGTTTGTTTACTTCTCCTTGGTTCAACCATTTCTTTAGAGTCATCAGATTCAAATATAGCATGCTCTGAGTCATTCCCCAAATTTGTCATCCTTTCCATGTGCTTGGGAATGAAACCTGTGGTGAATGAGTCCTCTTGAGATACTTCTTTAGGAACACCATATTTCATAGGAAACACATCCTCAAAGAATGTAGCATCATGTAGTTCTACAATTGTATTAACATTAATGGCCACAATGTTAAATTTTACAATCAAGAACATATAGGCATATCTTGTCTCTACATAACCCAAGAAGATGGTATCAACCAATTTTACAATCAAGAACATATAGGCATATCTTGTCTCTACATAACCCAAGAAGATGGTATCAACCATTTTTAGTCCCAATTTCTTCCTTTTGTGTTGAGGGACAAGTAACTTAGAAAGGCACCCCACTCAAAAAATATTTGAGAATTGATTTTATTCCTCTTCATTACTCAAATGGACTACTTTGGACGGCCCAAAAATCCCTCAAATTGTTCCATATAAATCTCTTCTTGAAGATCAACATGTAAGAACACGATCTTCACATCCATATGATGGATAGAGAGATTATAAATAAAACACAATGCTATAAGCACTGGAATTTTGGTCATACAAGGGAATATGTATCAAAATAATCTATTCTTCCCTTTGTGTGTAACCCTTTGGACATATTCTAGCTTTATACTTATGATTGCCCCATCTGAATTAAGTTTCTTCTTAAAAATCCATTTGCATTCAACTAAAGAACA
This sequence comes from Alisma plantago-aquatica, assembly GCA_963693085.1. Lineage (NCBI taxonomy): Eukaryota > Viridiplantae > Streptophyta > Magnoliopsida > Alismatales > Alismataceae > Alisma > Alisma plantago-aquatica. Next base: position 988,135,455 of record OY856410.1, on the reverse strand, counting down.
ACTAGGAGGTACATCCACTAACTCCCAAGTTCCATTCGAGAGTATATATTACATTTCATCATCAAGAACTTCCTTTTAAAACTTAGCTTTTGGAGAATCCATAGCTTGATTGAAATATACACATGATCATCCTCAATATTGTAAGTGAAAAACTCACTTCAAAATCCTTCAATGTCCTTGATTGTTTACTTCCCTTGGTTCAAGCATTTATTTAGAATCATCAGATTCAAAATAGCATATTTTAATTTATCCCCCATATTTGTCATCCTTTCAACATACTCGACAATGGAACTTGTGGTGAATAAATCCTCTTGAGATACTTCTTTGACCATATAAGATTTCATAGGAAAGACATCCTCAAAGAATGTAGCATCACATAGTTCCACAATTGTATTGACATCAATGCCTAAGATATTAGATTTTACAATCAAGAATCTATAGGCATAACTCGTCTCTACATAACCCAAGAAGATGGCATCAACCGTCTTCAGTCCTAATTTCTTCCTTTTGTGTTCAGGGAAAAGTACCTTAGTAAGGCACCCCACACTCAAAGATATTTGAGACTCGGGTTTTTCCCTCTCCATTGCTCAAATGGACTAATTTCTTTATGTTTATGGGGAACCCTATTCAGATGATGGCAAGCCATATTCAAAGCTCCCCTCACATAAAGTTTGGTAGACCTAAGGTTTGTGGTAAGCTACTAACCATATCTATTAGGGTTTGGTTCCTACGTTCTACTATCCCATTACATTGTGGTGAATAACGATCGATAACCTTATGAATTATACCATGGAATTGACATAATTCCAAGAACAAGTCGATGTGTATTCTCCTCCCCTACCGGATCTTAATCGTTTGAGTACTTTACTAGTTTGAGTTTCAACTTCTTTCTTAAAGATGTTTATTTTTTATAATGCCTCATATTTACTTTTAAGTAAATAGACATAACAATATCTACTTGCATCATCAATAAAATTATGAAATAAGAATTTTGATCCCCATTAGAATTTCCATTAAACTCACATAGATCAATATTTACTAAATCAAGACTTTTCAAATTCCTGTTCCCATAATGAAGAGGATTTCTAGATAGTTTATCTTACACATATATTTTAGATCCACTAACATTAATATAGGATCTAGGAATTAACTCTAGATTCATAGTTTGTGTCATTGAGAAAAATTAACATGTCTCAAATGACTATGCCATAAATCAGAAGATACAAGATTTATGCAAATAAAACTATTATCATTCAAATTTAAAGTTGAATTCAAAACAGGTTCAACACGATGTTAACTTGACAATCTTCTTGTATGTTAATTGATGTGGCTTATATTATCACACTAACAAACTCACTTAGGGTTGAAATACCTAAGTTTTTAACCAAAACAACGTGCAATAATACCACCCACAAGCGGATGGGTCTTATCGCAGTATAGTTGAGGATCGAATCCCAAGGGACAACGTTTTTAAGAATCTTTCTCTAGTCGAATCTAGTTGAATCAAGACTAATATTTAGAACAAGGTTGATTGATTTGAGTTTAATCAAACTAAATGCAAGAAAAGTAAAATAGCAAGATTAAAGGTTGATTAAAGATTAATGATGGAAATCGCTGGGATGGTCCCGAGTTTCACCACCACTACACATGCAATCACATCCAAACATCAAACATCCAGGCAAGATATAACCATTCAGTTAGAGCTGTTGCAAAACCCCCCATACGGGCGTTAGGTTCGCGTAAGCATCACCTTAGGTATCAGATGTCTCGTCACCATCCAGATCACATACTTACAGATCTGAAGATACATAAATCCAAATGAAGTTGTGGCCCCCCTATATAGGCGTTAGGCACACAGAAGCGTCACCGTGGGCTAGATGGCTCGTCACCACACGGATCATATACTTACGACCTCAAGGAATCCCATTCTATTTCTAGTTTGGGTGTCAACCACGTTAATCGACATTCAAAACCTACGCATTGAAGTTCTCACAACATAGGAAACGAACAAGATAAATGCAAGTAGGTGATCAATCCATAAGCACACATCGACGATTAACAACGAAATAAAAGATTATATACATGCCATGGAATGTTTAACAAAAAGATATGAAAGCATGGGTAGCGGGGCTAGTCCCCGCACCCCAACGAAAGTAAACTACTCGCTCATGGTGAGAGAAGCAAGAATAACAAGAGAGAGAGAGAGGTTTCCGCCATGAGCATGGTGAAGAAGATGATCGCAGCTCTGTCGAGAAACAGTCTTCTACACAACGTCGGAGCAGATCTGGAAGAAGAGAGAAGAACACCATGACAGACGGGGTAGATCTCCTCTCTCCACCTTCTTCTTCTTCTCGTAGTCCTCGCTCACAGTAGGAGGAGCAACTCGTAGACGACATGGTGGCATGGAAGTAGCATAGACACAGCAGATCTAGATCTAGATCTGGACGAGGTGGCTTGCAGATCTGAGTCTTCACTCCAGATCTGGGTGAACAGGCTGCAAAACCACCATGGGGGCATGTTCTTGGCTATGGAGATCGTCTCCTTAGGCCCAGGACAGACCTGCAACCTAACAACGTCTGGAGATGATGATTTGATGGGCTGGAGTCACGTTCTATGTATAGGCAGGCTAGGCACCGACTTAGATTCGCGACCTTAGTAATTTTGCATCAGGTCACAACTTTTTGCACGGTCGCGGATTTTTGAATGATGCAGTGGTCGTGACTTTTTGCACAGTCGCGGCTTTTTGCACGGCCGTGGCTTTTCTTGGCAGGTGCAGAGGTCGCGATTGAGTTTTGCCACGATCGCGGTATTTAGACATCGCGGTCACGACTTTTTGGCTCAGTCGTGCCTTAGCTGCAGGTCACGATTAGTTGGAGCGTTTCCGCGACCCCAATTGTGGTGGGATGCAGCAGAGCCGCGACCTTAGAGGCAGGTCACGATGGTGAGGTTAAGGCACATCAACAAGGGTGAGGGAGCAAGGGTCTGTTGACCAAGGTTGACCGAGCCTAATCCAAGGGTTGAAATGGATATGGGCCTAGGAGATGAGGCCCAAAGCTCAAAATGACCTGTACAAGGGTGCAAAAAAACAATAGAAATAGGAGTAAAATCAATTAAGCCAATATAAGTTGCATATAAGAAGATAAGGCCAATAAAAGCTCATTAAAGCAATTAAGCCAAGTAAAAGCACATATTAGAAGATAAAGCCAATAAAATCACGAATGCAACCGAAACTGGGCTAAACGAGATGATTGAACTAAGGTGAATAAGCATTCATCAAAATACCCCAAACTTAAACGTTGCTCGTCCTCGAGTAACACAAAATCTAAAACACTCACCGGATGAATACTTTTAACTCGTGTGATTGCCTCATCTTCACATCATGATTATTTCTTTTCTGCTCGGTATGACTAAGTATCTCAACATCCTGAGATCACAGAACACATTTTACCATATCTTCGTTTCTGAGTTCGCTTCCCAATATCACTTCCTCTCTACTTTTTCCAAAATCAAGCATGTCATAGAGTTTTGTAAGAGTCCAGAGATACCCGCAGAACAACAAGTGTGCACCTGATCTGACACTGGTGTTTTTAGGATCAGGGAGGCATTCATTGTGCCTTTAGGTGGAAAAGGGAGTGAAGGGTGGTATGGAAGGAAGAAATAAATCTCTCCTCTATTCGACTCGAGATTTTTATTATATGATTTGCAATTTCATCGATTGCATTTTTTTGTGCGAATCTCTCCTCTATTCGACTCAAGATTGCATTTCCTTTTGTGTGCGCTTAAGCATCTTTTCTTGGTGATACACCCCTATTTCGTAGCGAGGGGTATGGAAGAAGCGTAAAGAGAGAGGGAGAGTGTGCCGCCCCGAACTTAGGGTTTGGCACTATATTGGTTGTTTTTGTTTGTTTTTGATGAACGGAGGGGTAAGAAGATGATGGAAGAAGTGTAGAAAAGAGTCCAAATCAGAGTGCAACTTGATTTACAATTCAGTGCACCGGGTCATTCTCCTTATCATACTCTGCTCAAATAATGACTTGATGAGGATCCAGTGGAGATTCCATGCTATTGTTCCACTAGTCAGATAGGAAGCACAACATGTTTGATCCCTCTCAGTTTGACAGATACTTGCCATATCTACTGATCATGATGTTAGAATTCATAAGCTTCACACGGTGATGTCTGATCATTGGCTAGTTTCAGAAATTATTCTCCTTGAGGCTTCGCTTCGAATAAGGAGGGTATAATGATTCAAAATTGCATGGAAAAACAGGATAGCCGGCTAGGTAAAGGCTTTGATTGAAAAAAGCGTCAAAGCTTCATCAAGTTTATATACAAACAGCTATGAAAACTTTTGAAAAATTTGAAAATTTTTGAAAAAATTGCTCAAAATTGCAACAAAGTTTCAACGATGAAATCTTAAGTCTGAAACGGATAGGAGAGGGTGGAAAGTAAAGTACGTACCACCCACCCTCCACCCCGAACTAAGAAATTTTGCTCATCCCGAGCAAACTCTAAATCTGAGATGGAGGGGAAAAATCGTGCCGGTTGGTCCACCAGATGTGGTTGCATTCCTTTCGGCGACGCGTCCTCCATCTGAAATCTCAAAAATGGAAACTATCAAAACTTAAGACTACATCTTGCGATGCATTGTCTACCAGGTGCAACATTTTCTAAAAATAGAACTAAAAGTAAAAGCTAAGCTAAAGATCGGGTTGCCTCCCGACAAGCGCCTTTGTTTTACGTCGATGGCTTGACGTGATTTCTTCAATTTTCGGGTAGGTATGCCGATTTGGACATATTCATCAATTCATCAGTGCTAGTATCAGCTGTGGTGAAATATCTCTTCAAACTTTGTCCATTTGCCACAAAATCACCTGACTTCTCACTCCATAAGGTAAATGCACCATGTGGATAGATGCTCTTGACAATGTATGGCCCAGACCATCGAGAATGGAGTTTTCATGGGAATAACTTCAGTCTCGAGTTGAATAGCAGAACTTGGTCTCCCACTTGAATGCCCTTCCTCTTCAGATGACCATCATGCCAAAGTTCCGTGCGTTCCTTGTAGATTCGTGCATTCTCATAAGCTATCATTCAGAGTTCATCCAACTCTTGAAGTTGTAGAATCCTGACATCGCCTGCCTTCTTAATGTCAAAATTCAGCTGTTTTATTGCCCACCATGCTTTATGTTCTAGTTCCACGGGCAGGTGACATGATTTTCCATAGATAAGTCTGAAGGGTGTTGTTCCAAGAGGAGTTTTGAACACGGTTCGGTAAGCCCATAAGACGTCATTGATTTTCACTGACCAATCCTTACAGTTGCGTCCTACTGTCTTTTCTAGGATAGATTTGAGTTGACGGTTCGAAACCTCTACCTGCCCACTTGTTTGTGGGTGGTAGGGGGAAGCTACCTTGTGTGTTACACCATATCTTCTCAACAACGCTTCAAAGCTTCTTTCCAGAAAATGAGAACCTCCATCGGAGATCATAGTGCGTGGAACTCCAAATCGGGGGAAAATGATATCTTTGAACATTTTAATGATAGGTTTTGAATCGCTAGTAACCGTTGGTATTGCCTCTACCCATTTGGAGACATAATCAACCGCGACTAGGATGTAGGAAAATCCATGTGAGGATGGGAATGGACCCATGTAGTCCACTCCCCAAACATCAAAAATCTTGACTTCTTGCCATAGCTTAAGTGGCATCTCATCTCTTTTCGTAATGTTTCCCATTCTCTGACACTTGTCACATGACAACACAAAGTTATAAGCATCTCTAGATATGGTTGGCCAAAAGAAACCGCATTGCAAAACCTTCAAAGAAGTTTATCTTAGAACTCACATGGCCTCCGACTGGGCCTGAGTGGCATTGTTATAAAATAAGTTGGGCTTCTTCCTCAGCGATACAACTTCTGTAGAGACCATCAACACAGAGCTTGAAGAGGTACGGGTCATCCCAGTAATATTGCCTCACATCATGCATGAATTTCTTTAGAGCATTGCCAGTATACTCAGGGTGGATGACACCAGCGGCAAGGTAGTTCACATAGTCCGAGTACCAAGGAGTAGCTTCTGAGACTTTCATAAGCTCGTCATCTGGAAGAGAGTCATTAATTGGTATCTTCTTAGTTTCCAGAGTGTGGATACGACTTAAGTGGTCTGCTACAACATTTTCTGTGCCTCTTTTATCTCTAATTTCAAGATCAAATTCTTGCAATAGGAGAATCCATCTTATTAGCCTTGGTTTTGCATCTTTCTTTTTTAGAAGATAACGAATAGCAGCATGATCGGTGTAGACAATCACCTTTGAACCAATGAGGTAGGATCTAAGCTTATCAAAGTCATATACGAATGCTAGGAGTTCCTTCTCGGTAGTTGTATAGTTCCTCTGAGCTTCGTCAAGGGTCTTCGATGCATAATAGATGACATGATGTTTCTTCTCTATACATTGGCCCAGAACGGCGCCCACAGCGTAATCACTGACATCACACATAATTTCAAATGGGTGATCCCAATTCGGGGATCGAATGATGGGTGCTGTTATAAGGCCATGCTTTAGATTGTTGAAACTCTTGATACATTCTTCATCAAAATAGAAGTCAACATCCTTCAGCAACAAGTTTGTCATGGGCTTGGTTATCTTAGAGAAATCCTTGATAAACCTTCTGTAGAAGCCCGCATGACCAAGGAATGCGCGGACTTCTCTTACATTGGTAGGGATAGATAGTTTGGAGATCACTTCGATCTTGTCCTTGTCCACTTCAATTCCTCAGTTACTGACCATATGGCCAAGGGCAACACCTTCTTTTACCATAAAGTGACATTTCTCCCAATTTAGCACAAGTTGTGCTTCTTCACATCGTTTGAGGACCAGGGAGAGGTGGTTCAGGCATGAGTCGTATGAATCTCCATATATAGAGAAATCATCCATAAAAACTTCCATAATGGTTTCGGTTAAGCCAGCAAATATGGCTGCCATGCAGCGTTGGAAGGTTGCAGGCGCATTACAGAGCCCGAATGGCATCCTTCTAAAGGCGTATGTTCTGAAGGGGCAAGTAAAAGTGGTTTTCTCTTGGTCATATGGATGTATAGGAATTTGATAGAATCCAGAGTAACCATCGAGATAGCAGAAGTATTCTTGGTGAGCTAATCACTCTAAGACTTGATCTAGGAAAGGCATCGAGAAATGATCCTTGCATGTGGCTTTGTTCAACTTCCTGTAGTCGATGCACATCCTCCACCCGGTTACTGTTCGAGTGGGGATGAGTTCATTATCTTCATTCCATATCATAGTAGTTCCACCTTTCTTTGGAACAACATGTACAAGACTCACCCAAGGTGAGTCAGATATCTGATAGATGATTCTGGTAGTGAGCAACTTGATGACTTCACGGCGGACTACTTCCTTCATATTAGGATTCAACTTTCGTTGATGCTCAACAATCAACTTGTGGTCTTCCACCATAGGGATTTTGTGCATGCAAAGCGCTTGACTGACCCCGGTGAGATCGCTCATCTTGTAGCCGATAGCTTTCTTTCTTTCCTTTAATTCTTTCAGGAGTTTATCTTCTTGTTCGGTCGTTAGATCAGAATTTATAATAACTGGACAAACCTTGAGATCATCCAAAAACACGTACTTAAGTCCCTCGGGCAGGGGCTTCATTTCAGGGGCTTCTGGCTTCTCACATGGCTCTTCAGTTACATTCACATCTTTGAGTTCCTCGAACTTAGCTTTAGGATCTTCCTCTACAGAGTCGAGATGAAGGACACAATCCTTAACTTGTTCGTTGATGAAAATTTCAGCAGATGGGTTTGTTAGTGCCACTTCTAAAGGATCGTCTTGTTCATATTCCTCTTGTGTTAGGAGAGACATTTGCTCAATGCAATCAATCAAATAGACTTCTTCCTTCATGCTTGGTCTTCGCATGCTTTCAAAAACTTTGAACTCGAGGTTTCTTTCCCTAGTCTGAGCAGCAAGGTCCCTGCTTCAACGTCAATCAAAGCTCTTGCAGTGGAGAGGAACGGACGGCCAAAGATGAGGGGGTATCTGGCGTATTCCTTTATGTCCATGATGACAAAGTCAAATGGGACATAAGAGTCTTTTCCAACCTTGACAGGGACATCTTCAATGATTCCCAAAGGAAGAGTCATAGAGTTATCTGCAAGTTGAATGGTCATTCCAATTGGGAGAAGTTCTGCAAACCCTAACCTCTTACAAAGGCTAAGTGGCATGATAGAGATACTAGCACCAAGATTGGCTAATCCCTTCTTACATGAAGAGTCACCGATATGGCATGAAATCCCAAAGGATCCCAGATCTTTCTGTTTCTTGGGCATCTTGCTCTGGATGATATCGGAAGTGGTTGATGCTAGATTAACTGTCTCGTATTCTTCAGTTATGTACTTCCTTGTGAGGAGAGACTTTAAGTACTTAGTCCAGGCTGATATCTCGGCCAGCACATCTAGAAAGGATATATCTACATGAAGCTTCTTCATAGCTTCTTTAAACTTATTGAATCGAGTATCGAGCTTTGTCTGCTTCAAACGAGCTGGGAAGGGAGGACGGGGCTTGTATACTGGCACATCTGGATCAGGTGTGTCTTCTTCCTCTACAGCCAATGGTTCCTCCAATCTTGCTTTGTCTGTCTTATCAACGGTTGGTTGTTCGTCCGACTGAGACTCAGATATTGTAGAGTCTTGGACATTCACAAAGTCATCATCGTTTGTTGCCACTATTGGTATCTTAGCAGGGGGGTCAGAATAGTCTTTTCCAGACCTGGTGGTGACATCTTTCAATTGCTCAGGATGTTTAGGATTGTTTTCGGGTTGTCCAACAAAGACTCCAGTAGGTGGCTTCATGCTAGCCGCAAGTTGAGCTAGTTGAGATTCAATAGCCTTCTGATGGGCTTGCTGGTTAGCTATCATAGTCTGCTGTGACTGAAGCATCTTCTCAATAGTTGACAATTTTTCATCAGGAGAGATGGGACCGACTTGTTGCCCTTGTTGTTGCTGTTGATAGGGGACTTGGTTGGGGTTTTGAAACTGAGAATTATTCTAATAATTATTGTAGTTTCTATTTTGGTAGTTTCCTCTAAAGTTTCCTTGATTCCCGAAATTTGGTTGTTGGTTATATTGGAATCCTGGAGGGCCTCATTGTTGAGTATTTGAACCAAGCTGTCGTGAGTTTTCCACTCCAGAAGGGTTTCCATATTGAAAACCCAGATGGTTCCTATTCTGATTCGGATTATAGTACCCTTGACCAGGGATGGTATTGATGGCGTTCAGACTTTCCATTTGACCATTATCTCCTTGGGCACAGGTATTTCTCAAAACAACATCATAGAGAATGTTATAGGATAGAGTAGAATGATCAGTTCCTTTGCATGCTTCATAGAAGAGTGAAGCTGACTTAACTTGCTCTTGTTGTCGAGGGGGCGAACGTCTTCTTTCATAAGCTGCGAGAGACGATTCTAGATGGTCTTGCTTTGCAACTAGGAGTTTGAGATATTCAAAGATAGACTTGTACTCGGGTGTTGCTTCGGCCATAGCTACCTTCAACACTCCTTTGCCAATAGGTCTACCCCAGTTGGCTTGGTTTTCAACTCCAGGGGTGACAACCTTCCATGCACTATCATAACTCTGACGCATGAAGTTTCCTCTAGATGAGGAATCCAAAAACCTCTTGATATCATCGTCCACACCTCTATAAAAGATTTCAATGATTTGATTCTTTGGAATGCCATGATGTGGACACTTGCGTAGAAGCTCTTTGTATCTTTCCCATGCTTCAGCTAGGGATTCTCTAGGGACCTGGGTGAATTGCGTTATTCAACCCTGATTTCATAGGTGAGAGAAGGTGGATAAAACTTTTCCAGAAAAACATTTTGAAGTTGTTCCCAAGTGGTGATGGGTTAGCATTGCAAGGAATTATACCAACTCATGGCTCTATCATCAAGATAGTATTTAAAGAGATAGAGTATGATGGCATCATCTGTGACTCCATTTTGCTTTGTCATGGCACATAGGTCTATAAACCTCAAAAGATGTTCTTGACTATCTTCTCCTTGCTTACCATAGAAAGGGCTATTTTGAAGCAACGTGATCCAATGTGATCGGATCTCAAAGTTGGAAGCGTTGATGGGATGAGGTTGCACTGGGTGATGAATGTCCGCAGCTTTAGGGATCGAGAATTCTCTAAGGTCCTTTTGTAGCTCAGCTTGTTGAGCTGCTGCTTGAGCTGCTTGGATTTCTTCTTGAACTGCGGCTCAGGCTTCTTGCATAAGCCTATCTCTTTGTGCATTAAGGGCTTGAGCTACCCTTCGAGCAATTTCCTCCTCTTGAGCCATTCTTGCTTGGTTCTCTCTGTACTGACGGCGAAAGGTTCTGTCTATCTCAGGGTCAAAGCTAGCAGAGAGTCCGGGACTATTCGAGCGGCGCATACACTAGACTTTGTGGGTACCTAGGATGAAAAGATCTTTTGTTGGTGAGATGGACGGAGTAGAACCGAATTCGAGTTTATATGATCGATAGTATCAAAAGTAAAAGAAAAACCTAAATTAGTCTCAAGAGAATTAGATTTAACTAGATGATCCCGTTGTCCCCGACAATGACGCCAGAATTTGACGTGGCTTATGTTATCGCACTAACAAACTCACTTAGGATTGAAATCCCTCAGTTTTTAATCAAAACAACGTGCAATAATACCACCCGCAAGCGGAAAGGTCTTATCGCAGTATAGTTGAGGATCGAATCCCAAGGGACAACATTTTTAAGAATCTTTCTCTAGTCGAATCTAGTTGAATCAAGACTAATATTTAGAACAAGGTTGATTGATTTGAGTTTAATCAAACTAAATGCAAGAAAAGTAAAAGAGTAGGATTAAAGGTTGATTAAAGATTAATGATGGAAATCACTGAGATGGTCCCAGGTTTCACCACCACTACACATGAAATCACATCCAAACATCAAACATCCAGACAAGATATAACCATTCAGATAGAGCTGCTGTAAAACCCCCCATATGGGCGTCAGGTTTGCGTAAGCAACACCTTAGGTATCAGATGTCTCATCACCATCCAGATCACATACTTACGGCTCCGAAGATATAGAAATCCAAATAAAGTTGTGGGCCCCCTATACATGCGTCAGGCACATAGAAGCGTCACCGTGGGCTAGATGGCTCGTCACCACATAGATCATACACTTACGACCTCAAGGAATCCCATTCTATTTCTAGTTTGGGAGTCAATCGCGTTAATCGACATTCAAAACCTACACATTGAAGTTCTCACAACATAGGAAACAAACAAGATAAATGCAAGCAGGTGATCAATCCACAAGCACACATCGATGATTAACAACAAAATGAAAGATTATGTACATGCCATGGAATGTTTAACGAAAAGATATGAAAGCATGGGTAGTGGGGCTAGTCCCCGCACCCCAGCGAAAGTAAACTACTCGCTCATGGTGAGAGAAGCAAGAATAACAAGAGAGAGAGAAGTTTCCACCATGAGCATGGTGAAGAAGATGGATCGCAACTCTGTCGAGAAAAGGTCTTCTACACAACGTCGAAGCAGATATGGAAGAAGAGAGAAGAACACCACGACAGATGGGGCATATCTCCTCTCTCCACCTTCTTCTTCTTCTCACAGTCCTCGCTCACAGTAGGAGCAGCTCGTGGACGAGATGGTGGCGTGGAAGTGGCGTAGACGCAGCAGATCTAGATCTAGATCTGGATGAGGTGGCTTGTAGATCTGAGTCTTCACTCCAGATTTGGGTGAACATGCCGCAAAACCACCATGGGGACAGGTTCTTGGCTATGGAGATCGTCTCCTTAGGCTCAGGACAGACCTGTAGCTTAACGACGCCTGGAGATGATGATTTGACGGGCTGGAGTCGCGTTCTATTTATAGGCAGGCTGGGAACCGACTTAGATTCGCGACCTTAGTAATTTTGCATCAGGTCGCGACTTTTCAAATGATGCCGCGGTCGCAGCTTTTTACACGGTCGTGGCTTTTTGAATGATGATGCGGTCGCGGCTTTTTGCACGGTCGTGACTTTTTGAATGATGCCGCGGTCGCGGCTTTTTGAATGATGCTGCAGTCGCGACTTTTTGCACGGTCACAGATTTTTGGATGCCGTGGTCGTGGATTTTTGCACGGTCGCGGCTTTTCTTGGCAGGTGTAGAGGTCGTGATTGAGTTTTGCCACGGTCTGGTATTTGGACACCGCGGCCGCGACTTTTTGGCTCAGTCCTGCCTTAGCTGCAGGTTGCGATTAGTTGGAGCATTTCCGTGACCGCGATTGTGGTGGGATGCAGCAGAGCCGCGACCTCAGAGGCAGGTCACGATGGTAAGGTTAAGGCACAACAACAAGGGTGAGGGGGCAAGGGTCCGTTGACCAAGGTTGACCGAGCCTAATCCAAGGGTTGAAATGGATATGGGCCTAGGAGATGAGGCCCAAAGCTCAAAATGACCTGTACAAGGGTGCAGAAAATCAATAGAAATAGGAGTAAAATCAATTAAGCCAATATAAGTTGCATATAAGAAGATAAGGCCAATAAAAGCTCATTAAAGCAATTAAGCCAAGTAAAAGCCCATATTAGAAGATAAAGCCAATAAAAGCACGAATGCAACCGAAATTGGGCTAAACGAGATGATTGAACTAAGGTGAATACGCATTCATCATTAATGCCCCTCATGAGATTGTTTACTGACATGTCTCCTTTCTGTTTCTTAAGAGTCATGCCAAATGACTCCCATGATTTAGGGAATTTCTCTATGATGGACATAACAATAAACTTCTCAAGAAATTCTATACTTGCATCTGAGATCTCATTACACAAGAGTTGATAATCATGTGTTTGGTCAGAAACAAATTTACCCTCAACCATATGAAACTTTAGAAATTTATAAACACAATACTTTTTAGCACCCTAATTTTCTGTATTATATTCTTTTTCTAGTTCCACCACAAAACCTTAGAAGTAGTAATATACGACTTAGGGTATGAATCATATAGTTTGTTATTTAAAGCAAATAAGATTAATCATCGACACGTCTAATCACTCTTCTTCCAACTTGCAATTATTTGATCATTATCGAGGATAGTTGCATCATGTTTAGGTTCATCCTCTTCTAAGAACTTATCATATCCTACCATATTTATTGCATCCTACTTTGCCAAGGGGCAAAGTTGGTACCAGTAATTTTTCAGGCATATTGCCAATGTCAATTTTAGTGCCAAAACCATGGTTGGACGTTGTTAACTAACAACATAAAAGGTGATTTCTTTAAGAATGTTGTGAATAAATTAGTATGTCATTACATGCAACAACAACATTTGAAATTAGGTTAACAATTTTAAGAAGATCCTTATAACAAATACATAGAATAAAAAATACAAGATAACAAAAACATAGATGAAGTTGGAAACTTAGATTAGATTGTTTGTTGAATAATGAACATGATACTTCAAGAAATCTATCAGCTTGCAAAGATAATCATCGTTATTCTAGTCGATCCAGTCACGAACCTGTAGTAAGAAATATCTTGCTCACGCTTGATGATGATCAACGTGCATTACTACTACATCCCAACGATCATAGGTACCACCACCTAGATTGATCATGTCTTTGAGAGAGGAAGGAATGTCTCACTTCACACATGAGAGAAATCTCCAGAAGCAATTGGGAGCAACAGTGGCAGGGAGAAGAGACTGGTGATTTGGATATGCAAACATGCACGGATGCCTGCCGATTGATGTTTGAAATTTATGTTTAACCCTAATGACCAGAGACTTATTTATCGCCCTTTCATGCCCCCATGTACTATTACCAGTAAGACACGATCACACTATAGCTCTTATACATGGAATGAAAAATAAATATGTTTAGGAAAGAAACAATTAATTAAATTAATAATTAATTATGTAACTATATTCTTTCATAAAAAAGAAAATAAAAGACAATTCCCACAACCCCAACCCACTACCCACAAGCCACAAGACCAATCCCATGCCTGGACCAGCCGGCCAGGCCAGCCAAACCAAGCGAGGTGAGGTGTGGCATGATGCACGCACATGCGTGCATGTGTGTTGGTCACCATACCCACATAGGAGGTGAACATACTATCCCCTAGAGCCCTTTGGAGACCAGTGTCACATGTTATCCTACATATAAGTATACAAAAGTTCTAGGATTGAGAAATGTGAGACTAGAGACTCTTCCCATTTGCATAAGACATAAATCTACATGCTCTTCACATTTGCACAAGACACCAAACTACACACTCTTTGCATTTACATAAGACACAAAAATACATTTCCTCTATGTACTAGCTGCAGTACATTGGGCTTAACCCATGGCAAATAGATGGTTGTAGAAGCCATATATTCAACAATAAGAGCAATAAAGGTAAGAGATTGAATAATAAAAAATGTTCAACCTCCCATAGGAATAGTTATGTTGACGATAGTCATCAAGATGAGTAGGCAAGTGTAACATCCCAAATTTTTTGACATGTAATTTAGAATTCTTAATGGAGTTTTTATGATGAAAATTAAGTAATGGACTTAATAAAAATAGCCCCAAATTATAAAATTTTGTTTGATTAATGGTAAATGATATCCTACTCCCATAATGCATTAAATAACTCATATTTATCTTATTATACAAAGGAATAAGATTTTACTCTTTTATTTTCTCTCTTATAAGATATTTTATTCTAATATACATAAAAAGATAATGTGGAAAAACTTTAAGTGGATAATCACTCTCAATCTTAGAAGTGGACTCAACTAACTAAATAAGGGAAAATTATTTCACTTTATCTCATCTTTTGATACATATACATTAAGATGATGAAACATATGAACTTGATGAGAAAAGTATAACCAAAACTTGAACATAATCAGATAAGAAGATTCTAGACTCCTTAACCAATCTATGCTTCAAAATTGAGGACATTTAGACTTCATTTGACCCCATAACCAAATTAGGAAATATCACATATAGTTTCTAATTGAAATTTATCATTAATATCACCATCAATTTGATTAACATAAGTTTCCTAATTTGAATAACTTTGTCACACATTTGTTTTTATCTTGGTCAAATGAATTCCATTCAGTCCAACTAATCATAAACTCAGGCAACATCTCACACCCATTGACTCTGCCTGGTTCCCTATCTTAGTTGGACTTCATAGTGGTAGTGATTCCCTCTACTGTTGATCTCTCTCTCTGTCTCTCTCTATCTCTCTCTCTCTCTCTGATGGATCCCAACCTCAACTTACTTCTCCTTCACCTTCTTCTCATCTCCCTGACCTCTTAAATCCTAGAGTTGATGGGACTTCTTGCCCTATTGAAGAAATTCCCTTTAGGTCTTGGACTCCCCTCTCTCCACCCAAGTTCATAGAATCCTCTCCCGACCACCACACCTAGAAATAAGGGTGCCAAAATCACCACCCGGCCAAAGCAATGCTTATCCATCTTCAATTGTTCCTCTAGTTCCCTAAAGCACCCAACATACTCACTCTACGTCTCTAATGATGACGACTTGGTTCTTGAAGCTTAAACCACCCCAACCCAATCATGATGATAGTAAGCATCACCAACACCCCCTAACCGTTTTCATATTACTGGTTGCCTTGTGATTTCCCCAATTTTCATACAGTATAGTCTGTCTTTGAGGTAATCATTGTCATTCACCGCCTTGGCTTTCTAGTGCATCTTCAACAATGAAATAAATCTATTGACTTTGACATGCCTTCTTGAGTGCTTTTAGGCTTTAATAGATGCTCTTCCACTACTGGTTCTTGTGTTCCTAGTCTTGCCTCCTTCCCCTATTTTTCTCATTCATCTAGCTTGCCATAGGGACACAACAACCCTTCTCCTTTTGGGTTTGTTTTTATGAGTTCTCAAGACACCTACATTTGTGTTTCATCTTTCCTCACTCTCTATTTTTCCAAGACTTCAGTTACCACTCATCCTACAATTTCCAACCATGGAGATGGTTTGGAGATGGATCTCCCATCTGCCCAGACCTTGCTAGAATGGCAAATGAATATTTGATCTCCTCTCCCTCTAAATATCCTACATATCTTGCCTATTCTTTAAACTTTTATAAGAGTTTTGATCTTCAGGTTGCACCTCATGGTATAGTTTGAAGGGGAAGAGACAAAGTCATGATATTACCGTGGTATAGTACCATGGTACTCCTATCATTTTAATCAACAAATTTATATAGCAAGGGCAGTATCAGGGTCTTGTGCCATATTCACTCTATGTCATGCATAATAAATAGGAGGGACCCTGTTCTAGTTGGCCATGACCGATTGGGCCTCATTAGAGTGGGATTGGGTCTAGGATTAAGGCTACTGGATGTTAGATAATGAAGTACACATTACGTTTTCCTCTTTTTTGATTGGTTAGAGCTTTAAAAAATTGCACAAAATTCATCTAATGTCAGACTTCTTGTATAAAATAATCATTGGAAAGGATCTTGAATAAGGAATTTGAATTTCCATTTTTAAACCCTAATTCAATAGCACAATATCATGATTTCTTAATGACCTAATATTAGGGTTAAGGGTGTTAATTAAGATGATGATTGATATAATGCATGCCAATTTGAAGAGACTTAGGATTGACTCGAGATCAGGAAGACTAAGTTAGGTCTACTTTGATCTAGGTAAATTGGCCATGCTATTGTGCACAAGTACTTTGGTTATGTGCGTTAATTATGTTATAAGCACATGAATATGTAACCAAATGAATTTAGTCTTTTCAAATGATGCATTACATTAGCCCTAATTTATGTTTTCTATATCTTAGATTTAAAATTGTCATGTTTCCGTAAAGTATATTTCTTATCTTACAATATGTTCATGTTAAGAGGAGAAATCCTAATCATGTACAAAGAGGGAGAAATCCCATAATGTTAAAGTTTCAAGCTCAAGATTATGTAAATGTTCATATTAAGAATCATGTTATAAGAACTGAATACGTTTTATATGCTCTCATAATCATGGACCTCAAGTGGTCATTATGGGCTTTTCTAGAAAGTTGTGGACTTTCGTAGCATTATCTACTCTTAAGCGGGAAATCACAAAGAGATGCATATTTTTCTTATTCAATTATTTAAGTCAAGAAGTTATTTGAAGAATGCTTAAGTTAATGTTCAAGTCAGGTTTTCCTTAATGTCAAGTATAATTACTTCTCTTATGCTATAAAGTTTCATTACCATACTGATATGATGTTTTTCCTTTGCATGGTTGGGGATGTGATGTCTACATGTATTAGAGAAAGTAATGATTTAAGAAGAGCAAGAAAAATGCTAGAATACCTTCAAATTCATCCTGGTGGGGTGCTATATGCCATAGATGATCCTATTATTTAGACTATTACCTTTTATATTTTGGTTATTCAATGGTTAGCTGTTAGATCATAGACTTGATAGTAGTTAGTTGTAGTTTCAATATCCAATGAACATTGTACGAATATTTTAAGACGATGTATGAAGATTTAATTATTTATTTGGGATGAGTATTAGGATTGTGACACCCTCATCAGAGATAAATACTTCTGCTTGGTTATTGTATGTATGCAAAGTGGTGTTTTACATTAATGGTATCAGAGCGAATAAATTGATGGTCACCATGAAAAAATCACTTTCATATATTCTAACCCTAGGTATATGTAACTTTTTTTCTAGATGGACCCTAAGAGTTATGAAAAGGGCAAGGATAAGGAATATGATGGTTCTAGATCATCTAGTGAGGCAAGTGAATAAAGAGGAAACCCTGGAGGACTTAGTCCATGGACTCATCAAAGCCCTAGGACAAGGGAAACATCAACCCAGACACCACAAGCTAACTTTAATAGACTTCATGAGGATAAGGCCCAACTCCTTTGCTGGAGAAGGAGAAGTTGATGTTGTCACTAATGTGGAAGAATTGATTTGATGCATGAAACATTATTTCCTTGACCTAGACCATACTCAACATTCTATGGTTTGGTTGTGACACACATGTTGAAGGGAGCTTCTCGTACATAATAGGAGAATTTCCTCAATTAAAGAGCTTCTGATGCACCTACAGTCACACGAGAATCATTTTTTGAAGCCTTCTAGGAGTATTATGTGTCTAATGTAAGGATAGAGAAGGAGGGAGAGTTTTCCAACCTAACTTAGACTACTGAAATGAACGTTACCTAGTATGCCATAAAGTTCCATGTACTCCCGAAGTATGGTTACAAGTGCACAAAAGTCTGTAGGGCCAAGAAGTACATTCAAGGACTCAAACCTAACTCAACTTTGCCTTGGTGGGAAGGCACATCCGAACTCTTCAAAAAGCCATCAACTCAACCTTAGAGATAGAAGACCATCCCAGAAGATCCTACCAGAAGGAAGTATCCTAGAAGAATAGTCAACACTCTTCCTAGAGTCAGGTAGTGAAGAGGAAGGCAACTGAGTCCATAGAGCCTAAACGTCCCCAATGTACAAACTATAAGAAGAGGCATGCATGTCCTTGTAGGTACGACACATGAGTGTGAGAACCCGTTACACTAAATGATATTACTCAAAACATAAAACACAATTAATCACTAATTAATCACATACCAAAAAATATGGGTAAATTAAAACCAATTTCAACATCCACACCCACTCAAAAACATTTGCATAAGAGCCCAACATCTTTCTTGTATCCATACTATGCCAAGAATTTGATACAAATTGGTATATCACCTTAGACACAACATATATACACAGGAGAAAAATATCCATATATGTCACACAAACAAGCATTAACATGCTAACAAAATTCTGATTCATTTGAAACACCATATACAAACTTTTCCTGCCCGGACGTGAGAGTACATGGATGACTCTAGGACACACTAGACATCTAATCAACTTTCTCATAGATTCATTAATATAGCTCCTCTTTGCTGCCACATGTTTGTTTTTTCCACTTCTGATTACCTAAAAAGATGTGGCGAGCCACCCATGTCCCAGCAAGAGATATAACCTCCAACAATGTTTATTGATTCCAATATTTTTAGGTAATGAGACAATTTAAGAAATTTAATCATATATAACGAATAACCTCAACAACATTGATGATTAACAAAATACATAAAGGAGCATATAATAACTATCTTCATTAGCCAGACTATTCTCATATCCCTATTATCAGTATAAGGAGTCTAGCAGCATGAGCATCTCTAACATCATGAACAAGTCTAGTATCATAAGCATAGCTAACAACATCAACATGCCTATCAATTTGAGCATATCAACATCATAAGTAGAGCTAACAATATAAGCACAACTATCTACATAAGCATGATTAGCAGTATAGGCATCTCTAGTTACAAAGGCATAGCTAGTAATATAAGCATAACTAACAACTTGTGATAACGAATGTCATAATCATACCAATAGTAATAATATCTCTATCAACTTAAAAATGAATATTGTATGTACACATCTATAACATGAGCATATCCACACATAAGAATATATACTATTTAATGCACTAACATCATCTCTATGTACAGAGAACAACAAGGGTTATCATCCAATATGAAGCGTCGTGTATAACCCTGAAGAGTTTTGCTAGACATATGTATTACATCTTTTATTATGCCCTGGGGAGTTTGAGTTGCACCACCCAAAGTTCAACTAACCCCTACAGAGGGCTATTTGGTTCCGTACAAGATCTAGGAGTGTTAATATCCTAAGATCTCTTCCCCTTAGTCAGTACGAGTAAAAAGGTAGTGACATATCAGTCAAAGTTGCCACTATAGCGACATATAGTCAAGTTTCTAACCACTAATTCGTCCTTGGTATAGGTCATGACACTAGATACCAGGGTATACACAACCCTCTAATCTGAGGTACAACTGCAGTTGTCCTCAATTACATCAAATGTCTGAGACATGACCATAGCCATCCTCCATAACTTGCATTATAGATGACAAGGATATATCCTCAACTTGCCACCCCCACATACTCAATAGTATGTGCTCTGAGTTTCCCTTAGGAATACTCATTTCACCATCCAACAAGTTCTGACACCGAAGATGGATCTATGACACAAGGCACTACATGATTAGAGTTGCAATTGATTAGTTATGCCAATTGGGTGAATTAAGGATGCATCAAACAAGTGGACATACAAACTCTAATTCACTTCTAGCAAGCATATAATTATCACAACTTCAAAAGATATAACTTTTTGAAACATAATTTCTTATCTCATCATCACATGGTACTATTCACTTGCCATTCACGAGACTACACTAGTCATCATACTATCACAAGATATAAATCCTTTTCACAATATCACAGGGTATCAACCCTTATCAACACAAGAGGATTACACCTCATTCAGGGCTCAACCATGCCCAAAGGTCATTAAGACCATCATACTATTCCCTACAAGATCATCATTATCTTTCCATGCCTTATAACAAGGCTAAAAAACATCACTTACATATAATACACCAGATCAACACAATATTGCATTAATGAACTAGGAGATATTTATAAATAATCATAGCAGGGTTATATTAACATTAAGAATATTCCTTTATTACATCAACATGCAATGAATCTAGATATGATTAACCCTCATCATATTCATAATGCACATGTTTAGCATAAGAAAGTATCAACCATGTGGCTATGATAACCACCAATTAACACATTAAAGTTATGATCATATTAAGGAGGTTAGTTCACCATCATGCTATCATATAAGAAGGTTAAACATGAATACTCATCTTTATCTATTTTCATTAGAGTTAGGTTCAACAAGATAAATTATATTAATGTTACTAATCAACACCCATACCCAAACCCTAACTCACGACATCCCCATTGGATCATGGATGCATAAGGTGAAACATCACCATCACATTCTATACTATTCTCAAGTATGAACCCACACATAAATCAAGGTGTAACCATCAAGCTATAGCATACTAGGGTTTCAACAACAATAAGAGAGTATTCTATGACTGTATTAGTCATTCAAGGACTATTCATACCCAATTACCATCATTTAGTTATATTAAAGCTAAGTATAACAAGATATACCTCATTAGGGTTACCCATTAATTCATTATGGTGATTTAAATCATAATTATATGAGGGCAAGGGTAAGACTATAAGTTTAAGGCATTGAACCATCAACTCATCATCAGAATTATAACATTACACTACACGCTTCACCCAAAACAATGGGAATATTGAGGCATCAACTTCTAACCATTGAATGTTGAGAAGGTAAAGCCATTGGTCGTTTACATAAGTAAACATCTTAAACAAACCACCTATGAATTCATTGAGTTGTTCTCTAGAAAGAGTCACCATCTAACCCCAGACATTCCTTGATTAACAACATAAAAAGTTCCATTGAGAGTAGGGTAAAACCCACAAGCGATTGTTTATTAAAACAAGTCATCATTAAATGAGCTTCTTAAGTTGATGTCATAAAGGAAACCATTTAAATCACTTTATTAGGAACAAAACATTACATTTGGGAATCATTCCAATTTATTGGATGAAGAAACATTAGATCTTAACCATTAGGTCAAGTTCATATATTAAAACCATCATTTGGAGTATAGGTCCGACTATTGCATCAAATGACCCAAGAAACCATTGGTTTTAAGGCTTAATTGATGCTACAACTATACACTTAATTCACCATAGGTTTTGGAGATCTGATCCACCATAAGTAGCGACCATTAAGTCATCATAGGTTGTTAGATTGACACTATATTCATTAATCACCATCGAATATCAAACTAATATCACCATTGATTGATAGCATCATTAGGGTACTTAGTTGTTAATCACTAATCTTCTAATTAGGCCAACACCTGACCTAAGGGATGAACGTCAGTTGACACCCTTGGTCACCACTATCAGTTGTGATGAAGACAACACCATCGATTGTTGCAATGGTACCACCATTGAGTCATGTGTTTATAGAAGAAATCAGCTTTAAACCCTAAAATTGACCATTGGTTGATTAGCACCATCAGTTTTCAAACCAACCTGATCCAAGTCATATTATACCTTAGGAATAACATACACATGATCATAGGTTCATCTAGAACTGAAATTAGAATAAGGAACATTATAAAAATCGAAATCCAAGTCAAGCATAGCTTTTTAGTGCATGTATCATCATTTAAAAGCAAGAACATGAGCTAGCAAGCTTATGGTAAGCAATAAACGTGGAGCAAGATATAAAACTTGCCTATAATTAGAAGGTAAAATCCCAAAAAGAAGAAAACACGAGCAGGTAGGGTAGAAAATCCAAGCATAAGTTGTGAACTCGTCCATCTAGCACCTTTCTTCATCAAATGAGCAAACCCTAAGCATAAGGAGCAAGAAAGGTAGGGTTTTAGAGCTTTAGAGCAATTTCTACGATGGAACAACAAGGTTCTGACCTGGAGAAAGGTAGGAGGAAGGATAAAAAATAAGTAAACGGAGGAAAGAAGGGGATTCTTACTCTTTTAGGTTAAGATCACTAGAAGGAAACTTTTTAAACCCTAAAAGAGAGCAAAACAAAACCCTAGGAGCTTTCACTAAGAAATTCACCTTCTTCTTCTACCTTGGATAGTTCATCCACTGATAAACAAATAGGGAATGATGTTCTTAGTAGGAGAGAAGTTCTGGAAAGAAAAACTTTTGTTTGGGAGCTCAAAAATAGATATATAAAGCTCTAGGATAAGGGAGAGAAGAAGCATGAGGTGTCTAAAAAGCTCTTCATGCATCCATGGCCTTAAACTATTAAGGATATACAAGCAGCCACACAAGAAGCTCCCCCACCATCCATAGAGACCTAATTAGATCTCCTTTGTCGAATTTCCAAGCCAATCAAATAAATCATTGGTTGATAGCTTCTAAAGGTAGCTCATCCATAAAGGGGTAAGCCCTAAAATACCCTTGAGGAAAACACTTCCAAACCAAGGTTCAAATAGGTGCCACATGGATCAACAAGCTCAAAAATGATGAGAGAGCATCCAAATAACACAATGAAAATGATAAACTGCAAAAAAACCTCTCAATTGGATAAATTGCAGAAAAGTCCAAAATGTGCATAAAATTGCATAACTTGCACAAATAGTGTCCAAATTGGACCAAACTTGATACTGAAGCTTGTATTATGATTAAAAAGCATATAAAAAGGTTATATTAAGGTTATAAACATCAAATTATTATAGTTAAGTATGTTCAATACTTTAAGCAAGGTCAGAGGTCTCTCAATGAGTTTGTTATTATTGTAGAGAGACTGGGGACATTAAACCTAATTGCCCTAAGTTCATGAAGAAGGACCACAACTAGAACCCTCCACCTAAGAGACAAGCCATGGGTTTCACCATGGAGGTATAGAAAGAAGATGAGGATGAAGGTAATAATTAACTCATGTTCATAAAAACCTTTATCATATATGTACATATCTTCACTTTCAAGTAAAATTATTGAACTTAATGAACTTTAAATAGCAAATTGACACATAATAAGGGGTAAGAGAAACCATATGGTGGGTAGTACCCTAAAAGAAAATTTTGAGGGATTTTTTAAGGTGGGTAGAATCGTAACATCCCAAAATTTTTCTCATGTAATTTAGAACTCCTAATGTAGTTTTTATGATATAAAATAAGTAATCGATTTAATGGAAATAGCCCCAAGTTATAAAATTTTATGTAATTAATGAGAATTGCTATATCTTGTTCCTATAAGGCATTAATAACTCACATTTACCTTTTTATATAATGAAATATGATTTTGCTCTTTTATTTTCTCTCTCCTAAGATAACTACTACAAATATACATACATAGATAATGTGGAAAAATCTTTGGGCGGATAATCACTCTCAATCTCAAAAGTGGATTCAACTAACTAATGAAGGGAAGATTATTTCACTTTGTCATCTTTTAACACATATACATTAAGATAATGTCCTATATGAACTTGATGAGCAAAAAAACCAAAACCTGAACCTAATTGGATAGGAAGATTCTAGAGTCCTTAATCAACCTATGGTTCATTTTTGAGGATGTTTAGACTTCACTTGCCCCCCTAACATAATTAGGAATGATCCCATTTATTTTTTTAATTAAAATTTATTAGAAATATCAAATGATTGTCTGAACCTAAATTTCCCAATTTTATTAACTTTGTCACGCATTTTGTTTTTCCATCATGATCAAAACATTACCATTCTATCAAGTTGATCATAGACTCATCCAACACCTCACATACATATCTTCTTCCCGATTCCCTATCTTAGTTGGACTCTACAGTGGTCATGATTCCCTATGATCTCGATATCTCTCTGTCTCTGATGGATCCAACCCTCTACAAACTTCTCCTTCACCTTTGTCTCATCTCTTAACCTCTTCAATCCCATATTCTGTGAGACTTATTGCCCTATTGGAGAATTCCCCTCTTGGGATTGGACTCCCCTCAACACCCGACTTCACAAAATCCTCTCCCATCCACTACACCTATATGTAAGGGTGAAAAAAGCCCATAGACCCAGAGAAACACTCTTCCATCTTCAATTATTCCTCCAGTTCCCTAAACCACCCCAAAATACTCGCTCTACATCTACGGTGATGATGACTTATTTCTCAAAGCTATGAACACCCCATCTTAATGACAATGATAGTAAGCATCACCACCACCCTAGTCCCTTTAGCATTATCTATTTTCCTTGAAATTTTCTCAGTCTCTATACCCTATATACTGTCTTTGACGTACTCATTGGTGTTCACTGCCTTGGCTTTCCAATTCCTCTCCAACTATGAAAATGAATCTGTTGATTTTGATTTTCCTTCTTTAATGTTTTTAGGCCTTGGTGGATGCGCTTCCACTACAGGTTCTTGTATCCTGAGTCTTAACTCCTTCCTTTTTTTTCTTTTTTTTTCCAGCTTGCCTCAGGGACACAACAATTCTTATCCACTTGGGTTTGTTTTTATGAGTTACGAAAATGTCTGCACCTGTGACTTTGGTTAATTTTTTTTAGCAATCTCCAACCATGGACATGGATTAGATATGGATATTCCATCCACTCTAGACCTTGAGCTTGAGCTCATCCTATTTGTGCTGGCATGAAGAACACAATATTGATATCCTTTACCCAAAAAGATCATGTAGGTCTCTCCTATGCTTAAACGTCAATTGAAGCTTTCACCTCCAGGTTGCACCTAGTGCCATGATTTGAAGGGGAAGAAACCAGGTCATGATATGACCTAGGTACCCCTTCTAATTTAATTGAAGGATTTATATTGAAAGGGTAATATTGGGCTTTGCACTATCCTTCCTCTCTTTCATGCATACTGGATAGGAGGGAGTTTGTTCTAGTTGGCTGTGACCAATTGTGCCACATTAGAGTGGGCTTGGTCCTAGATAGGCCACTGAATGTTAGATAATGATGTACACATTGCTTTTTCCTATTTTTTGATTGGCCATATCTTTGAAAAATGGTACAAAATTCATTTGATGTCAAAAGTTCTTGAACAAATACTCATTGGAAATGATCTTGAATAAGAAATGCAAATTTCCAACTTTTAAACCCTAATATGATTTCCTATATCTTAAGCTTATGGTTTAGGATGTCAATTAATATGATAATTGATATAAGACATGTTAATTTTAGGAGACTTAGGATTGACTCAAGACCAGGAAGACTAAGTTAAGATCTTCTCTACTCCAGGTTAACGGATCATGCCGTGTGTGTACAAGTACTTTGGTTTATGTATGTTCATTATGTTATAAGCACATGACTATGTGATCATGAAAGAATCTAATATTTTCAAGTGATGCATTATATTAACTCTGATTGATGTCTTATATATCTTAGATTTACAATTATCATGTTCCCTAAAGTTTATTTATGATCTTTGAATGTGTTCATGTTAAGAGGGAAAATCCCATCATGTTAAAGATTCAAGTTAAAGATTATGTTAATGTTTAGATTAAGAATCATGTTATATAAACTGATTAAGCTTTATATGATCTCATAATCATGGACCTGAAGTGGTCGTTATGGGATTTCCTAGAAAGTTTTTGGTTTTTCTAGTATTATATACTCTTAAGTGGGCAATGATAGAGAGATGTATCTTTTACATATTCAATTCTTTATGTCAGCAAGTTACTTCAAGAATGCTTAATTTAATGTTCAAGTCTTGTTTTCCTTAAATGTCAAGTGTAGTTACTTTGCTTATGTTATAAAGTGCAAGTACTGTTTACTGATGTGATATTTTTCCTTTATATGGCTGCTGACTAATGTCACCAGGTATTGGAGCAAATAAGGATTAAAGAAGAGAAATCCAATGATTAGAAGACCATCAAGTTCATCTTGGTCAGGTGCCATCTTCCTTAGATGATCCTATTATTTAGAATATTCTCTTATATGTTTTAGTTATTCCACGTTTAGTTATTAGATCATAGACTTGATGAAGAAGTTACTTGTAGTTTTCATATCCAACAAACAATGCATGAATCTTTTAAGACAATGTATGGCTATTTATTTATTTATTTGCAATGATTATCATGATTGTGACAACCCTCTTTAGATACAAATGCTTCTTCTCAATTATCATATGCATACATGTGAGAGTGGGTGTTATAAAAAGTGTCCAGGATCATATATCCTGGGGATGGGTTGAATAGGCTTCTAGAATATTTCTTTGCAAAATCAAAATAAGAACATTATAGCAATACAATAAATCTAAACTTAATGAAATAAACCATCAATACAAAACAAATGATATAAAGTGGTTTACTCCAAGAAATCTGGTAGAAGTAGTACATCCATTACATTGTTGTGCCCAACTAAGATTTGTTAACATGTTTCTTTATTCCTATTAGTGCATACAATCAACTAGTGGTACTTGACTACAAGTTGCTAACATAGTCATCCACTCTAGCATCTATACACACTTCTTCCAATGAACTTAAATTTTCCTAAGAGTACAACACTCTAGGTAGCTTCTTCAAAGTGATTGTCTTCCACAACACCATGTAGAAATCCACATATAACATATTATCTAGAAGTTGTTGAACAAGAATGAACATGAAGATTTCTACTTTTGAGCATGTTGCATAAGCTCTGTATACCAACACTAGAAGACACAAGTAGCTTGATCACATTTCTAATGAGAATTGTATTCTTCCTTATTTCAAATGATCTTGATAACTTGATGTATAAGGCATTGAAGATCACTATAGATTTTATCAAACATCTTGTATTGCATATGATCAAATAGTGTAAGGCATTATGTTTTGTTTGAATATTTGTTGTATATATATATATATATCTATTTATGGCTCCAAATGTCTTTTCTTCAAATAATTCCCATGTGATTAATATACAACCACAAAGAGATAAGAAAGATCGATGATTATATTGATGGATTGATTGAAAACAGTCCTTTTGATGTTAATAGAAATAGTTATGTTTTGAAAAAACTGGTATACGTTTTTCAAGAAGCATGAGACTGTTAGTCTATAAGACCAGGTCAATATTGGGTCGAATAAAAGATGGACATACACACATTAGAATTCGACGAGAATCAAACTGAGAACAAGAAAAAACACAACCTCTTTTGGAAACCTTAGATTACACACATAGAAGAATTTCACTTGAGAAGTTCTATAGAGGAGATTTTTGACTAGAAAGATAGAAACACTTAGGTGGTTGCACAATACATATGTACATGTTTCCTTTAAGAAAAAATAGTGATCTGGGAAGTCATTAGAAGTCATTCACATGTGAAAACCAGAGATACAACCAAATAACATTT
Source organism: Alisma plantago-aquatica (assembly GCA_963693085.1). Classification (NCBI taxonomy): domain Eukaryota; kingdom Viridiplantae; phylum Streptophyta; class Magnoliopsida; order Alismatales; family Alismataceae; genus Alisma; species Alisma plantago-aquatica. The sequence continues at coordinate 988,107,615 of OY856410.1, read as the reverse complement.
TCTGATCAAAACAACTTACCCCTTAGATAAGAGAAAGGAATAATCAGGATGGCAAGACCTACATTTACTCTTTGTTTGTATTTTTATAGAAATAATAAAGAACATACAAATGCACATATTTGTTTACAAATAAATCTAGCAGTATCTCATCCCCACAAACATACTTTAAAGAAGCTAACCCAATCAAGTATGCATAAAAGTGATGATAAGTGAATAAAACAAACATGATTAAATATATCAAAATGATTATCATCAATTCATTTTTGTTTTTAACCAAAATCATGAGGGTTGTTTAAGTCTATATTTCATTTAGTACAACCTCCTAACTTTTATTTCAACTCAAGTACACACAATAGTGCACATGAGTCCCCATTCGTGTGAGAACTCCTCCAACATGTGTGGTATATGCATCAACAATGATTAATATAAAATAATAAATAGATTGATAAGTGCATAGTACCACATGTGAGACATGATCAGGGTATACATATAACTATTTCTAATTATAATCCTGTAAAAGCCTTCCTTTAAGTATGGCAAGATAGTTGTAATATATTTGGAATGTGCATTATCTCTCCCTTTTTGATTTCAATAAAAAAGGACATGCAAGAAAGATGATAAGAAATAGATACGAAACTAGTCAGAAACTTTTCACTTTCTTTTACAAGAACTTTGGATAATATTTTAGAGGGACCATGATGAAATGGGTTTAGAGGATCAAAAGTTGAGATCCAGAAGGCTAGTTTACAAGATGTTGAGAAAATCATTCATCGTGATGGAGGATATGGGGAAACATGGTTTAGAGGATGGGGCACTGTGGGAGGACATGAACGTGTGTTGATCATAGCCTCATATGCATTTCCCACATTTCACCCAAATTTTCATGACCACTAGGATCACAGTCCTCAAATTTCACCATGAAAATAGTCATAGCCCAAAACTATAATTTTCAAACTTCACACTTTACATACCTTAATTCAACACTATGTCCCCAAAACTAGTCCAAATGCAAATTTAACCCTCTTTTGTTCCATTCATTCCCTAATCCATTATGTTGTACATAAGTTCTCATAGTTATAAAGCTAGTAAAATAATGGGAATTTGGTGATGATAGTTGGTATGTCATATTAGCTTGGACTAAAATATTTTTCCTTGATAATTCATTAGTCCTAGTAAAATGTTAATGAAAAGATATAATTTTAAACAATATAAAGTATTGACGCATTTTAAAAAGTTCCCTAAAATTTTCATAGGGAAAATAAACAATATTGTCAGGTTTCCTCCAAATTTTAGTAGAATAATTCATATAGAAAATCAAAAGTGTTTCATAAAAATCGGGACTCTAAAAAGAGAACTAGATTATTTGATATCTCTAGTCCTAAAACTAAGTCGACAATGAATAATCTCATTCTCAAATTAGCCACCCCACCAAATTTATAAATAGTTGAAAAATATAAGACCCTTAATAAAATTTAGAAAGAAAAACAACTTAAACATATATATAGTTCTCTTTCTCTATATATATATATGAGATTAAGAGAAAAATATTTATCCCCCTTCTCCCATGCTAGTGGTGGAGGTCAAATTCCCGGGAGGGTGGTAAATCATATGTATGTATGTATGTATACAATCATGGATTTGGTCTTGGATCATGATATGACTACCAAGGAACTTCCCCACAAATTATATGGGTCGTCCATGTTTGTATGTGCTCCCCTTAGTTAGAGTCCCTCTTAGAGATGACTCTTAGATTCATATGTAACCACCCCCTTTTAGACTCTCTCTTTCACCCAACTTCATTCTGTTACGGGGTTGCATAATGTGAATACCTTTCTTGCTTCCATACTCCCTATAGACTCCTTATCTAACACAATTATCTTCCTATCATCTTCCTCTTGAGATTTCAAATATAATGGCCCCTAGGTTTACAAGGTCTCATGGATTATAGTACTCTCCCGATTAAACCCCCGTCCCTCACAAACTTTGTGACAAGTTGGTGACTATGCCATCTAGAGCCCTTTGATAATATGGGAACTTTTGCAAAACCACCACAAGACTTCTAAGAACCTATACAAACATTTGATTTTTTGTCTTACCTCCTTGAACATGGTTCCTTATTCTTCTGAAGTGATCATAGGGTCAACACCAGGGTTCTGACACCCAAACCCTCTATTGAAGGCCTAGTTTCACTCAAAAAGCTTGAGAGTTGCTGATTTCTCCATCAACTGGTTGAGTCATGATGCATATTTCCTCATCCCTATCTTTAATCCATGTTAACATGCTCATAATGGTCTTAGTTTGGTTCATTAACAATAGATATTGGACTCAATAATAGTAGTAACTACGATATAGAATATCTCTCCACCAAAGATGGACTAGTTATGGCTAGTAGTTGTTATTTCAACATATGGGTAGTATATTAAACAAGGCAGGAAACAACACCAACTTGATAAGAATAAGAAGAACACATTAAACTAAGTTTAGAATGGCCATTGAAGTGGAAGTATGCCATGATGATCTTTTTCAGGAAGACAAATTGTATTGTTCTTGTGCACAAGTTAGTCGACAATATGCCACTTAAATCCTATTACCTCCAAAAACTCAGGTCATATTACCCGATTTCAACAAGAGAACATGTTCAAGCTATTTATCAAAGCTTACATAACAAAAGAAAATAGTCAAGTAGATCATTGTTTGTACCATACTAGTACAAGACATGATGATACGATGTTGGAGCAAGAAGAGGTTTCTCGAGGAATAAAGAACGTAAAAAAATCATCAGACTTGCATAGATTAATGAGAGTCTCTATTTTGGTGTATCCTTATTCAAATGTAAGTATTTGAGGACTCTCAGTACCGACATATCTAATCATGTGCATGTAATATCCAACTGACTATATAGTATACTCCATGAAATAGTATTTGTATCAGAATGGATGTAAAGTATACTCAAAATGATAGTTGTCATATCTCACCAGGTATATGGGTATTCGACAAGATAGCAGCAGTGGAGAAATTTTTCTGGTGCCATAAGGTAATTAAGGACTTTCTTAGGATTTTTTTCATAAAAGACTTTATAATCAAGTATTCCAATGAAAGACATCAATCGAAGATTACGACACAACAAATAATTCCTATTTTTTGGGATTCAGAATGAAAAACCAAAAACTAAGAGACAAGTATTTGAAAGACATTTTATTGTAAAAGAAAATGACTCACATAAAACAAACTTAACCTAGTCGGGATGGGTATCATGTGGTGGGTATGTGGCATCGTTTGTATCATTTAATCAAAACACAAGTCACAAAAGAAAAGAAAACCAACCTTGAAATTCTCATTCCTCCAAAAGTTCCAAATGAGCTTGTGTTGTAAAGAGTGGGATCAAAAGGGGATCCACTCTAGTGATACAATACACCAACCATGTAATAATAAAGCAACAAAAACAAAACTATTAAAAAATTATATGATGGTTCATTTATAATTGTTCCTCGTGGATTATTAGAGAAAAAAGGTATAACTCTAGTAAATCTGATTACATGTAGGACCAGTTACAGAGGGCAGCCTGGGCATTCTAATCTTTACTTAGGTCTAGTACCCTATAATCGATCTTTGTACATCCTTTGTCTTCTATGTACCTACACCTGGGTGGAAGGGAACATCGTCCAAAATATAGGAAATAATATAAGGTCAGCAAAGGCTGAGTATGTACATATTTTAAACACTTTTAAAATATTGGGTTATAAATGTAAAAAAAGTGTCCCGTAAGAAGGGTGATTTTCATTTAGGTAAGTTCAAGAGAATTATAATAAGAGAAATGATGCATATTAAAAACGAGATTACAAGCATGAGAATAAATGTAAAAAAATCTGCCTTGCCATAATAGTTATAAAAAATCTCAATATAAAATAGTAACTTTTGCATGCATAACAATGTAGACTAAATATACCTAAAATATGTCCATAACATCACAGGATCATGGTCTAAAAGAAATAAGGGTGAAACGCACACCCCAGACGGAATACACATGTTCTGTATATGTATGGTTGTACATAAGTACCACTATTCTAGATATTCTAGTCAAACATGTAGCATGCATAAAATAAAGAGACAAAACTATCATTTCAGTAATTTTCACATAAAAAGGCATTCATAACAGGTGGGGTCCAAAGACCCATTATAACAGAGTAATCCAATAATCAAAGAATCTAAATGAATCCAGAGAAGGAAATATAAACGTCCAACAAGTGAGTTTCAAGTAGAACTGATATTCAACAAACTTATTACATTTATTCATCTTATTAAATGAATGCATGGTTTGTTGGATATCTATTTTAGTTCTGACATAACTGTAGATGTGTTTAAGCTAACTATGAGTGAAAGTATTAGTCTTTATTCTTCCAAACTAGGTCTTGTCATATTCCCATCATCTAATTTCACTACATTTTGATATATATCTCTCTAAGGTTAAATATATTCACATCTCATAGGTAATATGATCCTTTCACATCTCTAATTGCCGTCACATGTGTATGTACACATATGTGTGTCTAGAGTTTATAATATATAACATGAATGTGATAAGTATACTAGGTTTTACTATAGAAACTACTTAAATTAATGAATCCCTACTTAGCAACGTATTAACTCACAACTAAATGCAGATTGGTAGTTATATAAAAAATAATAAGATGCCAATTGAAATATACTAGGTTATTATCTAATCCCATATCACATTTATAATTTTATTTTGTTAAGATGATTATCAATAACTGATATGCAAGAAGGGAATGAATGACTTCCTGATTATCATGTTTGTGTGGGTTGACGGTGGCTTCAAACCATTTCTTGACAACAAAGGAGGAGGTGTCAGTTCATTGACTATGAGGAGTTCGTGAAGGTGTATCCTTGCATCAAGATGGGTTGTCATGCCTCCAAGAAAATATATGGGGTTAACTCTACACAAGGGAGGGATACATAGCTATCTCCCTGGCTATGATGGACATTGGCACCGACCACAGGGCTGGCTGGGGCAAGTTTCGATCTGACTTGGGCAACTATGAACATGGGTGGTAGTGGATACAATGTGGTGGGGTATAGGTAGTAAACCAACGACAAACTTGGTAGATTGAACTTCACCTAGAGGCCTCAGCCGGTTGCTCGCTGTTGTTTAAGTTTTCTGTAGTTTGGAGCATCGCCGTTGACAGTATCATCATAGAGGTCAGAGGGGGGTCGTCGATGGGGTGCTACCTGATGCTTGTCAGACCGTGGATTTTGTGGGAGCCTTGAAGATGTCTGATGCTGAGGCGGAAAAGTGGGGAATCTATTAGTAGCTTAGGCTTTGATGAAAAGCATAGTCGACCAGAGAAGAGGGATGAGTAGGCTGAGGAGTCCGCACAAGATTTAGATAATCAGTGATGGTGGTTTGGTATGATCGGGGTGAACAAGGCAAGATGGCGACAGTTCTGTGATCTTCGACATGTTGAATAAGACAACCATGGATGCATGCTGAGTTGTTTCTTGATGGCTAGGAGAGGTCCGACAGTGTTGATGGTCGTGCTGCAGGTGTTGGTGATCCCTCTATCTGATCAGATTTTGGGAAGACAACTCAATTGTGTTTGTTGGTAGTCAAGCATCTGCAATTTTATCTATAGGTGACGACGGAGTTGTGTCAGGCAACAATTTGGTGGTGCTGTAATTGGCCAGTGTAGGGTCTGAGTACTGGTACAAAAAAGCCCCAGTGGACGGGTTGAAGAACTAGGGGAAGCTTTTTCACTATATTACACGTGATTCTGGAGTTCTATGATTTATTGTCGAGCTCTCTAGGTCATCATGGCCGCATGTGTGATCAGTAAACGAGCAAGAGGTAAGGGATAGGAGAGGGGTGGCTAGGGTTTTGTGGAGATAAGAGGGAAGGGCAGAAGGGAGAGGAAGAGAATAAGAGGGAAAGAAGAAGATGAGGAGGAAGAAGTCTAGAAGAGGAAGCAGAGGTGCATCAGAGATGATTGACGTCTAGTTTCTTCTCTATCAGCAGATGGCGACAGGGACACGTTTAGAAGTTGGCAGGTAGGGTTCTTACGGTTACCAGAGAGAGGGGAGCATGGAGAAGAAGGATTAGTAGAGGACAAGGAAGTGAGGAGGATTCAGAGGATGAGAAGAATGAGAAATCAAGCAAGAGCCAATGGCATCCTGTTACGAGGTGAAATGGTCATGCACAGAAATAGAACACGCAAGAAGTGCGGGGAGGAGAGGAAGGGGGGGTGGTCAGATCGGGTCAAATGGGCTAAGAAACACATTAAGGAAATAAATGAGATGCTTAATTGGATAATCAAACCTAGGTAACTATATTCTTTTCCATCGTTAATCAATTGGTGGGTGTATTTAACATCCAATTAGCATGAAACTTACTAGGTATGGTAATTATAATATAAGGAATGTGAATTTAATGTTATTTTTATCATTTGACATTGATGATTGTATTATTCTACTACTTACATTCTAATTATTCAATTAATGCATTATTACCTTTCTCACTCAATTATGGTAATATTACTAAATTGGATACTAGAGTTACAAGTCATATCCAGAACTTATTTAGAATGGTGAATTTATATATTTAACCTCGATCAAAAACTTATACACTTAGTTGATCCTAAAACGTCATGAAAAGGGATATTTACCATCTTGTCATTATTTTTGACTCGAAAATTACTAATTCATCTAAATAAGGGAGAATGACCCTAATACTAATTAGAATTGGAAAGGGGTCTAGTGAAAGGAAGTTTTAATCTATGACCCTAGATTTGGGTATGTTACATGCGTCTTCAATTCTAGATAGTTAGCTACTTAGGTAATCCCTCTATGTATCGAAAACACATGAATGGAACATGTCCACTGATAACCGAGGCAGATTTATAGGGGGTTTCTTAGGCTCAAGTCCCATGAAAAGCCCAATATAATTGAGGCAAAAAAACCTAAATGGCACATTTGCCAATTTTTATTACCTAAATGACACGTTCTTGAACTTATTGCCCAAAATGGCACATTTCTGGAGCAATGTGTCCCCTGTTGGGACACATTGAGCAATGCGTCCCTGCGGGGGACGCATTGGTCCCGCAGGAGGGCAATGTGTCCCGGTTCGGGACACATTGCTATGTTGTGGGACCAATGCGTCTCCAGTTGGGACGCATTGCACCAATACATCCCAGCAGAGGACGCATTGGTCCCACAATAGAGCAATGCGTCCCGAACCGGGACACATTGCCCTCCTGTGGGACCAATGCGTCCCCAGCCGGGACGCATTACTCAATGCGTCTCCATGCAGGACACATTGCACCAATGCGTCTCCATGCAGGACACATTGCACCAATGCGTCCCCATGTAGGACACATTGTGTTTTTTAATCATATTTTTACAATCACTGATATTGTTTCATGGTTATTGATATGTATATTAACAATATTGATTATAGTTGTACATTTACAATTTGTTCACTTGTATTTGGATGTCTATAATATACCCAATTATTATAAATTTGTCAATTTCAATAGCTCGTAACATGCATATGGAATATATAAGTGTGTTGCAACCAACATCAGTTGGTTCCTAATTGATTATACAATAATAACTTAATTCAAAAAAATGAGATAGCAATTAAAAACAAGGTTAAAACATGAACCAACATGACGAGAAAATAATACACAACAGAACAATATGATACATAACTGTACAATAATACACAACAACATGATCCAAAATGAACCAATGTGATATCATAATATGATAGATCCACATACAATAGATGTCCTCACAAAGGCATACATACAAAACTGTACAATATATACAAAACTAAGTATGTCATCCTCGCCCACGACGTCCTCGCCCACCTCCCTCTACATCAGGATCCTCTGTACCGATGTCATCTGGAGACGGCTGAACTGGGGACAACTGCGTAGGAGGTTGTTGGCGAGCATCAGGGAAGAAATGAAAAGGTGGAGGTGGGGTGAGGGGTCTCTGAAAACCAGGATAGGATGCATCAGGTGGGTTGCATCCTGAGAAATCAAACATAGTAGGTGAATATTTGACATAAGATGGTGGTCGACTCTCGGGAATAATTAGTGGTGGGAATGGAGTGTATGGAACAGAAGAAGAACTTAATTGCTCCATAGTATGATGGTGGTTGAGGTGGGGTGATGAATGAGGAATATGAAGTAGCTCCTGAAAAATATGGTCCTGTCGGTCCCCATGACGTGAACTGAGAAGTGGGAGTGGGAGTGGGCTCTGCAGTAGGAGTAGGAGTAGGAGTGGGCTCAGGGGTTGTGGTATGAGTGGGTATGGGATCCCACGGCCGAGCATAGTCGGGAAGACTATCAAAGTAACTCCCCTGGATATTATAGATGTTGTCTCTGATCTGTGCAGGGGCGTGCTCTAATGCCGCTCGGATCGCCACCTGTGTTTGTACCTGTAAAATAGAGTATGTACACATAATAAAGACCAATTACATATATTACAAATAACAAAGATAAATAATAACAATTTGTAAAAGAAATAATAATGATACTCACAAATTCCTGCTGGCGATAACTTTGTGGGTAGTATATGCTTGGAGGCATAGCTGGAGGGGGCACGATGTATTGTGGATGATACCATGCATAGTGAACATGAGGACTGAAGACTGTATCAGCTGGTGGAGCGGGGACTGAAGACTGTATCCTGCCTATAATGAAGCATCTAATCCTCAGCCGCATGACCCCTCCCATCTATTCGGCTATGCTGCGGCAGCTCAAGAGTAGGTTGTACTTGAACAAAGCCGAACTGTCCAAGTACTCTGTCGGGAAAGTTCCACTCCACTATTGTGTAGCACAACAGAGGCACTCGTGCCAACCAAATATCACTACCATCTCTACAAATGGCAGGAAATCTCCTGAGAACATCAGTAGTGTAAGGAGTCAACTCTATCTGTTATTCATATAGACAACGTGTATCATATAAAACAGAGTAAATTGCAAATAAATAAAACATATACCATACAACAGAGGTAAGTAAGTTATACCTGTGAGGGCAAAATCTGGTCAAATGTTGAATCGTAAAACTGAATTGTTCCCACTGATAGTTTGACTCCTTTGGACAAAGGTAGGCCACCTATTAAATTGACAAACTAAATTTAGATAAATACTACATAATATTTGGACAAACTATGCCACATGCAATGAGAAGTATGCCAATATATTTTCCTGTTAAAAATGTGCCATCAATAGTAAGAACATGCCTACAATAGGCCCAACCCCTCACAGCTGGACCAAATACCCAAAAAACCCGCTTGAATCTACGAGTGCCTTTAGTTTGAAGGGTATAATCATCAATAAGGTGGGCATATATAGTTCTTGGAATATATTGTGTCAGAGAAATCAGGAACGACAACAAACTATGATATGATGATTCCCAGTCTCCAAATATTTTACAAACAACCTTCCTCCTCGCTAGATATGCCTTCTTGTAAGATATATTGAGCCTTAGTTCAACATTCACCTTGTCACGAATTTCTCGTGTCGACATATCCAATCGTGATACTAGGATTGACATTATCATTCGAGCAATATAAGATGCTGTGACTTGGTGATGATCATGATTCATAACAGTTAATTCACAATTGTGGCCTGCTTTATAACATTTTATCTTCCACATGCCACCTGCTCTTTTGGACTGGAAAGTGGTCAATCTCTAAGGACATCGTTGATCATGGATACAAACAAGTTTAAGATGACAATTATTTGAGCATAATGTACGGTACTGGACATTCTTTTGTACCGACCATTTTTGGAGCGTCTCAACCAGTACAACTTTAGATGCAAATAAAGCACCCTCATATATAACAACACTGGAAGGATTGTAATTGAGATGAAATTCATGACGAAAATCTTCCACCCAGTCATCATCTTGAAAAGCTTCATAGTTGGAATCAATGTGTTCATGTTGGGGCCATTGGTTGTCAAATATGGATGGAATAGAACTCAATGCTGCAATAGAGTCAGGGAATGGATGTGTGTGCTCATCATCGGTTTCAGTCAATGACTCATCCTCAGGTGGTTCATTGTTATTACCACCTTCAATATCACTATTGTTATCACCTTCGTGATCACTATCATTATCACCTTCATGATCAATATCATTATCTCCCTCCTCAACCTCAACACCAATATTCTCAGTTGTAAGATTTTGAGAAAATTCAGGTGGTTGACTCCACTCAGTAGTTAAATTGCTAAGACTGAATTGAGGTGGTTGACTCCAGAATTGAGGTGGTTGACTCCACTTAGCATTGTGAGGGAATTGAGATTGAAATTGATTCAATAGACTCATTAAACAAGGTTGTTGGTGGATAGATGTTTTTTTAAGAAACACATCAATATAGGCATCAGCTGAAAGTGATAACCAGGTTCTGTATGCATCATCATCATCAAATTGTACGAGCATATGATTTTCTCCAGGGAAAAGATATGATATTTTGATAGAGAAGTGGTTGGGATTGATGTCAAGTGTTGTATAGATATATGATTTTAGTTTAGATAGGGTATTAATAAGTGAAATGTTTATGGGTCTAACAGATCGACTAGAATAAGACCCATCAGAGAGAAATTGCCCATCATATCGCATCTTCACAATTCATGAATTTGAATTAGATGTCATGTTCCTATATTTTAGAATACTACTGAACGCACACGTGCACATGCGCGTGCATTATTGAATTAGTTCAACTAATTATAGACACATGAAAACTTCCAAGGATGATTAATATTTACTTACAATGAAATTCCACAATCATATTTGAAGTAAATATATATCATCTTGTTAATCAAATATTCTTTTTAATAGAAGTGTATATTGTAAAATCTAATGAATAAATATATTTTTCTATAAGTAAATTTACTATGAACGTGAATTAGAGTATGGCTCATAACACATTGATATTATTTGCAACATTGTAATGATTTCCATGAAGTAAGTTACTGGTCCATGTGATAACCTAGCCTATAATATGCAAGGATGAACATAAATATTTTTCTGTGCATATATGCTCTACTTAGGATGCGTTATATAAGAATAATATCTATATGTCGCTATGCAAACATTTATATGGGTAGAGGTTATTTTTATTTATGAGGTTGTGGTTGAAACAAAAAGTTTCAAATTTCAACAACTATAGTAAGGTGTCTAGACTTACTGGTTTTAGTTTTGAGATGTACATAAAGACATTTATAAAAAACTGCAAGAGAGTGGCGTAAAAAAAATCCTGATAATATTGTTTGGACTTATACATACTAACATATTTCTTATTGCTTTATATTCAACATTAATTGGTAAAAGTATTTATTTTTATCTTTCACCTATATGTTGCAAGGCTTCAAAAAAGATCTTTAAAATAAAATTCAAAGCGAATATATTAGGAGGTATTTTGTGTCAAAAGGAAACTTTCCTATTATAATGTTGTTTCATTAATTATAAGAACAACAAATAATTTTAAGACAATGAGAGTGGTAGAGAGAGAAATGTTATGCAATAATGACTAAAAAAGCAAAGAGCATGACTACACGAATCATTGGGTGGTTTTGAGAAAGTGTAAATAAGAGTGAGCAAGTGAGACAAAAATGAATATTGACATTATTGTTTCAAAACTTACATATCTTGGGAAATCATTTAATTAGGTTAATATTTATAGATATTTTGTATTCTATTACATACAATCATTTAATAAGCTTGAAAATTATAATAATATAAATTTGGACAAATAAAACATATTCACTAACAAAGATAAATATCTATATAAATTATTGTATTCTATTACATATAAACACGTCATTGTTATAGAAAAATACATGTCTATATATATTTTTTGCTTTATGGTTTGTATGTTTATTATAAAATGACATATTTTCTTTCAATCAATGTTTATGAAAGGTAAATATTAACTTTTTCATTTCTTCCTATTAATCATTGTTTTCTTTTATGTACATGAAAATCTATTTGTTGAATTATTAGATAATAAGAGAGATGGCTTGAAAATTTAGAAGGCCACTGGGATAATTAGGAAATCATTTATTATTGTTTGATTAAGAATAAAAATATAATATATTTGTAGAGAGAGGGGGTACTTGGATGGAGTATTTAAGAATTATAATGTGTGAAGTACCGCCGGGTATCATATCTATCTCGCCTTAGGCTACATACAAATCTCATATGTGCATTCCATATTTAACCCGTTTATTTTCAATGTAAATTTTGTGTCTAAGTTTTATATTTCAAACTATGTCCCACTGAATTCCAGTCATATGTTACATACAAAAAATATAATCTTAGAAAATAATTAAGTAGACAAATGACAGAGATTGAACTGACACATCCAAAATGGGGATACAAAATCTGAATATGTCCGAACTTACGTGTTCACAATCTACTATCCGGACTTATTTTATCAGCGTGTTATGCAATTTAATATGTGTCCTGCACACTACTCATTAATTTTTCTAAAGTAAGTTTTTAGGTAAGTGTATGGCAAATATTTTATTAATACACGATCGGAATAGCAAGTCAAACGATAGATTTAGAAACCTAACTTACCCAGCTAATACAGTAATGAATTTTTTAATTTTGTATGATAATGTGAAAATAGTTAAATATTTAGTAAAAGTATGACTTGTTTTGTATCTTTGAATGAAAATCATATGCATCAAAACATTAAACCCAATATTTTCCCACTATATGTCTAAAGTAGATACAAAATAATGATGCAATATACATAAATGCAGACAGATTGAGAAAATGAGGGGCAATTTTTCGATAACCATTTATGGTTTTTTCTTACACTGGCATAGTAACTTGACAACTTCAATAAAAGCGATATTACATTCATAATTGTATCGGTTTTCATATACAAATGAACAATATGACACTTGAATCATTAGTACAACCTCAATCATTTCAAGTAAAACGTGACTATATTTTGTAACGCAAGATATAGTATCATATCGAGGTAGACAACAAAACTTTCTCCATGATGTCTCATTTTTAATTGTGTTTGAAGTGCATAGTTCATAACGCCAATGCTTCCATAAATGTATCATAACAAAAAGTTGAATTACACTAAATATATGAACATGTATCAATAATGACGTAAGCACTTTATGGAGCAATTTTCAACCTACATGGTAAAATAGAAAAAAAATATAAATAATAGGACAAATCATATTAAACAAGCTATATAGGAAAACCAAAGGAATATATTCATGTGTTGTATGAACTATGAATCTTAATATATTATTGTATCTTGATACTTTTGCCAAAATATCTGATTCATACATATATTACTTATTGTGGATATTTATCGCTAATTGTCATGGAAGCAGTGTGTTTTCATATTGCAACATTACATTTTTATATTAGGAAGTGATACGTAGGAGGAAGTCCCAGAGGAAAAATAATATTTAAAATGGATGTAGGAGAGAGAAGATGGTGGGGAAAATGAGGATTATGGTATCATAAAGTGTAACTTTTAATATTACCTCATGTTGACCAATTACTTTCGCTTCTTAAATGAAGAATAAATAGGGAATTGGAAATAACGTAGAGAAAGTGTTTGAGATTGCTTTACTGAAGCCGGAAAAGTTGTATTTGACATGAGTTTTTATGTTGCTATTCTATCAACCAATCACCATAAATATGATGTCCACTTTATATGACACATCCTATAAAAATATAGTAGGATTCAATAGAATTCTGTTATATTGTATATGTGGCATTTTTTTCTCATTAATTTTTTAGGGAGTCTGGTTATGAATAAGAGTGAGAAGGAGATATATACATCATATACTACCGGCTATGAAGAAGAAATTAGAACAAGAACAAAATCCACTAAACCAAAATGCTAACCGGTTTTATGGAAAAACAACTAAATAAACAGAGGTAAACAAACATGAGAGTGACATGTTGACAATATTAAGATCAAACAACAGAATCTCATGGAAACACAATACTATAATTTGGTGTTCTGAAGATTTGATAGAGTTAAAATAGATGTAGATGAAGATATGCATGTCCAGGTTTAAAAGATATGCGTACAAGTTAGAAGCTGACCACGGACCTTTGCTGTATGCTATTGAGTAGCTCAGCCTTGAACATGAACGGTTAATAAACATGACTGCCGGGTTTCCGTATACATAATACTTTGAGACTATATCAATATTTTTTTGGACGATGTGTGTATTCTTGGTGGTGGGTGACTTAGAAACTGAGTGGAGGGATCTGTAAAAGAATCGTGTATGCAACGTCAATTGAGTGAATTCACACTTGCAGGGATCTTCAAAGAGGTCATGTATGTAGCCCACAATACCTGCTTCATAAAGTTTCGACACAGATGATAATAAGGAAGAGTCGGGGAGAAGAATACCATCCCAGTGCATTTAGTTTTGGTTGTGTATGGAATGTTTGAGTTCAGATGACAACCCTCCACTGGCTTTATTCTGGTTACCTCGCAATTGATCGACCTTATTCATGGTACTGATGATAGAAAACTGCACTTGAAGGCCGATAAGCTTTGGATCCACATTGATATGCTTCAGAGGGTAGATTGCATATCAGCACTGGGCAAACTGTTGTCGATGGAGTGGTCGTCACCTGTTAGGCTGCGTTCCATAGGGAGGAGCAATCACACGACCTCTTATATTTCATTTCAACTGTTACGTCATGCAGATCTTGGAAGTAGCTACCTAATAAGATCAATCTCCACGATGCTACACTAATTAGAAGAGTCTAATAGACATTGATTTTTGCATTTTCCTTGGTTATCTTTCAACCATGAAAAGAGGAACTGTGATGTTCACAAATCCTGCGGCCTCAGGCCCAGAGAGTTGAAAAGAAAAGGTGTGAGTCAAGCGGTGGTTGTCCATCCACATTCTCTTTTGTACGTGAGAGCCACACCTGCTTGGAATCGATGTGGCGTCCTGCTGCACACCAAAGACACCACTCCTCTCATCGTCTAGCGCAGCCGTCCAGGTAGAAAGAGATCTCAGCGAAGGGAAGAGGTCCACATGCTGCGTAGAAGAAGCTGGTCAAGATGACGGGGCCGAGGCAGAAGAAGTGGCTCCATTCCCTACAGAGGAGCATCAAGAGGGCCTCCTTCCAGAGGTCAGACGCCGACACTTGCCGCAGCTTCGGGGACGACGCAGCGCGGCGGCCGGAAGAGAAGGATGAAGAGATAGAAGAGCACGAAGTCGGCGCCTCTACCTCCAGTTTTGCCGCTCACGCGGCTGACGACGTTGACCTAGGCGACGAGAAGCATGTCATCAGCCCAAAGGCACATGAGGGCAAGGAGGAGACAACTTTATCTCCTCCGCGAGAATCGCCGCCTCCAGCTATAAAAGAGACTGCCTTGAGCCATGAGGAGGCCGCAGCCATCAGGATCCAGGCTTGTTTCAGGGGTCACCTGGTAAGTTTGTCTCAGTAGCAATGATATGTGAACTACACACGCTAGAGGATGACGACTCTTATGTGGAGGAGATCGAGTCCATTGTGTGTGCCATGGGAAGCGTGATGGCCACAAATCCTGGGGCCAATATACCAGTTTCAAAGTGGAGGCCGCGGAGATGACGAAAGAGGTTGATCTCTGAAAGGGAACAACGTGGGAATGTGGAGATGGTGAGAGATGGATCGTGAAGTTGTTGTAAGTTGTTACGGAGGATAAGCACCAAAAACGTGGTTGATCTCTGAAAGGGAACAACGTGGGAATGTGGAGATGGTGAGAAATGGATCATGAAGTTGTTGTAAGTTGTTACGGAGGATAAGCACCAAAAACGTGGTTATTGTCAAAAATGTGATTATGGGTGAGAGAGAGAAGGGTGCGGCGAATTCAAATTCAAACGTGAGAGTGTTAAAAAAGAATGAGTTCTGATTTTTCAAACTAAATCGTTTTTTTCAAGTAAAAAAATTGAAAAAACGTAAGAGTAGCTTGAGTGAGGGAGAGTGCAAGCTTTTGCCACGTTGACAAAACCGTGATATGTGATTGGTCAATATGACTTTGGGTGGGTGTATTTGAACTGCATGCAAAACTCACTCTTTTTATAGTAGTATAGATTATATTAACATCAGAAAGAAATTCATATTTTATAACATTATATTAACATGAATTAATATTTTAGAGAAGTGACATCATTTTTAAAATAATAGTTAAGATTTTAGAACAATAATTTTGAATTTGGAATTAAATTTATTTGACTACTTTTTCTATAACATTAACAGTGAACAACAATTAAGAACAACAATTTTGCTATTTTTTCAATAAAATTAACTAACATTTCATAACAATAATTTTGCTAATTTTTTAGTAACACTAACATTTCAGAACAACAATTTTGTAATTTCGAACAATAATTTTTCAGGTATTAATTAGCCTTCAATTGTCATTTTCTACATCATTATTTCAGTAATGTGGAATTAAGAAGTAACAATACAATTATTTCAGTTGTAATATTTCGTACTAATGTTAAGTTCATGTTTTGAAAATTAAAATTTTGATAGAATAAATACCTCAAATGGAGAGTTATGTGTTGACAATCGAATAATACAAGAAGAGAAAGAAGAATCTCCAAGATCGTCTCTGAGCAGTAGAAGATATCAGCTCCAAGATCGCCCGAAATAAGCTAGAAATCACCTCAAAGCAGTAGAAATCAGAGAAAAAGCTCCAGAGCAATGGGAGTATAGAGCAAGAGTAAGGAAATGAAGAATGGTGTGAGTTTGGAGGGTTGATTTTGGCCAATATATATATAGGGGAACAATGCGTCTCGGTTGGGGACGCATTGCGCCCACGTGGCACCGCGCCGCGGCCCCAACGGCTAAGTCTAGGGAGCAATGCGTCCCCGTCCCGGACACAATGCCCGCATGACAATTTCTAGCCATTGGGGGCGTCTCCGCACGCGACACATTGGTCCCACAAAGGGCAATGCGTCCCGCTTCGGGACGCATTGCCCTCCTGTGGGGTCAATGCGTCCCCCGCTGGGACACATTGCTCTCACGTGAGGCAATGCGTCCCGGTGGGGGACGCATTGGTCCCACAGGAGGGCAATGCGTCCCGAACCGTGACACATTGCCCTCCTGTGGGACCAATGCGTCCCCCGCCGGGACGCATTGCCTCGCGTGAGAACAATGTGTCCTAGCAGGGGACGCATTGCTCCAGAAATGTGCCATTTTGGGCAATAAGTTCAAGAACGTGCCATTTAGGTAATAAAAATTGGCAAATGTGCCATTTAGGTTTTTTTGCCTATAATTGACTAGGGGCCTGATACACAAGTAATATGTTGTATTGTTAAGCATCTAGTGGCCTGCTTATTATTTGTATAAGTAACTAGATTAATTATCTTGTTTATATATGTTATCGATAGTTAATTAATGGACACTTTTTCAACTGGGTTTCTAAATCATGGAAGGGTTGGATTTAAACTAACAAAATAGGATCAAAGTCTAGAACCACAAACTAGAAGATTTAAAAGAATATCTGAAATACAAAAGTAACAAAAGATAATCAACACCCTATTCTACAATCTAGATTGTGGTAGCAGGCAGCGTGTGCTGAACGTTTATTTCCTGGAAGCTAACAATTTCATCTTAATTTCTATTCTAAGTTATGTGGCCGCTTCTGCACGAGTGATATGTCAATAACAGAGATTCTGCTATGGGCACCTTTGTTGTCACATATGCATTTATATATTTTTCTTTGTTTCAGTTTCTGCGTGGGAGAATTTCATGCATCTCTTTGTTACCGACTACGCTCCTTTATTCTTCGTGTCGAATAATATCATTCAGAGGGTCAAGACGTCTCCAGGCCACTGAATTAGCTGAAGCTAGCAGGAGGCGTGCGCTGCAGAACAAATAGATATGTCGCTACTATGGTGGCATTGTGGGGGAGCTGTTTTGAAGCTTGTCAAATGGCAAGTCGGCAACTTCGATTATTTACGAAATATATTTTTGTTTTGCTCTAACTGAACACCAAAATTGGGTTGTCTGGGTGGTGTAGTTGGTCATCACGTTAGTCTCACACACTAAAGGTCCCCGGTTCGAACCCGGGCTCAGACATTTTTTCTTTTTTCTTAGAACTCGTTTAGCCGCATACTGCCGAAATCCCAGTGATTAATGTAATAATTGGTAGATCATCACGTTGTACGTGGAACTTACAATCACTGTCCCTTCAATGCTCTAACGGCAACAGACGCATTTTCCAGTCACGCCGCCCAACTGGATGGTAC